>CM033746.1:37160792-38636768 GCA_019671005.1 Hibiscus mutabilis | reverse complement strand
CTAATGCAAATTAGGGACCAAATTACAATTCTAGAAAATTACAGGATTAAAGCTCACTTTTAATGTTACCCAGCCTTCATTAATCAGGATTCAATCATACATGTCAAATTTCAGCTCAATCCGTTCATTCAAGCGTATTTAATTGCATAAACAAAACTCATGGACTAAAATACACAGGCCAAAACCGTGCTACAATGACATTAACAGCTTTGGTTGCTGCCCGTACCGATACGGTTGCAACCGTATCGATACGGTATGAAACACCCTATTTCGATACACCTCCATGCAGTACCGATACGCCCAACTAACTTACCGAACTTTTGAAATCCATAATGATCGTACCGGTACAGGTTCATGTGTTTGGGTACACGGGTTTGGATTGAAAAAGCAATTTTCCAGAGGCTAAAGCCCGTACCGGTACGCTAGGCCAAAATTGCCTTGGCGTATCGGAACACCCATGGCTCGTACCGATCCCTCAAGCCTGGAAATACCCAGTCGTACCGATACGGTCCCTCGCGTATCGGTACGCCTTGACCTGTAATGTCACTTTTTGCTGATTTTTCATCCAAATAACACACTCAAATCACTCCAACAAGTTTAATACATAACACTAGCATAATAGGCATACCACAAGCATCCAAGCTTCATAAACTTAGCATCCTAACATGGCATCTATGCATCAAGTGAAAAGCTAGAGGCATGCATCCTAGTTTTCATCCAAGCAACATTTCAAAAAAATGTAAACCAACACTAAAATACAAACTTAGAGGCCTTTTTCAACTCAAGAGCAAACAAGCAACATGCTCAAACAGGGAGTTCAAAAAACATCTCCCAAAACCAAAACAAGTACCCCATTGCCTTTATTCTTATAGTTTAATCCAAACATACTTTGTTAGCCAAGTCTTGCTAGGATCCCCTTGCTTCTTGTTGCCTTTCGAGACCTTAATTCTCTGCATTGATGGACAAAGAGAGCATAAGCACACTAGGCTTAGTGGGGAGTGCTCAAATACAATACACCATCAATGCATTTAAAACCATTATTTAATAGCACATTGGAAATCCCTTTTTTAAATCATACTTTTCATCATATAAAACATCATTCCTTAAAAACCATGCACTTAACACTTTCAAAACCAGCATATTAAACCATATGCTACATGTATCATTAACCAACTGCAAATCCCATTGCTAACCTCAATTCAAGCCTTCCCATGCATAACAACCATATACAAAGCTTAAAGAGTAAACATGTATAAATCACATTATACAACATATACCTTTCAATGACACATTAACAATTATATTGGCTTACAAGTGATCATTAAACAAGTCCAACACCAAAAGAGTTCATCGGATACACGAATTCAACAAGTGTTCAACCAACACTTCAAGCCATCTCAACCGGAATAGCGATACAATAACAATCGTGGTACATTACCAACTGGGTACTTACACAACCCTTGGGGACACCAACCCCTTTCATCGGTTAGACGCTTAATCCAATAACTGGAGTTTTCGGTACTGTTTAACCCCTCTACCGTTAGGGTACTCGGATGGAGTTTTCGGTACATAGATCTAAACCCCTCAACATCCAAGGCGACTTATTATAGTGCACTCAATCCTATGGCCGGCCAACTGTATCCAATAACAATTTAAAACCACATCACTTACCAATATAATTAACCATTTTAACATTTACCTCACTGTTTTTAATCAAGCATTAACCAATCTTTTTTCCAAAGCAACAACCATGCTTTAAACCACAAGTATAGACCACTTACTTACAAGGATCACTTACCATGTGCATCCTTCAGCATTTAATGCTCAAATACAGTATTTCAAATACTTTAAAACATGCTTAAACAGTAGGTAACATGTGAATTAAAACAAGTGCATGAAACCATTACAACATAGCACGACCGAGAGAGAAAATCCATTTTACTTACTTCCGAGTTTAAACCAGCGTATCAAGCTAAGTTTAAACTCTCATAAACCACCTTTAAAACATTCCAAAGTTGGAATCCATGTTCTCACTCACCAATACGTGAAACCTCGATTCGCCGACGCGAAATCAAGTGTCCGAAGCCTTCAATGCTTCACCAATCACTTCCGGATCAACTTCCCTTGCTTTGACCACAACACAACAGAGGACTAATGCATCTCAATGCATTCAAGACACTGCACTAACAAATCCTTTCAGATTTCCACAATCCTCACAAGATTACCCATAAAAAACAACCAAAATCATCATCAAAACCTTCTCAAACACAACCCAACCACAACCTAACAATCTAACACCACTTTTATCAACAATCAACACCTAAAACAGAATCAAAATAACCTAACACCCCCTGCATTCACGCAGTCACCAAAACACCCCAATAACACAAATCTAGCAACCTAAACAATTAGAAATTCAAGAGTTTCGGGATTCCATTGACAACAACAACTTATCAACATTATAAAATGTCCACAATATGAATTAAATCATCCTTAATGACCAGAAAATAGATTCAATCCGTGAATCAACTTATTTCCTCCAATTAGCTCAATTAATCATTGAAAAATCATTAAAATCATATTATGAGGAGAGAATGAAGAGAAAAGTGGAGAGAAAAATAACGTGATTTATTTTCCAAAACCAATAACCACATTTTAACCAAAAATCTCTTTTAATTGAATAATAAAGCACATGTTAAAATAAGTCTAATTAAGGGAGAAATCATCATAAACAAATTGGTAAAATAGTTCCTTAAAGATTCTAAGAATTTGACCCTTTTCATTTTAGTCACTAGAAAATCGCAATTTTCAAAACTTGCATTTTGGTCCCTAGCTAAAATGTCCACTTCCAAAACTCATTTTTCAAAATTGATTCCACCAGAAATCATTATATATTAAAAGATGATTTTAACTATTTTTCCATATTTTTATCTCACAGAAAATTATATTGTCCCGAATCCAACTCGAGTCACTAACCCGATCCACCGGACCGTCTAATAACCCAAAACTGATAGGCCCAAAAACGGGGCGTTACATAAAATATAAAGTGACATGCAAGCATGTGTTTACAGTAACACAATAAATTTGGTAATAGTTTAAAACATGCACATGGTGAATGTGTGCGAGAGAAAAAGAGAAGAGGTGGTCCAAAAAGTTCTTTTAATATGAATGAAGTACAAAAAGCTTAGTGCATTCTTAATGTGTATAAATGAAATCAAAAAAAACAACAGCTTCAAGTAACAAACTATATAACAAAGAAAAAAAACATTTAACCACGAATCTCATCATTTCATTTGATGTTTTTGAAAGGGTTTCTTTGACTCGGATGCTTTGTCAACCCCACAATTTGCAATGTCCTAAAAGGATAGTTGACACTTGACAGCATTGGTACTTTCCTAGAGTTTGTCTTGCAAAAAATAGTATTGATCAATTGTTTTTCATGAAATCAGAGTGGCGCAGCGGAAGCGTGGTGGGCCCATCTCACATGTCTTAGGATTGAAAATTGGCTCTGATATAATCAAAAAGAATTTATGCTTAAATATCAAAATTATATATGGATTTTGGACATATGTGTAAAATATACATAATATAATTGATCAAATCCAAAACAGAATACAAACTAAACTCATACTAACTATTAGTTAGTATTTTAAAGATTAGTTTTACTATTATCTATCTAGGTTTTTTTAACCAAGCTGTACACCTGCACTATGTACCAGTGTGAGATTAAAAAATAAAGTTTATTTTTATAAAAATTAATAAGGCATGACAACAATTCTATCATACCTTAATACTAATGTAAAATTGCAGACGATGACCGATCAATTCTCCATTAGTTAGTCTATTGGATCAATGTGTAATTTCTGAATGATCTGTGGTTCAAAATCACAACAATAAATCCCTGTTTAGGCCATGTCATGTGCAGAGAAACATCGAAACAAAATTGGCCTCTACTTCCTGCAGTAGAGTATGGAAAAACTGAAAATTTCCTACTCATCATATCAAATATGGGACGCTGCAAACTTATGCTTCCAATAGAAACTTTATGTTCGACATAATGAGAACTCAAAACAGACTACAAAAACCAGCAACTTGCAATAGCTTTCCCTAACAGCACATTTAAGTGCACTGTAACATGCTCCATAATAGCCATACTACTTTGTGATTTTAATAGCATACTGAAGGTATCATATATGCAAAGGGACTTGAAGCAAAATGAACATATAAGAATGGATTTTGATCTATGTCTGCTACTAGTAAACCATCCAAACTACGAAAATATGCAGCTAATGCATATCAAGACTTACTGAATTATGATGGGCTGGTCTTGGTTGTATGCAACTACACATATTGCAGGTAGTCATAAATAAAAGAATTGACATTTAGGCATACATATTGAACACTGCTGGACGACAACCACGGACCTTCTCAACACTCAAACATGTCCTAAACTCCTAGTACTCATTGGAAGAGTAACAATTGCAGATCAATGGAAAGAAAGAGAAGAGGTGGCTGGTGGCCCTAAAAGTTCTTTTAATATGAATGAAGTACAAAGAGCTTAGTGCATTCTTAATGTGTATAAATGAAATCAACAGAAACAATAGCTTCAGGTAACAAACTAGATAACAAAGAAAAAGCATTTAACCACGAACCTCATTGTTTCATTTGATGTTGTTGAGGGGGTTTCTTTGACTCAGATGGTTTACCAGCCCTACAATTTTGTCAACTACACTTTGTCCTAAAAGGATTGTTGACAACATTGCTACTTTCCCACAGTTTGTTTTGAAAAAAAATAGTAGTGATCTATTGTAACTTGTCAAATCAGAATGGCGCAGCGAAAGCGTGGTGAGCCTAGCCCACGGGTCCTAGGATTGAAACCTGGCTCTAACATAAATTTTGGTCAAGTTTTTCTATTAGTCCTTGCGTTATCTATGAGTTGTAAAATTAGTTTTTGTAGTTCTTACACTTTTCAAATGTTGAAAAATTTGTATTGAGTCTATTGACCCAAACATTAATAACTAAATCTATTAAACCAAAACAACAAAATTTTGGGTTATGGTTGAAATATAAAAAAAAAACTACAAAACTTTATGTTAATTTCCTCTTTTTATTATAAATTTCCAATCAAATTTGTGTAATATAGTTAATGCTAAACTTAATCGTGATCTTAATTATATTATCGAACTCATGTCTCTTAGAATGAACATCATCTCATTTTTCAATGAAACCACTCATTGGGATTGCATGGTAGTTTATGATTTTATATTCACACTCTTTGACTCCGAAAGCACTTTTGAAAAGTATTGAGGATCGAATCTTAGTTTAAGATAAATTTATTGATTTGAATTTTCGGGTTCAAATCAAAACTAATAGATCTAATTATTTATTTGGGTAAAACTTTGATACACAGGCTGTGTAAAATTAATTTTACACAAGCTTGTTTATTTACACTCTAAAAACCCAAATCCTAAATTCCTAATCTAACCCTAAAAACTAAACCCTAAACCTTAAACCCTATGCACTAAATTCTAAACACTAACATTAAATTCTAAATCATACAATCTAAACCCCTAAACCTTAAACCCTAACCCCTAAAACTAAAAGGCACGTGTAAACTAAAGTTTACACGGCCTGTGTATCAAAGTTTTTTTCTTATTATTTATGGATAAAGCTTTAGTTTAAAAAAAACTAATTCAAACAAAGAATCAAACCTAACAACAAACCACCATTTTTAGCAATCACAATGAATGGCTAAACGCATTTAGTTGTTAATCATTCAAAAACATTCCTTAAAATTTTCTAATTTCAACACATATTATCTTGAATAACAAGCTATAAAAAGATCATATCTCCACTCTAATTTCATCCAAAATCATCTTCCAAATAAACAACAAAGTCTAAAATCAATAATAAAAAATCGAAAACGATGAACACCATCGCAAATAATGTTGCATTGGCCTTATCGTTCTTCATTTGTCTTTCTTTAATCTCTTCGCTAAACGCTGTCCCTGATATCACCCCAATGTGCCAAAAGCTTAAGCACCCTGATCTTTGCATCTCGAGCTATCAGGAATCATACCTCGGCCGGTACGTCCCTGACAATGCCCCGCCGAGGCTCATCGCATCGATAATCATCAAAATCATTGTCAATAATGCTTCCGACGTCTCTCGGAACCTCAAGACTACCGTGCTCGAAGGCCCTGTACCATTGACACCCGAGGTCCGGGCCAAATACGGAATATGTGACCAGGATGTCGTGTCCGCCATGAAGGAACTTGATAAGGTCCGAACAGCCATGGAATCTAGGAATCTCAAGTTGGAGAAACTCGATATGAAAGCTGCAGTGAGTTTCACCGCGAACTGTGAGAATGAATTGAAGATGGTGGAAGCTCAATTGCCGGACAAGAAGCAGTTTGACGAAGTTATTGCACTTAAAGAGTTATTGGAAAATGTCGAAGATCTCGTCCGGTTGGTCGGTTGAAATCGGAGATCGATACTATTATCATAAGTAAATGTGTTGAAGGGTTGGAGAAGATGATGAATTCAGTGTGGATTGGGTCTTGAATCTGTTTGCTTGCTTCAAATGATGGTCCCGGTTGTACGTTGATGAGGTTCTTTGTCGACACCTTTTTTAATATTAAATAAATTTGTATGCTTATTAAAATTAAATGAAAAAAAATATTTTTTTATGTTTTTCTTAATCCATCTGCTTTTTATTTTTATTTGAAGTACTTGTTTGATTAATCATATGATTATATTATTTGTATCCAAAAATGAAAGTTAGATATAAGAATATACCAATTGATCTAGCGGAATGAAACGCTACATCACATGATCAAAGTCAAAGATTTGAATCTTGATGTAAATAAAGTAATTAGGGTGGAGGGTAATTAGGTTGGAATGAGAACGATAATTTCCAAAACACCGGGTACAAGTACGGCAAAGGCCACTAAACAACAATTAATTTTCGTTGTTAACATCCTCCGCTTTCCAAATCAGGCTCATCAAGTGAGAGTTTTGCAAACTCTAAATATCTCACATTTCCTAAAGAATCAAATGTATAAACACCAACATCTCGCGTGAAAGCAACCTCGTGCCCAATTAATTCCAACTGTACCCCTTAAAGATGGGCGTCCCGTCACGGACCATAAAAACCTATGCAGTACCCAATCAAAATTAATCAACCAATGAATCAAACATATCATGCTGCTAATAACACGAATGAGTTGAAATTGTGAACTCGGATTTAGGATATTATTGAATTCAAGAACTGTAGATAGCCGGACATACTTGTTCGAGTTCAAGATATGGTGCTCATTAAAATATCATCTGCATGCAATAATAAAACCAATGCATCATACTCTTTTCGGTTTCATGTTCTTAATGGAGATGCAGATGGCCTTGGATTGCGGAGTTCATCTGGATTTTTCTTGGGAGCACACCTCGAATGGATGAGAAGTATGAGCCGGTGCATTCCGAGGGCCCCCTTTGTCGTCGCGGGAGTCTTGAAGTTGTTCTAGTGCTTTCACTACTGCAGGCATGTTCGGTCTAGACTTCGGTTCTATAGACAGGCATTGCAGCGCGAGATAAGCAGCTTTCAACGCGGCTTCCTGTGTGTATTGTCCTTCGATACGAGCATCCATAACTCGGGAAATCTTGTGTTTGCTAGTAAGGTAAGGCTTGGCCCAATCAACTAACTTATGCTCTCCTTTCGGTCTGTTCTTGTCCAATGCTCGTTTGCCGGTTAACATCTCGAGAAGAACAACCCCGAAACTATACACGTCGCTTCTTGTGGTTAGATGGCCTTCATAAGAACAAATTCAAGTTAAAATATGATTGGTTTCGGGAAATGAAGACAGTATCGAGTTAAAAAGCACCTGTTGCAATATACTCGGGAGCTGCATAGCCATGGGTGCCCATGACCCGAGTCGAGACATGGCTTTTATCACCCGTTGGTCTGTCCTTGGCCAGACCAAAATCAGAGAGCTTTGCACTATAGTTCTGTCATTTTACATTGCAAAAATGTATATAAGAAAGCTGCAATAACCAAAAGTACGAATCGAGAATTCCGTTTATTAAGTTTGCATTACTGAATCAAGCAAGATATTTGAGGTTTTGAAATCTCGATATATCACTTTCGCCTCATCGGAATGTAGAAATGCAAGACCCTTGGCAGCACCAAGAGCAACCTCCATCCGAAGGTTCCAAGAAAGTGGCTGAAAATAAGAATTCCCTGTTTCATTGTCTTAAGATTATTCATTGGAAATAGAGACAGCTGAATTGATTAAATAAAGGAAGTTATAAATGAATAAACTCCTCACTTCTAAAAAGATGATTCTCCAAGCTTCCTTTCGGCATGAACTCGTAAACCAGAAGCCGGTGATCATCTTCTAAGCAGTAACCGACTAATTTCGTGAGATTCGGATGATAAAGCTGTCCCAGATAGTTGATTTCAGCCTACAAATCACATGAATCATTGAAATTAACAAACTATTTCATCAAACAAAGTAGATTTGGTCGACCAACCTTTTGAAAGTTTTTTTCTTTCGAAGTTTTCAATCTCGAATCACAAAAGCAAGCCTAATCATGTGAATCTTAATCCGAGGGATAAGCAAGGATTTTGAAACTACTGCAATATGTATAAGATACTCACCAGCCTTTGACAGCACTAACAAACTATTTCATCAAAGTAGTACATTTTAACATCCAAGGATGTTTCGATAACTTTATTCTTTTCACCATTGACTCGAGTGGATACGATTATGTCTCCAACATGATGTGTTCATTTTTTCTAAGTTTCCGTATATTTGGAGAATCATTACCAATAAGCATGTTCAATATAAGTTGGATACAAGTTCGTACACCATATTCATACAGTAAAAGCTTAATCCAAGGGCTAGGCAAGGACTTTGAAACTACTGCAGACTTGCAGAGCTCGTATATGTATATGTAAGATAGCAGCCATACATTATAGCCCTGAAAACCCGCCCGGTCTGGCATTTGACAGTAAAAACAAACTATTTCTTCAAACAAAGTAGCTAAGGATGTTTCAGAAAAATTATTCTTTTCACCATTGTTGTCCAGCCCTACATTACTCGAACTCAGCGGATATGGGTGTCATACCGCATATCCATGTACATAGTAAATGCTTAACCTAAGGCAAAAACAAACTATAACCGGTCATTCCCGGTGGCCCTGAAACCTTCCTAGTTAAGCCTTTTGACAGCAAGGACAAACTATTTCATCAAACAAAGTAGTACCCTTTTACATCGAAGGATGTTTCAATAAGTTCATTCTTTTCACCACTGTTGTTCGACCCTACGTTACACAAGACTCGGGCGGATACGGTTATGTCTTTGACTCTTCGTCATAACCATGTTCAAACCTTTATATAAGTTCTTCTATATCTACATATATAGAGAGAGAGAGTCTAAGCTTAATCTAAGGGGAAAAACAAGTATTTTGAAACTAATGCAAAGCTCAAGGGTTGAAATGGAGAACAATCTGAACTCACCAGCCATTCATGGTGGCCTTGAATACCCTCCTGGTTAAGCCTTTTAACAGCAATAACCATGCCAGTACCAGGCTTGGAAGCTGTGAATGAATTCTCATCAATCCAACCCTTGAAAACACAACCGAAACCGCCTTCACCCAAAACACTATCCGGTCGGAAATTCCGGGTGGCTGTTCTTAGTTCACTGAAATTAAAGCTCTTCAGGTTAGAAGACATCAAAATCTCCCCCTCAGTTCTAGGCACTGAAACAGATGATGAAACCTTGCTGCTTGAACCACTTTTGCTAACATACCTTGAATTAGCCCCTGCAATATATCAAACAGATAAAAATCTCAAAAAGGGTACTTCAAAATGATCCAGAAAAGGGCTAATATGTTCATAGTTCATACATACATACATACATACATATGGGAGAAGACAGCATACCATGGTGGAGAGGGCTAATATGTTCACATACATACATATATCAAAAAGGGTACTTCAAAATGATCTCAAAAGGGGCTAATATGTTCACATACATACATACCATGGTGGGGAGGGTTCTCAGCTTTGATTCCGGAACTGAAGCAAGACCCCATGGAAACAAAAACAGGGTCTCAGAATTTGAGGCAAGGAAACCCAAAAATCCCCTGTGGAACAAAAGAAAAACAGTGTGAAACGTTGGAATGGTTTTATATGCAAGTCTTAAAGGTTCCTCAGCTGCCACCCATATTGAAAAACTTTTGACTGATTAAACAAAAATGAATGAAAGAAGGAAGGAAGGAAGGAAGGAAGGAAGGAAGGAAGGAATATTTAAAGGGCAAACCAGGTTTGAAAAATGGTGGGCTAAGATTCTGGATTTATATGTTTGTTTCAATGTTCGAGAGAAAGTTCGAATTCTTGTTGGGAAAGTGAAAGGGTTGACTTCAGCCACTTGGCGGTAGGCTAATGCGTCAGCCTTCCATTACTGTGCAAACATACTAGAGCTAGTTAACTAGCGAAATGAATTCGAGAACAGATTGAGTGGTCCGGTAATAAATAATGACATTGTTTTTCATTGAGTAATTTTAATAATAAAAGATAATATTATTTTTTTCATAAAAAAGATAATATTATTTTTTAAGTGATTCGAGTTTGAGCAACTTAATTTGTAGGTGTGTATGAGTTTAGTGGAATTAGACAATAATAAGACACTTTAATATGATAAATTTAATTTCATAATTTCTTTGTTTAAAGGTTCCAAAATTTTCTTTTGAAAAAAAAATATTTTTTTTCTATAATTTAATGTTTTTAGGATTTTTCAATATTGTTTTTATTTTTTTTACTTTTAAATTGTTTTAAGATAAATAAACAAATTTCAACCTATCAGATGATAAATGTCAATAAACTCAACGTTCGTTAGTGTAATCAACAACGATTGCAACCAAAGTGGTTTAATTGATCGCAATTTTTTAAAACTATGCTAAACTTATCCATAATTGGAAGCAGGAGTTTACTTATTTTTTTAGTACAAATAGAGGGGCTAAATGTATATTTAAACCTTTAATTAACTCGAATTCAAATTTTTTAAGTCAAATCGAATTATGTTCAACACACCTTAATGACATTGGTTTAACGTAACTATGCTATATACATATATATTTAAATATTGATCCGCACATTTCGAATATGTTATACATTATATTTGAGATGACATTTAACGTCCAAATTGATAAAGTTATTTGATTATAAGATACAAATACTTTAAAGACTTGATTAAAACATTTCAAAGTTTAGGTATCAATTCCAAATCTAAATCATAATTCTAAGACCAAGTGAAAGGACTATGAATGGGAACATCAAAAAGTTTTCATATTTGGAGGGCTTGAATGAACACACATATATATAGGAAATTAAGGAAAAGTCTCTCTAATGTATGTACCTGCGGAAGAATTGAACCATTTTTTTATACTTTTCAATGGTCAATAAAATTGGTGAGAAAGCAATACGAATTTTGCTAATAAATGTGTCAAGTATTCAAATAAACCATTAACATAATTCTAGGTTTAGCCCCTGTAATTTTTCAACTTAGTTTGATAGGACTTAATTGCTATACTTTTATAATTTGATTGTTATAAGTACATGGTTGTTGATATTGATAGAGAAATTATGTGAAAATCTTCAAAATGTTACTTAGTCACATAGTTAAAACCATATAAAAATTATGTATATAAAGTTCGAATATAAAAAATTTATATGTCAATCGAATACCTAAAGTCGAGCTCTATAAAGCAACATTATATTTCATACAATGAAGTGAAAAATCCAGTGAGTTCAAAATTACAAAATTTTAGAAGTGAAAAATTAGATGAATAGAAAACACAGCAATATACCTAAATTATATGTGAATTTAAGAATTCGTCGTCGGTCCATCCATGAGTGTTAGACTATTAGTTCAGGTACGAAAGTCAACATCAGAGGAGTAATCTCTTGAAGATTGGGCCAAATACATGAACAATGCTTTGAAATTTTGATTATACTGACATCACATCGACAAGAATGGAAACACAGATCACTTTCAATCTCAAATCTTTAACCAACTAATTTGAGTCGAAAATTCTACGGCGAGGGATCGGGATGTATAATACGGAGGGATAACTGATCTACGAATGATAGTATAAAAGGCATGCTTAAACAGAACCGACATGTTGCGTTACAGATGTGCTTCTAATATTAAAATAGAACTCTTCCAACTCACCTAGCTTCTGTCGAGCTCGAGACATGGCGGCAAACTTCCAAGTACCAATCACCCACACAGGCCAATTTGCCAAAACAATATCTGTCCAATTCGATGCCTCCGCTGCCATCAGAAAATTAAGCAAAGATTCACCAAGGTGCTTGTTGGAGTTAGCAAACAAAAAGTAGGAACAAGTGCAACCCCAATAATAGAATCTCAATTTACTGGTACGGTAGGATGCAACACAATTCCTAAAGCATGCACTCAAACAAGAATGAATGCTTGTTACGATACCAATATATGCATACAGAACCGAACATTTCGCACGAGACAGAAAAAGAAGTGTAACTATGATTTCAAAAAGGGTTAGAACAAAGAAATAAAACAACCTCCACAATATAAATGCACATTAAAATCATATTGATATGTCTAAAACCACCAAGGAGTAGAGCAAGAAGGGGATAAGAAATATCGAGGGGGAGGACAGTTTAATCCCGATAGGCAAGGAGCAGAGTTATTATGGGGATCCAAAAACATCAACCTACCATGCACCATCGATAGCTTTTCCTCAGAGAAGCTCCTATCCATTTTGTTCGACAAACCCAACCATCACTTTTACTACCTTCACGATAAAGAGGGTGATCTCCACGCGAAATCATCTATTGTGATGACACTCTTCGTCCAAGCACACAAATCAATCCCAGCCCAGCTGGCTTTTGCTATATGCTGTTCACAACTTCAGATTCGAATCAGATCTAACATATATATTACCTTCAAGAAAGGAAAAAACTCAAGAACAAAATATGGCTATAGTATGAACTTTCCAAGGATCCAGGACATCCACCACATCTTTTAAAACCAAAATGCAATCTCAGATTGATCCTCCTAAGATAGCACAGAAGTTCGCATTAGGGAGCAAATTGTTTTCAGTAACACCTAAGACATGAAAAAAAAATACATCATCTTCCTCATCAAAAGCGAAATAAATAATATAGAAACATCATCGAACACTTTTGTCTATAAAAGAAACTCCATTGTATCATATATGGTTCTGGAAATAAAGAATCTCATTCCACTATTTGACTTTTGGTTACACCAAGTTCTCAAGCAAAGCACAGAAGCAGGCATGATTCAAGGCACCATCAACATTAAATTGACTAAAGGACTAGTGAATCCGAGGCCAGGTAAAACGAGCCAATGGATCAGAATGCACAAAAAGTCCATTCCTTCTCAGGCCTGAAAAACAAGAGAAAGGAAAGGAAAAAACAACCCTTGTTAATCGCCAGTATTAAACGAATCTCAGCAGAGGTTAACCAAGCACACAAGAAAATCAGCCTTTATCAGCTAGTACTTTTGCGGTAGTTCCTTCCATAAAGGTGAGAGCTAGTAACGGATTTATCTCTGCGATCAGAAATTCAAAAATAAAGTAGAATAAGATTCTCAACAGAAAGAGGAAACTTCTGAAATGAGCAACTAAATAAGCAAATGGCAGCAATATGAAACAGCATATTTATTTTTGGTTCCACGGGAGGTTTATGAAGTTAAATCAAATAACCACATACATATAGTAATCAAAAGCAAGTGACCAAAATTATTAAAAGTTCTATTTCAAGAGGTTTATGAAGTTAAATCAAATAACCACATACATATAGTAATCAAAAGCAAGTGACCAAAATTATTAAAAGTTCTATTTCAAGAGCTCATGAGTCTCAAACACCGTGATTTCAGTCGGAACGTAAATAAAAGAGAAATAACTTAAGCAGGACATAAGCTGTCACTTGATTGACAGGGGATTAATCAAGCATCTGTAAATAAAACAAAGGAATCAGTCATTGACATATAACATGACAGAACTTATACGATGCATATCGCATTGTTCTTATTTCACATCCTGATACATTCACTTTGTCCAAATGACTATTTTGAGCCAAATTACTTCACCATGGTCATCAGTGTCATTAATCAAGTATCTACCAAATTACTTTGCCACATTCAAAATGTCACTAATTAATTACCATACCACCTTAAACCCATCATTAATTTGTCCCTTTCAAACAATAGCACTACAATTATAGCCACTTTTAGTTAACAAATATCAGTTAGTTTCATACCCCATAAAGGATGCGTCTTGATTCACACGAAGAGGAACGCCGTCAGGAAGATCGACTTTTGGGTCTGAGAGACAAGTCCGACCACAATTCCAACAATTCATGCAAGAGTTGAGCGTGTAGTTTACTAGTTCATTTGTTGTACCAAAGATAAAGTCAGGACCAATTCAGCTTCCCTATAATAAATATGTTAGGTTCCATGCTTAAATCCTATTTGACTATAATATCTGAACAATTACAGTTTTCTTTTTGTTAGATTCCATACTTTAATCCTATTTGACCAACTTCACTACACATTTAAAGCAACTGGCAAATCATTCAAGGGAGAAAACTTGAACATGAGCAACAATGCAGATCTACAGAGAAGCTAATGTAGATTGTAGAGAATTTAACATATAATAAGTTGGATGAACTCTTACATCTACAAAACTTGGTATCTGCCAGGTTGAGTCCCGCCAGGAAGTTGTAAAGACTGGTGTGAGATGTCTTCCAGGACACGTTTCAGTTCAGCCTTAGCTCTCTTAACAGATTGCTCAGTAGGTCCCTCAACGAACAAGTAAAGCTTCCGTTCTCCTGGTCCTGGAATCCGACCAGGTGGGAAATACTGTCCCCTCGTAGTAATGGCTGCTCCAGTCCATTCCGATATTGGGCCCAGTGTTTCCTTGTGGGTAACCTTCCATCGAGCATTTTGGGAAAATTCATTAATCTCCAACTCAGCTTCATAATGTTCAGGCATAACATCAGCTTGAATCTTCGCTAAGTTATGCTGTAAATTGAGAGCAGCTTGCAGTGCAGCATTTCGAGCAGCCTCTTCATTTGGAAGACTAGGCAACCCACTACCAGGAACAACTGCCGCAGTACCGGGCATTGACACACCAAGTACACCAGGAAGAGAAATAGGCAATACAGAATTGGGGAGCAGTTGAGCAGATGATAGAGGATTCTGCATCAAACCAGTACTAGCTTTGGAGGTAGCAGCCATGGCAGCTATCTGAGCAAGTGCTGCCTGTTGTGACATATCACCACCTGCCTTCCGCACACCTTCATCTTCATCTTCTGAATCTGACTTGTCTTCCTCAAACCCATATTCTTTTGCTTGCGCTTTCTTTGCTGCTTTTCTCTTTTCATCCTCCTCTTCATTGAATTTAAAACCACTTCCACCATAACCAGTTCCATGGGCCTGCTCAAGTCCTTGATTTACTTTTGCCATAAAGCCATCGGCAAGAGCTTTCAGGTCATCAGGAACAACTTGCTCAGAGTGTTCTAAAGCCTTTACAAGATCTGGTGCATATCTTGCATCATCCTCAGAGATAAATGTGATGGCACAGCCTTTCTGCCCAGCTCTACCAGTCCTACCAACACGGTGAACATAATCTTCATAATGATTTGGAACATCAAAATTAATCACTAATTCGAGCTCCTTTACATCTAAACCCCTAGCTGCAATACTTGTTGCAATCAACAAATTGCAGACGTTGCTCTTAAAATCAGAAATGGTGGATTCCCGATCGGTCTGATCCTTGGCCCATGAAGTGACAGGCAAGGGTAACCATGTTTGAGCAAATCCCTGAACAAAGCATCACACTTTTCTTGGGTGTGGACAAAAATCAGAATTTTCCCCTTCTCATACCATTCACCTAGAAGTTCTAACGATCTTAGGAACCTTTCACTTTCTGGCCTCATCTCGACCAACTGACTTATGTCCTTATTCACAACACTTCTCCTACCAACCTGTATCTCAACAGGTTTATTCAACACTTTACGGGCCAAAATCTCGACCTGGCGAGGGAAAGTGGCAGAAAATAGCACAGTTTGGCGATCAGGTCGAATATTTTGAACAATTCAAGTAATTTGAGGTTCAAAACCCATATCAAACATTCTGTCAGCTTCATCCAGAACCAAGTACGTCACTCTACCCAGATTGCTAATTTTCCACGAACTAGTACAAAGTATATCAATCATCCTACCAGGAGTACATACAACAATCTTTGTTCCCCTCTTTAATTCACTGATCTGCTGGGCAACACTGGAACCTCCATAGACAGGAACACATCTGATTCCCAATGCCTTGGTAAACTTCTTTATGTCACTATGAATCTGCTGGACAAGCTCCCTTGTAGGTGCCATAATGAGTCCAATAGGTCCATCTCCAGCTACTACAGGAGGCTGATCTTTAATATGCCTTAACATAGGTAGCACAAAAGCAAGGGTTTTACCAGAGCCGGTTTTTGCTATGCCAATGCAGTCTCGACCACCCATAATTATGGGCAACGCCTGAGCTTGAATTGGCATTGGCTTCTCATAATTAAGCTTCTTTATTGTTTCTAATATTTTACTTGTGAGTCCAGATTGATGCCAGGTTTTGATTGGTTTTGGCACATCCTTTCCATGTAACTTCAGTTCCAATTCCTTCCTGTAAGCAGCCACTTCCTCAGATGTCATTCTAGAGATCTCCTTAACTTCAATATAGAAATTTTTCCTGAATGGTTTATAATCAATCTTTGAATGGTCAACAATAGATAGTTTTTCAGCTTTTGTCTTTTTTACCCTTTTCATAAACTCATCATCTTCATCTTCTAAATTCTCTTCCTCATTCTCAATATCCCCATAATCCGAATCTGAATCGTCCCCGGGAATGATTCTCCCAAGTGCCTTGTTCGAACCTTTCTTTGGCTGCTGCTGTCCACCATTACTCGAGCCCTCTTTTTTGTCATTCTTCAAGTTCCCATTGTTATCACTAGGAGGAGGATCAACAACTGCAGTACTTAGCTTCTCAACTTCAGGTAACACCATTGAATTCATAAAAAGCATCTAATGGATCGATTTCGTCTTCATCCTCAGCAGCCCCATTACCCCCATTTTGGTCAACAACCATTTTATCTTTTCCATACTCAGAATTCGCACCTTCAACCGTTGCATCTCCAATTTCTTACCATCTGGCTTAAAGTTCTCGTTATCATCAACATCCATATCTGTTTCCGGTTTCGTTGGAGATCCTGCTTCATCGTCATCCGATTCCCCTTCGAGGGTCCAAACTTTACCAACCTTAGGCTCCTCCTCCTCCACAACATTCCCTTCCCCATGTTTCTCCCTCTCCGCCTCTTCCTTCTTCCTCCTCAACCCTTGCCATTCTTGAACCCTCCTCCTCCTTTTCTCCATCTCCTCATCCAATTTACGCTGTTCGTCTTCCATCTCCTCCTCCCTACTTTTCTTCCCTTTCTCCGACTCTTCTTCGCTGCTCCTTTTCCTAACCGGACTCTCTCCTCTGTTTGAGTTGCTCTCCCTCTCCTTATAATCACCATTACCGTCATCGCCATCATCCCGTTCCCTCCTTCGACGCTTCTTATGCCGTTCTTTCTCCTCCTTACTATCATCACTATCATATTCCCTCCGCTTCACCTTTTCCCTTGACTTCCTTTCCGTTTCCCTCTCCCTTTCTTTTTCCCTTTCCCTCTCCCTCTCTTTTTCCTTTTCCTTTTCTCTCTTCTCCCTTTCTCTTTCCCTGTCTCTTTCACGCTTCTCCCTAGCTCTTTCCCTCTCCTTCTCTTTCTCCCGTTCCCTATCTTTCCCTTCCCTCCCTCTTTCACGATGTTTTTCTTTTTCCCTTTCCTTTTCTCTATCGGAATCACTGCTCTTCTCCCGCTCCGCACGACGTCGTTCTCGATGCTTTCCTTTGTCCCTTTCCTTCTCTCTATCGGAATCGCTGCTCTTCTCCCTCTCCGAACGAGGCCGTTCTCGATGCTTTCCTTTGTCCCTTTCCTTCTCTCTATCGGAATCACTGCTCTTCTCCCTCTCAGAACGACGCCGTTCTCGATGCTTTTCTTTGTCCCGTTCCCTCTCTCTATCGGAATCACTGCTCTTCTCCCTCTCGGAACGACGCCGTTCTCTATCCCTATCTCTCCTCTCACGGTGCCTCCTTCTTTCTGAATCTTCCATTGCTAAGAAAACCCGGAAAATAAAATCTACTCCTTAGGTTATAAACAGAACCAACAAAAGATATGAAAAAAAAAAATAGGGATTTGCAAATAAACAGAGCGAATCGGATCATTAAATGCTATAAAAAGGAATTAGAAACAAAAATCATGAACAGTGTGAACTGGATGGACTCACCACTTGATTTCTTCAATGCTCGAACACGATTCCCCTTTCTTCCCTCTCTCTCTCTTTGCTCTCTCTGCTCTATGCGTAGAGGAATTGTGTTCTTGTTTTTCTTTTTCTTTTTCTTTTAGATTTGGGTAAAGTATACAATGTGACTAAATTATCTCAAAAAAATATAAAGTGATTGTCAAACTTTTAAAAATTAAACATAATTGGAATTATATTTTAATTTTTATTATAAAATGATCATTGAGCCTTTAATTATTGTTAATTAGGTAACATGATAATTACAAAAATTTGTATAATAATATATTTAATCCTCAATATTTACACATTTAATTAATTTAGATATCAAGAATAAGGGTTAAATTAAGATTAAATTAATTGAATGTGTAAATATAGAGAATTAAATATGTTATTATTTAAATTTTGTAACTGTCACATCATTCAATGAATGACAATTAACGGCTCAGTGATCATTTTATAACAAAAACTAAAGTTTAATGTCTATTGTGTAACTTTTAAAAGTTTGGTGACCATTTTATATGTTTGGGATAGTTTAGTGAACATTTTTATACTTTATCTTTTAGATTTTTAGGATAAGCTTTGTAGTCATTGAACTTTTAATCTTCTTTTATTTTGGTCACTGAAATTTTAAGATATACAGCAGTCACTAAAATTTTAATTCGATGTTAAAAGACTCTTTCCAAACAAAATCTCATCCCCCAACCACATTTACAATTTGTCTGCTTAAAATATTAACATAGTTTGGTTTTAAGCATACTTGACGGTTGAAAGTGATAGATTAAAAAATTTTAATTTTAAATTTTGATTATAATTTGATTGACATTTGAATACATTAGAATATTTTTTGACGAGTTTTGAATCGATGAAAAAAAACACATAAATGAATGATTTGATTATCTTTTCGACCAAAAAACTTACCAAATGACGAAAGAAACAGCGATCATTTCATTCATCGAATTTTTTTTTTTAGATGAATGTCAATTTATAAAATCAAAATTTTTTGAAAAAAAAACATTAGCTCCAAAAATAAAATTTTATTAATTGTAATGTAAATTTTAAAAGTTTTGTAGTTAAATGAAAAACATCATGAAGTCTAATAACTACCAATATAGTTTACCTTAATATTTATATGGCTGACCCAATCTTGACTCTTTTAAACCAGTAAGAAGTGAGGTATTTGTACTTATTTTTTAAAATAATTTCAAGGCAATTATAAGTTACTTAAGGGTAAAAATTATCGGTTCTTTTTCAGTATCTCTTTTTATGCCTAACATTAAGAAATCAAAATTTAAATCCTAAACCATAAACCTTAAACTCTAAAAATATATTATACTCTTAATTTCCTAAACCATAACCTTAAACATTAAACATAAACCTAGATTTTACTGTGAGGGCATAAATAAGGGCACCAAAAAAGGTGGAGGATTTCTATTCGTAACTTGGTATATTTTATTTTTTTTCCTTAATCTTTGATAGCACACATCTTTTAAACAAATTTATTCGAACTTAAATCTTTTTAGATGAATATCATCCTCTTTTTTCACAATGACCACTTGTTGGGTTCGGTATTTGTACTTTTAAAATGTGTAATATAATATTTATTATTTAATAAAATATCCAATAAGATGCATGTATTTTGATAATATGTCTAATGTGATATAAGTACTTTTAAAATGTTCAACGTGGTACATTAATCTATAAATAAAATCTCCAATAAAATACATAAACTATTATTTTGTGTATTATTATGATGCTTGAGTTAACACCTTCTGTGTCATACATGAACTAAATTGCGTGTGTTATTATGGTCCGTGAATCAACATTGATGGTAAATTCCAGGGTTAACGATATTTGTAGGACTATTAGGTCCTATTTTTATTAAAATAAGATCCAAAATATTATATTTTCCGGACTAGTACCATTACAGTGAACTCGCCGCAAAAATATGACAAATTATAAAAAAAATATTATTTTTTATTCAAACTCGCCGTAGGGGCAAGGCGAGTTTCGGAAAAAAAAAATTCTCTTAAATTTTTGTTTAAATCTTAAGCAAGGTGATTAGGATAATCCTAATTCGAACTCGCCGTAGGGGCACGGCGAGTTTCACGCCATGATATGCTCTCTGCGTACTTACCTACTTGAAACTCGTCGTGCCCCTATTACGAGTTCGGATTAGGATTACACTAATCACCTTGCTTAAGATTTAAACGGGAATTTGGGTGGAAAAAAATTCGAAACTCGTCGTGTTCCTACGGCGAGTTTAAATAAAAAAAATAATATTATTTTGAAACTCGCCGTACATGTATGACGAGTTTACTGTAATAGTGTTAGTTCGAAAAATATAGAATTTTAAGTCCTAATTTGATAATAACATGATCTAATAGTCCTAGTTTTGTCTTTAAGCCTAAATTCCAAACCAGCTAATGAAAATTTATAATATTATAATAATACATAAAATAAGAGTTTAAGTACCACATTATATATTTTACCGAAATACAGAAACAAAATTAAACATTTTATCGAAACGCATATACTAAATATTACATTATCCCTAAGGATTGTTGATCCCACACAACATGTTTGATGTTAACCATGGGATTTTTTTTGTCAAGTAAATGAGCTTAATTAATTTGATATTTTATTTTAGATTTTGAAATACTTTTGACCTGAAAAATTACACCTTCTGCATTATTTTCCTCCCAAAAGTTGGTTTTTAAATTACAAAAGAACACACCAATGATAGAGTGAGATAAAAACATTAACCATGGGAATAAAACTTATTAAAATGAAAATTTATTACCCAGGAAATAGTAAAACATGTTGATTAATAATACATAAAACAGCTCCTGCAAGTAGCCTTAAATCAAATCAAACCTTAGGCACTCTTGCTCACCTCAGCGGACTTTATAATGTCGATGAACTCCGGCTGCCGATAATAGGACATAAAACAATAAGAACAAGCCAGACATAAAACAGATGGGATTAAGACAAGGAGAGGAGAGGAGAGGAAGGGGCGATATTATTTACCTTGAGTGAAGCTCCACCGACCAAGAAACCATCGACGTCCGGCTGAGCGGCTAGTTCCTTGCTGTTTGCTGCAGTGACAGACCCTGAAAACAAATGGGCATATCCAGTTCATAACAAAGGCGAGAAACCAGGAAGAAAATGAAGCTTGAATTTTGATATTCTACTCCATTAAAAAAACATAATGAGAAAGTCATGTCAGTTGCTTGATCTGTAGCTCATGATTTCCCTAGAAGACATTTAACTCTCATTTAACCCGCAAATAAGGGCAAACCTTTTCTCGGTATTCTAACAGAAGCATTTGTTGTTTATGAACCATTAAGTTGAATATCTTCAGAACATGAAGGTTCTAAAAGACAGGCCGACCTTCTGAACTGTCATTAAACATATGAGGATAAAGATCAAGAAGCAAGAGTAAACGGATAATGGGAAATACCTCCGTAAATAATCCGGGTTGATGCAGCAACATCAGGACTGACGTTTGCTTGAAGCCATTTCCTCAACTCAGAATGTACCTATTACATACACAAGCTTCGTAAGTCAACCCTCACAAGGGAAAATCATGTACAAGGCAATCATCATCGTCCCTAGAACGGAAATTACGACCTAAGAAATATAAATTGTACACATCATGAAAGCAAATAAAAAACACAATGATAATAATGTTCTAAAATAAAAACACCCAACTTACTTCCTGAGCTTGAGCTGGAGTAGCAACCTTCCCGGTTCCAATAGCCCATACTGGCTCATAAGCCAAAACAACATCCGTCCAGTTTGATATTTTTGCTGCCATTGGGAATTACAGAGGAAACCAGCCATATGCTTAGATTTTGTAGCAGTTAGCACTCAAATAAGTGAGATGCAAAAGCAGTATTTGTTAAAAGCGTGAGTAACCACTTACGTGTTAACATGAAGATCAATGGAACAAAGTCATACACAGACGTCATTTTGAAAATAAAAGAAAATGCATCTGGCACTCGATAAATATGCAGGCCGATGCAAAACATAAAAACTAGAATGCAGAAAGATGTGAAATATTTTACAGCATTTACATGTTCAAAATAGACTTATCTCAAGTGAAGTGAGAATTACGTCATTCAAACAAATCGTTGCACAAATGCATGTGATATAGAACAAATATTGCATCTAAAAAATTACACCAAGGGCATTATAAATGCAATGAAGGCATTAAAATGCTTACCTGCAATTGCTTTCGTTTGTTCCGCAACAACTGCCACAGTGGATCCTGCTTCACGTTGCTCTAGTGTTTCCCCGATACAAGCTATCACCTTCAAGCCTTGAGAAAGTGCATAAGCAACCTTATCCGCGACAAACTAAAACCAAAGAACCAAAATTGCAAGTAAACAAAATGCTGAAAGTTTAACCGACCGGCAAAAATGAGCAAAAGTCGAACTATAGTTACTAAAAGATATATAACAGATGTTAGTATTAATAGTCTGATCGAACACAACTTACCTCATTTGACTCATTCAAAATAAGTCTCCTCTCAGAATGACCAATAATAACCCAAGGAATGCTCAAATTGACAAGCATCTCCGCACTGAGAAATAAACAGGAATTTATAGCTTAAGCAAACTAAAGATTGTATCAAATTTCACTGAGGTGAAGCATTTGACCAATATATATTTGAATATATTTATATATATACACGTGCACATCCTTTCTTTGAATGCCAAACTTATATTTGTTTTTAGGAAAAAGAAAACTGACAAAAAGTTTGCTTAAGCAAAAAGAGAATAATATCTTAACCCGAAGAATAAAAGAGCAAGCTGATTAGACAACAAAATAAAATCGAATGAAAGACTCAAAATGCAATTAGTAGTGGAAAGGAAATGAGGGCGTACCTAACCTCACCAGTGAAAGCACCTCCTTTCTTGACCCAGCAATTTTGTGCAGCAACATGAAAATCAGGCCTCACTGAAGTTTTGACCAAAGGAAGGAACACAAATGGAGAGCTAACCACGACCTCTGTATAAGGATAGCATATTACCCCGAATTAACCGATATCCACTGTACCATCCGTTTTGAGTTTTGATAACAATAAAAGAGAAACCAATTGTAGCAACAAAAAAAAAACAAGTACAACAACACAGCAGGCAAAACACTACTGATCTAATTACAAAATCCAATGCTTATTAAGGAAATCAGTAAAGACAAAAAAATCTGCTAGATAACTGTATGATTAAATTAATCCCAAAGAGAACTGAAAAAAGAATGAATGAAATAGATTAGATTCAGGCTGCATACTCTATATTTTGCCTTCTAAGAAAATAAAAAAAAGGTAAACATACAACACTTTGTCATTAATTTAGGGTTTCCATCAATATTTCAATTATGAAGGCTTCAAAACTGCAGTATAGCCTCCTCGAAAAAAGAAACGAAACCGAAGTAAGACAAATCAAGTTCAAAGATCCAAAAAAAAAAACTTTTAATGCTAATTTGGGAACATGAATTTTCTGTTGAGTTTCTTATGTGAGAATGAAATGCCCTGCACAATTTGTAATTAATCAAAATTCGATAAGATTATATTTTCTAAAGGTATAAAACATGAACTTCAACTTCACAAATTACTAAAAATATTTCAGATTCACCGCTGAAGAGTCAGTCATCCAACAAATCCATGACTTTGAAAAGCTAATCTTGAACGTTACATTTAACGTGCTTTATTACACGATTTATACTACTTTTGAACTCCAAATCCATCATTTGAAATCCAAACTCAATTCGAAATTAAAAAAAAACGTTAATCCATTGGCTTACCAACAACATCTTGAGAAGGCACCTCTCCGGCATTCAAAGTACTCACGATCTTCTTCACTTCTTCAGTAGTTCCATTCTACAAAAAAGAATCCATAGCTTCAAATTAGACATCAGCACACTATCAAAGATCTATCATGAATTTACTAACAACTTTTTTTTTCTAATACAATGAAATAGTAACTGTGTAAATCAAACATTGATTTTCTTCACAACCAAACAGAAAATAGATCATGAGACACTAATCTCGATAAAGGTATCGAAATTCTCCACCATAAAATTAAAAAAATAAATGAAAAATGCGAAGGAAAAACTCACGCATTTCCAGTTTCCGCCGACGAAGAACTTCCTTCCCATATTTTCTTTTTCTCGACGATCACGAATCTCACCAGTGCTTTCAAAATAGATTTTTGGCCTTTGCTTTGCTGCTTTCGAGATTGGATAAATAAATAAAAATAAAAATAAAAAAAGGAACTTGGTACTGACATGAAAGTACTGTTATATCCAATAGAATCGGATATTCTTATAAGAGATCAGTGGTAATTATGTAAAATACCATAACGGATCGGGTTTTCTGATCTTCGAGGCGGGTGTGTCGTGGGCCCCATGGGATTAGATGCGAAGCCAGGTGAAGCCTGAAGAGGGAGTGTAGAGGCCACGTCATCAGCTGAGAGTCTAACATTAAACGTCCACCATCCAATTACTCGTGAGTTTTGTGCATCATGGGTCATGCGCGACTTTGGTGAGTGTGGTTCACATTTTATTAAATTTATTATTTTTATATATGAATTTTTCTATCAATTTATTGGAATATTTAAAAAAAATTGGTATGGTACATAGGGATTAGTATTGGACCCAGTTAAGTCAAAAAAAAAAATTTATAAGTTAGTCGAGTTAATTAGTCTTATATATTTGAAAAAAAAATTAGTAGAAATTTTATTTAAATTTAATTGTAAATTTTTTTAATATTATGATACTTAGGGGCGCGAGACAACTGTATGAGGGATACCGTATTGTGAACATTCTCAATAGCCTACCAACATCTTTCACTTGTTCCACATCAGCACAAATGTGAAACAAAGACAAACAGTCCGGAAAGACCATTTGCACTGATGAGAAACAAGTGGAAGAAGCTGTTCAGGATGTAATTGCTCTAGAAGGCCGTGCTTCTAGACTGTCCGCGGAAGAAATTCGCCCGTCCGGTGAAATACCACGATTTCTTAAGTAGCAACATTTTGCAAACAGGAAATTTAGCTTCTCATTTATCCCGTAAATAAGGGTAAGCCTTTTCTCAGTATTTTAACAGAAGAATTTTTTCTTTTATGAACTATTAAGTTGAATATCTTAAGAATATGAAGGCTCAAAGAGAATGGCCCACCTTCTGAACTGTCGTTAAATATTATGAGATTTACTTAAGGATAGAGATCAGGAGGCAAGAGTAAATGGATAATGTGAAATACCTCCATAAATAATCCGGGTCGATGCAGCAGCATCGGGACTAGCGATTGCTTGAAGACATTTCCTCAACTCAGAATGTACCTATCACATTCACAAACGAAAATCATCATCTTCCCTTGAAATTAAAGGGAAAATATGACCTAAGAAATAAAAGTTGTTTACATCATGAAAGCTAATGTTCTAAAATAGAAACACCTAACTTACTACCTGAGCTTGAGCTGGAGTAGCAACCTTCACGGTTCCACTGGCTCATAGTCATAAGCCAAAACAACATCTGTCCAGTTTGATGTTTTTGCTGCCATTGGGAATTACAGAGAATACAGCCATATGCTTAGATTTTGTAGCAGTTAGCACTCAAATAAGTGATGCAAAAGCAGCATTTGCTAAAAGAGTCGGTCAGATTTGGATAGAAAGCAAGCATTAATACCGACCATAATACAAGTCGGTCAGAAGATACAGAAAAAAAAAATGACCTCTAGGGTGAAAACCCAAAAATAGACAGTCTAGAGCATCCCGAAAATAAAGGGAAAAGAGTAATCTGCCTGAGCATGTTGGCATCAATGTTCGACCAGAATACGCCGATCTGAAGATCAAAAAAAGGAAATAACCTCTAGAGTGAAAACCCAGAAATAGGTAGTCTAGAGCGATCCCATGAAGGAAAGAGAAGAGATTACTTCATATGGGCATATTAAGATCAAACGAGTTCAAAAGTACATTTTTTTTGCTTAATCATGACACATAGTCTGCATTACAAGCCTCCCAAAGACCATTTTGATCATTCGTAGATATCTAAATTGAATGAGATTGTCTTCAGATTACATCCCGCCTATAAGGGTTAACATTTCTTCAATGAACGTCAAACTTTAAAGTGCCCGATTGACACCCAAATGAGGGAAGGATGGGGGCATAGTGAGTGGTGAGATCAAGAGAGCCACCTTAAATGGGTTAGAAAATAGGTATGGGAAGTGTTCCTCTCGAAAGCCTAAATGAACTAGGGGAGACCATACATATGTATATATCGCCAAAATAGGCAGGATTTTCTAAACATATGCATTCAATATTTTAGGATCAAACATTAGTTTTCAAAAATATTTGGACTTTTTTTCCAAATTTCAACTCTTTTACATATTGATCATTTCCTCCGAACATTAGTTTTCAAAAAAAGTTCAGACCTTTTTCAAAATTTCAATTCTTTTACACATTAGTTATTTTCTCCAAACATTAGTGTTCAAAAATGTTTGGACTTTCTTTTAGATTTCAATTCTTTTTCATATTCGTCATTTCCTTCAAGCATTGATTTCAAAAATGATTGGGCATTCACTCTAAATTTTGATTTACTCCAAAATTAATTTTCAAAAATGTTTAGCATTTTCCTCTTAGTTTGATTCTTTTAATACTTATCATTTCCTCCAAACATTAATTTTCAAAAATGTTTGACATTTTTCTAAACCTTGATTTTTAAAGATATCTATAGTTTTTCTCTCAAACATTAGTTTTCAAAGTGTTTGGCATTTTCTTCAAGTTTTAAAAAAACTGATGAGAATTAAAGTATTGGGACCAAGAGTTGGTTTCAACCGAAAATACTACAAGAAGATTAAGGTTGAGTTCAGGTAGTGAAGGCATGTTGCTCGCTCCAGTGTTAAGATAAATGAAGACTCTGCAAGTTGGGTCTAAAGACAAGAATGATAGTTGGGCCCAGAATTGAATGAGGCAATGCTGATCAAAACAATGATGAGAGTCCCTACATTAGAATAGCATAGGGACTAGAAGAAGGATTTGTGAAAATGGGTAGTAGCCCTGAGGAAGAAAAGAGTTACTTGCGCAAAAAGGGTTAAAAGTGTAAGTCAAATGAAAAAAAGAATATGCAATTGAAAAAAATAAAGATTAAAGAGCATACTGCAAAGAAACAAAGTGAAGAAATTTGAAGAATGACCTTTCAGGGAATAGGATTTCAAAACAGATTGAAAAGAGGAAGAAGAAAGAAGAAAAAAATGAGAAAGAGAAAAAAAGAATGAGAGAAAAAGAAAGAAGAAAAAGTGTTACATTACATGCATCATATATGATATGATCTCGACTATGAGTTTTGAATCATATATGTGAATGCCCGATCGTGATTCTAGTAAGAACTCTGCAGTGCTTTGAATGTATTCTGAAATTACTCAAACAATAATGTAAGTAGAAATAGATAAATAAGAAATAGAAATAATGGGATGAAAGATATGTAGAAGGGGTGTAGGAAGAGTGATAGTTGTGATTATGGAAGAAAAAAAAATAAAAGATGAAAATGTAGGTGAAGATGATGGGGTGTTGGCGTTAAGATGAAGAAATTCAAAGGATGGATTGTGACCCCCTAACTATAAAGAGTTAGGAACCAGCAATATAATAAAGTGGAAATGAAGTGGTAGGATATGGAAATGACCCACTAGCTATAGATGAGCTAGGAACCAACGCTATAACAAAGGGAAATGGATGAAGACTACAAGACTAACTTGAAGCCGATAAAGTTCCACAAGAGAACAAGAATGAAAGCAATCTTTCAAAGATGTTTTATATATTCAAAGTGTGTCTTACAATGATCCTAAAGATGCCTATTTATAGTAGAAGTAGGCAGAATATGAAAAGGTGTTACAAGAAAGATGAATGCTCATCTTAATGCACTTGAATACACATGAATGCTTTGTCCTTTCTTCTCATCTTCAAAGCTGATTAGTTTAGACAAATTGAGGTTGAATTTAGTCATATTTTCGTCCAAATTAAGAAGGACTCTTGGGCTGCCTTGTTTTGCTATCATATGAAGAGAAAGGGGATGAATGTGGACAAGGATGAATGTAGACATCCTTGCTGTCCAGTTTAAGTGCAACTCTTCATCTTCCAAGCTGATTAATATGACTTGAATGTCATAAAAGGTGAGTTTCATCCAGCCTTCATTTCATGTCTCCTCAATGAATTTTGAAACCCCACTTGAATGGTGATAACATCAACCTTGAATGCCTTGAATTTGCTGAATTAAGATGGCCATCAATTGCTTGTCTCTTGGTAGAAGATGAAAGAACTCTTCCTTGGCTCAAATTCATTCAAATCATCCATGCATAAAATTCCCGTAATAAAAATTTCAGCCTGCTTTGTCTTGATAAATCATTCGTATCTCAAGCTCCCGATATCGGATTGAGGTGATTCAAAAGGCATTGGAAAGCCAAGAGATGGAGGAATAACGTCCAATTGATTTACGGATCCAAACACGTCTGTATCGCATCCAGAATTGGAAGACATTCTGCTGATATTCTTGCATCCGTAAAACCGTTCATCTTCCTCATGCACCTAGACGTAAAGGTAAACTTTATTCAATCTTTAATTGAAAACATGCATGTAAACAATTAAGAGTTAGTTTAATAAATGAGCTAGTTTGATGAATGAACTAGTTTAATTAATGAACTAACTTTATTCAATGAACTAATAATCTTGAATGAACTAGTTTAATCAATGAACTACTTAGTTAAATGAAGTGTATAACTAAATGAACTACATGTTTAAATGCAACGCATGCTTTAATGAACAACATGTTTATTGAATGCAATGAATGTTATGCAAACTTTAAATACTCATGCAAATTCATGCATAAGCAAAGTAAAGTGTTCCTCCCTTATTATTTCTTCTTTCTCACGTCCCAAGCTTGATGTAAACATATTTTCCATGGTTGCTTGGAACTCCTTGACCCTTGCTCGAGTAATGGGGCCACCTGGGTACTTCTCTGGGTCTTTGCCATTGACGTTCATATCAATATAGATATGAGCATGCTAATTTAAAACATTTTGCTTGTTTTAAACAGATATTAAAAGATTACCAGAGATTTTGGTCTACAGCTTTATTTTGAAGAAGTATATCTTATTCAAGATTTTCGATTGGTAGCCATGTTGGCGTAAATCCAGATTTCAAGATTTTCAAGTGGTAGCCATGTTGGCATGAATCTAGATTTCAACATTTTTGATTGGTAGCCATTTTCGGCGTGAATCTAGATGTTAAGTCCTTCGGGCCATAAATAAGTCATTCGGGCATGATGATAAGTCCTTCGGGCTACCAATAAGTCTTTCGAGCATGGTGATAAGACCTTCGGGCCATCAGTAAGTCCTTCGGGCATGATGCTAACTTTATTATGATGTCAAGACTGATAGAGACCGGGGCATCATTTTAAGGGATACTGGTAGCCATTTTTGAGGCGAATCCGGATTTTTAAGGGAGATTGGTGTCATTTTCGACGTGCATCCAGATCTTAAGTCTTTCGGGCCATCAGTAAGTCCTTTGGGCATGATGATAAGTCCTTCGGGCCACCGATAAGTCCTTCGGGCATGGTGATAAGACTTTCGGGCCATCAGTAAGTTCTTCGGGTATGGTGTCAAGCTTTCTTTTAATGTCAAGACAGTTAGAAACTGGGGCATACTTTCAATTTTCCAGTCTTCAGCTTTCAAGGAAGTAGCGAAAATCATATGGCAGTCTCAAAGCGAGTAACACTTTTGTGCCTATGACGGTCTGAAACCAGGGCACCATCTAGAGATTTTTCAAACTTTAGCTTTCAGGGAAGTAGCAGAAATCTTTTAGTCGCCTTGTAACAAGATGCCATTTCATACCTATGACGATGAAAAATCAGGGTATGATCTTTCAATTTTTTTAGTCTTCATCATTCTAGGAAACAGTGAAAATCTTCCGGCAACAAGGTTGCTATGACGATCAAAAATCAGGGTATGATCTTTAAATTTTTCGATCTTCAGCCTCCTGCGAAGAAGAGAAGACTTGTGCCACTAAAAAGGCTCCCAACTCGAAAATTCTATCCGCAGAAGATTCTATAGAAAGAACCTGCAGCTTCAAGACTTCAAGGTGAAAAGCTCTCTATAGAAAGGACTTGAAACCTGAAGATGTCTTCAAGATTTCAGACGGAGGAAGAGTGAACAGTTCTATATAAGAAGAGCTTGTAACCTCGAACTCTTGACTCAAAAATTGTGCAGAGTACTCAAGTTTAAAGATTTTGCCTCCAAGAACAATCAATGCAGATTAATTGAAGATTAAAGAGAACAGACGGTGGTAAGAGAATAACCCTCAGCCTACCCAGACCAAAATAGTCACTATTTTGTCTTTACTCTATTCCTATGACACAACAATGAGCAAAGAGGGGCAGCTGTAATAGCCCATTTTTGTCCGGGCTTGGCCCATATTAACTCGACCCGACCCGACCCGAACATTAAAATAACCCAGAACCAAAAAACCCTAATATCCTAAATTACCTAACCCTACCCAACCAAACCCTAGCAGCCACCACCGCCTCCGCCCCACTTGCGCCCACCGAAATTCGGCCACCAGATCTGAAAAAGAAAAAGAAAAAATTATTATTTTATGTATAATTTTCGGTTATAAAATCGAAACCAAATAGATCAAAAAAGGGGATAAAAAAGGATCAGAGTTTGTAAGGGAAGTTTTTTCGAACAAAAAAAAGAAATAAAGATTTTCATATTCGAGTTTTAGAGTGAAAAAAGAGGTATTTCATTTCTTTTTCTTATTTTTTTCATTCGAATAAAAAATAAAAAAATAGAGGGAAACGATTCGACTTACCCCAGGTTCGAATCTACCGTCATTGTCACTGCTTGTAACCAAGGAGGGACCATCGTTGTTCGAATTAGATTTAAAATTTTGACTCTTAAATGAAGAAAGGGGCGTTTTGATGTTTAGGGTTTGAATGAAAAAAATGAGAGAAAAAGGGGAAGGGGAGGCGGTCGGTTAAGAAAGAAAATGGGGGGAATAGAATCTGCGTTTAGGTTATAATTTTGGTTTTGAATAAAAAAAAATGGTGCAATTACACATTAAGTCTCTCCGTTCCTAGCATTTTTTTGCTTTTGCCTGCCGCATGGTCTAATCATGCTAATGGTCCATATTGGTTTTTATATATTTTCGATCTGGTCCTGTTTTATTTCAATTTGGTCCGATTAGCTAAATAAGAATGGTAAAATTACTTAATAGGTCCTTTCACCCTAAATCTTTCTATACTTTGTCTCTTCCGCATGGTATATTTTCACTCTTAGTCCCCGATCTTTGTAAATTAATTAATTTTAGTCATGTACATTATTTAAATTTTTACACTGTCTTTTATCTCTTTAATTTCAGTCCTTATTTATGCATTTCTTATTATATTCGATATGTTTATATATATATATATATTTTAATATGTCAATATACATAATATGTATATAATATATTTGTATACTATAATATGTTTATATCTATATTTATACAATATGTATATAATATATTTGTGTAATATATGATATAACTAATATATATATCTTATATTACGTAGTATTCGTAAAATATGTATATATTATATATTTATGCGTATATAAAATATGAATATAATATTATTTATTTATAACAAGTGTTTATATATAAATATTAATATATTGTATATTATATAGTATTTTATTTTTATTTTTGTATTATTTATTTTCTACAAACTTTATAAATATTGTATATATATGTTACGTATAATGTGTATGTATATACTTATGTATAAGTATATTCATAATATGTACATAATATTTATATTACGATGTTATATGTATATTTTAATGTACATAGTTTTTTTTATATAATGTATCTATGTTTATATGTATACTAATATAGTATCTTTTATTACTTTATATTTACATTATTTATATTAACTTTATACTATTTATTATTTTCACATAAACATCTAACATATTTTCAACCCTATTTGTTCCGATATTTTTATTAGGAGTGTTATCCCGGCCATCCGGGTGTCATCTCCTTTGAATGTTGTGAATATCAAGGCAAATTTAAACTGTTGTGCATGTCTCTTGGAAATAAATTATTAAATTAAATCGAATTTTTGTTTTACTTAATAAAAATTATGTGAATCTTTAGGTACCAATTTTGGGCGTAGTGGGGTGTTAATCCTTCCCCACTCGTAACCAACTCCAGAACCCATTTCTGGTTGACTTTTCGCTGTCCGGTCTACCTTATCCAAATGACCGGCGTGACTCATTTTTACCATTTTTTTAAAACTCGGAGCCCCATTTCGAAAGCGGGTTTTCGGGCAAGCCCGGACGAGAAGGTCACTACAGCATGGCGACTTCACTGGGGATGGAACCCAGAATCTCTGATTGTTTTTTTTACGGAGCTCGGCCTACCAAAGTGGCCGGTGGCGACTCCATCTCCTATTTTTTAAAAAAATTTCCATTTTTATTCAATTTTTAATTTTACGGTATTCTGCTGGGAGCATCATTTCGGTCTCCGATTGACGTCTCTTTTGATATCTTAAAGAAACAATTTTTATTTTCGAAGGAGGAGGGAGAAAACCCTTGATCACATAATCGACAGGCAAAAATGAGCAAAAGTCAAACTATAGTTACCAATAATTATACATCAGTTGTTAGTATTAAATAAATTGGAATTAAGAATTAATTTATTTAATTTTAAAATTGATTTTTTGTTCTTTTTGTCTTTTTTAATTTTTTTGTGTTTTACATACTAACTTGGGTCAAAGGTGGAGCCTACAAAAAAATGACATTAATCAAATAAAATTTAAATTAACTTAGTCGAATTAATGTGTAATTTGAACTTAAAGCATAACACATTATATATATAAATATTAATTAAATTGGATCGAATTTAAATTCAAATTAGTTTGGTTGAGTTTTAAAACTTAAACTAAATTTAATTGTTTTGATACAATATTGCGTATTTGAGTTAATTTAAGTTTAAATTAATCTTGAATTAATTTATTTCTTTAATGATTTAATTTATGGATAATTATTTGATACACTAGTAGTTTCCACTAGTGTCTTAGTTTTAGGGTTTAAGGACTCGATTTAGGGTGTAGAGTTTAGGGTTAATAGTTTAGAATTTAGTCATTGTGAATAGGATTTTGGGTTTAAGGTTAGAATTTAATGTTTATAGGTTAAAACCTAAATCCTTAATATATTACCCCAAAAGTAAATCTTAACTCTAGCTCCTAAATTCTAACCATTAAACCGTACACATTAAATTGAGTCCATAAACCCTAAAACTAAGGCGCTTGTAAAAACTAAAAGTTTCCACCGCTAGTGTCTTGGATATAAATCCTTAATTTAAATCATCTTATCATATATCTTTTTTAGAGTATTATATAACTAGCTTTGTCTATTTACAATATAAATTTTTTTATATTACATGATAAAATACAATATGCTTTTTGATTGGAAAGTTAAAGGTAAATGAAATTAATAGCTTTGTTAAACTTATATTCTTTTTTAAAGTACTAAATTTTCTTTTTTGGTTAGTACTCTGCTTCATGTGCATTTATACATTCTCCTTTATTGGTTCATATTAAAGTTGAACATTCAAAGAATCTCATTATTCGTACCACCCAAAAATTTATTAAATGTAAAGAACTTTGAAGTGATGCTTAATATAAAATGTTGATGATGAATACTCTTTGGTGTTTACAATGCATGAATTGTTCTTTTTACTTTACTCTACAACTGGAAAATATGTATATCTCTTATTTTTACAAAGTGCGTCTCACCTCAATAAGGCGCACGCCTTGCGCCTCGGCTATAAAACTCCTATCGTCTTAGTGCGCCTTTCGCCCTTTTTAACACTGAGCTGTTCAGGATGTAATTGCTCTAGAAGGTCGTGCTTCTAGACTATCCGCGGAAAAAATTCGCCCGTCCGGTGAAATACCACGATTTCTGAAGTAGCAACATTCTGCAAACAGGAAATTTAGCTTCTCATTTATCCCGTAATTAAGGGCAAGCCTTTTCTCAGTATTTTAACAGAAGCATTTTTTCTTTTATGAACTATTAAGTTGAATATCTTAAGAATATGAAGGCTCTAAGAGAACGGCCTACCTTCTGAACTGTCGTTAAATATTACGAGATTTACTTAAGGATAGAGATCACGAGGCAAGAGTAAACGGATAATGTGAAATACCTCCGTAAATAATCAGGGTCGATGCAGCAACATTGAGACTGACGTTTGCTTGAAGTCATTTCCTCAACTCAGACTGTACCTATCACATACACAAACATTGTAAGTCAACATTCACAAAGGAAAATCAAGTACAAGACAATCATCATCTTCCCTAGAAATTAAACGGAAAATATGACCTAAGAAACAAAAAATTGTATACATCATGAAAAGTTAATGTTCTAAAATAAAAACGCCTAACTTACTTCCTGAGCTTGAGCTGGAGTAGCAACCTTCACGGTTCCAATAGCCCACACTGGCTCATAGTCATAAGCCAAAGCGGACATCTTCCAGTTTGATACTTTTTCTGCCATTGGGAATTAAAAAGGAAACCAGCCATATGCTTAGATTTTGTAGGGGTTAGCACTCAACAAAGTGATGCAAAAGCAGCATTTGTTAAAAGTGCATGGTGAGTAACAACTTACTTTCAAATGAAGATCAATGGAACAAAGTCATACACAGACATCATTTTCAACATAGAAGAAAAAAAAATATCTGGCAATAGATGAAAATGCAGGCCGATGCAAAACATAAAAACTAGATAAAAATAATATCACCAACTGACATCCAATGCGAGCCAAAACGGCACCTGAGTTGCTATTTGCGGCAAAAATGGACCAAAATCACCCTGCCATTTCATCCGAACCAAAACCAAATTAGCATTTTTTTTGAAAAAATGATTGGTGAAACGGAATTGAAGATTACGCAGATGAAATTGAGAGGATCCATTCGCAAATTCGGCACAATCTCTATCAGTTCATCTTCAGCCATAAACGCCACCTAATTAAACCAAACAAAACAAGAGATTAAATAATATCATTAACGGGTATAGAGGAACAACGGGAACTGGAATGCAACCTCTTCGGCTGAGAAGAGAGAGATACGAGGATAGGATTGGCCAGCCATATCTGCGAATCTAGGGGTTTTCTAGTTCAGAAATTGGATGGATTGGACAATATTTTGGGATTCAGAGATTAAGAGAAACCGAAAGAAGATGAAATACTGAGTTTTGAGCCGCCCGATTAGAGATACTGAATATGTGAATTGCTGTAGACGGAAACCCTATATAACTCTTTCTTCTTTTTTTTGGCGGGAAATTATGCACAAATAATAACGCCGCAAAAAAACAATGGCTTTAGAATTCTCAAATATTTCTTTGACGAAAATTAATATATATATGGTAAAATATACGATGCTCTAGCGGTGAAAATATTTTATTTTTACAAGCGTCTTAATGTTAGCGGTGAAAATATATGATCTTTGTGCTTTTTATTAATCTTTCATCAAAATTAATTTGTGTTACCCTACATATCTTTGCTTCTAAACTCTTGGAATTGGCCAGATTCCAACTTTCTCTAGGGTTTAACATGAAATGGATGATGGTATGACCTGTGGTTTGCATATATTTTGTGGAATGTTTTTTTTACTCTTTTCCTACTAACTTTTTCTTTTCGTATTCAGATTAAATGTCTAAAGGTGGAACAGTAACGCGGGTCATTATTAGATCTCATTTTGCGATTGATTATATGATGTTACGTGTTATAGTCTTATTGGATGTGGTGTGACGAGTCAGATGCCGTTAGTAGATTAACACTCGGGCTGAAATGAAAGTTTTTTCTAATGACGATGGTTAAATTGATAATGCCTTAAAAATAGGTGACTCAACTATAAGGGTTTTTGTTTGGGGGACTAAATTGACAGCGTTTTAAAAGTTGTTTTAAAAGTTGTGTGACCGTTTGATTCATTTTGATTCATATTCTTGTTTTTAACTTTGGACTCTCATATAATGTTGTCCCTCTTGAATTGTTATATGATTGTTGTCAATAGTGAATGCAGACTTTGACAGTTCATTTATTTTGATTTGAAACTAAATATTTGAATTGATTTGTACTTGAAATACACTCAAACATAAAAGATTTTAGTTTCAAACCCGTATACTTCAAATGTAAAGTAATTTGAATAAGTATGGTGACTAAAATGAATTCGCCCTAAAAGTTTGGTGAACATTTGTGTAGTTTACCCTTAATCTAAAACTTTAATAACTACTATATTTCCCGCCAATAAAGAGGGAGGGAGCGAGCGACCTATACACACAGTTTTCAGCTTGGGTGAGTCTCAACTCAATTTTCCGTCTTTTGGTTTCTCTCAATCAGTTTCCTAATTTGTTAATCTCTGAATCCCAAATTATTACCTGATTCATTCAATTTCTGAACCAGAAAACCCTAGATCGCTTAGCTGGCATTGCCAATCCGATCCTCAACCGAAGATGTTTACTTCTCTGCTTTCTATGTACTTTATACTGATTTGAAATTGGGAGTTTACTTAAATTGTTTGTTTGGTTGGTATGGGTGAAGATGAACTGATAAAGATTGTGCCAAATATGTGAATGGTTCCTCTCAATTTCGTCCGTGTAATCTTCATATCCGTTTGTCCTATCCTTTTTTCTTATACATATAAAAAAGATAATTTAGTTGATTAGTTTTTGATTTTGTTGATATGACAGGGTGATTTTGGTCCATTTTGGCCTCCGGTGGATATCGGTTAGTCACCTTTTTCTTCTCCAGGGTTGTTGGACTTTGATTTGAATTTTCTGGATATTGATTAAAAGAAATGGTTCTATTAGGTTCCGGAGTTAATCGAGTGAAGCATTAGAGTTGTCGAATTCAGGACACTCGATAGCTCAAGCTTATGAGCACCTGTGTTTAGTTTATATCTGTGTTGGTACCAATGAAAGTCAACCTTTTCAAGCAATTTTACTGAAGTTTTACATTGGCAAGGAGAGGAAACATGTTTTATTATCTCTATATGTCCCTTAAACTTCATTGTTTCGGGGGAACATGCATGGTTTGAGTCATGGACGAACATATGATTTTGTGTTAGGGGTGTGAATATTTAGGAAGTTATATTAGAAATTCAAGGGGTGCGAAATTACAAAAGTTTAGAGGACGGAATTAGATAACTAATAGAAAATACAAAGAAAATACCTAAAGTACAAGGAAATTTGAAATTTTCAGGAGTGTGACTGCACCCCTTTGGTCATCCCTGGTTTGAGTAGGGCTTTGGAAGTTGAGAATATGCTGTATTACTGGTCGGGGGATATTATGTTTATCGTTCTATGTATATGTTAGAATGTTTTTCCGATTTTATGTTGTGGACTAGAAAATTTGAATTGGATTTTGTAGGCATTTCAGGTGCTGCCATTTCTTTGATCAGTAAGCTTTGCTTGGCATTTTTCTTACCATTCTACCTAATAAATAATGCTTTCATCCAAGGCTTCTTACGTGACAAAGTATTTTTAAAACAACTCTTTGGCTCTGTGGATTCTCAGTTTTCCAGTTTTGTTAAAACTGAAAAGCAGCAATTAAACATTTTCTAATTTAGTATTTAGCTTTCTAATCAATTGCGGGGATAGCTCAGTTGGGAGAGCGTCAGACTGAAGATCTGAAGGTCACGTGTTCGATCCACGTTCACCGCATATATCCGATATATTTGTTTTTGAAGTTCAGTGTGACACGTCTTGCAGTGAAAGTATGGTTTTTTTCCCTGCCCTTGTGAATTTGTTGACACTTATTAGTTATTACCACCAAGATTTAGGCACATTTCTCCTAATATGCTTCAGATGAACTGAATTTCCTCGATGATCTTTGTGTTGTGTCCCCCTACATATCTTTGCTTCTAAACTCTTGGAATTGCCCAGATTCCAAATTTCTCAGGTATGGAATTGACCAGATTCCAAATTGAAGCAGATTTTTTAGTTTGTGAAACTTCATTTGGTGCTAATGTTCCGGGCATTTCATTTGTATATTCCAATAGGAAAAGGGCTGTTCGACTTTGGTTTCATGTTTCTCTGCTTTGATGATTCTATAACCAATTTAATAAAATGATGGAATCCTTGAAATGTTTCCCGGCTTAATCCAATAGCTTTGTTTTCCTATGCGTGTAACCAAGATGACAGAGCTAAAATTGTAAGAAGCAGGAGCTTGATTCGTAATTGGAGCACGGATGCTTGGCTCTATTTTGATTGAGCTTTACTCTTAAATTTTGAACTTGGTTTGAGATAAAGATCAAATTGTTCGATCACATTTGATTTTGTCTATTTACCTAGTAAAAAATGAGCTCGATTCTCATGTCTTCATGTTCAATTATATGTCTTACATGACAAAGTATTCATGAAACAACCCTTTGGCTCTGTGGATTCTCAGTTTCCAAGTTTTGTTATTCTGAAAAGCATCATTTAAACCCTGACTAAACTAATATTTAAGTTCCTAAACTAACGTAGGGATAGCTCAGTTTGGAGAGAGTCAGACTGAAGATCTAAAGGTCATGTGTTCGATCCACGTTCACCGCATAACTATTATCCTGTTATTTTCTCCAAAGCTGTGAATGCACCTAATTTGTATTATGTGGAGAATTAGTTCTTGTGAACTAACATCATTTCATTGCATTTTTTAACATGTAATCTCATTGCTCTTTTGTGTAACTTTTGGGATTGGGCTTGATTTAGTGGATTGTTGGATGTGATTTGAATGCACTACTAAAAAAATTAATGTCGGGTTTTTTTTTTCTACTTCTAGAAAACAATGTATAAGAGTTGAAGATCTGACTTAAAAGATGGATGTCGATGTGATTTATGAGGGGTGTTGAGGAAATAAATGAGATTAGGTGGTTTAAGGCGGTTCACCATGATTGAGTAGGGTGGACAGCTGTTGTACACGATGGTCAGAATTATATCAAATGATTCTGATGAGGCGGTAGTTAGCAATAGCATGTCAATATAAATGGTATTGTCCTAGGTAAACTGGGATCACCATTTGTCCTACACCATGATTTGGGTTGCTGTCGGTGCATGTGGATCTTTATTCAAAGGGGTGTATGTTGGAGCTCCCTCCGCTGGTCCATTGGAGGGCCTATCTCCGGAGCGGCATAGTGTCATTGCCTCCAGAGGCATTTTCCTTCTTCGAATGTGTACGATAAAGGCGGATGGTATAACACATGCCCCATGGTCGGAATATATCAGACAGTTCTGATAGGTTTTGAGGTTGATTGAAGAAGATGTTATTGTCACGGGGCCATTATCCTCTTCCCAAAAGATATGTCTAATAGGATGTGCAGCGTCACCGTATTTATAGCTTAAGACTTTTTTTCCGATGTGGGATTAATGACCCCACTTCTTCTCAGGCGTGACATTCTCCCCCACTCAATCTCGTGAGACCCTCGTCACGAGCTTCCGCTCTTGTGATAGGCCACATTGTCACAGTTGTCCACCCTGCCTACCCCACTCATGGGCGCTCGACGTGAAATCGGGCAGTCAAAAGGTCGCTCTGATACCACTTGTCACGAGGCCATTACACTATTCCCAAAAAACATGTCTAATAGGATGTGCAACACCATCGTATTTATATCCAAAGACCTCCATTTTCTTTTCTGAGATTATTGACCCCACCTCCTTTAGACGTGACATTATGCAGTGGTGATTTTACTTAAAATCTTTTGTTTGTTTGGTTAAATGAAATTGAACTTGCTGATAAAGTTGATCAGATAGAGAGTGTGTGTAATCTTCAATTCCATTTTCATTTTTTTAAAGATAGTTTGGTTATTTTGTTTTTGATTTTGATATAATAGCAAGATGGTGACCCTATTGATTCCACTGAGCAGATAGAGTGTGTGTAATCTTTTGGTTTCTCTCAATCAGTTTCCTAATTTGTTAATCTCTGAATCCCAAATTATTACCCGATTCATTCAACATCTGAACCGGCAAAACCCTAGATCACTTCGCAGACATGGCCAATCCGATCCTCGGCTGAAGAGGTTTACTTCTCTGCGTTAGATGTACTTTATACTGGTTTGAAATGGCAATTTCGCTTGAATCTTTTGTTTGGTTGGTTTAAATTAGGTGGAATTTATGGGTAATCTTCATATCCGTTTGTCCTATCCTCAGGGTCATTTCTCTACTGTCATGATTCTATAACCAATTTAATAAAATGATGGAATACTTGAAATGTTTCCCGGCTTAATCCAGTAGCTCTGTTTTTTCTATGGGTGTTACCAAGATGAGCATAGCTTGATTTGAGATTGGAGCTCGGATGCTTGGCTCTTGCTTGATTGAGAACACTCGATAGCTCGAGCTTGTGAGCACACGTGTTTAGTTTAAATTACTAATTCTGCATTCTGTGTTGTTACCAATGAGAGTTGACATTTTCAAGCAATTTTACTAAAGTTTTACATCAGCAAGGAGAGGAAACATGTTTTTATCTAGAAATGTCCATTAAACATCATTGTATGGGAACCATGTATGGTTTGAGTAGGGCTTTAAAAGTAGAGAATTTGATATGTTACTGGTAGGGGGATTTTATGTTTATGGTTCTATGTATATGTTCTAACGTTTCTTCCGATTTGTTGTTGAGGACTAGAAATTTTCACTCGGGTTTTGGGAGGAGAATGAGAATCTCAAGGCCCAAGGGACATTTCAGGTTCTGCCATTTCGTTGATCAGTAAGCCTTGCTTGAAATTTTCTTACCATTCTACCTAATAAATAATGATTTCCTACTAGGTTTCTTACATGACATTGTATTTATGAAACGACCCTTTGGCTATGTGGATTCTGAGTTTCCAAGTTCTGTTAAAACGGAAAAAGAGAATTTAAATTTAACATTTAACTTTCCAATTAAATGCGGGGATAGCTTAGCTGGGAGAGCGTTAGACTGAAGATTTGAAGGTCACGTGTTTGATTCACGTTCACTGCATAAATTCTTTCAATACTTCCCAGAATACTCGAGTGTACTCTAGTTATTAATTGTGTCATGCTCGAGCCATATCATTTCTTTAGTATTTTGAAGACCATGTATTTTATCATTCTATCACTTTCCGTTGATCAGCATGTATGCTATATAGTTTATTTGTTCATAATAAATCAAGATTCTTCATAAATGACCATACTTCTTTAGTTTAAATATGTCGGAGTTCCTGTGCTGTTTCAGAATTTAAAATTTAATCTCTATACTTAATTTTTACAACAACTAAGTCTTTACAGTGAAAAATGCGATGATTTAAGACGGTTTATTTTGATCAAGTAGGGTGGAGAATCGTTGTACACGGTGGTCGAAATATATTAGACGATGATGTTGAGAGATTTTGAGATTTAAGAAGATGTTCTTGTTTTGTTTCTGCATGATCCTTTCAAGTTCTTTGTTTCTCTATTTTGTTGTAGCATGTCTTCTCGTAATGACACGTATTGGTCGACTTTAATGAAGTGACAGTTACCATGGCAATCTATCAATGGTCTTGTCCTACTTGGACCGAGATCATCTTTTGTCCTAATGTCACTCATTTGAAATTTATGTTGCTATAAGATTTGTATGTGCATGGATAAAGTCATGAATCAAGATCAGGGACAAGATATACAGCAAATCCCTATTTGTGAAGCCTTTGTAGGCAAATCTTACGCCGGAGTCATTTTCTTCGGAGACATATTCCTTCTCTTAAGGTATATTCGAAAAGATAGAGACGGAGGAGGGTATAACACATGTCCTGTGGTTAGAATATATCAGATAATTTTGAGAGGCTTTGTGGTTGAAGATGTCACGGTGGTAGTGATTTTACTTCAAATCTTGTGTTTGGTAGGTTGAAAAATATAGTTTGACTCTTTTGATTTTTTATTTTGATGTAATAGCATGATGATGACTCTATTGCATACCAATAGTTATTGAAATGGCACAAGGTTTTGTGGGTAGTGACAGCATAAACTCGAGCATAATCTTGATGTTTTGAAGAAATTGACCTCCGAATCGTTATGGTTAAACGATCTCAGTGAACATGAGGATGACAACTTTAGTATTCCTAACCTCAGTCGGTCGGAGAATGGCGTCACTAGTGATCGGCTTTTGAGGATGAAGAAGATTAAAAAAAGAACTGATGTTTTGTTTTCTATTTAAGAACATATAATTCGAACTAAAAATTTTCGATTCGATTAACAAAAAATAAATAAATCTTGACCCGATCTCAATACTCCCAATTTGACTAATTTCAACTTGAAATTGATTTGTAAAAAGTTACTAAATCGTGTTTGTTCGATTTAGGCCGGATTCACGAATTATCTTGATCTTGAAATAAATGATTTATCAATCCTCAAACTCAAATGATTTCGAACCTAGAGTAATTCATGTTCAAAATGGACCTGAATTTGAATTTGATTTAATTGTTTGAAACTCAAACTAACTCGATCTAATATCTATATAATCCAATTTGATAAGTTTAATTTAAAGTGTTTAACTCATTTGAATTAATTTGAAATAAGATGGTACATAATATTTAAACCTAAACCCCTGAACTATAAATCTTAAATTGGATCTCTAACCCCTAAAATTAGGACGCTTGCGGAAACAAAATGTTTTCACTGCCAGTGCATCATATATTTTCCCATATAGGGTAACTATACCATGCACTGGCGGTGGAAAATATTTTGTTTCCACAAATGCCCTAACTTTAAGGGTTATGGATTTAATTCAGGGTTCATAGTTTAGGGGTTTAGGTTTATGTGCTTAGAATTTAGGGACGGTGGTTTGAATTTAGAGTTTAGGGTTAGAATTTAGGGGTTATAGGTAAAAACCTAAATCTCTACCATATTATCCTAAAACCTAAACCCTAACCTCTAAACCATATACCCTAACACTAAACCCTAAATTCTAGCCACAAACTCTAAATTTTAAACCTTAAATTGGATCCATAACCATAAAATTAGGACGCTTGTGGAAACAAAATGTTACCACCGCTAGTGCATCATATATATATATGGATTTATATTCAATACATTGGCGGTGGAAACTAAAAATTTCTATAAGCGCCTTAGTTTTAGGGTTTTAGGTTGGGGTTTATAATTTAGGGATAATAGTTAAAATTTAGGGTTTAGAGGTTGATGTTTAGTTTTAGGGTAATATGGTTAGAATTTAGGTTTTAACTTATAAACATTGAATTATAACCCTAAACTATAAATTTTAACTACTATCCTTAAATTCTAAACCCCTACACCTAAACTCCTAAACCCTACACCCCAAACTAAGACCCTAAATCTTAAAACTAAGGTAGTGTAGGAAATAATTACCTTATATATATATATATATATTAATTTTCGTCAAAGAAATATTTGAAAATTCTAAAATTATTGTTTTTTGCCGCGTTATGATGTGTGCATAATTTCCCGCCAAAAAAGAAGAAAGAGTTATATAGGGTTTCCGTCTACAGCAATTCACATACTCAGTTTCTCTACTCGGGCGAGTCACAACTCAGTGTTTCATCTTCTTTCGGTTTCTCTTAATCTCCGAATCCCAATTAATTGCCCAATTCATCCAATTTTTGAACTAGGAAAACCCTCGATTCGCAGATATGGCTGGCCAATCCGATCCTCATATTTCTCTCTTCTCAGCCGAAGAGGTTGCATTCCCTTTCTCGTTGTTCCTGTATACTCGTCAACTGATATTATTTAATCTTCTGTTTTGTTTGGTTTAATTAGGTGGAGTTTATGGCTGAAGACGAACTGATAGAGATCGTGCCTAATTTGCGAATGGATCCTCTCAATTTCATCTGCGTAATCTTCAATTCCGTTTCACCTATCAATTTTTTAAAATGGCAATTTGGTTAATTTGTTTTTGTTTGGATGAAATGGCAGGGTGATTTTGGTCCATTTTTACCGCAAATAGCAACTCAGGTGCCGTTTTGGCTCGCAGTGGCTTTAAAGAAGAGAGGAAAATGTGCGATTCGGCCTCCTCGGTGGATGTCAGTTGGTGAGTCACCTTCTTCCTCTCCATCCTTTGATATCATTAATTTTTATTTTGAAATTTAATCAGAGTGCCTAGTTTGTGAGTTACGACACTTGATTTAGTGTTATTTTCTCATATACCTCATTTGTACGTTCAAATAGGAAAAGGATTTTGGATTTTACTTAAGGTCTGCTTTTTTTTTCCTGTAATGAAAAAATTTGACAACCATTTAAGTTAAATGATGGAATGTTTGAAATGTTTCCCGGCTTAATCTAGTAACTTGGTTTTGCCTAGCTCAAGTTGTAAGATGTTTGAGCTTGACTTGAAATTGAAGCATCAAAGCTCGATTTGCGTTTTTGAAGTTTCACTTTTAAAGTTTAAGCATGATTCGATGTAAAGATCAAACTGTTTAATCTCGTTTGATTAGGTTCATTTACCTTGTAAAAGTTTAGCTTAATTCTCATGTTTGACTTCTAGTTCAATTATTTGTATTTGAGTTTGAGTTCTAGTCCGATTTGAAATTTTTGGATATTGATAAAAAAAATGGTTCTAATAGGTTCCTGGTTTACCTGAGTCCAGCATTAGAGCTATCAAGTTCAGAACACTCAACAGCTCAAGCTGTTCAAGTTTGAAATTGACTATGATTGAACTGAATTCGAGCCATACCTGAGTAGCATGTGAGCATAGGTGTTTAGTTTATGTCCCTAGTTGCCTTTTGTGTGTTACCAATGATAGCCAATATTTTCAAGCAATTTTACTATAATTTTACATCAGAAGGAGAGGGCACATGTTTTTATCTAGAAATGCTCATTCATTATGATATTTGTTTGAACTTCATTGCCTGGGGAACATGTATTGCTTGAATGGGGATCTAGAAGTTGAGTTGACAATATGCTGGGTTACTGACAGGGGTTATTATGTTACGGTTCTGTCACATGAATATGTTATAAAGTTTCTTCTGAATTTTCGTTGTGGGCTAGAAAATTTGACACGGGTTTTGGAACGAGAACGGGAATCTCAAGGTGCATTTCAGGTGCTTCCATTTCATTATGTGGAGATATCTAGACTTCTCTTTGATCAGTAAGTTTTGCTTGACATTTTTCTTACTATTATACTGTTTAACAGTATGAAGGCTTTAATACTTTTCTTTCTTTTTTTTTTTTTTTTTTTTTGCGGATGGCAGTGCACGCGATGACATTCCTGACATGTATATGGTGAGTTGGAGAATTCTTGTAATATTGCATTTTACTGTCCATTTGATTTCTGCAAGTAGTTCTTCATGAGCCCATTCTACAGGTGAGATCTCTTATTGAAGACATAAGGGACGTACGTATTCATAAAGTTGAGACTAGCTTGGAGAAGTTCAGTGGGACATCTGCAGTGAAAGTAAGTTTTTTTTCCTTCCTGCCCTTGTGAATTGTTGGCACTTATTATCACCGAGTTTTAGGCACATTGCTAAATTATATTCTCCTAATACGCTTCAGATAAACTGGATTTCCTCAATGATCTTTGTTGTTCCTCATTAATCTTTTATCAAAGTTGTTTTCGTATCCCCCTTGATATCTCGCCTCTAATATCTTTTCATTGGCTAGATTCCAAATTTATCTGCAATGGAAGTGAATATAATCCGTCCATTTGTGGGGAGAGCCCTGCAGGCTTTCTATAAGCATGATAATCCAGAGAAAATACCAGATGTAGACAGAGCATCCAGTGCACAGACCCGAGCTGCTAATAATGAGCCAAGAGTATGTTCTTGTTTGTTATTTATCTGTGTCGTATCTAAAGTTTAAACTTGAAATGGATAGTGGTATCATCAGTGGTTTGAAGGTGGCAATGAGTTTGCCAGATGATCATGACTGAGGAATTTTACGACTAGATCCAGGTTTCTAACTGTTTTTTCTTCTTTTTTTGCTTTGCAGCGGCCACTGAGGAGATAACAAATCATTTTCGATTCATTTACGGTATTGAAAATGGAAACTTCAGCCTGCCTCTGATGAAGGTACTTCTGTTCTCTTAGAAAAACTTTTAGGAGAATCCTATTTGGTGCCTTTTGTCTTTGTAGCTGTCAAATAATTGTGGCATTTGTTTTGAACCTTTTTCGAGTGAAGTTGTTAACTTATTGTAATAGTCCCTGAAGTTATTTTCCCACAAAGCTGTTAAGACCTCATTAATGTTGTATTGTATTATAGAGAGAATGAACTCTTGTCAACTACAACATCATTTACTGCATTTTCTAAACTCATGTGATCACTTCTCTTTTGTGTAACCTTTGGGCCTGGGCTTGATGTTAATGGACTGTTGCATGTGATAAGACAGTATATAAAGAGTTGAATATCTCTTAGGGGTATTCATTCGGTTAATTCAACCGGTGACCGAATCAAATTAATCAAATTTGAATTAACTTTTTTTTTCTTTTAATGGTTAACTGAACTAAAATTTGTTTGAAAATTATTAACCGAACAAAGTTTGATTAATTCAGTTAATTTTCGAATTAACCGAACTTTGGTACAAGTTTTAGAGATTGTGTGTTTTCTTTAGTTATATTAGATTAATTTGAGTATTTTATTTCATTTGGGTAAAAATTGATTGAATGTTTGAAATTTTAATGGCTCTAGGATTAAAAATTATTTGGGTCTCTCGACATCTTAATGAGTCCAAGCTTAAAATATATATGTAATATATAAAAATTATTAAATATTTAATATTTTTGATTAATTTGGTTAATTAATCGATTTTGAATTGATAATTAAATTTTGAAAAAATTTTAACTATCAACCGACTGAATACCTAATTAATTGATCAATTAATTTAAATAAACTTTTGTTTAATTAATTTAATTTTAACTGAATAATAAACTCTTCTAATATCTCTAACTCTCTCTGGGTTGTTTGATTTGATTTATGGGGAAAGAAAATATAGCATAGGCGCAAATGCACATTATAGGGGAGTCACCCATGCAACCAATTTGTTGGAGGATTTGCAATTTGGATGTAAATGATTGTGTTGTTGTCTAGGCTGTACGTGGTTTGGATAAACATCTCCTTTTCATATTTAATAGTATTACTATTAGCATGGTGAGCTGTTTGATGTATAAAATAAAGCTGAATCCCAATCCATAGGAATGGTCCCAAGGCACAGTCCTTGTCTCCATCTACATCCATTGTGCCAAATGTCTATCCTTTTGTGTAAGAACTCATAAAAGAGAATCCTGATTTGTGTTTAGACAAAACATGGAGACCCCAAGAGACAGGTGTGGATATTCTTTTTAGTTTAATCACTTATTTTTGACCTATTGATCCACTAATTCAGATTGATTTTTATAGAGGCTCTTTATAGAGACGACTTTTTTAATCTAACTTTTTTCAATCACAACGTCATAATACTAGACCAACTGGTTGTTGGTAGAGGTGACAAACAAGTTATTCAGTTCGAGTTCGGTTCGGATCATTTTAGGTCTGACTACATTCGATTTAATTTCAGTTTGAGTCTGGTTTAGACGTTCGGTTTTAGTTTGGGTTTGTGGTGATTTCAAATTAGGTATCGGATCGGGTCAGTTGATTTTTGGATCGGTTGACTTTCGGTCTGGTTAGTATCGGGTCAGTTATTTTAAGGTTAGTTGATTTTGTGTCGGGTCAATATTGGGTTAATAGAAGATCGACCAGTTTTAGTCGAATTTTCAGGCCGAATTAGGTTTTTACACCCTATATATCACTTTATATAGCATGTATATTTGGCTTTTTCGTGAGTTGTGTGTCAGTTCATATATCATATTTCTTTCTTTATTTTAATATATTTTATTTATTTCGGGTTGCCTTCTGTTCGGGTCTATTCGATTCGGGTAAAATCAGTTCGGGTCCATTCCGTTCGGTTAAAAATCAGTTCAGGTCTAATTTTGGGTCAACTAAAATTCGAGTCGGTTTTAGTTCGGTTTGACTTATTTTGGATTTCGAGTCAGATTCGAGTCATCTTGTTCGGATCGATTTTAAGTCTCGTGTCAAGTTTGCCAGGTCTAATTGTTGGTAGGTCGGGATATTCCTCATAAGCCAAATGGAAAAGTATCTCATGTTCTGGATATTCCTTTTTAGTTTAACCATCGGTTTTTAACTTATTAGTTGACTAATCCAAATCGGATTTTATAGAGGCTTATTATGGAGATGATTTTTCCAACCCAATTATTTTTATTTATAATGTCATAATTTAAACTTTTAAACCTAAAATTTAATACTTTACCTTACTAGACTAATTGATTGTTGGTTGGCCGGTCTAAAAATTCTTTTGAAGCCAAATGGAAAAGTATCTCATGTTCCCTCATGGAGAGCTATTAAATTAGTGTTATGTACCCACATGCTGTGGGTCCTCTAGCTTTGTGCTTTCTTTATAAGATTATAAGGAATATGAATCATAAACTAAAGGATTGTTATCATCCACACCTTCCTAGGAAAACAAAATATTAAATTAAAGAAATGAATCTAAACATGATCTGTTTTTGTTGATTGAGCTTGTGTGAGTTTGAGGATGTGTCAGATGCTCAGCTTGTTTGTGTTTCAGAATCTTTAGCCACTGAAGTTATTTAAGGATTCAGAAGATTATTTGCTATTTAGATCTATATTAAGTGAATTCGAATGTGATCGTCAGATATGAATATGAGTCGAGACTTTGTTCAATACTTTTATTAGTTTGGGTATGTGTAGAACATAGTTTTGTCGGTAGACTTATAAATTTATTATAAAAAGTCAACAATATGAACTCGAACCGATTTAAATTTACAATGATATATCCAAAAGAATTTAAACCCAAAACGCTTTAAAATTTAAAATGACTTGAATCGAAATAACATGAAAATATTAGAATCTGGATTGATCCCATCCAAATTATTATAACTTAAAACTAGTTTGACTTGTCTAATCGATAAGATTGAATATCACATACTCATATTTCAAGAAAAATGAAGAATCAAAGTAATTTAGATTTTGATCTTAGTGGAGCATTTATTTGTGAATGATAGGAGAGCTTTATATGTTTACTTACCAATTAGCAAAGGCAATTAGTTTAGGATCTATGCCATTTGGTATTATGAGATAGTTTTCTATCAAATATTAGCTGGAATTGCAATTTCTTCTTTTTCAGTGAAATCATTTGATTCCAATTTTTTAATGCAATTATTAGATTCCTTTTACATGGAGATTCATTATCTGTTGTGGGTATTCCAAACAAGCCGGCAGCTTATAATCAATCATTAACCTTATTATAATAATAGGAATTCTTAATTTTTTATATAACCATCATCATCTAACTTATTTGGTTAACTAATCGGGATCGACTATTACAAAGATTTATAATAGGGTGATCCTTGTAATCACCTAAATCCGTCCGGCGCTCTCTTTATTCGAGTTTTAAAATTTATTTTCTTGGAAAACCCTGCTCGGTTTTGAAATTAAAGAATATGGAGTTGTCACAGATCGTTTAAAAAGGTAGACCAGACACCAAAATAAAATCAGAGATTCAAAATTCGGGCCCGAGAGTTGGTTACGGATGGGGAAGGATTAACACCCCTACACCGCCTAAAATTGGTACCTAGTCGATTATTTAATGTCTTTGTATTGAAAATTTCGAATTCGATTAAAATTTAAAATATGATTCTTAAATGCCGAAAATATTGAGAAAACTGCATCCCTGTGCGCTCGAGACATGGCTTCTCATTTTCTTGGAAAAATTCAAAAGAATCACATCCTTATACGCCCGGGATACGATTTCTCGAAGTTTTTAACAAAAATATTTATTTAAAATTCAAAATTAATTTCTTTAAAAATATTTTTTGATGATGTAAAAAGAAAAATATATGATGCGAATAAATTAAAATGCACGATCAAAACACAATTCATAAAGTTACTAATATATGCACGAATATAAAATATACATATTAAATACTTATATAAAAATAATAACATATAAAGATATATATTATAAGGAAAAAACTTTGATACACCGGCCGTGTAAACTGTTTACACGTGCCTTTTAGTTTTAGGGGTTATGGTTTTAGTTTAGGGTTTAAGGTTTATGGGTTTAGGTTGTAGGGTTTAGAATTTAAGGTTAGTGTTTAGAATTTAGTGTATAGAGTTTAAAGTTTAGGGTTTAATTTTTTAGGGTTAGAGTTAGGAATTTAGGATTTGGGTTTTTATAGTGTAAATACACATGCTTGTGTAAAATTAATTTTAAACAGCCTGTGTATCAAAGTTTTACCCTATATTATAATGTATATGTATATGTTTAAAACTTTAACATATATATATTTACATACATAATATATATATATATACTCATAATATTAATTATTATAATATAATAATAATGATAATGTACAAACAATAATACATGTATAATGTTACAATATTTTTTTATTAAAAATATAACATATAATAATATATAATATAATATAAAACATCTTATATACCAAAAATACACATATCATAAACGTGATAAATACATATTATAACACTATATATATTAAATAACATATAATATACTAAATATTTAATAAATAATATAAAATATAAAATATGTACAATATGTATTATATCTATATAATATATAATAAGTAATATATATATAATATAACAAATACATATGTAAAAAATATATATATACATATAATACATAATTAATAATCATAACAAAAAAGGACTAAAATGAACAAAATACACAACATGAAGGAATAATCTTAAATTAACCAAAATAATATGCTGGAAATTAAATATTAAAACATAGTGACTAAATTGTAACAAAGCAGAAATTAAAAGCCATAAAAAACAAAAAAAGACATTAAGTACGCATTAAAAATAAAAAGGACTAAAAGCAGAATTATCCCCTAAGAAAAAATGAAAACATGGTAAGAGTGGAAGGACCAAGGGCGTAATTTACCCAAAACAGAACACGCAGATCCTCCTATGGCTACCGGGTCACTGTACGGGTTAGGTGTTAAAACGACACTGTTTTGCTTTGGCTGGTTTAAAACAAAGATTAGGGTTATTTTTTTCGAAACAGATTAAAATAAGTTAAAAAAACCTAATCTTCATTGTTTTCTCCCTCTCTCGTTCTCTCAACCCAGGCCGACGACAGCCACGCTTCTTGCTCCCGACGGACCGGTCATTGGCACGGTAGCCTTGCGGTGGCGGAGCAATGAACGACAGTAGCAAGGATGCCGCATGTAAGCTTCGGATTTCCATTTTTTGTGTTTCGAAATGAGATTTGAAACAATAAAAAAGGTTTTAATTTTTTTTAAAAACTAAAGAACCCTCATCTTTGATCTGATTCTTGATGCTCAATTTAAAAAATGAAATTTTGATGGATCTGAAAAACCTTCTCCTTTTTTATTTGATTTCGAAAGCTCTTACAACTTTTTTTTGAATAAAACTCCCCTATTACATTTTTTTAGATCTCACCCCCCGAACTTCGGTTTTCATGTGGATTTTATATCCAACTTTACCTAATAAAATACTAACAACTCTCCTATATTTTATTTTGGTGCATATCTGGTGGCCAGATTTTAAGGGATTGCGGTAGTGGGCTTGGTTAGGGTAGATTATGGGTATGGGTGATGTCGGCTGCTAGGTTTAGGGTTAGTTTGGAGATTAGGTTAGGTTTTAGGGTTTTAGTAATTTAAGGATTATTTTAGGGTTTGGTTCAAGGTTAATTGATTTAGGGTTGGTGGTCGGAGGATGAATGACGCGGCAATGGTGGGAGCAGCGATACTGGCGGTGGCGGTATAGTTTAGGGTTAGGTTATTAGGGTTTTTTTGTTTTAGGGTTTTTATCTAGGCCGGGTCGGGTCATGTAATTTGGGCCTGATGGGTTAGGGTCAATGTGTATGGATAGGTAATGGGTTTGGTTAACAACGAGTTATTACAGCTGCCCCTGTTTGCTCATTGTTGTGTAACAATAATAGAGAAAATACTAAAAATGACCCGTTTTTGTCCAGTCCGGCTGACCATCTCCCTTCCTGACGTATGTCTTCATTCTTCGGTATATCTTCTTTCTTTTCTACATAGGTATTCTTTCTTGTCTTGGTTGATCCACCTTGTCACTCTTGGGAAACAAAATCTTCAAAATAGGGGGTTGTCTGTTTGGAATGCAAAATGAGTTCAACTTGCTACATTATTGATGGCGATAATACCTAAAGAGGATTCGACCCGGCTGCAACACCGACGAAGAGGCATTGTCTACAAAATTTGATCTAGCTACAACACTGACGAAGAGGCAGGATCGATGGATAAAAGTTCTAATGTTTGATCCAGCTACAACTCTGACGAAGAGGCAAGATCAGAAAATTGAAAACTTCTTCTTCTTTTCTTTTTTTTGCTCTTCTTTTTAATAAAGATAAATAGTTGAAAGTTAGTAAATTTTGACCAAGCTACAACACTGACGAGGAGTCATGGTCTAAAGTTAGTAATGTTGATCCAGCTACGACACTGACGAAGAGGCAAGATCAAGAGTTAGTGAATTTGGTATAGCTACAACACCGACGAAGAGGCAAGAACGAAAGTTAGTTAATTAGGTTCAGCTACAACACCGACGAAGAGACAGAACCGAAAGTTAGATTTAAATCAGGCTACAACACCGATTGAGGATTTGATTCAACTATGACTTTGACGAAGAGGCAAGATCGGGGGGTTGGTTTCTTTGCGATCAAGCTACGACTCTAACGAAGAGGCATGATTAGAATTTGGCAAATTTGGTTCAGCTACAACACCGATGAAGAGGCAAAACCGAAAGTCAATCAAGTTGGATCTATCCACACCATCAACGGAGGGATAAGATCTAATTTCAGCACTTGGACTCCACTAGACCATCAACAGAGAAACAGAATTGGATAACAACAACATGAATCCTACTACGCCATCAACGGGGGAGCAGTACTAGATTTCAGCAACTTGGAATTAGCCTTACCATCAATGGAAGGGCTAGATCGAATAACAACAACTTAGATTCCACTAGACCATCAACAGAGAAGTAGAATCAGATAACAACAATATGAATCCTACTACGCCATCAACGGAGGAGCAGGACTGGATTTCAGCAACTTGCAATTAGCCTTACCATCAACAGAAGGGCTAGATCGAATAACAACAACTTGGATTCCACTAGACCATCAACGGAGAAGCAGAATCGGATGACATCAATATGAATCCTACTACGCCATCAACGGAGGAGCAAGAATGGATTTCAGCAACTTGGAATTAGCCTTACCATCAACATAAGGGCTAGATCGAATAACAACAACTTGGATTCCACTAGACCATCAACAGAGAAGTAGAATCGAATGACAGCAATATGAATCCTACTACGCTTTCAACGGAGGAGCAAGACTGGATTTCATCAACTTGGAATTAGCCTTACCATCAACGGAAGGGCTAGATCGAATAACAACAACTTGGATCTTACTACACCATCAACGAAGGAGCAAGATCGACGAATGACAACAACTTGATTTCTCATTTTTTTTGATTTTTTGATTTTTTTAAATTTTTTTCTCTATTTTTCTTCTTTTTTGATTTTTTCGTTTTTTGATTTTTTTTAAATTTTTTTTCTCTTTTTTTGATGTTTTTTTGTAACTATAATAATAAAAAATAATTCAAAGGAAAAGTTTGGTCTAGCTGCAGCACTGTCGAAGAGGCAAGATCTGAACAGGATTTGATTTGCTACACCACTGATGGAGAGACTAGATCAACAAGATGTGGGATCCACTACACCACTAACAGAGAAATAAGATCCAGATGGAAAATTTGATCTGCAACACCACCGAGGGAGGCAAGATCTGCACTAAGTTGACATACCACAACTGATGGAGGTATGATTTGCAAAATGTTGGCCTATTGTGCTATTGACAACGAGACAATGTATGGAAAAAATTACTCTACTTTTCCATCAATAGAAGGTAAGATTTGGAACAAGTGGTTCCTGTTGGCAGGAGTAAGAATCTGGAAATTATTGGCGTCCACCACACCCTTGTCGGAGGAATGAGATCCTGAAAAGAAAAAAAACATTTGTTAGCAACTGTTCAAAAATTTGTTGAAGATATCCTCTATTTGGATGTTTCAATTCTTTTGCGTATTTTGCCTTCTTCAGTCCTGAAAGTTGGCTATCGTGTCATTGCTCCCATGTTGAGGATATTTCATCTCTTCTACGGACCTGTTTGTATGTACAAGTAAAAAATGAGTGTATCTTAACTTTATGCCTAAATGCATATGTCTGTCCTAAATTGGTTTATTTAAAAACAAACACTATAGAGATATAAGGATTTTTACATGATCAATTTAGGGCAATGACCATCGAGAGAGGCTTTGCTAATTTTGAATCTGCTCGCAAACAATGCCAAGACAGGTTGTTATTAAAGGTTGGCACGACATGAATAGCGTGAAAACCAGGCATTCCCTGCCAACGCTCATCATTCATTAAAGCACATTCCTTGCCAACGTCTTTACTTTACTTTTATTTCTTTTCTTTTCAATTATTTCCAAAACCAATTTCAAATCAACCTTTTCCTTAAGACAAGTAACAATCAAGGCAATTAAATTCCAAGTCAATTTATGTGGGATCGATACTCAGCTTATCAGTTGTATTACTTGCAGACCGTGTATACTTGCACGCAAAAGGCTCATTTTGGCACTGTTTATTATTTTTTCAATACATATCTTTTGCCCCTTTTGCCATCATTCACTTAGAGAGTCTACAAGTTTTTGGCGCCGTTCCCGGGGATTGCGACAAAATTTATTGCTTTAATTTTTACTTTTTTTGTTTTCATTTTACTTTGTTTTTTTTTCTGATCATTTTTTTCTTTTTTTAGGAAACCTATAAAGAAGAGTATGGGCAGCCACATATGGTATGATGATGACTACATTTTTCCCACTTATGACTACCTATATCCAACTCTAAGAGCTGTCCGTGAACAAATACGATATGAAAAGCATGAAGCGGATGCCTATACAACACTATCGATACATATTTTTGAACTGAAAAACATGATTACATCATGCAAGTGCCTAACAAGTTCAGCAAAAGGCAAGCAACACCTATTGTTTGTGCATATTGTAGATGATGCCACTCGTTTGACAATTTCCCCTTCAACCCTAATTCCTATTGTTATACGGGGCACTGTAATGTGAACAACCCTTTTTCCTACAACTTCAACCAATGATGGAACCAACAACAAAATATTTTTTGGAATGATCAAGATGATGATTATTTTTATACACCTAACAACTTTGTTGCACCACTAGACTTCAAACAAATTCCATCCCAAGGTAACATTCTTCATGAAAAATTATTGATAGATCTTTATGGATTCAACGGATCATTTGCCATGGTAGAATTGCCTTCAAAAATGCCGATGCACAACAACCCACCTCAAGAGCAAACAAATTACATTGGATACACATTTGAGGAAGCCTTGGATGCTATGAGAGGCTTGGAAGAACAAGTCAGGAGGCTTGCAAATGTTGTTAATGGCATGCCTCAAGAGAACGAGATAGAGCTTCCATCAAGGCAGCAAGAGGTGGCAAACGGTTCGGTTAGTGGTAACAATTAGAATGCCATGGCATTGATACATCAACAAGCTCACAATTTTCTTCCTCCATCTGCTCCTCAAGGAATTCATAATCAACATTACGAGTATTAGGTTTTTTCTAACATATTTGAATCAATAGATTATATTGATGAAGTGTATTCCACAACAGGTACATTGGACTCATTAGTGGTAATAGAGTGTGAGAAAAAATTTGAGGGCAAGGATCTTGAACACAACAACATCAAGGCAAAGCTAGATAATGTTGCCAAGTTCGATGCCAGGACATAAGGGGATTCTAAAGTTCCAAACCAAGAAAACGAAGGAAATCAGTCGATTATTTGCCAGGAAGAGAAATCAATGCCAGCAGGTGAACCCAAGGACATAGAGAAAGAAGAGGCAGAGGCTGATGATGCCATACCACTATCTAATGCCATACCACTATCTGATGCCAGACCTCTAGAAACTCTGCCATATAATACGAATGATGCTCGGCGAAAAGAGAGAGAACAAAGCAAAGCTATCACTCCCCTAAGTGCCAACCAAGTTGAGATTTTAACGTGTGAAGAAGAGCCAATTATTTTCCATGCAGATAAATCAATGCCAGCAGAAGAAACCAAAGAAGCTGAGAAAGGGAAAGCAAGCACTAGCAATGCCATATATGAATCTGATGCCAATACCACATCGGCAAAACCAGTGGAGCAAGTAATTGCCAACCCTACATTGGTAAGACAAATAAATGTTACTTTTAATATTGACAAATATCTTAAGTGTGCAGATAAACTGGAAGAATGCCATGCAGTTGAGCCAATGGAATCTATTTTGGATGAGAACATGGCATTGACTTGCCAAGGAATGAAAGCTGATGCCATTAAACATAAGTACGATGGCAAAATAATTGAGTGACAGAGAAGATCGATTCTGTTCAAGACTGATGCCATGAAGCGAGGTGTGCTCAAATGGCTTGTTGCTGGAAGAAAAAGTGGATGCCAATTGACTGAGAATAAAGAGCTAAAGCAAGAGAATTTGGCCGTGACAATAATGCCAGAGATGGTGCTGCCAGAAATTAAAGTTCTACCTAAGAATGCTATGGCAAGTCTGGAACCGGTTGAGGATACATACACCTTGGCATCAAACGAAACTGAAGGACCACAACCTAAGCACTACTAGGGTGCTGAATTCAATCAAAGATTTTATAGGCCTATAAGGAAGAGGTATTTTGGTTTTCTTAAGTGATTATTCAAAACCCCAATGGCAAAACATTCTCCCTTGTTGAGCAATCTAGAGTTCGGCATACTCAAAGGTAAGCAATTCTTTGGCTTTCTATGTTGGTTATTCAAACAAAAAATTGCTACAGACTGAAGCACTACCGGGAAGGAAATCAAAATAATGCCAAATAAACCATTCTCATTGCGAAAATTCAGTAACTCTTTGCCAACTCAGTTTGATCATTGTGAATAATTTAGGAGAATTATTTTTTCAATAATTAGGATATCTTAGTTTTAAATTTTTAGTTTTTCATTTAGTTTCTTTTTCTATTTTGAAAGGTTCCTTTAAGTGAATGTAGGATTTTGTTGCCAAGGCAAGAACTGGCATGGGGTGATTGAACAAAATGCGGAGAATGAACTTGTTGTAGAGGATGAACACACCAAGTTTACGGAAGCCTTGGATGATGCCAAGAGCAAGATGATGTTGAAGGAACTTTGTGAACTTATCACTAAGTGGACTGTGTCATCAAAATGCGACCAGAAGGTGAAGCGGCTGGAATTGATAGGCTGACATTGTTACATTCAATCATCATGGGCCGCAAGATCAATATCGGTCGTATTATTACTGATGAAACTTATAAATGCGCCGGTAAGGATAATGGGAGTTTATGTTTCATTTGATTGATTTCTAACATTTACATGCAACATAGCGTGCCAAAGTTTGATATAGATAAAGCTCAAGAGCTTAAGGGAACAATGATCACTCTTGCCCTGTGGAGGTAACTCATTACCGAGGAGAAAGACAAGGGCAATGTTGCCGAGTCTGTGCCAAAGGCCAGGATGCCAAATGTAGTGCCCAAGACTCCAATGCCATCTGGTCCATTGGCAATGCTTTCCCGGATATATCAATGCCAACATTTTTTTAGTGCCATGTAGACCTTCTGGCCAAGGATGACACGCCAGCCAGACCACACTATGTCCATGTGCTGACCCAGTTTGATGCCACCGTTGTTCAAGAATTTTATGTCCATTTTGTGACAAAAGATTCACCATTCTTAATGATTAAAGGTATGCGTGTGTGTTTTGATGAAGGATATATTAACACCATGTTTGATTTGGATGGTGCATGGGATAAATATTTTGAGTATGCCAATTCGATGAATGCTGCCAAGAGAAAGAAGTTGCTGGCAGATTCGTGTGAGCTTGGCACAACATGGACAGTGTCATCGAAGGGCCACCAAATGGTGAAACGATTGGATTAAAACATCAACCGAGAGGATGGAATTAGTTTTTAAAGGCCAATATGATGTCTACAACCCACAATGAGACCATCTCAGAAGAAAGGCTGATTTTATTGTACTCCATCATGATGAGGCGCAAAATTAATGTTGGCAGGCTCATCATCGATGAAACTTATAAATGTGCAGTAAGAGGTAATGGTAGTTTTTTCTTTCCTTTGTTAATTTTTAACATTTGCATGCTCTATGGTGTGCCAAAGCTTGATATAGATAAAGGTCAAAGGATCAAGAGAACAACAATTACAGCTGCTAATTGGAGAAACCTCACCGTTGCCGAGCCAAAAGACAAAGGCGAGGGGAAGGCAAAAGTGCCCATGCCAAAGCCAAATGTATCAAAGGTAGTGTCAGCCACCATGCCAGCCAGTTCACTGGCAGTGCTGTCCCAAATTCACCAACGCCAAGAGATTGTTCTCCAAAAGCTAGAAAAGGCTGAAGAGCTCAATGTGAAGCTGCGACACTACATCCAGGCTAGGGATGCTGTGATGAGGGAGGCTCTTACAAAATTATCAACTGATTTTGTTCCAAAGTTTCAGACTTCCCTATCGAGCTCTCTGCCAGCGACAATGCCATGCCAGCTAGTCTAGTTCATACCTCGTCTGATGCCACAGTCCCATTGTCTCAAGTTCAAGTCGATTATGCCAGATCTAATTTCTCATCTGAATCAAAGAAAACCAATGCCAAGTCACCACTGACACCTGTTATACATACGCTATCTGATGCCATCGATGCATCTGCCGTATCGGAACCTGCCAAGAAAGTGGAAGAAGTTGAAGCCTCCACTGTCGCTTTAAGACCGAGCCTAAAAAGAAAGAAACACATGGGCCCTGATCGTAGGCCGTATGTGAGAATGAAGACCCGTGCCGCACGGCAAATAGTCTCTGAAGGGGAGTCCTCTTCTTCATAAACTCCTTTACATTTCATTGCATTTACATGATCATGCATTTTATTTTATTCTATTTTTCTTGATTATATATGTTGTTTCATGTATTGGGGACAATGCACATCTTGGGTTTGGGGGGTGTTTTTCTTCACATTTATGCCATGCATTTCATGTTTAATTTCCATTTGCCATACCATATAGGTCATTTAGAATAAATGCATACCGAACCACTAAAAAAAGAAAAAGAAAATTTTGCCTCGGTTTAATCTTGAAAAGTGTTAACAATTGTTAGGCAAGCTTAACTTGATCTAGGTGTATGTCCAATGGGGAAATTCTAATATTTAGTTGTCATGCCATGCCAGCAGAGTAGTATTCCAGGTTAGCTTGGCAATTGATCTTTAGTTTAGGGAACTGAAAATTCACTTAACACGTAGTATGTATCTAGTTCTTTAACAAACTTAGAATTTTTGAAACTATGCTCAGATATGAAAAAAAAATTGATGCCAGGGTAAAAAGAAATAAATAAGGCAGCAATGTTCTGCCAAGGCAAGAAAAAAATTGAACTCTCCTCTACTTAGGGATAATAAGTTACATGGGGCTTCGTGGTTTGCTCACTCTTAGTTCTCAACTACAAAACCTTAGTGATGTCTAGATTAAGGTGAGGATTCATGGTACGCTCCCTCTTATCACTCACGCTAAATATTGTCACGAAGCAAGCTTAAATTAATGCCCAGAAACCCTTGGCAAGAAGAAAATATATATATATATCTGAGTTTAAATAGTAAAATTTGTCTAAGGGAGTGAAAGGAAACTTAATGCATATTGCATACACTCATGCACACTTCATGAACTTTGACTAGAGTTATATTGCTGCACTTGAATTACTACCTGCTTGGTATTATTGCACTGAGATACTGAGGACAGAAATAGAGCCAAATTCTGTTTGCCAGCACGTGTTGGCATTCAACCAAAATTTTGTCGAGGTAACATTTTCACAGTTTTTGTTTTTATTTGTTTGCATTACTTGAGGACAAGCAATGAGTTACGTTTGGGGGTGTGTTACCTCTAAAAAAGTACTGTTTTTAATGCCAATATTACAATGCTTTTGCTTGTTTTTTGTTACATGTAGTTGCATAAGGTTGTTAAAATCATGCATTTGCATAAGGAGTTTAGAATTCTGTCTATGCCAATGTGAATGGTTGTTTTGTTGGCAATTTTGCAGGTTTGGCATACTATTTGGCACAGAAAAGCAGCGCAGTAAGAAATGCCAGAAAGAATGTCGAGTGTTGTTGGCGTAGATAGACCTGACAATGCCAAGAACCGGTTGGCAGAGAAGTGAACTTGATGCCATGCCAAGAACCCTTGGCAATGTCAATCCGAAAAAATAGGACCAGATCAGGCCATGAAAAAATAGCATTTGATCAAACTCCGAAAAAATAGGAAGGCGAAAAAATAGGATGCCAAGTCTGTCTGGCACAGATGGATCAATCGATGCCAAGCGCGATTGCCAAAGGATCGATGGCATATGACGTCAGCCCTAGTGAAAACCTGATCAGCTTATCACCAGTTTAAACTTCAAATCTGGATAAGATGATTACATCCCTTATCCCTTGGCGCATTCAAATTTCAAACGTGAAGGCTTATCATAGGGCTTATTCACATGCTTATTTAAGGAACAATCAAGCAATCATTTAGAGGACGAACTTGGAGAAAATTTTATTGACGATTGGAAGAGGAAGGCTGCATGGTTCGACCAGCTAGATCGAGGGCTTGGAGCCATTAAAGGGCTGCATAGAGAGACCCCCTTCTTGCCATTCTCTTTGTTTAGTTATTTTTATTTTTTAATAATGATGTATTTTGAAAAAGTTTATGGTTTTTCGGTTAAATCCCTTACCATGAACTAATCTAATAGTTGGTGGGGGATGTTTGCGTTGAAACGATGTTTTCATGTTTAGTTTTTGATAATAAAATCTGTCTTTGGCATTGTTTTATCTATTCGACATACTTTAATGTTTCCTAAATACTATGCCAAGCGAGAGCTGGCACTATTGGCCTATTGCTCCTCAATATCTTAACAGACTTGGGGTGGCAATGATTAAGTTGTTGAATACTGAGGAGAGAAGCTTCGAGAGAAGTTGTTCAAGTTGATGAACTTACTTCGGGAGTGAAATCTATCCCTTAGGAGTATATATTGGATGTTAATCAAATAGGTTTATTTAAAAACAAACACTATAGAGATATAGGGGTTTTTACATGATCAATTTCGGGTAATGACCATTGAAAGAGGCTTTGCTAATTTTGAATCTGCTCGGCAAACAATGCCAAGACAGATTGTTATTAAAGGCTGGAACGAAATGGATAGCGTGAAAACCAGGCATTCATTGCCAATGCTCATCATTCATTAAAGCACCTTCCTTGCCAACGTCTTTACTTTACTTTTATTTCTTTTCTTTTCAATTATTTCCAAAACAAATTTCAAATCAAATCAACATTTTTCTTAAGGCAAGTAACAATCAAGGCAATTGAATTCGAAGTCAATCTCTGTGGGATCTATATACATCTTACCAGCTGTATTACTTGCAGACCGTGTATGCTTGCACGCAAAAGACTTATTTTGGCATTATTTATTATTTTTCCAATACATATCTTTTTCCTCTTTTGCCAGTATTCACTCAGAGAGTCTACACTTGCATCTCTATCTTTTCATGGGCTAAGATATAACCCTCTCCCTAGTTTTTATAAGGATCAATTAGAACATATCCCTCAAGTACAAGGTCTTGACAATGTAAACTAATTACCTCTCTAGGTGGGTGTTTACACATTTTGGCTCACTAAGACTGGACTAAGTTACAAGAGATTATAAAATAGACAATAAAGAACTCTACACCCTTGATCTTTAAGTTTGGATGTCTATTCTCTTGTTCTTCAAGTATCCCAAGCTTTCTTTTATAGCGTGGAATGAACTACTAGTCGTTTATAGCCGCTGGGATGAATTAGAGCTGTTGGGAAATGATTTTTGAGCATATTTAACCCGTTACAGGCTCAAAATTGAGTTTCTGGCAGCCCAATTTCGATACGGCACTATTCTTAAACAGTACCCGTACATGAAAAATGCTGTGAACAGTGCCGAATAGAGATTGAATAATGTTTTCATGTTTTAAAGCTTTAAAACCATTTTCAATACACTTTAAAAATATTTTAATCAACTCAAAAATATTTTATAAATATAAAACAATTAATAAACTATATTTTTGAGGTTTTAAAACTTTGAAATATATTTTTCAGGTCTGTTGGACTTTGAATTATTTTTGCAAATTAGTTTAAGTCTTAAAATATATTTTTATTTTAAGTTATATCAATTTCAATATCTCAACACATAAAAGGTCAATTTTTCGATGAACGTAACAACCTTTATCAATCCCAATGGTAGAAAAGTAGGGATGACAAAATTACTCGACCCTGACCCGACTTGGTGTGCCCCGACCCGATCAGATTTTTCCTCTTGAATTTCAGGGATCGATACAAGGCAAGGTGGGTTCATCTATGAGATGGAATTTCCCCGCCCCGCCCCAGTATATTTTTAATTATATATATATTAACATATTTATGAAAATACCACTCTATATAAACACTTTTAGGGGTTTAAGCTATTTTTTAGTTTGTGTTTATCGTTAATTTTTGTTAGATGTTGTTCGAGTTTTAACATATCTGATTCTGACGGTCAATGGTTCAAGTTTATTCTTTTAAATTTATATTTTTTCATGTGGTAATTTAACTTGGTTCTATTTTTTATATAGGTTTAAAGTCTCTTAAAACCTATATTTTGTGACTGTGATGGTGATTTAGTCGGATCTAACATTTGTCGTCGACGAAGATTAATATATTTTTAAATCTTCGGCTTGGGATCAGGTCAAGATCGAGTTTATGAAGTGATATATTGGGGCAGGGCAAGACGGGTAAATTAATATTTATATTCAGGGGTGGGTTTGTATTTAGATGTTTATAAATTGGAAGGGTTCGGGGCGGCCAAAAACCCATCCCGCCCCGCCCTGTTGCTATCCCTAGTGGAAAGACTATTTATCAGGATGATTAACATAAGTTCTAAATCCGAAAGCATAAATCACTAAACCTTAAATAAAAAATGAAATTAAAATATATAAGACTGTTGTTACCTCTCTAAAAGTACTATTTTTAATGCCAAACTTACAATGCTTTTGCTTGTTTTTAGGTACATTTAGTTGCATAAGGCTGTTAAAATCATGCATTTGCATAAGGAGTTTAGAATTTTGTCTATGCCAGTGTGAATAGTTATTTTGTTGGCAATTTTGCGGGTTTGGCATAATATTTGGCCCAAAAATGAAACACATGAAAGAATGCCAGAGAGAATGCCAAGTTGCTATTGGCAGCGAAGGACCAGAAGAGAGATGCCAAGCACCATTGGCAATAGGATGCCAGAAGAGTTATGCCAAGAACCCTTGGCAACACTAGCCCAAAAAAATAGGACCAGATCAGGCTGCGAAGAAATAGCATTTGATCAAACTCCAAAAAAATAGGAAGGAGAAAAAGTAGGATGCCAAGTCTGCCTAGCACAGATGGATCAAACGATGCCAAGCGCGGCTGCCAAAGAATCGACGGCATATGACGCCAGCCCTAGTGAAAACCTAATCAGCTTATCACCTTATTAGCTTATCACTTCAAATCTGGATAAGATGATCGCATCCCTTATCCCTTGGCGCATTCAAATTTCAAATGAGAAGCTTATCTTATGCCCTTCTTTGCATGCCTATTTAAAGAACGATCAAGCAAGCATTTGGAAGAACTGGGGGATGATTTCATTAATGATCAGAAGAGGAAGGTTGTGTGGTTCGACCAGCTAGACCGAGGGCTTGGAGCCATTGAAGGGCTGCATCGAGAGACCCCATTCTTGCCCATTCTCTTTGTTTAGTTATTTTTATTTTTTAATGATGATGTATTTTGAAAACGTTTATGGTTTTTTCGGTTAAATCCCTCACCATGAACTAATTCAATAGTTGGCGGGGGATGTTTGCGTTGAAACGTTGCTTTCATATTTAGTTTTTAATAATAAATCTGCCTTGGCAATGTTTTATCTATTCGGCATACTTTAATGTTTTCTAAATACTATGCCAAGCGAGAGCTGGCACTGTTGGCTTATTGCTCCTTAATATCTTAACAGACTTGGGGTGGCAATGATTAAGTTATTGAATACTAAGGAGAGAAGCTTCGAGAGAAGTCGTTCAAGTAAATGAACTTACTTCGGGAGTGAAATCTACCCCTTAGGAGTATAGATTGGATCTCAATCAAATTGGTTTATTTAAAAACACGCACTATAGAGATATAGGGGTTTTTACATGATCAATTTAGGGCAATGACTATCGAGAGAGGATTTGCTAATTTTGAATCGTATGCCAACGTTAGAGGGGGGCAAGCAGGAGCCTTGGCCTCCCCAAAATGGTAATTTCATTTTGTTTAATCTCTTTAAAACATATGAAATATTAAATTAAGATAATAATAGAACTATATTTTAATTCTTCTAAAAATAATAATTTTATGATTTTGTCCCTTTAAAATGGTAAAATTTTATATAATGAAACGATAAAATTATATTTTAGCCCCTCAAAAAAATTTAATTCAACTTTGAAGATGAAGATGACATGTTTTGTTTCATTGAATTTGATTTGCAAAGTTAAACTTTCATGTGAGTTTTATTACCGATGTACCTTGCATTGTCTTGGATAAAAGAATCTTGGCAAAAACATATTTATTAATATTTCCAAGATAACAAATGTTAAAAGAAAATATTTTCCGCTAACTAGATAAAATGATAAGAGTCTCTCCTACATTAATTAGTTATTACGCATTCGATCTTCGTCCTGACCATTAAATAACTTTAAAACTTGTGGTCAGCGTCTACCTCCTATATGAATTAACAAAACAAAGAGGATTAGTTACTGCATTCGGGTGGATACATGAAATTTTTTTAAGGGTAAATTACACAGATCATCACTTAACTATTTTCTCGCTCCTATTTTGGTCACTCAAATTTCAAACTTTTCAATTTAATAACTGGACTTTATACATTGAACGTTTTTTTTGTCACTCTCAAATATTTTATTATTATTTTCAAATTTTATAACATTATTAAATATAAAAATGATTTAAAAGAAATAATAAAATAAAATATTATTATTATTAAATTTAAAATAATCATCGCCGCTTGTCGTCACCGTTGGCCTTCGAAATCTGCAGTCGTTTGACCCCACGTTGCACCGAGAAACTCGCTTTGACACTCTGAGTTCGAATCCGGTGGTTGTTTCACCGAAAATGTCCTGAAACTCGTGAATATTTCGACTTAAACGTTTCTGTTTTCTCACTTTCAATCTCTTTTTGTAGACTTCGGAGCACTTTCCAGTAAAATGGAGGTCAGATTTAGAGTCAGGGGGCCGAGACAAAGCGACTGGTGAAATCTGGGACTGAACGACCACCATCGGCGGTGGCGTCCGATGACGGTGAACGGCGAACAGTTTGGTTTAACTTTTTATTTTTATATTTTATATTATTTTTATATTAAATAATAATAAAAACGCCACATCATATCAAAATAAAAATAAAATAATTCAGAGTGTCCAAAACAAAAGTCATCCGAAAATTCAGTTGTTAAATTGAAAAGTTTAAAAGTTGAATGACCAAAATAAGAGTGAGAAGATAGTTAACGGATGATCTGCGTATTTTACCCTCTTTTAAACAAGGGTTCAATACCCTATCAATAGGGATTGTTTTTTTATATATAGAAATTCAATGTTTTTTTTCTAGTTTTTTTTTATCATAAATGAAGAGTTTTGACTTTGTTAATCGGGATGGTAACAAGCATGTCGAGGTAGGTTTTTGTCCGTTCTAAACTCGACTTGATTGATCATGATCTCAATTTAAGTATATTTTTATTTAATCCAAAATTTTATTTGAAATCTCAACTTTATTCAGTTTAACATAATTTTTTTAAATAGAAAATTAATTGATTTATTAAAATCTATGACATAAAATTAAAATACAATCTAATTCAATATCATAATTCTAGTACCTTATAGGCTTATACGAAAATATTTTATGTAATAACCGAAATCCGTCCCTTTTATTTGTTTTGAAAATTTCTTTTCGATTATTTAATTTAATTTGGAAAACACTCGCCTGATTTGGAAATTAAAAATGTGGAGTCGCCATCGATCATTTAAAAATGGTAGACCGGACACCGATAAAACCACAGATAAAAATATTTGGGTCCGAGAGTCAGTTACGAATGGGGAAGGATTAGCACCCCCACACCGCCCAAAATTGGTACCTAGTCGATTATTTAATGTCTTGGTGTTGGAAATTACGAATTCGATTAAATTTTAAAATACGATCCTTAAATGCATGAAAATGTTCTAAATATTTAAAAAACGTTACGTTATTTAGAATAACCGAAAAATTCACTTCCCTTTACGCTCGGAAAATGGTTTCTTGATTTTCTAAATAAAAGAAAATTCTCTTAAATATCGTATCCTAAAATGGTAAGAGTATTATTTTATTTAGGGATATCGAGAATGTCGCATCCCTTTACGCTCGGGACACTAATTCTCGAACTCCCTAAATAAAAGAATATTACCCTAATCTTTACTTAACTAGTTATTATGATGCAATTTATAATGTATCGTATAAATATACGTAGATACTTAAAAATATAATATTTATGGTAAAATATATTTAATAATTATGTTTATAAAAAACTACATATATTTAAAGTTAGTAATTATATATATACATATATTTACAAAAACGAGTGTTTATTTTTATTTTATGTATATACTTAAAATATGATATTTATAGTACAATATATACTTATTATTTATTAAAATATATCTATATATATATATATATTAAGTTAGTAGTTTATATGTACATTTTACAAAAATGAGTATTTAATTGTTTTTTATACATATGGTAATAAAAATAATATACTTTATTTTTTACAAATATACAAAAAGGTTTATATGTACATATTATATATATAAAAAAATTTATCATACATGAAAATATAAACCATAGGTAAAAATATCTATATACATGCATATCGTATATATGTAGTATTGATATATGGTACATAATAATAATAATAATAATAATAATAATAATAATAATAATAATAATAATAATAATAATAATAATAATAATGCATGTATCAAACTAAAACAACATGAAATTAAAGTTTAAGGGCTAAAATGCACTAACATAAAATTACATGGCATAAATTAAACATATTGGACTAAAATAAATGCAAAATATATAGGCTAGAACATAAATCACAAGAAATAGCATGCTAGAAATTAAATACTAAAACAATGGTGACTAAATTGAAATAAAACACAACTTAAAAGCTAAAAAAAAACAGGATGATATTAAACACGCATGAAAAGAAGAAGGACTAAACACAGAATTTACCTATGGAAAAAAGAGAAACGGGTCATACTTGGAGGACCACTTGTGCAATATGACCCTTAAAAACGTGCGGATCTTCCCCGGGTTACCGGGTCACCGCGCGAGTTGAATGCCTTATACGACGTCGTTTTGTTCAAATGATGAAGGGTTATTATTTTGGATTAAAACAGTTTTGAGTAAAAAAAACCTAATGATTAAACGCTCTCATCTCTTTCTCTCCTCTGCCAAAACGATGCCCATTCTCTTACCGCTTCGACGCCGTTCATCAGCATACAGCCTCACAGCGGCGGTCCTCCTCCCAATCGAAGGTATGATTCGAGCTGTTCCTTCTTTTTTTAAATCGAGATTTAAAAAAAGGAAAAATCAAAACTTTGATTTTAAAGCTGCAAAACAACTATTGTTTCTCTCCGATTCGAAACTAAAAAGGGTAAAGATTGCTATTTTTGCTCTGAAATTTCAAGCTTTTTATTTCACTCAAAAAAAACTCATACAAATTTTTTTCTACCATTTTTTTGGATTGCAAATCGATTTATAGATGGTAAAGGGAGTGCTGGTGAGATTTGATCTGAAATCTAACTTTTCAGGCTTTGGCTCAGTAGGGGTATGGGAGTAATAATGGATGACGGCCATAGGGTCAGGGATAGGGACAACGGTGGCTGTTGATTAGGGATAGGGGCCATTATTTTGATTTTTTAGGGTTTGGTTTAGTTTGTGATTAGTGAGAGATTTGATTCGAAATGAAAGGGGTTGGTACTGGTTTGGACGGCGGCGACGGCTTGACGGTAATGGCTTGGTAAGGAAGGCAGCGCGGTGGCTGAGGGCAGAGGCGGCGACTTGAGAACTGGTATTAGGTTTACGGTATATTAGGGTTTTTTTGGTTTGGGTCGGTTTATGGGTTGTAATTGGTTTAGGGTTTGGATTTGGGTAAACGGGTATGAGCCATTTGGGTTACCCAGATGAAATGGGTTATTACAGCTGCCCCTCTTTGCTAGTTGTTGTCTAACGGCAACGAAGCAAAGACTAAAAATGACCAATTTCATTCGGTCTGGCTGGTCATCCCCTTTCGACATATGTCTCATCTCTTCGGTAGATCTTCTTTCTCTTCGATACAAGTCTTCTTTCTTGTCTTGTTTAATCCACCTTGTTACTTTTGGGGAAATAAAATCTTCAAAATAGGGGTTGGGGAAACAAAATGAGTTCAGTTTGCCGCTTCTCTTCTTCGGCGCCAGTCTTCTGTCTTTCATTTTTATTCTTCGGTAGGTCTTCGCTCTTCGCTCTTCGAGGATGTTAAGTTCTTCGATCAATCAGCTCTTCTGCTTCCTAGGTTGAGACTTACCAAAGTACAATGATGATTGGTCGAAAACAAATACCTTATTGCTCGCCATTTTCTCTTTTTTCTTTTTATTCTTTTTTTTGTTTTTTTGTTATTGTTTTGTTTTTGTTTTTTTTAGCTTCGTCTTCTGTTGAATGGGTGACCCGCTCTAACGGAAGTTCAAGAAGATATGGTTGGGTGATCTGCTCCATCGGAAGGAGTAAAGATATGAGGTTGTAGTTCTTCTTCTATTGGATGGGTGACCTGCTCCATTGGTAGTTCAAAGAGATAGGGTCGAGTGATCTGCTCCATTAGAAGGAGTAAAGATCTGAGGTTGTAGTTCCTCTGCTATTGGATGGCTAACCTGCTCCATTGGTAGTTCAAGGAGTAAAGGTCTGAGGTTGTAGTTCCTCTTCTATTGGATGGGTGACCTGCTCCATTGGTAGTTCAAGGAGATAGGGTCGGGTGATCTGCTCCATTGGAAGGAGTGAAGATCTGAGGTTGTAGTTCATCTACTCCACAGAGTTGTGTTAGTACTCATTCCGCTATCACTATAGGGAAATGAGACTAACGTATCTTCATTTTGAATGTCTAAGGCCTCCTTATGGATTCGTGCCTTAGAGATGTTTGAAAAAGACCTTTTCAAGGTGCCCGTTTGGATTTTCACCTTGATTTTTATTTTTATTTTTTTTTTGATCTTTTTATTTTTTTCTCTTTTTGATTTGATTTTTTTATCTTTTTTATTTTTTTATTTTTTCCTTTTTCGGACAAAATATTTCTCGATTATATCTGAAGTTTGCTCTGCTGCAGCTCTAGGGAGATAAACTAGTCTTGGTTCTCATTCCACTGCCACTCTAGGGATATGAGATAAATGTGATGAAGTTTGTTCCACTGCTCTTTTAGGGATACAAACTTTATGTCGGGTCTATTCCACTGCCTCTTCAGGTATATGAACTCATCTTGGTTCTCATTCCGCTGCCACTTCAAGGAGATAAGACAAATGTGATGAAGTTTTGTTCCACTGCTCCTTCAGGGAAACAAGCTTTATACCAGGTTCATTCCACTGCCTCTTTAGGGATATGAACTCATCTTGGTTCTCATTCCGCTGCCACTTCAGGGAGATAAGACAAATATGATTAACTTTTAAATGTCTCAAGCCTCCTTTTGGATTCGTACCTAAGATATTTTGAAAAATTCAAGGCGCCCGTTCGGGTTTTCACCTTGTTTTTTTTCTTCATTTTTATCATTTTTCCTTTTTTCACCCTTTTATGACAAGGATACTCGAAACTTGTCAAAAATAATTTGTTCCACTCACTCATGTCAAGGATGCTGGAACTTACTGACAATTATCTGCTCCTTCGTCTCAAGGATGTCATACCACTTTTGCCACATTCCTTTCTGTCAAATATGCTAGAATTTACTGACAGTGACCTGCTTCTTCGTCTCAAAGATACCATACCACTTTTGCCTCATTCTTTTCTGTCAATGATGTTGGAACTCATTGAAATTTTCACTTTTTTACCTCTGAATGCCTAAGGCTTCCTTTTCGGTTCATGCCTCAGACATTTCTAAAAAGGTCTTTTCAAGGAACTCTTTCAGGTATTTGCCTTGATGTTATTTTCTTCTTCTCATTGAGGGATCAATCTACTTGTGGTTCAACTTCTTTTCTTAATTTGAGGATTCGCCGTATCTAATTTATTCATGTTTTTATATATGGCAGTGTATATGCACTTGTTGATGAATGCACCCTATTTTATGGTGTATGTATTCAATTAACCTAAATGCTTGATGCATAGATAAACGACATGCCATGCAATTGACCTTAGCTTGACTTTAAAAGGAATGTCTCGTAACTCTAACTGGTCATATCAGGCCTCTTAGCGTTATTCTCTTTATGCCCCGAGTTCTGTTCTGTTGACTGAATAAGTCAATCTTGTCGAACAATGCCCCAACTTTTCTCCCAGGTTTGATCGTTTCTTTTGGACATCACCTCTTCGAGCGAATATCAAATTTTGACTATTTTCTTTTCTTGATTCATAAGTTCTGTTAAGCTCACTCTTCTAATTCTGCAATGTTTGTGAACAACAATAACCCAATAATATTTTTGTTCTTCGACCCAATATGCCGAGTTTGCCTTATTTTGGACACTTTGAGTGAGAAAGTCTTAAATGCAAAAACTTGTGAAAATGAGCCTTTTCCTTTTTTATGCAAAAGTCTTGTGCAGAGTTCAAAAGAAATTATAATTTTTTTTCAGAAATATGAAATTTTAAAAATCAAAATTGAGCACTCAAATATCAAGTGCTAAAAGTACTTTTTCTTCCAATTGACAATGAGCAACCCGAATGAAGCATATGTTTAGAGGATAGCAAGGGTTGTAGTGACACAAGCACATGTGAAGTCCTTTATGAGATATTAGGCTTCTGGAGGAACATTTATGTACCTAATTTCTACCCCCATTTAAGTGGCTCTCTTGATCTCACTAACTCACCATGCCCCCATCCTTCCCTCGTTTGGTTTCAATCAAACACTTGAAGTTTGGCGTTTCTTGAAGAAAGGATAACCCTTGTAGGCGGAGTATAATCTGAAGAAAAAACTCAGACATCCATGTATGATCAAAATGGTCTTTATAGGCTTGTAATGTAGGTTGTGGCTCATGGGTATGAAAAAAGGATATACATGCCCAAATAAGTGTTTAAGGGTAATGAAACCAAAGATCATTTCTTCTTGGCGAACTCTCACTTCTGCACTTGCAATTTGAATGTACTTTGATGAAATGCTCTTTTTTCTTCCATTATTTTGATCGCTCTAGACTGCCCATTTTGGGTTTTCACCCTAGAGTTCATTTCTTTTCTTTTGTAGCTCTAGGTCATGTATCATTCAATCGATTTGTGTCTTGGCTCGGCATTGATGTGTTTCCATTTTGAAAGTGACCAATCCACCAAAGTTGGTATAAACTTCTAACTAAAACCTTGTTCTTGTACAATGGGTATGCTCCTATAACCTTTTTCTTTCATTCATTGGATCGCTCTAGACTGCCCATTTTTGGGTTTTCACCCTAGAGTTCATTTCCTTCCATGTTTAGGAAAATGTTGCTATTGAATGTTCTGTAATCCCGACCAGACATTGATTCTTGCCTCTACTTGAGAGTAATCAATCCTCCAAGGCTCTTGTTTTTCTTTTATTGCACTTTTTGACTTAATGTTTTCTCCCTTGATTGTTCCAGCCTTCTCGTTGGCAAATTTCAACTTGATTTGATCAGCTTCTTTGGCCACAAACTTTTCTTTCATTAGCCTCTTGTAATGCTTCTCTGGCCCTTGCATTTAATGTAACTGTAGCATGATCAAGATCGAGCGGCTTTTATTTGCAAACAAAATTTTTGCCCTTTTTTTGCCTCTAGTGTAGGGGTGATCCTTGGTTTGGGTTTCATTAGAAAGAAACGATCAGGCTCAAATAAGGACAAAAATGGATATTTTCTTATTTGTGAAAGGAATTGAAGGAATGCCATTCGTATTCTCACATACGGACATCTAAATAGTCTTCAAAGGGTAGGAGTTTGGGGGTCAACACTCGATTCAAGGACCTTAAACAACAAATGCTTGAGAAGAGAAATTCACTCAATAGGATCTGCCCATTTCCTGAACGCTCATTTTGTTCCTCCTGTCTGCCTAAGTAGAACAGAAAATCTTCACATTTGCAGTATACTTGCAACATTTACTTTCGTTTGGACATATGTTGTTCAAATTTGACCACTGGATTTGAATAAAAGGTACTCTTGCCCTTAAAATTCAAGGACCTGATAAAAATAATATATACACATATTTGGGAGAACAAAAACTGACTCATAGCAATGAATGAAATGTTTAAAGAATCAAAGAATATGAATTGTTTATCAAATGTGATGTAAAATAAAGTTTATTTTATTAAGACAAGCAAACAAAAGTTTTGAAAAAAGCTCATCATTTTGTTTTTCTCATTTTTTTTGTTTCTTAAAGCAAACTAAACTCATATAGTACATGAAAAAGCTAGACTTCTCTCGTTCTGAAGTTATAGCCAGCCTAAAAAGCTTGCCCTATTTTTTCTTCCAACTTCTTTCTAAGGTAGATCTTTTCTTTTACTCTCCGCCGAGAAAGATCTAATCCTAAAATGATGAGTTTAATTGGACCTAAATCGGATGCCCCAGGGTAAATTACCAAAATTGGTTTATGAATGCAAATGCAATGTATATAATGAACATGTTATGTTGCAAAATGCAATAAAGATGCAATGCTGAGTGTAAATATGAATACAGAAAAAAGGTTGATTCTGGAGTGAACTTCTTAGAACAATTTTCTTAAAAGGTCATGTTACATCAGACATTAGAGATACAGATAATGTCGGGCCCTAGCGCCTAGCTTCTGTATCTTATGTAGGAGCCTAGCCAACTTCTCGTTTTGTTATGAGAGCTCATCATTTTGACTCAATTCTATTGCTATATCAGCCAAGTCCATCACATGTTGAGCAACTCTTCGTGCTTTAGCAATAATGTCCTTCATGTGGCTGTCTTTTTCCTTTATCTTCTCTAAAGACTCTTGAAGCTGAAGATTCCACTTTTCATTATTTTCTTTCCAGGTTTGTTTGAGACTGTCCACAAGATCTTTGTACATCACTAGAAGGTCGTTACGCTCATCCACTTGCTTCTTTAGCCTTTAGACTTCAGCTTGACTATCATTTAATTCAGTAGCAATGTATTTGCGCAAACGTATGCACATGTTTAAGATCTCAATCTTGGCTTGACTACTCTTTAGGTCTTTCTTGAGGGCACAACATTGATTTTCCATTGCTTGCAGATTACCAGACAGGGTATTAGCTCATTCTTCGTTGGCCTTAGAATTCTTTTTCCAAAATTCGACATCTCTTTTTAGGTCTTTAATTCCTTCTTTCCATTGATCGGGAGTATCCAAACCAACATTTTTAAAGGTCAAACGAAGCTCCTCATAGTTGTCTTGTAAGCTCTTCAATTTATTTTTCAGACAGTATATTTCTTTCTTCGATCCACTGGCTTGAGCGTCATGTCTCAAATGACTCTTTTTATTTTCTTCAAATTTGGACTCATTCGGTTCCATAGCTACTGGGTGAACGGTAGTTAAAGATCTCAATCTTGGCTTGACTACTCTTTAGGTCTTTCTTGAGGGCACGACATTGATTTTCCATTGCTTGCAGATTACCAGACAGGGTATTAGCTCATTCTTCGTTGGCCTTAGAAATATTTTTCCAAAATTTGACATCTCTTTTTAGGTCTTTAATTCCTTCTTTCCATTGATCGAGAGTATCCAAACCAACATTTTTAAAGGTCAAACGAAGCTCCTCATAGTTGTCTTGTAAGCTCTTCAATCTATTTTTCAGACAGTTTATTTCTTTCTTTGATCCACCGGCTTGAGCGTTATGTCTCAAATGGCTCTTTTCATTTTCTTCAAATTTGGACTTCTTCGGCTCCTAGCTACTGGGTGAACGGTAGTTGAGCCATATTGATTTTCTTTCTCGAATTTCCACATATTGCACTCTAGGAGGTTTTGAACTTGACGCTTGAATGCGGTACAATTTTCAATTAAATGCCCCTTAATTCTAACATGATATTCACAACGAGCTTCGGCGTTATACCATTTAGGGTACGAAGGTTGTAGAGGTGTAATGTGACATAAGACCACCAATCGGGCCTCCAATAACTGCAGATATAGCTCCTCATACGAGATGGGTATAGGATCGAAGGGACTATTGGTTCTTGACTTTTGGATGCCGGCTGACGATGACTCAGAAAGTTGGACACTAGAATTTAAACTCTGTTTCGGGTATCGAATTTGGCTCCTCTTCGTATGCTCTGGTGCAGTAGTATTGGTTAGGCTTTTGGAAGCTTTGGGGATTCTGTAATGACCCGGGTTTTGGGAACCCGAGCGTCGGGCTAACCCGAGGCATGGGCCTTGCGTTTGGGTCATGTTGTTGGGCCTAAAACCTTGGTGGGCTGGTTTTGGTTTTGGGCTTGAGTTGTGGGGTTTTTGAGAGGGGCTTTGTGGTAATTTCATAATTGAAGAAGATGATGAGAGGGGGGAGTTATGGGGCTACAGATTTTTGTGGGTTGATGATGTCATTTTGTCCTCAAAAGTTCTTCCCACCACTCCATCCCCTCTTTATTTGAGTTTGAAAGAAAATGCCCCATTTTTGCTAGTTTTGAGTTGAAATCCCGGATTGGTATAGAAGGGGGAGTTGTTAAGCAATCGAGGATCTACAATCCAAGGTAAGTTTTGTAAGAAATGGTGGAGGTTGAGGTTTAGTGGGGGGTTTTAGGATGAGAACGAGAATGGTGTTTTTAATCCCATTTATAGTTGTTGAACCGTACTTTGAACTTCTTTTAACCTCTCATCAACGTTTTAACCTCGGGAAGCACCGGTTGAGAGGGTGCGTAGGCAGGGTGCCACAGATTTTCTTGGGTCGGGACAAGACAACCCGGTGAAAGCGGACCAATGGCTTCGAGACACTCGTTGGATTATGAGACAGATGAGGTTGCGGTCCGAAGATAAGTTATCATGTGTGTTATCTTTGCTCAAGGGAAACGCGATAGAATGTTAGGACACCGTAGAGCTGGAATGGCACCCTAGCCGACCTTCTTGGGATGACTTTCTTGATGAGTTCGAGAAGAAGTATGTGGGTGAGGCTCACGTTGACAGGTTGAGATACCAGTTTACCCACCGTGTATGTTTACCCACCATAAATGGCGAAGTTTAAGTTCAGAAAAGGATGCTTAACGTTCTATGTTTACGCTGTTAGAGGTAATGGGAATCTGGGTTTTTGTTGTGCTGATGATCTGAGAATTATTTTGTTGAACTGAAAGATTTCTTGGATCATACTTCCATGCTTGCCATGCCTAACTAGAGAAGCATTAATTACAATCATCCTGTTGCAATGGCGCACTGACTTTTCTTCTTTTTTTGATTTTTCATCTGTTTTTTTTAATGATGGGGGGAATTGGTTTATTTGTTGGAAGATCTTTGTTCATGTTAATCTTTTCTTGAACAAATTCGTAGTATGAATAAATTTGCAGTAGTTTATAGTGGTATTTTTTCTGGGAAATTTAGTATTATATTTTGGTCAAATTGTGGTTTGATCCCTTTTTTAGTTCTTATGATTCTTAATTTTTACTTTATTTTAACATAATTTATTTATATTTTGATTAAAATGTTAATATGGATTTTTCAGTGGCATTTTAGTGAAAATAAATGTATAGAGGGCGACTCTTGAAATTAAATTTCGAGGAAGTAAATTATAAAATTAAAATAATTTTAAAATTTTGGAGTCATTAAGATACAATTTTAAATTTTTCGAGGAATCATTGTATATATAAAGAAATATATAAAAATTTGAAGGACCATAAAATAAAATTTTCAAATTTCAAGAAAATCATTATATATTTAAAATTTTAGGGGACTACAAAGTAAATTTTTCAGATATTGGAGGAACCAACTATCCCTGACTCAGCATAGGATTATATTAGCGCTTTAATAAACAATTGTTTTGATAAATTAATGATATTATAAAAATAAAACATCAAAATATGTCAATTTGGCATCGATGTCAACTAAAATATAAATATTAAATTTTATTTTTTTTATAAGAATCAAAATTATAATTTAACCACCAACAACCAAATGATATAGTGAGATGAAATATTAGATCCCTTAAGTAAGGTTAGAAGTTCGAGATTTCGAGTCTTGATATTGTGAACGGAGAAAATTGAGTTGGAAGATTGCCTCCATAATGAGCTTTTGCAGTACTTGATCTGAACTAGTCAGCCAATAGGTTAAATACTGATTTTTAAACAAAAAAATAATTTAACCATTAGAAAGTATAAAAATTAAATATAATAAGGATCAAATTCATAACATAACCATTAAAATTCTTTTATTGCAAAAAATTAATATACATGCTTTTAGCATGCTTAAAATATACTTCAAGTCCATGTACTATTTATACATTTAGATTTAGTTTTTTTAACTTTTATTTATAAGGATTTATTCTATTTAGTTTTTCATATTTAAAATTTAAATCCAATTATTAATATTTTTAAACCTATCTTATTAATTTTTTTTTCTATTCTAAATTAGAGGATATTAATTTGACAATCTTGTAATAAAAAATCTATGTAATATTTAAGAAAAGAATTTTAATTGTATTAATAATAAACTAAATTTTAAAATTGAGATATAATATATTAAATTTTTAGAAATTAAAATAAGAAAAATCACATTTCAAACTTATATTATATTTTAGCATTTTAATATTTGGAAAATGATAAAAAAAACTGAAAAATTAAAGTATTTGTTTATCAATATCAATGGAGATAATATTTAATGGTGACATTGACATAATATTTTTATGTTCACATGTCATCACGATATTAGTTAAATTACTAAAAAATGAAATGTTGGTTAGCACCATAAATGAGACGAGATAGACTGCGAGCTACTCGAGTTTGACTCAGTCAAAACTCGATTAAAGTTCAACTCGATTGAACTTGACTCGAGCTCGAACTCGATTTGAATTATTAATGAGCTGAGACGAGCTATTCAATACTCGACTCGAAAAGCTCGCGAGTTACTCAAAAATATAATATATTCTATTACATTGATTAAATAAGATTTAATTTGGGGTTTTGGGGATAATTCAAGGTTTCGAGTATTGTTTGAGATTTATGGTTAGGTTAGGTTAACAATGGATGATAGGTTTTTGGGAATAAATGTTAAAAAATTAGGGTTTAGTTTGAGCTCGAGCTCTAATTTTCGTTTTCGAGACGAGCTTGATAACTTTGAGCTCGCGAGATTTCGAGTCGAGCTCAAGCTTCAATCGACCTTGAGTTCGAGCTTGATAATTTTAAGCTAGCGAGCTTTCGATCCGAGTCGAACCTAACCTTTAGCATTTCAAGTTTGAGTCGAGCTTAACGATACTCAAGCTCGACTCAGCTCGTTTACACCCCTAATATTAACCACGATAAGAGAGAAAAAATTACATGAATAATAAAAAATAAAAATACTATGTCAATATTGCATTTACTTTTTAACGACATATAGTTAAAATATAAAATATTAACGTTAGTGATAGACACTTTTATAAAAAAAAAAATTAGTTTGATGATCAAAATAAAAAATAATAATTTGCTGATCAATGGCATTATTTATTCAATTTTTTATTATGGGGTTTATCGTATCATAAACAATTTAATATTAATTAATGAATATTATTGTTATTATAGTAATTTAGAGAGTATGAATTTAAGTGTATTTAATATAAAATTGCTCTTAACCTTTATGATACATAGAAGTGAGCAACCTTTTCTTCTTTCTTTTCATAATTAGTTTTGTGAATTTAATCATATTGAAATATAATTGTAAGAAACATAATTTTTGGTATATGTTGTGACATTTTTCTTAGCCATTTAATAATAGATGTATTATAAATAACCTATTTGAATTCGACTTTTTTAGTCTAATAATATTTTTTTTTACTGAGATCACTCGAAAACTTTAACCATGCAAGTCTATAAAATCATTTTTGTGACAAGAAAATATGGTTAAATTCTGTTATTAATTTATGTATTATGTATCAGTTGTAGATTTAATTCATGTATTTTAGTTTGATCAATTCTAGTCTATCTTATTAAAATTTAATCAGTTTATGGTCCACATGGATAATATGATTAAATTCCATGACTTAAAATGACCAAATTTAAGAATATGAATTAAATCTACCATAATATAGAACAATAGTGTGTTTGATTTAAGAGATTTTACTGCTATTATTTAGGTCAATACTAAAATCTCAAAGTTAAAAAGGGCATAAATCTAAAAATTAACAAATTAAGGAACTAAAAGATGATACCAATAAGTAAAATATTATTCTTCATAATATATTTAAATTCGAAAAATATTATCTAAAAATGTCCGTAATTTCTCTAAAAAAATTAAAATGGGTAAAGCGTGCCAAACTGAAATTTCAAAGGCCAAGACTATAAAGGGCAAACAAATTGGGCCATCATTGCATTTCTTCAGAATTGCCTAGAAAAATGAAAGAAAAATATAAAAGCTAACAACGACCACCTTGGGGCTCGAACCCACGACCACGTGGTTAAGAGCCTTGCGCTCTATCGACTGAGCTAGACGAGCTTTGACGTTTATAAGATTTCAAAACCTTAGAATAAATTTAAAATTTCAGTACTGTCGTGAAGAAAAGCTGAAAAACAGTATTAAATCTTGGCAGCTGCCTGCAACATCAAAAGTCTTGAAAAAATGGGGTTTCATTGACGATTTTGGGTGCTTTATTATTTTTTTTTTGATGAATGTCTATTTGTATTGCAACCCAAAGCGCAAGGTTTTTAACAAAAGTTTGTGCAAGGTATAAAGAATAAACAATCATAGATCCAAGCAGGGATCAAACCTTCTTGGGCCTGGAAAGCGCGGTCGTCCCCTTAAAAATTTGAAATTCTTATATAATTTAAATTTTTTATGTATTTCTTATTGAAAATCTATTTTTCGTCCCCTAAAATTTTATAAGTTTGTCCCTCTTAAAATTTTATAGGTCCGCTCCCCTAACATAAAGTTCTGTATCCGTCCCTAGATCCAAGCCACCCACACTGAATCCTCCTGCAGCAGCAACCCTTATGCTTATGGTGCTTTGATTTTATTTGTTGTTTTAGGTTTAGCTTTTGTAATCGTTTTGGAAGCTTAGGGAAGATGTGTGACCTAAACCATTCATTCATTCGGATTTTCATAAATTTAATTTTTAAATAATTTTAAAGTGATTATAAAATAATATTTATTTATATTCTTTTTAACTCTTAAATAACGTAAACAATTGATTTTAGCACTTTACTTATATGAAAGCATCGTAAAACATGGAATGCTACATTCACGTCGTGAATTATAAGTTATAGATTTAATTAATATATTTTTAATTTTATTAATTTTAATCTGAGTGTTTTTTAATTTTTCAAATTTCAATTTTTAATCTAAAATAATATGACTAAATTACAGCACTTTAAATGATCAAATATGAGAATATGAATTGAATCTATCATAATATAGAAACAACGGTGCAAGTTGATTTTACCAGCTAAAAACATATGTGATTGTGTTTATCTAGGCCGTTAGGTTTTTCTCTAGTTTTTTTTTTCAAGAGTGTCGTTTTTGGTGACATCTTGAGTCTGCCGTCTGACTTTTTTATATCTTATTTATGTTATTTTTCATTGTTTTTAGTCCATATAAGTATTTCTTTATTTTGAATGCTTTTCTTTCGTATATTTTATTGTGTTTGTTATTTGTTTTTGTGGTACGATTGTTATCTACCTCTGTGGTACGATTGTTGTCATATCTTTATGGTAATTTAGCGTTTGTATAGCAGTCATTACGGTGCATCCTATGATCAGGGAGGGTTGACAGTCCGATATGATTATATTTTTTTGTGGTAATTTATCGATGCGATCATAACTGTTAATAGATCAACACAATTTATTTTCTCAATCTTCACTCATACATCAATATCACAACTAGTCGGAAGAGACATGAAAATTTTCACGATGATTGTTGAGTTTTCTATAAAAAAAATGACGACGTATTTAAGGAAAGATTCAATATATTTTTTCGTGCCTTTTGGATTATTTTATTTTTCTTCAAAAGTATTTTTGGTGAACTTATTCTCAAAGTTATTTTTATAATTTGGGTGTATTGTATTTGTTTTACTAAAAAAATATTTTTTTTCTATTGTTAGAAAAAATCTTAAAATTTGAAAAACATACGAACTAAATTAATAAATTAAGGAACCCAAAGAATGGTCCAACAAATAATAAGATAATGATACTCAAATTTGAATAAGTTTATTAAATTAGGGTAAAGCGGGCCAAACTGAAATTTCGAAGGCCGAGACTATTAAGGGCAAACAAATTGGCCCATCGTTGCATTTCTTCATAAATGCCTATAAAAATGAAGGAAAAACAAAAAATCAAACACGCACACCGTGGGGCTCGAACTCACGACCACAAGGTTAAGAGCCTTGCGCTCTACCGACTGAGCTAGACGGGCTTGATGTTAGCTACCATTATAAACTTTTAAAACCTTGTAAAACTGAATTTAAAATTTCAATGTTATGCTGAAGAAAAGCTTGGAAAACACTATTCAGGAGCTCGAGACACAACCTTTAGAATATCTGATGTCCAAGTAGTTGCATTCGATTCTTGTGCTCATCTTGTGGAGAAAGCTCTTGCTACGGTTATTAGAAATGATGCTTGATGTTTAGTCACATATAATGTATTGATTCTTGTTGAGACTTCGTTTGTCGTTGTTGTGGGTAAAAGCCCGTTGGCTGCAACGACCGTTTGTGTAAAAGCTAGAAAATTCTACTATGGGGAAATGGGCGTGTTGGTAAATATGACTTGAAATTGTTCATTGTCAAAGATGACAACCACAAAGTCCAAGGTGGTTGCACCTAATTTTGAAAGTGGTTGGAAAGGTAGAAAATAATTAATGGGAAGATTATTTTCTGGTCCCTGAAGATTAGGCTATTTGTAAGTTAGTCTCTGGAACTCAACTATAAATAGGCCTAACTATTTCCATTTTCAATTGTACCAAGTCAAGTATTGAGAGTTCTATTTGGTTTTTAAATTCCTTTCTATTCTCTTGTATTAGAGTGGTGAAAGGTGTAGTTAAATATTTTCTCGGGTGTACTTGGGGTACTGGGATTGTGAGAATGGTCTGTGTGTTGTAACAATTTTCACATAGTTGTTTCTCGTGTTGTCTTTGACAACGGTCATGGTTTTTTCTCCAGTTGGGAGTTTCTACGTAAAAATCTTGTGTTCTTTTATTGTATTGTTTTCTAGTTTATTTCTCTATTTTAGCCGGTTAATCTCAAGTGGGAATTGTTCCGCACTTTGATTGCCAACAATTGGCACAGAGCGAGGTTGAAGGAGTGATAATTTTCTTATCCTTGTGGTTGCAGCTTTATCTGAACCTCCATTTTGGAAAAAAAAAATTACTATTACTTTGAGTTCTTGGTTTCTTGGAGATTGTTTTTGGCGTATTCTCGATTGGTGGTTACTGTGGTGGTGTGAAAGTGCATGTCTAAGAAAGTTCTGGCTAAGGAAAGACTTGGTATTTGAGCGATCCCTGTGATCCACCTCTCTTTCCTGGGAACTACTTGGTGCATTGTTCACGGACTACATTCAGTTGTGATGATATCCGCCATGAAGTGTGACATAGAAAAATTTGATGGAAAAATCGACTTTGGTTTATGACAAATAACATGAAAGACGTGTTAATACAATTGAGGACACACAAGGCTAGGCATGTAAGAAAAAATTGTCCAGGAGGAGCAAGTTCGGCAACAGGTTCCGAATCAGAAGCTAGCATCGTCTCGCTTGTCACAAGAGATGATTTTTTTCTATGAAGTTGAGAAGGACGTCCTCATGGTATCTCCGCTTTACCACAGAAGATGATGTGTTGTTGCTAGTGGATCTGAAGTTACACACGGGCATTGGTTGGCATTGATGCAAAGTGTGTGGTGTCAATGGTTGATGAACTTCCAGAGGGAGCCAACATGAAAGTTGCACCATAAGTTTCAGCATTTTCGACGTGCCGAGGTTTTTATAAAGGTGTACTTTTTATGGTGGAGTACGACAATTTCTATTTTGAGATTGTGAAAGCGGTAGAATTTCAAGTCATGATGGAGATTTGTTGGAAAATATGACTTGAAATTGTTCATTGTACAACCACAAAGTCCAAGGTGGTTGCACCTAATTTTGAAAGTGGTTGGAAAGGTAGAAAATAATTAATGAGAAAATTATTTTTTAGTCCCTGAAGATTAGGCTATTTGTAAGTTAGTCCCTAGAACTCAACTATAAATAGGCCTAACCATTTCCATTTTTAATTGTACCAAGTCAAGTATTGAGAGTTCTATTTGGCTTTTAAATTCCTTTCTATTCTCTTGTATTAGAGTGGTGAAAGGTATAGTTAAATATTTTATCTGGTGTACTTGGAGTACTGGGATTGTGAGAATGGTCTGTGTGTTGTAACAATTTTCACATAGTGGTTTCTCGGGTTGTCTTTGACAACGGTCGTGGTTTTTTCTCCGGTTGTGAGTTTCCACATAAAAATCTATTGTTCTTTTATTGTATTGTTTTCTAGTTTATTTCTCTATTTTACTCGGTTAATCTCAAGGGGGAATTGTTCCGCACTTTGATTCCCAACAAGGCGTTCAAGTGTTAAATCCATGTGGGTAAATCCTCGTTCAGGCCAAAACTGAAGCTGTTTGACATCGAAATCACAGCTGCAACGGATTGGGGATTGCAAAACGCAACCAGAAACGAAGTCCGAGTTGCACATTTATTATACTTGAATCTGTGATACGCAGGTGTGTTCCTTGATTATATAGATTTCTGTTGTTTTGTCCTAAAGTCGATGATCCAGTACATATGTTCGGTATTACCAACATAATTGAATTATACTCTGAATTTTCTGTAAAATTTTCCCCGATTTCAATTTCTTCATGGGATGCAGTGGGGTTTTAAGGTGTTAACTAGGTCTGCAAATGGTTGATTTACTAGTATTTCCCTTTGAAAGTTTCTGTGGTTGATTTATCATCTTGAATTACACTTGCAGGTGGTGCTTTGATATCGAACTACTTTTTGTTTTCCTCTGCAAATGGTTTCGCATTCTGGTGCGGGAAGAATCTGTAAACCAGTCCGGAATTCCTGGATCCAAGGTAAATCTATTGAGCATACCAAACATTCTTTGCGAACTCGCCCTCATGTCTGTCAATACATAACTTGAATGTGGAAAATTAACTCCAGATGTTGCGATTTTTCGGATCAGTCGGCCAATGACAAACCAAAGAGAAACAATGTAGCAATCTGATAACCCGAGGTTTAAAACATTCTTAGGAGAAATCTTCTACAGTTAGCTGAAATCAGTTTATCCTGTATGATCTTTAACCAGCAACTAAAGATAAATAAGAGAATATGACAAGGAGATATCTTCACACAAACAAAACATTCTTCCCATAGTACATAATCTAGAGATCTATGTATATCAGTTGAAAGAAGCTGAAGATACCCAATCCAGGAACTTCAAACAAAGGCTGCCGACTCCAAGAATTCTATCTGTAAGATGGCAAAATGTTTCATAGTAAGACCGGCAGCTCGACCTTAGCAAAGGAGAAGAAACTGACTCTCTCGCTTTCTACATGACAGAACTTCAACGGGATGGCACCATGGTTTCTTTCGACGGCCTCGATTTCTACTCTGGATGGTGGAATGCCCCTGTATGAGAAGACAAGTTGAGCAAAAAGTGAGATTTCTACATAAACGGATAATGAATTTTATGCACACGTATATACACGTTCATTTCAAGAATGCAAGGCAGTCCTAAGTCCACAAAAATCAATGCAATACACAACGTAACCATACCCATATCCGACACTCACGCACAAGTCCAAGTAACTTAGCATAACAGTTTATTCGTCGAACAGAAATTATGTTCAATGATAAAGGATGATAGAATAGGCCTCATAGAGTAGGGAAAACTAGCGTATGATAATCAACAGTTGAAGAAAAGCTATACATAAGCTGCTTTTGTTTCAGCGGCTTCTGGAAAAAGAATTATAATAACAAGATACTCAACAAAGGCAATATTATAACTTATAGAGAGAAACCAGATTTAACAAAATGCGAAGAACGATATTAATTTCATTCACGAAACAGGAGTGATCTTGTATTCAGTTTTATTTAGAAAAAATCAGGAGAGTCTCAAGTTGAGAGCAAAAGAGAGAACAAAGAAATTAAGAGAAGTTCACAAATGAATCCAGAATTAAATTGATTGTCTTTACCGCGACAATTTTGAAGTAAAGCCAATACACCTCAGCCTTAAGCGTCTCAGAATGCAACAAGTTCTATAATTTCTTGTACACTCGCACCATTGGTCATTTAACATCAAGGAAAAACTATCTTACGAGGGAAAAATCCAACACAAAGACAGATATTCAAGAATATGAACGAGATAAATGCAGTGAATCACCATATACACGAGTGTAAAGAGTTTCCAAACTCTCGGAATAAGCAATATAATCTTACCTACTCACGCATAGAATAAAACTCGGATCACCAGGAGAAGACTTTCTAAACTTGCTGTTTGGAAGATAAACATGAAAAGCAGGAGTCACTTCTGTTATCTGCATATTATTGAGCAACTCAACGATGGAAATCTTGTTTTCTAGCTCCATTTCTTGCAACTCAGTAATTTCTCGACTGCTCTCGAGTGAACAGGTTCCAGAATTGATCTTTTGACCCTTCACAGACCAAGGGATACCATGGAGCCCAATCACATAACCGAGAGCATTTAGGTGCCTATACACCTCAAAAACCTCCCAATTGCATCCACTCTTTCCATCTGAAAGCTTCTCATATAGTTCTTTTAGAGAAAGATATATACCATTCCATCTAAAACAAGCAAGGCCCCTATTTCAACCAAAAACCTAGAAAATTATTTCTTAAAAAAATTAAAATAAAGAACAAAAACTTTCAATAACCAAAATTCTAAGTCAAGTTGGGTTTCACCTACAGAGTTTCCTCGATGGAGCAATATGTGTTGCCATTGCGAACTATCCCCATAGTCACCTACATCTTACCCTTCTTTTCAACAACCTCGGCCATAGCTAAATCTTCAATCCATCGAGCCTTTGAGATATCTTTCCTGAAAACAGATACTAACTTTGACTTTCCAAAGATGTGTGCCATAAACAAAAGCAAAATAACATGGTTCCATGTAACGTCAACAATTCTAAACATACTGCATCTTATTAGTAGACATAAGCAAAAGTCACAAATTTATTGTCGAGAAAAAGATTTTTATTGAAAATAACAACCAAAAGATAGCTAACAAAACAAAGGGTACCTAAATTGTAATCCGGATACGGACCCGGATGAGTAGCAATCCTCTTCATCATCGTCCTCGTTTTTGTCTTCAAGACAGACCTCATTGTCTGAACAACTTTCCGAATCTTCACTGTCCATTGTAAATACAACAGTTGCAGCAGAAGATGAAAGCCTATAAATGAGAGATTAGACCAGTATCAAAGCCTTTAGCGGTGGCGGACAATACAATGCCACTACTGCTATTGAAAATCAACCTTGCTGGAAACCGAATTAATCGCATCGACTTAACCGACAATATCATGTAAGAAAAACTGATTTTTTATCAACCAGAAGCTCAGATTCACAGTAAAGCTGCCTTCTTAATCAATTAAGAATAATGACTAAAGCTCTTCCCTTTTTGTTCTAATCTGATGCTTTTAGCATACAGCTCTTGGAAAACCAAATTATAAAGGAAAACAAAATTAATATTTGCCAAGTGTTTCAAATGAGAACCATTTTATGTCAATAGAGTAACATGTGTTCCAAAGAAAGGTTGAGCTTGAATTTCAAAAGGAACTTACAGCGGCAGGGGAGGCGACGGGGCAACCAAGGTCCGAGCAAGCACGGGCTGACCGGCGTTGCGTTGGTTTAGTACTTTGAATGAAGGTTGTTTAGGTTTAGGACGGTGAGAGAGAGGGGAAGAGAATAAAGTCAACTTTAGGGTTTTAGTTTTATAATTTTGGACAAATTTAGTTTACAATATTTACATTTTTTTTACCAATTTGATACTATCATTTCAGTTAAGTTTAACATATGTGCTAAAAAAAACTCAACTCCCCACTACTTCAAAAATTGAGGAAGATATTTTTTTAAAAATATATTTATATTTTTTTTGTTAAAATCACATTAATGACGATTTTTATGTCGATCAAAAATCACAAAAAATCAACCTAAAATGTTAACGAGAGTAAAAAGTGATTCGGAAGAAAAATGACTAAATTAATATACTTTTTAAATATGAATGGTTAAATTTATTAAATTATTTTGAATTAGGACAAATTTGATAGAATATAAGAGCTTTGAGGTCTAAAACTATCATTTTACCCAATTAAACGACAACATTTAACAGCTTTAAACGATCAAGTGATCCAAATATAACCATAATATTAATCGAGTAGCCCAAATATAACTTTCAATAATTAGGTGACCTCTGTTGTAGTTTACCCTTTATAATTCAGTTAAGTTTCTATTTCAAGCAAAGATAGCTGTCAAAACCCTAATGGACAAACCCAATTTCACAATGTAAAGATGTTGAACTTCAATCAACCCCCAAGATCATAAATTTTGGAACAGAAGTAGCTTACCTGCTAAATTACTTCTCACAAGTTAAAGAATACTTTAATCCCAATCATTGGAGAAGTTTCACAACCATAATTTCTTCATTAAATGTGAAATGTGAAACTTACAAGTTATGAAATAAATAAGCAATGGTTTTAAATAAATAGGAGAAATAAGAAGAAATCCTAATGCATGCCAAATGCATTACATTGATTCAATGATCTCGGAAACCATGCTTCAGCATCGTAAATTTGTAGCACGTCCACTTATCCACTCTACAGGAAAGGGGGCAGAATGATCCATCTCCGGGGGTACTTCGGCCTTCCATCCTTGCCGTCAAATAGCTGCAAGCGACAAGTAAAAGGAAAGCGTAAACTTTAACAGACGATGAAATAATGAACATCAACAGAAACTAAACGAAAAGATTCCTAAACAGTTAATTTGTTACCATATATGAACTTATAGGAGTTTATATGCAGAGAGCTTTGCCTATGCATTCGATTAACATAATGAAATAACTAGAACATATTACTCAAAGAAATCCGAATCCGGTATGTGCTCAGCAAACTAAATTATTTACTTTCTGATTAAGGCGGAGAGGAAAGGTATTGTGTGGAAGTAAATACCTTCTTCAATCGGCGATGCTTGGCGAGGGCCCAGTTCGTCATGATGGCAGTGGCAACTACAAGAAACACATAGCCTGCAACTGTCTGAGTAGCAATATTGAAACCCAACCATTGGTATATCTCGGTTGTGTAATTAGCGCATGTCACGATGTTGAATAAAAAGCCACGAGGAATTTGATATCCTCCACTGCCGTCAGGACCACGTAGATTCTTCAATATGATGTGACAATAGAAGTTTGCAAGTTGACAAACCAACCCGAACCCAAAGCCAATCTTCATCTGAAGGTCACCAACAGGTGTGTAAAGTGGGTGGTTGACGTAGTAAGCAATGTATGCACCAAATGTCCAGTAATAAGCACAATTTCTGAAGACGTTTGATAGTGGAGATGTTGCATGGCTGAAGCGGTGGACGAAGAATGTTTCCATAATTCGTTTGAAGTAGTGGAAACACCAGTAATATAAAGCATATGCTTGAACTGGGTGAACGGGCTGGACAGCACCTTTGTATCCAAAGAACTTGTACACTGGGAAGTAGTAGAAGACGGGATAGAGGATCAATGGACCCAAGTACTCGAAGAAGAAAAGCGTTCGGTAAGACACTTGTGGACCCAAGTCCTTGAACACTACGGTTAAGCTATTCTCGTTCCCATCACAATAGTCTTTGAGACTCTTCTTGTAGTTAAGGACAACAGGCCGCTCCCTTGATCCCGAAGGAACGGGAAGTGTTAGTCTTTGTCTCGAAGGATAGAACTTTTTAGCTGTTAGTACAACACACAAGAACTCAATTAGAAAGAATCTAATGACCAACGAAACTGACTACACCGATGCAATCAAACACACATCTCAAGGAATTAAGGGGAAATGCTCATGATAACAGTCAAAAGATCAACATACCGAGTTTACAATCAGGAGGAAGACTTGAAACATAAGATCTATTATGGATATGAACAAAAAAGAAAAAAAAAACTTCACTAACTGGAAATGTAGTGACCCGAACGAATGTCAACCTCCGTGATATCAGCCAGGTATCGCGAAGGAAACATTACCTTAATTCGATATTTTCAATCACTTTCACTACTCAAAGAGAATAAAATTATGAAACATGATCCATACAAAACACAATATGAAAAATCAAAAGACATAACAAACATTGAATCTCAAGCTCAGCCATGGAATAAAAAGGGGGCTGGGGGAACAGTACCTAATTGACTCTATTTGCAAAGATTTGAAGCAGATTTACAAGAATTTCCCACAAATATGCAATTATTCTCCACCAATTCAGAGTTCAACACTTAATTAACAAACAGAGAAAGTAATTAAGCTAATTTTAAACTACTAAGAAAAAAAAAACAACTTACTTCTCTTGTGAATTGCCTCCTGCAGATCAGCCACGGTAGCCTGCAAAAATTAAAAAGAAACACAATGAATTTCCATTCATTCTTTTCATTTTTTTTCAAACAAACCATTAAAAACAAACAAATCACAAAAAAGAGAGACATACCGAATCATTAAGCTCAAGGCCACCTTTGATGAACTCTCTCCCACTGCGAGAAACTAGAGTAATCTTCATCCTTTCTTACACCAAAACAAAGGAGACCCAGATTTTATTACAGCAAAAGGAACAAACCCTTTGAAGCTTTAAGCTTGGAAAAGTTTGGATCTTTGAGTTTCGGAGATCTCTAAGGTTAGAACTTGAGAAAAAAGAAAGTGAGAAAAGTGGAATTGGGATAGTGTAAATATTAAAGGCGTGTGGTTAGGGTAGGAGAGCTAACTATCTTGGCCGATGAACCAACACCGGTTCTTTAATGGCTGACCTGATTGATTGAGTGAAACCAGGGGGACCATTTTCTGGGTGTGGCTCATGGGTTTTCAACGGTGGTGATCTTGACACGTCATCAACCTTGTTTCGTTTCCATTTTCGTTTAGTTTGTATTACATAATGAAAGAAAGGTGATCTTGTTTTACAGATTTATCTTTGGTTTTTTGGTTTGTTACAAAAGTTGTAAAAATCAGCTGGGCGGTTGATTCGATCATGTTATCGAATCTTTTTTGTTTGTTTATGGACAATAATTAGTTGCTTCAATGGAATAAGGCACTAAATTTCGTGAAGCAAGCAATTCGATTTTTAATGTTGTGAATGAAGTAATTAGATTGATAGTTTTTCTTTTATAATGAACATATGTGGTACATAATTCGAATTAGTCAATCAATAAATTAGATATTAATTATTTTATCCAAAAAATATTTTTTTAAAAGTTAGTATTAAAAAAGTTATAAAATTAAAAATTGTAAAATATTAAGTGATATTCTGTGTAAAATATCAAGTTATTACCCAACAAATCGAAATTAAAATTTTTAATGAGTGTATAAAATTAAAAATGATTCTCTTCCATAATTTTTCGTACCCAATCTTATTTGATTGTAATTGTTCATGCAAGGACTAATTTGATCTATGATTCAAACTAGGGACTCACCTGATTGTTTTGGTACAACTAAATGGACCAATTTGATACATATATATTTTTAAAAAAAATCAGTTTAATCTGATTAAATTTAAAGTCAAAATAAATTTTTTGATAAGATTTTTGTATTATTTAATTTAAATTAACTTATGCAAGCATTTATATCACACATTCATGAGTGTGCTTGGACGTTGATAGGCCTATGCTCATGAGGACATGTAGTTTATGAAAAATATTAATTTATATATAAACATTGACATCATTCATGTCTGTGGTTGAACGTTGATCCATGACTGAAATAAAATGTGCCAAAATCAGATTGCTTCCCAACTAATTTAACAAGTTATTGAACGACCAATTCATTCCAAGGCATGTGGCCGATTGACATGGGCGGACCTATATAGAAAGATTAGGGTTCAATTGGCCCTACTAAAATATATTTATTGTATGAAAATATTAGAATTGTATCAGAGTTTTTATAGAAAATATTAAAATTAATCTCACTTAATTTATTAGGATATGAGGTCAACAATAATTATTGTAGTAGAATAATAATTTTTCGTACTTTATACCCCACTGATCTCACTATATAAAAATCTTGATTCCGTCACTGCCAATTGACCAATCAACATTCTCATATATAAATAAATAATGATAACAAACCAAAGAATGGGCTAGTAAAAAGTAGGTGCTCAACCTTTGGCCTCTTCTTAAGTAGAGGCGGCTGCTTCCGTGGCTCCGCCTTACAATCCCACCGACACCGCTCTCTAATAGGCTGTGACAAAAGTTGAAGTAAGAGTTATATGACCAATTCAAATTTAAAAAAATAGAGGTTGAAACTAAATTTTCATTTTTAAGGATTTAACTAAAATTTTTAACAAGTTTGAGAGATTTAATAAGAACTTTTAAAATTATAAGAGATAATTTAATTAAAAATATTTAAAAATTTGAAGCTTAATATGAATTCTTAAAAATCTTGAGGGACCAAATTAAATTTTTTAAATTTTTAGGGGACAAATTCTAATTTCTCAAAATGGGGGGTCATGGCCCCCTGGGTCCCTTCAAGTGTCTGCCCATGCTAATAGAGGTGGGTATTTGTTCTGGTCAAATAATTTTTTTTAAGTTAAATGAGTTGACGAGTTCTATTTTTTAACTCAAACTTTATTTGAAATTTTTTCGAGTCAAGTTTATGAAATTCGAGTTGAGTCGTTTGAGTTTTGTTCCAAATTTAATTATAAATATTCATAATGTTCTAGTACTAATTAGTTCTAATTTAAACGACTTTCTATAACAATATACATACGATATACATATATATGTTTCTTCATATTTCTTCAAATAACATATACGTATATCATGCAAAGTTGAAGGACTCGACTCGAACTTAAAAATCGATCTACTAATTACTAAAAATTCCGAGTTATCAAAGTATCATTTTATAACTCGAACTTTATTTTTTTATTTGAGTAAAGTTTATGAAATTATAAATTCGAGTCAAGTCAAATCGAAAATTTTAACTTTTCCGAATTGAGTTATGCTCATCTATACTCTATGCCATGCAAAGCTGATTATTATTATTTAATAATATATTTTCTTAAAAAAATATAGACCTTATTGTTTAATATAGCTCATATATTTATTTCTTAGGTAAAAAATAGTAACTGAAATATATCAATAATGCAATACGGAGCTAATGAATAGAAACCATCTGTCCATTTTGGTGTCTATTTATACCTCAATCTTAAAATATTAAGTTTAGAGTTTAGGGTTAGAGTTTATAGAATTGGGTGTATAATGTATTTTTTAGGATGTAGGGTTTATAATTTAAAATTTAGGGTTAGAATATAAAATTTATTTTTTTAGCATTTGACATAGAAATGAACACCAAAAAAGGATAGATAATGTTTGTTCGTAGCTAATATATATATTTATTAATTTTTTTTCGAAAGAGCTAAGTTAAATTTTTTTTTTAAGGATAAATGTTAATATTTAAAAATATGGGAGGGGACAGGAACCACTTGCCCAAACATGGTCCGCCTTGACTCGATACATATGAAACACGATAAGTCAAAACATATTAAAATAGAATGACAATCCAACTCTTGTACTGTTTTAAATAATTGTTTTAATAAAAATATAAACCAATTGAACTAAGAAAATTGCAATACCCAAAATTTGGTAATTGAAAAAAATGACTAAAGTTAAAGTTTGATGTCTAGAGAGAAGTGACCAAAATGAATAAAATAAAAATTTGATGGCCAAAGTGTGGATTTTGAAAAGTTTAAGTACCAAGATGGTAATTTTACCAAGAATTATTTTTATTATGTAGATAGATAGTTTACCTTTGAGATGGGCTCGTTTATGAAATTGCGAGATTAATCCGAGATTTTGACAAAAAAGAATTAGTTGATTAATTCTCAGAAATCATCGGATAGTTAGACCGAATGGAAATTTTGATAATTAATTCTAGCCATTATTTTTATGGGTAAAGATATCATTTCTTAAGGTTAGAGTTAATATTAACTCTTGGTTTTAAATTAATGTTAAATCTTACCATTGGATATGTAGGGTAAGATTGGAAAATTAAGACATTTCAAGGGTGAAGTTGAAACTTGAGTTATTTCAAGGGAGAAATGGTAAATTACTAATTCAAGATTTGTTTGGGTCATTAGATCAAGAATGATGACAAGTGGGCTTGGTTTAAAACCTTGGATTTAAGGGTAAAATAATCATTTGATTATTATAAAGATATTTTAGTATTTTTGGCCTAAATGAATGTCAAATGGCATAAAAAAAGAAAGAAAAATACAAGATTTTTTCTCATCTTTCTTCTCCAACAGGGGACACCATGAAGCAAAGGGAAGAAAATTTTTAGTTGAATTTTAAGTTCCTAAATATTTGGATTTGAGGTTTTATCATGAAATATGAAATTGTTCTCCTTTGAATTCTTTGATTTCTCTTTCTTTTGGTACCATTAATTCATAATTTTGATTGAGTTATGCTCTTGAAATTGAAGAGAGAAATTAGGGAATCCAAATTGATATATGATTTGATTCGGAAAGATAATGTGTTTATTTAGTTTTACATACTTGTTAGAAGTTGAAATTAATGTATTTTTGATGGAATACAATTCGGTTAATTAGGGCTTAATTTAAGGTTTAAGTATTTAAGTTATATTTGGGATTTGAAATGAAAGAGAAAATGTTGGAATAATTCAATTCAAGGTTAATTTGAAGTGTTGGAATGGTTGAAAGATGTTAAAGATTTGATTTGTGAAATCTGCTCAGAATTTTAGTTTTTGCAGTGAGTTTGGAAATTCATCGAAAATTCCATGAAAATAATTAGGAAGTGACCTTTATATGATTGTGTTCATGGTTCAGTCTAATTTCATTTAAAACAACAGTGACTGATTTCTATTTGTATATCAAAAGATATGATTTAGTTTGGGATAAGAAGTGTCAATGTGAGTGCAATTTCTTATTTGTTTTAAGTTATGAAATACTGGTTTGTTATAAACCAATAGTTGAGACCCAATCGGGAGACGTTTTGGCTTATATTCCTATATATATATATAGTTCCTATGATATGAAGTGGTTCTTGAATGTTACATGATGCCATGATGCATGAATTTTATATGATATGTATTTAGACGAATTTTGGAATGGTTTAAGAAGCTAAAGATGGAGTTTAGTGAAATCTGCTCAGAAATTTTCATGTTGACAGTAGGTTTAGAAATTCACCAATAATTCTATAAATATAATTAGAAAGTGAGCCTTATATCGTTGAAATCGTGTGTCAGTCTAGTTTTGTTCAAGACAAACGATGACTGAATCTAAGGTCTGTACAAAAAGATATGAATTTTTGACGGGTGAAAGATCATGAAAACAGGGCAGCAGAATTTACTGAGACAACATTAGAAGTGATTTTAGAAAATCTCCATAAATCGTATAAAATAAAATAAAATCAGTGAGTTATGTGATTAAAACCGTGAGAGAATCTAATTCCTTTGAGAACAAAAATAATTGAATTCTCACTTGTATACTGCTTTATAAGAATAATTCCTTGAAGGTAGCGCAGGCTACCCATTTGCAAAAGTAAGTACGTTACATGCATATTTGATATATGTGCATAAAACGAAGGCTTGTGATAAGCCAACCTTAAATGTTATTACATGATATTGCATAGGTAAATATACAAGACATATTCTTTATATGTCTAATACTAAGTGGTAAGTATATGGTTAACATGTTTAATTCATGTTCTTTGATTAAACGATAAAAGTATTGATAACCTGTTCATATCATATTTACTACTAAAGATGAATTATTATTAGCATGTTTATGACATATTCATGCTATGATATAATATGATGTTTAGGGTATGTACTACCCATATAAAGTTTCATTTATGAAATGATCATTATATTGCTATTGGTGATAATTGAGATATGAAAGGATATCTATACTGCCATGTCTGTTTATTGAGAATTACATGTATAGTTGGCATGCCATGAGTCTTACTAGTAGTATTATTGGTGTTACTAGTAGTGGTAGTATTATTGGTGCTACCTTTTAATAGTAGTATTATTGGTGTTACTAGTAGTGGTAGTATTATTGGTGCTACCTTTTAATAGTAGTATTATTGGTGCTACTATCTGCTAGTATTATTGGTGCTAGCATTTGATAGTACTTCGGTACTTATATATATTTGTTAGTATACACAGGTACTAACACTAGATACACTTCATTGTTGACTCGCGTACCTTGTTCTCTCGTTGTTATACTTTGGGCTATGATAAAATGGAAATGTCTAAAGTGCAAAAAATTAAACATTTGCTTAGTATATGGTTGTTGCAATGACAACAAATGGTAAGTAAGTGAAGCTTTAAAGCTTAACATTAATGGTAAGTATTGATATGATATTAAAAGAATTGAAGAAACATATTCATTTGCTTGTATCATGATATATCTATTCATGCATAGATGACACATTATGACAAATGAAAAAGCATGTAAGTTTGATACATTGGCATATATCATGTTATATAAATGTAGCCATGAAGTCAAATAAGTTTAAATTATTGTTATTAACTTCGTTTATTGCCTCACTAAGTTCGTACTTAGCGTGTGTTTGATTGTGCACACGTAGGTAGTTCGAGACATTGGTGTAAGCAAGACGTTGCATCAAGTTTAGAAAATTTTCATCAAGCTACCACAATAATGACATCCTACTTGAGAGTTTTAATTAATTTTAGTGGCACGTATAAATGAGATAAATTTGTCTATTTTGATTCAGAGTCTGTTGTTTATCAAATAATTAATTTATTTTTAAAAAAATAAAAGAGCTCCGATTTTGTATACAAGTAAATATAAATGTTTTCAATGATTTTAAATTTTATAGTACTTTCGAATAAATTTTATTCTCTATAATGTATTTATTTTGTGACATTTCCGACTCGACTCTGATGATCGGAGTTGGGGAGGGGGTGTTACAAAAATTCTACAACTCTCATTGTTGAAGTTCATAATTAGTCAACAAAATAAGAAAATTTGAGTCGATCAATTAAGTAGCAATGTTTAAAGAAATTATGCAACCAGGTTGAGCAATGTTTCAGAGCTGCTACCTCACTTCTAAAAACAAATTGTTTTATTCCGAAGGACATAATTCGTTTGTCTTTTTGCGTATCTTTATATGTTCTACCAATTATTTTATACCACGTGATAAAATATCATTGATAGGTATGTAAAGAGACACAGAAAATGGACAAACGAATTTGATTCTATTACAAAAAGAAATATTAATACAAATTACACTGACAAATTATTGGTGGAAAACAGGTAAAGCTCCATGTTTCTTTTCTTTTCTCAGAGCAGAATGTAAACGAAAGAGAACAGCAAGCATTTCTCCAGACCCCAGTCTTTCAAGTTCATCCATAAAACACCTTAGATACCTGCAACTTATGAAACAAGGATTTATTTAAGCACAATATTTCATCAGAAAAAAAGTAATGTCACTGTGGCTTAAGTGATGATATGATCGAGTATTTTGCTAAGATGAGAAGACATTATAACCTGCTAATCGAGCAGCATATGAAGTTTGAGTTCCACGACCGACTCGAGTTGGACGAAGAAGCTTGTCCCTGACAGAACAAAGCTTGACAACAACATCACTCATCCTCATCCGCTCACTCGGTGATTCGGCAGAACAAGTGAGACCTATTTTGAATATCAAATTTAAGCATTGAAGTCTTTCATTTCCCAGGCTGTTTTCATTGAGGGTGATGCCTGCAACTGTTCCTCCTCTTACCCTCTCTTGAAGAAGAATGGGATCCATAATCTCAATGATTCGATCGGGAAAAGCTTCTGCCACAAAGTTGTGAAGACTCAAACCTTCTTTGAACATTTCATCAATTGGCCTTTTCCTTGTAAACATCTCTAGCAAGAGGATGCCATAACTATACACATCACCTTCTGTTGACAGCTCGCTACCCATGCCATATTCTAAAATTATTTCATCACAAGTTACATATACAAATAATTGAAGAGGAAAACCCTCTAAATAATTGTAGAAGAAATCAATACAATGTTATTACCTGGTGGAGCATAACCAATTGTTCCTCTTAGGCCAAGGGAGCTTGACTGATTGGCAGGATGATTAATCCTATCTTCATACATGACTTTTGCTAAGCCAAAGTCACTTATATGGCCAACCATGTCCTCATCGAGTAGAACATTGCTCGGCTTGAGGTCGCAATGAATGATCGGCGTTTCACAACGATGGTGCAGATATTCAAGTGCATGAGCAACATCTATGGCTACATCAACTCTTTGGAAAAAGTTAAGGTTTCTCATCATCTCCGGTTCATTCATGGCAATAGATGGATGCAGCCAATCCTCCAAGCTTCCATTTCCCATGAACTCATAAACCAAGGCTTTAAAATCATTGCCTTTGTAATCGATCCCAGAAACGGCTGTTAATAACTTGACAAGATTTCGATGTCGAATGTTCTTCAAGGCCCCGCATTCAGCCAAGAAACTCCTGGAGGCTCCACGATTCAAAAGATTGAGCACCTTTACTGCAACAGTTGCTCCAGTCTCTTCAAGAATTCCTTTGTATACAGAACCGAAACTTCCCGAACCAACCAAATTCTGCGTGTTGAATCCATCAGTAGCCCTTAGAACGCTTTGGTATGATAACTGTAAAAGCGAATTTTCTGTACAAGTTGTTGGTTGCTGCTTTCTTTTCTTTTTAAACCACAAGATGAGGAGGCAAGTGAAAAACAAGGTCACTACTAAAATCACAACAATAATTACAATTTTTAACCCACTTTTGGATGTTTTTCTGTTACATCTTGATAAGTGTAACTCAGGTATCCCTCCACAAAGCTTCTTGTTTCCGTCAAGGAACGTAGCACTTGCATTCTTAAAGACTCCTTCACTTGGTAACTCTCCCTCAAAATCATTGAAAGAGAGGTTTAAATACTTTAATCCCCTAAAGTTGGCAAGAAATTCTGGAATCCCACCTGAAAAACTATTGTCAGATATGTCCAATGCCTCAAGGCCTCTCAATGAACTAAAAGATGATGGAATGGAGCCTTCAAACAAATTGCCTTCCAAGAACAGCTTCTCTAGACGTACGCAGCTACCAAGGTTGTTTGGAAGCAGACCAGATAACCTATTTTGAGAAACATCAAATGCAGCTAGATTTTTTAGTTTTTCTACTTCAACAGGAAGCTCGCCAGTCAAATTATTTGATGATAAGTCTAGTAAAATGGTCAAGGATGGAAGCCCAAGTACTTGAGAAGGTATTTGTCCACTAAGATTGTTACTAGAAAGGCCCAAATAAAGCAACATTTGGCAGTTACCTAGGCTTGAAGGAATGCTTCCCAGGAGATTGTTAAACTCTAAAGCAAGTTTAGTTAAGATTGTTAAATTTCCAATAGAATGGGGAATAGTCCCAGAAAGAGAATTATTCTCTGCATAAAAGATCTTTAGCTTCGGAAGCCTTCCAATATCAAAGGGAATTGGACCTGATAGTTGATTTCCTGAAGCCGCTAGCACCTCCAAATTGATGAGATTTCCAATCCCATCCAGGACTCTTCCCGATATTTTGTTCCCTTCTATATCTAAATATAAAACGGTTTTAGAAAAATTGCTAATGCATTCGGGAAATACCCCTCCAAAATTATTTAAGCCTATATTTAGAGATCTTAGTTTGGTATTATTGACTAAAGTGCAGAGAAAGCTCAAGTCACCTTCTCTCCCATGTCCCAAATGGTTATTGAATATTGAAAAACCGTACAGTTTATCCAGCTTTTGTAAGGACGGCACATTTCCACTGAATTTGTTATTTCCAAATTGAAGTACATTCAGATTTGAGGCATTGGATATTGAAACAGGGATTTGTCCAGAGATTTGGTTTCTCGTTAGGGAAAAGAACTCAACATATGGCATATTGATTTGTAAGTCAGAGTGAAGAGTACCTTGAATCTTGTTTGCACCAATATCAAAGGCTCTAAGACTGGAGAGATTGAACATTGAGACAGGAACAACACCAGATACTTCATTTCCGCCTACAAGGAAAACTGAAAGATTTGTTAGTCGTCCAAGAGCTTCAGGTATAATCCCACTTAACGCGTTATAACTCAAACCAAGTTTCTCCAGGGATGATAAGTTCCCTAATGAAGCTGGGATACTCCGTCTCAAGCTGTTGTTGAAAACGCCCAAGACTTTCAGGTTTGACAAGAGACCCAACCAAGCAGGTATTTCTCCTGTTAGCTGGTTGCCTCTCATATCAACCAACGCAAGCTTAGAACAAGCTGATAAATTGGAAGGAATTTCACCACTGATGGAGTTGTTGGTGAGGTCTAATGTTTCCAGTCTTCTTAAACGACCGATTTCTTGAGGAATCTTGTTGTAGAAGCTGTTTCCCACCAGACTCAACTCCCTAAGAAAGCTCAAGTTTCCAATGTACGGTGATAAAGATCCCGAGAGTTTGACATACTGCAGTTCCAACTTGGTGACCCTCCTATGCTTGTGACTCCACGAAACACCGTGCCACTGACAGAAGTGAACGGAACTATTCCAGGACTCCATAATCCCGAGCTTGTCACCAGTTATCTTGGCTTTGAACTGGAGTAGAGCTTGTAGGTCTGTGCCATTTCCTCTAGCTACAGGGCTTGCTGTTGCTAAATCAAGCAAGTTAAGACCCTGCAAGTTGAAGCACGAGAGAAGAATCAAAGCTTCAACATAAACAAGGAAAAAAGAGATGGACACTTCAGATTGCTTTTTTGTTTGCTCCATCGAAATGAAACAATTTCTTAATCAATGAGATTGAATTGTATTTGAGAGTGTTTGGCTCGTCAACATGAACTAGAGTTGAATATAAGTAGTTTTGGAAGTTGATATTTACTCAGAAGACATTGATTTCTTGTATAGGAAAATGATAGGAGGGAGACTTGAAAGTAAACTCTAGATTGTATGGAGGATACTCAGAGCAGGTTCACAATTATGGAGCCCCCTATTGAATAAAGCAATGAATAAAACAGAGGCTTCTGGAAATTAATTAATCTGGAATTACATAAATCAGAGAATGTTAAGCAATGAACACAAAAAAGAAAAGTATATGTTTCAATAAACACTAGATTTAGAATCTTTGAAAAGGATGGGTGCCTGCAGGATGGAAATTCAATGCTGAGTTTTTAAAATAACATTTCACTTGTAAAATTTTTATCTTATGCTAAATATTGATGCACTGTGACACCACTTTCTACATTTCACTTCTGTCGTTCCATATATTAAAAAAAACATTAAAAGACAGAGGACTTGAGATCGAATATGCTTAAGCGCTCAATATTTTTCTATTTATGAGTGAGGAGTATATGTATTGTACATTAAATGTTAAAAAAATTAATTTCTTGTAGAACAAAATGACATAGGAGACTTCTCAAGTAAACGCTGAGGAAAAGCTGGATTCTATGGAGACTTCACAATTATGGAGCCCCCCTATTAACTGTATTTTCTAGCTGATGGGTAGCCATATTATTTCTTTGTGGAAAAAAAATTTGGAAAAAATGCAAGTTTTGATTTTCAAAGTCATCTGATAGCTGATGGGTAACCAGAATTGTAGCTTCTGCCTGCTTCTTGGGCCTTGAGTCCCAAAAATGGGAATATTTATGAAACTATAAGTTAACATAGTTGTATAATTTCAATTTGGGAGGGGGGAAAGGCTTGAATTCTTCCCCGTGTCCTGTGCTTGTTGCAGTCTTGAATCTGGAACCTTATGATGAGGGCCACCAATCCCCGAAGAATTCAACCCAGGGGGCAAATCTGGTTGCCAGTAAGTTCAAGAACCAAATTATGGCTGGGATTTGCTAGCTGTAAAAACAGTGTAATCTATTGTCAATAAGTTCAAGAACCAAATTATCAGAACATACAAGGACTGCAACTTTTAGATTATATAAACCTTCATTGTATGACTTAAATTGGTACGGACCCTGCAATCCCACCTGCATCACACTCTCTGCTCCTGTTTAAGGGTCTAGAGGTTCACAACCTCATAAACGGTCTCATAAGGTTAGGCACTTTAAACAAAAAACATGGGTTTTCTTTGACAAACATGTAGTAAATCGAAATCCAGATATCGACAAGGCAGGCCGACTTCACACAAGTTTCAATCCCTTTTCTTCTCCTAATCGTATTAGCATCATGTGGCATTGATCTACTTTGATTATATAGCCTAAAATTTTTACTATAAAACTCACTGGGAAACTATGTCTATGCATATATATAGCCTCATACTCAATGACATCCAGGACATTTCCATTGTCCACATATTCAAAACCTAGCCCACTGATTCGCCTTGTAACTTAACTGGTATCGACCTTGTCGGGAAAGTTCAGTCTCAAACTAAAATAAAGATGAAGTTTTCTGACTGAAAACAACTCCCTTTTAATCTTCAATTATCTAAGCAATCAAATAGAACCGCAGCCCAACTCATGTACTGTTTTAGATAATTGTTTTAATGAAAATATAAGCCAACTGAAGTATGAAAATTCTGCAACTCTCATTGTTGACGTTCATAATTAGTCAACAAAACAAGAAAATTTGAGTCGATCAGTTAAGCAGCAATGTTTATAGAAATTATGCAGCAGACATGCAACCAGGTTGAGCAATGTTTCTCACTTATAAAACAATTTTTTTTTATTCTAAGACCTGTCTCTCATAAATGAGTTTATGATACTAAGACAGAAAAGATATATTAATACAAATTTCACTGGCAAATTATAGGTGGAAAACAGGTAATACTCCATGTTTTTTCTTTTCTTTTATCAGAGCAGAATGTAAACCAAAGAGAACAACAAACACTTCTCCACACCCAAGCCTCTCAAGTTCATCCATAAGACACCTTAGATACCTGCAACTTATGAAACAAGGATTTATTTAAGCACAACATTTCATCAGAAAAAGTAATGTAAATGTGGCTTAAGTGTTGAAATGATCCAGTATTTTGCTCAGATAAGAAGAAATTATAATCTACTTTGACAAACATGTGGTAAGTCGAAAATCAGATATCGAGAAGGCAGGGCAACTTCACACAAGTTCCATTCTCTTTTCTTTCCTTTTCTTGTCCTAATCGTATTAGCATCATTGTGGCATTGATCTACTTTGATTATATAGCCTCAAAATCTTACTATAAAACTCACTGGGAAACTATGTCTGTGCATATATATAGCCTCATACTCAATCGCCCCGGCACTTCTACATTATCCACATATTCAAAACCTAGCCCACCGGTTCGCCTCGTAACTTAACTGGTATTGACCTTGTCGGGACCCGGGAACCAATGCATTAAAGTTCAATCTCAAACTAAAATAAAGATTAAGTTTTCTGGCTGCAAAACAACTTCCATTATCTAAGCAATCAAAAACCTGCTTAACATATGATGGTCTTGAAGACTTGAAATATATGGCACAAGAGATTAGTCAGAACACATTAAAATATAACCGTAGCCCAACTCTTGTACTGTTTTAATGAAAATATAAGCCAATTGAACTAAGAAAATTCTGCAACTCTCATTGTTGAGGTTCATAATTAGTCAACAAAATATGAAAATTTGAGTGGATCAATTAACAAAGTTTAAAGAAATTATGCAGTAGACATGCTACCAGGTTGAGCAATGTTTCTGTCACTTCTAAAACAATTTTTTTTATTCTAAGACCTCCCATAAAGGAGTTTATGATACTAATACAGAAAAGATATATTAATACAAACAACACTGACAAATTATTGGTGGAAAACTGGAAAAACTCCATATTTCTTTTCTTTTCTCAGAGCAGAATTTAAACAAAAGAGAACAACAAGCACTTCTCCAGACCTAAGCCTCTTAAGATCATCCATACCACACCTTAGATACCTGCAAGGATTTATTTAAGCACAACATTTCATCAGCAAAAATAATGTAAACGTGGCTTAAGTGACGAAATCATCGAGCATTTTGCTCAGATAAGAAGTCATTATAACCTGCTGATCAAGCAGCGTATGGAGTTTGAGCCCCATGATGGAATCGATGTAACGCCCCGGTTTTGGGCCTAGCGGTTTTGAGGTTTGTTAAACGGTCCGGTGGACCGGGTTAGAGATTCGAGTCGGATTCGGGACTGTGTATTTTTCGGTGAGATAAAAATATGGAAAATGGTTAAAAATCATGTTTTAATATATGATTAATATTGATGGAATCAATTTTGGAAAATAAGATTTGGAGGTATGACATTTTGGCTAGTGACCAAAATGCAATGTTTGAAAACTGTTTTTAAAGTGACTAAAATGAAAAGGGGTCAAATTCTTAGAATCCTTAAGGATCTAATTTACCAAGTTTTTACTGGTGATTTTTCCCTTCAATTAAATCATCTTAACATGTGTTTTAAAAGTTAATTAAAAGTGATTTTAGATATTAAAGTTATTTGGTTTTAATGAAAATTGACGTAACTTTTCTCTCCACTTCTTTTCTTCCAAACACCCAAGTTTTCATCAAAAACCAGAGGTGAGAGATCATTTTTACTTATATTCTTGATCTACAATTGATTATTTGACTTTGATTTACAAAACCTCATTGAAATCTTGTGTTTTCCTAGCTTTAAACAAGCCAATTGAGGGAGAAATCACATAACAGGGGTAAGGTCCGTGATCTCCTCTATTGAATGGTTCTTTATTGATATTCCCAAGTATTTGATCCTTGATTTATGGTTTATAATATGATTTTGTGTTTTTATATTGAATTAATTGATTTAATTGGGTAAAATTAACGAAATAGCAAAAGATCCGAATTGGATCTATTTTCCAGTGATTTAGATTGATTTTAAACATATTATGGATGTATAATAATGTTGATAAGTCATTTTTAACAATGGAATCCCGAAACTCTTGAATCTCTAATTGTTTAGGTTGTTAGAATTGTGTTTTTGTGGAGTTGTGGTGGTTGTTTGGTTGCTGGAGGTGTTAGGTTGTTTTGATTCTGTTTTTAGATGTTATTTGATGATAAAAGTGATGTTAGATTGATAGGTTGTGGTTGGGTTGTGTTTGGAAAGGATTAGATGGTGTTTTCGGTTGTTGAGATTGGGTAATTGTGAGGTGAATGTGTGAATCCGTGAGGATTTGTTGTTGTAGTGTTTTAAATGCATGGAGATGCATTAATCCTCTATTGTAATGTGGTTAAAACAAGTGAGATGGATCCGAAAGTGATCGGGGAAGCTTTGGAGGCTTCGGACGCTTGTTTTCGCGTCAGCAAATTGAGGTTTCGCGTATCGGTGAGTGAAAACGTGGTTTAAAGCATTTTGATGTTTTGGAAACAGAGTTTTGAGAGTTTTGGTGGAGCTTGAAACGCTTACCTAGACTCGAAAGTAAGTATAAAGTGGATATCTCTCTCGATCGTGCTAGTTTGAAATGGTTTTATGCACTTGTTTAATTTACATGTTACCTACTGTTTAAGCATGTTATAAAGTATTTGATACTCTGGTTTTAAGCATGAAATGCTGAATGATGCACATGGTAAGTGATCCTTGTAAGTATGCGGTTTATACTTGTGGTTTAAAGCATGGTTGTTGTTGTGGAAAAGTGTGTTGGTTAATGTTTGTTTAAAACAGTGAGGTAAATGTTAAATGGTTAATTATATTGGCAAGTGATGTGGTTTTAAAATTGTTATCGGATATAGTTGGCCGGCCATTGGATTGAGTGCACTGTAAAATAAGTCGCCTTGGATGTTGAGGGGTTTATATTGTGTACCGAATACTCCATCCAAGTACCTTAACGGTAGAGGGGTTTAACAGTACCAAATACTCCCGTTAGTGGGGTTAAGCATCTAACCGATGAGAGGGATGGGTTTCCCTGTGGGTTGAAAGTGTACCCGGTTGTTATTGTACCGTGATTGTGATTGTATCGCTATTCTGGTTGAGATGGCTTGAAGTGTTGGGTTAACACTTGTTGAATCCGTGTATCCGATGAACACTTTTATAAATGGACTTGATATTGATCACTTGTAAGCCAATATAATTGTTAATGTATCGTTGAAATGTTTTATGTTGTATAATGTGATTTATACATATTTCTCTTTAAGCTTGGCATTTGGTAGTAATGCATGGGAAGGCTTAAGTGGAGGGTTAGCAATGGGATTTGCTGTTGATTAATGATACATGTAGCATATGGTTTATTATGCTGGTTTTCATGATATAAAGTGCATGTTTTCAAAAGGGGCATGATGATGATGTTTTTAAAGGATGATGTTAAATAAATGGTTTTAAATGCATTGATGGTGGTTGTTTTGAGCATTCCTCACTAAGCCTTGTGTGCTTACGCTCTTGCTATCCATCAATGCAGATAATTGAGGTCTTGGAATGCAGCAAGAAGCAAGGGGACCTTGGCAAGACTTGTTTCCAAAGTATGTCATGTTTTAGACTATAATGAATAAGGGCAATGAGGTACCTATTGTGTTTTGGGAGATGTTTTGTTGAACTCCCTGTTTGAGCATGTTTCTTTAGTTGCTTTTGGGTTGTAAATGGCCTTTAAAGATTGTTTTGATGCTGGGTTACCTTTTTGACATGTTGCTTGGATGGGAATTAGGAAGCATGCCCATAGAATCTCTTTGATGGACGATGTCATATTACGATGTTGAATCTGTGAAGCCTGAATGCTTGTGGTATGCTAGGGTTATGTTATGAGTATATTAGAATGGTTTGAGAATGCTTTTGGAATGAAAAACCTGCAATTTGTGACATTACAGGTCTAGGCGTACCGATAAGCGGAGGACCGTATCGGTACGGTTGGACATTTTCTGGTATGGGGAATCAGTACACGAAAGGGAGTATCGGTACGCCAGGGCATTTTTGGCTTGGCGTATCGATACGGGCAATGGTGTATCGGTACACGTTCAAGCCTCTGGAATTTCACTTTTTCAATCCAAACCCGTGTACCGATACCCATGTAAGTGTACCGGTACGTATGTTAAAAAAATTCAAAAGTTAGGTAAGTTCGTTATGGCGTATCGATACCTGCCTTGGCGTATCGGTAAGGGACAGTTTTATACGTATCGGTACGATGACACCCGTACCGATACTCGAGGCCTTTTTTTGTAATATTAGCTTGACAGTTTTGCTTTCATTGCATTTTAGTCCCCAAAACTTGTCCATGTGTTGTATGAGCTTGAATGATCAAATTGAGATGAAATTTCAGATGAATATTCAGAACCTGACTAATTAAATATTGGTATTTTAAAAAGTGGCTTAAATCCTGCAAATTTTCTGTATTTGCAATTTGATCCCTAAATTGCAAATATGATCAATTGGATGTCAAAATGATGCCCGATTGAGTAGGGGTTATACCTGAGTGTTGCATGTACACGTAGGATTAATAATTGGCATCTAGACAAGATAAAAAGGAAAAAAATGGACCGGGTTTTGATGTAACTCTCCAGTTTGCTTCGGCAAACCTAATGTTGCTTCCTTGGTTTGGTCTGTTGGCTAGACCGGGTTAAGGGGTTAAAATCGAGTTGGACGAAGAAGCTTGTCTTTGACTAAACAAAGCTTGGTAACAACATCACTCATGTCCATCCGCTCACTCGGTGATTCAGCAGAGCAAGTGAGACCTATTTCGAATATCAAATTCAAGTATTGGAGTCTTTCATTTCCCAAGCTGTTTTCAATGGACTGATGTCTGCGACACTTCTTCCTCTGACCCTCTCTTGAAGAATAATGGGATCTATAATCTCAATCATTCGATCGGAAAAGCTTCCGCGGAAAAGTTGTGAAGACTTAGACCTTCTTTGAACCTTTCATCAATTGGTCTTTTCCCTGTAAACATCTCTAGTAAGAGGACGCCATAGCTATACACATTACCTTCTGTTGAGCTTTCTTCCCATGCCATATTCTATAATTATTTCATCACAAGTTAGATATACAAATAATTGAAGAGGAAAACCCTCTAAATAATTGCAGAAGAAATCAATACAATGTAATTACCTGGTGGAGCATAACCAATTGTTCCTTTTATGCCAAGGGAGCTTGACTGATTAGCAGGATGGTTAAGCCTATCTTCATCCAGGACTTTTGCTAAGCCAAAGTCATTAATATGGCCAACTATGTCGTCATCAAGTAGAATATTGCTTGGCTTGAGGTCACAATGAATGATCGGTGTTTCACAATGATGGTGCAGATATCCGAGCACATGAGCAATATCTATGGCAACATCAACTCTTTGGAAGAAGTTTAGGTTTCTCGCCGTCTCTCGTTCATTCATTGCAATAGATGGATGCAACCAGTCCTCCAAGCTTCCGTTTTCCATGAACTCATAAACCAAGGCTTTAAAATCATTGCCTTTGTAATCGACTCCCGAAATGGCTGTTAATACCTTTACAAGATTTCGATGTCAAATGTTCTTCAAAGCCTCGCATTCAGCCAAGAAACTCTTCGATGCTCCACGATTAAGAAGATTAAGCACCTTTACTGCAATAGTTGCTCCAGTCCCTTCAATAATTCCTTTGTATACAGAACCGAAACTCCCCGAACCAACCAAATTCTGCGTGGAAAATCCATTAGTAGCCCACAGGATATTTTGGTATGATAACTGTAAAAGCGAATTTTCTGCACAAGTAGTTGTTGTGGACTGTTGCTCTTCTTTCTAATCCACAAGATGATGAGACAAGTGAAAACCAAAGTCACTCCCAAAATCACAACAATAATTGCAATTTTGAACCAGCTTTTGGATGTTTTTGAGTTACATCCTGACAGGTGTAATTCAGGGATCCCTCCACAAAGCTTATCATTCCCCTCAACAAATGTAGCACTTGCATTTTTAAAGACTCCTTCACTTGGTAACACTCCCTCAAAATCATTGAAAGAGAGGTTTAAATACTTTAATCCCCTAAAGTTGACAAGAAATTCTGGAATTCCACCTAAAAGATTATTATCAGATATGTCCAATTCCTCAAGGCCCCTCAATGAACTCAAAGATGATGTAATGGAGCCTTCAAACAAATTGCCTTCCAAGAACAATTTCCCTAGACTTATGCCACTACCAAGGTTGTTTGGAAGCATACCAGATAACCAGTTTTGAGAAACATCCAAATAACCTAGATTTTTTAGTTTTCCTACTTCAGTAGGTAGCTCGCAAGTCAAATTGTTTAATGATAAGTCTAGTAAAATGGCCAAGGATGGGATTCCAAGTACTTGAGAGGGTATTTGTCCACTAAGATTGTTACTAGAAAGATCCATATGAAGCAACATTTGGCACTCACCTAGACTTGAAGGTATGCTTCCCTGGAGATCGTTATAATCTAAAACAAGGTGAGTTAACATTGTTAAATTTCCAATAGAATGGGGAATGGACCCAGAGAGAGAATTAGTATAAGCGTAAAAGATCTTTAGCTTCTGAAGCCTTCCATTATCAAAGGGGATGGGGCCGGATAGTTGGTTTCCTGAAACCCATAGCGCTTCCAAATTGATGAATTTTCCAATCCCAACTGGGATTCTTCCCAATATTTTGTTAAAAGCTATTTCTAATCTTATAAGGGTTCTAGAAAAGTTGCTAATGCATTCGGGAAATACCCCTCCAAAATTATTTAAGCCTATATTTAGAAATTCTAGTTTGGTATTATTGACTAAAGTGCAGAGAAAGCTCAAGTCACCTTCCCTCCCATGTCCCAAACGGTTATTGTTTACGTCTAATATGAATATTTTATCCAGTTTTTCTAATGAAGGCACCTTTCCACTGAATTTGTTATCACCAAATTGAAGTACATTCAGATTTGAGGCATTGGATATTGATATCGGGATTTGTCCTGAGATTTGGTTCATCCCTATGGAAAAGAAGAAAACATATGGCATATTGATTTCTAAGTCCGAGTGAAGAGTACCTTGAATCTTGTTTGCACCAATATCAAAGGCTCTAAGACCGGAGAGATTGAACATTGAGACAGGAACAATACCAGATATTTCATTTCCGCTTACAGAAAAAAAGGAAAGATTTGTCAGCCGTCCAAGAGCTTCAGGTATAATCCCACTTAAGGCGTTATTAGCCAAACCAAGTTTCTCCAGGGATGACAAGTTCCCCAAAGAAGGTGGGATACTCCCTCTCAAACTGTTGTTGAAAAGGCCCAAGACTTTCAAGTTTGACAAGAGACCCAACGAAGCAGGTATTTCTCCTGTTAGCTGGTTCCCTCTCATATCAACCCGTGTAAGCTTAGAACAAGCTGATAAATTGGAAGGAATTTCACCACTCATGGAGTTATTGATGAGGTCCAATGTTTCCAGTCTTCTTAAACGACTGATTTCTCGAGGAATCTCGTTGTAGAAGCTGTTGCCCACTAGAATCAACTCCCTAAGAAAGCTCAAGTTTCCGATGTACGGTGATAAAGATCCCGAGAGTTTGAGGAATTGCAGTTCCAACTTGGTGACTCTTTGGTGCTTGCGACCGCATGAAACACCATGCCACTGGCAGAAGTGAATGGAACTATTCCAGGACTCCATGATCTTGAGCCGATCATCGGTTATCTTGGCCTTGAACTGGAGTAGAGCTTGTAGGTCTGTGCCATTTCCTCTAGCTACAGGGCTTGCTGTTGCTAAATCAAGCAGGTTAAGACCCTGCAAGTTGAAGCATGAGACAAGAATTATAACTTGAATGCAAACGAGGAGAAAAGGGCTGGAAGCATCAAAATACATTTTCGATAGCTCCATCAAACAATTTCTTAATTATTGAGATTGATTTGGAACTCTGATATAATCTACATCCTGATTTAAGTGGAAGAAGCAATCAAGTGGGGATTGACTGTTTTAAGCAATTGGGGTGGTAGTGCAGATTGAAACCCAATCTCTTCTTCCATCAAAATGAAAGTGGGAGACTTCAGGTAAACGCACCTTTGCCACCACTTTCTACAATTCACATTAATTTTTTGTTGCAAAAGAAAATTCTACAACTCTCATTCTTGAGGTTCATAATTACTCAACAACTATGAAATTTTGAGACAACAAACTTAAGTGTATAAACAAACCTTCTAATTTTAACCGAGGTAGCATTATGTAAAGAAATTATATGCAGTAGACAAGCAATCAGGTTGAACAATGTTTATGATCTGATTCCTCAATAGACATTAGACAATGATTCCGGTGAGCCGTAGCTTTTGTAACGGACGGGATTCAGAGCATCTCAGCCGAGACCTTTCATAAAGGAGTTTTGTTGTTGTAGAACAAGATATCAATTTCAACCGAGCCGTCTTTGACATTTTCAGGGCACTGAGCGAAAGCTAAAAAATGGACCCTATATAACGAAAGCATATTTCATTACTTTGAACAATTAATTTAATATTACATTAACAAACCATTGTTTTCATTTTTTTTTAGAAAACACCTTAAATAAAACAATAAGGCAACCACTAACCTACAAGATTGTAAAATTATTGAAGCTGTAAGTAAAGGTAGAAGGTGGGGCCTTGAGCGGGAGCTCATGTTGCTCCCCTCCGAGACAGTCCTGAATTTCAACAGTATATGTTCAATAGCATTACTGATACAAAAAGATGAGGAGTTAAAATCCAACTTTGTTATTTAAAGCCTTATTTGATGACAATCCTGTACTTTATGATGGAAAGACAAAATCGAAATATCAATAAAAATTACATTGACAGGTTATTGGTGGAGAACTGGAAAAATTCCATATTTATTCTCATTTCTCAAAGCAGAATGTGAACAAATGAGCACAACAAGCACTATGCTGGACCTAAGCCTCTCAAGTTCATCCATACGACACCTTAGATACCTGCAACTTAAGAAACCTCTTGTATTTTCGACATTATAGTAAATTTCTCTTTTTTGTCTGTGGTTTTTCTGTTAGGGTTTTCTACATAAATCTTAATGTGCGATTGTTTATTGCGCAGTGTAAAAACAAACATCCTAATCTGAACTTAAGTAGCAATATGTAAAGAAACTATGCAGTAGGCATGCAATCAAGTTGACATAACAGTAACTAGAGTGCAATATAAGTAGTTTTAAAACTCAGATATTTTCCCATTCTAGTTGGCTCAAGTTTTCCAACTTTGAAAATCATGTGGCTACGATTCCCAAGGGCCTGCTTTAGATAGATGCATCAACTTGGTGTTGGTTTCTACAGTTGATATTTCTTTTTCCCATAACTGAAGTCATATTTGCTATACTAAATAATTCTTTCTCTAAATGCTTCACAATTGACATCAATCATTCTAAGACTGAGTCACCATTCACATATATTATTATTAAAATAACCTAATCGTGGGATGCTAAGAAGTAGGGGATCAGACGTCGATAGTTTCTTAAGTAGAGGTGCTGCTGCTGCTGCCACAGAGTCACCCTGCAATACCACCTGCGTCACTCTCTCTGCCCCTGTTTAAGGGTCTAGACGTTCACCTCATAAGCAGTCCCGTAAGGTTAGGCAGTTAAAACAAAGCACATGGATTCTCTTTGCCAAACATGTAGTAAATCGAAATCCAGATATCGAGAAGGCAGGGAAACTTCACACAAGTTTCATTCCCTTTTCTTCTCCTAATCATATTAGCATCAGGTGGCATTGATCTACTTTGATTATGTAGCCTAAAAATCTAACTGTAAAACTCACTGGGAAACTATGTCTATGCATATATATAGCCTCATATTCAATAGCCTCTAGCACTTATCCATTTTTCACATATTCAAAACCTAACCCACTGGTTCGCCTCGTACCTTAACTGGTATCGACCTTGTCGAGGAAGTTCAATCTCAAACTAAAATAAAGATTAAGTTTTCTGGCTGCAAAACAACTCCCATTTAAGTCTTCCATTATCTAAGCAATCAAAAACCTGTTTAACATAGGATGGTTGATAAGTGTTCAAAAGTACTATTTTTCTTACCTTTTTTACTCATATTATTGTTAGACTTAGGCTCATATTAGTTGCATAGTTAGCCATTCATGCATTAATCCATGTTTCCTTCAATCGTTGAGCATGATTACATAACTTGGTAGTTTTTGTGGAAAAGATGCTGCTTTGGTGTGCTTTGTGTGTGTATGTGCAGGATCACTTGCCAAAGCAATGCCGAGCTAGTTGCCAGGGCAATGCATGAAGGAGACGCCGAGCTAGTTGCCAGGGCAATGCATGAAGGAGACGCCGAGCCAGTTGCCATGGCAATTGTCGACAAGAGTAAAGGTGATATGGTAGTCGAAATTGATGACTAGACAAGCCCAAGATGACGTGGAGCAAAGCCCAAACCCAAAGGAATTTGATTGCCATGCAGAGATTAAAGAAGAATTAAATTCCAAGAAGATAGGAGAAGTTCTAGTAGGAATACAATTATAATAAAGAATTATATTCTTTAAAGATAATTTAATTCCAACTCAAACTCCTCCTCAAAGAAGGACTTTGGCATAGCCCTATAAATAGCAAGGAGATTTCGACAACTTGGAGAGAGAGCATTAGGGGAAATTTCGACAAGTCCAAGGGAGAAAGCAAGGGGAATTTTCGACAAGCATCTAGGGCAAGGGATTTTCGACAAGCTTCATCTTTTCTTCCTTGTTTGATTGGGTTCATGCTAGGGATTGTTTATCTTGTGTTTCTTTGGAACCTAGCCATGAACTAAATATACTTGGCTATGGTTATTGTGTTTTGTGGTTGTGAGAAACTATTGGTTTTTGTTTAGGTAATAAGAGTTAGCACTTTTCTATTTCAAGGTTTATTCATTCTTGGTTCTTATTCTTGTTTGCGAGTGAATTGGGAGAGGATCTCGTGATTTCATCTATTTATCTAATATCGGGAGAGTTAGATTCAAGAAACGAATGAATATGATCTTTATGCAATCTATTGATGGTGAAGATTAATCCGGCTTAGGAATAAGTTAAGGATTTCAACGGCTAAGAGAAGCGCAAGATTGGTTGTTGTTCACCCTTGATTCACGCAGGGATGTATTATCAAGGCATGCACAAGTAGCTAGAGTTTCGACTTAGAGATAAGAAGAAACCATTGAAGAATGCTCTGCCGAACCTTGAAGGTTGCTGCCCAGACGCCCAAGTAGTTGCCCAGGCAACCATCGATTAGTTGCCAAGGCAACCCCGTTGTGCAAGTTGCCACGGCAACTGAGTTGCCTATGCACTCTTTTACCAAGACAATCCAATCGGCTATCACACCTCAACTCACGATAACCTGGCCTATCTCTCTCTCATTCGATCTCATCTTTTCATTTACTTAATTGCTTTCTAGTTTAGTTATTAGTTAAAACTTCTATAATCCTTTACTTGTGTTTTTTACTTTTTACAGTGCAAGAGACTAGATTCTTGAAGTAGCACCAATCCCTGTGGAGACGATATCTTTTATACTATAACTTGCGACCTGTATACTTGCACATTTGCATAGAACTTATTACGCGCAACAAGTTTTTTGGCGCCGTTGTTCGGGATTGGCAATAGCGACTTTGTTTTTATTTTCTTGCACTTTCTTTTTATTTTTCTTGTTTAAAATTCAAAGGGCTAACAAACTTTGGTTTTGCATTGGTATATGACCGAGGCGAGACCGACTTCACCGTAATATCCCTTTGATCCGTAAATCGAACGAACCTTACAAAGACTTAGACGAAGGATAAGAGAAGCAATGGCAAATCAAGACGGCAATATGAATCAAGATGTTCGAGCGGGAGGAGGAGTGATTCTTGCACGAAAACAGAACTATTCGAGATTATCTTGAAGAAGATCTTGATGGACTTAACCCCAGAGTTGTCGCACTGAAATTGAAGCCGACCACTTTGAGTTGAAACCGGTAATGTTTAATATGATCAACACAATAGGTCAATTTGGCGGCTCAAAGAATCAAGATGCACGACAACATCTCAAATCTTTCCTCGAGATTTGCAACTCATTCAAGATACACGGAGTCACCCCGATGTCCTACGATTAAGATTATTCCCTATTCTTTGAGGGATAAGGCGAAAACATGGTTGAATAGCATTCTGCCGGATCCATAGCATCTTGGACTGATCTTTGTCGTGATTTCCTTGCTAGATTTAATCCTACAAATTTGGTGATAAGCTTCAGAACGACATTACTTCTTTTCGGCAACGGATGATGAATCCATGTACGAGGCTTGGGAGCGATCAGAGAACTTCTACACAAATGCCCCCTACACGGATTCCGGTGTGGACTCAAGTAATAATGTTTTACAACACCGTGAATACACCAACAAGGATGATGCTAGATGCCTCGGCAAACGGCATACTCCTAGATAAGTCACGGAGGAAGCAATGCAAATTTTAAACAGGCTGGCCAAGAATGATTATCAATTCCCATCTACTAGAAGAGGAGGAGTTAGACGTAAGCCACAATACATGAACTAGGATCATCGATTCAATTTCGCACAATTGGCCGCTTTAACCAAGATGGTCAGAACATGCAAAAACCAAACAACACACATGAAGTCAAGGTAATGGATTCTTTTTGTGAGTTATGTGGTGATAACCATAATTCTTCTGAATGTATGCAGAATCCGGAATCCAGCTTCTATGTGGGGAATTACAATCGGAACAACAATGTGATGTCCAATACATACAATCCAGCTTGGAAGAAGCACCCAAATATTTCATGGAGTAATCCTAACAATGCTCTAGACCAGAACAATCAGAATGCACAAGCATCGGGATTCAGTGAGAATATGCCACGGCAAACAGATGCCGCAAAGCAACAACCGATAACATCTAGTTCTTTGGAAAATTCTCTAAATGCTTTTATGATGAAAACTGAATCTTATATGGCTGAGAATAGTAATTTCATAAAAAGAACTGATGGTTTTATTAACAGGACCGAGATGAGATTGCAAAACCAAGAGGCGGCAATCAAATCATTGGAAAATCAAGTCGGACTGTTTGCTCAAAATCTGAATACTAGACCACAAGGAGGTTTACCTAGCGATACTGAAGTCGCAAGAGGAACTGGCCATGAGCAATGTAAGGCGATCACCACTAGAAGTGGCCAACAACTTAGAGAGGTTCAAACCCGCTCGTCAAACAAAACTCCACAAAAAGATCAGGTCAAACCTAGAGGCAAAGCCTCAGATGCTGAACCAGGAATTGTCACGGCAACCAGCAATAAGCATGCCTCGACAACCGACAATAAAGACGCCTCGGCAACTTGCGATAAGCATGCCTCGTCAACCCCAGTTGATAATGCCTCGGCAACTCTAGATGTCCCGACAATGCCGTCAATCAGGTTTCAAACCAATGAAAGGATCGAAGATATCCGACTTCCACCACCATTCCCACAAAGGTTGAAGCGACAAAAGCAAGAATACCAATTCAAGAAGTTTCTTGATATCCTAAAGCAAGTCCACATCAACTTGCCATTGGTGGAAGCAATTGAACAAATGCCAAACTATGCCAAGTTTCTTAAAGACATTGTATCCAAAAGAACAAGGCTAGGAGAGTTTGAAACAGTTGCCGCAACGGAGGGATGCATGGCAATGTTGAACAATCGTATGCCACCCAAGTTGAAGGATCCCGGAAGTTTCACAATACCCTGTTCCATTAGAAATCACTATGTCAGGAAAGCATTATGCGACCTTGGAGCTAGCATAAACTTGATGCCTAAATCGGTTTTCCAGAAACTAGGAATCGGGAAGGCAAGACCTACAACAGTCATGCTGCAGCTAGCCGACAGATCCTATGTGCATCCAGAGGGAAAAATCGAGGACATACTGGTAAAAGTTGATAAATTTATTTTCCCCCCTGACTTTATTGTTTTGGATTGTGAAGCAGATGAGCATTCACCCATCATTCTCGGGAGACCATTCCTAGCAACAGGGAGAACCTTGATTGATGTTGAAAAGGGAGAACTCACAATGAGGGTGAATGACCAGCAAGTTAAACTAAATGTGTTCCAAACACTAAGGCATGCCGATGATGCAGAAGAATGCCAACGTTTTCATGCCACGACAGAGTTTAACTTCGATGAGGAATTTAGTTGCCTCGACAACTACATTGCCGACCAAGAGGAACATGAGGAGTATGAAGAACCGGTCGATGAGGAACAACCAGAAGAGGCAAATTGGCTAGCCAATCGACCAGGTACATACTTTGAACCACTAGACTACTCAGGTAAGGAAGGTAAGCTCGAAAAACCCTCTATTGAACAACCACCAATTCTTGAGTTGAAATAATTGCCAGAGCAACTAAAATATGTATACTTAGGGACCGATAATACATTGCCTGTAATTAGTTCTTCTAAGTTACAGCCTGAGCAGGAAAAGAAGCTGATCAAGATGTTGAAGCTACACAAAAAGGCAATAGGGTGGACAATTGCCGACTTGAAGGGAATTAGCCCGGCGGTGTGCATGCACAAGATCTTGTTGGAAGATGATCACAAACCTTCAATTGAGGCCCAGAAGAGACTGAATCATGCCATGAAAGGGGTTGTAATGAAAGAAATCATCAAGTGGCTTGACGCCGGCATTATATACCCTATCTCCGATAGTACGTGGGTAAGTCCGGTACAATGTGTACCGAAAAAGGGAGGTATAACAGTGGTAAGCAATGGAAATAATGAACTTATCCCAACCAGGACTGTGACCGGTTGGAGGGTTTGTATGGACTATCGAAAGCTAAACAAAGCCACTAGGAAAGATCACTTCCCATTACCCTTTATTGATCAAATGCTTGACTGTCTTGCAGGTAAACCCTTTTATTGTTTTCTTGATGGTTATTCAGGTTACAATCAGATTGCCATAGCACCAGAAGATCAAGAAAAGACAACCTTCACATGCCCATACGGTACTTATGCCTTCTGAAGGATGCCGTTCGGATTGTGTAACGCCCCGGCAACCTTCCAAAGATGCATGATGGCACTCTTTTCAGACATGGTCGAAGACTTCCTTGAGATCTTTATGGATGATTTTTCGGTTTTTGGTAATGACTTCAACGGCTGTCTCGGCAATTTAGAGAGGGTGTTAGCAAGATGCGAAGAAACGGATTTAGTCCTCAATTGGGAGAAATGCCACTTTATGGTAGATGAAGGAATAGTGCTCGGCCACAAGATTTCATCCAAGGGAATTGAAGTAGACAAATCCAAGGTAGACGTGATCGAGAGATTACCCCCACCAAGTTCGGTTAAAGGAATTCTAAGTTTTCTCGGACATGCAGGTTTTTACAGGAGGTTCATTCATAATTTTTCTAAAATCACTAAACCCTTGTGTAATCTGCTTGAACAGGATAAAGTCTTCGATTTTGATGATTCTTACACCCAAGCATTCGAAAACCTAAAGAAAAAGCTTGCCTCGGCACCCATTGTCGTTCCACCAGATTGGACGCTACCTTTTGAGCTCATGTGTGATGCAAGTGATTTCGCGGTAGGAGCAGTCCAAGGCCAACGCACAGGTAAGACCTTCCATGTGATATACTACGCTAGTAAAACTCTTAATGGTTCTCAAGTGAATTACACAACAACGGAGAAAGAGTTACTAGCTGTAGTTTTCGCATTTGACAAGTTCCGATCCTATTTAATTGGTACAAAGGTAATTGTTCATACGGACCATTCGGCAATCAAATACTTATTTGCTAAAAAGGATGCTAAACCTCGTTTGATTCGTTGGATATTACTTTTACAAGAATTTGATATTGAAATTAAGGACAAGAAAGGAACAGAAAATCAAGTAGCCGATCACTTATCACGTTTGGAACGCAATAGGGAGGAGGACGCGGATCTTGAGATATGCGATGCATTCCTGGATGAACAAATTTTAGTTGCCTCGGCAACCCTTGACGCCTCGGCAACCCTTGACGCCTCGGCAACCTTCGACGCCTCGGCAACCATGGATGCATACGCCTCGACAACTCTCGACGTCGCAGTAGTCTTTGACGTGCACGCCTCAGTAATCTTGGGAGCAGTCGCCACGGCAGCACATGCCTCGGCAATTCTCTGGTACGCGGATTTAGTTAACTTCCTTGTTTGTGGTATTTTTCCTTATGGCATTACTCACCAAGGGAAGAAGCGGTTCCGCCATGATGCTAAGCATTACTTTTGGGACGAGCCTCTTTTGTTTAAACAATGTGCAGACCAGGTTATACGTCGATGTGTCCCTGAAGAAGAGCAACAGAATGTACTCCGACAATGCCATTCTTCACCCTATGGAGGACATTTTGGAGGAACTCGTATCGCGGCCAAAGTCTTGCAATCCGGTTTGTATTGGCCAACATTGTACAAAGATGCCCAAGACTTTTACAAGCAATGTGATCGTTGCCAAAGGACGGGCAATATCTCTAGACGACATGAGATGCCACTCCAAAACATCATCGAGGTGGAACTGTTCGATGTATGGGGGATCGACTTTATGGGACCTTTCCCATCTTCATTCGGCAACCTCTACATCTTACTTGTCGTCGACTATGTGTCTAAATGGGTAGAGGCAGCTGCAGTTCCCAACAACGATTCCAAGACCGTGCAACGATTCCTGCAGAAAAATATATTTACACGGTTTGGGATGCCGAGAGCAATTATCAGCGAAGAAGGCAAGCATTTTGACAACAGACTAATTGCCAAGATGTTGCAACGCTTCGGCATATCACACAAGATCGCCACGGCATATCACCCACAAACCAACGGGCAAGCAGAAATTTCCAACCGGGAGTTGAAGGGAATACTCGAGAAAGTTGTAAATCCCTCAAGGAAGGATTGGTCATTAAGACTAGATGACGCACTTTGGGCATATCGCACTGCATTCAAAACACCCTTAGGTATGTCCCCCTTCCGACTTGTCTATGGTAAAACATGTCATCTACCGGTGGAAATCGAGCACAAGGCGTACTGGGCAATCAAGACCGTGAATATGGATTGGGAAAGTGCCGGACAAAAGCGCTTGATGGATCTCAATGAGATAGAAGAATTTCGTGCACTCGCCTATAACAATGCACGAATCTACAAGGAGAAAACAAAGCGATGGCACGACAATTCACGCCAGGGCAACTAGTTCTCCTATTCAATTCTCGGCTAAAACTTTTCCCGGGAAAGCTGAAATCAAGATGGTCGGGACCATTTGAAGTCGTCAAACCATTCTCCCATGGCGCCGTGATATTCAAGTCCATCTCTGACAACCATGAATTCAAAGTTAATGGACAAAGATTGAAGCACTACAATGGTGCCCATGTGGAACGTAACAAGGAAGTGGTCAACTTAGGAGATGCATGAGCATGCTCTCCCTTTTGATATTTTTATTTTTATTTATTTTTATTTTTGTTTTTTTATTCAATTATTTAATTATTTTATTTTATTTTCCGATTATTAGTAGTTTTAGGATAGATTTTTTTTATTCGAGTTTAAGAATCCTATTACACATCTTTATTTATTTTCTTTATTAGTTTATCTTTAATTTTAATCCTTATTTGATTTGTCTTTGAATTGTAGGAAAAGAAGTTCAAGATAAAGAAGGAATTCTAAACCAAGTAGGAAAACATCTTCAACAAGGAAACTAATGGGCTGAATCTAAGGCTTATATAAAGCCTCCAATTCATCCTAACCAAAACCCCCTTGTCGACAACTTCTACCAAACCCTAACCCTTTTTTCGTTTTCCCCTAATCCCACCCACTATCTTTTCTATAAAACCCATCACCCTTAACCTATTCCTACTTTATATCTTGCAACTTTTTAGTTTCTTTTCTTTTCTTTTCTTTTCTTTATTTTTACTCACAACCAAGATCATCCATGGCATCCAAGATTAAACTTTTAGTTCATCCAAGTTCATCCAAAGAACCAAGATACAAGAAGTTTGCTACACCGGTAGTTCAAGAAAGATTTCAATCCAAGTTTGAAAGCCGGAAGATTCATGAAGAACAAGGCTTTGAATACTCCAACTCTCATCAAGATTTCGGCCTTGAACCATTCATCTTCAAGAGAATTGCACATCAAAAGTGGCAAATCTTTTGCCATCAACCGGAACCGGACCATACTTATAAGTCCCGAAAGCATCAACACCTTTTACGGACTTTACATTGAGAAGGACGAGCATCAAGCCTTCGTTGACCAAATCAATCCCAAGCAACTCGACAAGGTGCTTCAAGAACTCACTCAACCGGGAACTCATTGGAACGACGGTAAATACAAGGGCACGGTAAATCGCCTTCGGCTTAAACCTGAGGCAAAACTATGGAATAAGTTTGTTAAAACTTCTTTAATGCCCTCCACACACAATACTACCGTTGATATACCACGTCTTTTGCTCATACGTTCTATTTTGCATAATCGCATCATTAACATTGGAAAAATTATTTGTGATGAGATTTTTGTATGCAGCTCAAAAGATAAGGGTTCTCTTTTCTTCCCTTGTTTAATTTCTAACCTTTGCAAGGAGATGCATGTCCCGAGTGAGTCCACCGATGAAAAGGCCCTACCCAAGACTGGTTGGAATCAAGCACTAATCCGAAAGCTAATGGGAGAGGCACCGGGAGATTCTTCAAGGCCTCCAATTGCCACGACAACTCCTGCCGCCGCGACAATCTCTAATGCCCAAGCACCTAACGCCAGGGCAACTCGGCTAGCAACCCCGGGACACTTTGAAGCACTTTTGCACCCATTGGTAAGCCACCTAAGGCAAATTGAAGACCGGCAACTAATGTTCATGCGGTACATGAAGGAGCACAACAATACCATCACCCAAGTCATCCTAGAGAAGTACCCGGACAATCACGTGCCGTTCCCAATCTTTCTCGCCGAGATCCTTGCCCCGGCAACCAATGAAGCAGACGCCAAGGCAACCTTAACAGCTGACGCCACGGTAATCAACCCTGAAGATTCCACGACAACCAAAGCTAAAGACATCCTGGCAACCACTGCAAAAGCCAAAGGTAAAGCACCTATGCCCGAATCAACTCCTACGGAATCATTTTCTGATTTTTCAGATCCAGACGAGTCCTCCATTGAACCAACAAAGACCGCACCAATTGAATCCTCCAAGCGAAAAGCCATTGACATTGATGAAGAGGACGATGAGGACAACCCCGTACGAGGATCGATTCCACCACCGGCAACAAGAAAACAACCATCGCGTTCAAGCAAGAGAATCAAGACACCGACTAGAAGGAAACTAATCATCTACGATGACGAACTCTCGGAGTAAGTCCTCGTATGCATTTTTATTTTTATTTTTATTTTTCTCGTTATTTTATGCATGCATTGAGGACAACGCCTCACTCGAGTTTGGGGGGGATTGTTATTAGTAGTTACCATGTTTAGTTATATTCATCTTAAGGATACATAAATTGCTTGCCATGCCTTTAATTGGAACAAGAATTGCTTAGATTTGATGAATATTCGATGATGGCTTTGCCAATGCACTTAATTGATAGAATTTTTATTCAAGGATAACCATGGAAAAACTTAGAATTTTACTATGATTGTAAATTTGATAAAACACTGTTGTGGTTTGATTGATTTAAGGAATTCTAGTGAACTTAGGTTGATAATTAACAAATTGGGGGATTAGAATAAAAATTGGATGAATGCTAAAGGTGCCCGAAATTGGCTCTAGCATGTTCTAAAAAAATTGATCACTAGAGGTGCCCGAAACTGGCTCTAGGATGTGTTAAAAAATTTTAACTAGAGGTGCCCAAAACCGGCTCTAGTCGATTAAATTAACTTAAGAAAACTAAAAACAAAACACTAGAGGTGCCCAAAACTGGCTCTAGTTAAAACATGTTAAAAAGAACCCAATGAAGTAATTTGAAAACCTCTTATTTGCATAGAATCCGAAAAATCAACTTGCACACAACTCCGCACACACTCACAAGCATTATAGTTTGATTCCGAGTAACTCCTAAGTTTTTCGAAAAATAAAAAGCCAATCATACTTTGTGCCCCGGTTCAGAGAATTGAAATCAAGTTCAAAGCTAAGTTTGTAAAAATTGAAGTCTTGGCAGGTAATTATGAGTTTGCATTGCTTGAGGACAAGCAATAGTTCGAGTTTGGGGGTGTGATAAGTGTTCAAAAGTACTATTTTTCTTACCATTTTTACTCATATTATTGTTAGACTTAGGCTCATATTAGTTGCATAGTTAGCCATTCATGCATTAATCCATGTTTCCTTCAATCGTTGAGCTTGATTACATATCTTGGTAGTTTTTGTGGAAAAGATGCTGCTTTGGTGTGCTTTGTGTGTGTATGTGCAGGATCACTTGCCAAAGCAATGCCGAGCTAGTTGCCAGGGCAATGCATGAAGGAGACGCCGAGCTAGTTGCCAGGGCAATGCATGAAGGAGACGCCGAGCCAGTTGCCATGGCAATTGTCGACAAGAGTAAAGGTGATATGGTAGTCGAAATTGATGACTAGACAAGCCCAAGATGACGTGGAGCAATGCCCAAACCCAAAGGAATTTGATTGCCATGCAGAGATTAAAGAAGAATTAAATTCCAAGAAGATATGAGAAGTTCTAGTAGGAATACAATTATAATAAAGAATTATATTCTTTAAAGATAATTTAATTCCAACTCAAACTCCTCCTCAAAGAAGGACTTTGGCCTAGCCCTATAAATAACAAGGAGATTTCGACAACTTGGAGATAGAGCATTAGGGGAAATTTCGACAAGTCCAAGGGAGAAAGCAAGGGGAATTTTCGACAAGCATCTAGGGCAAGGGATTTTCGACAAGCTTCATCTTTTCTTCCTTGTTCGATTGGGTTCATGCTAGGGATTGTTTATCTTGTGTTTCTTTGGAACCTAGCCATGAACTAAATATACTTGGCTATGGTTATTGTGTTTTGTGGTTGTGAGAAACTATTGGTTTTTGTTTAGGTAATAAGAGTTTGCACTTTTCTATTTCAAGGTTTATTCATTCTTGGTTCTTATTCTTGTTTGCGAGTGAATTGGGAGAGGATCTCGTGATTTCATCTATTTATCTAATATCGGGAGAGTTAGATTCAAGAAACGAATGAATATGATCTTTATGCAATCTATTGATGGTGAAGATTAATCCGGCTTAGGAATAAGTTAAGGATTTCAACGGCTAAGAGGAGCGCAAGATTGGTTGTTGTTCACCCTTGATTCACGCAGGGATGTATTATCAAGGCATGCACAAGTAGCTAGAGTTTCGACTTAGGGATAAGAAGAAACCATTGAAGAACGCTCTGTCGAACCTTGAAAGTTGCTGCCCAGACGCCCAAGTAGTTGCCCAAGTAGTTGCCCAGGCAACCATCGATTAGTTGCCAAGGCAACCCCGTTGTGCAAGTTGCCACGGCAACTGAGTTGCCTATGCACTCTTTTACCAAGACAATCCAATCGGCTATCACACCTCAACTCACGATAACCTGGCCTATCTCTCTCTCATTCGATCTCATCTTTTCATTTACTTAATTGCTTTCTAGTTTAGTTATTAGTTAAAACTTCTATAATCCTTTACTTGTGTTTTTTACTTTTTACAGTGCAAGAGACTAGATTCTTGAAGTAGCACCAATCCCTGTGGAGACGATATCTTTTATACTATAACTTGCGACGTGTATACTTGCACATTTGCGTAGCACTTATTACGCGCAACAATGGTCTTGAAGACTTGAAATATATGGCACAAGACAAGTCAAAACACATTAAAATAGAACCGCAGCCCAACTCTTGTGCTGTTTTATATAATTTTTTTTAATGAAAATATAAGCCAGTTGAACTAAGAAAATTCTGCAACACTCATTGTTGAGGTTCATAATTAGTCAACAAAATAAGAAAATTTGAGTCTATAGATTAAGTAATAATGTTTAAAGAAATTATGCAGTAGACATGCAACCAGGTTGAGCAATGTTTCTGAGCTGGTTACTCGCTTCTATAATATATATTTTTTATTCTAAGACCTTCCATAAAAAAGTTTATGATACTAATACAGAAAAGATGTATTAATACAAACTACACTGACAAATCATTGGTGGAAAACTGGAAAAACTCCATGTTTGTTTTCTTTTCTCAGAGCAGAATGTAAACGAAAGAGAACAGCAAGCACTTCTCCACACCCAAGCCTCTCAAGTTCATCCGTACGACACCTTAGATACCTGCAACTTATGAAACAAGGATTTATTTACGCACAACATTTCATCAGTAAAGTAATGTAAAAGTGGTTAAGTGATCAAATGATTGAGTATTATGCTAAGATAAGAAGTCATTATAACCTGCTGATCAAGCATCATATGGAGTTTGAGCCCCAAGACGGAATCGGGTTGGACGAAGAAGCTTGTCTCTGACAGAACAAAGCTTGGTAACAACATCACTCATGCTCATCCGCTCACTTGGAGATTCAGCATAACAAGTGAGACCTATTTCAAATATCAAATTCAAGCATTGGAGTCTTTCATTTCCCAGGCTGTTTTCATTGGGAGGGATGTCAGCGACCATTCCTCCTCTGACCCTCTCTTGAAGAAGAATGGGATCTATAATCTCAATCATTAGATCGGGAAACGCTTCCACGGCAAAGTTGAGAAGACTTAGACCTTCTTTGAGCCTTTCATCAGTTGGCCTTTTCCCTGTAAACATCTCTAGCAAGAGGATCCCGCCTAAAATTCTAGGAATTTGTTGATAGTTAGAATAGATTCGTAGACCTGGTCGACTGATCGTCGTAAATTTAAAATAGTTCTATGTGGTCCTTTCCTATTCCTTCTATGTCGTAGGGTTAAAACCAAAAAATATTTGTTGCGTTCCTGATGTTTCCTTACGTTATCGATAAAACCTTCTCCTAAAAGTATTAGCTATAGACATCAACTTCTGTTGATGGCTCGCTTCCCATGCCATATTCTACAATTATTTCATCACAGATTATGTATACAAATAATTGAAGAGGAAAATCCTATAAATAATTGCAGACGGAATCAATACAATGTAATTACCTGGTGGAGCATAACCAATAGTTCCTCTTATGCCAAGGGAGCTTGACTGATTAACAGGATGACTAGGCCTATCTTCATCATACAAGAATTTTGCTAAGCCAAAGTCACTTATATGGCCAACCATGTCGTCATTGAGTAGAATATTGCTTGGCTTGAGGTCACAATGAATGATCGGCGTTCCACAACGATGGTGCAGATATTCGAGTGCATGAGCAACATATATATGGCCACATCAACTCTTTGGACGATGTTTAGGTTTCTCATTGTGTCCGGTTTGAAACAGGGATTTGTCCTGAGATTTGGTTTACCCCTATGGAAAAGAACTCAACATATGGCATAGTGATTTCTAAGTCGAAGTGAAGAGTACCTTGAATCTTGTTTCCACCTATATCAAAGGCTCTAAGACTGGATAGATTGAACATTGAGACAGGAAGAGTTCCAGAAATAGCATTTGAGGCTACATCGAAAACTGAAAGATTTGTTAGCCCTCCAAGAGTTTCAGGTATAATCCCTCTTAAGGCGTTAATAGTCAAACCAAGTTTCTCCAGGGATGACACGTTCCCTAATGAAGCTGGGATACTCCCTCTCAAGCTGTTGTTTTCAAAAGTCACTTTCAGGTTTGACAAGAGGCCCAATGAAGCAGGTATTTCTCCTGTTAGTTGGTTACCTCTCATACAAACCCATGTAAGCTTAGAACAAGCTGATCAATTGGAAGGAATTTCACCACTGATGGAGTTATTCGCCAGTTCTTCCTTTTCCAGTCTTCTTAAACGACCAATTTCTCGAGGAATCTCGTTGTAGAAGCTGTTGCCCACTAGAATCAACTCCTTAAGAAAGCTCCAGTTTCCAATGTACGGTGATAAAGATCCTGAGAGTTTGAGGAATTCCAGATCCAACTTGGTGACAATCTGATGCTTCCGACCACATGTAACACCACGCCACTGACAGAAGTGAATGAAACTATTCCAGTAGTAGAGCTTGAACTGGAGTAGAGCTTGTAGATCTGTGCCATTTCTTCTAGCTACAGGTTTTGCTGCTGCTAAATCAAGCAAGTTAAAACCCTGCAAGTTGAAGCATAAGAGAAGAATCATAGCTTCAACATAAACAAGGAAAAAAGAGATGGTTACTTCAGATTGCTTTTTTGTTTGCTCCATCGAAATGAAACAATTTCTTAATCGATGAGATTGAATTGTATTTGAGAGTGTTTGGGTCATCAACATGAACTAGAGTTCAATGTAATATTCATATTGATATTCAAATCGTATTGTAACATAATAAATAATTACAATTAAATTTATATAGGAATTCAAAAATTCGACACGAATTGAAAAAAATTAAATAAAATTTGAGTTGTAAAATATGAAGCGCCAACTCGAAATTTTTTGACTCGACTAAACCTGATCGAAAGCTCACCCCAAAATCAAAATGTTAAGCAACAAAGCTGAGTTTTTTTTAAAAAAAAACATTGATTTCTTGTATAACAAAATGACAGAGGAGACTTCTCAAGTAAAACACTGAGGAAAAGCTGAATTATATGGAGGATATGCACTGCACAATTACGGAGGAAAAGCTGGATTCTATGCAGACTTGAAAATTATGGGTAACCATATATTTCCTAGCTGATGGGTAACCAAATATTTCTTTATGGCTACTGTTTGCCTGGGCCCCTGTTTAATTTTGTGCTTATTTGATATGTGATTACCAAATTTATTAAAAGCAATAATTGATGCATCGATGGCGGTTTTGGATAGGTGTAATAGGAATGGTTGTATAGGGTTAAAAATATAGAAAAATGTTTTGAAACACAAGCTTGTGTAAGCTTGTTACACAAGTATTTTAATTTTAGGGTTTAGAGATTTAGGTTGTGGTTTATGGGTTTAGGTTGTAGGATGTAGAATTTAAGGTTTATGGTTGGAATTTAGAGTTTAGGGTTTAGGTTTTAGTATGTTAGGGTTAGAGATTTATGTTTTAGATTTTATAGCTTAAATATTGAAGGGTTGTGTAAAGTTTTTTTATACAACTTGTGTATCAAAATATAACCCTAAAAACAGATTCAAAATAAGTCAATTTAAATGTTTCAAGAGAAAAAAAAAACAAAATATTAATTTTAGACTAGTGAAAAAGCATACAAGGAAAGCAAAATGTTATTACATTTATTAGTTTAAGTCATGTTAAACTTGCTTTTTCATTCAAAAGTTAACCTGCCACGCACACAAGTCAACAAGAATTTATTTTTAAAAATTTGAAGATCTCATTTTAATAAATTGCACATGAAAAGACGAAGCAATAATTGAATTTCGAGGGTACAAATTGTATAAAGACCTAAGAAGTATTTAAACTAAACAAATTGAGGAAACAAAAACTTAATTTAATTAATATTTAAATTTGTAGAGAACTAAAATTAAATAAACCAAAATATTGGAGGCATGAATCATTAAATCCTTAATCATTGAGTGGCACTGTGGTGCACTCAAAGCCAAGCAAAGATTATATTGATCATTCACCAATCAAATCGACGATTCGAAAAAAATTAAAATTTTTAACTTGATTTGATGTAAAAAAATTGACTCGTCTTTGCTCAAATCGACTTGAAAAAATTTCAAATAATTAGTGGATCAATTTTTATACTCGAGTCGAGTCCCTCAATTCTGCCTCTTATATATATATATATACCACATGTAAAAAAAATATGAAATATATATATACATATATGTATTGTATATGGATATAAAAAACTATTTAAATTGAAATCAATATGTATTATAACATTGTAATTAATTACAATTAAATTTGTACACAAACTCGAAAACTCTAATCGAATAAAAAAATTTTCAAATAAAATTTAAATCATAAAACATGACTAACACAATTTTTTTTAATTCTACTCCATCGGATGCTCACTCGTAATATGCATCCTGTATCCTCACTTTCCCCCTACTGACAATTATTGTGGTACGTCCAACAGAGTCAAGCTACCCTGTGATTTCTTTGTGGAAAATAATGTAAGTAGAGGAAATGGTAATCACCTGACATGCCATGATCAATTTGCACGGTCGGTATATAAAATAATTATTTATTTCTTTGTATCAAATCTTTAATTTTGTTAAAGTAAAGAGTCTAAGACGTTGAGTTCCAACCAATGATGTTAAGTTGAACAGTCAATAGGGGTACTGTCGAGCCTTGAAGAAAGCGAAAGGGTTGGCAAGGAAGCAACTGCTTCAGTTCAAGACTGGTTTCCACATATTTAACTCCCTCATCAGAATCATTGTTCTTCGTCCGGCCAGAAAGTCGGTAAAACTGCTTTCGACACAGATCGTTTCAACTAATCTGAGAATCGGGAACATTTGATATGAGAATAATGTTAAACCTATTTTTTATTCGAAAGTTAACCTGCCATGCACACAAGTCAACAAGAATTTATTTTTAAAATTTTGAGGGTCTCATTCTAGTAAATTGCACATAGAGGGACGAAGTTATGATTAAATCTTGAGGGTCAGATTGTATAAGGACGAAGAAGTATTTAAACTAAAAAAATTGAGGGGACAAAGGTTTAATTTAACTAATATTTAAATTTATTAGACCCAAAATGATCAAATAAAAAAATTTAGGGGACATGAGCCCCTCCCATGTTCTACATGAATCCGTCCCTATGTCTAAAGTCCCTTAAATTATTGAGTCGATCCTGTCATGCACTCAAAGTCGAGCAAAGATTATATTGATCATTCACATGTCAAATGGAAACAAAATCATCAGCCCTTCTATGCCTCACACTAAAAAATACTTAAAAATTAAATTCTAAATATTAACCCTAATTTCCACATCCTAAACCCTAAAAAATATACCCTGCCCCTAATTTCCTAAACCCTCACTATAAACCCTAACTTTAAACCCTAAAAAATATACCCTCCCTAATTGTACAAGCTTCATTCTCTTTTCTTCTCCTAATCGTATTAGCATCATGTGGCATTTATCTACTTTGATTATATAGCCTAAATTTCTAACTATAAAACTCACTGGAAAACTATGTCTATGCATATATATAGCCTCATACTCAATAGCCTCCGACACTTCTGCATTGTTCACAAATTCGAAACCTAGCCCACTGGCTCACCACGAACTTAAGGGGTATCGACCTTGTCGGGAACCAGTACATTAGAGTTCACTCTCAAACTAAAATAAAGATGAAGTTTTCTGGCTGCAAAAAACTCCCATTTAAATCTTCCATTATCTAAGCAATCAAAAACCTGCTTAACATAGGATGGTATTGAAGACTTGAAATATTTGGCACAAGACAAGTCAAAACACATTAAAATAGAACCGCAGCCCAACTCCTGTGCTGTTTTGTATAATTTTTTAATGAAAATGTAAGCCAATTGAGCTAAGAAAATTCTGCTACTCTCATTGTTGAGGTTCATAATTAGTCAACAAAATAAGAAAATTTGAGTCGATAGATTAAGTAACAATGTTTAAAGAAATTATGCAGCAGACATGCAACCAGGTTGAGTAATGTTTCTGAGCTGGTTACTCACTTCTATAACAATTTTTTTTTAATTCTAAGACCTTCCATAAAAAAGTTTATGATACTAATAGAGAAAAGATATATTAATACAAACTACACAGACAAATCATTGGTGGAAAACTGGAAAAACTCCATGTTTGTTTTCTTTTATCAGAGCAGAATGTAAACGAAAGAGAACAGCAAGCACTTCTCCACGCCCAAGCCTGTCAAGTTCATCCATAAGACACCTGCAATTTATGAAACAAGGATTTATTTAAGCACAACATTTCATCAGAAAAAAGTTATGTAAATGTGGCTTAAGTGATCAAATGATCGAGTATTTTGCTATGATAAGAAGACAGTAAGAACCTGCTGATCCAGCAGCGTATGGAGTTTGAACCCCACGACGGACTCGAGTTGGATGAAGAAGCTTGTTCATGAAACCTCAGAGATGGAAATTCATTCATAAAATATGCTTACAGATATGGTCTGTCATTTCGAAAGAACAAGGGAATGGTAAGAACAGAACAGAAAAACAAATGCAATACTGATAACTGCAGGTACTGTATGGAGGCTAAAACAAAACCTCTTAAACGGTCTCGCAAGGTCAGGCAGCTAAAACAAAACACATGGATTCTAATTCCCCATTAAGCATTCCAACCTAAAACCAATTGATAATAGGTGGGGAGATCCAACTTAAATTTACAAGAACCAAACACTTATAATAGATTGTGGGAAAACACAACTTTGACAAACATGTAGTAAATCGAAATGCAGATATCGAGAAGGCAGGACAACTTCACACAAGTTTCATTCTCTTTTCTTTCTTTTTCTTCTCCTAATCATATTAGCATCATGTGGCATTGATCTACTTCGATTATATAGCCTAAAATTCTAACTATAAAACTCATTGGGAAGTCTATTCATATATATATATATATATAGCCTCAAACTCAATAGCCTCCAGCACTTTTCCATTGTCCACATATTTCAAACGTAGCCCACTGGCTCGCCTCGTAACTTAACTGGTATCAACCTTGTCGGGAACCAATGCATTAAAGTTCAATCTCAAACTAAAATAAAGATTTCAGGCCGCAAAGAACTCCTAGTTAAATCTTCCATTATCTAAGAAATCAAAAATCCTACTTAGCATAGGATGGCCTTGAAGACTCGAAATATATGGCACAAGACAAGTCAAAACACATTAAAGATAGGCAAAGACTTAACGCAAATAATATATATGTCAAATTGTAATTAAGATTAATATGGTCTTAATATAATCTTTTAGTTGTGCCTCTAATTTTTTTTATTTAAGCCGAAATTAACCTCTATTGCTTCTAATTTTTATAGTCTAGTCCAATATTTTTAAGAGTTAATTGCACCATATGTCCCCAAACAATGGCACTCCTTTTAAATTAGTCCCCAAACTTTTAAACATTTCAATTTCATCCTCAAATTGTGATCTTTATTCTAAATTAGTCTCCAAACTTTTGAGCGTTCCAATTTCATCCTCAAACTATAACTCTCATTCTAAATTGGTCATCAACTTTTTGAACGTGTATATGCTAATCACATCTTATGTTAATAAAACCGTTATAAAAATTGTTAATTGTCATGAAACATTGATGTATATTATATAATAATATGATGTGGTATAAATGATAATTTGATGATGAAATTGAAACATTTGAAAAGTTTGGGGCTAATTTAGAATGATGGCCATAGTTTGGGGATGAAAATGGAACATTCAAAAGTTTGAAGACCAATTTAGAATGATATCCTTAGTTTGGGGATAGAATTAGAATATTTAAAAGTTTAGGGACCAAATTAAAATGAGGGTCATAGTTTGGGGAAGTGTGGTGCAATTAACCCCAATTGTTTCTAATTTTATAATTTAGTCCAATAGTTTTAATATAGTTTTATTTTTGTTCAGTTTAGTCCCTAAAGTTTTATTTAATCTTAAATTTACCCCTATATGTTTCTATTTTTAATAATCTTGCCCGAAATTTTTAATATAGTTTTATTTTTTTACAATTCAGTCCTTAAAGTTTTTATTTAATCACAAATTGGCATCTATTTTGTTTCTAATTTTTATAATCTAGTCCATTTTTAATATAGTTTTAGTGTTGTTCAGTTTAATCCCTAAAGATTTTATTTAATCTGAAATTTATCTCTATTTGTTTCTAATTTCTATAATTTAGTCTAATATTTTTAATATAGTTTTATTTTTATTTAGTTTAGTCCCTAAAGTTCTTATTTAATATGAAATTGACTCTTATTTGATTCTAATTTTTATAATCTTGTGCGTATTTTTAATATAGTTTTATTTTTGTTTGGTTAGTCCCTAAAGTTTTTATTTAATCCAAAATTGACCCTATTTGTTTCTAATTTTTATAATCTAGTATAATATTAGGGGACCCAAATTTGGATTAAATAAAAATTTTAGGGACTAAACTGAACAAACATAAAACTATATTAAAAATATCATACTAGATTATAAAAATTATAATAAATAGGGGTCAATTTCAAATTAACTAAAAACTTTAGGGACTAAAATGAACAAAAATAAAAATATATTTAGAAAATTGAACTAGATTATAAAAAATAGATACAATAAGGGTCAATTTCAGATTAAATAAAACCTTTAGGGATTAAACTAAAAAAATCAAACTATATTAAAAATATCGGACTAAATTATAAAAATTAGAAACAAATAGGGGTTAATTTCTTATTAACTAAAAAATTTAGGACTTAACTGAACAAAAATAAAAGTATATTAAAATTGGACTATATTATAAAAATAGAAATAAATTGGTGTAAATTTCGGATTGAATAAAAACTTTAGGGTCTAAACTAAAGAAACATAAAACTATATTAGAACACTCATACTAGATTATAAATATTAGAAACAGTAGGGGTCAATTTTGAATTAACTAAAAACATTAGGGACTAAAATGAAACTATATTTAAAAAATGAACTAGATTATAAAATGAGAAAAAAATAGGGGTAAATTTTGGATTAAATAAAACTTTAGGGACTAAACAAAACAAAAATTAAACTATACTAAAAATATTGGACTGGATTATAAAAATTAGAAACAAATACGAGCTAATTTTGGATAAAATTAAAATGTTAGGGACTAAATTAAATAAAAATAAAACCATATTAATCTCAATTACAATTTGACATATATATTATGGGTAATTATTCCATGCACAAGCGTTGTGAAAACTTTGTTTACACAAGCGCCTTAGTTTTAGGGTTTAGAGACTCTATTTAGTGTTTAGGAGTTTAAATGTAGTAGTTTTGAATTTAGGAGCTATTGATATAATTTCAGGTTAAAATTTAAGGTTTATTGGTTAAAACCTAAATCCCTAACCATATTACCCTAAACCCTAAATCATGAACCCTAAATTCTAACCATGAACCCTAAATTCTAAAGCCTTACACTAAAACCACTAAACTCTAAATCCAAAACACTAAAATTTAAGGTGCTTGTGGCCAGTTGCGGAGCTAGGATTTTCATCTAGTGGGGACAAGAGTAAAATATGAGGTATGAAAGATTCTCATTCTACTACAAAAAGTATAGTTGACCCCATACCCTAACAAATTAAGTGCAACAAATCAAGTAGGGTCAATTGCACCCCCACTTAATATGCTACATCCGCCCATGCTTGTGGAAACAAAAAGTTTACACCGCCTGTGTATGGGATAATAATTCTATATATTAAATGTATTAAAATATTATTAAATCTTAAGTTGGTTTAGTAGTTAAGCATTTATTTATTTTCTTAGGACCTGGGTTCAAATCTCCAATAATTTTTTTTTGCTGTTGCAAAACTACGCCGTTTTAGGCGATATGAACATCAAAAAAATCTCACTAAATCGACATTTGGTGTAGTTTACCCTTTTAGAAAAAAACATTTTACTTGTAAATTTTTTTTATCTTATACTAAAAATTGATGCACTGTGACACCACTTTCTACGTTTCACTCTTATCGTTTTGAATATTAAAAAAACATTGAATTATAGAGGACATGGAATCGAACATTCTTAAGCGTTCACTATCTTTCGATTTATGAGCAACGAGTATAAGCATAAGTGGAGCCACATTCACAATTGGGATGTCTGTTGACATCCCAAAATTGTTTAAAAATTATATTTTTCTATATATTTTATATATAAAAAATTAAAAAAAATATATAATTAACACCCTTTATAAAATAAAATAACATGGCTTTAAAAATAATTAACTTCTCTTAAATATTGTTCAGCAAAAATGACACCCCTTAGATAAATTCTTAGCTTCGCCCCATAAGTATAGGCATTGTATGTTAAAGAAAACATTAATTTCTTGTATAGCAAAATGACAGAGGAGACTTCTCAAGTAAACGTAGAGGAAAAGCTGGATTATGTGGAGACTTGACAATTATGGAGCCCCTTATTCAATGTATATTTACTAGCTGATGGGCAACCATATTTTTCTTTGTGGAAAAACAATAGGAAAAAATGCAAGTTTTGATTTCCAAAGTCATCTGATAGTTGATGGGTAACCATATTCGTAGCTTCTGGTCCTTGACTCCCAAAATTGGGAATATTTCCATTTAGTCCCTTCAAAAATTATGAATCTATAAGTTTGCATAATTGTATAATTTCAATTTGGGAGGGGGAAAAAGGTTTGAATTCCTCCCATTTTCGTTTTTTGTTTTCCTCTAGGTGTTGGAGGTCTTTAGGGACGGAGCCCCTCATAAATTTTTTTGATATAATTGCATTTGAGATCCTTTTAATTTAAATAGTAGTAAAATAAAGTTTTTGTCTCTTCCAAATTTTAGATTTAAAGACTTGATAGACTTTTGCCTCTCCCAATGTTTGATTTTAGCTCCGTCCCTGCAGGTCTTGAATCTGGAACTCCTGATCAGACAATCAGACGAGTTTCACACCTGGCCGATCTATCACTGATAACATAATTATCACTCAGGACGTCATTCATACGATGAGACGTAAAATAGGGAAGAAAGGTTGGATGAACATGAAAATTGATCTAGAAAAGGCTTATGATAAATTAGAATGGAGTTTTATTGCGGACACTCTTATAGATTTGGGTATTTCGGATTAGCTTAAGCGTCTAATCATGTTGTGTATCGTTTGTTTCATGCAAATTCTATGGAATGGGACATTGACTGATTCGTTTGTAACTTCTAGGGGCATAAGCCAGGGTGATCTTTTGTCCCCTTACATTTTTGTGCTGTGTGTGGAAAAAAATAGCTCAGGCCATTTGTGTGGAAATTAGTAGAGGGAGTGGAGACCGTTTGCTAGTTGCAAGTCAGGGCCGCAGATCTCACACCTTTTCTTTGAGGATGACATGTTATTGTTTGGTGAAGCCACATCCGATCAAATGAAGGTTGTTCGAAGAGTCTTAAATGATTTTTGTACGGCGTCTGGACATCGTGTGAGTAGTGCTAAAATGACAATTTTCTTCTCAAAGAATGTTATATCCACTGATTAGTTTTGGATTCGGGTTTTAGGAGGTAAAGGATTTGGGGAAATATTTGGGGTACCGTTACTCCACCAAAGAATATCCCATGCTTCTTATGCTTATTTATTATAGATAATGCAGCGAAAACTCAGTGGATGGAAAGCGAAGACTTTGTCGTTGGCTGGGTGTATTATATTGGCCAAGGCGGTTCTTGTGGCGAATCCTTCTTACACTATGCAATCTGCTATTTTGCCATGGAAAACTTGTATCGAGATCGAGAGATTGATTCGGCGTTTTATTTGGGGGGTCACTGTGGGTTAGGTTCTTGCAATGTATGTATAAATGTACGGATAAGATACCAGAATCCATATACCGAGTTGTTGCTCGAGTTTGTGGAAGGGGTTGAGCCTTGTGCGGAGCGATGTTCAAAATAATGTTCACTGAGACTTAGGCAATGGTTTGAGTGTGGATTTTTGGAATGATCCGTGAATTTGAAACCTTGGTCCTTTAATTACCTACGTAGCCTCTAAAGATATTGGTACGTTGGGCAGACCTTCGGTGGCTGAGATGGTTACCATGCATGGTGAGTGGAAGTGGGATCTGTTATAACAGGTTTTACCCAATATAGTGCATGGCAGACCTTGGTTTCCCGGGGATGTGTTGGGTTGATCGGGTGAGCCTGATGGCCGATTTTCGATGAGTTCGGCTTACAAGCTTCGTCAGGGTAGCTCGTCGGACGTGGTGGACAGTTCCTAGAGAGAGATTCATCGCTTTCAATGTTTACAAAAAATTAGAATTTTCCTTTGGCTGGTTTGTTGTAACAAACTAATGACGAATGCTGAGAGAGGGTGTCGACATTATTCTATGGATAATAATTGTCCGTGTTATGGTCATTCAAATGAGGATATTGATCATGTGTTACGATTATATCCTTTGACTTGTCAAATCTGAGCTATTTTAATTAAATCGGATACTCTTCATGACTTTCTGACGATGAATTTGAAGGAATGGGTGGTGATGAACCTCACAAAGGCTGAACGTTTCGTTATGGATATCCAAGATTGGGACTTACTTTTTTGGCGCGTTGGTGTGGAATTTATGGTTATCCCGCAATGTGGTAGTGTTTGATACTCCCCTTGATAAAGATGAATCGGTGTTAGAGCAGAGCCGGCACCTTGTTGAATTGTCGAAGAAAGCCATTTGTAGCAGTAGGAGCTTACAACCACAGGCCACTGTCCATGCTGTGATCCATGGTCATTGGTTGCTGCTGGAAGTGAGATGGCTAAAAGTGAATATTCATGGAGCTAGACGATCATCTGACGGGATTGCATCATGTAGAGGGGTTTCGCGTGATCCTTCCGGAGTATGGATCTTTGGTTTCACAAAGTTTATCGGCCTTTGTTTGGTACTTGAAGTACAACTTTGGGATGCTTATCTTGGTCTATTGAATGCACGGGAGCGCAAGTTTCGTCAGGTTATTCTAGAGGTTGATAGCTTGGACGCAATGAGAATTCTTCATCATGATACAGATTCGTTAGGGAAGTGTTCCCTTACGTGGCATCTCTTGGATTTGCGCCGCCGTAGTTGGGTGGTGCGCTTGAATCACATATCCCGGGATAGTAACAAGGTAGCGGATGGTCTTGCTAACTTGTGTCACCTGATAATATGGATGTGGTATTTTTCCTAGTCCACACCTCTCAATGCTACAGATAGTTAATGAGGATTTATGCGATTAGGTGGTTAAAGGTTTTATTTAGGTTTTCTTGATGTTTAGTTGTTCTATATGTGTGGTTTTGGTCGGGATTTCTTATTCTTTCTGTAAACACTCCCGCATGTTTTCTTTTTTCTCCAATTTAGGGAATTTTTTTAAAGAGGTATATGGTCGTATTTTCTTTTTATCAAAAAAAGGTGTTTTGTATCTAACTTTCTAAAATAAAAATGAACAAATAATTATTTTTTCAAATTTAAAAACTATTATTTTCATCTTTTCTATTTTTCTAAAACATTTTTTTATGTTCAAATTTTTACTTTTTTTGGAGGCCTTTTTTACCTTCCACCTAAGGTGCGTTGGAAAAGCCCAAAGTCAATGTCAAGTTTTTATTTTTTAAAAATCATTTTTTAATTTTAGAATCAAATACGTTTTCTAATTTTTTAAGAAATTGAAAATGAAAATAGCCTTCGTTTTCTAATAGTTTTCTATTTCTATTTTATATTTTCATTTTCAGAAAATAATTTTCATTTTTAAATTTCTAAAAATTAATAAACACATTTGGTTAATAAAAAGGCTCAATACAAAAATAAGTACCAAAAGTATACTTTATTTTAACTTTAGGCGCCTAAAGATTTTTTTGGTAAAAATAGGTGCATAATGTTTAGTCTGTTAATTTTAAGTGCATGATCTTTAAAAAAACCGTTACTCATTAAGAACGTGACACATGATATGTTTTTTTTTAAATAAGAAACTTGAAAAAGAAAATAACTTTTTAAAAAAAAAACTCAAAATTCCCAAAATCCAAAAAAAACTCAAAACCACCAAAATCTTCTAATTACCATCGCTTCCATCGTCAGATCCCACCATTGTTGTCGCAGAAGGCTACCACCCATCGTCAATAACTAACGGGAGGCGTGCAGATCTGAAGTTGAACAACAAACACGAATTTTGGAGATTTTTTTGGGATTTTGTGAATTTTGAGTTTTTTAAATGATCTTCTTTTTTATTTTTTTAGAAAAAACATGTCACGTGTCACGTTCTTAATAGGTAACGGTTTTTTAAATGATTGGACACTTAAAATTGTAACAGATTAAACGTTAGACACATATTTTTACAAAAAAAAATACTTAAGGCACCTAAAGTTAAAAAAATGTGTAGTTTGGACACTTATTTTTGAAATAAGCATAATAAATATACAAAATTGTTTTTAAAAAATAATAGAAAAAGTGTTTAGTATCTAAATTTTCAAAATAGAAATGAACAAATAATTTTGCTTCATGTAGGACCGGATCGGTCGGGTCGGATAAAATTGACTTCCTTATGATCTGTATCCATACCTAACAACCTTTAAATAGCATCACTAGATGATTTGCTCTATTCGAACATATTTCTCACACTTTCAACAACATTGTTACCCGAGCCTAGTAGAGTACGAGCCCAATGATATTCGAACCCAATAAATTCCAAGCCAGAAAAGTCCGAACCCATAACGATTCTACCCATGACCCGAAAAGATCCAAATTGATAACTATATAAAGTATCAATATTTTTATATGTTAATATTTAAAATACAAATATAAATAAATGACAATTATTTATTTTATGAAAAATGTATTTATAGACATTATATAATTATATTGAAAATTTATTATCAATAAGCTAATTAATAATAAATATTTATTTTAAATTATAGAGTGAATGTTAAAAAATATATAAATATAAAACCATACATTAGTTTTAAGTGAATTGGGTTAACTTAAAAAATAATTATTTAATGTTTATTTGGTTTGGGATATGATTATATTTTGGGTTTAGGGTTTGATTTGAATAATGGGTATGATATTTACTTAGGTTTGGGCTTTAAAGAGTGGATTTACGCTTTGGATAATATATTTGGGTTTGGTTTAAATTATATAAATTATCACTGAACTTTACTCTTAAATCTATTTTGGTCATTGAAGTTTCAAAACGTTTAATTTACTCACTGAAGTTTAGACATTGAATGTCTTTGGTCACTCTACCATTCACCATTGTCGGCGTTCGGTACCAAATTTCACTAGCCACTTCGTCTCTCTGTCTGAGTCTGAATCTGACCTTCATTTTGTAGGAAAATGCCCAGAAGATCACTTATCAAAAAATAATCTTTTGGTTTCTTTCTCGTCGATATCCCTCTTTTATTGTTGGATGGAGCTCGTTTTTCAGTATATTGTTTCTCTCGTGCCGATGAATTTTTCTATCGTTCGGATCTCGGAGAGATTTCTCCGTTTTTTGGTAAATGGATGTCGTCAAAAATTAACGGAAGAATAAAAAAAAGTTTAATGTCTAAACTTCAATGATGATTTACGTAATTTACCTATATTTTTAAAATATATAAAATTGATAAGTTAATATGTTCTACTCAATCTCTCCAACCAGCTCAAAAATTGGTCTGACTAGATTAGCTAAGCATTTTTTAATTAAAATTAACTATCTATTCTCTTTTTATTAAAATAAAATATTGATATTTTATTATCTTCGTTGATTATTTTATTCTATAAATGAAGTTGCATGGTAGGGGTAGTAACTGATAGAGAATCATTTGTATAATATTAGCTAAACATATCTTCAATTTACTCTCCTTAGCTAAACATATCTTCAATTTACTCTCCAGTATTTCTAACAGTACTGAACCTGCCAAGCCTTTCATCACTGTCTCTCTTCTCACATTCTCAATTTTTTTTTTTCTCTCAATGGACTGTAATTCGATAAATTTTTAAAATCTGATTTACCATTTTTGGTTGATGACATTTCAGATTTGGTTATGACTACTAGGCCGGGTTTGGGGTGCCACAAAGGAGACCAGATAACCTATTTTGTGAAACATCAAGTTCATCTAGTTTTTCTACTTTGGCATGAAGTTCACCAGTCAAGTGGTTTGATGATAAGTTTAGTATAATGGTCAAGAATGGGAGTTCAAGTACTTGAGAGGGTATTTGTCCCCTAAGATTTTTACTATCGAAAGACCCAAAAACAACATTTGTCACTCACCTAGACTTGAGGGAATGCTGCCATTGAGATTGTTAGAATCTAAACAGAACTGAAATGCAGTATATAAAGCTAAACTCTGATATTATCTCCCATCAATTCGTTCAGGTTCCCTGCCTAACTTGGTGTTTACTTGATTAAACGTTGACATATGCATGGTGACTTTTATTAAGCAATAATGGCTAACCAGAGAACAATAATTCCTTGTGAAAGAAAATGGTAATGGAAGACTTCAATGTAAACCGAGGATTCTATGAAGCCCCCTATTGACTAATAATTCGATGATTAACTAGTACCTGCAGCCGAAACACATGATTAAACCTTCAAAACGGTTGGTATTTGAATTGAATTTGGACTTAAACAAGGCCGTAGCAAGGTTTTCGTTGTATTTCCAGCCATGATCAACCAGTAACCACATTTGTTGCTTCTACCTGATTCTTGGGTCAATACGCTTGAAGGACATACTTGGTTGCATCATTGGTATAATTTGATCTTAAGATTGCAGATATTGATATTATTATGTAAAGAATTTCAGGACATATTTGATCCGAAAGATCTGAAAAATTTTGGTTTAAAAGTAGACCTTCCTTTGACATGTTCAATAGCATTACTCATGCAATAAGATTTGGATTCAAAATCCAACAATGTTATTTAAAGTCTGATTTGATGACAATCCAGTAGTTTATAATGGAAAGACAAAATCGAAATATTTATACAAAAAGAGCACCGCAAGCACTATGCTGGACCTAAGCCTCTCAAGTTCATCCATACGGCACCTTAATACCTGCAACTTAAGAAACAAGTATTTATTTAGGCACACCATATCATCAATGAATAACCGTCAATGTGCCTTAAGTGATTAAATGATTTAGTATTACCTGCTGATTGAGCAGCATGTCAAGTTTGAATCCCACAACCTAATCGAGTTGGACGAAGAAGCTTGTTTTGAACAGAACAAAGCTTGGTAACAACATCACTCATGATCATACGCTCACTTGGTGATTCAGCAGAACAAGTGAGTCCTATTTCAAATATTGAATTCATGACCTGAAGATGTCTGTCACTTCGCATGCGGTTTGCACTTAGAGTGATGTCTACGGATGTTCCATCTCTAACACTCTCTTGAAGAAGAATGGGATCTATAATCTCAACCACTCGATCCGGAAAAGCTGCCTTAACAAAGTTGTGGAGACTTAAACCTTCTTTGAATCTTTCATCTGTTGGCCTTTTCCCTGTAAACATCTCTAGTAAGAGGATGCCATAGCTATACACATCGCCTTTTGTGGACAATTCGCTCCCCATGCCATATTCTACAGTTAATTCATCAGAAAGCACATATAAAAATAATTTTAGAGGAAAAATGTCAAATAATAATAAGAAGCTGCTTTAGATTGTATGTTTTTCTTTTAAATAATAAAAGAAATAAATAAATTGAACTTACCGGGTGGAGCATAACCAATAGTTCCTCTTATGCCAAGGGAGCTTGAATGGTTAGCAACATAGTTAAGCCTGTCTGCAGAAAGTATTTTTGCTAAGCCAAAGTCACTTAGATGGCCAACCATTTCCTCATCGAGTAGAATATTGCTTGGCTTGAGGTCACAATCAACGATGGTGCAGGTATTCGAGTGCATGAGCAACATCTATGGCCACATCAACTCTTTGGAAGAAGTTTAGGTCTCTCGTCGTCCCCAGTTCATTAATGGTGATAGATGGATGCAGCCAGTCCTCCAAGCTTTTGTTTTCCATGAACTCATAAACCAAGGCTTTAAAATCATTACCTCTGTAATCGCCCCCTGAAATGGCTGTTAATATCTTGACAAGATTCCTATGTCGAATGTTCTTCAAGGCCTCACATTCAGCCAAAAAACTCCTGGATGCTGCATGATTCAGAAGATTGAGCACTTTACAGCAATAGTTACTCCACTCTCTTCAAGAATTCCTTTGTACACAGAACCGAAACTTCCCGAACCAATCAAATTCTGCGTGTTGAATCCATCAGTAGCCCTTAGGATGCTTTGATATGATAACCGTAAAAGTGAAGTCTCTGCACAAGTTGTTGCTGGCTGCTGCTTTCTTTTCTTTCTAAACCACGAGACGAGGAGGCAAGTGAAAACCAAGGTCACTACTAAAATGACAACAATAATTTCAATTGTTAACCCACTTTTGGATGTTTTTGAGTTACATCTTGGTAAGTGTAACTCTGGTATCCCTCCACAAAGCTTATCGTTTCCGTCAACGAACGTGGCACTTGCATTCTTAAAGACTCCTTCACTTGGTAATACTCCCTCAAAATCATTGAAAGAGAGGTTTAAATACCTTAATCCCCCAAAGTTCACAAGAAATTCTGGAACTCCACCTGAAAGATTATTGCTAGATAAATCCAATGACTCAATGCCTCTCAATGAACTCAAAGATGATGGAATGGACCCTTCAAACAAATTACCTTCCAAGAACAGCTTCTCTAGACTTATGCAACTACCAAGGTTGTTTGGAATCAGACCAGATAACCTATTTTGGGAAACATCAAATTCAGCTAAACTTTTTAGTTTTTCTACTTCGGCAGGAAGCTTACCAGTCAAATAGTTTGATGATAAGTTTAGTACAATGGTCAAGGATGAGAGCCCAAGTACTTGAGAGGGTATTTGTCCCCTAAGATTGTTAGCAGAAAGACCCAAATAAAGCAACATTTGGCACTCACCTAGACTTGAGGGAATGCTGCCATGAAGATTGTTAGAATCTAAAGCAAGTTGGGTTAACATTGTTAGATTTCCAATAGAATGCGGAATAGTCCCAGAGAGAGAATTAGTATGAGCTTGGAAGATCTTTAACTTGTGAAGCTTCCCAATATCAAAGGGAATTGGACCTGATAGTTGATTTTTTGATGCCACTAGCACCTCCAAATTGGCTAGATTTCCGCCACTCGGGATTCTTCCCGATATTTTGTTATCATCTATAACTAAATGTAGAAGGGTGCTAGAAAAATTGCTAACACACTCAGGAAATAAGCCTCCGAAATTACTTTTGCTTATATACAGAAATTCTAGTACGGTTTTATTGACTAGAGTGCAGAGAAAGTTCAAGTCACCCTCTGTTCCATATCCCAAAGGGTTTTTGCCTAGGATAAGCACAGACAACTTATCCAGCTTTTCAAAGGAAGGTACGCTTCCACTGAGTCTGTTATCATAAACTTGAAGTACATTCAGATTTGAGGCATTGGATATTGAAACAGGGATTTGTCCTGACATTTGGTTCATGGCTACGGAAAAGAACTCAACATATGGCATATTGATTTGTAAGTCAGAGTGAAGAGTACCTCGAATCTTGTTTTCACCAATATCAAAGGCTGTAAGACCGGAGAGATTGAACATTGAGGCAGGAACAATACCAGACATTTCATTTCCGCTTACATCGAAAACTGAAAGATTTGTCAGCCGTCCAAGAGCTTCAGGTATAATCCCACTTAAAGAATTAATACTCAAACCAAGTACTTCCAGGGATGACAAGTTCCCTAATGAAGGTGGGGATACTCCCTGTCAAACTGTTGTTGAAAACATTCAAGACTTTCAGGTTAGACAAGAGACCCAACGAAGCAGGTATTTCTCCTGTTAGTTGGTTGCCTCTCATACCAACCCATGTAAGCTTAGAACAAGCTGAAAAATTGGAAGGAATTTCACCACTGATGGAGTTGTTGGTGAGGACTAATGTTTCCAGTCTTCTTAAACGACCAATTTCTCGAGGAATCTGGTTGTAGAAGCTGTTGCCTGCAAGGTTCAACTCCCTGAGAAAGCTCAAATTTCCGATGTACGGCGATAAAGATCCCGAGAGTTTGAGGAATGGCAGTTCCAACTTGGTGACTTCGGATGCTTGCGGCCGCACAAAACACCACGCCACAAACAGAAGTGATTGGAACTATTCCAGGACTCCATAATCCCGAGCTGATCATCGGTTATCTTGGCATTGAACTGGAGTAGAGCTTGTAGGTCTGTGCCACTTCCTCTAGCTACAGGGTTTGCAGCTGCAAAATCAAGCAGGTTAAGACCCTGCAAGTTGAAGCACGAGAGAAGAATTATAACTTGAATGCAAATGAAGAAAACAGAGCTGGAGGCTTGAAAATACATTTTTGATAGCTCCATCAAACTGAAACAATTTCTTAATTGTTGAGATTAATTTGGAACTCTGATATAATCTACATCCTGATTTAAGTGGAAGAAGCAATCAAGTGGAGATCGACTGTTTTAAGCAATTGGACTGGTAGTGCAGGTTGAAGAACCGAAACCCAATCTCTTGTTCTAAAAATCAAAGTGGGAGACTTAAAGTAAACGCACTTTGCCACCACTTTCTACAATTCACATTAATTTCTTTGTTGAAAAAGAAAATTGAAAATGGAATGATATAAACCAATTGAACTAAGAAAAATTCTACAACTCTCATTCTTGAGGTTCATAATTACTCGACAACTAGGAAAATTTGAGACAACAAACTAAGAGTATATAAACAAACCTTCTAATTTTAGCTGAGGTAGCATTATGTAAATAAATTATATGCAGCAGACATGCAATCAGGTTGAACAATGTTTCTGATCTGATTCCTCAACAGTTTGAACATTAGGCAATCATTCCAGTGAGCCATAGCTTTATATCAGAGCCAGGTTTCAATCCCGGGACCAGTGGGTTATGAGCCCACCACGCTTCTGCTACGCCACTCTAATTTGACGTCTAATCTGTAAAATCTTGGTTTACAAGTAGACTTTGTATTTACTTATAATCTGTTCACACCATGCAATTGAAACATTTCTTGTATGTTAAACATTTTGTCGCACACTTTCGAATCCAAGTAATGTAGAACGAGATATCAATTTCAACAATAGAACATTACCTTTAATAGCCATTGACATGTTCAATAGCATTACTGACGCAATAATATACAGAGAAGTACAGTCAATGTGCCTTAAGTGATTGAGCAGCGTATCAAATTAGAATCACACGATGTAATTGAGTTGGACGAAGAAGCTTTTCTCTAACGGAACAAAGCTTGGTAACAATATCACTCGTGTCCATCCGTTCACTCAAAGATTCAGCAGAACAAGTGAGTCCTATTTCAAATATTGAATTCATGCCCTGAAGATATTCTCACTTTGCATGCTAAACTGATACTGATGTCTACTACTGTTCTTTCTCTGATACTCTCTTGAAGAAGAATGGGATCTATGATCTTAATCACTAGATCTTTCAAAGTTGTCCTAACAAAATTGTGGGGCTTAAATATAGAATAAGTGCCCAAAGTATTTTTTTTCCTATTTAGGTGCCTAAAGTTTTTATTTTTGTCAAAGTAGGTTCTTAACTTTAAAAAAACAACACCCAATTATTGATTGAGACGGGCCAAAAACCCCAAATTCACAAAAGAGTTAGGCACCTATTTGGACAAAAAGTAAAACTTTAGGCACCTAGTTTAGCAAAAAAAAACTTTAACACCTATTTAGACCAAAATAAAAACTTCATGCACCTATTTTATCCAACAAAATAGTTTAGGCACTTGATCTTCTTTGATTATATACCCTAAAATTCTAACAGTAAAACTCACTGGGAAACTATGACTATGCATATATATATATGCATATATATATATATATATATATATAGCCTCATACTCAATAGCCTCCAGCAATTTTCCATTGTTCACATATTCAAAACCTAACCCACTGGTTCGCCTCCTAACTCAACTGGTATCGACCTTGTCGGGAAAGTTCAATCTCAAACTATAATAAAGATTAAGTTTTCTGGCTGCAAAACAACTCCCATTTAAATCTTCCATTATCTAAACAATCAAAGATCTGCTTCACATAGGATGGTCCTCAAGACTCGAAATATATGGAACAAGACAAGTCAAAACACATTAATATCGAACCGCATCCCAACTCTTTACTGTTTTAAATAATTGTTTTAAAGAAAATATAAGGCAGTAGAACTAAGAAAATTCTGCAACTCTCATTGTTGAGGTTCATAATTAGTCAACAAAATAAGAAAAATTGAGCCGATCCTTTAAGTGGCAATATTTAAAGAAATTATGCAGTAGACATGCAACCAGGTTGAACAATGTTTCTAAGCTGGTTCCTCACTTCTAAAACAAAATGTTTTATTCCAAGACCTCCCATGAAGGAGTTTGTGATGCCAAAACAAAAAAGATGTATAAATACAAACTACTCTGACAGATTATTGGTGGAAAACTGAAAAAAGAAACTCTATATATTTGTTTTCTTTTCTCAGAGCAGAATGTAAACAAAAGAGAAGAGAATGCACTTTATTTAAGCGCAGCATTTCATCAGAAAAGAAATGTAAATGTGGCTTAAGTGATGAAATGATTGAGTATTTTTCTAAGATAAGAAGACATTATAACCTGCTGATCAAGCAGCTTATGAAGTTTGAACACCACGACCGAATCAAGTTGGACAAAGAAGCTTGTCCCTAACAGAACAAAGCTTGGTAACATCACTCATGCACATCCGTTCACTCGGTGATTCAGCAGCACAAGTGAGACCAATTTCGAATATCAAATTCAAGCATTGGAGTCTTTCATTTCCCAGGCTGTTTTCATTGAGAGTGATGCCTTCAACTGTTCTTCCTCTAACACTATCTTGAATAAGAATGGGATCTATGATCTCAATGATTCGATCGGGAAAAGCATCAGCAACAAAGTTGTGAAGACTTAAACCTTCTTTGAACATTTCATCAGTTGGCCTTTTCCCTGTAAACATCTCTAGCAAGAGGATGCCATAGCTGTACACATCACCTTTTGTTGACAGTTCGCTTCCCATGACATATTCTGCATATATTTCATCACAAATTACACACACAAATAATGGAAGAGAAAACCCTCTAAATAATTGCAGAAGAAATCAATTGTGTAATTACCTATTGGAGCATAACCAATAGTTCCTCTTATGCCAAAGGAACTTGACTGATTAGCAGCATGGTTAAGCTTTTCTTCATACATGACTTTTGCTAAGGCAAAGTCACATATATGTCCAACCATGTCGTCATCGAGTAGAATATTGCTTGGCTAGAGGTCACAATGAATGATTGGCGTTTCACAATGATGGTACATATATCCTAGTGCATGAGCAACATCTATGGCCACATCAACTATTTGAAAGAAGTTTAGGTTTCTCATCATATTTGGTTCATTCATGGCGATAGATGAATGCAACCAGTCCTCCAAGCTTCCATTTTCCATGAACTCATAAACCAAGGTTTTAAAATCATTGCTTTTGTAATCAACCCCCAAAATGGCTGCTAATACCTTGACTTTGGAGGGACCAAATTGTAGTTTTATCAATGTAGTAACTTATAAGTTCACAATTTCTGAAGGGACTAAATAGAAACTCTATCCCTTTTGGGTCACCCTTGTTGACCCAAGAGGTAAGGCAAGAAATCCACCTGTGACTGGAGTTACTGATGAGACCCTGAGTAGACAGTTCCTCTAGTTGATTCAGGGTGTAGTGAGAGTGTCAGGCATTGTACCAGAAATTCCTATCTCTCTGACTCTGATTGCTAGCAAGGTCAAGATTTTTTCTAGATCTCTTAGTGGGGGCATCAACTAATGCAGAAAGTTGACTTTATGACACTGAGAAGCGTATGGACAGTTGGTTTTGGAGCCAATCAGAGGATATCTGGGAGCTGTATCTATGTTGGACGGGAATGCCCACACTTGGTGGGAATCAGTCGTGAGCAGTGTACCTTTTGAGCGGCTAACATGGGACTTCTTTAAGGAGCGATTTAGGAATCGATTTTTGGGCGAGCGGTTCCTGAGAGAGAGGCGCCAGGCATTTAAGGACTTGGTGCAGGGTTCTATGTCAGTGGCCGAGTATGAGTTGCATTTTCTGGATTTGTTGAGATATGGTATGGGTTTAGTGTCCACCGAGAAAGACAAATGTAAAAAGTTCTTAGAGGGCCTTCGGATTGGGATTCGAGATCGGGTGGCTATACATCATGATGGGGTGTTTGAGGACCTAGTAAATCGGGCCAATACTACATAAGAGATGGAGATATTAACAGCTAGTTAGAGCGGCAGAGATAGAGATTGAGATAGAGACAAGGATCAAGGGTGAGATCGAGATCGATCTGGGAGACATTCTAGTCAGAGTGAGTCTCGCGCATGCCTTGATAAGAGGGCTCGCTCTGCTGCCTATTAGAGGGGTGGATTGAGTTATAGGCTTACGGCACCTCAAGACCTAGCCGTTAATCGGGGTGGTTCATCAGGGTTATCTCACGTACCAGTATGTGAGTATTGTGGTAATTTCATAGGGGAAATTGTAGAAAGAATACCGCATCTTGCTTTCGTTGTGGATCCATCTATCATTTTTTGATAGAGTATCCGTACCTGTCTTCTGTTGGCCGAGCATCGACACAGACTCCTGTTTATTCCCAGACTTCTGCTCGATCACAGGCATCCGTCTAGACTCTAGCTACAGGGTGATATCAGGGTAGAGTTTCTGGTTCTGCTGTTAGATCTGATAGTAGGGACGAGCACATCAGAGTGGAGGACCAGCCTTGACTGAGGCTAGACAACCTACTTTGGTCTATACCACCAGACATTGTGATGATAGAGACGAGCCTGATGTCATTACAGGTACATTTACTATATATTCTGTTCCATATTTTTGCATTACTTAACAACTGTAACCCCCTAGACCGGCCTATGCGCAAAACCAAAGACTTATCACGTAAATGTTGAAATGTTAAAAGCTTTAAAATATTTAAAAATAATAATTCAATTCGAATATAGGTCATATTAGTGATCCAAAATAAACCATAATAAGTGATATTACATCATGAACCTCATAGGGCAATATAATAAAACATATAGTAATAAAACATAGGCCTATGTCACCTTAATTGAGACGGTCTGAAAGATAGAAATATTACAAAAAAGGCGAGTATAAAATATGTCGATCCTCCAAGTGCCAGATCTGGTAGCCTATCCAAAGGGTATCTGAAAAGAAAGGGTTGAGGTGTGAGATAGGGGCTCAGTGTGTCCCCACATGTGCATAACAAAAATATTTAAAAAAGTTCAGTTAAATTATAAGGTTAAATCAGTAAAACATGCTATAAGGCAACCAAAGTTTTCTTTTAAAACCTAGCTACCCTCCAACCGAGCACCAATATAAAATTTCCCATAACTGGAGGCTAGTCATAGGTCCGAAGGCATAGGAGGCCTAATTGGAGGCTGGTCTTAAGCTCGAAAGTGTAGGAGGCCTAACTGAAGGCTGGTCCTAGGCCCGAAGGTGTAGGAGGCCTAACTAGAGGCTGGTCCTAGGCCTGAAGGTGAAGGAGGCACAATTAGGCCTAGGACCAGCCTCTAGTTAGGCCTCATACGCCTTCGGGTCTCGATCAGAAATGATGGAAAAATGTACGTCGTGCAGTCGAACAATCTTAGAGATATACAATCTAGCCAACTTGTCCATAGTGTAGTTAACCCAAACAAAAATAAAATGAGCAGACTTGGTAAGTCGGTCAACAATCACCCAAACAGAATCCTTTTTAGAAGGAGTTAAAGGTAAACCGGTAACGAAGTTTATCGTGATCTGCTATCATTTCCATTCAGGAATCCTGATAGGCTGCAAGAGACCAGAATGATGCTTATGTTCTGCCTTAACCTATTAACAAGTGAGACATCTAGCCACATAATCAGAGGTATCTTTCTTCATGCCAACCCAACGGCACCTTTGCCTCAGATTCTGGTACATCTTATCCCCACCGAGATGCATGGCATAAGGGATACTATGAGCCTCACTGAGAATGGCTCGCTTTAACTCGGCGTCGTCGAGCATACAATAGCGACCCTTGAAGCATAAAACCCCATCCTAATCAAAAGCATATACAGATGTAGATCCATGTTCGACCTGCTGTATAACAGGAAGTAAAGAACTGTCCAAAAGCTATTTGGCCTTAATCTCTTCAGCCAAAGTCGTCTTAACCTGCAACTCATCCAATAAACTGCCATTATCATAATTACTCATCCTGGAAAAAAGAGATCCCAGGTCTATAATAGCCTTACGACTCAAGGCATCATCAACCACATTAGCTTTCCCCGGATGGTACTCAATCTCGCAATCATAATATTTAAGAAGCTCTAACCAACGACGTTGTCTGAGATTAAGCTCTTTCTGTGTAAGAAGATACTTTTGGCTCTTGTGATCAGTATAGATATAGCACTTCTCTCCATAGAGATAACGCCTCCAAATCTTTAAGGAAAAAACCACTACAGCCAATTCCAAATCATGAGTAGGATAATTACATTCATGCGATCTCAACTGCGGGACGCATAAGCAATTACCTTCCCATCTTGCATTAAAACACAGCCAAGCCCGGAATGTGAAGCATAACTATAAAGTGTAAAATCCTTCCCTGACTTAGGTTGGGTCAAAACTGGAGCTTGTGTTAGGGTTGTCTTCAATTTGTCAAAACACTCATGCTGAGCATTAGTCTAAACAAAAGGTATGTTCTTCCTCAACAGCTTCGTCAGAGGGGCGACAATGATAGAGAAACCCTCAACAAAGCGTCTGTAATACTCGACTAAACCCAAGAAACTACGGATCTCAAAGACGTTCTTGGGTTGCTTCCAACTCACGATGGCCTCGATCTTACTCGGATCGAGCTGAATACCTCGGGACGATACCATATGACCAAGAAAAGTTACCTCATTCAACCAGAATTTGTACTTACTCAGCTTAGCATATAACCAATGCTCTCTAAGAGTCTGCAGAACAATCCTCAAATGCTCAACATGATCTTCCTTAGTCTGAGAGTGGACCAAAATATAATCGATGAAAACCACCACAAACTGATACAAATAGGAACGAAATACACAGTTCATTAGATCCATAAAGGCATCGGGGGCATTAGTTAGACTAAAATGCATCACTAAAAACTCGTAATGCCCATATCTGGTGCGGATTGCCGTCTTCGCAACATCAGACCCCTTTATCTTCAACTGGTAGTACCCGGATCGAAATCTTTGAGAAAACAGAGGCTACCCAAAATTGATCGAACAAATCATCAATTCTGGGTAAGGGATATTTATTCTTTACGGTCAACTTGTTTAACTTTCGGTAATCAATACACAACCGTAGTGAACCATTCTTCTTCTTAACGAACAGAACTAGGGCTCCCCAGGGTGAAGAGCTAGGTCGAATAAAACCTCGATCGAGAAGCTTTTGCAACTGAATCTTCAACTCATCCAGCTCTTTAGGAGTGCCATACGGTAAGGGTTCATGAAAACTGGTGCAGATCCTGGATAAGTCTCAATTTCGATCTCAACATCTCTATCTGGTGGCAAAACCAGGTAAATCCTCAGGAAATACATCAGGAAACTCCTTTACTGTAGGTATTTCTTCAATCTTCGACAAAGACCCCTTTTTATTCAGAATACAAGCAATAAAGGTCTTGTAACCCTTCCGAATCATCCTATCAGTAGTCAGGGCAAATACCATATTGTACAGATACTCGTGTCTTTCCCCTACAAGAACCACTGTCATGTCATCAAAGGTCTTTAAAGTTGCTTTTTTAAGCTCACATTCCAGGCTAACACGGTGCTCAGTCAACCAATCCATACCTAGAATCAAATCAAATTCTTCTAATGGTAGCATTATCAGATCAGCTAGGAAGATTTCCCCTTAAACTTCAAGAGGGAATCGTCAATAACTTTATTCACAACAACAGACTGATATACAGGGCTCATGAATGTAACTATACTCTTTGTGGTTTTAACTGGAATTTGGAGATCTCGAGATACAGACTTGGAAATATTGGAATGGGTGGAGTCGTTATCAAGCAATGCAAAGTATGGAACAGAAAAGATGGTAAAAGTTCATGTAATGACGTCGGGCTCATCTCTGTCATCACGGCGCCGGGTAGCATAAACAAGCACAGGTTGTCGGGCCTCAGACATAACTGGTCCTCCACTATGATGTGCTTTACCTCTGTTATCAAACCTAACAGCAGACCCAAAAGCCCTACTTTGATGATATCCTCTGACGGGAGTCTGTATAGATGTCTACAAGTGTACAGAGGTTTGGGGAAAAGCTCGAGCCACAGAAGATGGATGAGGGCAATCCTTCTTGAAATGATCTTTGGACCCACATCTAAAGCAGGCACCTAACATCTTCTTACACTCTCCTCTATGCCAATTACCATAATACTCACAAGGACTGGGCTGCGAGGAACCTAACTAAACACCTTTACTAGCTGCAGGAGGCTGTGGGGCTATAGGCCTAAAACCTGAAGTACTCATCTGCGGTTAACTCAGACCGGGTTGACCTGAAGTACTCTTCTGAGGTTAACTCAGATCGGGTTAACTCAGACCAGTTTAACTCGGACGAGTTGACTCAGACTGGGTCGGGTCGGTTGAACCAATTTGAACCGAGCTAAATCGAATTGAACTAGACTGGACCAGACTGATTTATGGGTAAATCAGTCACGGTGGCTGGAATTTTCCTTGGCCGGTGCGTGAGGCTCACACGCGGCCCTACACTGCCGAAAATAGCCCAAAATGTTCGTTTTGGCCATATTTTTCCTTTACAAAACATTATTAACCCATAATCAATCCAAAACAAATCGAAAACAGCCTAAACTCACCTAACTTAACCAAACTTATTCGAACTCCAGTGATGGTTCAACGGTGGTAGTCTGACGATCTAATGGTGACGGAAGGATCATCTCGATACGGGGAAGACGTTGACAACAACCTAACCACGAATACATGTCTATGGTGGCCAAAAAATTAATGATGAAGTAATGAGTTTTAAACATAGGTTCGTCGAATCTTCAAGTCCAGATTGATAAGAGTGGAGAGGAAGTTCGGATGGGAGGGGCCGTGACAGTCACGACGTGACGATGTGGGAAGATCGACGGTGGCCGGCTGGGTTGAATTGAGAGAGAAAAAATTAGGATTTGGGGAAAAAATAGTTCGAATATTCGGGAAGCTGAAGGGATTCAGGTTATTTAATTTCTTTTAATATCCAATCAACCCAAAAATATATTAAATTTTTAGGAGCCTTAAACCCAAGAGTTGTCTAACTCAGTTGGTTGGGTTGTCATCCTTTCAAACTGGAGGTTGCAGATTCGAACCCCGCAACCCGCAGTTTCCTTCATTTCATTATTTTTTTTTAAAATGTTACAACAACAGCTCCACCCATTCTTATATATCAAGATCTGTGTCCCGAGATCTTCATATTTTTAGTTAAGACCACTAAGAATGCAGTTACTGTTATGAATCCAGTGGATCAGTCAGTGATCGTGGATAAGATTTTTAGACGATGTCCTCTTGAGGTTCAAGAGGAAACATTTCCAGCTAACCTTATGGAACTACCGTTAAAGAAGTTTGACCTGATTCTTGGTATATATTGGTTGATGAACATCGGGTTAATCTAGATTGTGAGTCTAAGAGAGCGACAATGAAGACTTTTGATGACCAGACGATTATTCTGGCTGGCGAGAGACGTGGGTATATGTCTAATGTGGTATCTGCCTTGATTGCTGACAGAATGATCCGGAAGGGTTACGAGACCTTCATTGCCTGTATCTTGAATACGAAGGGTTTTTTTATCCAAGATTAAGGAAATTCCTACTGTGAAAGAGTTTCCTAATGTATTTCCTGAAGAGTTGCCTGAATTGCCACAAGATAGAGATGTGGTGTTTGAGATTGAGACTTTTCCGGGATCTACATTAGTTTCTATGAACCCCTACCATATGGCTCATAAGGAGTTAAAAATTCAGTTGCAAGAGCTTCTTGATCGAGGTTTTATCCGACCTAGCTCTTCGCCTTGGGGACCTCCAGTTCTGTTTGTTAAAAAGAATGATGGTTCTCTCAGGCTATGCATTGATTATCGAAAGTTGAAAAATTGACGGTCAAGAACAAATATCCATTACCCAGGATTCATGACTTGTTTCGTCAGTTTCGAGGAGCCTCAATTTTCTCAAAGATTGATCTCCTATCTAGGTACTACAAGTTGAAGATAAAGGGGTCTGGTGTTGCGAAGACAGTCATTCGCACCTGATACGGGCATTATGAGTTCCTAGTAATACTTTTTGGTTTGACTAATGCCCCTGATGCCTTTATGGATATGATGAATCATGTATTCCGGCCCTTCTTGGATAAGTTTGGGTGGTGTTTATTGTTGATATTCTGGTATGCTCCCAGATTGAGGCAGAGCATGCAGTGTAGTTGAAAATTGTTTTGCAGACTCTCATAGAGCATCAGTTGTATGCCAAATTGAGCAAGTGTGAATTCTGGCTTAGTGAAGTGACTTTTCTCGGGCATGTGGTTTCGGCTCGAGGTATTCAAGTTGATCCGAGTAAGATTGAGGCCATCATGAGTTGAAAGCAGCCTAAGAATGTCTCAGAGATCTGCAGTTTTTTGGGATTAGCTGGGTATTAAAGATGCTTCATTGAGGGTTTCTCCATCATTGCTACCCTTCTAATGAAGCTGTTGAGGAAGAATGTCCATTTTATCTGGACCGAGGCTCAGTAGGAGAATTTCGAGAAATTGAAGACAGCTCTGACACAAACCCCATTTTTTACCCAGCCCAAGTTTGGAAAGGATTTCACAGTTTATAGTGATGCGTTGTACTCAAGACTTGAATGCATTCTGATACAGGATGGGAAGGTAATCGATTATGTATCACATCAGTTGAGACCGCATGAGTGTAATTATCCTACTCATGATTTAAAGTTGGCCGTTGTGGTTTTTGCCTTAAAGATTTAGAGACGCTATCTCTACGGAGAAAAGTGTTATATCTATGCAGAGCACAAGAGCCTGAAGTGTCTTCTTACTCAAAAGGAGCTTAATCTAAGACAATATCGTTGGCTAGAGCTTCTTAAAGATTATGATTGTGAGATTAAGTATCATCCGGGAAAGGCAAACGTGGTTGCTGATGCTTTAAGTCGCAAGGCTATTTCAAATCCGAGGTCTTTGTTTACTAGGATGAGTATATTTGATGATGGTAGTTTACTGGCTGAGTTAAAGGTTAAGCCGAACTTAGCCGAGGAGATTAAGGCCAAACAGCTTCTAGACAATTCCTTACTTCCTGTCATACATCAAGTCGAGCAGGGATCTACATCTGTTTATGCTTTTGATCAGGATGGGGTTCTGTGCTTCAAGGGTTGTTATTGTGTGCCTGACGACGCCGAGTTGAAGCGATCCATTCTCAGTGAGGCTCATAGTAGCCTTTATGCTATGCATCCCGCTAGAGATAAGATGTACCAGAACTTGAAGCAGAGATACCGATAGGTTGGCATGAAGAAAGATATCTCCGATTATGTGGCTAGATGTTTGACTTGTCAATAGGTTAAGGTATAACACCAGCATCCTTCTGGTCTGTTGCAGCCTATTAAGATTCCCAAGTGGAAATGGGAATAGATAATGATGGATTTTGTTACCGGGCTGCCCTTGAATCCTTCTAAAAAGGATTCTGTTTGGGTTATTATGGATTGACTCACAAAGTCATCTCATTTTATTCCTGTTCGAGTTATTTATTCTATGGAGAAGATGGCTAGGTTATATATTTCTGAGATTGTCATGCTTCATGGTGTGCCTTTATCTATCATTTCTAATCGAGATCCAAGATTCACCTTCTGATTTTGGGAAGCCCTTCAGGAGGCCTTGGGTACACGTCTGAATTTTAGTACGTCTTTTCATCCTTAAACTGATGGTCAGTCATAGAGGGTGATTTAGATTCTTGAGGATATGTTGTGGGGATGTGTGATCGACTTTCGTGGTAATTGGGAAAATTTCTTGCCCTTGGCCGAATTTGCATATAACAACAGCTACCAAGCTAGCATTCGTATGGCATCATATGAGGCTCTGTATGGTCGTAAATGTCGTACTCCTATCTGCTGGACAGAGTTGTATGATAGAAAGACTTTGGGTCCTGAGTTGGTTCGAGAGACTGAGGAGACCGTCAGATTGATCTGTGAACGCCTGAAAGAGGCTTTTGATAGACAAAAATCTTATGCTGATCGGAGAAGAAGAGATATTGAGTTTGAGGTTGGTGATCAGGTCTTTTTAAAGGTATCCCCGTGGAAGAAAGTCATGAGATTTGGGCACAAAGACAAGCTGAGTCCGAGATTCATCAGGTCATACCGTATTATTCAGGTTTAGGATGTTGAGTTAAGGCCAGACTTATCGTATGAGGAGGAGCTTGTGCAGATTTTGGATTTTGATGATAGAGTTCTGAGAAATAGACGCATTCCTATGGTTAAAGTCCAGTGTAGTAACCGTAGTCCTGCAGAGACCACCTGTGAGACTGGGGAACCTATGAGGGAGTAGTTTCCACACCTGTTCAGCCCAGGTAAATTTTGAGGACGAAAATTCTTTTAGGGGGAGAGTTGTAACACCTGCTAATATATATATATAAGAGGGGATGACTGAAAAAAATAGGGGATTGCAGCCAAAGGGGTTTAAACCCGTGACCTTGGCTGCACAAGTTTGGGAGATAACCATTTGAGCTAAAGCTTACTTGTGATATGGGTTTACGGTAATAAAATAGAGCTCTTTCGTGTTCGGTTATCATGTAAATGATAACACCGAATTTGAAACCCTTCACCTTCCATAATTCGAACCAAATATTCAAAAAATTCCCTAAATTTCTCTCACCTACCCCTTAATCGGCCACCCTCCATCTGCCTTCACCATCGTGGCATGTAGCTCGCCGCCGGCATCAAAATAACCCCCATCAAGTCCTGACCAAAACTCATCAACCAACACATCGATCGACTTCACTAGTTGTCGTGGAGAACGGTTTGAGCGTTCATAAAAAATCTAGGGTTGGCTCATCGAATTTTCATATTTTTCGGCTGAATCTATTATCCGTTGGAGACGCTAGTGGTACCATAGCCTTCCCCGCGTTGAGACGGTCCTAACCCAACCGTCCGATCATCCAACTGGCAACGTTTGAGCTCTCGCTAGCGTTCGACAGTTTTGATGAGTTAGGTAAGTTTTGGGTTGTTTTCTGGTAAAATTGGTTTGAATATGGGATATTGGAGTGTTGTGGGTGATAGATCCGGTCGAAAATTGTATTTTTGGGCCGTGTAAGGCCACACGTGAGCCCTACGTGCCGGCCGGTGCAATTTCTGACCGCCGTGATTGGTTCACCTGTAAACCAGTCCAATCTAACCTAGTTCAACTCGGTCCAAGCTAGTTCAATTATATTCGACCCAGTTTAACCTGAACCATTTTCAAACCCGAACCCGACCCGTTTGACTTGTTTGACCTAACCCGTTTGACCCGATCGAGTCAACTCGTCTGAGTCAACTCAATTGACTATGACCGTTGACTTTGACTGTTGAATTTGACCGTTAACTTTGATCGTTGGCTTTGACCAATGATATCAGACTGACGTCACCTTTGACTTTGACCAAAAAGTCAAAATTTCCAAAAAGTCCTATTTTACAGTTTTCGACGTCTTGAGTCCGTTTATGAAGCTTGTTTTGTGAAATTTTAATCCGAAAGCCTCCAAAATCAACCTCAAACTCGAGCATGCATTTTATCAAGTATTTTTATTTAAGGGTATTTATTGTTGAATGAAGGACTGATAAAAATCTTTGTTGGTTAAAGGTACTTACGGATCCCCTGATCGTGTTTTCACCCAGCCCATCTCATCCCGATCTACTCAGCCGCGTGAGCCCATTGTGACTCATATGGTTTCGTAACATAGTGAATTATCCCAATAAAAACATAATTCCTGTATTAACCTGAATCTTTGTCGATATAGGTTCTAGCACCGCAACGGAGTGGTTCCGGTGTCTATTAGATTATCAGACCTTTTTGGCTTTTGAAGTGTGTTCCTTGTGTGCTAAATGACTGTTTTACATACTGTTTCGCATGTTATATTAAACTAATCATGTGCACATGACTGGCATACCTATTTTCGTATATAAATAACATGTTTTCTGAACTTAAGCATGACTACATAATATGCCTGATTTATGCCCTAGTACCCGATATGACTAGCATGCTCTCTGGTTACTGATTTTAAATTCATATTATTAATTACTATTATTCTTGTTATTACTGCATATTGTAGTACTACCTAGACTGATTCACTAGGGTACTTGGGGTATGATATGAAGTGTTTGAAGGTTCAACCCTAATTCGGCTGGTAATTTTACCCGTATAAGGTTTTTATGCTTCGGCTAGGGTAATTCCGCCCGTATTCGGTTCCTATGCATTGGCTGAGATAATTTTGCCTGGACCTAAGGTATCCTCTTAGGATGGTACCCTTGCCTAATGGGCTCGGGTTAATGCCTGTATATGATACTGTTCTGAGAAACTGTATCCTAGAGTTTGGTTGGAGGGTAGATAGGTTGCATGAAAACTATGGTTGCACTTATAACATGTTTTATAAGATATTTTCTGTTTATCTGAACTATATATATATATAAACTTTTTTACTTGCATTGTTGAAACACACTGAGCTCCCAAGCTCATACCACTAAATCTTTTCCCTTTCAGATTTTGGATAGGTTTCCCGGACCCAGCACTTAGAGGATCGACACATTCGATATACATCTGTCATTGTAATGTTCCCATCTTCCAGATTGTCCTATCACGGTGACATGTGCCTATGTTTTGTTACCTTATATTGCATACCCAATGATGTTGTCGTATATGGCTCGTGATGTATTTACACATTTTGATACGATTTGTTTTGGTTAACTTAATTCACTTTTGTTTGAATCTATTATTTCTCGATTCTGATTTTAAATTCTTAAATATTTTCATGAAAAGATTTTCGATAACAAATGTGATCTCCTAGATTTGGATTTACGCATAGGCTGGTCTAGGTGGTTACAAAGTATGTATAATGTGATGCATATTATATATATATGTGTGTGTGTGATATGGTTATCGTATGTATATATATGTATACCGTATGTTTGCATGTATATGTTAATTTGTATGCATGTGAGTATATCATATTATTATTATTATTATTATTATTATTAGCATATAGTATATTTATAAAATAAACATATTAGATAATTATAAAAACCCAAACTATTATTAAAATGTCCAAAGTCCAATTTACAATTAAAACCCCAAGTGCTTACAAGGCCCAACCGACCTAATCCATTAAATAACTAAAAACCCTAATTTATGTCTAATAAAAAAGAATATTAATTCCCTTTATTTTATGCCCAGCCACGGGAGAGCCATTGGATCAGATCCAGATCCAACAGCCACGATTGAAGCTCAATGACCTTTAATCTATTGGGCGTGATGCCACTCGCCTTCCAGCTGTATCTAGCGCGCACGTGAAATACACGCGGGAGACTCTTTAGATCCCCATGCATGTGTCATCATCCTGACCGTCTGATCTTCAAGCGATCCCAGCCGTTGAATCAGATCTGATCCAATGACCGAGATCAGATATGGCCGATTGAGCCCTTCATCTTCTCTGCCACGTGGCTTTATCACCAGAGTTTCCGTGCCGTTGTACGCCTCCCTCACCAGCTGTCTCCCAACCACCATGCATGGCCAAAATAACATAAAAAAGAGGGCATGTTAGAGAAATTATCACGAACAGTAGAAGTAATTAAAGTTTTCCTATTCTTGTAAGAAAAAAACAAATTAGAGAGAAAAAAATTGGATATATTAAAAGGATCTACCATCAATGTATTCATCTTACACATTCAAATAAAAAATAGATTTCCATAAAGGTATTTTTTTGCATGTTTATTCGAACAAAAAGTAATAACAAAAAAATAAAGGGAAAAGGGGTTAGCTTTTACCTTTGCCATTCAGACTTCCTTTCGCCGATGATAAGCCTCTAGGAGGTGAATCGGTAGGGGAAGTTCAAGTATATAAAAAAAAGGCTATTGTTTTTTTTCTAAAAATGAGGGATTTTGGTGTTTCATTTACCAAAATAAGGTCGGTTTTGGTTTTTTTAAAAAAGAAAAGGGCTCGAAAAGGTTTTTTTGTAGTTTTCGGCACCAGTTCACGGTGGCTGGAGGTTGGTTGTGGTGGCCGAAGTAGCTGGACCACCATCGGTTCCTGGATTTCATGGTGTTTTTTGGGTTTAGGGTTTGAATGTTTGATCTGTAAAAAGTTGGTTCACATGTAGACATTTGAATTTACTCTATGGTTATAATATGTTCACATTATACAATTGAAGGATTTCTTGTATGTTTACAAGTAGAGGCGCGCCTGCTGCCATAGAGCCACCCTGCAATCCCACCTGCATCACTCTATCTGCCCCTGTTGAAGGGTCTAGACATTGACAACCTCGTAAACGGTCCCGGAAGGTTAGGCAGTTAAAACAAAACACATTGATTCTAATTCCCCCGTTAAGCATTCCAACCTAAAACCAATTGATAATAGGGGGAGATCCAACTTAAATATACAAGAACCCCAACACATATAATAGATTGTGGGATAACAAAACTTTGACAAACATGTAGTAAGTCGAAAACCATATATCGAGAAGGCAGGCCAACTTTGTTTATATAGCCTAAATCTAAAATTCTTACTATAAAACTAACCGGGAAACTATGTCTATGCATATATATAGCCTCATACTCAATAGCCTCCAGCACTTTTCCATTGTCCACATATTCAAAACCTAGCCCACTTGTTCGTCTCCCAACTTAATTGGTATCGACCTTGTCGGGAAAGTTCAATCTCAAACTAAAGATTTCTGGCTGCAAAACAAATCTCATTTAAATCTTCCATTATCTGAGAAATCAATAACCTGCTTAACATAGGATGGTCTTGAAGACTCGAAATATAAGGCACAAGACAAATCAAAACACATGAAAATAGAATCGTAGCCCAACTCTTGTACTGTTCTAAATAATTTTTTCAATGAAAATATAAGCCAGTAATGTTAGAATCAAATCATAAATTAATATGAAATCTAAACCCAAGATCTATCATGTCAAATCATCAAGAACAATAAACCAAAAGCGGAAGCGTACCTGAATTCATTGATGGCCTGAAAACCTTGAATCTTGATGTTGAAATCCCAAATCTTTGGTATTGATCTTCCAAGAAGATAGGTTTTCTCTTGATGTAAAACTCTCTGACAGGGAATGAGAGAAAAACAAGTTAACCTATTTCTTGGGGACCACTACCTCTTTATATAGTTGATTTAATAATCAACTATTAAGTGTTTATAACTCTGCCCCTCATCGAATTATAAATACATCTTATGGTATCTACACTTTTATTTCCATGACATTTTAATACCCATGACACGCCTAACATAATTGGTCACTTAATTTTGTGTCATACTTTAAAATGGCAATATACATTATACATATGTGCCCACTATTACGGATTTTAATCCAACAATCTCCCACTTGGGCAACATATGTTTCCTGACAAATGTATAACCTTATGAGCTCAAAATTTTGCTATTATATAATAGGTATTCTGTAACAATCTCGTCCATCAACTATATCCATATAGGATCAAAGCAGCCTTTGTCGTATCAATCATGACAAGACCCATCAATGGTCACGTATACAAATATAGTCAAATGACATAGATCAATCATGGATGCGTAGCATGGATGCGTAGCATGGAAAATTACATGAAATGTGAACCAAACATGTCTATTTCCAACTGGTCCTCATAAACCATAGCGAGATCAAACTTTACTGAATTCAGAGTGTGCATAAACCAAAAGAACTTTATTTCTGCAGAAAATAATCTTAAAATATCCTTAAACTGAAGTAACCGAAATTGTGTCTAAAACGAATAAGCATTTTTCAAAATTACAAACTCCCACTAAAACTGAATATCCTTAAATAACATTACACCCACATGAGTAGTGTGCTCATGAAAGACCTAGGGTGTCAGTTTCTTAATAAGCGCGCAATTATGGAGTTTGTACCAGCATGCTCTATAGACACACAACCACTCTAAATTTTCTTTAACAACTAGGAACTTAATATTTATGTGCTTCAAATTTAAAGTGTTCCTATTGTTTATAGAATAAATGAATGCATATTTATTGTCACAAAATAACCGAAGTGATCTTTCTATTCAATCTATAATTAGCAGCCCATGTGACAAAATTCTTTTGCATCAATATTCTAATAGAATCGAAGTCTGTAAACTTGATGATCTCTAACTTACCAGAACTCCGATATGTGAGCATGTAATTTTTTTTTGTTCTCTAAACATATCTCATAACCCTATTGGCTGCTATCAAAGACATCAAAGAAGGCATAAGTGATGTCATCTTAACCTTAATGTTTTGGGTAAATCATTTCTTAATTTCGCCAAGGAAACCCTTAATATGAGTAATCTCTTTAGATTTGTGCTCCTAAAGACTTATAGAATGTTGTTCTTTATGATCATTAGACTCGTACAATTTGAACAATTTCTCCTCTCAAAGTCCCTTTTTATGGGTGCTTACCGCGGTGAGAGGTGCAAGATAATCTTCCCTTAGTGCGAAGTCTGTGTTCATACAACCAAATACTATATGTAAGTGTCTTTTTTATTCCTTGAAACTAGTTTTACTAAACATGAGTGTAGAATGTATTTAACAGATATTGTGACAGCAAAGATAAATTACCTAAATATAGAACAAAAATAAATAAATAAAATAAAAACAAGTTCACTTAAATATTCATAAGTAAACAAATAAATTCAAAATAATGGCTAGTTCCCCTCAAGATATCAAGCACAACATTAATATCAAGTCTTTGGACAGTAATATTAATTGTAAGCAGTACTCTTGTTATAGCAATCAAACATTGACAATAAACTATGTCAAACAATAGATTAATCTTTGGACTAACATATTGTTCACATAAAATACCTTATAATTGCCACACATTTATCACCACAGTTGTCATTGTAATTCGGCCAAATATTAACTTTCCTTTGGGCCAATTAATAAACGCATGAATTACAAAAACCCATAATTATCTTAATATTTTAAATAAACTAATCTACACAAAAGTGGTCACTTTGGTGACATTATGTTTCAATTAATCCATTAAAATATTAGACATTCGAAGCCAAAATATGAATTTAATTGTTTCAAAATATTTTTCTTAATTTTATCTTTCAATCAAATTAAAAGATAACCAAAATAATAATAAATTTGAATAAAGGTAAACCTCATATCAAGATACCGGACATTCCATTAATATTTCATCTTTGAACAAAACGTTAACTTGCAAGTGATATCTTGGTAAAGTAATCAAACATTGATAATAAGAACATGTCAAACAGAAATCTTCCTTTGGGCCGATTTATTACATATAAAACTGAATAATTATCACATGTTTATTACCACAATTGCACATGCAATAACGTTAATTATTAACCTTCCTTTGGGCCGATTAATATTAACATAATCCGACTTACATGCACAAAACCTTTTATATTTAAAAATAAATAATTTCCACAAGATAGGTCACTTTGGTGACTTAATGTTTCAATTAATTTATCTTAAAATATATAACATAAAGTACCGATATCCAAATTTAAAATTATGTAACAGTCAAAACTGAAATTTCTGATAACACTTTAGTTTCCAAAATAACCAACATAAGATTGTCTGAATAGGGCTATCAGAAATCGAAAAACCAAAATCTTTGACTGTTACTCAAAAAATTCCTTAAACATGCATTTACCAAAATTAAAGTCGGATTCAAAATAATCAATCTTTAACTAAAAGTCAAAAAACAGAAATATTATATAAATGAATAATTCATATATTGATCGCATGAAACTTTAATGTGCATAATAATCTAGCGATCAAAAGAAATGAATTATTGATCAAACTGAATCGAATATGAATTCCATAAGATTAATGACATGCTTTCCATAACCAAAACCAAATGTATATTCCGTAGATAACATTAATGACATAATTAAGCATAGTGTGAAATAAATTTAAGCCAAAGGTTCTGTTCAAAACTAAACAAGATTTAATAAATTCAACCGTAATTTATTAGACTAATCTGAATATAAAGCTTTGAGAGCTAACATGATTATAAAGTTTCCAAGTCACGGTAAATTTACCACGATAAAACCCAAGTCGAACTTTTTTTAATAACTAACGATCAAAAGTAAAATTTTGATCAAACCGAATTGAATATATATTTTAACTCAAATATATATGTCATAACTTGAATTATTATATGCAATTACTAAAGAATCAAAAACAATACAGAAATTAAATGATAAATCAATATTTCCACATTCAAAACTATACTGTTGCTAGTGAATTCTAACCAATTATAAGGCGCAAATTTCCATTGGTATTAAACCCAAAATTCAACAGTAGCAACATAAGGGTTATCGAACATGAAAAACTAAAATAAATTTAATACACTAACAATAGTAGTCGGCAAATTTTTTTAAAAAAAGGGCGACTAATTAAAAAAAAGTCTTGCATTCTAAAGAGAATTCGCAACATAGAAATCAAAACCACACCCAAATACATAATTGAAACACCGAAATATAATGATTTTAAACCACGATAAGGATTCAATTGTCGTCAAACTTAGGGTTTTTGATTTAAAAAATTTAAGTATAAATCAATTCAAACATCATATCAAAATTGAAACCTAAAATAAGATTTCAAAACGAATCAACCAAAATTAAATAAATCAAGATCTATTATGTCAAATCATCAAGAACAATAAACCGAAAGCGGAAGCGTACTTGAATTCATTGATGGCCTGAAAACCTTGAATCTTGATGTTGAAATCCCAAATCTTTGGTATTGATCTTCCAAGAAGATAGGTTTTCTCTTGACGTAAAACTCTCTGACGGGGACGGGGAAAGAGAGAAAAACAAGTTAACCTATTTCTTGGGGACCACTACCTCTTTATATAGTTGATTTAATAATCAACTATTAAGTATTTATAACTCTGCCCCTCATCGAATTATAAATACATCTTATGGTATCTACACTTTTATTTCCATGACATTTTAATACCCATGACACGCCAAACATAATTGGTCACTTAATTTTGTGTCATACTTTAAAATAGCAATATACATTATACATATGTGCCCACTATTACGGATTTTAATCCAACAAGTAAAACTAAGAAAATTCTGCAACTCTCATTGTTGAGTTCATAATTAGTCAAAAAAATAAGAAAATTTGAGTCGATCGATTAAGTAGCAATATTTAAAGAAATTATGCACTAGACATGCAACTCATAAAAAAATTCCACAACTCATATTCTTGAGGTTCATTGCAACTGTCGGATATGATTGAAAATTATATATTACATCACAAGAATCACTGATTCTCGGTTTTTTTTTTTTTGTCTTAGAACCGGGATTCAGAAGGTTTCAGCCAAGACATACCATAAAAAGTTTATGATGCTAAGACAAAAAGGATATATTAATACAAATTATTAGTGGAAAACTGGAAAAACTCCATTTTTGTTTTCTTTTCTCAGAGCAGAATGGAAACAAAAGAGGACAGCAAGCACTTTTCCAGATCTAAGCATCTCAATTCTCAAGTTAATCCATATAACACCTTAGATACCCGCAACTGATGAAACAAGGAGTTATTTAAGCACAGCATTTCATCAGAAAAGTAGTGTAGATGTGGCTTAAGTGATGAAATGATAGAGTATTTTGCTAAGATAAGAAGACATTATAACCTACTGGTTGAGCAACATACAAAGTTTGAGGCCCACGAGGGAATCGAGTCGGACAAAGAAGTTTGTCCCTAACAGAACAAAGCTTGGTAACAACGATGGAGTAATTACCTGGTGGAGCATAACCAATAGTTCCTCATATGCCAAGAGAGCTTGACTGATTAGCAAGATGGTATTACACCCAATATTGACTATTATAGTAAATGATGAGGAAAAGCAGGCTCCCAATATTGACTATTATAGTTTAAATTTCCAACTCTAAGACAAAGTTAATTTCCTTTTCATGGTTTTACACCCTGACCATTATCTAGCTTGCACGCCGGCAGGGGATTCCCCACCTCTATCTCCATCAATATAATCATCTACGCTGCCCCCGTCTAAACAAATGCCACTATTATTGGCTTATTCGTCATGTAGGACTTGATCTCCCATTGTACATGGATGATGTTGGATTATTCGTCATTAACGGTCGTAAATTACCAGGAATGCGTCACCCTGTATCCTGGTCAAAATGATATGAAAACTGATTTAGGAGACCATCTAATACCTTACAGCCATATCAAGTGACTTCTTTGGAAGTGTTCTTTCGAAGCCTGAATTATTTGGCGATGAAGACTTTGCAGAGAAGTTAGCATGAGGAGAATGATTATCATCTTGCTTGGGAGGTGCTAGAATTTGCCTGTTTATCATCCTCTCTGTTAGGATATTCAAAGAACATAACACATTTGTTAAAACTCAAGATGAACAACCAGATAATACTTTTATTTCAAGAGAGGTAAGTTTCTGAGTTACAATGACCGAGTATATATATACACATTTAATTCATACTATAACCAACGTAACCAACCAGTGCTGACTCATGCTAACCTCCTAACAGTTTAACAACTGTTGTTCAACTGCTGGAGTCTCATCACTCTCAACCATTTTAGTTGAATTACAGGCTTTGTTGTTGATATTATAGGGATTATAATGTGGCCTGAGATGTACTCGTTGATGATATGGTAAGTATACACGTTCGGTGTACGATGCAGGTCTTGAAGCTGGACACCTCATGACTCGAATAGAAGACAATTCATGTTATGGATTTGTCTTAAAAGGAAATGTTTTTTTTACTTAATTGCATTCATGTGGGAAAAGGAAAGGATTAGCATAAAGGTCCAGAGTAATTACTCTTTGGTGCCAACAATCACATATAACACCTTGCCACTGAAAGAAGTCTAGGCATAACTCACTGAGAAGTTAAGCAAATATCCCCGGCGCTCTGCCATCGTAGACTCCCGTCTCAATCTGCACGTTTGCACAAAACTTCTGATCTGTATCCACACGCAACAACTTTTTGAAACCCTTTCAAATCCAAGTAATATTAAAAACTCAACAACATAAAGTTCCCATGAATAGCCATTGAGATGCAGAGTCCAAATCTAACATTGTTATTTGAAGTCCGATTAGATGACAATCCAGTTGTTTATGATGCAAACACAAAAATGATGTATTTTTACAAATTACACTGACAGATTGTTGGTGAAAAACTCGATATATACTCTCGTTTCTCATAGCAGAATGTGAAGAAAGGAGAAAAATCAAGCGCTTTGTCTAACCTAATCCTCTCATGTTCATCCATACAACACCTTAGATACCTGCAACAAAAGAAAGCAAGATTTACTTAACCACATCATATTACCACTAATTGATTATGTTGCTAAGATAAAAAGGCGTTATTACCTACTAATTGAACCGTGTATGAAGTTCAAATCCCACGATGTAATCAAGTTCATTAAGAAGCTTCTCTCTGATTGAACAAAGCATGGGAACAACATCACTCATGTCCATCCGCTCACTTGGTGATTCAGAAGATCAAATGAGTCCTGTTTTGAATATTGAATTTAAGCAGTGAAGATGTATGCCATAACAAATTTGCCAAGACTTAAACCTTCGTTGAACCTTTCATCAGTTGGCTTTTTCCCTGTAAACATCTCTAGCAAAAGGATGCCATAGCTATACACATCGCCTTTCGTTGACAAATGGCTTCCCATACCATATTCTACAATTAGTTCATCACAAATCACATAAAGAAATGATTCTAGAGGAAAACCCTCTAAATAAATACAGAAGAAAAGAATAAACTAAACTTACCCGGTGGAGCATAACCAATAGTTCCTCTTACTCCGATAGCGCTTGACTGATTAGAAGAATAATCGAACCCTTGTATTTCGCTAACCGAAGTCACTTATATGGCCAACCATTTCCTCATCAGATAGAATATTGCTTAGCTTGATGTCAAAATGATGATGCAAATATTCGAGTGCATGAGCAACATCTATGGCCACATTAATCCTTTGGAAGATGTTCAAGTTTCTAATCATCTCTGGTTCATTCACGCTCACTGGTTCGCATCGACCCGTCGGGAACCAATGCATTAAAGTTCAATCTCAAACTAAAATAAAGATTTCTGGCTGCAAAACAACTCCCATTTAAATCTTCCATTATCTACAAAATCAAAAACCTTCTTAACATAGGATGGTCTTGAAGACTAGAAATACATGACACAAGACAAGTCAAAACACATTAAAATAGAACCGCAGCCCAACTCTTGTCCTGTTTTAAATAACTGTTTTAACAAAAATATAAGCCAATTGAACTAAGAAAGTCTGCAACTCTCATTGTTGAGGTTCATAATAAGTCAACAAAATAAGAAAATTTGAGTCAATCCATTAAGTAGCAATAATTAAAGAAATTATGCACTAGACAAGCAACCAGGTTGAGCAATGTTTCTGGGCTTGTTGCTCACTTTTAAAACAATCATTTTTATACTAAGACCTCCCATAAAGGAGTTTATGATACTAAGACAGAAAAGATATATTAATACAAACTACACTGATAAATTATTGGTGGAAAACTGGAAAAACTCCATATTTATTTTCTTTTCTCAGAGCAGAATTTAAACAAAAGAGAACAACAAGCACTTCTCCGCACCCAAGCCTCCAGGTTCATTCATACGACAACTCAGATAACTGCAAGGATTTATTTAACCACAACATTTCATCAGAAAAAAAGTAATGTAAATTTGGCTTAAGTGATGAAATGATCGAGTATTTTGCTCAGATAAGAAGAAATTATAACCTGCTGATTGAGCAGCGTATGAAGTTTGAACCCCACAACGGACTCGAGTTGGACGAAGAAGCTTGTCCCTAACAGAACAAAGCTTGGTAACAACAACACTCATGCTCATCCGCTCACTCGGTGATTCGGCAGAACAAGTGAGACCTATTTCGAATATCAAAGTCAAGAATTGAAGACGGTCAGTTCCCTGTCTATTTTCATTGAGAGTGATGCCTGCAACTATTCCTCCTCTGACCCTCTCTTGATGAAGAATGGGATCTATAATCTCAATTATTCAATCAGGAAAAGCTTCTGCGACAAAGCTGTGAAGACTTAAACCTTCTTTGAACCTTTCATCAGTTGGCCTTTTCCCTGTAAACATCTCTAACAAAAGGATGCCATAGCTGTACACATCACCTTCTGTTGATAGCTTGCTTCCCATGCCATATTCTACAATTATTTCATTACATATTACACATACAAATAACTGAAAAGGAAACCCCTCTAAATAATTGCAGAAGAAATCAATACAGTGTAATTACCTGGTGGAGCATAACCAATAGTTCCTCTTATGCCAAGGGAGCTTGACAAATTAGCAGGATGATTAAGCCTATCTTCATACATGACTTTTGCTAAGCCAAAGTCGCTTATATGGCCAACCATGTCGTCATCAAGTAGAATATTGCTCAACTTGAGGTCACAATGAGTGATTGATGTTTCACAACGATGGTGCAGATATTCGAGCGCATGGGCAACATCTATGGCCACATCAACTCTTTGGAAGAAGTTTAGGTTTCTCATCGTCTCCGATTCATTAACAATGATAGATGGATGCAACCAGTCCTCCAAGCTTCCATTTTCCATGAACTCATAAACCAAGGCTTTAAAATCATTGCCTTTGTAATCGACCCCCAAAACGTTTGCTAATACCTTTACAAGATTTCGATGTCGAATGTTTTTCAAGGCCTCGCATTCAGCCAAGAAACTCTTCGATGCTCCACGATTAAGAAGATTAATCACCTTTACTGCAATAGTTGCTCCACTCTCTTCAAGAATTCCTTTGTATACAGAACCAAAACTGCCCGAACCAACCAAATTTTGCGTGGAAAATCCATCGGTAGCTCGTAGGATGTTTTGGTATGATAACTGTAACAGGGAATTTTCTGCACAAGTAGTTGTTGTTGGCTTTTGCTCTTTCTTCTTTCTAATCCACAAGATGATGAGACAAGTGAAAACAGTCACTCCTAAGATTACAACAATAATTACAATTTTCAATCTAGGGGAAGCATGTGATGATTTTTTCAAGTTACATCTTGACAAGTGTAACTCAGAGATGCCTCCACAAAGCTTATTGTTTCCGTCAACGAATGTAGCATTAGCATTCCTAAAGACTCCTTCACTTGGTAACACTCCCTCAAAATCATTGAATGAAAGGTTTAAATACTTTAATGCCCTAAAGTTCACAAACCGCTCCCGAAAAATTATTATGAGAAAGGTCCAATGCCTCAAGATCTCTTAAAGAACTCAAGGATGAACTAATGGCACCTTCAAAAATATTGCCTTCCAAGAAGAGCTTCTCTAGACTTAGGCATCTGCCAAGGTTGTTTGGAAGCAGACCAGATAACCTATTTTGAGAAACATCAAATTCAGCTAAATTTTTTAGTTTTTCTACTTCAACAGGTAGCTCGCCAGTCAAATAGTTTGATGATAATTTTAGTAAAATGCTCAAGGAAGGAAGCCAAAGTACTTGAGAGGGTATTTGTCCACTAAGATTGTTACTAGAAAGGCCCAAATAAAGCAACATTTGGCACTTACCTAGACTTGATGGAATACTACCTTGAAGATTGTTAAAATCTAAAGCAAGGTGGGTTAACATTGTTAAATTTCCAATAGAATGGGGAATAGACCCAGAGAGAGAATTATCAGTAGCATAAAACATCTTTAGCTTCTGAAGCCTTCCAATATCAAAGGGGATGGCGCCTGATAGTTGGTTTCCTGAAACCCCTAGCGCTTCCAAATTGATGAATTTTCCAATCCCCTCTGGGAGTCTTCCCAATATTTTGTTCCCTTCTATTACTAAATATAAAATGGTGCTAGAAAAGTTGTTAATGCATTCAGGAAATACTCCTCCGAAATTATTTAAGCCTATTTCTAGATATACTAGTTTGCTATTGTTGACTAAAGAGCAGACAAAGCTCAAGTCACCTTCTCTCCCATGTCCCAAATGGTTATTGAATAGTGAAAAACCGTACAGTTTATACAGCTTTTGTAATGACGGCACATTTCCACTGAATTTGTTATTTCCAAATTGAAGTACATTCAGATTTGAGGCATAGGATATTGAAACAGGGATTTGTCCTGACATTTGGTTCATGGCTACGGAAAAGAACTCAACATAAGGCATATTGATTTGTAAGTCAGAGTGAAGAGTACCTTGTGTAGTCACTGCTTTTTAGCCCAAATCAGAAAAAAATAAAAAAAAAATGAAAGATGGTAAATCAAATATGGAAGAATCAAGGGAAAATCATTCCCAAATCAGGCAAAATTGGTCAAAGAAGCAAAATGGGAAGGGGGAATCCAAATCACTCAGGTTTGGGAAGCAATCGACGGAAATCAGGGGATTTTGATTCCAATTTTTTGTAATTTTGGTATGTAAAATACCTATATAAAGACCTCATCCCCTTTGTAATCTTCACTACAACACAACTCATTCACTCACCACCACCACAACACATTCACAACACAATTCATACAATTTCTTTATCGTATTCAAGAATTCCTAGAAAATTTGTATTGAAGTTTTGGTGGAAATACAAGAAGCAAAAGTTCTTCATTTGGGTAATTCGTTCTTATTCATTTATTTATTTTGAATAGTTTTTTTTTATCTTTCTTTAATTTTGGGAGTTCTCAATCGAATAAGAAAGTGGTTCTCCACTTTTGTTTTTCTTTTTTATGAACATTTGATGAACTTGAAAAAAGAGGTGTTTTGATTCATTTTCCTTAATGAAAGTTAATAAATAATGTTTTTGGGCTTTGTACCCATTTCAAACTTGGCATATAATTTTAATCTGTCATTAATTTTAATTTTTATTGTTAAACCCATTTTTACCACATTCTTTTAAATCAAAATTTTAATTAGTTTTTTTAAAATTAATCTGAATATTGTGTGTTGACTCGACTTAGAGAATGATACACATTTTAAAATTTTATTAAATTCTCTTCCATTTTTGTTATTTTATTTAATTTTGTAAATTGGATTAATGTTACCTTTTATATTTATCTTATTAATTTAATTTATTTCTCTGTTGAAATCTTTAATTGTTTGTTTTCTAATTAAATTATTTGTTTAGGAGAAAAAACCCTAGGTTAGGTTCTCCGGTGTTAGAGCCTTGAAGTTTAATAAAAAAATTCACATTAAAATTCATAAAATACACTTAATCATATTTTAACCCTAATAGGTAAAATTTATGTAGACAGTTCTTTAGGCTAATAATCACTAACACAAAATAAATAAAAGCTTCAACACACTAATTATTTCTGTGATTGTTTGATTAAAACTGGAATATAATTAATGCGGTGTCCTACCAAAAGGAGGTAACGAGTTAGCACCAGAAGTGTTGGCGGTGATTAAAGTTTACTTTCCGGATGGTAGGGCCGTTAAAATGGAGTCATATTCATAAATGGACAATAATTTAAATTTTACATGAACTTGCAAATTCCAACATTAAAACTTTTTGTAATCGACTGGGTACCAATTTTTGGGCGTTGTGGGGTGCTAACCCTTCCCCATGCGTAACTGACTCCCGAACCCTTTTTTTGTTTTTCGCAGACCAAAATTATTGTTTTGATAAAATAAAATGATTTTATTAAAATGACCCGTTTTAGGTGATCTAATCACACCTTATAAAAAGATTGGTGGCGACTCCGTTGTTTTTGTCTTTAAAAAAAACCTTCGGGACCTTCTTAAAGAGGGTTGCGACACCTTGGCGACTCCGTTGGGGAACCTTTGTTTTTAAAAACAAAAAAGAGAGTCAAACCACAAGCCGATTAAATTTTGTTTTAATGTTGGAATTTGCAATTTCGTATAAAATTTAACTTAATTGTCCATTTATGAATATGATTTTATTTTACGCATGTAAAATTTTAAGTTCTACACCCGAGCTTTGTCCCGTTTGTTTAAGTGGGGGGGACGTTATTGCTCTCATGGGAATACTGATTCTCTGTATGGGCCTAGCAAGTACCTTCGGGGCTCATATGGCCTATGTCTTCGTGAGGATACTGATCATTCATTTGGGCATAGGAAAATGGGTCCCCCTAAGTTAAACTTGATTCGTTCGAAGCCTATAATGGGTGAGAATCAAGGGCCTTGCTACCCTTAATAGGGTACAGCGAGGACAATTCGGGAACCTTTTAGAACCCAATCTGTGTGAAAGTCTAGAAGCCTACCCCATTAGAGCCATATGGAAAAACCTAGGCTTTGAATTTGGTCAAAATTATTTCGTAGGAATAGTCTGTGGAGACATGTCCAAAAGTGTTGGAATGAGCTGCCCAGTTACTATTCGTACAATGAAATTATTTTGGACCTTTTATGTTCTTCGAAGTACTAATTCTTTCTTTTTTCTTGTTTTGTATTGTTTTGCATATTTTTCTTGCATTCACATCTCATATTTAGAAGGGGTCGATTCTAAAGCACATTGCTAAAGTAGAAAGTAGTTTTTCGTGATGGATAAAAGACTCCTTCAAAAAGAGAAAGATAATGCGAGTGTGTGTCGCTGGTCCGAGGTCAACCAGCGGGCACATAGAGAACAACATTCAAGACAAAGATCTTGGTCCTTGAAGATACCAATGAAGGGGGCAATAATTAATGGTTCACCCAGCTTAGGGACAATGTTAGAAGGTTCCAAGATCGAGATGAATTGGTCCAGATTTAAGACGTAGCCAAGCATGTGATGATGCTAGCTAAAGAAGCTACTACTGTTTGGCTAGTATAGAAAGTGAGACCGAGACTTCTGTGGTTGATCAAAGAAATAAAAGAGTTGGGCTCTCAGACTGAGATGTACTCGTGATATAATTCAGAATCTTTTGTAATAAGGAACTTCGATATCCAATGAAAAACTATTTCTAGAGTAATACCTTAATGGAATTGACGGCCCTTCGCATGCATTCATACATTTGCATTTTTTTTGTTTACATTAGTTTATGTTGTGATCATTGCACACATACATATAGATTAATTATGGTAAATTCTATTCTTTAGCAAGATTCTGCACGAATACGATACTCGAGCTATGACTATAGAGGAAAGATTGATAACTCTAGAAATAAATCACACGAGTACCCAAGATAGACTCGATAGAACGGAAAAAGACTTAAAAGAAGAATTTGCACAAGCTCAGAAAAACATTGCCAGTCAGATATCGGCTATGTTAGGATTCAATGACCCAAAAAGAGGAAAGACGGTTGAAGTTGTTGATGTTTTGTCGCCCCAAATCGAGATAACTTCGGAGACATTTCTACCGAAGGATAGGTTCCATATCCGTATGGAATGAACACCAACTCATCTTCTAGAAAAGTTTAGGATAAATCATGGAGAAAACCAAGGTATTAAGGTGCGAGATCTCCATGAGGCAACCGACAAGTTCAAAGTGAATAAGAGGCTAGAAGATCAATGTGACAGGCTCGAAGAGATCATTAGAGCCCTACAAGGAAGCAATGGCTATGGTGGCATAGACACTAGAGATTTAAGTCTAGTGTCTGACTTGGTGGTTCCTCTAAAATTTAAAACTCCCGACTTTGAGAGGTATGACGGGACCACTTGCCCTTCGACGCACTTGACCATGTACTGCCGAAAAATATCACTACACTTGGAAAACGAGAAGCTACTCATCTATTGTTTCCAAGGCAGTCTATCGGGGTCTGCTACCCGATGTTATACCCAATTAAGCCGGGTCAACATACGCACTTAGAGAGATCTGTCAAGAGCTTTCCTTAAACAATACGAGTATGTGACAGATATGGTCCCAAGCAGGATCGTACTACAGGGCATGGAACAAAGGCCCAACGAGAGTTTCCGTCAGTACGCTCAGAGGTGGCGAGACATGGTAGCCCAAGTTTAACCTCCACTATTGGAAAACAAAGTTACTTCAATGTTTGTGGAGACTTTAAATGGGCCTTTTTACAACCATATGTTAAACCATGCCACCAAGGGTTTCACAGACATGGTCATGAATGGGGAACTGATATTGGCGGCCATCAAAAGTGGGAGACTCAAGGAAGAAAAATATGATGAGCACCTATAACCTGAACTACTCCAGTAACAAAATCTTGTCAAGGGGTAGATGTGGGCACTTTCCCGAAAAAATGGTGGGGTCATACCTAGAACCAACTCTTTTGCTTTTGCCCGCGAGCATTAGTGATCTTTTGTAAGGGCCTCTATGTTAATTTACTTGTTTAAAGATGCATTTCCTTTATTTTTCTCAAGTGGCAAACATATTTTTTCACCACTCATTTTTTTTCATCCATTTCTCTTTTAAAATACATATTCTTTGCAGAATTCCTATTATTGATTGTATGAAAGATTCTTGGATCTAATCCCGAGATAGAAGGGCAATAAAGTGTGTTCAGGATTAATGGGAAATCACATAAACAAATTTTGAGTGATTTTTCTCACAAACATTGTTGTTAAGGTCTTTGAATAAAATGATAACTCTAAAACATCTACCAACTGAAGATTGCTTCTCTTTGATGATATTTGTGTGTGAAATGACATTTGACATTCCTTCATTTCCCTTCTCAAATAAGAAAATAAAAAAAATCATTTGTTGTTCCTTTTTAAGCCTGATATTTTTCTTATGATTGAACTCTAACCAAGGATCACCCCCACACTAGGGGCAAAGAGGATGAAAGGTTGTTCGTAAGCAAGAAAGAAAACATGGTAGATCAAGTTGAATGTCCTAAATTCAAAATAAATGGACAAAAAAGCAAAAGAAAAAGGAAAAGAAAAAGAAGAAATGAAAGCTAGAATACGAAGAAAAATTTGAAACAGGAGAAAAACATGTGTGGAATCCTTCAGATGAGACATGTGCCAAAAAAGAAAATGAACTCTAGGGTGAAAACCCAAAATGGGTAGTCTAGAGTGATCCAAAGAATAAAAGAATAGAGAATTCATCAAGAAAGATTGATACTTGGTTTAATCACCCTTAAGCATGTATTTGAGCCTATATATCTTTTTTTGTAACTCGAGCCTAGCCTACATTATAAGCCTTAAAAGACCATTTGGATCACACATGAATATCTGAGGAAAGAAGTTTGTTTTCAGAACGCATTCCGTCTAATTGAGTTAACCTTTCTTATGGACCCCAAACTTCTAATGTCTGATTGAGATTAGAAAAGTGAGAAATTGAAATTTGGGGAGTGGGTGGGTTAAAGAGAGCCACCTAAAAGCGGGACTCTATCCAGTTGATGGATTCATGAATTATTCATACTATGAATTTTGGGGCATCTGACTTTGCTCTTTTCCATGTTTGCCATGACTCTTTCCTTTGAACCTTCATTTCTAGCCTTTATTTTTCTTTGTATCCTAATTTCTAGCCTTTTTTTTCTCTTATCGCTAATCTTTTTCTTGCATCTTACAAGTAAAGTGACATAAATTCATGAAAAAAAGGGTTCTTGGTATTGATTCCAAATCCAGAAGCATCTGTTTACCATCGCTTCAAGAAATAACAGGGGCAACACCACCTCCATTAGTTTATGGGATAAAAGGATGAGTTGCCAATCAAGGTTAAAATTCCATCTCTGCATATCCTGATGGAAGCAAAACTAGAAGAAGTAGAGTGGGTCTAAGCAAGATATGACTAGTTGAGTTATTAGATGAAAAAGAGGTTGAAAGTCATATGTCGTGGTCAGGTGAATCAGAGAAGAACGACATGAGCTCACGAAGAAAAGTTCACCTAAGAAAAAAGATTTCGTATTAGGAAAAATTTTGCCAATTCAAAGAGATTCTCGGGGAAAATGAGCGACTAACTGGAAGAACACTTTCTCAAAAAGAATATTAATCTTGGTCGAGATGGATAGAAATGAGCTTCACAATTTGATGAATTCTGAAATTTTATGCCTAAAAATGAAGGTGAAAAAAAAGAAAAAAATAAAACTACCGAAAGGCAAAAACCCGTAAAGGGCGCCTTAGATACGAAAAAAGAAAAAAAAAGGGAGGTTCAAGATGAAAACCCACAAAAGGCATCTTGAAACCAAATGAGGATCCGAGTTGAAAATCCGCAAATGGCGGCTCGAATAGTTTATGAATTAGGCAAGCATCAAATGAATCTCTTGGAAACTTGGCATCTTGGAAGGAATTTCGTGTCCTCATACCTCATCAACTTGGCAAAAGCAGCACATGGCAATTTCTGATGTCCTTACTTGGGAAGTTTTGGTAAATGGGATCTGAATTTCAAATGAGGCATGCCCAGAGTGGGGCAATTTGCATTGGACAAGGATTTAAGGCCATCAACACTAATAGGCATAAAAAGAAGATAAGAAGACGCCAGTATCATTCGAAGACATTCAAGGTAGAAATAAGCTTTGCTGCAAGGATTTACATGCAAGCGCTTCAAAGAGCCCTGCAGGGGTAAGCATCTGAGAACTCACAAGAAGCATTGAGGATGCTTGATATTATTTTAGGACATCAGGATTGCTAAACCTTCTCCTACATTGAGAACAATTTTACAGACATTGGAAGAGATGTACAGTGATGTTAAAGCTTTCATTCAAGCTTTTGGGAAGATGTGAGAGATTCTATTCTCTCAACCAGACAAAGAAAAAGAGTGTTGAAGAATGTGAGGTCCTTCTAACCAAGAATACAAGATAAATGGATTGATTAAGTAAATGTGCAAAACTCAGATGTTTTCTCTAAAGCAAAAAGATACAAAGAATAAATAACTAGCACGATAGTCTATCTGGGTTGAACAAGCAAATGCGCATAGAAGCGAAGAGGAAAAACCCCCAGAAGAGAGAGAGAAGAGGAAGAAAAAGAGAAAATCTAAAAAAGAAAAAACATGCATTCATGTGTTAGGCATCTCTAGGAGCATGCTCATCATAATCATAGTATTTGTTTGGCAGGTATGAAATTGCTTATCTATTCAAGCATGAGGAGAATAGAACCTGCATATACATTCGTGCATGAGGAGAATGGAACCCTTTTTTGAACCTGCTTATCTATTCGAGCATGAGGAGAATAGAACCTGCATATCCATTCGTGCATGAGGAGAATGGAACCCTTTTTTGAACCTGCTTATCTATTCGAGCATGAGGAGAATAGAACCTACATATCTATTCGTGCATGATGAGAATGGAACCCTTTTTTAACCTACTTATCTATTCGAGCATGAGGAGAATAGAACCTGCATATCCATTCGTGCATGAGGAAAATGAAAATCTTTTTTTAACCCTGATCATCTATTCGAGCATATAGAGAATAGAACCCTTCCATACATTCGGACGTAAGGAGAATAGAACCTCGCTCATCTATTCGAGCATTTGGAGAATAGAATCTATCTATCTTTTCAGGCATAAGGAGAATGAAACCGCATACCCGTTCAGGCATAAAGAGAATGAAACCCGCCTATCCGTTCAAGCCTAAGGAGAATAGAACCCGTCTATCCGTTCAGGCATAAAGAGAATAGAACACCGCTTTTTACAACGTCTATCCGTTCTGGCGCAAGGAGAATGGAACCTTTATTTTTCAGCACAATGCATATCCGTTCGGGCACGTGGAGAATTGAACCTTTATTTTTTAGCACAATGCCTATTCGTTCAGGCGCAAGGAGGATGGAATCTTATTTTGATGTCCAGCGAGTTGGTGATTGGCTAAAATCAGTGCCCTTTTGTTCTTTGCTCTACCCCTGTTTCACATGAATGAGCAAAGAATGGCAGCTATAGTCACTGCTTTTTAGCCCAAATCATAAAAAAATAAAAAATGAAAGATGCCAAATCAAATATGGAAGAATCAAGAGAAAATCATTCCCAAATCAGGCAAAATTGGTCAAAGAAGCAAAATGGGAAGGGGAATCCAAATCACTCAGATTTAAGAAGCAATCGGCAGAAATCAGGGGATTTTGATTCCAATTTTTTGTAATTTTGGTATCTAAAAAACCTATATAAAGACCCCATCCCCCTTTGTAATCTTCACTACAACACAACTCATTCACTCACCACCACCACAACACATTCACAACATAATTCATACAATTTCTTTATTGTATTCAAGAATTCCTAGAAATTTTGTATTGAAGTTTTGGTGGAAATACAAAGAAGCAAAATTTCTTCATTTGGGTAATTCGTTCTTATTCATTTATTTATTTTGAATACCTTTTTTCATCTTTCTTTAATTTTGGGAGTTCTCAATCGAATAAGAAGGTGGTTCTCTACTTTTGTTTTTCTTTTTTATGAACATTTGATGAACTTGAAAAAAAGAGGTGTTTTGATTCATTTTCCTTAATGAAAGTTAATAAATAATGTTTTTGGGCTTTGTACCCATTTCAAACTTGGCATACAATTTTAATCTGTCATTAATTTTAATTTTTATTGTTAAACCCATTTTTACCACAGTCTTTTAAATCAAAATTTTAATTAGTTTTTTTTAAAATTAATCCGAATATCGTGTGTTGACTCGACTTAGAGAATGATACACATTTTAAAATTTTATTAAATTCTCTTCCATTTTTGTTATTTTATTTAATTTTATAAATTGGATTAATGTTACCTTTTATATTTATCTTATTAATTTAATTTATTTCTCTGCTGAAATCTTTAATTGTTTGTCTTTTAATTAAATTATTTGTTTAGGAAAAAAAACCTAGGTTAGGTTCTCTAGTGTTAGAGCCTTGAAGTTTAATAAAATTTTATTTACATTAAAATTCATAAAATACACTTAATCATATTTTAACCCTAATAGGTAGAATTTACGTAGACAATTCTTTAGGCTAATAATCACTAACACAAAATAAATAAATGCTTCAACAAACTAATTATTTATGTGATTGTTTGATTAAAAAGTGGAATATAATTAATGCGGAGTCCTACCAAAAGGAGGTAACGAATTAGCGTCAGAAGTGTTGGCGGTGATTAAAGTTTACTTTTCGGATGGTATGGCCGTTAAAATGGAGTCATATTCATAAATGGACAATAATTTAAATTTTACACGAACTTGCAAATTCCGACATTAAAACTTTTTGTAATCGGGTAGGTACCAATTTTTGGGCGTTGTAGGGGTGCTAACCTTTCCCCACGCGTAACCGACTCCTGAACTTTTTTTGTGTTTTTCGCAGACCAAAATTATTGTTTTGATAAAATAAAATAATTTTATTAAAATGACCCGTTTTAAGTGATCCAATCACACCTTATAAAAAGATTGATGGCAACTCCGTTGTTTTTGTCTTAAAAAAAACATTCGGGACCTTCTTAAAGAGGGTTGCGACACCTTGAATCTTGTTTCCACCAATATCAAAGCCTCTAAGGCTGGAGAGATTGAGCATTGAGAAAGGAACAGTACCAGATATTTCATTTTGGCTTACGCCAAAAACTGAAAGATTTGTCAGCCGTCCAAGAGCTTCAGGTATATTCCCACTTAAGGCGATATTGGTCAAACCAAGTTTCTCCAGGGATGACAAGTTCCCAAATGAAGGTGGGATACTCCCTCTCAAACTGTTGTTGGAAACAACCAAGACTTTCAGGTTTGACAAGAGACCCAACGAAGCAGGTATTTCTCCTGTTAGCTGGTTGCCTCTCGGATGCTTGCGACAGCACGAAACACCACGCCACTGACAGAAGTGAATGGAGCTATTCCAGGACTCCATAATCTTGAGCTAATCACCAGTTATCTTGGCCTTGAACTGGAGTAAAGCTTGTAGGTCTGTGCCATTTCCTCTAGCTACAGGGCTTGCTGCTGCTAAATCAAGCAGGGTAAGGCCCTGCAAGTTGAAGCATGAGACAAGAATTATAATTTGAACGCAAACAAGGAAAAAAGATTTGGACGCTTCAAAATATTTTTTTAATAGCTCCATCAAACTGAAACAATTTCTTAATTATTGAGATTGATTTAGATCTCTGATATAAATTATAATCTATTAGATCTCTGATATAAATTATAATCTACATCCTGGTTTAAGTAGAGGAAGCAATTAAGTGGATGTTGATGAACGGAAACTCGAACACTTGTTCTAAAAATGAATGTGGGAACTTCAAGTAAACGCAATTTCCCACCACTTTCTACATTTCACGTTGATTTCTTTGTTGAAAATGGAATGATATAAACCAATTGAACTAAGAAAATTCTACATCTCTCATTCTTGAGGTTCATAATTACAAACTTATAAGAGGAAGACTTCAAAGTAAACGCACTTTGTCACCGCTTTCTATATTTCATATCAATTTCTTGTAATAAAAGAACCTGATAGAGGGAGACTTTAAGTAATTGATGAGGAAAAGCAGGCTCCCAATATTGACTATTATAGTTTAAATTTCCATCTCCAAGACAATGGTACTCCGATATCAAAAAGGGATAAACACCACACTAGGGATAGTAATGAGTTCGAAAGAAAAGGGATGACACCACAAGATACTCTTGATAAGTCACTTGAGTTCAATTAAGAACAAAAGAAGAGAACACTCTCAAATTTTATTAAAATCAAAGTTGTGTCTTAAAAAATAAAATGAAGCCTCTATCTATAGGCTAAGCAAGGTATATGAATGTTGACAATAGATTAAATGTATCAAGCAGGGGCGGAGCTAGTATCGCATATTAGCAGGGCCAAAATATTGATACGTATTTAAACTCAAAATTCATGGGGCAAGGCCTAATTTGTTAATATTTAAATTTATAAGGACCTAAATTATTATTGGACCAAAAATATTGAGGATACATGATCATCATTCTTTAATTCAACCTAGAGGTGTAAATGAACAAAGTGTTCGATGAATTGTTAGTGAACCGTTCATATAATGTTCATTTATTAAGCTAAATAAACGAGTATGAACAAATTTTTATGTTCATTTAATAAAAGAACAAACACAAACATAGGTGTATTTTGTTCGTTTATGTTCACGAACAAGCTCGTTTATAAGCTCATTTACTTGGTTCCCCTTTTAGTTTTGTACATTTTAAATGTTGGTGAATGTATGGACTAACTTGAATACGTGGTGAACTTTTGAGTTCAAACTGTGAAGCCTAATTACCTTAAAGACTAATAGTGTAATTCCACCATTTTGGCAAACATATAAATGAGCATGTTAGATATCATATAAATGAACATGTTCGCGAAAATTACACGGATATGTTCACGAATGTTAAACGAACATGTTCGTGAACATTAAACAAACGAATATGAACACCGTCAAAAATATATAAATGAACACAATATGATATTAAAAATTTAAACGAACCGAAAATGAACACCTTCAAAATTTAATAAACGAACACGAACACGAACAAAATCTTATTCATTCAAACTCGGTTCATTTACACCCTTAGTTCAACCCCTACTTGATTATATATTTAATAAACTCTTATATTTTTAATTTGAATAATTATTTTTTACAGGAGTCAAATCGTTATTTTTTATAGGGGTCGTGGGCCCCTTCGGCCCAAAGGGAGCTCCGCCCCTCGTATCAAGATAGATGAATGTATGAAGAAAGCTTCTTGACTCTTCTTGGCTGCTTCTTTTTCCGTGCATTCATGTATTAGAAAGATGAATGAATGGCTTTTGGTGTTTCAATGTTGGTTAATGTCGTCCATGCATGCATGAGAGAAGGTTAATGCATGTGCTAGAATGTTATATGGTTCCAATGTTTCCTCATTGTCTCTTTGTCGTCCATTCATGCTTGCTTGTGTTGACACATCCCTTGTTGTCGTCCATTCATGTACCTAAACACAAATATATATATATATATATATGTGAGAAAAACAAATGAAATGATAAATTACGATGCATGAATACAAATTAAGATTCAATTGCATGGACTGCATGGCACAAGTCCAACGTTCAAAGGTTGCCCAACGTCCTAAGCTTGCTCAATTAATCCAATGAGAGCTTCCTTGAATTGTTTGGCTCTCACTCGAGTGATTGGCCCTCGTGTAAGCTCTAACCCTAAATCCTTAAATTTCTCCAATTTGACCGTCGATTCAACCATCATCGCACATCATTTCTTTTGTTCGACTGCCATTATTGATTATCATGCCCTTATATCATTGGTAATCGACGAATGAACTGTTAGTTGTACCACAAGTGTTGAACATAAAACCTTCGATTGAACAACAAAGTAGGCCTTCTTGACTCTTTTTACGAGGAGAGGAGGCCTCATTGTTGCGACGACAACATGGTCTTCAGCAGCAAAAAAGGAGGGATTTAAAAATATATTGATTTGAGGTTTTTTTAAAAATTGTTGATAATTTTGGGATTCTTTTGAAAAATTAGAATTTTTAGATTTAAAAAATGAAAAAAAATGTGTCAAGCAATGATAGGATAACGATTTTTTATGGACGTTAATAATTTAACTTTAAAATAATAACAAAATGAAACGTTAGACAACTACTTTGACAAAATAAATTTAGACAATAATAAAGAATTTAGAATCTAAAAATAAAATCCAAATCTTCGGACAAATAATACAATCACATGTGATATTCGAGTTTCTATGACTATAAGTAATTTATATTAAATTTTTTAATTAAAAATAATTCACTTTTTTATTTTTGTCAAAATTTTCTAGGCAATTAATCTCAATTATTAATTTTCACTCGTCCAATCATCCTAAAAGTATGTAAAAAAAATTATCAACTCATCCAATCTCTCTATATATTATTGTTATTCCTATTATGGGCTTTAGACTTCCTTAAAGGTTTGGGCTTAGAAAACAATAATCTTTTCCCAGCCCAAACTACATGAAGGTTTCAGGCAAATCTAGGGTTTTCACCATTATAAAAGAGGGATGCCTATTATCTTATGGACCAACTACTTGATCTTATCTGAGCAGAGAACTCGAGGGTTTCCTTCTCTCTCAGCCGCCCTGCGCCTTACGGCGCCGCCGGTGGCTCCGTCTCATGGCGGAAGGAGAGTTGGTTTTAAAGCGTATCGTTGTTTTCTGCGGTGAAGAGTGCCCGCGGTCGAGAGCCTTCGATGTCGGAAACCGAACATTGTTGGCTGTGATGGCCTCGCGGGCTAAATTCAAAGTTGAAAAGTTATTGAATTGGGTTTTGGAAATTTTATTCGGTTGATGCAATTGTTTCTGTAATATATTTCAACAGAAACGGAGAAACAGTAGAGGAAATGAGGTAAGATTTTGTTCATACTAAATTTTATCTTGGGATCTGTTCCTTGTTCCAGAAATATAAAAATTGTGGTTTAGTTGCATCTGGAATTACAAACTCAATGTTTGCTTAAACAAATAAGCTGAAAGAGTGGGGTTTTGTGAATGCAATGGCAAGAAGAAAGATTAATGGGCCAAACATAGCTGTAGGAAAGGCAACAGCCTCAACCAACTTATCTGGAGGTACTCAAATCTTTTAGAAATATAATAAAGTTGTGTTTGTTTAGCAAGAAAATCCAACTTGTTTTTTTAATAGTTTATAATGCAGTAACTTTTCCTCTAATTTTCACTTTTTCGATTACCAAGTTATCTGGAGGTACTCAAATCTAACAATGTTAACCCAACTTGCTTTAGATTCTAACAATCTCAATGGCAGCATTCCCTCAAGTCTAGGAGAGTGCCAAATGTTGTTTTATTTGGGTCTTTCTAGCAACAATCTTAGGGGACAAATACCCTCTCAAGTACTTGGGCTCTCATCCTTGACCAGTGTACTAAACTTATCATCAAACTATTTGACTGGTAAGCTCCAAATTTTATATATATATTCTTTTATATTTATTTATTTATCATCCAATTTATTGTTAAATGCAATAAATGGTAATAAAATTCAGGGATAATAAAATTGTGTTTGTTTAGCTAGATTCAACTCCCTAAAGAAAGCTCAAGTTTCCGATGTAGGGTGATAAAGATCACGAGAGTTTGAGGGATCGCAGTTCCAACTTGGTGACTCTCGGATGCTTGCGGCCGCACGAAACACCACGCCACTGACAGAAGTGAATGGAGCTATTCCAGGACTCCATAATCTTGAGCTGATCACCAGTTATCTTGGCCTTGAACTGGAGTAGAGCTTGTAGGTCTGTGCCATTTCCTCTAGCTACAGGGCTTGCTGCTGCTAAATCAAGCAGGGTAAGACAATTAATATTCGAGTAATGTAGAACGAGATATCAATTTAAACAACATAAAGTTGCCTTTCATAGCCATTGACATGTTCAATAGTATTACTGATACAATAAGATGCAGAGTCAAAATCCAACATTGTTGTTTAAAGTCTGATTTGATGACAATCCAGTAGTTTATGATGGAAAGACAAAATTGAAATACTGATACAAATTAGACTGACAGATCATTTGGTGGAAAACTGGAAAACTTCCTTAGGATGCTTTTGTATACAGAACTAAAACTTCCTGAACTAATCAAATTCTGCGTGGAGAATCGATCAGTAGCCCTTAGGATGCTTTGGTATGATAACCGTAAAAGAGAATTTTCTGTCCAAGATGGTGTTGGCATTTCCTCTTTCTTCTTTCTAAACCACAAGATGAAGAGACAATTGAAAACCAAGGTCACACCTAAGACTCCTTCACTTGGTATGAATCCCTCAAAATCATTGAAAGAGATATTTAAATACTTTAATGTCCAAAAGTTCACAAAAAATTCTAGAACCCCACCTGAAAGATTATTGTCGGATACGTCCAAAGCCTCAAGGCCTCTCGATGAACTAAAAGATGATGGAACGGACCCTTCAAACAAATTTCCTTCCAACAATAAGTCAAAAATATTTAATTACCAAATTAAGTGCCCCATTTTAATGAATTGTACATACCCTTTAAATGTTTGAACAGCTCCTATTAAAAGTGCGAATGTGATGGAGAAGTTGTACAAAGGAAGTCATATTGCCCCAATGACTAAGTTGTAAAAAGGATTCCTTGGCGTGGTTTTTGGATCAATCCCATAAACAAATTCATATTGCCTAATGACTAAGCTAGAGGATTTTTCTTTGTTGGAAAAAAAATGATTTTTAGTCATCTGATAGCTGATTGGTAACCAGATTTGTTGCTTTTGCTTGCTTCTTACCTATTGGGTCAACAGGGGTGACCCAAAAGGGATGGAGTTTCTATCTAGTCCGTTCAAAAATTGTGAACTTATAAGTTAGCACATTGATAAAACAACAATTTGGTCCCTCCAAAAAATTATAATTCACTTTCAAGACCATCTGAAATGCCTGTTTTCAAGGCCATCTGAACTACAAAAGCCTTTGAATATTTCTTCCAAACTGGGGAATCTGGAAGGGCCTACTCATGCTAAGGGTTATTCAAGCATTTTATGATGCAAGACTACACTGTAAACACCATGGTGAAGGACTTTTCTTTGGTTGTGAAGTTCTAATACTAAACCAGAGCTAGTAGTCATAATATTTCGAATATAAAATTCTAAACACCAAGCTCTGAACTAGCATTACCTCCTGTAGCAAGAGGGAAATCCAAGACACTAGTTGTGTTGCTTCGTGTTGGACCTGATCTCAACACTGTACATGGATGATGTCTGCAAAATATTGAATCAGATACATTTGAGACCCTGACAACACCTTATTTAGATTGTTGTACTCTCGTGTAGCAGATCCTGGTTTAAGCGATACAAAAGATACACCTCCGAACATTTTGGCTGACACTTCTCGAAAAAGTTAACACAAGGAGAATGTTTATCAACATGCTTGGGAGGTACCAGTTCGTCCATATTGTCAGAGCATAATGTAAACAAAAGAGAAGAACAAGCACTTTTCCAGACCTAAGCCTCTCCTGTTCATCCATAGAACACCTTAGATACCTGCAACTTATGAAAAAAGGATTTATTTAAGCGCAACATTTCATCAGAAAAGTAATGTAACAGTGGCTTAAGTGATGAAATGATTGAAAAAGTATAAACATTACAAGAGAACATAGGGGAGTGACTTGCAACGTTTGCACGCGATCGAACAACAAAGGCTTTAAACAATCTGTAATGCATGATAATGAATGCATTAGGCTTATATAGCCTAAGTGAAGTAGTAATGATGAAGGAACATGACATATTGTTAATGATAGTAAGTGGTACAAATTAAAGTAAACACAACACAAACTAGTATTATTGTACTTAAATCTTATTATAAGCTTATACATGACTTTATTCGGAGACTTAATCATAAGCTTACTCCGAAATTTATTCAAATTCTTATTTGGAGACTTATTGGTTTCATATCTTATTCAAAGTATACATTACTTATCAAGCTAACCATGAGCCTTATCAAAGCTTATTAGAGTTCTTTTGGAGTTTTCATCTGAGTTCATATCTTTTAACATTATTTGCCTTGGATTCACATTTGGACATAGGTCCATGTTTGACCGTATTGGTCCGTGTTACACATAGCTCAAAGCACAAAACAATGGCTAGTGTTATAGCATATCGAAGAACATCCCTTTCACTTATCTATCTAGCCAACTGTCGCCAATCTCTTTATCACCTCCCCATTACCTCCTACTGTCGCCAATATATCATATATATGAGGTCGTAACCCCTAAGCCGTAGCCATTGAACCGTAGTCCCAATATACCATGTACCATGCCAAATTCCAAGGGCTTCCATTGTTTAGGCAACTTATACATTTATGCTTTTGTTATTATGGGAGTATCTTATGATATAAGATGAGATTTAAGCTCCGGAGGCAGGATAGTTCATAGCTTATAACATTAAAAGTTTATTTCTATTCTTTAAATCTTATGATATTTAAGCAATAAGCTTCAAGGACAATTATTACATTATGCCACTTAAAGAAGTCTAGGCATAACTCACTGAGAAGCTATGAAAATATCCTCGGTGCTCTGCCATCGTAGAATCCCTTCTCAATCTGCACGTTTGCACAAAACTTCTGATCTGTATCCACACCCAACAACCTTTACATTATATGCTCCATTCAAACATTTGGACACTTTCAAATCCGAGTAATATAAAACGAGACTATGCATTTCAACGACATAAAGTTCCCATGAACTCATAAACCAAGGCTTTAAAATCATGCTGACAGATGGATGCAGCCAAGCCTCCAAGCTTCCATTTTCCATGAACTCATAAACCAAGACTTTAAAATCATTGCCTTGATAATCGACACCTGAAATGGCCGTTAATACTTTGACAAGATTTCGATGTCTAATGTTCTTCAAGGTTTCACATTCAGCCAAGAAACTCTTGGAAGCTCTACGATTTAGAAGCTTAAGCACCTTTGCTGCAATAGTTGCTCCAGTTGCTTCATGAATTCCTTTGTATGCAACACCAAAACTCCCCAAACCAACCACGTTCTGCTTTGAGAATCTGTCAATAGCCCTTAAGATGCTCTGGTATGATAATTGTAAAGGCGAATTTTTTTCACAAGCCGTTGTTGGCTGCTGCTTTCTCTTGTTTGTAAACCACAAGATGAGGAGACAAGTGAAAATCGAAGTCACTCCTAAAATCACAACAATAATTGCAATTTATCCATCTTTTCTAATGAAGGAACTTTTCCACTGAATCTGTTATCATCAAATGCAAGTACATTCAAGTTTGAGGCATTGGATATTGAAGAAGGGATTTGTCCAGAGATTCGGTTTTCTCCTATGGAAAAGAACTCAACATATGGCATGGTGATTGCTAAGTTAGAATGAAGAGTACCTTGAATCTTGTTTACACCAATATTAAAGACTCTGATATTGGAGAGATTGAACATTACAGCGGGAACAGTACCGGAAATTGCATTTGCTGTTGTTCCTAAAACTCAAGACTTTCAGGTTTGTCAAGAGACCAAGCAAAGCAGATAAACTCCAGTTAGCTGGTGGCTTCTCATGCTAATGAATGTCAGCCTACAACAAGCAGAGAAATTGGAGGGAATTTCACCACTGATGGAGTTAATGGTGAGGTCGAAAGCAATAATTAAACATTGTTATATGATTACCATTTGCCTGGGCCCCTGTTTTACTTGCATGGTTAAACATTGTTATATGATTACCACAATTACTAAAAGGCAAATAATTGATGCACCGATGGTGGTTTTGGATAGGTACAATACGAGAGAAGTAAAATGGTATTGTATTTATGAGTTTGAGTTTTGTTAAACGTATTTTTTATTCGAAAGTTAATCTCTCGCACACGCAACTCAAAACATGCTTGGTTAATAGAAAACATTAGAACTATGAATAAATAGATCAAAGTTTAAAAAATATTTTTTATTTTTATTTTTGTTTTCTATTTTTATTTTTAAAAAAATCATTTTCAATTTTCTAAAAAATAGAAAACATACTTGGTTAATAGGAATGAATTCAAAAATGAAAATAGTGAGAATGTGTTTGGTATCTAGCTTCTCAAAATAGAAATGAAAAAAATAATTATTAAATAATTAAAAGACATATATTTAGAAAATATTATAATAATAATAAATAAATAAATAAAATATGAGTAAATACACCAAGGATTCGAACCCAGGTTAAAATGAAGTTAAATTAAAAAAACCCTCATTTTCATATTTTCGCTTTCTTAAAATATTTTCAATGAAAACATATCTTTTATATTTTCAATTTTTCACTTATTTTTGTTTTTATTATCTAAAAATCATTTTTCTAATTTTACAACCAAACATGTTTTCTTCATTGTTTTTCATTTTTCATAAAAATAAAAACGGACTCCACTCTCTAGAACTAAACGAACCATAAATGTCTCATTTTAATAAACTATATAGAAAGAAACGGAGTTAGGATTGAATCTTGAGGAGACAAATTGTATAAGAACTTAAGAAGTATTTAAACTAAAAGAATTAAGTGACCAAAGATTAAATTTAACTAATATTTAAATTTGTAGGACCTAAATTAAATAAATAAAAAATATTTGAGGGCCATATGAATTCATCAAGTTTATTTAGAAAAAAAATATATTCATGAGGGATGGTTCAACAAGATATTTCTAGACAACTCTGTTTACTTTTCTTACACGGCAATCTGCAGGTATTTCTCGTGTTAGCTGGTTGCCACTTATGTCAACCCATGTAAGCAATAAACAATACAAATGTAATGGTCCATAACCCAACTAGTGGACTCAAAATTCTCACCAAGTTGGATTAACAAATTTTGATCCAACTTAATGAAATAAACCGAATTGAAAGAATCATTTCTATAATTATAATAATTTTTATAAAATTTGATTTGAATTAATTAATGAATAAATCGAATATCATTAGTTATATAAAAAAGGTATCAACTTCTAACACTTATAAAATCGGTTTAACTAAATCATAGTCTTTAACCAATAAAATCGAATAAAAGTGCCCATGTAACTAGAAAGTTTTATTCATACGTTTGATTTGCTGAACACTTCCATGAAAACATTTTTTTATCGAGAATGCATTGCATTCACATACTATCTATTTCACCCATCAGCCATGGCTATTGACCCTGGTTTTTTATTTGCGAGTAATGCAAAAAAAAAATGCTTCTAACATTTGACTGAATAGTCATTTTAGTCTCTATTCTTTTTTCAAAGTAATTTAGACTTTAACGTTTATTTTGGATTAAAATAGCTCATTTTCATTCTCGAATGACCACTTTGACCCAAAATAAAACGTTTTAAGGTTAAATTGCTTCAAAAAAATAAGAGTCAAATGATTATTCAGAACGTTAGGAACATTTTTTGACATTATGCCTTTAGTTTGCACCAAAGCTACGAAGCACCAAGGTTTCCACCGTGAGACCTGGCCCAAACCCGAACACCCGAACAACACGCCCCACTCGAGACCTTCATCGATGGTGGTTTTGCCTTCCGCCACCGCCGATTTCCTCATCTCGTCAAGAATGAAGATCACACTCGGACCTCGCATGTTTCCGTACTCACTCAACACATGTCAACTCGCTTTAAGCCTCTCCTTATCTAACCCTAGCTTCTCTTCAACTCATTTGAGAACTGCTGGTCCACTGGGATGAACTATGCAAAACAAGTTTCCCCATTCATTGATGCCAAATGGAGTAAACGCCTCCACCATACATTGCTCGATGTTGTTAAAATGTGTTTAGGAAAATCTCTTGACATATAATACTTTATTCCCATTTCACATATTTTCCCGATCAGTACATCATCAGTGTCAGGAATAGTGGTCTGATTTGTCGATATGATTTCGAACAAAGGGTGCTCGTTGATGTCGGAAATAGGATTAGCTCCAACAATCAAAGCTGCCGCCCAATCAAAAAAAATCGCAGAGCCGACGAATATGTCTAAATGAGTCTCCGAAGGAGGTTGGAAGCTTGCCACGATGATCTCGGAGCACACAACAAGTACTCGAGCCCCGACATTGTTCTCGGCCAAATCCTTGGCGATGCGAAGGGTGGTGGCACCGGCAAAGCAACCTTGATGATAAATCATGAGCCTCTGAACCGAAGGTTCGAGATCGATGAGCTTGGCAAGGTGATAGTCGGCACTAGGCATGTCTATTCCTGATGATGTACAAAATATAAGGTGTGTGATTTTCGATATGGGTTGTCCCCATTATTTGATGGCTTTCAGTGTTATTCCCTTGCCAAGCTTTGGTACTTTTGTTACAAGAATTTCTTGACGAATATCAAAGGATGGAGCCTTGTAGATTGTTAAGTTGGGACTCTCTTTCAACATGGCCTCGGTTAGGTGCATGTAGCGTTTCTTTATTGGAGATTTCTCACCTGTTATTAAACATAATTCAATTGGATATTAATTTGAGAAAAAAATGCATGCATGCTTGCATATATGCGAACAAATTCAAACTCTAAACTATAAACCCAATTTTTAATGTTGGAGCATACATAGAGCACAAGATTTATATTCGTGTAAACCCGTAGAGTGGTCCCGTGGTAAAGGGTAATGTATTTCATCCAGATGATCGGGGTTCGAGCACCATGTATGCACGGTGTGTGTTATTAAAGGGCTAAGAAAATTAAACAGATACTACCTTGTAATCACACCAGCATATTAAAAAAATTCTATTCGTATGTATGCAAGGAAAAAGAGGGCCCAAATGAGTGTTGAACTAGTGATAAAGCAAAAGACTAATTCTGAACTAGTGAATCATATGAGCTGAATGCAATAACGGAAGATCATATCTTCGTATTTATGTCCAGATATATGTTGGACATAAACATGAGGAATAAAATTCCGAGCTCAATTAGTGAGGTGTTATTATAAGCAAGTTGATGTATTTGATCATTTCCGATCAGTTTGGTAAGGGTATGCCGAATGTTTTTTACAGCTTTGTTTAATTTTTTATATTCAATAAAATCTTATTTGCCGAGAAAAAAATGAACAATAAAAATTATGTTATGTTGTTTATTGAAAATAATAATATTTTTATAGTTAATATTATATAGTATAATTTTATTATATAGTTTTTTTTATTGAAAAGCATGTTTATATCAATTGCATTGAAAAGAATGTATCTATTGAGAAACACGTATACACTAATTATACTATGGGAGAGAAAATAGCGGAGGGAAATCTATGGATAATTATTCTATACATTGAGCCGTGGAAACTAAAATTTTTCACAAGTGTTGTAGTTTTAGAGTTTAGGGATCCAGCTTAGGGTGTAAGGTTTAGGGGTTTAAGTGTAAGAGTTTAGAATTTGGGGATGGTAGTTAGAATTTGGGGATAGGGTTAGAATTTAGGGTTTATAGGTTAAAACCTAAATTCTCACCATATTACCCTAAAAACTAAACTATAACCTCTAAACCCTAAATTCTAACCCTAAATCATAAGTTCTAACCACAATACCTAAATTGTAAACCCTTACGCCCTACACCCTAAATTAAATCCCTAAACCCTAAAATTAAGGCACTTATGAAAACTTTCGGTTACCATTGCCAGTGTATTGAATGTAAATCCAATATATAAACTAAATTTGAATGGACAATTATTTCATATACAGCTGGTATAAAGTTTTTTCTACACAAGTGTGCCTAATTTAAGGCTAAAATTTAAAATTAAAATCCATAACCTTAAACATTAAACCTTAAATTCCAAGCATAATCCCTAAATTCTATACCTTACAATCTAAACCTCTAACCTCAAAACCATAATCACCTAAACTAGCCCGCTTATGGAAACTAAAATTTCCTTCGTCGATGTATATGATAATAATCCAATTTGATTTAAGTACTACAAAAGTCTATCATAGGGACGACTCATTCAATTCAGTTGCTCTATTCACAATGACAATATTACTTTTTTTAGTATTCTAATTTAATTACAAGGTATTATTTTAGTCCGGTTTCAAATTTGGATATACTCACACAGTCCTACGCATTATACTGCTTGAATCCGAGTCTCCTAGAATAAAGGTTTAACAGTCAAATAAGTGCCGAAATTATACCTTTTTTTTCTAGATAGGTGTCTAAACTATATTTTGGGCCAAATAGGTACCTAACGTTTTCTTTCGTGACCCAATAGGTGCCTCACCGTGACAGACGTTAAAAGATCTCGTCATTCAATCAGAACATGACATGCGGCATGTTATTTTTTATGTATTTTTAATTTAAAAATTTGTTTAAAAATTTGATTTTCGTTAAAAATCCCAAACTTTTAATTTCTTTCAATCAAACACCTAAATCACATTTCCCTCACCGTCCAACATCCCCACAAGTCGTTGGTTCATCGCTCAAAGCGCCGGGTACCTCACCGTTCGACATCTGCCTTCCTCTATCCGTCGGTGGGAACCCAATCGTCCTCTTTTTTCTTCATTGTTGGGCGTTCGTCAATGGTGCAATAAACGGTTCATTCGTCGGTTTTTAACGACGAGATGATAGTGTTTTTAGTAGTGGGAGTCCGATGGAGACAAGGGTGGCATTGGTGGTTGGAGTGGAGGAATTTAGGGATTTATGGTTTGAGTTTGGGGTTGGAAGAATTAAAGATTGTTGGGTTAATTAATACTTATTTTTTTATTTTTCTCATTTTTGGACTTTAATTTCAAAAAATGATAAAGCAAGACACGTGTTAGTATTTCATTGGATAACGTGAAAAAATAACATCCGTCGGTGAGGAACCTATTTAGGTCACGGAAGAAAGCGTTAGACACATATTTAATCAAAAATATAGTTCATGCACCTATTTGAAAAAAAGTATAATTTAGACACTTACTTAACCGTTAAGCCTAGAAGAAATAACATCATTCTATACCACTAAAACCATTTAATGTAATTAACTTTTTCACAAAACTTTTTCGATAATATTGTCTTTCTAAAATATTTTTCACAACAATTTTAAAAAACATTTTCTAAATTAATACTTTTCAAAATCTAACCGAAATGAAACTTGGCCTTAAGTTCAGAGCTCATCATGTTCGTATTTAAAAATAAAACTTTTTAACTATTATTTTTTTTATTAAAATAAGGGTTTAACTATAACCTATTTTTTTAAAGTTAATTAATATCTGTATTTCATTTTTAATGGAAGAAATCAAATCATGTTGCAGCGAAAATCTAGTTAAAAATATTCTCTGTCTCTTCGTATGATTATGATTAAAGATCTTGTTTATGTGCCATACAATGTGCAAAGCTATGCCCTTAGCTAGGGTTCTAATTAGACCCTAATCTTATGAAAAATGTTAAGACCATCTGCATCAAAATTGAAGATTTAATTTAGGTAATAATAATCCTTTTGAATTTGTGTAGAGGGAGGGCCTCCTTTATTCTCTTTTCAAAATCATGAGATACATGAAAAAAAAAAAGATTTGCAATTAATTCAGAGCTTATTTTAATTAGATCATGTAGTTAATACGGGAGTAGCAAGTAGATTTAACGTACGGATGGGCATGGAATTCGAATCTAACGGGTTTTGATCCAACTCGATTTTATAGGATTAAGTTTTTTTTAAAAAAATATTCATTTCGGGTGAAAAATTGTTAAGCATCGAGTCGGGTCGAGTCATGTTTAGAGTGAAAAAAAATCATCCCGAATTATTTATATAATTTTCTATAGATTTACAAGTAATTACTATAATACCTCTTTTATATAATTTTCCAATTACATCTTTAATTTTATTAAATAAAAAGGAAAGATAATAGGGATAATTTTTATAATTACCTCTATATTTTTTCTTATTATCCCCTTTATATTTAATCAAAAATGAGAAAATATTATTATTTATTTGTTTTAGGTCGGGTCAGGTTATGTCAGGTCGATTGAGGGTTTAATTTCTAAATTTGGGTTGGATGAAAATTCAATACACGTCGGATCGGGTTGGACAAAACCCGACCCGTGTTCATCCCCAGTTTAAATACTTTAGCTAAATCAAGGTTTTAGATCATAAGTAATGTTAAACAAAAACATTTTTAAAAACAATACCAAACAAACTAATCTAACCTAACCATAAATAACTTTAAAGTTTGAATTTCAATTTTCGTAACTTATTATTTATCTCATGATTTATTTTTTAAAACCTGAGATGAACTTGTATAGACGAGCCATCTGATGTAAAGACGATTTTTAGTGCGGGTCATTCAATTATAGAATCATCCGATGAAGTTTTTTTAACTTCGATTATAATTTTATAGTAGTATTTGTTCTATTTGTTTAAAATTGGATAAAATTCACGCACAAATTACAGATAAAGTTACTCAAATCAAAGTCATTAGAATTACCATTTTGATATGATACTAAAAATGAATTATTCGAAACTCAAACCCGAAACTAATCGAATGGAGTAGGTAATCCAGATAAGAATTTAAAGACTTAGACAAGAACCACAAGCATAAGAGGAAAGGGGAAAGAAATCAAACAAAGGCCAAGCTACTTTAATTTGGAAAACCCCAATGTTATCAATTAGCTAATGAAACCTACAAAATCCCAGACAGACAAGAAAACAAATGCATAGGGACAAGAGTGAAAGATGTTATGATTACAGCTTTGTCTCATTTTGGAGGTCAATGAGGCAATGGCACCATAATTACAGATCCAGGTTTTAAGTGTCTTTTACCTTCTCTATCTTTTCCAAGTGGGAATTTCTACTGTTAATCAGCTTTTGTTTTTCTCTCAGTGATAATTAGTAAGACCCCATTTGAGTTTTTGTCAACACAACTGTACTTCTTGGAATAGCTGCAAAACATTCTCTTAAATAGTGTCTGTCTATCTTATATTTTATATATGTGATCTTTATATTTTGTTGAAAAATTCGCTTGTTAAATTCTTTTAATTTTTAACTGTTAGAGTTTATGACTCGAATTTTATTTTGATTCGGTTTAATTGATAAAGATTTAAAACTGAAGTTAAATTAGGCATCTGTGGGTGCGGAGAAAGCATGATGGAGGTCTGTTAAAGCTCTTGTGATATGATACAAGTTATTTCTTCCGTTAGACTTTGGTTTAATATGAAAATTTTAATTTGAATAGATTTCTTGTTAGGCAAGTTTCTTCTGTAATCGTGTTGATTACAATATAATAAGTTCTTGTAAAGTCGTTTAGCCACACAAACACGTGTCATTGTAATTCTTTTGGCATCATAGTCAGTTTCTCCTCCTTTGTTTATAATTTTTTTCCTCTAATTTTTTCATGTAAATTTTGATGTCTTTTTTACTGTGCAATCATTACACTTGACGTTATTCCATAACATTTACATTATTCAATTTATTTTTATACTCATCTATTATAAGTTTAATATCATTCGAATCTATAATCTCTAAAAGTTTTAAAAGTGGAGGGACGTTATATAAACGTACAATCACCCATTAGGAGCAAATTTCGTCATCTTCTTTAGATAGTAATTGTTTGATATCGAAGCTATCAGATTTTGGTCACGGATTGTACAATAATCTTAAAGCAGAAACATGTTTTAAGAGCTTTTACAATACAAACAGTTTGATTTTGCACCCAACAACAAGTCGTGAGGAACATTGGGTTGGCAATGTCACGTTGCAAAAGCAATGATTTTTGGACAATTCTATTACATGATTAGAAAACCAACAATTAGCTTTCCTGTATACAAAGCACCAGCTGTTCTAATCAAACTTTAGTCCGGAGAGATAGATGATGGGAGGGATCGATGTTACTCGAATTCAGATGTGAGAAACAAACATTGAAATATGTCTGATACGAATATATTTGATTTTTCTATATTTCACAATGTATTTGAAAGGTCTTTAAAGATCATATTTTTCTATTTATGTCCGAATATGTTTGATATACAAATTAGGTACAAGGACGGAGCGTCCTTGGGCCCAAAGGACCTATGTCCTTGATATAAATCTCAAAAACTTGATAAATTTTAGTCGAGTGGTGATTTGACTCATGTAAAGAAATAAGTATTTAAATTTTAAAATATAAAAGTTTTATTAAATATATAATCAATTAGAAGCTAAACTAAGAAAGAATGACGGTTGGCCTCAAATATTTTGGTCTAATAATAATTTAAGTCAATATAAGTTTAAATATTAGACAAATCAGACATTGTTCCTAAAATTTCGAGTTTAAATACTTAATAAGCTATTGTATTTTGTAAATTTAATATTTTGACCCCTCTCAATATTAGATCCTGGCTCCGTCCTTGACATGGATACTTCAAACACAATATGTAGCTCAATCACATGGTTTGCCCCCATCAAGTCGAGTCAACGTGAAACGCCAGGGAATAAAAATCCCACATTTTCTAGCCAGCTTTACATAACATAATCCAAATCTGTAAAAAGAAAAGGCATTGGATTCCCAGACAGATATAGTACTAGTTAGCATGTTTTTCAAACTATGTCATGATTAAGCAACCCAATTTGTCCACCATAAATACCCAGAACCAGCCCCCTACCAAGTCCATGCACAGAGTTGGAGCCAAACATGAAGGTCAAAATCCAACTAATTCTACCCTATCTGCTCCTTGCACTTCTTACATCTTCACTAGCCATGGGAACAGGCAAGTTCTTTTCTGGTTTTTTGTTTTGTTCGAATCAAACAAACATCTCTTCGGACAATCTTATGCAAAACACTGTAATAATATATGTTTACAGTTAACGATGATGTGAAGATGACCAGACCTGCAAAGCCGAACCCAGATTCTGTCAACAGGTTCTTGTTAGCTACTTGGGTAAGTTTCTCTTATCTAAATACACGCGTCAGTGTATCGAATATAAATCTTATATATACGGTTGATATGTCCGGCATATTTGTTTGTTTGTCTGAATTTTCTTGTGTGTAACAATGAAGGAAAGTGGAACGAAGGTGAATGAAAACATGAAGAAGGTTCCATCTGCTCCGAATCCGAAAGGAAACCGGCATCCACCATCCAAGCCATGAATATGAATATGTTGATTCAATCCTGTTACTGTTATTGTGTGTGTGTGGATTTATTTTCTTCATTATGTGTTAAATATGCTTCAATACTTTGGAAATTTTTGTCAGAGAAATTCCCCATGCCTTGTTTTTAAAATGCAGCCGATACTGAACGTAATGACGAGTTATGTACCACAAGATTCGATTGTATTTGGGAGTCGAGTTAAATAGGACATTTAAACAGATAATATAATGACTAATCAGGGACTGAGTCGCGATTGAATTATGAATCATAAAAAGTAATTAAATCATAAAAATTAAAAGAGTTAAGGTTTAATTTTACTAATTAAACAAAAAAGTGTAGGTCAGACTTCATTATATTAATTTTAACTCACGGTATCATAAATAATAATAAAACACAATTAAACCATCAAATTACGGGGACAATAACCCCTCCCACTCACCCCACTATGTAGATTCGTCCATATAACTAGTTATATTATAAATAATTCGATTATATCTGAAATTGAGTTAGATCAAACTTTTAAATAAAAATAAATAAACTCTAGCTGCGAATTTTTCACCTATAATAACGCTCACGATATTTAGAAATTACAACAGTAACAAAATCTGCAACTGAAATTTATGTGCTCGATATTTAGATTGGGTGTTCGAGAGTTGCAGAGCTCGAAAGACAAGGGAAAGATCTCGAGATGAGGGAGCCCTTTCTAATAGGATCAGACTCTCTTTTATACTACTTGCTACCACCCGTGACTTATTATCTGGCGATCTTTCTAACTTAATTTGTTTCATTTATAATGTCAGAATTAGGGACGCTAATTGAGTTAAATAGCTCGCAAACAGTTCGAGCTCGACTCGATCAAAATTTGATCAACGCTCGACTCGAGATCTTAGCAACTCAAGTCGAGCAAAGCCCAACTCGACTCGATAAGTTCGCAAGCATCTAGTTATTTTATAAAAAAATATGATTTTTTGATGGCTACTTTAAAAAAATATATGTCTCATGAAGTTTAATTACTAATTGAAAACTCTAAAAAAGTTCAGTTACTTGTTAGGTAATTTACCCATAAAATATTTTATTTCAAATTTTTAAAACATTTTGTATTTTCTGATAATTCAAAAAGTTAATTTGTATTAATAAGAAATTAAATTATAATAATTAAGCTTTCCTTTTATTTTCTGAATTAAGACAAATGGATATTGGTGTGCATTCTTTGAGCGCCTTTGATACAGTTGGAAGCGTCGAAACGCAATATAAACCAAACCATATGGTACAGTTGGAATCAAACATTTAGTTCGATCTTTTTAGATAAGACAACTGCTTTACTACAGCTGAGTATTCACTGGGCAAAAGCATATGCATGCTCCGCCCAGCAGGCTCCTGTCGTCACCCCCGCCACGGTTGAAATGGTACAGTGGCAACTTCCACCCGTTGGAGGGATTTGTCTTAATTCGGATGGAGCTGTATCGACTATTTCAGGGCTTAGCTCAGTTGGGGGTGTTCTCCGAGATAATGCAGGTAATTTCCTCTCCTCCTATGTCAAAAAGATTGGAATATTGAATGTGCTTCAGGATGAACTTTAGAGTATTTACGAAGGTTTAAAATTGGTTCGTTCTCTTGATCTTGATCGATTGATTGTTCAAACTGACAATGTCGATGCCTTTCGGCTGCTCACTAATCGGTCTCATTCAAGCCCTCTTGCTTTGATACGGTCTATCTCTGCAATGCTTGCTTCAAGTTGGCTGATTGAATTTGTGCATATCCGCGAGAAGCATATATGGCAGCTGCTTTCATGGCCAAATGCAACACGGATCTTCTAGAAGTCCATACCACTTTTGATACTCCAAATCATGACACCGCTCGTATTTTTCATAAAAATTTATGGGGTCCCTCATACATCCGCTTAAAGAGAATCTGGTGTAATGGCTTTTTGCCTCCTTCCCTATTAAAAAAAATAGAGAAAAAAAAGTTTTTAGTTCTTATATAAAAAATACGATTGAAAGTTAAATCCCTAAGGCATTCTTTCATTTATTGCTCATTGAAGATTTTTGAAAAACTAAAAAGAGTCTCACACTCGAATATCGACTCTATCTAATTCGATCATGACATGTTTGTTTATTTATCTCCTCAGTCGTCACGGTTTTTTTTTCTTTCTGAATTTGCATGTTTATATTAAACTCTAACAGCATCATTAGATTTTACCTATATTTAAAAATAAGGTAAAAGTTTTGGCGATCTTAACGAACAACGAGCCGAATCTAATAACGAGATTTTTTAACAAGCACGAGTCGAGCACTATTTAACTCGCGATTGACTCGCTCGATAAACACCTCTAGTCATAATTAAATTACTGACATTACTTAAAAAATCTAACTTCTCATCTTATTAAACCAAACGATTGTTTCGAGGTCTCAATTTCTATTCGACTATTACAATCGAGCGAGATTCAAGGAGCTTAACATGGATTTTTCAGGAAATGTGTAAAACCTGATGAGAAATGTTTGAGGGGTGCTATCATGCATGTTGTCCTTAAGCCGCCATTCTATGGAGTATTTCTTTTACTATCGATGTATGAAATGATAACCTTATTATTTTTTGTTGATTGGGTCAATTATTTTATTTTGAAATAATAATCAAATCCGATAGATTATAATTTCTCGATTCAATGGGGCTGTTCCTAAACTTAACATTTCCCCCAAAATTTTAATTCATTAAATTATTGGGCTAAGGTACCAACAAAACTTTTTCATACATTCGAATAAGGTTCCGTTCAGCGGAGCTGACAAAACCCAGGTTTGGGGTGAAGAAGTAGCGTTTGAGACTAAAATTAGGTGTAAAAACATGATGAAGAGACACAAACACAGGGTTTTCGGCAGAATTTTTTCGTTCGGCATCTAGTTTTTCTCCAACCGTGTTGCCGAACGAGCCCTAAGTCATCATTGTTAAGAGAATTTTGATTGAATATCATCTCGACTTGAACAAAATTATTATCCTGTGGCAAAACAAGGACACATGATAATTCCAAAAGAATAATAATAACTTGGGTAGGGTGCCTGGCTGAGGCTGCAAGGGCCTTTTTTTTGTATAAAGAATCAAAATGATGATAATGTAGCTTTCACTAAACTTTATAATGTTCTTCATAGGACAATGCTAGTCTTTGCAATCATCGACCAAAGCAATGCCCAAACTCACATAAAATTCCTTCCTATAGAAGAACTCTTCAACATTTTTCATTCTCACTCTCCGTCATGGAAGACAACAACGATGACAGTTTCTTCGACAGAAAAGCATCCATCCTTTTATTCGGCCTGGGATCGGCGGCCTTGGTCGCAACAATCTACCATTGCATTGCCGCAGGATGGTGGCGCCGAGGTAATGATAATGTCCGAGGCTGGACATTGCAACAAACAATCCAAGATCGACAGCAACATGCGTTAGGACACGAATTCGTTGGAGATTACAAGCTTGGAGATTTCGAAGTTCGAGCTCATCCCTGTCCATAAGTACCGAAAGGGCACGGCTTTGGTCAATGATGACGGGATGTGTGCGGTGTGCTTGTCTCAGTTCGAAGAAGACGAGGAGTTGAAGACGTTACCGGGATGCTCACATTCTTTCCATGCATCGTGTATAGATATGTGGCTTTACTCGCATTCGAGCTGCCCCATGTGCTGCGGCAAATATCGCACCACTTACCGGATTCCGATTCCGTGCGTTTAGATACAGGTATGTTACATAATATTGTACAACCTCGGATGTTGTGATCATTTAAAGGTTCATTGATTTCAATCTCGCAGATGCACTAGTTCTTAGCCTTCCATGTAATGATGTTGTTTCGTATGATATTGTTTTAACGAATTTTTAATTTATCATTTTGAAGGTAATATTCGTATTTATCGACATTTCTAATGATTTTCTCAAACTAATAAAAATATATTAGGTAAAAACGAAATTAAATAAAAAGTTCGAAACACTAAATCATTTTCTTTTAAAAAAATATATTAGGACAATAACATTCTTTTTTTAATGGGATGACAATACATTCTCGGGATGAGATATCTGTGTGAATAAATCATATCCTTACAAATAAAAAACTCAACGCATTATGTGATTGATTAATTTGGATCGAAAATTATAAATGTCTAGTATAGAGACTACCTTTTCAATTCAATTTGCTCAATTTACAATGATAGAATTCAAACTTATTGTACTTAAAGAATATAACATCTCATTCCGTTATATCATTAATAATATTTTTTTTATTATGAAAATAATCTTTTATTTTTTATTAAAAATATTCTTTTAAGGGGTATTAGAGTAAAAACAATAATTCTAAGGCCAATGATACGTTTCTGTCCTTCTTTATTGTGTGATTCCTTGTGAGGATCCTCTCGACCATAAAAATACAAGGAAATTCGCTCCACTCTTCTTTAATCTTTTCCATGGTGGCCCTATAACTTTTAGTATAAATTACGTAAATTATCACTGAATTTTACTCTCAAACTTATTTTAATCATTGAATTTTAAAACGTTTGATTTACTCACTAAAGTTTAGGCATTGAACATTATCTATCACTCCCATGTTAACTTTTTAACGACATCCATTTACCGGAGAATGAAGGAACTTCTCTAAGATTCAAACGGTAAAAAACTTCATCGGCACTAGAAAAGTAACATACTGAGAAACTGGCTCCATCCGGCGACGAATGAGGGAGATCGAAGAGAAAAGAACCAATTTTTTTTTGGCTGATTCGTGAACTTCGAGCATTTTTCAGTAAAATGAAGGTCTGATTCGAACTCAGGGGGTCGAGACGAAGTGACTAATGAAATTTGAGATCGAGATACCACCATTTACAATAATTTAGGGTTTAAGAGTGACAAAAAATGTTCAATCTCTAAACTTTAGTGACAAAAACGTTCAATGTCTAAACTTTAGTAACAAAAAACGTTCAATGTCTAAATTTCAGTGAGTAAACTGAATATTTTAAAACTTTAGTAATTAAAATAGGTTTAAGAGTACATTTTAGTGATGATTTACTTAATTTACCCTAAGTTTTATTTTCATTTCTCATTTGTTGTTGAAAGCTAGAGATGTCTTAGTTAGATTGGGTCGAATTCGAGTCAAATTTATACATGATATAGATAATATTAGTTCAATTATTTGAAACAATGACAAAGTAATTTTATTCTTCACAAACAATTTTAATTCAACGAAATATAATTTTCTTAATTGATGTTTTAAATAAATAAGACACGTAGCAGTGGATTAAAACTGTTTGTAAAGAAAAAATGAAAAATACACTATTAATGTATGGATAATTCTAACAGTAAATGACATGTAACCTGATGTACCACTATTTATATGTACCGTAATATACCATTAATTGTTTTAATTAGTTTTAAAATTCTAAGGACCAAAAGTGTTACTATCCCATTTTAGAATAAAATCTTAAAAAAATTATATTACTTTATCAGATTTTTTTTTATTTTTAATTAAAAATAATTAAACTTTTATTACTATAATAATTCCTACCTCCACTTTAATTTAAGGGTAAAGTTCACAAATGGTCACTAAACTTTGATCAATTATTTAATTTGGCAATAGAACTTTTAATTGCTTTAATAATATCATTAAACTTTTAGTTTGGTTTCAATTTGGTCACTGACCCGTTAACAACCGTTAAAAGAGTGATGTGGTTGTTAAAATATTTTGTATAATAACATATTCAAATAATTTAGTCATAATTAAAAATAAATAAATTTAAGCCTCATTATTTCAATTTGACCCTATTTTTAATAGAAATAATTAATATTTGAATGGAATTGATGATGATAGGACTGTAGGGTTTCCATGTTGCTTTAAAGATACGAGACATTAAGCACCCAAACTGTATTTTCTTAACGTCCGAAAATAATTCTAGCAATATAAAAAAATAGGCTTAATGCACTTCTCCCCCTAAATTTTACTTGTTTTTCCAATTTGTCCCCTAAAATATTTTTTGATCTCTTTTGCCTCCTAAAGTTTTCCCTGTTACTCATATAACCCCAAAAATTTAAAACGTTAAAATAAAAAAATTGACCAATTATATTACGCCACATCAGCCTCTTTATTTATTTATTTTAATTTTCAAATAAAAATTCAAAATTAATATTAAAAATAAAATTCAATATAATTAATATAATAAAATAATTATTAAATAATTTTTTCCCCCAAATCAACAACCCTGATTATCCTACCTCCATCTTCAACATGGATCCCCCTCCATCTTCAGCCTGGACAACTCCAACTTCAAACTCGATCCTCCTCCAACTTTTCACCCTATCTTGACATCTAAATCTTCTCGAGATTTAACCTTATCTTTTCACCTTTAAAAAATGAATAATGATTCATCCTTATCTTCTTGGATTGGGTAAAAACAAGTTTTGAAATAAAATAATCAAAACTTATCTGCTATCACCATTGAATAATCTAACGCCCTTAAACCAGTGGGACTATGGCTCGCATTACATAAATTATATATATACATTTATATAAAGAGATAATTTTTTTAATATATTACATACCCAAACTAGAATCAAATTGAATTGACAATAAAAAATAGTGGCTAAATAAGAAATTTACTGGAAAAGCTTTGTGTTAAAATTGTTTAACCAACTTTGAGTTGTGAGAGACTGTAAAAAATTTACAGAAGAAATTTACAGGAGAACCCAACAGAGAATCAACCGGAGAATTAATAAGATCCAAAGAAAATCCAAAGCCGAAATGAAAATCGTGGGGAAACAAAGGGTTGGAACCATCAAGCTTTAACCCGAAGTCATATTTCTTGTCCATGAGAAAGTCATCTTGGGTTAGAAACTGAGGTGGAAGGCAAAACTCAGTGTCATCTAAAACCTCAGCCATGAGAAATAAAACAAGGAAGAAGAAGCTCGAGAGTAAAAGGGAATGGAAAATTGAGGGAGAAGATGATGGCGGAAAAAGATGGGGGTATTTTAGGTATTTTGAGAAATATAATTAAATTAATAAATATTTTAATATTTTTATTTTATTTTAAAATTTTTTTAAAAAAATAACGTGACATGTTCTGATTGGTCAGGACAATTTTTTTAGCGTTAAGGGACAACATGGGTAACGACGAAAATGTTACAGGGCAAAAGAGGTCAAAAAATGCTTTAGAGGGCAAGTTGGGAAATATAACCCCCTAAACCCGCCTATGCGATACGCCTAGTCTAGAAGGTCACATTCGGGTCACCGGAGCGACCCACAATAAAAACAGAAGAAAACTCTTAAAAAATACATTTAAAAGTGTAAAATAATTTTTTTTATTTAAATCCCATTTCAGAAATTATATAAACATATAACGAAATTCCAGAAAACATAGTACAGACTCTGACATAACATAAGACACGACATACATGCCCACTAATTGTACCGGTACCGTACTCCGAAAGCAACGCCGATAGAACTCCAACCACTGATGTCGATCACTATACCCTGATAGATTTCTTCTAACCTGCGATGGTGAAAACAACGTGAGCTTGGGAAAGCCCAGTAATACAAAACTACCAACTAATGTTGTAGGTAGGGCTGAGCATGGTTAACCGCAAAACCGAAAACCAATACGAACCGAGGCGTTTGGACGGTTTATGGTTCATAAGTTTACGAAGCATGGTTAACCGAATTGAACCAAATTTTTTTTATTTAATTTATAGTTATTTTTATAATGTAAAAATAAATATTTTATACTTACAATACTATAGATGCATTTTTAATTATTATTTTTTACTTAAAAAATTAAGTTTTTAATAAATATTTATGAAAAATACTTTAAAACTCTAACTTTTTAATGTTTAAAAGTAATCAAAAAAAGCTATTTTGTCAAAATAAAATACAAAATTTCAAAAATTAACGTTAATATGGAAAAACCGAAAACCGAGGTTAACTGAACCGAAAATCGATGGTTACTAAAATAGCTTACCGAATTTAACCGAAACTGAACTATATACACCCCTAGCTGTAGGCACAAGCAGGTAAATGGCAAAGTAAAATACTGACATGATAATCCTAGCAACAACATGTTTCAATCAACATATTGTTATTCGTAACATCGATATAAGGATTGTTCTTTATCTGTTCACCCGAGCACCAAACAAGATGCCTATGGTCCGAAAATCATGTGAGATGCAGATTACAAAAGTTGGAAAGTGAGAAATTAATGTGTTTCGTTAATCACAGATTGAGATCATACAAAGAGTTTCAGACTTTAGTAAATTAGTTCAGTAGGGTAAAATTATAAAAGGAAGCTAAAAGTTTCATTTTTAGTTACCTTATTACCCTCCAACCATACACCGATATATAGTATTCCAGAACAATATCCAGAAAGACTTACCATATGCCCATTGGGCGTAGGAGCTTACAGAAAGACTTACCCTAGGCCCATTGAGCCTAGGAGCTTACCTAAGGGGATGCCTTAGGTCCAGAAGGACTTACCAGCGTTGAACCTACAAATATTCAATCATATCCCAAAAATGACCAAATCAGATAGTTTAGTAGACAGACATAATGAGAAAAATAGTTATCATACATATATTTCCAGAGTATCAGAAATCAGAAAGCATATTGTTCATATCATTCATAGTGGTATTTTTATTATTATTATTATTATGACAGACAGGATTCATGGTTAGAATCTGAGAGTGAGTCTTAGCTACAAAACAGGGAGAAAAGACATGTGCAAAGAGCACATCAGATGGTTCAAATTATCACTTAGAGAACCTTGATAAATACAGATGGAATATACTGATTTTTAGTCCATGCTATATTGATTTCAGAATTAAGGAACTTAATCGAAAAGTCTGATAATCATCGTCTTCATTCAGGTGCTCAGGGTTTTGTACCTTGTAGTTATTCCAAAAATTTTGGTATTTCATGATTATGCGAGATTTTGAGTGCAGCAGATTTATTCGGGATTTTATATATACTCAAAGAGTACCAGACAATTTGTTCAAGGCAATTTGACTCCCAGGGGAAATTTGGTATTCCAACCCAAGAAGGGTAAAATCTGTACTCGCAAAGCATGTGATTTTAAGCGGCTAATCCAACTTTCACAATCATTCGCTATAACCATTATCCATATTAATGTGGTTCCCAAAGTTCCGATAAATACGACTCACGAGCGTTCTTTCCCGAAATACTAACAGCATCATAAGCTGAACTAATCACCATCATATTTATTACTGACCTTCCAACGAGTATTCAAACATGTCTTTGTATTTGATAAACCAACTTTACAGTAATAAGTGAGGTGGCCAACATTTCTAGATTCGGTTTCACATCCTTTAAGAACAATACAATTATCACACTTTATCGGAATTAAGACTTATCCTGAGTATACTCTTATGCCACAATATGAGGGTAATTTAATTATTCCAGGGGTCAAGAATGTCTTGGTCGTTGAAAGTTTTGGTGGAAAAATATATTTTGATCATTATAGACATTCCAGCTTATCTTTGATACTTTCGAGTATTTTAATCATTTCTGAAACTCAAAGGCAAGTCATTGAGAAATTTAGCAAATTTTGGTGCTTGAAAATATATCAGTCATTCATGTGCCTTTGATATTTCTAGACAATTCATTCATTTCAATTCTCGAGGGTATATTCATCATTTAAGTTAATTTGGCAATCAATGCCCGGGGATAATTTAGTCTCTTTGGTCAATACGGTCATTCTAATCAGTTCAGCCTTATTAGTATTTTCAACCCTTTTAGTCCTTTCAATCAATTCAATCTTTTACGACACTTTGATTAATCCAGACATACGTATAGGTTTCGTAAACTTGTTTTTGGAGATTTATTTAGAAATCAAGCAAATCCAAGTACTTTACAAATTCGAAGGTTTAAGCTTGTTACCAAAACTTTCCAAGCAATTCGAGGTTTTCAGATAAATCAATTATTTTACCAAATCTAGTGTAGATTTCAAGATCGCTTTCATTGCCATGAGCATTTTAGTCCTTCATATACCTCAAGGGCATTTTTTTCATTTCTTAACCAAGCATTTTGAGCGTTAGATCTTTTATCAAGAAATAATCTGAAATGAAAGTTTCAAGGTAAAATGTTTCATCGATTATTCGCTAATCTTGAATTACTTACCGATCATCAATTCCTTATTCGAGTTATTCAGGTCTTAACCAAATAGTTATCTTTCTATTATAATCAATATAACTTTAAAAATATTTAGGCATTAATCAAATTCATTCATGCATTAACCAATACCAACCAGTTCTGTAAAGCATGCAAGAGGTAGTAAAGTATTACCTTAAATCCTTGCTATATCGGCCGGCCCCTTGAATCAACATTTAACTCTCGAACCCAGATTCAACGTCCTCAACCTCTCGAATACGAAGATATGTGAATACCTTCAATTAAACATAATCCACAATCAAACTTTAGCTTTATCACAACTCTTAAACTGAAAAACTAGACACATGCATTCTCGAGTTCAAGGTCAGATTCGGAGGCTTTCGAATTCAAATTTCACAAAACAGACTTCAAAATGGACTTAGGACGTCAAAAAACATAAAATAGGGGTTTTTGGAAATTTGACTTTTTTGTCAAAGTCAACGCTGACGTCAGCAGTCAAACTCAACGCTGATGTCAGTAGTCAATGGTTTGAATTAGGCGAGTCAACTCATTGAGTTGACTCAGTCGAGTTGACTTGGTCGGGTTGACTCACTGAGTTGACTCAGTTTACGGGTCGAACGGGTCGATTGAACGGGCTAGACCGGTTCGGATTGAACCAAATCGAGTTGAACCGAGTTAGACCGGATTAGATCGGACCGGAATGGACCGGTTTACAAGTGAACCGGTCATAACGGCCGAAACTCGCCTTGGCCGGCGCATGGGGCTCACGCGTGGCCTTACACGGCCCAAAAATGCATCAAATTGCATATTTCGGCCAGATCTATACCTAAAACTCATCAACAACTCGAAATCACACATAAACATCTCAGAAATCATCTGAAAACTCACCAAATCAGAGGAAACCCGAAGGTTTTAGCATAAATCTGGTGAAAATGCAAATAACGGCCAATCGAAGGGATGATGTAGGGGTTTTGTTCGCCTTGCCTTGCTGAGCATGATGACGCCGGCGGTGTCTCACACCAGTAGCTGAAGCGGCTGGAAAACGGAAACTTTTTGAAGGGGTGAAAACCCCTTGAATTGTCGAAGCTTTACGCGTGGCGGGCAAGGGTGAGACCGTTGTGTGATGGTGAGTCTACAGACGTCGGAGGTGGTCGCCACGGACGGTCAATGAGGCGGATCGGTGGTGGTTTCTGGGGGATGGTTGAGAGAAAATGAAAACCTCAGTGGGGTTCTCAATTGATCTGAAAGAAGAAACAAAATGGGTTCTCGTAAGTGAAGGGTCCAGTTGGGTTTAAATTACCCTGGTAACATACAAACAGTGTTCAAAAATAAATTCATGCAGCTCTATTACAAGAGCTACCTTAGCTCATATAGTTAAGCCTTTGACTTACAAGGCCAAGGGGCATGAGTTTGAAACCCCTTGGCAACACTTCTTTTCAAACATTTCATTTATAGTTTTTTTAAAAAAATAGGGTGTTACAAGAAAACATATAAAATTTAGGGGGGAAAGTGCATTAAGCCTAAAAAATAAGACAAACTATATCAGATACCATTTAATTGCTCCAAAATTTTATGCACCCACCCTTAATCTAATTCATCCAGCAATTGTGTCTCCATATTAGCAAAGCAACCTAAATCATTAATGAACTGTAAGAAAATTAACACTGTAACCACTAATTTTGTTCGGGTTTTATTTTTTAACTTGGGATTATTTGTTTAATACTAATATATATATCATGTCGTTATCGTTGTTAATTATTAAATTTATTATTATTAAAAAAATTAAAATTAATTAAAAATGGCATCATTAGTATAATGTTTATTATTATCATTTTTAGTTATATTATAGTATTACTATTCTATTATTATTATTATTATTATTATCATTACTATTATTATTTCTATCACGGTTTTATTACTATATATTATTATTGCTATATTATTATTAGTATGTTGTTATTATTATTACTAAACAAAAACAAAAAATAAATAAATACATAATTAATAAATAAAAGCCCAATTGGAATTATAATGTCCATTTACAGTTTTATCAAATAACCCTATTTGCCAAACCCAGTACAACCGGCTCAAACCCAAACTAAATTAAATCAGTCGACTACCTTAAACCCATTACACAATTAAACCCAAACTCGTTACCCGGCCGGTTCACCCAAAACTCAAATCCCTAACCCGGATAACCTAACCTTAAAAACCTTAATCCTCAACCCTAGCCCTCAATCGCCGCCAAGGAGACCCTTCCTCTTCCTTCCAAAAACTTCCTCTTGGCCGTTCAGCTCTCCAACGGCTACATTTGATGCCACATCAGCGACCACGGCAGTTATTGCCCCGTCAATCCTCCACATCGCCGCCACGTCTGAGCCACGGTGGCAACAACAACCACGCATGCATCACGAGCTTCCTCCAACAGTCGTACCTGACACATGCAACCTGCAAAACAAAAAACAAGCAACAACAACAATAGAAGACAGTTTTTCTTTGTTTTTACTCATGTAAATCGGCTATAAAGCCCTAGATCAAACCAATATAAGCCCTAGACGAGAATTTTGGGAAAAATCAATACAAAAACAAAAAAAAACTTCTCTAAAAGTGTCTTTCTTCTTTTTGCATGTTAAAGATCGCACAAATATAAAAAGAAAAAAAGAGAGGAAGAGTTAGTTCTTAACGGTCGGATCAGTGGCCGTCGTTTCGTCTCCCTTTGCTTGAAAGGCATTTTAACTCGAGTTTTATTAAAAAAAATTGAAGCAAAAAAGAAAGGGACTTTTAATTTTCGACTTTTTTGAAATCTCAAAAAATAGAGTTTGTTTTTAATCAGGCTCGGATCTAACTGAGTTTTTGTTTTTTTAAAAAAAAATTGGGTGTTTTGAGGCTGTCTCCGGTGGCCAAGGCGATGATATATGGTGGCCAACCCACCAGTTTCTAGAAAAACGAATGGGTGGAGGATCTTTTTTTAGAGCATTTCAAGAGGTTTTTTTCCTTTTAGTTTGTTTTGAGACAAAATGAAATTCTAGGCAATTTTTTATCCGTGTTTTTGGTATATAAGCTTGCGGTAATGCAACGCCGTTTTGGCCACCTCGACCCGTGCATTGACCCATATTCGGGAAGGATCTACGACTTTCGGTCGAGGGGTAAACTACCTCTTTAGTCCTCAAGCTTTTGTCATGCTTCCACTCCAGTCACGGGTTAATTACCCTCCTAGTCCTCCCATTTTTCTTCCGCATTCATTTTTGGTCACGGGTTTACCCCTTTTCAGTCATTTTTTTTTTCTGGTTTTGCTTTTAATTTCATCCTTTTTCTATTTTGTGTTGTTTAAATTTTATCCTTCGAGTTTTGTTTATTTCCATTTTGATCATTAGTATATATATTATTATGTTATATGCATATATTATATCATCTATTATGCTATACGTTTTATGTATGTATGTTAGTATATTTATACTTTATATTATATATAACATATATCACATTTATATTATATGGTATTTATTATATATATATAGTTCTTTATCTTATTATAGATATTTATACGTCGTATTATATAATATTATTTATGTTATATTATAGTATGATATTTATCTATATATTGCTTATTTAAATTTCTTTCGAATCGGCCTTACAGTGACCTGCAACGGGGGATGAATCGTTTTATCATGGCACATTCCATCTAACATCTAACACCTAACACTTAATTTCCGCAACTAGCTTAATTTCTCGCATTTAATTTTTGCACTTTAAATTTCCACATTTAATTTACCGCATTTTATTTTATGATGTTTCGCTCGATCCGATCCTTTTTTGGATTACTTTTTTTCGATCCGGTCCTTTTTCCCGATTTTTAATTTTCGCCTTCATGTTTCTATTCCGTATGTACATATTTATTTGCTTTATTTTCTCGCATTCGAACATATTAACTATTAATGTGGTGCCCTTTTCTCGATAGTAAACATGGCTAGTACCAAACATAGTGGTGGTTGTTTTTTTATTTATTATCGAATAATGGGGTTGTTAAAATTTATTCGCATTTTTAAACGAATTTTAAATTGATTTAAAATTTAAACTCGCAAATTTCTAGTTAAGGCAAATCGTATTTGACTAGGTACCAATTTTTGGACGGTGTAGGGGCGTTAATCCTTTCCCATCCGTAACTGACTCCCATACCCATTTTCAAAAGAATCTCTGGTTTCATTTTTTTGTGTCCAGACTATCCCTTTTAAAATGATCGGTGGTGACTACAGTCGTTTGTTATCTAATCTTTATTTTTCAAAAATCAAATTTTCAAAACAAAAATTCCCCAATTTCCCACTTTTCAATAAATTTCAAAACATTCCTTTTTAGCAATTTTGAAAAAGGTCACTACAGCTGGCGACTCTGCTGGGGACAAATTTTGTTTTTACAAAAAATAGAGTCAAGCCACGAGTTGAGTACCTTTTGCCTCGATTGGAAATTCTGAGTTTATTTTCAAATTAATTTAACACCTTTTTAGAAATGTGAGTTCATTTTAACGCATTTTAAAATTTGACATTTAAACTCGTTCGTATAAGTAGAGGGAAAACGCTAGTGCTTTTGTGAAGATATTGTTCCTTCGTATGGGCCCAGTAAGTACCTTTGGGGCTCGAGTACCCTATGTTTTCGTGGGAATATTGTTTCTCTGTATGGATATAGCGAATGGGTTCCCTTAAATTGAACTCGATTGAAAGGAGCCTATAATGGGCGATGATCGGGGGCCTTGCTACCCTTAGAAGGGGACAGTGAGGACAACTTAAGTCCCTTTTAGCACCAAAACTGCATGTAGAGCATCTAAGAAACCACCCTTTTTGAGCCATTTGTAACCCTAGAAATTAGAATATCATGCGAATAGGGTTCATTTTGTGCTAGCGCATGTCGGGCATGTTTTTGTCTTCCATTTGTAAATATTTAATTCATACTGACCAGTGTTTTCTCTTGACATTGCATCAGCATTGTATTGCATAACATCATTATTCATTTATTTGCATTATACCATCATGAGGTATTGACCTGATAATGGTGGACACAGTGGAGATCGTTCATGAATCGAGAGAAAATCTAGTAACCTAGATGTCAATTAAATGCAATATTCAAGAGTTGCAAACTTCTCTCATATATTCGTGGGTGTTGTTCTTGTAAACCATGTCTAAATCAATACCCTCGCATTTAGGGTGTTTACTTTGCGTTTACATGCATTCATTCTAGAATCATCACACTTTGACTTACATTGCATTACATGAACTTAAATTCCATGGTAATTGAACTCAACATTGATTTCGTTCATTCATACAATAGTTGCAGCATACGAGCATTCAACATCAATTTCATTCATTCACATGGTAATTGCCTCATACATCGATTTTATTTATTTGCACGACAGTTGCATCACACATTGATTTTATTCATTTGCACGATAGTTGCATCACACGACCATTCAACATTAATTTCAGCCATTTGATGGCAATTGCATCATACATTAATTTTATTCATTTGCACGACAGTTGCATTGTACATTCATTCGCATGATAAATACACTTATCATTAATTGCATTCATTTGCATCATAGTTGCATCACATCATCTTAAAATGCTAGTTGTTTGCATCAACATCTTAACATTGCATTTAGAGACACGCATTTCCTCATTCATCATCACATCAGTTTGAAATAAAGAATATGCCATGTTCGAAAAAAATGATGCCCCAAACGGTGAAAAGGGCGAGATTTATGACCCATATTTACGAGCTAGACAGTGTAAGTGATTTCGTATTGGGGGCACCCGAGCACCCCATCGGTAAGTTTGCATTCAAAACAAAAAAGCCCGAATGTGGTGTCAATTTTTTCTGTAATGGCCTAAGGCCACATATTTAAAGTTTCAATAAAAAGATGCAATCTATTTTCAATTCTCTTCATTTTATAAATATATTTGCTTATTAGGTCCGCGTATATCAATTGCACAAGGAACATTGACTTCGGCCCAAAGGTTGAGCCCGAGTAACCTGTGCTTAGTTGAACTCCTAAGCTGCAGAGATTATGAAGGTGCGACTTGCATTTCACCTTAAAGACCACACATAATAACAAATCGGTACAATTTGATGCTAAAGTCTTCGAAAAACATTTCAATATTTAAAGCCTGGTAATAGGCATTTTCGAAAAAGACCAATTGACTTAACCTTCAAAGCCTGGTAATAGGCATTTTTTAAAAAGCACTTCAAAGCCTGGTAATAGGCATTTTTCATTTAATCAAAAAGCACTCCAATGTTTGAAACCTAGTAATAGGCATTTTCGGATAAGAGTGTGGAATTTTTAGGGCACTCCGTTGAAGCCCATCCCAATTGAAACTCTTCGCTTCATGAATGATGGTAATATTTTCAAAATCATGATAATGCCGAATAGCTCGGGAATTTGTTGCTTGCTCTATCATTTATTTCGAGCCAAAGAAATGTGATGAGTTGAATTCCCCAAACAAAAATGAACCTGCCCAATGGCAAGTTGGTCAAGCTTTAAAGTAACTTAAAATGCACTTCACATCTTCAAACATCAATTCAGCTTTCGAGGTCTCATAGACACAAGACTTGCTTGGGGCAATCCTCGGTAAGCTATTTTCAGTGTTTCTTGTGCACTTGATGTTTGGGGCATTCGATAGCGTCTGATATATTTACAATTTGAAAAAAAATCATTTTCCTCAATAAGCATCTCACTTTAAAATCAGAAAGCGCATTTCCTACGTTACTCACAAAGATTTCAAACTTTTGCTAACAAGAGTAAGCAACAAATTTTTTTGGGCAAAAATTTTGCTGGAACATAAATATGACCCGTGACGAGGATATTCCCGAGACCAAATTGAGCAATCGACCAAAGATCAAGAAAAAACAATCTAGAAGATAAACCTTGAAAGGTTGAACCCGAGCGTGAGGTAGGGTATTCTAGCAGCATTGGAGCCCCAATGAAAACAAGGCCGATTTTTTTCCTTGAAGAACCGGATTCGCCCAAGTGGTCCTCAATTGGCATTCCTTCATGCATCTTATAGTCAGGAATCCCTAGGTTAGGGGGCAGGCTGACACATGCAACACATCATTCTATCTTTTTGACAAGTATTGACAAATTTACGAAGACCTTAATCTGCAACTTCACATTTGAAGAAGTAGATTCCAGCAAGATCGTAATTCACACTTTCGTGAAATCGAGCTAAGACTTTGATCCATGACTTCTTGAAAAGTGGATCACAACAAAGAATCGAGAGTTCCCAACGTGAAGAACTCATCCAACAAGAATCAAAGGTTCTCGTCAAGAATAGCCCATCCAGCAAAATTCCAGGTGTTACTTCAAGATCTACACCAAAGCTCGCAGTGCGCGGTTTTATTTTTGAACTGACAACCTTTAGTGCTAGAAGTTTAATATATTAGTAGCCTCTAGTGCTCGACTTAAAATTTTCGAGAATCAGTAAGGCCTTCAGTGCATGGTAAACCGAACAGTCAGTAAACCTTTCAATGTTTGACGTTATTTTTCAGCCATCAGTAATACCTTCAGTGTTTGATGAGCCAAACCATCAGTAAGACCTTCAGTGTCAGACTTTAATTTTATGGGAATCAGTAAGACTTCAGTGCATGGTGACTCGAACTGTTAGTAAACCCTTTCAGTGTATGACTTTATTTTCTAGCCATCAGTAAGACCTCCAGTGCATGGTAAGCTATATCGTTCGCAAATCCTTCAATGTTGAACCTTTATTTTTGGCCATCAGTAAGACCTCTCATGTACTTGGTGAGCCAGACCGTCAGTAAATCCTCTAGTGTTTGACTTCATTTTCTAACCATCAGTAAGACCTCCATGTGCATGGTAAGCTAGATCGTCCGCAAATCCTTCAGTGTTGGACCTTCATTTTTGGCTATCAGTAAGACCTCTCATGTGTTTGGTGAGCCAGGCCGTTAGTAAATCCTTTTGTTTGACTTTATTTTCTAGCCATCAGTAAGCCCTCAAGTGCATGGTGAGCTAGGTTGTTCGTAAATCTTTCAGTGTTGGACCTTCATTTTCTGACCACCATTAAGACCTCCAGTGCATGGTGAGCCAGACCGTCAGTAAATCCTTCAGTGTTTGACTTCATTTTCTAGCCATTAGTAAGACCTCTAGTGCATGGTGTGCTAGGTTGTCTATAAATCCTTCAGTGTTGGGCCTTCATTTTTTGACCACCACTAAGACCTCTAGTGCATGGTGAGCCAGACCGTCAGTAAATCCTTCAGTGTTTGACTTTATTTTTTAGCCATTAGTAAGACCTCCATGTGAGTGATGAGCTAAGTTGTCAGTAAATCCTTCAGTGTTGGACCTTTCCTTTCGGTTACTAGTAAGACCTCTAGTGCATGATAATCCAGACTATCAGCAAAGCCTTCAGTGCTTGACCATCATCCTTTCGAACCATCAGTAGGACCTTTTAGTGCATGATGATTCGAACTTCAAACAGGGAAGTATGACAAAATTAGTGATTTTCTTTGCTCTATCCTTGTTAACACAAGAATGAGCAAAGAGGGATAGCTGTCACTAATTTTGTCCGAGCTTTATTTTTCTAATTTGGGCTTATCTATTTAATACTAATATATATTATTATTGTTAAAAAATTTAAAAAAATGGTATCATTAGTATAATATTTATTATTATCATTTTTAGTTATCTTATATTATTATTATTATTATTATTACTATTATTTCTATCTCGATTTTATGGCTATATATTGTTATTTCTATATTATTAGTATCTTCTTATTATTATATTTATTACTAAGCAAAAATAGAAAAAAATCATAATTAATAAATAAAAGCCCAATTAGAATTATAATGTCCAATTACACCATTTTGGCAAATAGCCCACATTCTAAACCCATTACAAACAAACTCAAACCAAACTATAAAGCCCTTATATCAAACCAATGTAAGCCCTAGACGAGAATTTTGGGAAAAATCAATACAAAAACAAAAAAACTTCTCTAAAAGTGTCTTTCTTCTTTTTGCATGTTAAAGGTCGCACAAATATAAAAAGAAAAAAAAAGAGAGGAAGGGTTAGGTTCTTAACGGTTAGATCAGTGACCGTCGTTTCGTCTCCCTTTGCCTAAAAAGCATTTTTAACTCGAGTTTTATTAAAAAAAACTTTTGAAGCAAAAATAAAGGGACTTTTGATTTTTGGCTTTTTTGAAATCTTAAAAAATAGTGTTTTGTTTTTAACCAGGCTCGAATCTAACTGAAATTTTGTTTTTTTAAAAGATTTTTTGGGGTGTTTTGAGGCTACCGACCACCGCTAGCCGGTGGCCGAGGCGACGGCATATAGTGGCCAGCCCACCGGTTTCTGAAAAAACGAATGACTGGAGGATCTTTTTTCAAAGCATTTCAAGAGGTTTTTTTTTCCTTTCAATTTTGTTTTGAGACAAAATGAAATCCTAGGCAAATTTTTGCCCATATTTTTGGTATATAAGCTGGCGGTAATGCGACACTGTTTTGGCCACCTCGCCCCCCTCCCCCCGCGTTGTCCCGGATTCGAGAAGGATATGTTCCTTTCGGTCGAGGGGCAAACTACCTCTTTAGTCCTTGAGCTTTTGTCCTGCTTTCACTTCAGTCACGGGTTAATTACCCTCATAGTCCTCCTATTTTTCTTCCGCATTCATTTTTGGTCACGAGTTTACCCCCCTTTCAGTCTTTTTTGTGATTTTGCTTTTAATTTCATCATTTTTCTATTTTGTGTTGTTTAAATTTTATCCTTCGAGTTTTGTTTATTTCCATTTCGATCATTAGTATATATATTGTTATGCTATATGCATATATTATGCTATACGTTTTATGTATGTATGTTAGTATATTTATATTTTATATTATATATAATATATATCACATTTATATTATACGGTATTTATTATATACATGGTACTTTATCTTATTATATATACATATATTTATACGTCGTATTATATAGTATTATTTATGTTATATTATAGTATGATATTTATCTATATATTGCTTATTTAAATTTTCTTTCAAATCGGCCTTACGGTGACCTGCAACGGGGGATTACTCTTATTATCATGGCACGTTCCATCTAACACCTAACACTTAATTTCATCAACTAACTTAATTATCGCATTTAATTTCTCGCATTTAATTTTCGCACTTTAAATTTTCGCATTTAATTTACCGCATTTTATTTTATGCTATTTCGCTAGATTCGGTCTTTTTCGGATTGCTTTTTGCGATCCGGTCCTTTTCTAGATTTTTTAATTTCTGTAATTTCCTTTTATGCTCGATCCGGTCTTTTTTCCAGATTTTTATTTTTCGCCTTCATGTTTCTATTACGTATGTACATATTTATTTGCTTTATTTTCTCGCATTCGAACATATTAATTGTTAATGCGGTGTCTTTTACTCGATAGTAAACATGGCCAGTACCAAGCGTGGTGGTGGTGGTTTTTTCGTTTATTATTGAATAATGGGGCCGTTAAAATTTATTCACATTTTTAAACGGATTTTAAATTAATTTAAAATTTGAACTCTCAATTTTCCAGTTAAGGCAAATCGTATTTGACTAGATACCAATTTTTGGACGGTGTGGCCGACTCCCGGACTCATTTTCAAAAGAATCTGTGGTTTCATTTTTTTGGTATCTAATCTACCCTTTTTAAAATGATCGGTGGCGACTCCAGTCTTTTATTATCTAATCTTTATTTTCCAAAAATCAAAATTTCAAAACAAAAATTCCCCAATTCCCCACTTTTCAAACAAAATTTCAAAACAAAAAATTTCATTTGTAAATATTTTATTTTTCCTTTTTAGCAATTTCGAAAAAGGTTGCTGCAAACATCATTTAAGTTGGATGCCTTATTCAATAGAGAATCACTATTCACTACATTAGTTTCGTGCAAAAACACCATCTTACTGTTAGAAACATCATTTACTTCCCTCAGAAACAGCTTGGAACTTGTTTTGCGTAATTTATTAATCAAATCAGGAAGATTAAGTTCTGCTATGTCTCGCGAAAACACAACACCTTAACTGATTTTCTTGTAAAGTCTGGGTGCTTAATGTCTCGTATCTTTAAAGCAACATGGAAACCCTACGATCCTATCATCATCAATTTCATTCAAATATTAAATTATCTCTAAATAAAAATAGGGTCGAATTAAAATAATGAGGGTTAATTTTATTATTTCTTTCGAATTAGGACTAAATTGTTTAAATGTGTAAACGTGGAAGACTAAATGTGTTATTATACAAAATATTTTAATAGCCACATCACTCTTTTAACGGTTGTTAACGAGTCAGTTATCAAATTGAAACAAAACTAAAAGTTTAATAGCAATATTAAAATAATTGAATGTTTGGTTACTAAATTAAATAATTGATTAAAATTATTATAATAATAAAAGTTTAATTATTTTTTGAATTAAAAAATAAAAAAATCTTAAAAAATATTTTTATTATTTTTTAAAATTTTATTTTAAAAAGGGATAATAACACTTTCGGTGTAGAATTATCCATTAATGTATTAAATAATAATTCGTATTATATAACTTTAATATCGGAACCAATCGAAACATGTTGAATTTTATCCTGCTCATCAATATTTTTATCTGTCTATTTTTTTATAAATGTTAATTTTTGTCTTTCATATTTTTACTTTTCATATTTTTGCCTCCTGCTCGTTCTGCTTCACCGGACGAAATGGAAACCGGGCCGCTCATGCAGTAATAAAGGGATTCCGAGACACAGCTGAAAAGCTTTGGGTAGAGGATGCGCCGGATCCTGTTCTTCGGTTTGCCTCCGATGACCGCCGTTTAATCGACCCACCTTAATCTAAACTGGGTCTTTCTAATTTGGGGATGTTTCTTCTTATCTATGCCTGGGCATCTCTCTTCAACATCGATTCCAAGACTAGACGATCTTTGAAGGAAGAAGAAGCTGTCGGTTGATCTCCCTTGGCTCGACTTCAACAGATACGAGTCTTTCCAGATGGGTTTCCTTTACTTTAAATTCTTGTCTCTTTATTTGTTTTTTATATAATCATTAAATTTATTAAATTATTATAAAATAATTATTAATTTTTTTAAATTATTATAAAATAATCCTTAAATTTATCGAACTAATATAAAATATTCACATTATTATATTATTTTATAATATTCGAGACCATTTATAACACAGTTTGATAAATTTAATAATTATTTTATAATTTTTATAAAATCAACCACCAAAACAACCATTATTTCATAATTTAGTGCATTTCACCCTTTATTTTCTTATATTTTTATTGTTTTAGAACACAAAAAACTTCTTTAATAATCACGCTTAATGATTAAAATGGTGTGATTTTCAGAGACAAATATCCCTTTTTACATTTATTTATTTATTCATATATATATATATATATATATATTAGCAAAAGGCAACACTATTAGGTTTTAGACAAACATTTCTAATGCTTTTAAGAAAGAACGAGAGCTCTGATAATCATATAACACACATTGGGGTGGGGATGTTTCAACTTTCTGGTCAAAGTTCATCACTTTACTTCTCCTTCTCTTTCTGGGTTTTTGTTTTCTGATTGAAACCTCTCATTAATCCTGATTTTTTCTTTGTTTTTAGTGTGTGTTTTTTTTCTGATGTAGAAAGAAATGAAATCTTTGAGCACTGTAGGGCTTGGTCTGAGCATAGTTTTTGTTGTTCTGTTCTTGGCATTGATTGCCGAGTTGTATTACTTGTTATGGTGGAAGAAATCATCTTTGAATCCACAGGAAACCCAACAGCAACCATCTCAGCTGGTTCATCATCTGCAATCGGACAAAGATTTGTTCTTCAAGCCCTATGATGATGATGGTTTAGACCCACCAAGGTCATTGTTCACCATTGTTGAAGAAACAAAGGAGGATTTGGAGTGTGAGGAAGCTAAATCAAAGAAAGGGAAGAGCTTGAGTGATGTGGTTTTCAGTGTTGAAACCCCATATCTCACCCCACTTGCTTCACCTCCACTTACTCCATTGGAGGCTGCTTCTTGTTGCTACAACCACCATGGATCGTTCAACCCTTTGTTTGAGTCTTCAAATGGGGGAGATTTCAACATATCATCATCATCTCCTCCTACAAAGTTCAAGTTCTTGCAAGAAGCTGAGAAGAAACCCAATAGGAAAAAAATGTTACATCAATGGAGGGAGTTGATAGCAATGGTGAAGGAAGATGGATCATTTACATCAATCATTGTTGGTAAGAGCAAGGAAAACAGGGTTTAATGAATCACATCACAACCGCGTTGCCTTTTATCACGGTTACAGACATAAATGTCGCGGCCATGAATTTTTTTAATGATAGATGTTGTAGACAAGACGGTTTCAAATATGGCAGTTTCGGACAAGTCAAAACCGTTATATAACGGCCGCCATCACAGTTGCAAACCGGTATTTAAATTTCTGGTCTGTTCTTGTTCTTTATTCAGGTTTGGCACTGCAAATTTCGTACAGAATCTACACTTAATTTGTATAATTTTCTAGCAATTTTTGGAGTAATTTAAGGAATGATTTAGTTCTTGGAAACATTGTTGTTGATGTTGGCATGGTAGATGATTATTGTTTAGTGTTTACTCCATTTAAAATTTTGGTACGGACTTGAAAAATGTAGATGAAAGTTGGCAAGTGGGTTGATTTATTGGGCAGTCAGTACCGTACATGATTGCTATTCTATTGAAATTAGTTCGTATGGATATCTATTTGTTTCGGGGTAAATTTATCGATATATTTTAAAAGTATTCTATATATACATATAAAAAATATATTTATAATTAATAATCATATGATTTAACGGGATAAAATATTAGATTCATGAAAAATATACTATAAATGAAATAAACTGGACTGAAAAGATAGTTAAAAATAAGCTTTTACAATACATTATGCAAGTTAATAGGTGTCAATGGGTCATATTCTAATGATTATAACAAAAAAAACATAGATACGTATCAAATGCTTTTATATTTTTGAAAAGGTATAAAGCCAAAAATTCTCTCAATGTTTAATTGAACAATTATTTTGGCTTCTATTTTTTTAAAGTAATTCAGACCTTAACATTTTATTTTTGATCAAAATGGTCCCTCTACGGATGAAAACTGTCAGTCAATTGACGATAAATGCCTTAAAATGACATGACGTGACAAACCTATATAACAATACACACTAACATAGCAGTATTATATTGACAAATTTATTGACTTGAAAAAACATTACACCAATCAAAAAATAATTTTATAAAATTATATAAAATATAAAATAATTTTTCTATGGACTTATCTTTATGTCAAGTCATTTCAAATTATTTATCGTCAATTTTCTAACAATTTTTATCCATAGAGGGACCATTTTGATCCAAAATGAAACATGAAAGGTTAATTCTCTAAAAAAAAGAATATGGACAAAAATGACTATTCAATCAAATGTTAAGGGTATTTTTTTCAACTTTATGCCTTTTGAAAATGGGTAAAGTACACAAATGGTCAATCTATTTAGTCCTAATTTAACCCAATAATTTAACTCCATTACTAATGTTTAAATTGATTAAATATTCGTAACTGTCACATCACCAACTTAACAAATTAACGGCTCAGTGATCATTTTGTAGTAAAAACTGAAGTTTAATACCTATTACGTAATTTTTGAAAGTTTAGTGACCATTTTGTATTTTTTGGAATAGTTTAATCACCATTTGTGTACTTTACCCTTTGAAAAATTATACTTCAAATGCATAAATATCATGTAAAGGTGGGCAGTCTTCAAAAGGACAAAGCAGATGAAATTGGCCGTGAAAGTGTGAAGTGGGACAAGCAAACAGCGCGGAAAAAGTAAACCCCCCACCTTACAAAGAATCATCACATTTTGACATCCCACCCTTCCCTTTATGCCTTTAATTTACCCCCAGAAGACGGGGCAGGGTTGCCCCATCACCCACTGCTCATTGTCATCACTTCATATATGCCCTCTCTTCTTTTTCATCACACCCCTAAGATCGATACAACCTATTGAATCTTAACTCGATCGACATTGTTGTTGCTATAACAACATGAGTGTGCTTAAGTGTGCATTTTCCTTCAATTTAGAGGCTTGAAGGGATTATGAGTAATTTTGGTAGTGTATAAAAAATTATACATACTGCATGATACAACATGTACCGACTACTTCGGGCGTAAGTGCTTTATACCAAGCTAACGTTCAAAGAGCCTCACATTCTACGGCGGACTCTTCACAACACTTTTGGTGAAACTGTGTAGTGAGAATCGTCTTTTCACCGCACCGAGGCTTTTGTTGCGTCGATTGTGACTTTTCACCACACAAAAGCCTTGTGTCATTTTCTTTTACGGTAACAAGGTAGGAAACTTGGACAAATCAAAGATTGTGCGTGTGCAGTGATGCAATACATTTGATCTGTCTGAAAAAGAGACTAGCAAAATGCACTCGAAACTAATGTGCATTATGATTGAAAGCATCACCACCGACATATTCAAGTTATGCACAAGTGATCAAAACCCTACGAGATGTACATATGGCAATGTGGAATGCGATAAAGGTCAGCAATGCAATTAGAATCAAACTAATTAGGGATGTCTTGTTGATCCTGCCATCATCTGAGCTTGTACATATTGAAACTTGTCAATAAAACACACTATGTTCAAGTTTTCTCAACTACGTACAGTTTCACACCATGGATACAAAAAAATGGGTTTAGAACCGTAAACGAGAAAAGATGAGCACAAACTACAAGTCCAATAAGTAAACACGATGCACTATCGAAGGTGCAATGGAGTTCAAGGTACATGAATTACAAACAAATGAAGGTAATAAATAAAATGGTGTCATAGCATACCTAAAGCAGCAAGATCTGTCATTCCAAGTTCAGCACAGAGTGGATTCAAGCCAGGTTCTTCCAAAAGACTGAATGCAGTAAATCCATGGTAGGAATGATATAAATCAGGTAGTTCCCTGGGATACTTGCTGAAACCTCTGAACTGATAAAAATAAGACCAAAATAAGAATATAATTAACAATCTGATAGATAAGAATCTTAACCTTCATAGATTTAGATAAATGAGATGTTGATGCAGAGATAAGGGTTACATATACGAGTATAAAATTAAATATATGCACATAATGCAAGGCAACTGGTTTGACATTTACAGCTTGCCTTGATCCTATTTTACATTGTTCTTAGTATTAAATTCCTTTATGAAAAAGCATTTGTATATGAATTTCAATAATCTCTCATTCCCTCAAACTTGACTCTAGATAAATATTGGTTCCAATTAGGAGATGGAAAGTACCATATAAAGCGCTTTAAACACCCACGCAAGCGGTTTCCCGTCTTCCATGGATCATGGGGGTGTTCCATTTACTTAAAATTTAAAAGCAAAGGGCATGTTTTTGACAAACTACCCATGAACCAACATATAGATGAAGGCTCTTTTGAATGCATGCTGAATTTAGATCAAGTGCAAACAAGCAGTATCAGCACCTCAGATTGGCAAGTCAGCAAAAATCTGCGTAAAGCAATCTTGTCTGTTAATTTGTAGCCCCCTAAGATCTTCAAAACCGACCCAATCCTACACAAGAACACCATTTCATCCAATCAAAGGCAGCTTATACCATGTAAAGAACAAAGGTTTTTCTTATCCTTACCAAAATGCATAGCATGTATCACTAAATTTATTGGTTCTTCCTTGAAATCCACCGTCTACTGCCTGCCTCTGTTTGAGAAATGACAGAAGAAAGGATGAAATCATTCTTGAGGCAAAATGAATGCAGTTGTTACCCAACACTCAACTCAAAAATCGAGTATTCCCATAGTTAACAATATTGAATCATCTAAAATTTTGCTTCGTGAGCACTTTTAAGTTAAATTGGCTTTTAAGAGGTCCATTCTCTATTTCTATATATTAAGCTAAAAAATACATTTTCCTCGCACATTAAGTGATGCTTCTAGATACCAAATGACAGAAATAAACCTGCATACACCAGTCCAGCAATAACGGCAAATTTATGATGGAAGTTGTTGCACTTTTTGACAGAAGATCATCTTCAATGTACCCCATTAACCGAAGAGATGCTACAGCACAATACGTACCACCCCCTGCATCACGAAGACGAATGTTATTGGCATTATCATCATAGTGATCAGAATCATGAACTTAAAGAAATAAAATCCCGGGTCTGCTTCATGAATTAAACTTTTACTACTAAAATATAGACCCATCAGCAAATTGCACAGAACAATATGAAAATTTGATAAAAGTAGTATGCTGGGGCAAAAGGAACCGGCATCAGTTAACTATGAGCAACGAGAAAGTTGCAGAGAAACAGTGATTAGGTCCACTCTAGATGCATGCAGTTGACAGAACATTAATAAGCAATTTGATGAGATATTATTTAGCTCACCATGCGATTCTAAACCAGGCATCAAGCCAAAGCCACCGTCATAGGACTGAAAGAATAAAATCACATCTTTAGTATACATGCCATAGCATATGCAGAGAATAAAGATAAAATGGAAGCAATGATAATTCAGTGATGCAATGCAGGCACACCTGGCAATTTAAGATGTAGTCCTTGGCTTTCTCCCTATCCATGCCACTCCAATCCTCCAGCATAAAACAGATAGCAGCTGATACATCAATTAGCTAAACCAAGATTTCATTATGGACAACTTGAAATGATATAGCTTGAACTGTTACTGGTAATGCTTTCAGTTCTTACCAGCACAATATACAAATCGAAGATCTGTCTCTGCACCAACATGCACCGGCATAAAATTAAGAGAAACATAATTAATAGCCTAATGCAAAAGTAATCAGTCTACTAGATCTATCACATCAGAATTTGAAATGAAGAAAAAACAAATTTTGGCCCTTCCCTTTCTATTCTACGTTGGTGCACAGGAGTATCAACAAGATATATTGATTGCCCTTACAAACAATACAAGTGGATGAACAATACTTTGAAGCATACCTTCCATCTGGCTGTTGAAGATTCCTCATTGATATCAATATTGATTCTTTGTCTATGGTCAAGAGATTAAAGCCAACCGTCTTTAGTATGGCTAGGGCACAATACGTGCTTGCCAAGTGACCGGCATTATGAACTGAAACCTATATGAAGAATAAAAAGAAAAAACAATTAAACCAAACAATTAATGACTAAAAGGCAATATAATGACTTTTTCCATACCCCATTTTCATCCGGAGGGAACTGTGAAGTCCTAGAACCATGAAACCCATAAAATTGTCCTAAAAAATGCATTTCCTTTTAGAAAATATCTTCCTTACATAGATCAAAAGCACAATGGAGCATCAAAAGGCAACAAAACAAGAGAACATTTTTAAGCAAATGCCAAACCATTTTTCAATTCGGCTCGACTTCTCGGATGAGCTTGAAATGATAAAACCCAATTGGCAACTCTGTCCTTATCAACCTAAAATATAAGCAAATCAGAATTAATAAGTACTTTTTTTCCCTTTTTTTTGGTACCTTCTAATTAAGTAGTTCAATTTATGATCAAATTGTCTCAAGAAAGAGGATTCTTTTACTTCCTAATTAACTATAAAAGATGATTAAGAACCTCTATAAGAAAATTAATAAAAAAAAATCGAACTTTTTATGAAGGTATAAGAAGCTAATTCGCTATTGCAATCAATCAATAGTACAGATTAAGTTGGCTAAAAGAGCATTGCCAGGCATCTTTAATAAATTCAAATTCAGCTATTTTAACTTCAAATAAACATTTCTGCTAAATTCGTAACTTACAATCTCTAAAATGACAAAATAGGTAAAGAAAACAATTAAAAGGTTACGCGATCTAAGGCTAGGAGAAGATGAAGGCCAGAGAAGGTGAAAAATGCAAGAGTGAGGCGATTGATCTCCTGCGATTGGTAGTGATATGGCATCAAATCGTACAACATTTCAAAGAACGCAACGTGCCGATCTCTGTCAAAGTAGGATAGCGGAGATGACGGGACGGCGTTCCCTTTTCGTCTTCTTCTACTCCAACGTCGAAATCCAATTGGTTTCTCGTCGCCAATCCGCTCCCGCTTCTGCGAATTTTCCTTCCAAAATTTCTGGTTTTCCCCCGTGTTCTGACTTGGTCGCTCAGACTCTTTGCTTGAAGATTTCAGTCTTTTAACTTCATATCTACAAAATAATAAACCCCTTTTCCAAGGTGGCTAACAACCCTATCTCTCTTTCCACGACATCACAGTCAATACTGTTCTGTAAGGCAGTCCCAAGAGTGTTTAGACCTTTACCGGTAACAAGACAGCAACTTTGAAGCTTAAGTGTTGAGAGATATCTTACATTTCTTGCAACGGCTGCGAGATGATTGTTGTTGAGATCTAATGGCAATCTAAGGTTGAGTTTCTGCAGATTCGACCTGCAAGTGTTTATGAACTCGAGCAAACCTTCTTTGCTTCCTCCATCATAAACCAACAGAGAATTTAATGAAACACAGTTCTCAGCCAATCTTAACAAAACCTCATCAACGATACACCTACATTTCCTTAATTCAACTTCTTAAAACTTTGACACACAAGATAAACGATGAAAATGATTCTCCATCACCAACACTTTCACAGCTCTTCAGCTGTAATTTTTTAGCCTTTTGCAGTTCCTCCATAGCCAACCAACACCCTTATCATCTGATTGAATCTCAGGCAAACAGAGACTTTCTAAGCCGAATTCTGCATTTAGTTCCTCATTTTAAAACGACCCGAATCGCTTAACTTCATCATCAACTCTTTCATTGGGGCATATATACAAATACAACTCCTTCAAGCAATGAAATGAAACAACCCAGTTAAGGAAAATAGGCTTAGATAAAGAAACAGTGATACAAGTAAATTGAGAGCAGAATTTTGATAGTGAATATAAAGAAGAAACAGAAACTGGACCGGCTAAGAACCTAAGATTATGAAGATTAGAACAACAAGAAGAAACTATGAAAATCAGGGGATCAGAGAAGGCAGTGCTTAAAAAGGGGTTTTAATTTTTTCCACCTTGGAAAAGTTGTCGATAACTTAGGGTTTCATCCCTTGTATATATAAAAATTGATTTTTTATTATTTTTAAATATGACGTAAAAAAGGGTTCATATTTGTAAATATGAGGTAAAAAAAAGGGTGGGATGCGGCAGGCATAGTTAGCTTACCGTTAGAGATTAACGAGGTTTAACGTTCTAATTATTATTTTATTTTAAAATATAAAATTTAATTGTTATTTTATAACATTTAAAAGTTTAATTATCGTTTTATTTTTTTGTTACTTGACCTTTTTTTATTAGAATAATTTTAAGGTCAAATTTGATTTTGGTCTCTTCACTCTAGTTGAAACTAAAGATTTAGTCTTTATACATTTACTTTATGTTGTTCTTAATTAGTTCAGTTAGTTTACATCGTTAACTAAACTCATTTATTGATTTTTGGTGGAAAATAGAGTATTATTATCTTTTAAATACTTGAGTTCGAGCAATCATCTATATGGTGAGTGTGCCCTTTTAAAAAATTAAGAATAGAAAAACATATATTATCATATAATCACACTAGAATACTTTCTACTCTCTCTTTTTTATAAATTCTAATTCTAACCATAATCCTAGGGAGGGGAAAGGAAACTCCAGGGAAAGAAAATAGGTTGTTTCTAGTGGGCTTAAAACTCATTACCTAAGAGAAATGATGGAACAAAGATGAGCAACTTGACCAACCGGCCAAATATCACAACATAATACGCGGAAACGTCACCATTAGGATGGTCAAATTAACTTAACCTTAAAATCATGTCAAATTCTTTTAAAGTTTAAATTCGGGTAGGATTGGATAGGTTTTGTGAAGCATAAGACATAGGTGGGAATTAGATCGGGAATATTTAAAAATTGTGGGGATTGGAACCGACGAGGTAAGGAATAATCGAAATTTTCATCCACGGAGACATGGGTGAGAGAAATTTTATTATCGAAGCTCAATTGGGGATGGAGACGAGGATTTTTATATCTGAATCGTGGGGATAACCGAACCATAACTGTATAAATAATTGTGGGGATCCCTGAAATATATCTGCAAGGATCTGTTATATTTTACAAAATTTTTAAAAAATATATAATTAACTCGGGTAAAACTTTGATACACAATAAAAACTCAAATCTTAAATTCCTAACCTAACCCTAAAAACTTAAATTCTAAACCATACAACCTAAACCCATAAACTTTAAGATTTAAACTAAAACCCTAACCCCTAAAACTAAAATGTGTATTAAAATTTTTTCCAATTAAATCTCATCTATCTATATACTTACCTATCTAATTATCAATATTCTAGTCCATCAAGATATTTGTGTCTTTTATTTAAATCTTATTAAGTTTGTGTGACCTCTCTAGCAATTTATCCTTTTTTGTTAATTAAGAATATATAATCTATTTATCTCCCTATTTTTGCCATTTATGTTACGCAAAAACATTGTTCCTCATCAACCATATGTTTAAGTGTATTGATTATATGACTTGTAAATTGAAATTGATCATATATCTTAGTTACTAAAGTAGTAAATTTTGTTTAACTTTTTTGGATGAAGATTCCTCGAAACTCGTGAGGATCCGAGAGGTATGAGGACGAAAAAGTCACCGAAGTATGTAATGGAGATTATCCGAAACCGTACCCGCAAGTGTTGGAGACGGAGTGAGAAATGCAAAACAATTCCCGCACCGATCGATTCCCACCCCTAATAAGTCGGTTTAGTTTAAATTTAAGTGAAGATTTCTTTATCCGACTCGGGATAATAATATAATTCTTCTTTATATATTTAGAGATAAATACTATAACATCAATTTCTTTATATTTCTTTTCAATTATCTCTCTAATATACCAAATAAAAACGAAATTTTACTTGTGTCAAATTGAGTCGTATACTAATTTTAATCTCAAAATTTAGATTGGATTTTGAGTTGAGTAGAACATCACCAAATGATAGTTGGATTGGATATAAATGAAGGCTTTCAATTTTCCGATCTAATTTAGGTCGACTCAAAACCCGACCCATACCTATCCCTAATCGCTATGTGAGTCTTGAAAATAGGAAAAGACATGTTCTTTAAAGTGTATTTTTGATAGTAATACATAAAACAATTGATATTTTTATTTTTCACGTTGTTCTGCTGTTTATAACATACGATCTTCACGGAGAAATGAATGAAGCCTCAATTCTTATTGTTTATTTCTGTTCTTCCTTCCTACATTACATGTTTCTAACGTATCGTGTTCTTCAAAATTATAAATTTTATTGCAACAAGGGACACACGCAGAATTTTATGTAGGGTAAAATTACAAAATTTTAAGGGGTGTAAATTTAGATCACTGATAGAGAATACAAGAAAAATATAAAGAAAATACATAAACTATATAAAAATTTAAAATTGTTTAGAGAGTGCGACTGTCCATTTAACACCCCTCGATCCATCCCTGATTACGACACAAAAGATGGTTTAAGAACAAATCACGAACAATATCTAATCAAAACGAACAAGACTTCATTGTAACATCCAGGGGCTCCAACACACACTTCACGGGTCACAAGTTTCAGATTTTCCTCCGACATGCATTTCATGTCTCACAAGTTGAGACAAAGAGATCATCCGAAGGGGAATTTTCAAGGTTGCTTGGCGAGGAAGGAACTCTTTGCACACTTCTTTCATCGTCGGCCGTGACCTCGGTTTCTGATTTAAGCAAGCGAAAGTCAGTGTAGCGACGTGAACAATATTTTCTGCAACTAGTTGGCTTGTTGGAAGCGATAAACGGCCGTCTAACACATCGATTAGCTTCGTATTCACTAGAAAAGACTGTGATGACAACAATGACAATACCTCACCGGGATGCTTTCCCGATAACGTCTCCAGTGCCACCACCCCGAAACTATAGACATCACATTGTTCGGTGACAGCCATTGTATAAGCAAGTTCTGCATACACAAATCTGCAGATGAGAAGAAATCCAATTATTTATTCAATTAATTACTACTATATGTTATTGAAAAAGATATCACCTGGAGCTATATAGCCTCGTGTTCCGACTAGAACGGTCTGATTGGATGAATCAAGATCCAACATTCTAGCAGTTCCAAAGTCAGCCACAAAGGCCTGAAAGCTCGAGTTCAATAGGACATTGTTACTCGATATGTCTCGATGAACTATTGGAGGGCTGCAATCATGGTGCAAGTAACACAAAGCATGCGCAATGCCTTTGATGATCTCAATTCTGTTCGTCCAATCCATTTCCTTTGCTCCCACTTCATCTCTTAGGTTGAAAAACAAACTCCCATTTTCCATGTATTCATATATCAAAAACATGGACCGTCGGTGTAGGCAAAACCCATGAAGCTTCACAATGTTCCGATGTCGTATTTCCGTTAGGAACTTGATCTCATTCTTGAAACTCCTATTGAAAGCTGGATTTTCCGCATCTGAACGGTGAAGTTTCTTCAAGGCCACTACTTTAGCACAAGGTAGTTGTGCTCGGTAAACGCTTCCATAAGCACCGGTTCCGATACAGTACCGAAAGTCAAAATCCTCTGTTGCTTCGATGATGTCTTCATAGGCTATGTTTCCATCATAGTTCCATATGGAAAACAAGTCCCCGTTGTTTGTCAGTGGTTTGCCAACACAGTTATTCTTCACCTTAAACCGTGAAAGTAGAAAACATCCAAGAATGAAGGATGTAGAAAAAATGGCAGCAGGAAGGCATATTTTGATGAAGTAGGAACTGGCTCTGTTGGTATCTGGAGGGCACATATAGGGTGATAAATCATCATTGCCTTCGGACTGATCGGGAAATGTCGTTTTACAGCCATTTGTGAGATCGAAAATTTGGAGCTTAGTGGCAGTCAAAACAGGAACACTACCTGAGAGTTGGTTGAAGGTGAGATTTAAATATGATAGCTGAGAAAGCTGGTTAAGCTGAGGTGGGATGGAACCACTTAATCTATTTTCGGAGAGGTCCAATGAAGCTAATACTTTCAAGTTCCCAATTTTTCGGGGAATATGACCGTGTAATAGATTTGAAGCAAGACTCAAGGCTTCCAAGTTAGACAAATCACAAATGCAGGAAGGGATTGAACCAGTCAATCTGTTTTGGGAGAGGTCCAATGAAGTTAATGCTTTCAAGTTCCGAATTTCTTGGGGAACATGACCTTGTAATAGATTTGAAGCAAGGCTTAAGGTTCCCAAGTTGGACAAATCACAAATGCAAAAAGGGATTGAACCAGTCAATCTGTTTTGGGACAGGTGCAATGAAGTTAATGCTTTCAAGTTCCCAATCTCTTGGGGAATATGACCTTGTAATAGATTTGAAGCAAGGTTTAAGGTTTCCAAGTTGGACAAATCACCAATGCAGGAAGGGATTGAACCATTCAATCTGTTTTGGGACAGGTCCAATGAAGTTAATGCTTTCAAGTTCCCAATCTCTTGGGGAATATGACCTTGTAATAGATTTGAAGCGAGGTTTAAGGTTTCCAAGTTGGATAAGTAACCAATATAAGAAGGGATTGAACCAGTCAATCTGTTTTGGGACAGGTCCAATGAAGTCAAATTCGATAAAAATCTAATTTCTAATGGGATAGATCCATTAATTTTGTTACCACAAAGACTCAAAGTTCTGAGATTGGTTAACTGACTCAAAACAGAAGGGATGGAATCGTCATGGTAATTATTGGAAATGTCAAGAAACTCTAATTGTGTTAGGTGTCCTAAAGAAAGAGGTAACTCACCCTGCAACACACAATTGGACAAGTTGAGGTACTTCAACGCTGATAGATCGCCTATCTGAGGCGGGATACTTCCACCGAGTCTAAGACCCCTAAGATCAAGATGGACAAGATTTGGCAATGAAGAGAAGTTCAATTTCCCAAGTCCAAGTCCAGCTTCAATCACAACATCGAGCGCATAGGATAAGTCGATTCCGGTGACGCTTCCAGCAGTGTTGCATGATATGCCAGGCCACCTGCAACGGTGTGAAGTATGGTTGCTATAGCTACTCCACCAGCCACTCTCCAGCAGAGCTTTGGCCTCGGACTCGAACGGCGACTGATCTGCTGCCGACACAATTGTACCAAAAGGAAGAAGGATGGTAGCCCACATTACCACTAGAATAATGGTTTTGGCTAAGGATGAATCCATGATTAGTTAGTTTATCAAGCTTAATATTCTGCTAAAGATTCAGTTGCGGCATACATGTTGCAGTTTTTCCAGGCTGATGAATTTAAAGAAACTCGCAATGCATTTCCATGGAAATTTAGTGATTTGAACAGACAAGTCCACTGGTTGACTGACTTTGCCTTTCACATTGCAGAAAGAGAGAAAATTTACCCTGAAATTTATGGTTCAGAATAATTGCTCAGTCAAGGTCGTGTTAGCACCCTTTATTGGGGCAAATACTTGCTCTACGGTAGCTTTTGAACCTTACATTAGCTCGAAGTTTATTTGCTCCAACTTTAAAACCTAAATCTGAAATCTAAATTCAAAATTCTAAACCCTAAATTATATCTCTAACCTGTAAAATAAGCTTGTTTGTGTAAATTAAAGCTTACACTAACGGTGCATCAAATATTATTTCTAATTATATAACCTTACTCCAATAGCTCGAGAGAAATAAACATAGGACCTTTGGAGATAAATAAGCCTCCAACGACCATATTTTATCACGAGGGATGGTTCTGAACATGTGCAATAAGAACGACTATACATGGTCTTCAAAAAATGATCTCAAAATAAATTAAATTAAATGTTTACAAGAAAAAATAAAAAATTAATTATAAACTAACATTAAAACATACGAGAAAAATATAATGTTATTGTATTTTATAAATTTTAAATTTATTATAATTTTTTTATTCAAAGTTAGCATAGAACACTCATGTCAAATCACCCAACATTTAAAATTTAAATTCACAACCCATTTTAATAAATTCTACGTAACCCCTAAATTATTTATCAATGGATTCAAAAGAACTATGGACCACATCCCAATATTTAACAAAGGGCATCTTTTAACACTCTCTTGACAGCCCCAACGATAAGTATGAGTGCCAAAGTGTGACTCTCACCTCAATTCTGTATCGAGACGGACATATAATTTTATGTAAAGTTACAAATTATTAAGAAGTTATATTAAAAAAGTAGGAGCGTAGAATTATATTATTAATAAAAAATATAAATAAAATTTTCAAATTATAGAAAAATTTAAAACTTTTAAAGAGATGACTATTCCTACCCGCACTCCTCGACCCATCCGTGATGTACACCGTATGTCTGTATCAACTAGGACTTATTCTGCGTTACTTTTCAAATGGAATAGCCCCATGCAAAGGGTTTGATTAAATGCGATGACCGAGTCAGTCATGCATATTGCGTAGACCACTTAAGTTCTGATTTTTCCACAAAAGATTCATGAAGATGAAAATTTTGGTTCATGAGGTATTTGAGGCATATGTTCGGTGTTAGAAGCAGAACTTTAAGGTGCGTATGAAAATTTATATAGCGCATGAAATTTGAGAGTAAACGTAATTATAGTTGAGACCGATAACATGAATGTGGTGTGGATGCTTAACTATAGTTCTTTAAGACATATAAATTTTCTATTTTTTTGTGTGTCTTTATTTATGTTCTATTAAGTTTAGGGTTTAGTGTGAAGCATAAAAAGGGACGTCGAAAAAGTGTAGAAAATTTTTGTCCCTCTTCAAGCGAGCGACAATTCATGACCTTGTTTCACGGTTTGACATTTATTCGTTATGATGGAGAGGTTGTGGTGGTGCATTGCTTAAGTGTATTTAACTCAAATTTCTCTAACAAATGGAGCTTGGCATCACTTAAGCATGACTTAAGTTCAAGATTTTGTATATACAGAAAATTTTTGCTGGAAGATTCACCTATCAAAATTAGGTACGCGAGTCGGTCTAAATTAATTAGGATAAAACCCTAAGAACCTCAAATGCAACAAAAAAATAAATCTTTTACATTATTTGATAATTGCGTAAATTGTTATAAAAGATTTAAGTAATATTTTATATTTTTGATATTTTTTTAATAGAAGGTCTAGTCTTATTAAAAAGAGAAAATATTCAAAATTACAATAAGAGTTTACTACTGTAATCGTAAGCTAAATATATAATTCGATATTTTCCTATAACATTAATACAAGAAACTAGCCAATTTAGCCAATTTAGACCATACAAGGACCATACATCGAAAAGGTTAAAAACCCAATCAAAAAGCTAGAATAAAAAAATAGATACGAACCAATCTAACTGCATCGGCAAACAAACCACAAAAGGAGATTAAGCTATTGAAAGATCATCGAGAACTGCAAACTAGAGCCAAGCATCGAGATAAATTATCCACGAACGCAAATCGCGTATCCAAATTCAATTTGAGGGTCTAGAGCAGGGAAGATCAGCAGGATTACAAATAAGCGATATCTTAATCAGTCATGGCTTCGTCAAATCCAACTATGAGAAAATATAAAAAAAATGACCAAACGATCGAAAAACGAAAACGTGTCAAAAGAAAGAAATAAACGTGTCACAAAAGTATAATTTTTTTATTAAAAATTTAAAAGAAAAAATAGAACGATAACGACAACCAGTATCAAAATAATATCGTCGCCGCCTAAACGAAATAAAAAAGAAAAAAAATATAGTGATCTATGAAAACACGCAAGCCCTAAAAGTGAGTCTAAGTTATTTTTTGATATTTCTGAACATTGATCACATGGAATAATCTTTTAAATAATTGGCCTAGCAGCCTCATTTTATCAAAAAAAAAAAAGTTCAAGGACAATATCGTAAAATTGAAGTATATTAAATTTTATATTATGAAATAATAGAGGAACCTTTAGCATATTTAACCCAAAAAGAAATTCCCAAAACCAAGCTTAACTCCATAAACCTCTTTTGGGGCCACGCTCCTAAAACCCAGGAAAAGATAATTTCTTTCGAAAGCAGAAAAGCTCAATTTTGTAAGAGTAATTTGGTCGAACACCTGGTGTTCAAATGAAAGGCAGCACAAAGCTACTGTTTTAACTCTTGCCGAGAAATGCAAGGTCCAGTACTTTTCACCATTTGTTCCAATCTACAAGTTTGCGTCTTTACTCTCACTTTGCATTTAAATACTTTCACTTTCTTTCCTCCTTGTTGCAGAATATATTGACATCAAATTGGCAAGGTCATCTTAATACCATCAAAACCGATGCCCATGGAAGGTACCCTTTTCATATTTCGTTTCAATATTGCTTTCCCCTTTCTTTTTAGCTCAATTAGGTATGTTGTGCTTGTGTTTTGTGTGTTTCGAGTTTCGGGTTTTATCAACCAAAGCCTTCAGCTTTATTAAATCGTTGAAAACCCCGAAATGTTAGGGGGAAAAGGATGTGTTTTAGTGAAAATAGTTGAGATTAGCTGCATTTTATTAGGAATCAAAACAACAAACTCATAATTTTGGTTTGGAAAAATGTTTGGAATCAATTTTGATATAGTGTTTGATTGCTTTGAATGGTTGTATCATAGCAAAGAGAATATATACACGTCGAAGGTTAAGTACATTGTGAAGAAGGGGAAACCTTTTATCTGGGTACCAGAACATGACTTGCATAATGTGGTATGTTTCTCTTGCTGCTATGGCTCTCCTTTGTTTTTGTTTTTCTGTTGTAATGTTTCCTTAATATTCAAGTATCTTGTGGCCCCGTAGTCTATGTGTCGGACAAGTGCATCTTCAATTCCCCCTCTAAATTTTTCGATGTATTTGGAGGGTCCTTGGAAGGTCATATCCTCGTACCCATATATGAAAATTTGTCAGATATGGATACTTAGTTAAAAGGAAGAAGAGTCGGAGGTAAATAGCCAATGGTGTTGTATGCTTTTAAACATGTCGGGTGTAAAACAGTTAAAATATTTAATGAAATTGTTGAACTGTTTATTCTTCCTTTGGTTGATGCACTATTTGGAAAATTATTGTATTCATTTGTCACATGTTGAACAGTTCAAGCATGTATGTTCTCTTTTAGTTAAATGTTAACCTTGTACCTGTTTGCATAAAGTTTAAATTCCTTTCTCAAAATGTTCGACAGTTTTGAAAGTTGAAACACTTGTGAATGTAGAACTTAAGCTTTTAGTTTGCATTAGTTCTTATAACTTTGAGAAACTGGCTGTTCACCATGTCAGCTGAATTCTTATTTATTTCATTATTTGCCTCTTGTACACAGAATACTATAATTGATGAACGTGGTTCGTTTTCTGTAGCCAGCCCGTTCCCCGGGCCTCTTGGAAAATTACTCAAATCAATGAACAAGGTAGGTGTCTGTATGAACTTTTGCTCAATTTTTCTTTTCTTATAAGCAGTACTTTAGTTTCGAGAGGGCACTTCCTTTCTTTCGGTAGCATATAATTTGACAATTGTGTTGAGCATGCAATTTCAATTTGAAGCTAAGCAATGGTGTAATTTGCTATATTTCCTTGCTGCAGTTTCCAGTTCGGGTCGCTCTAACCGGGGATGTTGTGCCTCTTAACGATAAAAAGGTAACTATATTTAGAAAACTGACTTGATAATAGGAATTCCATACAACTATGAGCATATGCCCATGGTTAGGCTGCTGCAACTAACCACACTATGATAATGTCTGCATGTATACTTTTAGAGTGTAAAACTGGATTAACCATCGTTTGCGGAAACCTTCATGTTAAATATTCCTTGTATGTCAAGACTCAAGAGAAATAGGGTATGCTGGTGAAATACTTCTGCCGATTCAAGTAACTAGTACGCTCTTTATGCTTTCTAACTTTCCGGTTCCTGGGCAAATAGTATCAAACAAACCAATATAAGACTTTACGATGTATAAGCTTTCAGAGATAAATTAGCTTAAACCAAATATTTCCAAAAAAGAGAATGGAGATTATATATCATTATTCTAAATACTCTCGAGGATTCTTGTTTGTTGAATGATTGATATACCACCAGTCACTTGGTATTTTAACAATATGAGGACTATCTTCTCCTGAGTATTAGATTTGTTAAGCTATTTTTTATACTCTTTCGGAAAAATTTAAAAGTTATTTGGAAGAAATAATCTTGGTAATCTAGATTGAATATATATTTTGAAGAATCTTACAACCATTGTCGACTTTATTTATAATTTTCATGTAATAGGCTCAATCCGTTGCAGAATTCCTTAAAGAAGTCATGCTCTCTGAGGAGAAAGCAACTAAAGAATTTAGTTATACGGTTTCTGGTGTATTAAGTTCTTCTAATCACTTTTCCACAACTCGAAGCGAGAACCTCAAGGAGCTGATTGACGGGAGTGAAAAATATTTGATTTATAAGTTCAATCCGAGGTATATACTTCCACTGAGATTGTTAATTTATCGTACTATAAATGTAGAAAATTGTCATCATATGTGCCGAATCGGGAAAGGGTGATATTATACCATATCGTGAAAGAAATGAAGTTGTCTGTAGTATGGCATTTCCTTTAAAAAATGATGATTTTTATTCGAGACATATGACATTACATGTTAATTTTTTCTGATTAAGTAATAGTTTGTTGAAATGCTTTCTGAATGAGGATCCAATAGAGATCCCTCTGTTATGCACTGAATGAAGCTTCAATATTACAGTAGCTTCCTGTTCGATTTGATTTTGGTCGAGGAATTGTATTTAAATACTGTAATTTCTTCGCTTGATAGATTTAGAATATAAATGGTTAGAAAGAAGTTTAGTTTGAGAGAAAGGGAAAACAAAAAGAGACGCATGAAACGTAAATTTCATCTGAAATGAAATATCTGCTGTACAGTTCTTGCATGTTTGTTGATGGCAATGGAGGAACTCATGAAGTAGACTTTGAAGATATGGAAAAATATAAAGCAAGTTTGCTAGGTGAGACGTCACTGCTGGAAAAATAGTTGTCTGCTCTATCTTATGGATAGTTCTGGCATGGAATTATAACCATGGAAGTTTTGACATTTTTCTTCAATTTGTTTCTTTATTTATAGCACCTTATACTGCTAAGCTCATTGATGGTATCAATCAAAGCGAGGCTCGACGCAGAGGACTAATCCTTTTTTGTTTCATATACTTGAACGTAAATGCAAGAGTAAGATTTACTATCCTTTTCAATTTCAAGTTAGTACATTCTATTGCTGTTTGTGCTTCTAATTTCTGTGTTTCCTCAACCATTTGGTTTGAAAGATAATGATCGATTTGATGTTTTTATCCGCTGTGTCATGTCCTCATTAAGCATGGACTGACCGAATGTATGGGACTATAGAGTTAAGGCTCCATTATAAGCTGCATATCCTTGCATATAGCTTTAGGTTGCTGTGCTCTGGTAGCCGACTAATCGTTGTTTATAGGATGCATACATGCTCTCGCTTGATCGTAAGGGCTTTGACGTCCTAGGAAAGGTTCTTTGTAAAGGTACCGGGAACGAAGAAGACGAATACCAATGGAAGCAATTCAGGATCACATTCAAAGAAGAGGCTCGGGACGTCGAGTCCTTTTGTCAGCAACTTGTGCAAATGGAAGAAGAGGCCATCCAAAAGGTTTCTAGCTACAGTGGTCTGGGATAAAAAAGTAAACAGACCCTACAAATCAAGTCAGTTTTGTTATATCTTTTTTTTTTATGTATGCATAAACTATAATGAACATCTCAAGCAATGCTTCCAACCCTGTTTCCTCACCCTCCATGCTTCTTTTTTTTTCCTATGCATAAAAACCAAAACGAACAACGGTAACATTCGAGTTTGAGTGTTGGATACAAATATGTTAAATATATATCCTTGTATCTCAGTACTCATAATCGGACATGCATCCGACGTTCGATATATAAGAAATGTCTTTGGACCACAAATTTCTTTGCCAATGGAAGAGATTGGGACAGAGTCATGAGACATGGTTTCCCCCCTTTTTTTCAGCTTTTATGAATGACAATGTTTTTAACAATTTTATCCACATAACATTATCAGACTCTCTCCATTTTTATCTCTAATTTTAGTGATAAAGTTTTAACAAGTGAGGGGATAATTATCATTCAAGCAGCATTTGCATTATTAAGTTGCAATTCAATGCGTTCATAAAGATTTTTAGTCGACATCTTTGTAAAACATGTCTTATCAAGCTTTATAATCATAATTTATTTTTGGTTTAAAACATAAACTAGAGAGTGTATAAATAAATATTCATTTAATTATGATATAGGACAATGCCACAATTGATTTCTTGTGAATAAAAATCTGAACAAATTGGTTGAAGGTTGAAATGGGTGAATTGAAATGTCAGTTTCTTAGGTCAATTCCTCAACAAGCTCATAGATGGGGAGTGGTCACAACTTGATATTCTTAGATCCAGTGGACCACGGTGCATGATGTGACACCCCTTCACAATCTCATGTCTGGGAATATATTGTGTACTCATTCTCCAAACTCTATACTTCTTTAAATAATATATATATATTATCATGGTTTCGTAATGTATATCTTAGAGACGAATGTATGGAACGTTGGCAGGAGTGGAGTCGGAAAATTTAATTTGGATTGTCAGAATTTAAGACTTTTATGAATGAATTTCTTTAAGTAGATGAGAACAAACAATGGGTGTCAATTAAGGGTGCTTATCGAGCGAGTTGATCGCGAATTGAGTAGTGCTCGACGCAACTTGAAAATTGTTTGACTCGTGCTCGACTTGATTTGATACTCGATAAGCTAAATAAATTTTTGCTTTAATTATGCTCGTTAAAAAAATTCTTTGCTCGACTCGTCTTGTTGCTGGTTAAGCTCAGTAAATACGAAATGTTTTTGAAATTTGAACCCAAAAGATTTTATGTGTAAATTACTTAGTCAGCCATTGAACCTTTCTAGAGTTTTCAACTAGTATTCAAACTTCTTGAAACATAATTTTTTAAGGTAGCCACCAAAAAATCTAAAAAAAATAAAATAAATTAATGAATTGCTCGTGAACTTATCGGTCAAGTTGGACTTTGCTCGTCTCAACTCATTAAGATCTCAAGTCGAGATCGAGCTGTTCAATTTCTTTTTAAAGGGGTTAGTATTCTAACCAATGGATGTGATGTGGTGATTGCTTAACTCATCCCTTATTCATGAGGTCAGGGATTTAATTTCTAAACTCATTATTTTTTTGACCTAAAATCTTACGTTTGTCCCTAAATAATTTGTTTATTGTTATTATATGTTATTTCTACTTATTAATTCTTCTACATGTGATGTAATATGTTGAAACAAGGTGAAATCTTAAATTGCTTGTAATTTTTTCATTCAAATTTATAACTTATAAATAATTCATCCGATTGTTAGATACACTTTGTGAAAGACTTATCTTAATGGGAAAAATTACATTTCCAGTCCCTTCAAAAATCCAAATATTAAATTTAGTCCTTATTAGCTCTTTAATTAAGTAGATAAATTTCTCATTTTTTACCCTTCCCAATAATTAATGATTCAATTCAACATTTTTTTTATTAAATAGAGAGATATTACATTCTCATATTAGAATTTGAACCCATAAAAGATATGGCAACATAAACATCCTTAGTCACTGGACCAATCAGTGAATCTCGATTCAATTCAACATCTTAATTTAGAAATTTGTGTCTCTGCCACCCTAAAATCTTTTCATTTCATCTCAATCCATCAAGACAATTCATGACTTCACCTTGTATCATTATCTAATTAAATTTTGGGAGTAATTTTTTATATACATGCCATATAAAAAAATTATACAAGTATGCATATTTATTCTTTAAAAATAAAATCTAAATATCTAATTATAAATCCTAAATTCTAAATTATAAACTTCTAACCACTAACTTTAAACTAAATTCCTAAACCCTAAAACAAAAAAATCTTATAAACTAAACCCTAAATTCTAAACTAAATATCTAACCCCTAAAACAAAAAGAGTTGATTACACAATATATGTATCGAATAGTTTTCCTTAATTTTGGATAATGTAAAAATATTAGATAAAAAAAGAGATATGCTAATTGGTCTAGTAATCATGGATGCACATCCGCTTCACTCTTGTGTATGTTCGGATCTTTTGAGAATATGATTAATGTAACCCTACTTCATAAAAAAATAGTGGATGTTGAATTGAAATGTAGGAATACACATAGAGAAGTTATTATATAATATAAGTCGGTTGAAAGGGATAATCAAATCTTATCGTCAACTTCCATTAATTTGCAAAGGTCGCCTCTTGCATTCTGTATAAATTATACTCCTTCCGTCCCACAAATATTATCTCTTATTGATATTTTTAAAGTCGAAAATTTTAAACTTTAACTAAAATTATATTAAATATTTTAAATAATTAAATTTTATAAAATATATATTTAAAATCTACTTAATTAAAGATTTCTAAAATAATTTTTTATATTTTTATCAATAATATATTTTAAATAATCACGAGTCAAAGTTAAATTTTTTAAAATTTTTTAATCAAAACAAAGTTAATAAGGGGTAGGTTTTTTTGGGACAGAGGGAGTAATTATATTTGTCAAATTAAAATGTGCCAAGTTTTCATTATCAGTCATTTCAATTTTGCATGCAAATTACGCGCATTCTTACCACAAACTCTTCCTATTTCCCCCTCAAAATTTCGATGAAAGTGACTACACCAATTTATGTTGACATAAATTCTTTTTTATTATGAGTAAAATAATACTAATTCAATTTTAGAATTATTAAAAATAAAATATAATTTAAAACATAGGGTTATAAGGATATTTTCTTCGTATACAATTTATAAATTAATATATATGAAAAAATTTTCTACACAAGTTGTGTAAACTTTAGTTTATATAAGCTTGTTCAATTTAGGATTTAGGATGTTAGTTTAGTGTTTAGGCTTTAGGAGTTTAAGTTATAGGGTTTAGAATTTAAGAGTTAAGGTTATAGTTTAAGGTTTTAGATTTAAGAATTTAGATTTTAGATTTTGAAGAAGAATTGTGTAATATTTTTTTACACATATCAAAATACAACCCACATATATAATGTTTTCTTAATTTATTATTTTTCTTTAAATATGAATTCTATTATTCCTAAGTCTTTTTATTTTTATTTTCATGACACTATTTTTCTATACCCGTTAAAATGTAGACAAAATAATTAATAAATTATAACAAAAGAACATTTTTGGATTTTAGCTATATAGACAATAAGTTTGTATATTTTTTTATGAAGAAAATAAGGGTAACCACGTGTCTCGTTAAAAACATCATTAAACTTAAATGGAAGAAAAAGAGTACACCTGGTAACCTACAAGAAACCAAATTAACTCAAAGTACCACTAACATCCGCATGTAATGCGTCTAAAACTATATCTGAAGGTTGAGCAAAAGTCATATCACCTGCTTCATCTGAAATCCATGCTTAGCCAACACATCAGCCACCATATTAGCCTCGCGATATATCTGAACAAAATAGACCTCCCAATCCCGTGCCACCAGAGTCTCTATCTGATGAATTAGCGAGCAATGTCTCTCATTCACCTATTGCTTACGTAAGAGCGGAATCACATAACCACTATCAATCTTAACATTGATACGGCGAATACCCATCTCCCATGCATGCCGAAGACCTACAAGCACACCCTATAATTCCGCATCCAAAATCGAGCAAATACCAATGAATTTAGCAAAACCCATCACCCATTCGCCTTGGTCACCATGAATCACTCCTTCACATGCTGTCCGACCATCTATCTGGCATCGTGCCCCGTCAGAATTAGAGTGCACTACCCTGCAACCGGCAGTTACTAAGCGACAGCACCCCGATCCACCTGGGCACTTGATCGAATAGGCCTCACATGGAACCCTTTAGCTATAATACTTTCCTGAACTAACTGATGGCCTCCCTCAAGAATTGACTCCTGCCCAACATTAAAAGGGTCAAAAACTCGCTGGTTCTGGCTCTTCCAAATCATCCATAAAATCATTCCAAGCAACACCGACCACTCTAGTAAATCTCCAATAGCAAAATTCGATTACCTCAAATTGAAAGTGAGCCAATCCCTAAAATCCATCACATGGAAATCTGACCATCGATCTGGACGAACTACACTTTTCCATTCCAAACTCGCAGTTGGTCATTTTCAAAACAAATGGTCCACAGTCTCTGCTTCATCCCCACACACCCTACAAATCATCTTGTGCATTAAATGACAATGTTCGTGCTCCACGTTTGTTAATAATCTACCATGTGCCATAAGCCAAAAGAAAATTTTAACTCGCTACAATCTTGGAAATCACGATACCACCCTCCATAATGGTTTCTCAGCCGAGCCTAGGTACGTGATCCGAACATTATAGGCTGATCAGACTGTGAATCGATGATCAACAGTACACAACCAGCCCACACAATCCTTTGGTGCATCGGCCACGGGTGGAATAACAGCCGCAATACGTAGCAACATTGTTATCGGTAGAGCTTGCTAGAACTGTGACCATTTCTATGCACCAGTAGCATCGACCATTAAGATAAGCGTCGTCGGCCCAAAGGAAACATTACAACCTGATACAATCCAGTCCCTAAGCCTTCCAACATCTCCAAGCCAAGGGTCATTCCAAAAATCTATAGACTCACCATTACCCACATTCCACATCAAATTAGCACACACATTATCCCATACCATGCCAATTCCTTTCAAAGTTGTAAACAGCCTTGGCACGACATTGTATTTGGTACAAGATCGGTGCATTTATACTTAGAGTGCAACACATGCACCTAAAGATGATTCTGCTTTGCAACAAGGCCAAAAGTAAGTTTCATAAAAAATGTCGCATTATGCTCCTCTAAATGTTTAAAACCAAGCTCCCATTGCCCACCGGCTTGCACATCTCACTCCAATTAACCAAATGGATATGCCAACCATCATTACCATTACCCCAGATAAACTTTCAAATTAATTTCTCATTCTCTATACACACACTTTTAGGGAGAAGGATAGTCTGTATAGTGTAAGATGGAATAGCCTCTAACACAACTTTAGCTAACATGATGCAGCCAGCTAAAGTTAGTGTTTTCATCGACCACCCAGAAAGTCTATCACTCACCTTTTGGATCAAAAAATGATAAGTCGACTTTGTTACCCTTGGATATAGGAGAGGTACCCCCAGATATCGATCCAAATCTGGTACTTTAGTGAAACCAAAACATCCGTTGATAAACTCACATAGCTCACATCAACATTCTTGGAGAAAAAATATTCTTCTTTTAAATGCTCACTTTGTGCCCTGAAAACTCATAAAAATCTCACAAGACACGTTTTATAATGTCAAGTTGTAACACAGAAGCTTCAGCGAACAAAACCATATCATATGCGAAAAAAAGATGAGATATACATGGACCATTGCGCGTAAGACACATATGCTTCCATGCCCCAGAATGCACCTTGCCTTGTATGGCTTGAGCAAGTCACTCCATGCATAGTACAAAAAGATAAGGAGAAAAGGGTCACCCTGTCTAATACCTCTGCTCGGACGGAAAGAAGAAGATTCTGAACCATTCCAAATAACTTGCATCGAAACAGACATCATACACCGCATAATCAACTAGAGCATGCTATCCGATATACCCATCACACGTAGAGTATTATCAATAAAAGACCACTTAAACTGATCATATACTTTCTCCAAGTTAATTTTAATTGCCATCCACCCTACCTTCCCTATTTTTTTCGCATAGAGTGAAGAACCTCATGAGCAATAACGATGTTATCAGAAATAGAATGCCCCAGAACAAAGCTAGTCTGAGTACTAGAGACCTAATCGGGCAAAAAAAGCTTTAACCGATTAACCACCACTTTATTTATCACTTTGTAAAGAACAAATCATAAACTTATAGAACTAAATTGACCAATATGCTCAGGATTCAGGACTTTTGGAATCAAAACTAAAAGGGTTCTATTCAGATAATCATCCATCGACTGTCTGCAAACACCTCAAGCATAAATTGACATACATTGGGGCCTACAGTACTCCAATTTTTTGGTAAAAAATGGCATAAAAGCCATCCACACCAGGGGCTTTCAAAGACTCCATATCAAACACATCCACCTTTACATCCTTATCGCAAACCGGCCGCAACAAGTAAGTAATTTTGGCTGCATGCAAGGCACAAAAACCACCTCAAATGGGATACTCATATCCATCAGAACCCTCACTGGAAAATAGGTTCTTATAAAACTCAACAGCCATGTTTTGAAGACCAACATCATCCAAAATCCAAGCACCCTCACTATTTTGTAAAACATGCACCCGGTTCGATCGCCTCTGAGCCATAGCAAACCTATGATAAAATTTAGTATTCCTATCACCATCTAAAACCCATTGGCACTTAGCTTTTTGAATCTACATACTCTCCTCTTGAAGCAAAACATTTTCGAGCTCACCCCGAAGAGTCTAATCAAGCTCAATCAAGAAATTAGAATAACGATGATGTAAAACATACTCAATACCTTATAGGCATCTGATTAACTTATTTTTTCTCCTAATATACCCCAAAGTGTTCAAATTCCAATCCGTGATATCCTCCTAAAGCGAAGATAAATTAATGCAAACATCATTGTCTTGATCCCACTTTTTCGCGACAAGCTCTTCAAAAGAAGGATGCTCATGCCATGCTGCCATAAAACGAAATGGCCACACACAGTTATCTCTCTCGGTCTTACACAACTTAATCAACAAAGGGTAATGATTTGACCTTAATCGGTCAAGGTACAACATATAAGTATCCTCAAAGTAGTGTAACCAACCATCATTCACCATACAGTGATCCAACTGCTGGTGTAAATTACCCTAACTCTAAGTAAAAATAGGGCCAGTAAAAGGTAGATCAATCAAACCTGAGTCGAAGATGAAATTCTGAAACATGAGGCTATTACCCATATTAGACAAAGAACCACCTCGTATTTCATCCGAACTAACAATAGCATTAAAATCTCCTTCTATATGCTAAAGTTGATTAGCTCCAGAAACCAGATCAAGAAGAGCATTTTAGAGAAACTTCCGCTTCTACATCAACAGACTTGCATACACTGCAGTACGAAATAACCAAGAACCAGAATCTAGAAGCCTAACTCGAGTGTGAATAAACTGATTTGAAACCTTTAAAATTACAACATCAATAGTTTCATTCCACAACAACTAAATTCCCCACTAAAGCCATGTGATTCAATACAGAAAAAATTTGAAAAACCAAGCCGCTTAATAACCTTGTCAGCATTAACACCGCTCACCCGAGGCTCCATAAATTCCACAAAATAAGGATGATAATGCCTCATAAAATCATAAAAAAATTGAAATTCAGAGCTAGCTGCACCCTGACAGTTCCAAAAGAAAGCATTAAACATTTTAAAAGATAAAAAACAAAAACCAACTGACTTTACTGGCGTGAAGCACAATTTTCCTTATCCATATGCATGGCATCTGTATTATGTCCCTCTTGTGCATCAGTACATGTTACCTAAGTTGATTGAACATCGGCTATCCCCCTAGAGTTGAACTTCTAAGATTGGCAGCCACATGCAATTGACGTTGGATGCTGCCTTCATCGCAACCTCTGCGATAAATTCTCCACCCACTCAAAGAGTATCGACTGAAGCGAAAACCAAAACTCAGTCTACCTCTTTACACTAAGCCCCTTCTTCGCAATTGCACATTGTACCTTCTTCGATCCACTACTCTTCCCACTAACCTTCCTACTCTCATGTGTACCCTTACCCTCATCTGTGATCACTATCTCCGTATGGAAACCATCTCGAATGCTAGGCTTATGGGTAGTAACTATTAGAACTTTACACTCTTGTAAGGGAACCACACGATCCTATACCATAACCAAGTCAGAACCTCGACTAGATGACCCACTCACTGTTATAGATTTCTTACTCTCACTCGACCCTATAATTGGCTGATTCTCATTATGTTGTTGCATGTCCACTGAATGCCTCGATATATTCCTATCATTCTCCACTGGTACTACTTTATTCAGCTCATTCTCAGTATGCTGAAGAATACTAAACCGAGAGCTAGTACTGCCCTTGCCATTTTGCGCAAACGTAGTGCCACCCTCGTTCAGTTTTTGATCCATTTGCCTTTGAGTTTCAACTAGTTTCTATTGCCCGAACATTGATTCTAGATTACTGGAGTCCCATCTCAGACCAGCCTCTTACTCGGTCTCCTCAGGAACAACATCTTGCTTTCCACAGAATACCTCAGAATGTCTATACACCCCATGATAAGTGTTCAAAAGTACTATTTTTATTACCCCTTTTACTCATATTATTGTTAGACTTAAGCTCATATTAGTTGCATAATTAGTCATTCATGCATTAATTCATGTTTCTTTCCACCGTTGAGCTTGATTACATAACTTGGTGATTTTTGTGGAAAAAGATGCTGCTTTGGTGTGTTTTTGTGTGTGTGCAGAATCACTTGCCTAAACAAGGCTAGAACCAGTTGCCAGGGCAGTGCATGAAGGAGATGCCGAGCTAGTTGCCAGGGTAATGCATGAAGGAGACGCCGAGCCAGTTGCCAGGGCAATTGTCGACAAAGAATAAGGTGATATGGTAGCCGAAATTGATGATTAGACAAGCCCAAGATGACGTGGAGCAAAGCTAAATCCCAAAGGAGTTTGATTTCCATGAAGAGGTTAAAGAATAATTAAATTCCAAGAAGATAGGAGAAGTTCTAGAAGAAATATAATTATATAAAGAATTATATTCTTTAAAGATAATTTAATTCCAACTTAACTTCCTCCTCAAAGAAGGACTTTGACCTAGCCCTATAAATAGATCACCAAGCCGTCAACTCCAAAGAGAGCAAGAAGAGGGAAAATTTCGACAACTCCAAAGAGAGCAAGAAGAGGGAAAATTTTGACAACTCCAAAGGGCAAGAAGGAAGAGATTTCGACAAGAGAGCAAGGGGAGAGAGTTCGATTTCTTCTTCTTATTCTTTTCTTCCATTAGATTCATGGTTTGGGGATTATTCTTTCTATATCTTTTGAACCCAACCATGAACTAACTTGATTGGTTGGGGTTATTGTGTTTTGTTGTTGTGAAAAACAATTGGATTTTGTTTAGGTAATAAGAGTTTGCACTTTCAATTCAAGGTTTACTCATTCTTGGTTCTTATTCTTGTTTGCGAGTGAATTGGGAGAGGAACTCGTAACTTCATCTATTTATCTAATATCGGGAGAGTTAGATTCAAGAAACGAATGAGTATGGTCTTTATTCAATATATTGATGGTGAAGATTAATCCGGCTTAGGAATAAGTTAAAGATTTCAATGGCTAAGAGGAGCGCAAGATTGGTTGTTGTTCACCCTTGATTCATGGAGGGATGTATTATCAAGGCATGCACAAGTTGCTAGAGTTTTGACTTAGGGATAAGAAGAAACCATTGAAGAACGCTCTGCCGAACCTTGAAGTTGCTGCCCAGCCGCCCAAGTAGTTGCCCAGCTAGTCGCCCAGGCAACCATCGATTAGTTGCCAAGGCAACCCCGTTGTGCAAGTTGCCACGGCAACTGAGTTGCCCTTGCACTCTTTTACCAAGACGATCCAATCGGCTATCACACCTCAACTCACGATAACCTGGCCTATTCACTCTATTTTTCTTTCATCTATTCTTTTAGTTTATTGTTTTTACTTTACTCGTTAAAATCAACTCCTACTATCAATTGTGTTTTTACTTTTACAGTGCGATAAATAAAGCAAAGTGGCCCAAACCAATCTCTGTGGAGACGATACTCGATACTCGTATCACTTTATTACTTGCAATGTGTATACTTGTACAATTGCGTAACACTTATTACACGCAACACCCCACACTTGAAACAAATATCAGGTAAGCCCTCATATTCAATCTTCTGGACAAAATTATCGATTCCAATGCAAGGTAATAAGGGCTTGTTTAAATCAACCAATACGGCTAACCTTGCAAAGCGGTCCCTATCCCTGATATTCGTCTTATAATCCACTCTAATGACACGTCCAATATTCATAGTAATGTACCTAAAAAAACCTTTAGAATAATACTGATACGGTAAACCCTGGAGTCGTACCCAGACTATCATCTGCGAAGGATGGCGTTTAGTTGTTGAAAAAGAGCGACTCCATGGTTGAATAGTCAAGTAGCTACCATAAATTGTCCAGGGGCCTTTCGTGAGAACCCGCACATAGTCTGTCTCTAGTGCTAAACGAACAACAAAATAGTCATTCTCAATATCAACCAATTAAAAATCTCCCCGCGGCTGCCATAAAGCTTTAACTCGGTTCAACAATGCTCTATAGCCTATCTTACGACCCAACAATCAAACAATAACCGATTTTCTCATACTATGATCAAACATGTCATGCACCCGATCAGAAAACTACACAACCGGGAATTGGCCGTCCCTTAACACCCTAACATCCTCATCCAATACGCGAACCTCGTTATTAAAATAGTAGGGTTTCTGGCCTCTCAGCTACGCTCTTCCCCGCAACCCCTACTGCATAGGACGGCTACCCCATAACAGCTTCTTCTGCCACATCCTTATCTATGTCCCGAGTTAGAACATTGCCCTCACTATCCTTAATCCAATCGCCGTTACTTTCATCCCCTGAACACATATCAATATCGATAACTTTGCCGTCGCCAAATGTTTGGGGTGATTCTATGTTCCTTACTCTCTTCGGATCCCGCAATGTATTGGGAGGTAACGGCGGCCCCTCCCTTTCCAGAATCAGTGGATCGACATATGCACAACTGGAGCAAGAGCAACATTCATAGGCCTGTCGCTTGGGGGATTCGGTAAGCCCTCTATCGACACTACGACCGACAAGGGGCTAGGGTTATTGCTAGAGTTTTCCATTTTAATAAGTTTGTATACTAAATGGCCTCAAAACTCATTAAAACGACATTTCTTTAGGTGAATATGTCCATGTGTATGTCTGTCTAGCTACCTATATTAGGTGAGCTGGAATTGATATCAACATTTATATCATGTCTAGGTTCAAATTTTGAAATAATCCCTTTATTTTCATGACTTGACCAACATCGTGAACTGCCAAATAAATATTCCTTAATCTCAAATAAAATAAATAAATAACGTAGTAATATAGAATAAAGGTCGATCCGCAGGGACTAGGGAGCTTCTGATATCTGGAGGTTTTGATTCTGATGGTTACGAGAAAATAAAGTAAATGGGGGGTTTGATCGAGTGAGCTAGGAAATAAAGATGAAGTAAAAGCGAGAATGATGAAAGTAAAATTTCAAGATTTAAATCAATTTAATAAAATAGCCTCAGGCCTCGCTTGTCTCATTTCCAATAGATCATTGAATAAGATTTTTACTCCGAATAAATGCCTGTTACAGTCTACAAGGCCCAACCTTGTAACTTTCTTTTCTCTCCGGTAAACCGATAATCCAAAATCAATTTTTGAATTTCAGTTTTCTGGCTAGACTAACTACGACTATCGTCGTTAGAATAAAACAGTTTTTAAATCTGGAAAAACCAGACTCGGACTATCTTGTCTCAATGAGAATCGAATCCGATCTCAATTTCCCTTAGCGAATCCATCGCTAAGTGTGTTCATAGGAAGTTGAATATGCTACAAGTCGATCCTTCCTCCCAACTATAAATCGAAACAACATTCAAACCAACGAGCTCTTTTTGAAATGAAGGTGTTAAGATTTTTAAAGGAAAAGCCGATTGCAAATCCAAGTTTGCAAAAAATTGAAAAATATATTCAAAGTTATAAAGTGCTTTTTCGATTCTCACGATCGGAATTAAGTTGTTGCTAAGCCCTCGGCTTGTTGGAAAATTAGTCGAGCATGATTATGGTAAAATTCATACTCGACATATTAAAAGGAAATAAATAAAAACTTGAAAATAAAAATGTAAAGAAAGAAGAGAATTTTTATAAAATTTAGAAAGCTAGAACAAACTAAGAATAGAAGATGAGGGATGATCATTTAGCTTACCCCAAAAGGGTATTTATAGTATCTTAAACCCTAAGATAACCCTAAAATGATAAAAGATAAATCCTAAAAATATTTAAATTAAATACAAAAGATAATCCAAAGTTTAAATTTCAAATCCGTCTGATAAGCTATCAAAATGCGACTGATAAGTTATCACCACTGCTGATGTCATCTTCTAGAATTGCTGACGTGGTGTCCAGTCAGTCTTTCGTGCCCAAATTCATGCTCACAAGCCCAACCTTGACTCCAGATAAAATTTGCAGAATTTTGCCTCTTTTAAGTATGTTTTCCAGAATTAAAGACCTGCACGAAAAACACATAATAAAGTCCAAATCATCATCACATTCTAACCATTAGAGGGATAATTAAAGATGAGTTAGTGACCATTTTAGCTACTTATCAAATTCCCCCTCACTTATTCGATGCTTGTCCTCGAGTATCTCTCAACTAACATATCAAAGCTCAAGTCCTTATCACTGCTGATGTCATTTTCTAGAATTGCTGACGTGGTGTCCAGTCAGTCTTTCGTGCCCAAATTCATGCCCACAAGCCCAACCTTGACTCCAGATAAAATTTGCAAAATTTTGCCTCTTTTCAATGTGTTTTCCAGAATTAAAGACATGCACGAAAAACACATAATAAAGTCCAAATCAGCATCACATTCTAACCATTAGAGGCATAATTAAAGATGAGTTAGTGACCATTTTAGCTACTTATCAAATTCCCCCTCACTTATTCGATGCTTGTCCTCAAGTATCTCTCAACTAACATATCAAAGCTCAAGTCCTTATCCTTTATTTCACAACGCATCTAAGCTATATGTATGATCCAAGATCGAGACGAATACCGAGATTAAGGAACAATCAAAAATAGGCAAGACTAGGAGCAGTTTTAAACAAAATTAGACATTCCAATAACCTGTCAATATCGATGAAACAAAACCTAGTACCTTCACAAGGATTCACTTATTTCGCTCAAAGTGTTTTGGGTTAAATGATCACTCAAGCCAAAGCTAATCAAAGCATTACCATAAGCTTGTAACTAAATCTAATCTCCACTACTAAGTATCAACATGATGCAATAATCAAAATGTCTTAAAAGGGTTGTAATGGGGCTAAGGTTCGGGTAGGATAAAGGCCAGAGATCGGGTTTAAAAATTCAAGACAAAGAGAAAATTATTCCAAAGAATTATTCAAAGGGAAGTAAAAATAAAAGAAAGGAAAACAAGAAATCAAACAATCAAAGCTTATTCACTCTCTCTTTCTCTGTTTTTCTTTCAAACTTTTTTCTTTTTTTTCCTTTTACTGCTACTCGAACCAAACTGTTGTTTTTTATTGTTCGAACAGTTTATTCAAACTATTTTGTACTATTTTTTTGCACTGTTCGAACCAAACTGCATTTTTTCCTTTTTTTTTCAAATCTCTTCCCTCTTTTTTTCGATTTGGAATAACTTTAACTTTGTCCTGAAAAATGATGACAAAAAGAGGGAGAAACAACAAAATCGATTCGGGTTAAAAATGTGGTAAATCAAAGAAAAGGATAAGGCTCAAAATTGGTTATCTAAGGGGTAAATAAACAAAGAGTATGCCATTTTTTGGGGAAGAGAAAAGGGTTAAAACCTAATGCCTCTATCACACTAAAGCACACATTCAATCGTGTAGTCTCGACAAGCATTATGCTACAAGTTATAGAATGCAAAGAATTAGTCGACACACTCAAAATTGACAAAGAGCAAGAATGAAAATATATGCTCATTAGGCTCAAAACTCACATGTGGTGTTATGTGTACCAAGGTAAGCAACATGTCAACTAACAAATCAAGGAATGTCACAAGAGAATTTATTTGAAATTACTAGTCAAGCCATTATCTATCATGCATCTTAAGCTCCAATACAAGCAAGATCTCAAGTCATAGGGAAATCAACGAGACAAGGTGAAATATAGGACACGCAACAAGAAACTCCAACGAAGTATAATCAAGAGAACTCAATGGCAACCAATCGAATAAGCAGAAAAAGAATTTGATGTCAATCCTACCCCCTCACTCAATCATAATGTCTCATTATAGAAAATAAAGCAAAAGAGAGGGAATAGAATATTCCCTGAGCTAATTACAACCACGACCATGAGCACATTGGGATGCGCTCGGGTGAAGGTAAGACAGAATCTCGGTAATGTTGGTTTCGATGGAATTGAGCTGACCGTGTATTTCGTGGATCTCGTTGTGCACGTCCGACTGTGGGTGTTCTTCTTGTGCCAGTTGCGGTGCACTGGGGGAACAATATAGGGTGCACTGGGGTGCCGGCAAGAAGGCCCATTGTGTCTTAACATCAAGCATCTAAAGCATCCATTGCAAAAACGTAAGTAAATTGTGTAGTGTCAAAAGTCAATGGAAAAAGACAAGATGCAAGATGAGTAATATAAGGTCCGAGGATGAGTGGGCGATTGGATCGTACAATACGCTCAAAAGCGTAGGCGAACCAAAAGCCCAAGTTTGCCTTTATATGGTTTGCATACACCATAAAAAGAACAGTTCAACCTTACTTAAATTGGACGTAGTATCGTTACGTCCGAAATAGTTGTATGCCAAGAACCGGTGAATGTAGCGAAGCGTAGGGTTGTGTATGCGCCATCATTTTGTTGTACGAGCATCAAACGTTGAACCTGCCAGGCCAGTAAGTCCTTTGTACGTAAGATCAGTATCGAAATCCTGAAACTTACGATGCCGAATGCTATTGAATCGCAAGACTTCGTCGTCGTCAAATTGCAAGTATCCTTGCAAAACTTCTTTGATCGGGACAGAATATGTTTGGCCACGACGATAATGCTCGGAGCGTTTGTTGCGATCGGGTATATCAGTCGGTATAGTGTTGTCATCTAAACTAGCTACAAAGGAATGCGAAGCAGGCTGTGCGCTGCTAGAATACGGTTGCTCCATCGATGGACCCCCATAGGAAATCTAGTATTGACATCCTCTGTATAGCCAAAAATCGGATGGTACATTAGCAAAGGACGAATAGACATTGGATCAAAATTTACCTCGTCGGCCTGGTCTGGTACGGCGAATTAATGGAATAAGAGGGAGCAGCATCCGATATTGAGCGAGAGGAAGTGGCGGTCGGCGTGGAACAAAAGGAAGTGGAGGATAATGCCGGTTGTGCATGTTGCTGCTGAGATTGTGAAAGGTTATTCCGCTGTTACTGGGAAACGTTGGCGTCATCGTGGTGTTGTGCTGAGCGTGAGGAACAGCCGACGGTTGGTGGGTGATCTATCGAAGGCTCGGGTTCGGGTGGTAGGGTTTGCTTGTTGCCATCGCCCACTACGGCGAGGAGGAGGAGGTGGTGGGGCAGTCGCTTCCGGCTCATGCGACAGAGATACTTGCTGTCGTCGCCCTCTGCCACGACGGGGAAGAGGCTACTGAGGTGGCGGCAGCAAATTAGAATCGCTGGGAAAGGGCACAAACGCCGGCACGTACCGTCGCTGTCTGGTGAGGTTGATCGGCGGCGCTTGTGGGAGCCACCGTGCTTGGTCTCGGGTTCGAACCATGTTGGCTGGAGAGGTTGGCAAGGTTGAAGGAGATAGGGGCTAGAGATGTTGTTGACCGAATATGATGGGGAATGGGGCGGCTAGTTATTAAAGGAAATAGGGGTGTGGGTTTTTAGGTTATCACGTGGGTTTTGAAAAGGGAAAAAGGTTGGTCAAATAGTGTGGGGCCAAGGGATTTTTAAAATTTGGAAAGAATAATATAATTAATAGGAATAGTTTAAAATAAAGATAAAGAGGGTTGGGATAAGGAATGGAAGTGACGAGTAAGTGTGGGTTTGGCTATCATGCACCTTGGATGGTGGAAAGCTTTGCTAACATGCACCCATGATAAAATGGTACATCATTGGATTTGCATCATATTCGATCAAACAAATTTTAAGGGTACCTTAAAAAAAATAAAAAAAATAAAAAAAATAAAAAAAATTGAGACTAGAATTAAATAAAATGAAATTAAAAATGAAAAAATTAAAAAAAATAGAAAATTTTAAAATAAAATAAAATAAAATGGGTTGCCTCCCATTTAGCGCTTTATTTAACGTCGTTTAGCTCGACGACCTGATTCAGACTACAGGTTCTTCCAAACTGAGTTCTTCGACTAAACCAATTGGAGCATTCTCATAATATGGTTTCAACCTCTGACCGTTAACTTTAAATTGCGCCCCCGAGTCGTCTTTTACTTAGATCGCACCGTAAGGAAAATTTTGAGTTATCGTAAAAGGTTCGAGCCACTTCGATCTGAGTTTTCCTGCAAAGAGTTTAAATTTGGAATTAATAGTAGAACCTTTTGACCGACATAAAAAGATTTAAAAGAAATGTTACGATCATGGAATTCTTTTGTTTTTTCTTTAAATATTCGAGCGTTATCGTAAGCATTTCTACAGATCTCCTCAAGTTCTTGAATATGCAATTTGCGCACTTCACCGATTGTATCCATCTCCATGTTACATTGCTTGATTGCCCAATACGCGCAATGTTCCAATTCAACCAGGAAATGGCAAGGTTTACCGAAGACTAGGCGATACAGAGACATTCCAATGGGTCCTTTATACGTGGTTCGGTATGCCCATAATGTGTCGACTAACTTGATACTCTAATCTTTACGGTCTAGTTTGACGATTTTCTCAAGTATTGTTTTAATTTTGTGATTCAATACTTTCGCTTGCCCATTCATCTGTTGATGGTAAGCTGTGGAAATTCTTTGAGTTACTCTAAATTTCTTCATAAGAGCTTCAATTATTCGATTGATAAAATGAGTTCCTCTATCGCTTATTATCGCCCGCGGTGTGCCAGACCTGGAAAAATAAAATCTTTTAGGAATTTAACTGTGGTTTTAGCATCGTTATTTCGGGTAGCCTTAGCTTCCACCCACTTAGATACATAATCTACAGCAAGAATGGCAAAATTTAAGAATCGAGTTTACCTCATCTTCGGTGACACACCGCCAAATTACCTGATCCGAGTAGTGCTTCCAAATGTACGGATCATCCCAAATATAAACTAGAGACTCTCATTTTATTCGGTTAACTTCAGCTCTCGACAAATCTAATGGTAACTTACCTGTAGCCAAATAATTGACTATATCCGCGAACCATGAGGTATTTTTCTGCACCACCATCAAGCTCTCTTCAGGGAATTTATCTTGAATCGGCGGGTCAGATATGGAGAAAGGAATACGGCTCAAGTGATCAGCTACTAGATTTTTGTACCCTTTTTTGTCTTTAATCTCTAAATTAAATTCTTGAAGGAGCAGAATCCATCAGATGAGTCTTGGCTTCGCCTCATTTTTGCTCATTAAATATTTCAAGGTTGCATTATCAGAAAAGATGGTAATTTTAGTGCTAAGCAGTTAAGATCTAAACTTTTCTAAAGCAAAAATTATAGAAAATAATTATTTTTATATCGTAGAATAATTTTTTCTCAGTTGAATCTAAGGTACGAGATGCATAGGCTATGACATGGGGTTCTTTGTCGATTTTTTGACCAAGGACAGCTCCAACGCTCGTATCCAACACGTCACACATGAGTTCGAAAGGGTAATCCCAATTTGGCGGTTGAACAATCAGAGCTGATACAAGCTTTTCTTTTAGTATATCGAATGATTCTTTGCATTTCTAATTGAAATCAAAGGCTTGATCCTTCTGAAGCAAATTGCACAACGGTTGCGCTATCTTCGAGAAATCCTTAATAAACATGCGATAAATTCCTGTATGATCAAGAAAGGAGCAGACTTTTCTCACAGTTGTGGGGTAAGGGAGTGAGCGTATAATATCCGTTTTCGCTTTGTCAACCGTAATTCCATTAAAAGAAACAATATAGCCTAGAATTAATCCCTTATCAACCATAAAATGGCATTTCTCATAATTAAGTACAAGATTAAATTCTAAACATCATCTAAGTACATTAGTCAAATTCAAAAGGCACTCATTAAATGAATTATCGTACACGGTGAAGTCGTCCATGAAAATCTCGATTCTCTTCTCGACGTAGTCTGAGAAAATGCTAAGCATGCATCTCTAGAATGTGGCAGGGGCGTTATAAAGGCCGAATGCCATTCGTCGATAAGCGAATGTGCCAAAAGGACATGTAAATTTTGTTTTTTCCTAGTCCTCTGGTGCTACTGGAATCTGAAAGAAACATGAAAATCCATCAAGGCAGCAATAATAAGATTTACTGGCTAATCTTTCTATCATTTAATCTATAAAAGGAAGGGGAAAATGGTCTTTTTGAGTTAGGGAGTTCAACTTCCTGTAATCGATGCAAACTCGCCATCCATTTTGCACTCGCGTAAGGACTAGTTCACCTATTGAATTTTCGACCACCATCACTCCGGTTTTCTTAGGAACCACATGGATCGGACTTACCCAATTATTGTTGGATATCAGATAAATGACGTCGGCATCAAGAAGCTTTTGTATCTCTTTTTTCATGACTTTCATCATCGGTGGGTTTAACCGGCATTGACCTTCTTGTGACGGTTTCGCTCCTTCTTCGACCTTTATTTTATGCATACAAGTCGAGGGACTAAGTCTCTTAATATCTGCAACAGTCTATCTAATGGCCTCTTTATGTGCGCGCAACACCGTCACCAAGTCGTCTTCCTCTTCTTTCGACAACTTATTTGAGATAATTACTGGTAAGGTTTCGTTTTCACCCAAAAAAGCATATTTCAAGTGTCCCGGCAATTGTTTCAAGTCAATTTGAGGTGCCTGTAATATGGAAGGCAAAATTTTAGAGTCTGAGGTTATATGGCGTGAATCAGAATCAATTGGAAAATTTTTATCAAACTCCTTGATCTTTTCTTCAAAGTCCTCCAATTCCCTGCATAGATCATCAACAAAGTTAGATTCTATAAATTCTTCAATGGCAGGCTCAATAATATCAATAAAATTAATATTGGTAGCATTATCTGGATATCGCATTGCTTTGTAAACATCAAACTTAACAACCTCATCGTCAAACTCCATTGTAAGAATCCCGCTTCTTACGTTGATTTTTGTATTTGCCGTACTAAGGAATGGACGACCGAGAAGGATCTCTGAAGATGTATTTGATCGGTCGTTTTCCATGTCGATGACATAAAAATCTACCAGAAAAATAAGTTCATTTACCTTTACCAAGACATTCTCGATGAGTCATTCTGGGCATATTATGGATCGGTCAGCCAGCTGTATCGTCACTTTCGTATCCTTCAAAGGCTCAGCAGAAAGTAAGTTGTACAAGGCAATAGGCATAACATTCACATTTAATCCCAATCTTACCAATTTTTCAAGGAATGACGAACATACCTTGGTCCTTTAACTTTGGCGGAAGCTTTCGTTAGAAAATGGCTGAAACATGTTCCCCCAAATTTACTTTCTCAATTTTGGTAAGTCTTCTTTTATTTGCGCATAAATCTTTTAGGAACTTGGCATATCTGGGCACTTTTCGGATTACTTCAATAAATGGGATATTAATTTCCATTTTCCAGAATATATCTAAGATTTCCCTATCTTCAGCTTGCTTATCTCTTTTTACCAATCTCGATGGAAAATAGGGTGGGACGGCATAGGGAGAGAGTGTGGGAGATGAATCGAACGTACCTTGTATGGTGGGCGACGGTGCTCTATCTTTCTTTTGGGCGCATTCCTCCACAGTTTTTGGTGCGATAACAGTACCACTTCAGAGAGTGATGGTGCTAACATTCTTGCTTGGGTTAGGCTCCATTTGAGAAGGTAATTTTCCTTGGGACTCAAGTCATCCTACTGTCTGATCCAGTTGGCTCATTTGTTTATCTAACTCTTGTAGATGAGCTTTAGTGCGATTCTGAAATTTCTTTTGAGATAGTGCCAACCGTTCGACGATAGACTCCAATGACGACTTTGGCTGTTGATACGGCTACTGTAGAGGTGGCCTCGGATGATATGCTTGATTTGGTCTCTGGTTTTATGCATAATTGAAGCCCGAATGATCATTCCATCCTAGATTGCATGTGTTTGCGTTAGGATTGTAAGGTCTCTGAGGAGGTCCCAAAAATTACCAACCGCATTTACTTGTGCAGAAGCATCTTCCTGCAATATCGGACAACAATCCGTGGGATGGTCCAACATCGTACATATTCTGCAAAGTCTAGCTTTACCTTTTTTGTCCGCAACAAGGGATTGAACTATGTCAGCCAACTTGTCAATTTTATGTTCCAAAAAAACTGTACTTGCCTCGTGAACTCGTCGAGAGGGTTCACTAGAAGGGCAAAACTGTTGAGAGTTGGCGGCCATAGTAGAAATTAAATTTCTAGCCGTAATTGAAGTCATATTTACAAGTGCCCCTCCACTTACTGCATTGATCATCTTCATCTCCATAGGGAGTAGGTCTTCATAGAAGTATTGGAGAAGTGTTTGTTCCGACAATCCGTGTTGTGGACAATTTGCACATAATTTCTTGAATCTCTCCCAATAGTCATATAATGATTCAGCATATTTTTGTCGGATTCCTAAGATGCTCTGCCTTAGTTCACTTGCTTTGGCTGCAGGGAAAAACTTGTCAAGAAAAAGTCGAGCCATATCAGTTCATGTAGTAACCAAATTAGATGGTAAATCAAATAACAAATCCTTAGCCAAATCGGCTAAGGAAAAAGGGAAAGCCCAGAGTTTAATCTGGTCTTCGGATACTCCCTGTGGTTTCGTGCTTAAGCAAACCATATGAAATTAATTGAGATGCTTGTGTGGATTTTCATTAGGCAGACCATGAAAGGGCAGACCATGAAAGGTCGGCAGGAGATGGATTAGACCTGTTTTTAGTGCGAATGGTGTTTCTCCATTCGGGAATGTGATGCATAACAGTTGTTGATCCTAAGGTGTAGCGACAAGTTCTCGAATAGTTTGGTCTTTGTCTCCTATCAGAATCTATTCTATATTGTCGTATTCAAAGTGTGTTTCAGTGTTAGAAGGTGCTTCTAGATCTGGTTCGGAAGGTTGTTGTTGTTGTACTCGTTGTTGTTGTTGTTGTCTTCTTTCCTGAAGTATTTTTGCGTGTCGTCTTCGGGCTAATGCTTCGATCTCCGATTAAAAATTTGCTAGTTCTCCTGGATTCTTCCTGGTCATAAATCAAAACAAACTATATCAGTAATTTTGCCGAAGTCCCCGGCAACGGCGCCAATTTGACAAGTGTTATGAACTGTCAAATAAATATTCCTTAATCTCAAATAAAATAAATAAATAACGTAGTAATAGAGAAGAAGGGTCGATCCGCAGAGATTAAGGAGCTTCTGATATCTGGAGGTTTTGATTCTGACGGTTACGAGAAAATAAAGTAAATGGGGGGTTTGATCGAGTGAGCTAGAAAATAAAAATAAAGTAAAAGCGAGAATGATGGAAGTAAAATTTCAAGATTTAAATCAATTTAATAAAATAGCCTCAGGCCTCGCTTGTCTCATTTCCAATCGATCATTGAATAAGATTTTTACTCCGAATAAATGCATGTTACAGTCTACAAGGCCCAACCTTGTAACTTGCTTTTCTCTCCGGTAAACCGATAATCCAAAATCAATTTTTGAATTTTAGTTTTCTGGCTAGACTAACTACGACTATCGTCGTTAGAATAAAGTAGTTTTTAAATCTGGAAAAACTCGACTCGGACTATGTTGTCTCAATGAGAATCGAATCCGATCTCAATTTCCCTTAGCGAATCCATCGCTAAGTGTGTTCATAGGAATTCGAATATGCTACAAGCCAATCCTTCCTCCCAACTAAAATCGAAACAACATTCAAACCAACGAGCTCTTTTTGAAATGAGTTGTTGCTAAGCCCTCGGTTTGTTGGAAAATTAGCTGAGCATGATTATGATAAAAATCATACTCGAAATATTAAAAGGAAATAAATAAAAACTTAAAAATAAAAACGTAAAGAAAGAAGAGAATTTTTATAAAATTTAGAAAGCTATAACAAACTAAAAATGGAATATGAGAGATAATCCTCTAGTTTACCCCAAAGGGGTATTTATAGTATGTTAAAACCCTAAGATAACCCTAAAATGATAAAAGATAAATCCTAAAAGTATTTAAATTAAATACAAAAGATAATCCAAAGTTTAAATTTTAAATACGTATGATAAGCTATCAAAATGAAGCTGATAAGCTATCACCACTGCTGACTTCATCTTCTAGAATTACTGACATGGCGTCCAGTCAGTCTTTCATGCCCACAAGCCCAACCTTGACTCTAGATAAAATTTGCAGAATTACACTAGATGCGGTCTTTTTTTTTCTTTTTATCTTATCTAAATGCATTTTTAAGTCCTAAGGTGATCATGATGGTTATGGTGAAAGTTACAACTCAATCGGGCGTCGAATCAACATCCAATTGCACCAAATCACACTTTAGGGACTAAAATGCAATTTCCATTAATTATAAGGACATTCATGAAATTGAAGTTACCAATCCTTAATTAGTGATATTACATGCCCTCGGGTTAAATCTCAACTTAAATTAATCATCCAAACTCATTTAATTGCATAACTATGAAACAGTGACTAAATTGCAAAGAATACAAACATTCAGAAGCATCTTAACTGAAATAACGGCTGGCGTACATGTACAACATTTACCGTATCGCAACGGGATTAAATACAAAGGTGTGCCGATACGGTCCTCAAGCGTATCGGTACGAGTATGCAAATTTCAAAAATCAGGATTCTAGTAACCAAAGGGCGTATGGGTACGGCAACTAGTGTTCCGACACCAGGCCTATTTTCTAGCTATGCATACCGATACAGTTACTAGACGTATCAGTACGCCTAGGAAATTTTGCCTAGATTGAGCTGAGACAGGTCCCTGCGTACCGATCCTTGAGGGCCCGTACCGGTACGGACAGACCTGTAATGACCTCTAGGTCCCACATATGACACTTTGGCTCAATCTAACATACACCAAACAACATCCATTCATCATATGACTTCACCAACATCATTTACCCAAACATAGCAACATGGTAGATAGTCATTCACATCATGGCATATTCAGGGAGAACTCCTATAGACATAACTTCTACCCAAGCATGCATAATGTTTCCCAACCCCTCAACATCAAACATTTAGTATCAAACAAGTCCAAAACATCAAACCAAACTTATAAAAATAGGGAGTATCCAAAATAAACCTCCTAAATACAACTCGGTCACATCGCCTCTTATTACTACTTAGCACTTATAAAACCATACTTTGAAAAGTCTCAACTCTTGGATCCTCCCTTGCTCACTTGCTGTCCAATAAGGTTTATTTCTCTGCATTGATTAGAAAGGAGAGCGTAAGCTATAAGCTTAGTGAGGGAATCGCAAAAGCACTCATCAATACATTTAAAACTATTTTAATTCAAACCAAGTGTAAATGTCTCATGGCAAAATCATCTCATGCTTCTCAAATCATCTCAAATATGCACATTTAAATCATTTTCAGCACATGTATCATGGATTCTATCTCTACCTCAATTTAAGTTTCATATGCCATAATTTATATAACAAGCTTAAAGAGCAATCTCATGTATAAATTTCATTATACAAACATAATTCATTTCTCATGATACATTATCTCATATATTGGCTTTCAAGTGACTCAAAACCAGCAACCTTTCATTTCATAAAAACACATCGGATACACAAATTTCTCAAGTGGTTCCTACGACCACTTCACATACATCCTAGAACAAGAGCAACAGAATGTTTACCCACCTCAACGGTTCAAATCGGAGCAACGAAACACTTACCCACCTCAATGATTTTGATGTATAAATCCACTAGCGGGAGAAAACGGAACATTTACCCACCTCGACCGTTGCGGTTCTCATGGTGGAGTCAACGGAACATTTACCCACCTCGACACACATGAGACAACTTATTATAGTGCACTTTAAACCCTATGGCTAGCCAACTATATTTGATAACATTTTAAACTCAGCCACTTGCCAATATATTCAATAAATCAACATTACCTCACTGTTTTACATATGCATCAAATCAATATGATTTTAAATGCATTAAACATGCATTTTAGTATTCTCAAAATTAATTTCATAAACCAAGCTTCATTCTCAATAATCATTACATGTGATTATTTGCAACATCTTTCATTTCTAAAACATGCATAATACAGTGAGTAATCAAAACCATAGACATGTGCATGAGATTTCATTTTGCAAAACTGAAATCGAGAGAGAGCTCAACTAATACTTACTTTCAAGCTTAGATAAGTGTTCCAAACTTATTCTAAACTCCCACAACTTCTTTCAAACCTTTTTATAGCAGTAAAACGCGTTTCCACTCACCAACAATCCAAAGCTAGCTTGCCATTGCGCGAATCAAGCTTCCGAAGCTTCCGCGCCTTCTCCAAAAGCTAAAGGATTCAACTCCCCTGCTTTACCCAATCAAAAACATAGGATTAAAGCACATCTCTGCATCTATAACTTCCAGCAACCAACAAGCACAACTTCTTTCAACATTTTCTAAACAAAGCCTAGCCAAAACCTATTGATTCTAACATCTTAACAACATCAATTAACATCCAAAAACATCTTAATTACGTCCTTATATCTCCGGAACCTCAACAACAAAAAGATCACACCAAAATCTAACTAGAAACAACCTAGAAAACTAGGAATTCACATAGTTTTTGGATTTCATTGATCAATCACTTCTTTCAACATTAAAATACAACTTATAATAGATTCTAAACTCATTAGAATCAATCCATAACAGATCCAAAACAGTGTGTATCAAGTTTTCCACATAAAACTCAATTTAATTATCAAGTCCATGTTAAAACCATAATTTCATAACCTAAATCAATAACAAATGATCAAGAACTTGGGAATTTCATTAAAGAACCTTTAATTAAAGGAGAGAAACGAAAATTGCTTCTAATTGCTGATTTCTCCCTTAATTGGAAAAGCTTGGTTGAAATCCAAGTAGATTTTGCAATAGGAATTGAAGAAATCAATTAGGAAACAAAAAGGAAACCAATATGAATTGATTCCTGAGAATTTTGGAGTGAAAATCTTAGTTTGGCTGCTGGGAAAGATGAGAGAAAAAGTTGGAAGAAAAGTAGTTACGTAAGAAAGTGATTTTGTAAAAACTAAAATCCTTTTACTAAATCTATTTTCTTTTAATATTAAAACCATTTAAAACACTTTAAAAATAACCTAAATTAAGGGAAAATCTGATGAAAAAGATTGGCCAAATAGCTCCGTAAAGATTCTAAGTTTTGACCGTTTTACAATTTAGTCACCAAAAACAGTTTTGCAAACAAAATGTCCCAAAATTAGATTTAATTACTTCAAATTGAAATTACCAAAATACTTAAAATATTAATTAAGTATTTTCTATCATTTTTCCATATTTAATTTTAACAAAAAACAATTTTGTAACACCTAGAGTGAAAAAATAATAAATAGATGAAATGATGAAAAAAATAAGGGTGTGGCTATGGGGTTTCGAACCCACACCTCACCCATTCCTCTTCCCCCTTAAGTGCTAACCGCTGGGCTAATTGCCCATTTCTTTCATAGTTTAACATTTAATTAATATTGAATAGTAGTTAGGGCGGGAATTAAATTTGAATGTAATAAAACATCTGACTTCTCACCTACCCATTATATTTTTCCCCCAAAATATCCAAATAATGTCTCTCTCTCTTGTTCATCTTCTCCGATCATTTTTCCCCGATCTTTGTCGATTTTGGCCGTCGTGGTGTACACCGTCGGCACTAAAATATTCCTCACGGTCGTCCAATCACATCGTCACCAACCAAATGGCCTCCGTATCATCATCCAAAATTCGATCTAAGCCTCGTCAAAACTCTCACAGTTTCGCCCATGTCTTTCTTTGTTTCCGACCGGTTGCTTTGCCGGTTAGGCGCGTCGATGGTACAGGCAAACTCAACGCGGGTGGGCGATCAAAACCCAATCGGCCGGTATATTGTCTGACATCGGCAAGGCTCTCATCGGAGCTTCGTGCATTCTGACGCGTTTTTAACATTTTAGTGTATTTTGGGCTTTTGACGATCATTTCCGGCACACGACCGACAATGTGTTATCGGAAAGGTATTTTCATATCCTAAAATATGGGATCTAGAGGGATGTCGAGTTCGAAAGGGGTCTAATATAATTTTAAGAGCTCGAAAAGCGAAGTTCAAAGTCCAAGTAATACATTGCTACCTCTTGCACGCTTTATTTAACATGTTGGTATTTTGTTAATGTATGCAGGATTGTAATGTATAATTTTAAAGGATTGGATATCTTAAATATTTCGTAAGAAAAGATGATAACGCCTTGAGACATAAGAATGATTAAAATACCTTTAACAAAAGAAATGATCTAGAATTTACTCTTGATCTTATAAAATAACTACCTCTTTTGAAATCTCTGTCATTGGGAAATACTTCAGAATCAAGATGCAAATATGTGTGATAACAAACCACTTGGATTTTTTTGAACATTGGATAAATACTTGAAGATAAATTAATTGGAATTTATTTGTATTCCTGAAATGATCTAAATAACTGTAAAGAATGAATTGATCAAAATGATTGAAATGACGTATAACCTCATGAAATAAAATTACCAGATTAACTGAAATGAAAGATATACTCTCGAGAATCCAAAATGAATAAGTTGTTTGTAAGGAGGATCATGATGTTTGAACTACCTTTGAGCGTAAATGATTAAAAACCCACATGACTTGAGATATGTGAAAGCTTGAAAATTCTAATTTTTTTTATAGAACGCAAATGACTATAATGCCTCTATGGGTTTGAAGTCAGACTTATGGAAATCATTCATTCTTAATAATGTTACAATAATGAAAGAATAATGCTCAAATACATATTCAATCATTCAAAGCTCATTTCAGGATAATTTGTGTACCACACATCTAGAACTAAATAATGAACAAGTGTGAGGTGTATTTACTCGAATGCTTGAAAGGTAATGCATTGATGAGACGTGGTTAATGGAATAGACTTGGAAGCCTGGCATGCCGTCAGTAATCTTCAGCACAATAAATCACCGACTTACCCTATCGGGACTAAACTAAGAAATTGCTCCGAGTGCTAAGATAATCAAAATGCCCTCATGAGCAAAATTTACTAGAACCCTCTGATATATTCAGAATCTTGATTGATCCTAATCTACCTGACTTCCTAAAATATATTCTGATATATATACAAATTTTTGTATAATCATGACTTTCTGTCTGAAATATACCTTTATATCGAATTTGAAAAATATGCTATCTGGTTATTGTTTCACTAAAAATAATTGCCTGCTTATATCTATGGCAACAACTGCTTACTACTAATTACTATTATCATTGCTTAGACTATTTTATTTGGGATACTTGAGATATGTTATTAGGTCTCTACATGTTCTTATGCTTCGGCTAGGGTAATACCTTCTGACTTCTGTATCAGGTCCCTATGCTTCGGCTAGGGTAATACCTTCTGGCTTCTGTATCAGGTCCTTATGCTTCGACTAGGGTAATACCTTCTGGCATCTATATCAGGTCCCTATGCTTCGGCTAGGGTAATACCTTATGGCTTCTGTATCAGGTTCCTATGCTTCGGCTAGGGTAGTACCTTTTGGCTTCTGTATCAGGTCCCTGTGCTTCGGCTAAGGTAATACCTTCTGGCTTCTGTATCAGGTCCCTATGCTTCGGCTAGGGTAATACCTTCTCGCTTCTGTATCAGGTTCCTATGCTTCGGCTAGGGTAATACATTCTGGCTTCTGTATCAGGTTCCTATGCTTCGGCTAGGGTAATACATTCTGGCTTTTGTATCAGGTCCCTATGCTTCGGCTAAGGTAATACCTTCTGGCTTCTGTATCAGGTCCCTATGCTTTGGCTAAGGTAATACATTCTGCATCCAGACATTTATGTTTCAGTTACAATGATTCTTTCTAGACCTAAGACATCTCCTTAGGTAAGCTCTTATGCCCACTGGGCCTAGGGTAAGTCTTTCTGAATACTGTTATGGTTACTTCATATTGAAGTACGATTGAAGGGTAGTTGGGTGATTAAAATAAAACTTTATGTCCCCTTATGAAATCTACCCCACTGAATTAGTTTATCAAAGTCTGAAACTCTCAGTATGCTTCTAATCTGCGCTTAATGAAACACACTAAACCCTCCAAATTCAACTTCTGTAATTTATATCTTTTCTGAATCTCCAGGCTATAGGCTTATATCTGATACTCATGTAATGGATTAAAGAATAACTTTGTCACTTTCTGATATACCGTTTCATTAGAATATTAAATCGTAAATGGAGTCTGATATTACCGGAACATCATGATAGTGTTACGATTTTCTTACATCTGCATGTTGTATAAAGCATTTCCTAGTAGTTCTGTATTATTGAGCTTTTTGAAGCTCATGTTGTTTTTATCATCGCAGGTTAAAAGAGTTTGATTATGGTTTAATGATCGACATATGCGTTTGAAGTTCATTCGACGTTATTTGCGGAGTAAGGTACTGGTCTAGTTATTGGGCATGTATGTTGTGTCTTATTTTAAGTCTGAGTTTGTAATATGTTTTTTTTTAATTTCTATTCTATGTATAATGATTTTTTTTAAATGACATCTTAAGTGGTTTTAATCTTTATTGCATTTTAATAGTATTAGAAGAAAAACATTTTTTCTATGAGGATTTATTATTTTCATGTGGGTTGCTATTGTGACCCAAATGTGAATTCCTAGATTTAGGTGTAATGCGTAAGCGGGTCTAGGGGTTACAAATTTACTATGATTTAATCCCCGAAACTAATTCAAATTGCCTAATCCGATTCTCGCGAACCATCTAACCGATACATCTAACACCTAGGCTCAATTTCAGGGTTTTACATAGAGGTTTAAGTATAGGAGTTTAGAATTTAAGGATAGTGGTTAGAATTTAGGGTTTAGAGGTTAGGATTTACTTTTTAGGGTGATATGGTGAGGATTTACGTTTTAACCTAGAAAGACTAAATTATAATTATAAACCCTAAATTTTAACCACTTTACCTAAATTCTAAATCCTTTAACCATATGCCATAAACTAAATCTCTAAACCCTAAAACTAAGGCTCTTGTAAAAACTTCTTGTTTCTTTCGTCAGTGTATGAAATAATTATTCATATATATAACAATTAAAATGTTTTCTTATTTTTAGATATCTTTATTTAACATATCATCGATTTTCAGTTTAATCATCTAGTTGGTTCTGATTTTTTTTTCTTAATCATATTAGAATTACTAAATGACATTTATTTATTTTTTCTTAACCGAAAAAGGAAAGCCACTATCGAAAACATCAAACATTTGGGTTTACCTTTAGGGTATTTTAGATTTGATTGAACATTTTATTTTATTTTTTGAAAGGGGTTGATTTTATTGAATGTTCGGCACGGATAAAAGTCTCGTTTAAAATATTTTTAAATTTAAATGGAGGAAAAAGAGTACATCCTATCCGAGCCATGAAAATATAACCTAAACCGGACATCATATAAGCCAACACCTCAAAGAAAAACAGCTACTGTAAATTGGTGACGTGGATTGAGAATACTGGCTTAGGCTACTTAAATTCTGTATAATTCTTTAAATTTTCAAAAACAGCTAGCATCCTACTAATCTTTGAAAATGATTTTAATTTCACATGAAAGGAATTTAAGTATTTATATCTAGGAGATATTTATTTAATGCAATGGATAATTACTTTTCAAACCCAAAAATTAAACGATTGTAAAATTTTAATTAAATCAATTTAAAGGTAATTAAGAAAGTCCCAATCAAATTAATTCTTCCATGAACTATTTTTTATTTATGTTTTTAATTTATAAAATATTAGATTACGAGAACAATTGTTTGATACAATACGATGTAATAAAAAATTTACAAGAAGGTTTAAGGTGGTATAATGTGTCAACCTTCCAACCTTATTTGTTCCGTTTCTAACGTCGGAATTTACACATATGACCTTGCTTAAATGATCTAACTAGTAACAAAAGGTAATGGAGTCTAGTGGGCCATGGCCCACAAATATTTGATAATTAGATTTTAATCCCTTAAAATTTCAAAATTATTAATTTGGCCACTCAAAACTTTTAAAAATTCTTTTTAAGATTAGAAGATTTTGAATACTTTTAATTAAATCCCCTCTCATGATTTTTAAAAATTATCATTAAAACTCTCAAATTATTAAAAATTTTAGTTAGACCCCAAATTATTTGAAAATATAAATTAAACCCTTCAAAATTTTTGGAAATTTTATTTTAAGCATCTAATTTTTTTAAAAAAATTTTAAGCTGACCTCCCAAACTCTTTTGTCAAGCTTCGTCACTAGACCTAACGTCTCGTCCTGATAGACCAATGTGTAGTTGGTATTGACAATTTATCATTTTTAATTAAATGGTTCAACAAACTAGTCATTTTTTCTTTGGTTCCTTTTCACATTATTCTTCTAATTCCTTTTTTGACTTAAATCTAAAAGGAATTTTGTATTGACTTAAGAAGAAATCAAAGTCATGCAGAAATAGAAACAATGTAAAATATATAATTAATGGTTGATTAAGAAAATAAGTGACAAGAATTTGTAAAATATATTCATTTCTTTTCACTTTTTTTCCTTTCTCATACATCTCTAGAATAAAGAAAGTTTACACAGTTTGAATTTGTAATTTTCGGAATTCAAACTTTAAATTTATTGAATTTTATCCCTAAACTCTAAATCCTAAACCCTAAACCCAAAAGTGATTATAGATCAATTTGATATTAAGCTTCAAAGTTATAGCTTTTTTTATTTCATGGTATACTTTTTCATGGATTTTCCAAAAATCACATAGATCAATGAAGAAATTAAAAAAAATTACACCAAAAACATTAATAAATAATCAGATCGAACTGATCGGTCTATTGAACATCGAATTTGTTTAGTTCGGGGATTGAATTGTCTACTTTTTATTGTGATTTTTTATTTTTAACGATTTGTGATGATTTAAATAGTTTTTATTTTTAAATTAGTGGTTCAATCAAACAGGCATCAATTTTTAGTTTAATTGATTCAATATCTTTGTCCTCTCATTTTTTTAACATCGAGTAAAAGTTGAATGTAAAAACTTCACCTACAAGGTTACAATAGTATATATGAAGAGACAACAAAAAAAGAGAGAAGAAAATAAAAATATATATATATTTTACATGAAAAAAATAAAATAAAATCCTCAAGGGGACAAACCCAAGAAACAAAGGTACATTCGACTGTGACACATCCACCCATAAGACTCCCCCACCAATACCAACTTTATTTCCTTTTTTTTTTCCCATTATTGTGTTCTTAATAAATTATTTTTATTATTACAAAGTTTCATCTAGGGTTTCCTCTTTATCAAGACATGCATAACCACCAATATCTTTTTCGGGCACTGTAATAATAAAAACAATCAACCTCATTAAGAATTTTGTTCGGTTTAATATTTGATATATCAACACTATATATCGGATAAAGGAGCAAGCATTCGATCGTGTCGAGTTGAGTTAAAAAATTTTAAGTTAATTTAGTTTACGAGTCCTATTTTATAATTTGAATTTTATTTAATTTTTTTCGAGTTGAGTTGTTCGAGTTTCTGTTCAAATTTAATGGTAAATATTTATAAGGTATGATATTAACTGGTTCCGATTTAAAGGGCTTTATATAATCATGTACAATATAAATATATATATTCATATTTTTCATATATGATATACATATATAGGACAAAGTTGAGGGGGTTGACTCAAACTTGAATATCGTCCATTAATAACTAAAAAATTTGAGCTATTCAAAATTACATTTTATAACTGAAACTTTACTTGCATTTTTCCGAGTCGGGTTTATAAGATTATGATTCGAGTCAAGTCGAGTCGATTTTCTTTTCGTCGGGTCGAATTTTGTTCACCCCTATGCATCATCAAGAAATTAAAGATCTAATTCAATGATGCATTGATTTATTTACACTGTCAATATATCAAATATTAATACACGATCGCTTCGAACCCTAAAGAGAAATTAATAAAACAAAAAGAGAGAGTGGGATGAGAGAGAATCAAAGGAAGCAAAAATTATATAAATAAACAAACACTCCCTAAAGCTTTCCTTTAATTTTTACTCTTTTTTTTCTTGATCTCTGCAACTCTAGCTTGTTCTTTTGATGTGATTCTCCACCATATCACCAGCATCCCTTTAGAAAAGATTGAAAGCTTAAGCTCAATAAACGCCATGGTTTTCTCTTCTGTTCCAGTCTATCTAGATCCTCCCGATTGGCAGCAGGTGAATTTTCTTTTTCGTTTTTTCAAACCCAGATTTTCTTTTCTTTTCTTGGTTGGCTTCTTCTCCAAGACAGATATAAGTAATATTCTTACCTTTGTTCTGATCTTCACTTGAATATACCATTTGTTTGATATTCTTTATGTGTTAATCAGAATTTTTAGTGATTTTTTGTGTGTTTTTTTGCAGCCACAATCTCATCAGCAAGCTGGAGTTAACACTAGTGAAAGTCGTCATAATTCCCAGCTTCCGCCGCCACCCCCGGCGGTGGTTGGTGGTGGTGCAGGAGATATTAAGCCTTGCTCGATGCCGGAACGAGCCAGGCTAGCTAAAATACCACAGCCTGAGTCGGCCCTGAAGTGTCCTCGTTGTGACTCGACGAACACGAAATTTTGTTACTTCAACAATTATAGCCTTGCTCAGCCTCGCCACTTTTGTAAGGCCTGTAGACGATACTGGACTCGCGGCGGCGCGTTAAGGAACGTACCGGTCGGAGGCGGTTGTCGGAGGAACAAGAGGAGCAAAGGAAGCAATAGATCGAAGTCTCCATCCGTCGTTTCCGAACGTCAAACCGGTTCGACCTCGTCTTCCGGTACACATGCTTCGAATACTTGCACTGATATTTTAGGCCACATGAACCTAGCAGCGCCACAGTTGCCACTATTGCCGCCTTTACACCATCTCGGCGACTACAATTCCGACGATATCGGGCTGAATTTCAGCGGAATTCAACCTCAGATGGCGGTGACAGGGGATGGTACTACTACTAACATGGATTTTCAAGGCTCAAGTGGTGGTGGGTCAATGTTAGCAAATGGACTAGTAGAACAGTGGAGATCACTGCAACAGGTTCAGCAATTTCCATTTTTAACTAGCTTGGAGCAGCACCAACATGGATTATATCCGTTTGAGAGTGTCGGCGTCGAGCCGCCGCCAAGTTACGGCGTCCACCATCCGCTTCGGTTTAAGCCATTGGAGAGTGCTATTACTCAGCTTGCTGCTGTTAAAATTGAAGACTCTCAAGGATTGAATCTATCAAGGAATTTCTTAGGAATTTCAGGCAATGATCATCAATATTGGGGTGGCAGTGCTGGCAACTCATGGACTGATCTTTCTGGTTATTTCTCCTCTCTTATACATACATATATACATACATGATACATGCATACATACAGTGGCACATCCAGAAATATTTTTTAGGGTGAACGTATATATTATATGTAAATCTAAATATCTCATAATGACACAATCAATAAATTGATAACTAACATAAAGAAATTCAGATTGAAAGGTTCATACAACCAGTGAAATAGATAACAATCAGAAGAAATTTCATATTCCATCTCACCCTTCATTACACATAGATCCGCCACTGCATATATATTTATATATATATAATATTCCTTCAAAACCCAATTTAATACTTGTTTTTGGTCTTTGGTTAAATTATTTACAGGTTTCATCAAAGAGAAATCAAGTCATAGATAAGGAGTTTCCATGGAGAAACAACTCTAACTTTTGCAAATTTCAAGCTTCCAATGGAGTAGTAAAACAAGAGTTTAATTAGAAAATTTAATGGTAGATTTCTACTCTTGAAAATCACTATTAATTTGCTGTTGTTCATGTTAATAGTGTTGTATTTCTATATATTATTGTAATGATCTAAGGAATTAAGTATGTTTTAATTATTATATGTAATATATTCATCGGCAGAAAAAGAGATAGTTTGGTATCTGACATGACGAATGTATCCATATTTTTGGTTTTCTTAATCTATTTCGGTCTTATTTTTTAGTTTAATCTCACCCATTCATTTTAACTTACACAACGATTTAAAAATATGTAAAATTAAAAAGCTTTATTTTGTGTCAACGGATCTTTTATATATATATATATATTATGATCCACTTACACAGTGTAAAAACTAAAAAGTTTTACACTGATTTCAGACCATCAAATGAGTGTAAATTTATGATTGAGATTATTGACAGTCTTTTTAGGGATGATCATGGGTCGGGCTGAGTTTTTGGCCGACCCGCATATGACACGACGTTAGATGATGCTCCACCCGACCTGCATTTTAGCATAAAAATCCACCTCCGACCCAACATAAATAAAAAAATCCTTTTTCCATTTCTGTTCGGTAAAATAGGGAGTTAATGGAATGTATATATATAGAGGTATGTTATAATAATTATTCTATTTTTATTTGACAAAATAGAGAGATAATTAAAAAATATATCGAGAGAGGGGCATTATAGCAATTATATCTAAACATTTAGAATACAATTATACTATCATCTCGGACCTGGTCGGGTATTTTCACAATAAACCCGAACCTAGCCTGACTCTATCCTTAAGAAAACTCGACCTGACCTATATTTGAATTTTTAGAAGAAAAAAGTTCGATCCTATAAGTTCGGCTCAGGTTAGAATCCGTCGGGTTTCTGGTCAAATGACCATCCCTACTTTTTTTCTTAAAAATCTCATCATTTTCAACTTATAATCTTAGTCGTCAACCTAAACTCATCCAATGGTCCAAAATTATTATAAATCTTAAAAAGTTTACATTGTGTAAGTAAATCCTATTTCCCCGGCATAATATCGATTTCTCTTCTTTAAAACTACATTACGATCCGTGTTTACTTCAGCAGCAACAAATATCAGTCAGTCGAGTTAAGTACTACTTTCTGGCATAGCCGAAAGTGAGCTTCAACCTTTTACATGCAACGTGACAGTAATTTCTATCAAGAAATAGAAAGAAAAGGAAATTATTATTTTCCATTTTCGGGAGGACAGTCGCATCACAAAATTTTTAAATTTTTATATATTTTAACTTTTTTTTGTATTTTATTATTGATAATTCAACTGCACACCTCTTAATTATTTTAAATTGTGATATAGTTTGACTAACTATAAAAGTTTACATCTTTAACATAAAATTTCGAGTCAATTTCTGTCGGGATTGGAGATGAAACGGTAAAAATACGAAGTAAATGGAGTCTCGGTCTTTTTCTTCTGTTACTCTTTTCAAGCTTAGGTTTTCCAACAACAGTAAAATCTTGAAGATAAAAGTGATTCAATTGATTTACTGCTGCTGTAGGGATCACTGATCATCAGAATATCAGTTTCTCGCTTTAATCAAGTTTCATGGCAAATTTCAAATCCCTAAGACGTTGCTTTGTCTCACATTTTTAGGGTTTTTTACCCGAGGTTAGTTATTTTTCACCCTCCCAAAACCCCAAAAATAACAATAAATAACTATTTTGTCTTCAATGCATTTATGTCTTTTCCCATTCCCATATTGACATTTTTTATATCAATTTGTTTTTTTAAATAGTTTTATTAAAAAGGCAATGTAGAAAGTTGATTGAGTTTAACTTGTTTGGTATTATCGCTCGTATAATATACAAGAATAATATTCAATATGATTCAATAGGAGTGAGGAAGAGTCTGGATGGTATAGATACGATGCCAAAATTATATGCTTAAAGAAGATGATGTAAAAAATAAACGTTTGAAATAAAAAAGCAACACTCATCGAACAATGTCTAATCAATAAATGATAACTTCGATAAAATTATTATTGGGATCTACTAATTGATTGAGTGATCACGAATGCTTATATTGTCTTATTTTGTATGAGTTCATATCCTGATATTAACTATGATAGTGTAATTATCTCCATTTAATCAAAAAATATTATTATTATTAAAAGTAAATTTGATAATTATAAATAAAATTCGAAAATTATTTATAATTATAGGAAATTTAATCAATCAATTAAAAATACTACTGATTTCTTTTTTTTAAGAAATACAAACTGAGAGTTTGAAAATTAAAGCTAAAGTTACCAAAAATGATAAACGCCAAAATCCCACTCAAAACCATGCAAAGATACTCCATTTTTATCAGCATTTTTTTTTAACGTAAGACTAAAACCCAAAAGGACAAGTGAAGTCAAAGTACAAGAAGAAATTAAAAAACAATTTATTACATTTCAAAGACTTTTGTTTTGTGTTTTAAGATTTTTTTTTTGTAATTTTCGTATCCGTTTTAAATTGTGTGTTTAAGATTAGTAATTATTTTTCTAATAATATTATCTTTAAAATTTAAATATGTATCCTTTGTAAAATTATGTATCCCTAAATTAAATTGGGTTTCTTTAATTAATTAGATCAATTAGTTTTATTGAGTAAATTAAATCGAGTATGCTTAAGCGTTCAATATCCTTCAATTTAATAAAAAATACGAGCAAACACCGCTGTCGACGATGAAGGATAAACACCATCAACACTAATATAAAAATAAACATAACAAAGACAACACGTTAATAACTCAATCATAACTTATCTGAGGTGATTGCAAGCACTTATCAATACGAGAAAAATAACCCAAAGGTCCAAATTATAGATATGACGTAAAATCAAATCTTGAAAAAAATGTGCTACAAAAGCATAAAATATGCTACAAAGAGAGAAAAACTCCCACTATTTTCATTCGAAAATATTACGGCTTATTAAACAGAATAATGCAAAAACTCTAATATGTAAAAACCAAAAAAAAATAAAGAGACATAAAAAAAAGAAAATGAATGAGAATGCAACAAGAATTTGACAAAGCATGAGTAGCAACCACTTAAATAATTTTAATTAATTATTATTTTATTTATTTCAAATATTTATTATAATCATTAATGCTTTATTATTTTATTCCAAGAATGTCCGAATCTTTTGATGCTATTGATAGTTTAATGTTAGAAATTCAAACGCTTTTTGTTTTAGGGGTGTTTCTAAGTAATAGTATAAGAGAATGGAATCTGAGTTTTGGATCTGCTTTTGCAATAACCAAGGCCGCCTACTAACATGGAATAAAGTCATTTATCCAAAAAGCAATTCTCTCCCTTTACTTGCTTCGAATCGATATATTAACGATCGATAACAGTGACTAATATCCCTTCTTTAAAACATATACATTATAATCGAGTAATTAAATTGAATTCATGTTAGAAATTCCAAGCAAAGGGTAGCTAAGCATTGTTGGACAAAAAAATGGAGGATAGAAAATATGGTAGTTTATATTTTAGATCACTGAATTTAATATTCACTTTCATTTATATCACAAATCTTTAATTTAATCAAATTACATCATTTAAATTTTATTATTTATAAACTAAGTCACTTATATCGAGACTCCATGTATGTATGTATGGGTCCTCCCTGTTTCCAATGGTAGCTTTCACTTTTGAAACATCTTTGTTACTATATTTCTTTTACTTTTACTTGCTTTACTCTGTTATCAGATTCTCTCATTTGTGTTTGGGGCTCAGTCCCTCACGTTCTTCCACATGTGCCCAATCATACAACTCCTTATAGATTCTTCCTCATCAATTCTACAAATTCTTCATTAATTCCTCCACTTTGTTATTATTACTATTATATTTTGATATTTTTCATGTCCGATTTACAGTTTTATGTTCGCGAAATTTGTGGTTGTCTTTTCTAAAAATATTATTTCTAAAATTTAAATATATATTTTCACATTAATCGTACAATATACCTTATCACTACAACTAATATTTATTATTAAAAACTTCTTAAATCATATTTCATATCTTCTTCATTGGCAATGACAATATATATATATATATTAAAATTGAGTAGTTTATTATATAATTATGACAAAAAAGATACTAGTAGCTATTATATCAAATATGGGAAATGGGATAAGAGAAAAGTGCAAAAATATGATAAAATTTTGATATAATCACTAAAATCTGTTTGATTCATCGATTATTTCAGATAAGATATTGTAAAGATCCATTATGAGGATGATCCTTCCGAGTAACCTGCTCCATTCACAAATATTAAATAATGGGTTCGATTAAAAATATTTTAAGTTATAATTTGATCACTATTAAGCTCAACCTCGGGAGACTCGAGCCTTTAGTAAAGTTAAATTTGAGTATCCTAAATTCTTTGATGTTTGATTTTAGTAGTTTGTGAGTTTATCTGAGACTTCCTTTTTTTTAAAAAATTGAAAAATATCAATTTGAATTTGAACTCGGACTTGACATACACAAACTATTTGAGTCAAGTTGTAAGATTTTCTAGTGGATTAATTTTATATTTAATAAACCGCCAGTTACAAGGTTAAAGAAATTTGAATTCTGACATTATGAATAGAGCAAACCGTGTTGGGAGGACCACCCTATATTGACATATATATTATATAGTATATGATCTAAATTAATCAATTAATAAATAAGATAATAATTATAAAAATTACGAATATTTAAAAGATCGTACAACATTACTTAGAAAGATAATGTTGCAACACCTTGCATAAACAATCATGACTTTTTTCTTTATAAGAAAAGACTTTTGGATGAAGGAAAAGAATTACCTATAATTTTAATATTTTATATATAATATTATGAACTTAATTAAAAACATATGATTGTGAATCAATTGAGTGGTTCTAATAGTAAAAGATGATATGTTTTTTTAGATGATTCGAGTTTAAACAACGTAGTTTATATGTGTACTTAAATTTATCTAAATTTAAAATCGAACTAAGATAATGTCTAATAAAATTAAAATGTTAAAAAACATGATATTATAACAATGAGATAGTTAATTAAAAGTTTCTTAAAACAATTTAGATTCGATTCCACGTACATTCCCCATGCAATCAATCATATAGGCACGATATTGGAAGCTTGCGCAATTAGGCACCAACTTTTGTTTGCAAATTTGCTTTGGTTGAAGTCTAGATAAGATGATTACATAAGAAAATGCCATAAATAAGAAATCACACTACAAATATAATTATTTAATTTTGACTGAAATAGTTTTCTTGAAGTTATTTTTGACTAAACTAGTTAAAACCGAACGTCTGCTTTTTAATATTTACTGTGTCTATTTTACTGTCTATTTTTGAGGTTCGGAGTTGTCCTTATCAATAATTTTATCTATCTATTAATCAAATTGTGGTACGAATTTCTTCAAATTTTTATTTGAAATTTTAAAGCCTGAACTATTAATTTTTTTGGGTTACCCTCTCGGTTTCTTAAAGCTTAATACCTCGATTAATCAATTTTCTTCTCGAAATTTTAATCCATTTATTCCTTTCTATCAATTTTCTTCAATTTAACACATTAGTTTATTGATAACTTTAATATTAAATAATTTATTTCTTTTTACTATCTAATTTTAGTTTCGTCCCTGACTACTTGATTAATCGAATAATCCGATATAATGATGGAATTTTAATCATCGACTTATTTTCTGCCAAAAGATTTGCTATATGAAACCTATTGTAACGTGATGTCATACATAAAGGTAATTAAAAGGTATATAGGCCTTTGTAGCTTTAGACATCATAAGATGACAAGGTAATTTTTAAAAATTTGAAATTACTATAGCTTTGATAGCACGCTTTTGAGCTTATAGAAAAAGCATTCAAATTCATATTTAATAAGATTTCCCCCCTATTGTTATTGTTTTTGGGTAAATTACGTAAATCATTATTGAATTTTATTCTTAAACCTATTTTGGTCTCAAAAGTTTCAAAACGTTCAACTTACTCATTGAAGTTTAGACATTGAACGTTTTTGATCACTAAAGTTTAAACATTAAACATTTTTTGTTACTCTTAAACCCCAAAGGATCGTAAATGGTAGTCGTTCGGTCTCAAATTTCACCAATCACTTTGTCTCAGCCCTTTGAGTCTGAATTCAACCTCTATTTTGTCAGAAAGTGCTCAGAAATTCATGAATTGTCTAAAAAACTTTTAGTTTCTCTCTCACCGATCTTCCTCCTTCGCAGTCAGATGGAGCCAGTTTCTCAGTATGTTGCTTCTCTCGTACCGATGAAGTTTTCCTCCGTTCTAATCTTGGAGAAGTTCTTTCGTTCGCCGGTAAAAGGATGTCATCAAAAAGTTAATGGAGGGGTGACAAAAAACGTTCAATGTCTAAACTTCAAGGAGTAAACTAAATGTTTTGAAACTTCAGTGACCAAAATAGGTTTGAGAGTAAAATTCAATGATGATTTACATAATTTATCCTTGTTTTTTTCTTCAAATCTTTTTCTTTGTGTAGGATGATAAAATAATCTGAATTTACTATGTTTTTATTTGATCCGATCCTATAAAATTAGCTTTCGAGATTGGTGGGTTTTAAATTAAATATTTGGGGGTTGAGCTTGAGTTTAGGTTATATCCGCACCATCCACCCTGAAAAAAATTATAAAATTAATTTTTTATTCTATTTTATAACTAATTTTATATATTTTAATTATAATTTTAAATTTTTTTATAAGAATCTATAAAATTTTAACTACTTTTTACATATTTTAATTAGATATATTTTTTTAGAAAAAAATAGATACTTCTACATAATCTCTAAACTATCCAACTCTCCCCAAATCCTTAAATAAGAGGATATGATGCAATTAAATGCCCTCGAACTCATCCTTGCTGTTGCAACGACTATACTAATTAAATTAAAACTAATTTGACAATTAGATACATATTTAAAAGGTGAAATAGATATTTTTTTCTTTTTTAGGTCAGATTCGAATGTTCAAATTTTAAATAAAATTAAATTCGAGGTTAGAGCAGACAAAACCACTCTCCTTGTCCGATTGCCAAGGGCGGTTCAAAGGCTTATGAGGCCTTGTGCAGTTTATTAAAACGAGACACTTTAATTTATAACCCAAAAAATATGTAAGGATTTTAAAAAAATATTTTTATCTTAATAAAAAATATATTATGAAGCCTTCTTTAAATTTATTTTTTTATTTTTTATAATTTATTAAATCAAAATCTTTTATTTCCCCTATACATATTTAATTCAACTTATTTGAGATTTTTTTTAGGATCATGCGCGGTCTCTCATCTCGCACATGTCTAAAACCTTCGCAACTGATTGCCATCTCTAAATTGCCTGCCTCAATATTTAACAACTGCCAACCCTTTTGAAATACCAATTCTAAAATGGAACGTAGCATTGGAAATTAAAAACGAGGTTATTAGCTTTTACTTTTTGGAATGAACTTGATTTTGTCATTACCCCTTATTATTTGACCATCAATTGTGCTTAAAAGTTTGTGGAAATAAAAAGAACAATGAAAATAAATGAAACAAAAAGAATTCAGTTTAGATGAGTTTCAGGTTCGATCAGTTTTGTATTTAAATTTTTTTATTCAGGTGAGACATATTTGAGTTGTTGATTTTTTTTCCCTATAGAAAGGGTTTGATAAATTCTAATATATTGGAATTAGATGGGCATACAAACAGGTCCAAACAAACTTAATATGAAATAAATTAAAATTCTAGTGATATAAAACATGATGGTCCTACTTAATAATTTTCTTTATATATATTGACAGAGTCAAGTCTTTCACTTTAGTCTTAAAGTTGATTAGATCATGCTTTAAATTTGTGCAATGGTCACTTGAAACATAATTATTTTGTCCTTGTAATCAACCCCTTAAAGATTGATCTTGAGTAGAGGTGGGTGTACATATAATCTAAGGTCAAAAAAGTTTACTTCACTCTATTTTAAGATTTGAGGACACTTATTCAAATAATGATGGAATTGCAATATCATTTAACCGAGCTAGTTTTGTTGATTTTTTTTAGATCAAGTTTGATTATTTATATTATGATCGATTTTCAAATTTAATCGAAATGGAGAAAGTTTTAGAGAGTAACAGAGGCTCATGCGTCTCCGCTAAGGGTGTAAACGAGCCGAGTCGAGCTCGAGTAGTGCTGAGCTCGACTCGATTCGTTAAGAATTCCAGCCGAGTTCGAGCTTGACTCAAGCTTGAGTATCTTGAGTTCGACTCGGCTCGTTAAGAACTCGAGTCGAGTATTGATCAAGCTTTGACTGAGTCGGGCTCGAGTAGCTCGCGATCTGTCTCGTTTTATTTACAACCCTGTTCATAACAACAACAACAACAACAATAATAATAACCCTAATCCTATAAAATAAATATTTCCATGTGACTCATTAAAAAACCCTAATCCTAGTAAGAGAAAAAAGTACACATGAAAACATAAAGAAAGTTAAACTAACGTAACATAACAACAAAAAGCACCCAACCTACATTTTAGTTCACTTTAATTTTAAAAATTAAAAAATAGTTTATTATATTTTCAAGTAGTTGCGAGCTTTTCGAGTCGGGTATCAAGTAGCTCGGCTCGGCTCGTTAAGAACTCGACTTGAGTTCGAGCTTAAGTCAAGTCTAATCGAGTCGAATGTTAACCAAATTTTGACCGAATCAAGCTCGAGTACTCGCGATATGTCTCGTCTCATTTACAACCCTAGTCTCCACGCACCGACCATCATGCTTACATGTTAATCATGACCATTGAATTTGACCTTGACTTGTTGACTTTATCAGTTCAAACCCATTTTGGTTTTGATTTTTTTAACCCGATTTGACTCGATTCACTATTTAAACTAGTTTGACCTAACTTGATCCACTTTATCCGGATTGGTCCAATTTGATTTGGGTTGGGTCCTTTAAGGGCTTGTGGGGTTTGGGTTTCTTTTGAGAGCTTTGGGCTTTCAATTAATAAATGGGTAATGGGCTAATGCATTTTAGGTTTGGACATGCAAAATATATCAAATATTGGGTTTTTAATGGGCCTTTGATTTAGGACGAATTTTCAGAATATTACAATAAACAACGTCATTCAACCCAAAAAAATGTATGCATAAATTTAAGAGAGGGGGGGGGGGAGATTCTGGATGAAAATCTTTTTTTGGTTCATAAGAGTGTTGGGTTCCGCAGGAAAAGCCTCAGCAGTGAAAAATCTATTACGGTGTATAAGGGTGGTGATGGATTTCTTCATGAAACATAGTTGTCGATAAGCATGGAAGAAGCAAGTAAACTTTGGCGTACTCAAAATGAGCGATCTTTTACACCTAATCTACTCCACTCCTCGATCTTGTTTTCTTCTCAAAATTGCGGATCTTGAACGATTGGCGTGCTTTAGTTTCGTTATGGTTCGAGGGTCAATAATGGTATGACAGACCATCTTATATAAGTAAGCTTGAGTGGAATGATGCGAATTCTTCTAAGCATGGTGGATTTTCGTAAAAAGTGTTGATGTCTGTCTTGTTTTTGCGCGAATATGGTATTATCTTTTGTTGCAATGAGATTCTGTGCTATAAGTGTGTGTCTACGTGTTTTCCCTTATCATCTTTGCTTATTGTAACTTAGAGTTTGATTGTCCGGTTAGGTGTATTTGGCTTCTTTGGCTTATTGGTTCATCTTGAGTGCGTGTAATGTCTGGTTGTGATGTACTCTTTTCCACCATATAAGTCTAGAGAAGTTTTTAACGAGGCTCACAACTTTAGCTTAAGTGATACATGCACGAGCGCGATCAAATTACTCGTATGGGACAAGAACTTGAAGCTGTTCGATGCAAACAACAAGGTCCAAAGTGATCCATGCTTAGGAGGTGTGAAGAGATGCATTTTAGATAAGAAATTGAAACTGTTTTGCAAAGCTGGAGCATTGGCCGACTTGAGACGAATTTTCTGATGGGATCCAGGCATTTCTGGGTCGAATTATCTTCTAACAAATTGTCCGTCATCCAGTTACCTTTCCAAAGCAACTTGAAACGCGTCAATCGGACATCGGGAACTCAAGATACGTTGAATTTACTGAAGACTGAGCAAGCAGAAAATTGGATACGGGATTATTACGGGATTTTGTAAAATTCAGCCCAAAAGCTAACATATAAGGTTTGGACGAATTAAACTTAACCCAACCTAATTATTAACATTTAAATTATATTTTTAGGGTTTTATATACTTTAGGAACCAATCACCATTCTCCCAAGCCGTTAGATCAAGTCCAATTTAATGGACCATATTTCTTTGTTTATTTTATTCATTCTTAGCTTTAGGTTAAAGCCATCCTTCATCTACGAAAGGATGATGTCTTCTTCTTTGTTTTTCATATTTCATTGATTAATAAAAAGTTCTCTTTGGAGATTTTAGTATTCTTTGTGTTTGCAAGTGTTCGATAAACTTGTCTAGAAGCCATCTTCAATATAAGATTATCGAGTTCTTGTGAGGGAGATCATCTTCACACTCTTATTTGCCTAGGTAATTACATCTAGGAGGGTGGGTTAGAGCCGCTTGAGGTTGCTTGCTTAGATAATTGTGTCTAAGAGGGTGTCGAGGACAAAACAACAACAACGATTCGCAAGCCATCTTCATCTTCAACCTTCACACCATCTTCCATAATTCCATAAACAAAACTGGAATTTTCAGATTTGTTTTATCTATCTCTTTCTCAATCTTTTTATTTATATTCTTATTTCTCATCATCTAATCTATCATATTCACCTTGTTTCTTTAATTTTCCAGCTTTAATTCTGAAATTTTCAAGAAACCCCTAACTAGTTTCTCTTGAATTTTCAGATTTGCGCGTAACTTCCTTGTTCGAGTATAAAGCCCCAGGCTTGCTTCCAAGCCATCAAATTGAAGGTTACCATGCGCCAAAGCATACTCTATCAGTTGGTATCAGATTTGGGACGATTCTTGTCAAGAATTTTGGCGTTTTTGGGTAAAAACTCGAAAATTAGGGAAAATTCGTCAAATCCAAACGAGCGAATTTTGAGCTAAAAATTTCCAGATCAGATCTACACCATTGGAGGAGTCTTCACACAAAATTTTAGAATTTTTTGACTTCGGGAACACCTTGAACAAAGTAGATCAAGTTGCTGCACAATTCCAAGGTTTTCGGGTTTTTTTTTTTTTCCATTCTTAGCCATTAGTTTTCCTTTGTTTTAGCTTTTTTTTTATTTCTTATACATCTTCTAACACTTTCTTGTTTCCTTGTGTTAGTAGGACCAAAAGTTGCATATCTTTCTTTCTCTTTGCAACTATAATTATATTGGTGTCTAACCTTTCATTGGATTCTTAAAGCACATTAGGGTTTATTGGTAGGATTGGCCTTCAACATAACTTTCTTGGAGTGAATAACGGTGAGGATTTGCTTCGTTTTTTTTTTTACTTTTCAGGATGTCCTTGAGCAATGTATTGAATTTTACCTTTTTGGAGACTCGATGTCATTATTGTTGTCGACTGGATCATTCGGGCTATGATTGTCCAGATAAGTCTTATTTTCAATAAAAAATTTTGAGAGATATGTTGGTTGAATTCATGTCTTCTAATGATATTGAAATCCATGATTCGGACCATGGTGAAGATGTTACTAATGAGAGTTTCGCCGAAGATATACTTGTGGAAGCCAAAATTCCTCCTACACCACTATCCTTCAATGAAATTCAGAATTTTTGTGAAGAGGATGTGACAAACGCATTACCTTGTGATCAAAAGAAGTTTGTGAGTCAAGAAAAGTCTTCACAAGAATCCATCAAAACGTCATTTCTTCCATGGTACTTTAATGAACTTCCTCCATCCACCGGTTTAGATTCGGGGACGAATCTTTTTGAAGAGTGGGGGAATGATACATGCATATGAATAGGAGGGCTAGAACGATGCATTGAAAACAAGAAGTTGAAACCGTTTCACATGCCCGATCTTTTTCCTTTTGATACTTCAGATTCGAGGACGAATCCTTTTGAGGAAGGAGAGGATGATACATGTATGAGCGCGATCAAATTACTCATATGGGACAAGAAGTTGAAGTTGTTCGATGCAAACAACAAGGTCCAAAGTGATCCATGCTTAGGAGGTGTGAAGAGATGCATTTTAGATAAGAAAAAACTGTTTCGCAAAGCTGGAGCATCAGCCGACTTGAGACGAATTTTCGGATGGGATCCAGGCATTTCTGGGTCGAGTTGTCTTCTAACAAATTGTCCGTCATTCAGTTAACTTTCCAATGCATCTTGAAAAGCGTCAATCGGACATCGGGAACTCAAGATATGTCCAATTTACTAAAGACTGCGCATGCAGAAAACTAGATACTGAATTATTACGGGATTTTGTAAAATTCAGCCTAAAAGCTAACATATAAGGTTTGGACGAATTAAACTTAACCCAACCTAATTATTAACATTTAAATTATGTTTTTAGGGTTTTATATACTTTAGGAACTAGCCACCCTTCTCCCAAGCCGTTAGGTCAAGTCCAATTTAATGGACCAGATTTTTTTTTTGTTTTTTTTATTCATTCTTAGCTTTAGGTTAAAGCCATCCTTCATCTATAGAAGGATGATGTCTTCTTCTTTGTTTTTCAGATTTCATTGATTAATAAAAAGTTCTCTTTGGAGATTTTAGTATTCTTTGAGTTTGCAAGTGTTCGATAAACTTGTCTAGAAGCCATCTTCAACATAAGATCATCGAGTTCTTGTGAGGGAGATCATCTTCACACTCTTGCTTTCCTAGGTAATTGCATCTAGGAGGGTGGGTTAGAGCCGCTTGAGGTTGCTTGCTTAGATAATTGTGTCTAAGAGGGTGCCGAGGACAAAACAACAACAACGATTCGCAAGCCATCTTCATCTTCAACCTTCACACCATCTTCCATAATTCCATAAACAAAGCTGGAATTTTCAGATTTGTTTTATCTATCTCTTTCTCAATCTTTTTTAATCTTTTTATTTATATTCTTATTTTTTATCATCTAATCTATCATATTCACCTTGTTTCTTTAATTTTCCAGCTTTAATTATGAAATTTTCAAGAAACCCCCAACTAGTTTCTCTTGAATTTTCATAATTGCGCGTAACTTCCTTGTTCGAGTCTAAAGCCCTAGGTTTGCTTTCAAGCCATCAAATTGAAGGTTACCCACTAAGGTTGTATGATTTTATATTTAATAAAACCATATTTTGCTTAGAAAAAAATTAAGAGTGTAAATTACATCATTAATCATTCAATTATTAATTTTTTGACATTAAACTATAGAACTTTTAATTTCGTCACTAACATTTCCGAACAGTTTTGTTTTGATTACCTTCGTTAAATCACTAACATATTTTTTTGACACGAAACAAAGTTTTATTTTGATAGGGACTTGGCCGGCCATAATCAGTTAACCAAGCATTCGTTATTTTTTAAAAATAACTAATAAAATTATTTTTATTCAATTTAGGATAAACTCCAGCCACAATCACTAGATTATTAGTAAGATTATGTTTTCATTATTTGACTTTAAAAACCGCGCCTAAACTGACCGTTCTTCTCCCTCTAAAACTCAAAACCCGCTTCAAAATTTTGAAAACAAGACCCCTATCTCTCAGATCTGAGAAAAACTCGTTCGAAAAAACCTTATTTAAAAAAAACCTTTGTATTTTGAAGGTATCTACCCTTTTTTCTCTCCGTGAAAGCCCATACGACAACGAATGAAAGCCGTCGAGCATTATCAGAGTACTCACCAATCACTGGCGGCAAGACCTTGGCCCATATGGCCCTAGAAGTCCGTAGACCGGAGGGTAAAAACCCTAGACTCCTCTATTTGATTCAAAAATAGAAAAATAACAAAAAAATATACCTTAGAAGGTTTCTTGCTTTTGTATTGATTAGAATCTCCGAGTATCCCCTTTTACAAATGTTACGTTTCTGTTTATATAACCGAAATTACAAGAGTTTACAGAAAAGAGAAAAAAAGCTATATAATTTCCTATTGATTGTCCTCTTGATTTATTTGTATTCATGTACTAATCTAGGTTTGTCTTTAAAATCCTTATTTTTATGGTTGCGACATTTGACATTGTTCGATTGTCCCTTGTATGCATGTGATGTGACTCTCATACGAGTGGGAGGGGACCAAAAAGAGGGAGAGCCGGCAATTGTGGTTGTGGGTTTGTTTAACTGGCACATGTGGCTCGATTGAGCACATCAGGAGTGATTCGGTCAAGAGGCATGTCGAGAATCACAGGACTGAAGGGTTAGCATTTGCATGTCACACGCGCTTGAAGGAGCTGAGGGGGTGGGCGCGTGGACGGTCATAGAAAGCTTAAAGGCCAACCTCCTTGCATCATCTGGACCGTCTGATCATTTTTGATCCTATGGCTCCCTATCGACTGCACAAGTAAACCAAAGGGGATTAGGGCAGACTTAGATTAGAGTTTAGAGGATTTAATTAGTTTGGGCATATAATGGGCTAACTAATATGTAATATTTTGAGTTTTTATGTAATTGAACTTTGATAACTAATAAATAGGCTTTTATTATTGTATTACTATTAATCTCTTTTTTTGTTTTTGTTTAATAATAATAGTAATAATTATAATAATAGGTAATATTTTAATAATATATAACTAATAAAAATAACTAATAATATTAATAATATCAACTAATTGTAGTGATAGTAATACTAATAACACAAACCAAATCTTTATTTGTCTCAAACATGCAATTTTTTTTATAAATAATTAATAACATTTAGATAATAGTAATAATAACAACATTTAATAAAAATATAATAATAAAAATATAATACTATTAATAATATGATATACATAAAAACAATTGCCCAATATTCCCATAAAATAACCAAAATGTAAAAACGGGTTAATACCCCAGATAAAATTAATAAAATTATATTTTTAACCTTAATTATTTAATTCAAATTGATTTTTAAATTAAAGTTTATACATGCATAATCATATATTATTTTTTAACATTTATTGAGAATTAAATGGCCTGAAACAAAACAGGAGAAAGCCAAAACAAAACTAAAATCAACAGACAAACATAAAAGAAACAGAGTGCTTGGACGATCCAATGCCACTTGGTTAAAAGGAACGGAACTAGTGGAGCATAAAACCAAGATGGAGAGAGTTGGGGAATAAGATCTAAATAAAACCCCAAACAGCGACAAGGAAGACCCAAAGCTTTCATGGCGGATCCAGTCAACGGCCAAGAGGTCTGGAGACGGTGTATCTTCCACCAAAAAACGATCCTCTGTCATATTTCTCCCAAAAGAAGCCATTGCACGCGCAGTTCGATTACCATTTCTAGCTGTGAAGACGAAACGGCAGTCTTGAAATCACCGAGCAAGGCGTTTTGCATCCGTTATTAGTGTACGGACAGGCGAGTGGTCATCAGAAGACGAGTTGAGCTTTCGGATTATGGACCGGGAATCGCCCTCGACGATGAAGCCCAAGTCAACAGCAAATTAGATCTCCTGGACAACAGATATAGCTTCAGCTTCAAAAATAGTGTTGACGCCAGAATTGATTCGGTAAGATGAACCTAGGATGAGGCGAATAACTTGCTTGACCACGATTTGCTATCCCAGGAACAATAGGTAGCATCAAAGTTCAGCTTAACCAACGGGGGACATGGAGAAGACCAGTGGACATCTGATCTTGTATGAGGATGAGCCAACTGAGATAGACCCGAACAAAGGTAACAATGGCTGGAATCTCTTGTCTTGCCCCTTCATACAGTAATCCCAAAGGAAACAATGGCCGAGAAGGATGAGCAGGGAGCCAGAAGTCATTCCATATGGAAATCGACCTGCCCAAGTCAACTTTTCAATGTAATCCCATTTCAAGAGTTTTCCTTGAGACCCAAATGCTTCTTCAAACATACGATAATATGAAAATAAAACTAACAATAATATTACTAAAATAATATAAATTTACATTAATATTAACATATTAAAATAATACATTAAATAATATTAATGTACTCAAATAATATTAATAGTAGATATGAAATAGAGGTATCAATTGGGTCGTTCGGATTAGATTCGGTTCGAGTCGTTTTGGGTCGAGTTGATTTTCGGTTCGGGTTGTTTTCAGTTTAGGATCGATTCGGGTCAGACCGGGTTTGATTAGGATTCAATTCGGGTCTATGTTATTTCGGGTCGGATCGGGTTGATATCGGATATGTTGATTTTTCGGGTCAAGCTAATATCGGATCGATTGACTTTTCAGGTCGATTAATATCAAATCGGTTGACTTTTTAGGTTGGGTCAATATCGGATTGGTTGCTTTTCGGGTCGGGTCAATATCGGATTGGTCGGCTTTCAATTTGAGTTAATAGATGAAGATGATATTTTAAAGGAGAAAAAATGATAATAAACTATTACTAAAGGTAGTTGTCAATTAGTAATATAATACAAAATAAGAATAAAACATACATATTTGAGGAAATTAAATTTGGGTTGTTTTTTTCCGGTTCGATTGATTTTCAGTTCGAGTTGCTTTCAGTTCGGGTTGTTTTCGATTTAGGTCATTTTTTATTCGGGTTTATTTCGGTTTAACTAAATTCGGGTCGGTTTTAGTTCAGTTCGGTTTTGGTTCGGATTCGGGTCAAGTTTAAACCATCATGTTCGGGTCTATATCGGGTCTCGGGTCGGGTAAATCGGTTCGGGTCTCGGGTCAAGTTTGCCAGGTCTAATATGAAATATATTGAATTATTAAATTAAATATTAAATTACTATACTAAATGTAATAAGTTAATTAAATTTTTATTTAATATTAAATATTAATAATATATTAATATTGGAATAAAAGATACATTAAAATAATATATTAAATATTAATATTGAAATAATATTAAAAATTTAATATTTTAAATAAAAATAAATAATAAAAACATCGCTTACATTTATTTATTTTTACTTTATAATATCATGTCTAAAATGGACATTTTATCTTTCTAAAAGTAGTTTTTGACAACAATATCAAATACTAAAATCTTACAAATAATTTTTCAAAATCACTTTCTAACAGTACTTTTAAAAGTATTTTTTTTAAAAGTAATGCTAAACTGGCCCTAAGAACACAATAAACAGATAAATTACACGAAAACAATCATATCAAACATACATAATAATACAATAAGTTACGAATTAAACTTAAGAGTTTAAATTCACATACGCTGAAAACATAATCAACGAATTATTCGCACCGAAAACAAACAACAACAAGCATACACTAACTAACTAGTTCTGAAAAAGTTGATATAAAGTGGAAACTAAAGTGATGTGGTCTCCAAATAGAGCAGACACGACCAGCTTGATAAATGTGAACAGCCATTTGAGCCTCTTCATTGCTTTCGAGCTTTGTGTCCGAGCCACTTGATTCGGAGCTAGGTTTGGTAATTCAAGGCTTCTGCTCTCTTCATTAGCATTAAAATCGAGTTTCAACTGACCATTCCTCCAGTTCTCAACGTGCGCTTCATTCAGACAGGCCACATGGTAACAAAGCTTACCATCCGATGAAGCATAGGCCAAACCTTGGACTTTGCCGGATGATCTTTCCTTGTTTTTGCAATGCAAGCATGTCCAATTGATTTTCTTGCGAAGCTTGATCTTCGTGTTGGAATCCGGAAGGGAGAAGGATGGAGGAAGGTTCGCGCAATGGGGATGTAAATCATGCTCGCCATGGGAGCACTGGTACGAGAACCCGTGTATGTCCGAGGCACAAACGTCGCAAATCCGGGTTCCCGGTCCCGTTGGTGATTCTTTGTGGAATTTGAAGTTGCATCTTTTGAAAAAAGGGTGGGATGAGATTGTTGGAAGACGAATGTAACATTCTGTATGAACAATGTAATTGCAATTTGTGTTGGGACATCGGTAGCATCGCCCGAACCCTAGCTCTTTGCAACCGTCGCAAGAGAAAGGGACTTTGCTTTCCGCCGGAGTAAGCTCGTGCTGGTGACCGTCAAAACGGCTTGGTTTCGATAAGGTAGGCATCTCTTCAATCTGTAAACACAAATATTGAATTGCATTCATCAATACATATGCATATATTTATAGAACAAAACAACCGCGTGACTTGTTCCCCACATAAACAACCCCGATTAATGTTGCATCATTGGTTATTTCTTCCCCAATTCTACGTAAATTTTCTACAATTGATTGGAAGAAACATGACAAGAAGTCACAGGTTGAGTCGTGTCTGAATCTTAGTTAGGTTTTCAATTAAGATACGACAAATGATTATTATTACATTGAGGTTTCCTTGCAATTTTTTTTTTAAATTTTGTCCAAAATTAAATAAACTAAATTCATTATTGTATCATGAAAGTTCAAACCATCGATTTTATTTTACTTTTTTTATTTGAGATCGGCAAGGTTCTTTGTTATTTCTATGTACATTAAAAGAAAAACAATAATGTGAACAAGACGACTATGTCAAATAACAAATGCACTGCATCTTATATCTAAGTATAAATTTCCATTGTCTATATTTCACACTTTTTAAGAATTTGCTGGAAGTTTCATGACTTGTATTACTTCATTTATGTGTAAAATATCAATTAATATAGTTTATTGAAATTACCCATATAATTCCCAATACTTCATACTTTTTTCTTCTTTTTATGTTGATTCTACGCGACAAATATCAAGGAAAATAATTACAAGTTTACCCCAAATAAAATGCACAAAAATCCTCCGTCCTTTTTGGTGTCTCTTTTTATACCCAACACTAAAAATAAATTTTAAGTTCTAACCCTAAATTTTAAATCATAAACTATAAACCTAAACCTTACAAAATACACCTTACCCCTAATTTCCTAAATCTTAAACTAAATTTTTTAAAGTGGAGGCATATATAGGGGCACCGAAAAGGGATAAGGGATTTCTATTAAACTAAAATGGTAGTTTACGGACAAAAATTCTCTAACTTTTTTTGGTGCCCCTTTCTATACCAAACACTAAAAAAATAAATTTTAAACCCTAATATTAAATTCTAAATCTTAAGTCATAAACCGTAAATCTTATAATATACACTATACCTTTAATTCCCTGAATCTTAACACTAAACTCTAACCCTAAATTCTAAACCTAATATTTTTAGTGGACATAAAAATGCACCGAGAATTTCTATTCATAGTTTACCTCAATTAAAATGGTGTTCCATGTGTCACAGTCAAACAATACCGTATCAAATTGGAATTTAATCTTTATATTTTAATAATTTATTTTTTATAATACTATTATTTTGTTTAAATAATTAACATCGTTAACTATTTCAATTATAATGCTAATTTTAATCGTTAACTGAATAATTAACCTTTGAAAAAACTAATAATATTATAATAAAGGAGACCAAGTTATGCCGAATTAAATTACAATTAAGGATGAAATAACCAATTTGAGCAAAGTAGAAGGACCAAAAGTGCGATTTGGCCAAACACATTTGTCGACAAACCCCGAAAACTACTTTCGAGTAAACTGAAACATCGCCGAAACGAACAAAGATGGATCTCCGAGCAAAGCAGAAACCGCTAGCTTGAGGAATACGACCAACGGTGTGCCGCCGTTGTTTACTTTCAAGCTCTGCCCATGTTGAAGAGCTGATTGACGGTGATCTCGGTTCATCCGCACAATGCTTTTACTTTCGATCTCGACAACGTCATGCTGATCTGAATCATCCCCCTCGCTGCAACTCTCACTCCACAGTTCCTTTACAGCCATAGCCGATCTTCTAATGATCATTTCTTAATGCAACAATATATATAAATATATATACACCCACAAGGTCAGCTTCTGCAGATTTCCGTGTAAGAAAAGTAAAGTAAATAGTCTAGAAATACCGTGTTGAACCATTCCCGATAAATTGTGTCTGCATCTTAATTGATTTTTCGATTGCGATGGGATTAATGCTAACTAGGTAGAAGAGCATATAGATTTCTTAACTCCAATACTAATGAACAAAGCAGGGGTGGTTATGAGTATATTCGACATGTGCGATCGCATAGGCCCCGAAAAAAAGTCCCGAAACAAATTCTTCTTCTTCTTATTATATATAATATTTTCTAAAAAGTACCAGCAAATCTTGTTTTAATATCGTATTTTAAAAAATTAATAAGATGTGAGTAAGTATATATGGTGCGAATTATTAATTAATAAGATAATTCCCTTGATTTCTCATTTTTTAAAGCTTTCTTTAATTATAGAGAATGTACATTTGTTTTAACGTCTAATACTCTTTAATTTTATTCCAACAGAAAATTGGAAATTAATAAAAACATGGCATTTAAAATCAAACTTTGAAATTTGTAAAAGATGCTTGTTAATTGTGTTTCAAACCGCTACATTCAACGGCTAAATCCTAAAATTGATTTAGGGTTAACCTTCTCTTATATATATAGAGAGGTATGGAAAACGGGTTGTTCAGTTCAGTTCGGTTTCGGTTCGGATCGTTTTGGTTTAATTCGTTTCGGGTTTGTCTGTATTTGGTTTAGTTTCGGATCAGATCGGTTCGAGTTTGGTTCGGATTTTAGTTCGGTTCTATGATGATTCGAGTCAATTCGGGTATTGGATCAGTGATTCGTGTCAACATCGAATCAATTATTTTTGGGTCGGGTCAATATCGGATTGGATGTTTTCGAGTCAGGTCGATATCGGGTCGTTCGGATCGGGTTCAATCTTTAAATTTTTGGGCCAATTCATTTTGAGTTGGACTTGGGTGTGAATCTAATCGTGTATATTATGTAAAGAATTAATCATATATTCTTGTAAAAACATGTATTTTTTCCCGAAACCATTTAAATTTTTTAATTTTTGGATGGAGCATCCTGATTTTATGAATGTGGTGGAAGGGTCCTGGAGTTTATCTGTTAGGGGCAATCCTCAGCAAGTTTTATTTCTCAAGTTGAAGAGGTTAAAGTAGTCTTTGAAGAGGTTGAATAAGGAAGCTTATAGTGATATTTCAAAGCGAGTGTTAGCTAAACAGTCTGAATTGGAGGGATTGCAGAAAATTATGATGGAAGCTCCCACTGTTGAGGGTGTAGGGAAAGTAAAGGAGATTGCTGCTGAGTTGAATACTTTACTTAGAGCAGAAGTGTTGTTTTTTAGGCAAAAATCCAGAGTCCAGTATATTAAGGAGGGAGACCAAAATACTGTTTTTTTCTTTAGGTAGATGACTGTTAGGAACAGGGCAAATACTATAACGGTTTTAAAGGATAGACAAGGGCAGAATCTGGAAACTTTTGAAGGTATTTCGAAGGAGTTGGTGCAATTTTTCTCAAGTTCTCTAGGGCAAGTTGATCACAATGTAGAAAGGATTTCTGATGAGCTGTTGAAGGAGATTGATAAGTGTTCAAAAGTACTATTTTTCTTACCCTTTTTACTCATATTATTGTTAAACTTAGGCTCATATTAGTTGCATAGTTAGCCATTCATGCATTAATCCATGTTTCCTTCAATCGTTGAGCTTGATTACATAACTTGGTGATTTTTGTGGAAATAGATGCTGCTTTGGTGTGTTTTTGTGTGTGTATGTGCAGGATCACTTGCCAAAGCAATGCCGAGCTAGTTGCCAGGGCAATGCATGAAGGAGACGTCGAGCCAGTTGCCATGGCATTTGTCGACAAAGACCAAAAGCAATATGGATGTCGAAATTCATGATTTTACAAGCCCAAGATGACATGGAGCAAGGTCCAAGCCCAAAGGAATTTGATTGCCATGCAGAGATTAAAGAAGAATTAAATTCCAAGAGGATAGGAGAAGTTCTAATAGGAATAAAATTATAATAAAGAATTATATTCTTTAAAGATAATTTAATTCCAACTCAAATTCCTCCTCAAAGAAGGACTTTGGCCTAGCCCTATAAATATCAAGGAGATTTCGACAATTCAAAGGGGAGAGAGCAAGAGGGAATTTTTGACAACTCCAAGAGAGGAAGCAAGGGGAATTTTCGGCAAGCATCTAGGGCAAGGAATTTTCGACAAGCTTCATCTTTTCTTCCTTGTTCGATTGGGTTCATGCTAGGGATTGCTTATCTTGTGTTTCTTTGGAACCTAGCCATGAACTAAATTTACTTGGCTATGGTTATTGTGTTTTGTGGTTGTGAGAAACTATTGGTTTTGTTTAGGTAATAAGAGTTTGCACTTTTCTATTTCAAGGTTTATTCATTCTTGATTCTTATTATTGTTTTGCAGTGAATTGGGAGAGGATCTCGTGATTTCATCCATTTATCTAATATCGGAGAGTTAGATTCAAGAAACGAATGAATATGATCTTTATGCAATCCAATGATGGTGAAGATTAATCCGCTTAGGAATAAGTTAAGGATTTCAACGGCTAAGAGGAGCGCAAGATTGGTTGTTGTTCACCCTTGATTCACGCAGGATGTATTATCAAGGCATGCACAAGTAGCTAGAGTTTCAACTTAGGGATAAGAAGAAACCATTGAAGAACGCTCCGCCGAACCTTGAAGTTGCTGCCCGATCGCCCAAGTAGTTGCCCAACTAGTCGCCCAAGCAACCATCAATTAGTTGCCAAGGCAAACCCGTTGTACAGCAAGTCGCCACGGCAACCGAGTTGCCCGTGCACTCTTTTACCAAGACAATCCAATCGGCTATCACACCTCAACTCAGGATAACCTAGCCTATCTCTCTCAATCAAATTCATCTTTTCTTTTACTTAATTGCTTTCTAGATTAGTTATTAGTTAAAACTTCTATAATCCTTTACTTGTGTTTTTACTTTTTACAGTGCAAGAGACTAGATTCTTGAAGTGGCACCAATCCCTGTGGAGACGATATCTTTTATACTATAACTTGCGACGTGTATACTTGCACAATTGCGCAGCACTAATCACACGCAACAAGTTTTTGGCGCCGTTGCCGGGGATTGGCAATAGCGACTTTGTTTTTACTTTCTTGCACTTTCTTTTTATTTTTCTTGTTTAAAATTCAAAGGGCTAACAAACTTTGGTTTTGCATTGGTATATGACCAGGCGAGACCGACTTCACCGAATATCCTTTGATCCGTAAATCGAACGAACCTTACAAAGACTTAGACGAAGGATAAGAGAAGCAATGGCAAATCAAGACGGCAATATTAATCAAGATGTTCGAGCAGGAGGAGGAGTGATTCTTGCACGAAACAGAACTATTCGAGACTATCTTGAAGAAGATCTTGATGGACTTAACCCGGGAGTTGTCGCACCGAAATTGAAGCCGACCACTTTGAGTTGAAATCGGTAATGTTTAATATGATCAACACAATAGGTCAATTTGGCGGCTCAAAGAATCGAAGATGCACGACAACATCTGAAATCTTTCCTCGAGATTTGCAACTCGTTCAAGATACACGGAGTCACCCCTGATGTCTTACGATTAAGATTATTCCCCTATTCACTGAGGGATAGGGCGAAAGCATGGCTAAATAGCATTCCTGCCGGATCCATAGCATCTTGGACTGATCTTTGTCGAGATTTCCTTGCTAGATTTAATCCTACAAATTTAATCGATAAGCTTCAGAACGACATTACTTCTTTTCGCAGGCGGATGATGAATCCATGTACGAGGCTTGGGAGCGATATAGAGAACTTCTACACAAATGCCCTCTACACGGATTCCCGGTGTGGACTCAAGTAACAATGTTTTACAACGCCGTGAATACACCAACAAGGATGATGCTAGACGCCTCGGCAAACGGCATACTCTTAGATAAGTCGCCGGAGGAAGCAATGCAAATTTTAAACAGGCTGGCCAAGAATGTCTATCAATTCCCATCTACTAGAAGAGGAGGAGTTAGACGCCAAGCCACAATACATGAACTAGGATCATCGATTCAATTTCGCACAATTGGCCGCTTTAACCAAGATGGTCCGTAACATGCAAAAACCAAACAACACACATGAAGTCAAGGTAATGGATTCTTTTTGTGAGTTATGTGGTGATAACCATAATTCTTCGAATGTATGCGAGAATCCGAATCTAGCTTCTATGTGGGGAATTACAATCGGGCAACAACATGATGTCCAATACATACAATCCAGCTTGGAAGAAGCACCGAATTTTTCATGGAGTAATCCCAACAATGCTCTAAAACAGAACAATCAGAATGCACAAGCATCGGGATTCCAAGAGAATATGTCACGAAGCAGATGCCGCAAGCAACAACCGACAACATCTAGTTCTTTGGAAAATTCTCTAAATGCTTTTATGATGAAAACTGAATCTTATATGGCCGAGAATAGTAATTTCATAAAAAGAACTGATGCTTTTATTAACAGGACCGAGATGAGATTGCAAAACCAAGAGGCGGCAATCAAATCATTGGAAAATCAAGTCGGACAATTTGCTCAAAATCAACACTAGACCACAAGGAGGTTTACCTAGCGTCATGAAGTCGCAAGAGGAGGCGGCCATGAGCAATGTAAGGCAATCACCACTAGAAGTGGCCAACAACTTAGAGAGGTTCAAACCCGCTCGTCAAACAAAACTCCACAAAAAGATCAAGACGAACCTAGCGGCAAAGCCTCAGATGCTGAACCAGGAATTGCCGCGGCAACCGGCAATAAACATGCCTCTAAGAACCGATGACGCCTCGGCTTCTTGTGATAAGCATGCCTCAAAGAACCCTGGGTTGATAACGATCGGCAACTCCGGATGTCCGGCAATGCCGTCAATCAAGTTTCAAACCAATGAAAGGATAGAAGATATCCGACTTCCACCACCATTCCCACAAAGGTTGAAGCGACAAAAGCAAGAATACCAATTCAAGAAGTTTCTTGATATCTTAAAGCAAGTCCACATCAACTTGCCATTGGTGGAAGCAATTGAACAAATGCCAAACTATGCCAAGTTCCTTAAAGACATTGTGTCCAAAAGAACAAGGCTAGGAGAGTTTGAAACAGTTGCCGCAACAGAAGGATGCATGGCAATGTTGCACAATCGCATGTCGCCCAAGTTGAAGGATCCCAGAAGTTTCACAATACCCTGTTCTATTGGAAATCACTATGTCGGGAAAGCACTATGCGACCTAGGGGCTAGCATAAACTTAATGCCTAAATCGGTTTTTCGTAAACTAGGAATCGGGAAGGCAAGACCTACAATGATTATGCTGCAGCTAGCCGAGCAGATCCTATGTGCATCCAGAGGGAAAAATCGAGGACATCTTGGTAAAAGTTGATAAATTCATTTTTTCCCGCTGACTTTATTATTTTGGATTGTGAAGCGGATGAGCATGCGCCTATCATTCTCGGAAGACCATTCCTAGCGATGTGGGAGAACTTTGATTGATGTTGAAAAGGGAGAACTCACAATGAGGGTGAATGACCAGCGAGTAAAACTAAATGTGTTCCAAACACTAAGGCATGCCGATGATCCGAAGAATGCCAACTACTTCATGCCACGGCAGAGTTTAACCGATGAGGAATTTAGTTGCCTCGGCAACTACATTGCCGAACACGATGAACATGAGGAGTATGAAGAACCGGTCGATGAGGAACAACGAGAAGAGGCAAATTGGCTAGTCAATCGACCCGGTACATACTTTGAACCCACTGGACTACTCGGGTAAGGAAGGTAAGATCGAAAAACCCTCTATCGAAAATCCACCAATTCTTGAGTTAAAACAATTGCGAGCAAACTGAAATATGTATACTTAGGGATCGATAATACATTACCTATAATTATTTCCTCTAAGTTACAACTCGAAGCAGAAAAGAAGCTGATCAACATGTTGAAGCTACACAAAAAGGCAATAGGGTGGATAATTGCCGACTTGAAGGGAATTAGCCGGCGGTGTGCATGCACAAGATCTTGTTGGAAGATGATCACAAACCTTCAATTGAGGCCCAGAGAAGACTGAATCATGCCATGAAAGGGGTTGTAATGAAAGAAATCATCAAGTGGCTTGACTTGGCATTATATACCCTATCTCCGATAGTGCGTGGGTAAGTCCGTACAATGTGTGCGAAAAAGGGAGGTATAACAGTGGTAAGCAATGAAAATAATAAACTTATCCCAACCAGGATGTGACCGGTTGGAGGGTTTGTATGGACTATCGAAAGCTAAACAAAGCCACTAGGAAAGATCACTTCCCATTACCCTTTATTGATCAAATGCTTGACCGTCTTGCGTAAACCCTTTTACTATTTTCTTGATGGTTATTCAGGTTACAATCAGATTGCCATAGCACCGTAAGATCAAGAAAAGACAACCTTCACATGCCCCTACGGTACTTATGCCTTCCGAAGGATGCCGTTCGGATTGTGTAACGCCCGGCAACCTTCCAAAGATGCATGATGGCGCTCTTTTCAGACATGGTCGAAGACTTCCTTGAGATCTTCATGGATGATTTTTCGGTTTTTGGTAATGACCGACGGCTGTCTCGGCAATTTAGAGGGTGTTGGCAAGATGCGAAGAAAGCAGATTTAGTCCTCAATTGGGAGAAATGCCACTTTATGGTAGATGAAGGAATAGTGCTCGCCACAAGATTTCATCCAAGGGAATTGAAGTAGACAAAGCCAAGGTGGACGTGATCGAGAGATTACCCCACCAAATTCGGTTAAAGGAATTCAAGTTTTCTCGGACATGCAGGTTTTTACGGGAGGTTCATTCATAATTTTTCTAAAATCACTAAACCTTTGTGTAATCTGCTTGAACAGGATAAAGTCTTCGATTTTGATGATTCTTGCACTCAAGCATTTGAAACCCTAAAGAAAAAGCTTGCCTCGGCACCCATTGTCGTTCCACAGATTGACGCTACCTTTTGAGCTCATGTGTGATGCAAGTGATTTCGTGGTAGGAGCAAGTCCTAGGCCAACGCAGGTAAGACTTTCCATGTGATATACTACGCTAGTAAAACTCTTAACGATGCTCAAGTGAATTACACAACAACGGAGAAAGAGTTACTAGCTGTAGTTTTCGCATTTGACAAGTTCCGATCCTATTTAATTGGTACAAAGGTAATTGTTCATACGGACCATTCGGCAATCAAATACTTATTTGCTAAAAAGGATGCTAAACCTCGTTTGATTCGTTGGATATTACTTTTACAAGAATTTGATATTGAAATTAAGGATGCGGAAAGGAACAGAAAATGAAGTGGCGATCACTTATCACGTCCGAACGCAATAGGAAAAGGACGCGGATCTAGAGATATGCGATGCATTCTCGGATGAACAAATTCTAATTACCTCGGCAACCCTCAACGCCTCGGCAGCCCATGACGCCTCGGCAACCATGGATGTACACGCCTCGGCAACTCTCGACGCCGCAGCAGTCTTTTTGACGCACACCTCGGCAATTTTGGGAGCGACACTACGGCAAAGACATGCCTCGGCAATACCCCCGTACGCAGATTTAGTTAACTTCCTTGTTTGTGGTATTTTTCCGTATGGCATTACTCACCAAGGGAAGAAGCGGTTCCGCCATGATGCTAAGCATTACTTTTGGGACGAGCCTCTTTTGTTTAAACAATGTGCAGATCGGGTTATACGCCGATGTGTCCTCTGAAGAAGAGCAACAGAATGTACTCGGCAATGTCATTCTTCACCCTATGGAGGACATTTTGGAGGAACTCGCATCGCATGCCAAAGTCTTGCAATCCGGTTTGTATTGGCCAACATTGTACAAAGATGCCCAGGACTTTTACAAGCAATGTGATCGTTGCCAGAGGACGGGCAATATCTCTAGACGACACGAGATGCCACTCCAGAACATCATCGAGGTGGAACTGTTCGATGTATGGGGATCGATTTTATGGGACCTTTCCCATCTTCATTCGCAACCTCTACATCTTACTCGCCGTCGACTATGTGTCTAAATGGGTAGAGGCAGTTGCAGTTCCCAACGACGATTCCAAGACCGTGCAACGATTCCTGCAGAAAAACATATTTACACGGTTTGGGATGCCGAGAGCAATTATCAGCGACTGGGGCAAGCATTTTGACAACAGACTAATTGCCAAGATGTTGCAACGCGGCATATCACACAAGATCGCCACGGCATATCACCCACAAACCAACGGGCAAGCAGAAATTTCCAACCGGGAGTTGAAGGGAATACTCGAGAAAGTTGTAAATCCCTCAAGGAAGGATTGGTCATTAAGACTAGATGACGCACTTTGGGCATATCGAACTGCATTCAAAACACCATTAGGTATGTCCCCCTTCCGGCTTGTCTATGGTAAAACATGTCATCTACCGGTGAAAATCGAGCACAAGGCGTACTGGGCAATCAAGACCGTGAATATGGATTGGGAAAGTGCCGGACAAAAGCGCTTGATGGATCTCAATGAGATAGAAGAATTTCGTGCACTCGCCTATAACAATGCACGAATCTACAAGGAGAAAACAAAGCGATGGCACGACAAGAAACTATTGCCACGACAATTCACGCCAGGGCAACTAGTTCTCCTATTCAATTCTCGGCTAAAACTTTTCCTGGGAAAGCTAAAATCAAAATGGTCGGGACCATTTGAAGTCGTCAAACCATTTTCCCATGGTGCTGTGATAATCAAGTCCATCTCTGACAACCATGAATTCAAAGTTAATGGACAAAGATTGAAGCACTACAATGGTGCCCATGTGGAACGTAACAAGGAAGTGGTCAACTTAGGAGATGCATGAGCATGCTCTCCTTTTAGTATTTTTTATTTTTATTTTTATTTTTATTTTTATTTTTATTTTTATTTTCATTTTTATTTTTAGGAGATATTTTATTTTTTCTTCATTATCTTTAGTTTTCAGGTTTTCTTTATTTTCTTTTTCACAACAAGACTCACAACTACTATGCTAAGGAAATTTACTGCCAAGATCCTTGCCCCGGCAACCAATGAAGAAGATGCCGCGGCAACCTACATCGTGCTGCACTGGTGATGCCACGGCAACCAACCCCGAAGATGCCACGGCAACCAAAGCTGAAGACATACCGGCAACAAGAAAACAACCATCGCGTTCAAGCAAGAAAATCAAGACGCCAACTAGAAGGAAACTAATCATCTACGATGACGAACTCTCGGAGTAAGTCCTCGTATACATTTTTATTTTTATTGTTATTTTTCGTTATTTTTATGCATGCATTGAGGACAATGCCTCACTCGAGTTTGGGGGGAATTGTTATTAGTAATCACCATGTTTAGTTACATTAATCTTAAGCATTACATTTAGGATACATAAATTGCTTGCCATGCCTTTAATTGGAACAAGAATTGCTTAGATTTGATGAATATTCAATGATGACTTTACCAATGCAGTTAATTGATAGAATTTTTATTCTAGGATAACCATGGAAAAACTTAGAATTTTACTATGATGCTAAATTTGATGAAACACTGTTGTGGTTTGATTGATTTAAGGAGTTCTAGTAAACTTAGGTTGATAATTAACTAATTGGGGGATTAGAATAAAAATTGGATGAATGCTAGAGGTGCCCGAAATTGGCTCTAGCATATGCTAAAAAAATTGATCACTAGAGGTGCCCGAAACTGGCTCTAGGAGGCGCTAAAATTTTTTGAAACTAGAGGTGCCCGAAACCGGCTCTAGTCGATTAAATTAACTTAAGAAAACTAAAAATAAAACACTAGAGGTGCCCGAAATTGGCTCTGGTTAAAACATGTTAATAAGAACCCAATGAAGTAATTTGAAAACCTATTATTTGCATAGAATCCGAAAAATCAACTTGCACACAACTCCGCACACACTCACAAGCATTATAGTTTGATTCCGAGTAACTCCTCAGTTTTCCGAAAAATAAAAAGCCAATCATACTTTGTGCCTCGGTTCAGAGAATTGAAATCAAGTTCAAAGCTAAGTTTGTGAAAATTTGAAGTCTTGGCAGGTAATTATGAGTTTGCATTGCTTGAGGACAAGCAATAGTTCGAGTTTGGGGGTGTGATAAGTGTTCAAAAGTACTATTTTTTCTTACCCTTTTTACTCATATTATTGTTAAACTTAGGCTCATATTAGTTGCATAGTTAGCCATTCATGCATTAATCCATGTTTCCTTCAATCGTTGAGCTTGATTACATAACTTGGTGATTTTTGTGGAAATAGATGCTGCTTTGGTGTGTTTTTGTGTGTGTATGTGCAGGATCACTTGCCAAAGCAATGCCGAGCTAGTTGCCAGGGCAATGCATGAAGGAGACGCCGAGCCAGTTGCCATGGCATTTGTCGACAAAGACCAAAAGCAATATGGATGTCGAAATTCATGATTTTACAAGCCCAAGATGACATGGAGCAAGGTCCAAGCCCAAAGGAATTTGATTGCCATGCAGAGATTAAAGAAGAATTAAATTCCAAGAGGATATGAGAAGTTCTAATAGGAATAAAATTATAATAAAGAATTATATTCTTTAAAGATAATTTAATTCCAACTCAAACTCCTCCTCAAAGAAGGACTTTGGCCTAGCCCTATAAATATCAAGGAGATTTCGACAATTCAAAGGGGAGAGAGCAAGAGGGAATTTCGACAACTCCAAGAGAGGAAGCAAGGGGAATTTTCGGCAAGCATCTAGGGCAAGGAATTTTCGACAAGCTTCATCTTTTCTTCCTTGTTCGATTGGGTTCATGCTAGGGATTGCTTATCTTGTGTTTCTTTGGAACCTAGCCATGAACTAAATTTACTTGGCTATGGTTATTGTGTTTTGTGGTTGTGAGAAACTATTGGTTTTTGTTTAGGTAATAAGAGTTTGCACTTTTCTATTTCAAGGTTTATTCATTCTTGATTCTTATTATTGTTTGCGAGTGAATTGGGAGAGGATCTCGTGATTTCATCCATTTATCTAATATTGGGAGAGTTAGATTCAAGAAACGAATGAATATGATCTTTATGCAATCCAATGATGGTGAAGATTAATCCGGCTTAGGAATAAGTTAAGGATTTCAACGGCTAAGAGGAGCGCAAGATTGGTTGTTGTTCACCCTTGATTCACGCAGGGATGTATTATCAAGGCATGCACAAGTAGCTAGAGTTTCGACTTAGGGATAAGAAGAAACCATTGAAGAACGCTCCGCCGAACCTTGAAGTTGCTGCCCAGTCGCCCAAGTAGTTGCCCAACTAGTCGCCCAAGCAACCATCAATTAGTTGCCAAGGCAACCCCGTTGTGCAAGTCGCCATGGCAACTGAGTTGCCCGTGCACTCTTTTACCAAGACAATCCAATCGGCTATCACACCTCAACTCAGGATAACCTAGCCTATCTCTCTCAATCAAATTCATCTTTTCTTTTACTTAATTGCTTTCTAGATTAGTTATTAGTTAAAACTTCTATAATCCTTTACTTGTGTTTTTACTTTTTACAGTGCAAGAGACTAGATTCTTGAAGTGGCACCAATCCCTGTGGAGACGATATCTTTTATACTATAACTTGCGACGTGTATACTTGCACAATTGCGTAGCACTAATCACACGCAACAGAGATCTTGGGGGTTCAATTAAGTGCAGAAATGTGTGATGATTTGGTGGCTCCTGTATCTTTGAAGGAGATAAAGGATGCAATTTTTTCAATGAAAGGGGATAAGGCACCTGGCCCAGATGGATACACTGTTAAGTTTTTTCAGGGGGCTTGGAGAATTGTTGGGGAGGATGTAGTTCGGGGAATAAAATATTTCTTTGATACTTGCAATTTGCCCGTTGCTTTTAATTCAACTGTGATTACCCTTGTTCCAAAGACTGTGGCCCCTATTAAAGTTACAGATTTTAGGCCTATATCTTTGTGTAATGTGATTTATAAGTGCATTACAAAAATCCTTGCAAATAGGATGAAGAAGTCGTTGGAATTTCTCATATTGCCTAACCAGGGAGCTTTTTTAACAGGTAGAGACATTGTTGATAACGTACTATTGGCTCAGGAGTTAGTAAACGGCTATGGTCGTAAGAACATGTCTCCAAGATGTGCATTAAAGATTGATATGAGAAAGGCCTTTGATTCATTAGATTGGAATTTTGTGTTGCAGGTTCTTAAAGTCCTGGGGTTTCCGGATGCTTTTAGATGATGGATTGAGGTATTTGTGATGAATTCCAGGTTTTCTATTAATCTGAATGGGGGATTAATTGGTTACTTTGCTGGAGCTAAAGGGGTTAGGCAGGGGATCCTTTGTCCCCATATCTGTTCATTTTGGTGTTGAATGTTCTATCATGCCTATTAAATTGGGCAGGGAAATTTAATGTGATTGATTATCACCCAAAGTGTAAAAAGGTACAGCTTACTCATGTTTGTTTTGTGGATGATTTATTAGTTTTCACTAAGGGGAACCTGGATTCTGTTTTGGGGGTTAAAAATGTGTTAGATAGTTTTTATAGGATGTCGGGATTGAAAATAAATGATGCAAAGTGTGAGCTGTTCACTGCAGGGGTGGGGGAAGTTGATTTGGCTTTGATTCTTGACCAAACTGGTTTTTCTGGTGGTTCATTGCCTGTTCGATACTTGGGAGTACCGTTAGTGACAAAGAATCTGTCTGCTAGTGATTGTGAGGGCTTGGTTGAGAAGATAGTAAGTAAGGTTCGTAGTTGGTCATCGAAGAGCTTATCTTTTGCAGGACGCTTGCAGCTGATTCAAGCTGTGGTAATTAGTTTGCAAAATTTTTGGTGCAGAATGTTTCTGTTGCCCTTGAAAGTTTTGAAGAAGACTTCCCAAATTTGTAATGCTTTTCTATGGAAGGGAGATGATACAAATGCAAGGGGGCTCGAGTTGGATGGGATGTAATCTGCCATCCTAAGTGTGAGGGAGGTCTGGGGGTAAAAAATATTGTTGTATGGAATAGGGCGTGTATGATCAGATGCCTTTGGTTGTTGCTTACACAAGCAGGTTCATTGTGGGTAGCCTGTGTTAATGTATATTTGTTGAAAGGTGTTTCGATGTGGAGTGCCTCTATTAAGTCGAATCATAGTTGGGCATGGAGAAAGTTGTTGAGTTTGAGGGATGAGCTTGTTTTGGTTGGCAATTTGCAGGGGAAATACAAGGCGAAGGAAGCTTGGAATGTGTTGAGACATAGGCAACCAAAAGTAGTATGGCACAAAATTGTCTGGGGAGGACCCTCAATACCCAGACATTCATTTATATCTTGGCTGGTGGTACTTGATAGGTTACCAACCCGAAGTAGAATGATGCATTGGGATTACCAGGGTGATTCAGGGTGTTTGGTGTGTGATTTTGTTTGTGAGACAAGGGACCATTTATTTGGGGAGTGTGGATATTTGAGAAATCTCTGGACGCTGATTTTACAAGGATGTGGAGTAAGGTTGGTCTCTGGAAACTGGCAGGAGATGCTGGCTGGGGTTCAACGAATAGGCAAGGGGAGATCACTGCGAACTGTGATTATTAGGCTTGCATGGAATAGCATGAATTATTACCTTTGGCAAGAACGAAATCACCGAATGCATGGAAAAGGATCAAGGTTAGAGTCTGATATTTTTGATCTTATTAAGTATAGTGTTAAATGGAAAATTAAAGGATGTCATAGATTTACTTTAACTGGCAATTGTATAGCTGAAAAGTGGGATCTTTGTGGGTAGTTTGCTGTTCTTGGATTAGTATGTAAAGGGTAGATTTGTGGTGGTTCCACTGGAAGTTTTCTTGTAATTTTCTTCGAGGTTGCTTGGATGAATATGGTGCCAATTTATCCAAAAAAAAATATCTTTTTATTTGTTAATATTATCATTTAGGTTTAGTTCTAATCATTGAATGTTTCAAAGTCAACCATCATTGGTATTAATCACTTAACTTGAACCTAATGAATCCCGATCCTATCCTATAACTATATTTTTTAATTTCATATTCGATGCTAGTTTTTAGTACGATAGAATTTTTTTATATTTTCAAAATCACGTAAAAAAGAGAGAGATATAATTTTATGGGCATGGAATCAAACCTTAGACCATAATTACACATATGATGAGCATTTTGAAATATTACCTAAAAATTTGACTCGAGTATAGGTGTATATATATTATCAAATTTGACTAGAATATGTATATTAGGATTTTATTTTTCCCTCCTACTTTCTCGGTCCCTCCTACTTCCCCCCTTTCTTTGCAATTGACTAGAATATGTATATTAGGATTTTATTTTTCCCTCATACTTTTTATCAAATGTAGTAATTAATTAGTACTATTATAATACAAAAAGATAATAAAACATATATCATTTTGGGTTAAAATAGGGTTGATGTTCGGTTTAGATCGGTTTTGAGCAAATTAATTTCAGGTTACTTTCGGTTCGGGTGAAAATCGGTTCGGATGAAAATCGGTTCAGGTCAAATCAGTTACAGGTCAACATCGGTTCTTCTAGAATTCGGATCGGTTTCGATTTTGGTTCGGTTCATTTCGGGTCATCTTGTTTGGATCCATATCGGGTCTCGGTTCGGGTAAATCAGTTCGGTTTTCAGTTATCGGGTCAAGTTTGCCAGTATATATATAATTTTGCTTAAAAATACACTTTCAATTTTTAATTTGGAATTTTATATTTTTCGATTGGAAACAAATTTTTTTTCTCAAATTTATTATATTTTGTGTATTGTAATTTTAAATTATTTTAATTAATTTGTGTTTTTTTACAGGTTGATTGGTTGATCTCATCTAATAAGTGATCTCAATTAGTCTGATAATCATTTTTACGTCAATCCTAGTGCTATCTAACTTTTTTTTATCTCTTTTTATTCAATTTTTTTAACTATATTAAAATTTTATTTAGTCATTTAGTGCAATATGCTTCGAAAATATCCATCCAGATGTGAAAAGCACAAAAAAAAAAAGAACTGAAGAACTAATTCGACCTCAGAAGGGCGCTCTAGATAATTTTTTAAAGGAATCTCATGTAGGAGAAAAGTTTGCTAATGTAGAAGAGATCGATGTAAATAATGTTGACGACGAAAATATTGAACAAGCAGAACATGTGAATGATGTTGTTAATATAAAAAATACTAGGAGTTTAAAAGACTATGAACAAAAAGAAGAACAATATTATGATGAGAATGTTCAGAATATTGAGCAAAACGAGTCTAATTTTTTTTATATTTATGATCCAAGAAATTGGGTTGTTTTTTTCCGGTTCGATTGATTTTCAATTCTAGTTGCTTTCGGTTTAGGTTGTTTTCGGTTTCGGTCATTTCCAGTTTCGGTTAATTTCGATTCAGGTTGATTTTCGGTTTAACTAAAATCGGGTCGGTTTTGGTTTAGTTCGGTTTTGGTTTGGATTCGGGTCAAGTTTAACCATTAGTTCGGTTTTGGTTCGAATTCGGGTCAAGTTTAAACTATCATGTTCGGGTGTATATCGGGTCTCCTGTCCAAGATCAAGTTTGCCAGGTCTAATATGAAATATATTGAATTATTAAATTAAATATTAAACTAAATGTAATAAGTTAATTAATTTTTTAATTTTTATTTAATATTAAACATTAATAATATATTAATATTGGAATAAAATCTATATTAAAATAATATATTAAATATTAATATTAAATAATATTAAAAATTTAATATTTTAAATTAAAAATAATAATAATAACATCGTTTACCTTTGTTTATTTTTACTTTATAATATCATGTCTAAAATGAACATTTTATCTTTTTAAAAATATTGTTTGACAGTAATATAAAATACTAAAATCTTACAAATAACTTTTCAAAATAATTTTCTGACTGTACTTTTAAAAGCACTTTTTAAAAGTAATGCCAAACTGGCCCTAAAAATACAATCAACATATAAATTACACGAAAACAAACATATCAAACATACATAATAATACAATAAGTTACAAATTAAACTTAGAGTTTAAATTCACAGACACGCTGAAACACATAATCAACAAATTATTCACACCGAAAACAAACAACAACAAACATACAGTAACTAGTTCTGAAAAAGTTGATATAAAGTGGAAACTAAAGTGATGTGGTCTCCAAATAGAGCAGACACGACCAGCTTGATAAATGTGAACAGCCATTTGAGTCTCTTCATTGCTTTCGAGCTTTGTGTCCGAGCCACTTGATTCGGAGCTAGGTTTTGCAATTCAAGGCTTCTGCTCTCTTCATTAGCATTAGAATCGAGTTTCAATTGACCATTCCTCCATTTCTCAACATGCGCTTCATTCTGACAGGCCACATGGTAACAAAGCTTACCATCCGATGAAACATAGGACAAACCTTGGACTTTGCCGGATGATCTTTTCTTGCTATTGCATTTCAAGCATCTCGATTTGATCTTCTCGCAAAGGTAGATCTTCGTGTCAAAATCCGGAAGGGAGAAGGGCAGAGGAAGGTTCGAACATTGGGGATGTAAATCATGCTCGCCACCGGAGCACTGGTACTAGAACCCGTGTATATCCGAGGCACAAACGTCGCAGCGGTCCCGTTGGTGATTCTTTGTGGAATTTGATGTTGCATCTTTTGAAAAATTGGTGGGATAAGATTGTGGGAAGAGGAATGTAACATTCTGTATGAACAACGTAATTGCAATTCGTGTTGGGATATCGGTAGCATGGCCCGAACCCTAGCTCTTTGCAACCGTCGCACGAGAAAGGGACTTTGCTTTTCGCCGGAGTAAGCTCGTGCTGGTGACCGTCAAAACGATTTGGTTTCGACAAGGTAGGCATCTCTTCAATCTGCAAACAAAAATATTGAATTGCATTCATCAATACATATGCATATATTTATAGAACAAAAAATCCGCGTGACTTGTTCCCTACATAAACAACTCCGATTAATGTTGTTTCATTGGTTATTTCTACGTAAATGTTCTACAATTGATTCGAAGAAACATGACAAGAAGTTACAGGTTGAGTCGTGTCTGAATCTTAGTTAGGTTTTCAATTAAGATACGATAAATGATTATTACATTGAGGTTTCCTTGCATTTTTTTTTTAAAATTTTTCCTTTTTTTGAAAGTACTTTTTTTCACAATTAAATAAACTATATTCATTATTATAGAATTAAAGTTGAAACCATCGATTTTATTTATTTTATTTTTTATTTTAGATCGGTAAGGTTCTTTGTTATCTCTATGTACATTAAAAGAAAAAAAGGTATAATCCCCCAAAAAATGCTCTTAACGTTTGATTGAATAGTTACTTTAGCTCCTATTTTTTTTAAAGTAATTTAGGCCCTTAACGTTTCATTTTGGGTCAAAATAGCCCATCTATGAACAAAAACTGTTAGTCAACTGACGATAAAAAACTTGAAATGACTTGGCAGAATAACATATCAGAAGAAAACATATTTTATATTTTATACAATTTTATAAAATTATTTTTTGATTGTTGTGTCAATCTGTAAAGTCAGCATATTTGTTTATATGACACTGCTATCATGGCGTGCACTGTAATGTCATTTCAAGTCATTTACCGTTAGTTGACTAATAATTTTCATCGTAGATGGGTCATTTTAACCCAAAATAAAACGTTAAGGGTTAAATTATTTTAAAAAAGGAATAAGACCAAAATGTTAATTCAATCAAATATTGTGAGCATTTTTTTGACCTTATGTAAAAGAAAAACAATAACATGAAGAAGACGACTATGTCAAATAACAAATGCAGCACCTTATATCTAAGTATTAATTTCTTGTATATATTTTACATTTTTAAGAAATTCTCTCAGTTTCATGACTTGTATTACTTAATTTATGTGTAAAACATCAATTAATATAGTTTATTCAAATTACCCATATAACTCCCAATATTTCTTTATTTTTCTTCCTTTTTATATTGATCCTACGTGACAACTATCAAGGAAAATAATTAGAAGTTTCCATGTATCATACATCAAACAATACATAGATTTTCTTTGTCAAGCACGCTTGTCTCTTTTTTTATCCTTTTTAATAATCTAAACATAAATTAATCTCATCAAATTAAATAAACCACCAGGACAACAAAACTCTTTCTTCAAATAATTAATACTATTGTAAATTAATAAACTATAAATTAATAAGATAACTAATGCACAAATATAGTTATCGAAGCCTAGACCAGCCCGAAGTATTAATCTCAAATTTTGGTTATAAATATCATATTTGTAAATTATTAATCGATACCCGTTTAAGCTCTTCCATAACTTTTTATAAAATAATGGTTAATCATATTTGGACAGAGATAGAAGTGGTCGGAGATATCATAGGTCAGAGAAGGTGATCGGAGCAGCATCAGTGTGAGTTAAAAGAGAGATTAAGAGAGTTTAGGAACTAAATTGATATTCTGTTTATAATTTAAGGGTTAAATTAGAAGTTAAACATTTCTATTAATGCACCACGTCATCATGGTTATGAGAGTCAACGATTTAGTGGCCAAAATATAACAAATTAATAATGCAAAAAAAATTATTATTGCCGAGTAAAAAAAAGAAATTTTTAATGAGACAGAATCCAAAATTAGGCTCATTTTGTTTTATCAATTAATAAATTATTATTCCCGAACAAAAAAAATAAATTGATAATGCAAATTATTGAAACATAATTTTTTGAAATCGAATAATCAAAATAAGACCGGTAAACATAAGTGACCTCTATGATAGTTTACTCCAATTAAAATGGCGTTCCACGTAGCATAGTCGAATAATACCGTATCAATTTAAAATTTGATCTTTATATTTTAACTAAATAATTTATAAACTATTTCAATTAAAATAATAGTTTTATTTTTTTTCTTAAAAGCATCATTTCCAACATATAAGAAGGTTCATGTCAACATGGTCGATGTTTTTAAGGAAAAAAATCCCATTGGAATTTTTTGTTTTAGTTCGAGTGTCTTTTTGTTTGACTATGTTATGGCTTTTCTGCCTTTTTGTATCATTAATAAACAAAGTTTTTGTTGCTGAGAAAAAAAAATAAACCAGAATAATTAACTCTACTTGTGAAGTTAAAAAAAATTGTACCAAATAATTAAACTTTAAACTAACTAATAATATTATAATAAAAAAGACCAAGTTAAACTGAATTCAGGGACGAAGCCATGATTTGAGGGTGGGGCAAAATATAAATTTTGAAAGGTGGAGGACAAATTCAGAAGGCTTAAATGAAAAATAAGTGTCCAAAGTATACCATTTTTGACCTTTAGGTGCTTAAAGTATTTTTTTGTAAAAATAGGTGCCTAAAATTTCAGAAGTTAGAATTTTAGGTGGCCGACTGTTAAAAAAGTTTAAAAAAACTGTTAACCAATACAAAAATGACACGTGTCATTTTTAATTTTTAAATTATTTTTTGTTTAATAATTTAAATTTTTACAAAAAAATCTTGAAATTAGAAAATATTCTAAAATAGTCCCTAGATCCCTAAAAATCCTTAAATTCTAAATCCCCAAAAAATAATTTAAAAAATCAATACTTACGCCACATGTCGCGTTTTAAATGGATAACGGTTTTTTTAACAGCCGGACACCTAAAATTCTAACTTTTGAAACTTTAGGCACCTATTTTTAGAAAAAAAATACTTTAGGCACCTAAAGTTCAAAAATATTATACTTTTGGCACTTGTTTTTCATTTAAGCCAATTCAGAATTAATCCATTTTTCAAAATAATATAAAGAAACAAAGGTAAAAAAAATTCCAAGCCTTGGGGGGCAAGAGCCCCTCCCATCGTCCATCTAGTTTTGTTCCTGTTTAAATTATCATTTCGTGTATTATTATGATACATGAGTTGACATTGTTTGTAACGCCCTAAACTCGACATCACATTTGGGCCTCAAGCCCAACCCATTACCGCAAAATTTTAACCTGGTCTAGCCCAAATCAAAATTTCATATCTCACAGATATAGTTAAGTTCAAATTTGTAAGACCCAAATTTTATCCCGTTATGCCCATATATTTACATATATACTATATACCTCTATAAATAAAGCCCATATAAAATAAAAATCCAAATGTTCAAAAAAAAAGGTTCAAAAGTCCTTTTATATCTAAAAGCCCAATCTCAGATCCAAATTACGATATGTTCCATCTTTTATAATATGCCAGCCCATTTTCAGTCAGTTCCAACCCAACAAATACAAAATAATATGAAAAACCTCTTTTTCCGCTTAAAAAATGTCACGTGGCAACATCTTATTGGCCCAAAAAGCCTCACACAGATAATGGTTTTGTTGGAGACAGTTAACCTCTGACGTCACCCATATGATGTCAGTGATGACATCTGTAATGCCTCGGTTTTGGGCCTAGGTGTTTTCCAGGTCGATTAGACGATCCGGTAGACCGAATTTGAGGATTCGAGTCGATTTTAGGATTAATTTGAAATAAATATTTTTGAGTGAGGAACTAAAATCATTATTTAATGTGTATATTTTTTGGTGAAATCAATTTTGGAAAATGGAATCCGAAATTTGACATTTTGGCTAGTGACCAAAATGTAAAGAATGGAAAATTGTTTTTAGTGACTATTTTATAAAATGGTAAAAACTTAGAATCTTTAAGGAGATATTTGGCCAAAGTAAAATATTAGAATTTTCTCCTTAATTGGCTATTTTAAAAAGATTTTAAAGGGGTATAAATAGGCTTGGGGAATTAATTTTATAATTGATTTCTAAAAGCAAACTTTACGTAACTAACTTTTCTCTAAAAGATTTTCTCTCAAATTCTCTCCAGCCAAACACTCTTTAAAATCCCTATTTGTGAAAGTTTTAAATGTTGTTTTGGATTTGTATAAGGCTTAAAATGCTTAATGTGAGCTTGGATTTATGTTTCGGTTGTTGAATATAAAGCATGCCTATAGATGTTGTGAATATTTGAGCTAGGCTTAATTGAGCTGTTTTAAATGCTTGTATGATTGTGTCAAGTATGCATTTGATGACTTATGATGTTTAGGTAAGGTTTGGTAGCCATTTAGACAAGATAAAAAGAAAAAAAAGGACTCAGATTAGGTTATTAGTTCGGGTTTACTTCGATAAACCTAATGTGACCCTTTTAGCTTGGTTCCGGCTAGACCGGGTTAAGGGGGTTACAACGTCATTTTCGATTCACCTATGAAAGGGGAGAGATTGTGTCAAATTGCAATAATGAAATCCATTTAATAAAATGTAATTACCATGATTAAAAAGTAATAAAGACGAGAGAGAAGACTTTTCGAGAGCAGAACATTCGAATTCAAAAGGACATCAGAGAACTCGCCGGACATTGGAGAACTCACCGAACATCGAAGAACTCGTCAGACATCGAAAGGAGAGATCGAAGCTACGATCATCATTGCTGAAAAAGGTAATTTTTCTCATTTCTTCAACTCCTATAAACAACAAGAAATGTGTTAGTATAACTAAAAAATAGTGGTGAAAAATAAAGAAAATGGTAACTAGTGTACTTATCTGTCGACCAGCGTTTTAGGAAAATGACGGAGTTGAAGAGAGAGAAGGTTTTGGGTAGTTTTAAGTTTAGGTCGGGGAAGAAGGGTAGTTCTATTGAACTGGGACTAGATCTAGGTTTAGGGATGAAAAGGGGGATTTTTCGTTTGAGAAGCAGTTATCGAAAATTGCTCGATGGCGGCCGAAAATCATTTTACGGCCGCTGAAGTGAGATAAAAGATGATCGAATATTTCAGGTGGTGGTCGCCGAATATCGAGTAGTGGTCAGAGGTCTGTGGCTAAGGATTAAACGGTGATTGAGGCAGTGGCTTTGGGCGGCGTTCATCGCGTTCTTCATAAAAATGAAGAACACGCGATGAACTTAAGAAAAAAGAGAGGTTTTTGATTTGTTTAACTTGGGATTTCTAGGAAATTAGTGTTTGAGTTGAGAGAATTTTAGAGTAAGAGAAAAAGACCGGTTAGATGAGGAAGAGTGAAAATGAAAGAAGGGCAAAATTTGAACCAAAATGGGCTTTATATAGTCATTATAAAACGATACCATTTTGGCACCGGGTCAAGGGACCCGCGAGCTTGATCCGGGTCGGGCACGTGACCCGTGTCCTTTTCTTTTTGGATCTTCACGCTTTTGGCCCAAAGTTTCTTATCTTTTGTAATTTGGTCCTTATTAGTAATAAAATCAGTTTTCAAGTTTAAATTTGTTCAATTTAGTCCTGCTTTAATTATTTAATTGCAATTAATTTATTTGTATGTTGCTTGGTTTAAATAAGCATATAGTGTAGTTGTTAGATAATTCAAACACCTTAGATTTAATTACTTGTTTAAAGCCTTAGTCTTAGGTTCTCTACTAGGATTTAATAATTAATTAGGAAAGATAATTGTAGCAAATTAATGGACATTGAGTGAGAAACTTTGAAGTCCTAATTTGAATGGTATCTCAATGTAATGAGATGTTATTCAAGATACACTTTTAAGTAGAAAACTCAATATTCATTAAAACCCCTAGAAAATTGACAAATAACATAGATTAATTAATTAGAACCTTGATTAAGATTAAAACTTTAATAATTAGTTTAATTAATTGAAATCGAGAATATTATATATAATTTTGGGGCTTAAATATGGATGGTGCCCAAGCAATTGGGTGTTATCTCATGTAAGCTTTTAAATTAAATAATATTTATATAATTAAATAATACACCAATTATAATCAGAGCCTTTTAAGTTAGAACTTAAAATAATCAAGACAATAATAAATCATGCATTAAAAACCTTTTATGTTGGAAATATATATTTTTTAATATGAATATAGGTGCCCTGAGCGTACAGGGGTGCTTCCAATCTCATATTCGGATAAAAATATATTTCTTTCTAAAATGAATATATCCATTTGGAATATAAATCCAATTAATATTAATGGTTAAATTAAATTCAAAATGTTATTCAAAATGCCACGCAAAATCAAAAGGTACTGGTATCAGATGTTTGTGAGGGTGATAATCCTTCCCCACACATAACCAAATCTCGAACCCATTTTTTAAAAGGACGAATATCTGGTTGTTTTTATGGTATCTGGTCTATCAAAGTGACCAATGTCGACTCCAGTCTTTTCAAAATCAAATTAAACGAAAACCCCTAATTTTAAAAATTAATTGTCAAGCTATTTTTACCAAGTTTAAAAATGATTTCGACAAGATCCATCATAAATAATTTAAATTCAAAATGTTTACATGAGGGCTCCATTTGAAATTAAACATTTAAAACATTCGACTCATCATTATTATCCCAAAATAAGAGTTACAAATGCAAAATCAATAAGGCCATATGAATACACATCCCAATGATCTAAGTACTGTACTCCAAATGGATCGATGGGCTAAAATTGTAAGCCGATGGTGCCCTCCAAGCAATGTGCCAACCTACTAAACTGCGAACGAAAACAATGATTCTGAATGTTGAGCTTATAAAGCTCAGCGGTACACTTTTACTCTAACACGCTTTATGCAAATCATAAATATGAGCAGGTATCTAGAAATGATGCAATGGCAACTAAATCAACACATAACGCTAAAATTAGCTGCCTAAACACATGCTAGAGCAATACATACGACATAGCATCATCAAGCAATCATAACAACATACCCACAAACCTGGAGTGAGGCCTGAGTCACACATCATCGAGAACATACACTCTGAGCGAGGCTCGGGTCACACAACATCGAGAATATATGCTCATACTCAGAATCCCCCCTCGAGTGTCCTCGAATAAGTCCTAGGTCACACATCATATGGATCACACATTCGGTGTTAACTTACCATTGTGTTGCAACACGTTCACTAGGTATCCGGATCCCATCAATCAAGGTGGCTCTATCACATAAGTGCTCACACGGCACACATCAACATCATGCCAATTATTGAAAGCTCTATGGTTACTATCATTATCAAGTCACTCATCGACATTACCAAGTTGTTACATGTTATGTACTTTTACAAGAGTAAAATCTTAGTTTCTCGATTTTACAAGTTGTTTTACCTCATCAGAAGTCTATTAAGACCAAAACAAATGAATTATCAGCCTCTCGAACTCAAAACAAACTTTTCTGAGGAGACTGTTTAGTTGGTACTAGTACTCAACCCTGTATACCGATAAGATACACTGGCTACCGATACTCGCCCTTTGAATATCAACACGCGGGAACCATATAAGGGAAATCAACAGGCACTCAATACTGGTACTCGAGTATGAGTATCAGTACGATATTTCAGGTATCGATACGCTAAGACGCATACCGATATAAAATTTGCTCAAAGAAATTTAATCAAATAGTGGTTATCGATACATGATAACCCGTACCGATACGACTTGAACATTGTACCGGTACATGTTGAAGCCCGTATCGGTACCCCATTTTAGTTCATCAGTGTTCTTCATTTTGAACACTAAATACAGTATGGACCCCTCACATAACGGTACTCAAGCCCATAATCTTTATTCTGAGGCTCAGAAATCACTCCCGAGGCCCCTTGAACCTTCATAATTAAATCCAAATTAAAAATATACATATTATGGAAGTTATTTAGGGTGATTTGCTATCGATTTTACACTAGGAAAATCTTAAAATCCGAATTTACCATTAAACAAGCCTTGGCTCCTTAAAAACCCAAAAAGTAACCAAAACAACAAATCATGCATACCAAGCATCATCCTTAGTATGTGCACGAAAAGAAAGGAGTTGGAGGTGTACTAACCTTGCTCCTAGCTGGAAAAAATGCTTATTTGCTAAGCTCTTCTCTTTCTCTACATAAATGAAGTTGTAAAACAAATTACAACTTGCAGGAGATGAGAAAGATGATTATAACATAACCCAAAGCTAGAAAAAGAAGATTTCCTCCTCTTCTAACCCATATCTCCAAACCCCCCCACTAAAACCCATAAGCTTGCTCTTCAACCAATTTTGATAACCTTTATCTTGATTTATAGACCTTTGAATAAAGATTTTAATATCTCAAATCTGAAATTCAACTCTTAAAGCCAAAAGATAAATCTTTCTCTTTGTGTGGTTGAGTGAAGAGAAGAAGATGGGTGTGTGGGAAGGGAGAAGGGACAAGAAAACAAGACAATGAGGTCATTCATCCTCCTTTTCCATAATAATAAATGATTTTAAGCCTTTCTTTGAAAATGAGACAAATCACAACATAAGCTCCTTCCTTTAACACACTCTAGACCGCTCTCCAAGCCCAATGGACAATAGAAAGCCCACTAAGGCCTCTTTTTAATGCTTTGAAGGCCCAAACTTTTGGCCCAGAGTTGGATGAAAGTAACCCGTAGATCCAAAATTCGGGTTGTTACATTTTTAGTGTCAAATCTATTAATGAAAATTTATAACTACTATAAATATACACAAATGTATAGTTCAAGTACCTCAATAGATATTTTATCAAAGTACATGTATCACATTGGATATTTAGATATTCCTATATGTTGAAATAACAATTGTGTTAACTGAGCAAAAACTCAATCAGGAAAATATTAGGGTAAACTACAACGAAGGTCATTCAATTATGGGTAAGGTTACATTTGGGTCACTCAATTATGGGTAAGGTTACATTTGAGTCACCCAATTAATAAAGGTTACACTTGAGTCTCTCAATTATGGGTAAGGTTACATTTGAGTCACCCTTCATATTATATATATATAATTGTGTATTAGGTTAATTAATAATTTCAAATGAAGTACTCTAGTGTTAACGAGGGTATACAAGTGATTTGGAAGAAAAATGGCTAAGTTGATGTATTTTTTTAAAATATGAAGGGTAACCCAAATGTAACCTTACTCATAATTGAGTAACCCATGTGTAACCTTTAATAATTGGGTGACACAAATATAACTTTTAGTAATTGGTGACCCAAATGCAACCTTACCGATAATTGAGTGACCTCCGTTGTAGTTTACCCAAAATATTGATGTTTGATACACAAAGAAGTACAACTCTATGCACTATTAGTGGATTAAGTATTGACAAATCATCATCAAACTTAAAACTAACTTTTAAATTCATTTTTGATGATGTATTTATTATTTAATTTATTAAGAGAACGTAAAATAACACACCATCAATGTATTAAATTTTTACCTATTAAAAATCCCCATCATCACTGGGCGAAATAGCAATCCTTTAGAAAAATCAATATATTTTGAGTCGCGAGAGTCAAAAAGGCATCGATTTTATTTACAAAATAGAAATTTTAGTCTTAAAGTCAAAAAATACGATTTCATATCGATAAACTATTATTCCTGAATCAGAGGATAATAGATGTTTAAGTACATTCAAACTAAATATTACAATAATAATCATATTAATCGAGGACTAACCTTCAATTATTTTGAATTGAGAATAGTCTAAAACCCTAACAAAGATGCTAAAGCACCCCCCAAAACGGCTTGGATTATGAGGTCCAAAGCATACCCCATCAACCACCCTTCACTTTCCTTTGTCCCATTTGAACTTTCCCCATTTTCTACTTTCACAGACACTAACCCATTTGTCCCACCACCTCTTTGTAATCCATTGAAATAACTTATTTTTCAATTCTCAAAGTTCATATTATTCACACACCCAACATGGTAACAATGCTTCCCACAACTAGAAACATAAGCCCAACCTTTCAATTTCCCTTTACGGATTTCCTTGTTTCAACATATCAAACACTTGGTCGTGGCCTTCGATTCAAGATTAAGTCTCAACGACCCTCGGTCAGTACCACCATTCAATGTGCTTGGTAAATTTAAACAACAAGGATGCAAATATGTTCCCTTGGACTTGTACATGAAACCTTGAACATCTTTCCTACATGCTTTACAAACTTTGCCTCGTTTCCCTTTCTTCTTGAACTCGAAGTTGGTGTTTTTGAAGAACGGATGAGTGGCGAAAGGCTCGGCCACCGTGCATTTTTCATGAAGATGGAAATCGCACTTCATTTTATTGCATTGGTAACATGAACCGAATCCTAATTCTTTGCATCCGTCACATTGATATGGCGTTTCGGAATAGCTTAGCTCGAGCTTGTGGCCATGACTGAAATGGTTTATCTCGGTGATCTTCATAGCTTCAGTGTTTACCCTTTTTGTAGCTCTTGTTTTGCACCGTTTCTTCACAAATTCAATAAACAGTTTTAGAGAAAAAAGTGTTTTGATTCTCAAGTGTCGAAATTTAATAAAGGAAAAGAAGAAATCCCAAGAACAAGGATACTTGAAGAAATTCTAGAGCCAGAAATCGGCTCGAACTCAATCAATTTTTTTGTGAAACAATTATTTTTATTAATAGAAAGACCTACAAAAATAGATTGGAAATTCCAAAAACAAATTTGAGAATACAGTAATACACTAAAACACAAAAGCAAACCATACAATACATCTAGGGATGGGGGTTTCACCCTTACTCGACGGGTTCCGATCCTACTCGAGATTAATAGTGTAACTTTCCCCTATATTTTTACTGATATTTTGTAATAATACCTCTCTTTATATATATATATTTTATAATTAGGTCCTTAAAATTGATTTTTTTACAATTAGGTTATTAGAATTAATTATTTTTTTTACAATTAGGTAGAGGTATTCAAACGGCCGGTTAAACCGAATTAACCGAACAAACCGAACTAATTCGGTTAAACGGTCAGCCACCGAACTTTGTTCGGTCGGTGAGTGGCTAATTTTTTTGAAAGTTCAGTTAATGGTTAATTCAGTTCGAAATAAGTTAATTAACCGAATTCACCGACTTACCCAAAATATAATAAATATTAAACATATTTTATTTATACATATTATTATTAAGCCTAAATTAGAAAATCCTAAATAGAACCCAACTTCTAAGTTTAACGCAAATGGAAAAATCCTAAACATCTAATCTAATAAAATTAAAAAAACTAAATAGGTAAAAAACTAAACATTCAGGCTTGAGGCTTCAGCCGTTATTCCATTTTCCATTTTTTAGAATCAGCTATAAATTCAAATATTTAACTTTACCGAAAATCAACTCCAGAGTTTTAGTCTTAACCATTCATCGCCTCATCGAAGCTTCACCGTGAGCCGATTTTGGTGTTTATGAAGGTTGGTTTTATGGTTTATATCTTCTGTAATTTGAGCGTTTCTTTCTTCATCTTAACCACTTTTTATTATGTTAACCTATGGGCTATTCTTCCTCTTTTTATTTTATGTTTGTGATGAGTTTAAAGAAAGCATTTTGATTTGAGTTGTTTTCTAGTATAAATTTTCAGGTTTTAAATTCTTAACTTTTGTTAATTGTTGTGAATTTGTCCCCAATCCCCTTTATATGAATATATGAATTGGTTCAATTTGTAGATCCAGCTTGAAAAAATTGTTTTGGATTTTTGAGATTGAGTTTATATCTGACTTTATGTACAAAAATGGATATGTTAATCTTGATATTGCTATTTTTTATTTAAAAAAGAAATTTAGTCCTCGGGGAGGTTGCATTGCAAATGGTAAATATCTTCATATGAGATGCATGACACACATTGTGAATTTTATTGTTGTTGAAGGTTTAAAGGATATGAATAAATCGGTTGCACGTGTTAGGGGGGCTGTGAGATATGTGAGACAATCTCTGGCTAGATTGAAGAAGTTTATGGAGTGTGTTGAATTGGAGAAGATAGAAAGCAAAAAGATGTTGTGCCTTGATGTTTGTACTAGGTGGAACTCTACTTGATGTTAGAGACAGCTCAAAATTTTGAGAGGGCTTGTGAAAGATTTGAGGAGCAAGATACAAATTTTAGAGCTAAACTTGAGTTAGGAGAGGGTTGGCCAACTGCAGATCACTGGACTAGTGTTAGAAATTTGAGGGATTTCTTAGAACACTTTTATGAAGTTACTTTAAGAGTTTTTGGCACTTCATATGTCATATCCAATAACTTTTTTGATGAGCTCACTGAATTGATATCCTTTTACGAGATGCTCAATTAAGTTCTGATATTGAATTTAGTGTTACGGACATGAGGATGAAAGATAAGTATGAAAAATATTGGGATTCTCTAGATAAGATGAATATGCGTATTTTTGTTGCTTGTGTTCTTGATCCTAGACAAAATTGAGTTATCTTGATTTTGCACTTAGTCAAATGTACAACTCTGAAAAATGTTGTGAAGTGATGCAAAAGTTGAAGGAGACTTTGTCTGAATTGTATGATGAGTACAAACCTCAAGTTTCTAGTGATTGTGGCCATTCGAGTGTGCCAAACCATTATTCTCTAGATGAACCACAACAAAAAGTGAAAAGGCGGGTGAAAGATTTGTATAAAAAGCGTGTTGACAAGTGTCGTGAACTGCCAAATAAATATTCCTTAATCTCAAATAAAATAAATAAATAACATAGTAATAGAAAAGAAGAGTCGATCCGCAGGGACTAAGGAGCTTCTGATATCTGCAGGTTTTGACTCTGATTGTTACAAGAAAATAAAGTAAATGGGGGGTTTGTAGCAAGAGTTTAATTTAAATAAATCTAAGAAATAAAAGTTTTAAATCTTGAGAATGAAATAAATTTAAGAAAATAATCATTTTAAGTAACGGCCTCAAGCTTCGCCTTGGCTCATTTTCGATCGACCATTGAATAAGATTTTTACTTCAGATAAATGTCGGTTACAGTCTACAAGGCCCAACCCTTGTAACTTTTTTTCTCTCCGGTAAACCGATAATCCAAAATCAATTTTTGAATCCCAGTTTTCTGGTTAGACTAACCACGACTATCGCCGTTAGAATAAAACAATTTTTAAATATGGAAAAACCCAACTCAGACTATGTTGTCTCAATGAGAATCGAATCCGATCTTAATTTCCCTTAGCGAATCCATCGCTAAGTGTGTTCATATGAAGTCGAATATGCTACAAGTCGATCCTTCCTCCCTACAGTAAATCAAAACAACATTCAAGTCAACGTGCACTTTTTAAAATGAGAGTGTCGAGATTGTTAATGGAAAAGCCAATTGCAAATCCAAGTTTGCAGAAAATTGAGAAATAAATTCAAAGTTATAAAGTGTTTTTCGATTCTCACGATCGGAATTGAGTTGTTGCTAAGCCCTCGGCTTGTTGGAAAATTAGCCGAGCATGATTATGGTAAAAATCATACTCGACATTTTAAAAGGAAATAAATAAAAACTTAAAAATAAGAACGTAAAAGAAAGGAGAATTTTATAAATTGTAGAAAGCTAGAACAAACTAAGAATGGAAGATGATAGATGATTTTCTAGCTTACCCCAAGGGGGTATTTATAGTATCTTAAAACCCTAAGATAACCCTAAAATGATAAAAGATAAATCCTAAAAATATTTAAATTAAATACAAAAGATAATCCCAAGTTTAAATTTTAAATCCGTCTGATAAGCTATCAAAATGCGGCTGATAAGCTATCAAAATGTTGACGCCATCTTCTAAAAGCACTGACGTGGCATCAGTCAGATTTTTCATGCCCGGATTCATGCCCACTAGCCCAGCCTTGACTCCAGATAAAATTTGGAAAATTTTGCCTCTTTTCAGTGTGTTTTCCAGAATTAAAGGTTTGTACGAAAAATACATAATAAATCCCAGATCAGTATCATATTCGAATATTTAGAGGCATAATTAAAGATGAAAAAGTGATCATTTAAACTACTCATCAAATTCCCCCTCACTTATTCAATGCTTGTCCTCAAGTATTTCTCAATTGATGCATCAAGAATTTCAAGTTGCCATCTCAATTTCACAAAATTCCCAAGACTTCCAAGCAAATCAAAATCATAGCAATTGATAAAACTCAAGAGCAATCAAGCTAAAGGCACAATTAAAAGCAAGTAATAGTAAAGCATGACATTCCAATTATTCATTAATCTCAAAGAAGCAAGACTTAGTACCTCACATTCGTTCACTCATTTCGCTCAAGTGTTTCGGGTAAAAAATCGCTCAAGCCTAACTAATCAAAGCATTACCATAAGCTTGTAACTAAATCTAATATCCACTACTAAGTATGAACATGATGCAATAATCAGGAGGTCTTTAAAAGGGTTGTAATGGGGCTAAGGTTCGGGTAGGATAAAGGCCAAAGATTGGGTTTAAAAATTCAAGACAAAGAGAAAATTATTTCAAAGAATTACTCAAAGGGAAGTAAAAATGAAAGAAAGGAAAACAAGAAATCAAACAATCAAAGCTTTTTCACTCTCTCTTTCTCTGTTTTTCTTTCGAACTTCTATTTTTCTTTTCTCTTTTTTTTCTTTTCTACACTGTTCGAACAGTTTATTCAACTTGTTCTGCACTGAATTTTTTTGCACTGTTCGAACCAAACTACACTTTTTTTAATCTTTGTTTCTTCCCTTCGGAATAACCTTAACTTTATCCTCAAAAAGGGTGACAAAAAGAGGGAAAAACAACAAAAGCGGTTCGGGTTAAAAATATGGGAAATCAAAGAAAAGGATAAGGCTCAAAATTGGTTATCTAAGGGGTAAATAAACAAAGGGTAGGCCATTTTTGGGAAGAGAAAAGGGTTAAAACCTAATGCCTCTATCACACTAAAGCATCACATTCAACCGTGTAGTCTCGACAAGCATTATGCTACAAGTTCTAGAATGCAAAGAATTACTCGGCACACTCAAAATTAACAAAGAGCAAGAATAAAAATGTATGCTCATTAGGCTCAAAACTCACATAAAAGGTTAATTGCACAAAGCCATGCTATCAATTTAACCCAAAAATGCATGGTATGCCAAAAATTTTAAAGAAAAATAAATTAATCATGCCAATTGCCATCATGCATCCTAAATTCTAACAAAAACGAGATTAAAATTTACAAGAAAAAATAATAAAGAAATAAGGTGAAAAATAAGATATGCAACCACCAATTTCAATACATCAATTCAAGAAAAACTCAATTCCGACTAATTGAATAAGCAAAGTGAAATTTGATGCAACTTCCACCCCTCACTTAAATCATAATGTCCCAATTATAGAAAATAAAGCAAAAGAGAGGGGATAGAATACTCCCCACTGAAAGCATAACGTCGTTGTCTAGTGAGGTTGACCGGTGCTTGTAAGAGCCGGTGAGCTTGCTCTCAGGTGCGAACCATGGTGGCTGGGAAGGTTTGCAAAGTCAAAGGAGGTTGGAGTTGTTTATGTTGGCCGAAAGTGAGGGTAAAGAGGTGCGGCTGAAGGAGAAGGAAAACGAAAGGTTTAGGTTTAATTAGGCAAATGGGGGAATAATAAAAAAATAAAAAAGTTGTTTGGGAATGGCTTATCATTCAAGCGTGGGGTCCACAGGTTTTAGCATTTGAAAAAGAAGTAATAAAATAATAAGGAAAATGTTTAAAATAAGGGTAAAGATAGGGAGATAAGTGATGGAAATGATTGGTAGTTTGGGTTTGGCTAACATGCACCTAAAGATGGTGGAAAGCTTTGCTAACATGCACCCTTAGCACAAATGAGATTTCTACCATTGATCCATGCGTGAAATACCTCTTCGGATTGCATTATATTCGATCCAAAATATTTTAGGGTACCTAAAATAAAAAATAAATAAACTTGAGATTAAAATTAAATAAAACAAAATTTAAAATGAAAAGGAATAAAATAGAAATTAAAAATGAAATGGGTTGCCTCCCATTAAAGCGCTTTGTTTAGCTTCGTTAGCTTGGCGACCTGATTCGGACGACAGGCACTGCAAAAAATACTTCTTGCGCTTTGTCCAACTGAGAATTTCCCTATGAGAAATTTTACGATTGTATAGTTTCTTCATTTTTTCTGACAAAGTATCTTTTTTACTTCTCAATTTATCTAGCAGTAATTTTAGTTCCAAATTTGGTGCCTGAAAGATGGAAGGGGAATTTTTAATTTTTGAGGGTATATGGCTTGGATCAGAATCAATTGAAATTTTTTTCTCAAACTTCCTGATCTCTCCTTCAAAGTCCTCCAATTCTTTGCATAGATCATCAACAAGGTTAGATTTTATAGATTCTTCAACAACATGTTCAATAACATCAATAAAATTAATACTAGCAACATTATCTGGATATCGCATTGCTTTGTAAATGTCAAACTTAACAACCTCACCGTCGAACTCTATTCTAAGAATTCTGATTCTTACATCAATTTTCGTATTCACCATACTAAGGAAGGCACGACCGAGAAGGATTTCTAAAGAAGTGTTTGATCGGTCGTTTTCCATGGCGATGACATAAAAATCCGCCGAAAAAGTAAGTTCATTTACCTTTACTAGGACATTCTCGATGAGTCCTTTTGGGTATATCACGGATCGGTCAGCCAGCTGTATCAACACTTTCATATCCTTCAAAGGCTCAGCAGAAAGTAAGTTGTACAAGGCAAGAGGCATAACATTTATAGAAGCGCCTAGATCACACATGGCATGTTTAATCCCAATCTTACCGATTTTGCAAGGAATAGCGAACATACCTTGGTCCTTTAAATTTGGCGAAAACTTTCATTGGAAAACGGCTGAGACGTGTTCCCCCAAATTTACTTTCTCAATTCTGGTAAGTTTTCTTTTATTTGTGCATAAATCTTTTAGGAATCTGGCGTATCTTGGTACTTTTCGAATTACCTCAAGAAGAGGTATGCTTATCTCCACCTTCTGAAAAATGTCAAGAATCTCCTTTTTCTTGGCTTGTTTGTCGCGTTTAACCAACCTCGAAAGAAAGAGATGTGGGACGTCATAGGGAGATGGCGTGAGAGGAGTTTGCGATTCATCTTTCCTTTTCCTCTAGGATCTTGCATCGACTTCTTCCTTCTCCCTTTGGGATCTCGTTTCATCTTCTTTTTGGGATTTTTTGGCAACATCCTCTAGGCTGGTGGTGTGATAACAGTGCCGCTCCGAAGGGTGATTGCACTAACGTTTTCTTGTGGGTTCGCCTCGGTTTGCAATGATAGCTTTCCTCTGGATTCTAAATGACTTACTACTAACGTAAGTTGACTCACCTGCTTGTCAATTTCTTAAAAGTGCGCTTTTGTCTTTAGTTGAAACTTTTCCTGGGATATTGCCAAACGTTCGACAATTGACTCTAACGACGGTTTTTGTGGTTGATATTGCTGTGGTGCAAATGGTTGATAAGCTTGATTTGGTCTGGGATTGGGTCCATAGTTAAAGTTTTGATGGTTCTTCCATCTCGAATTATAGGTGTTGGCGTGAGGGTTGTATGGCCTTTGGGGAGGTCTCAATAAATTACCTATGTCATTTAATTGGGCAGCGTCTTCCTCTTGTATCACCAGGCAGCAATCCGCTGGATGTTCTGGACTCGTGCATATCCCGCAAAGTCTAGTCCTAACTTTTTTATCTGCAACAAGGGATTGAACAATTTCAACCAATTTGTCAATTTTATTTTCTAATGAAACATTACTTACCTCGTAAACCTGCCGAGAGGGTTCACTAGAAGGGCGAAATTGTTGGGAGTTAGCAGCCATCGTAGAGATTAGAGTTTTTGCCGCTGTTGGGGTCATGTTCACAAGTGCCCTTCCACTTGCTGCATCGATCATCTTTATTTCCATTGGAGATAGGCCTTCGTAAAAATACTGAAGAAGTGTTTGTTCCAATAACCCGTGTTGAGGGCAATTTGTGCACAACTTCTTGAATCTCTCCCAGTAGTCGTATAACGACTCAGTATCCTTTTGTCAAATACTCAAGATGCTCTGCCGCAGTTCGCTTGCCTTAGCCGTAGGGAAAAACCTGTCAAGAAAAAGCTGAGCCATGTCAGTCCAAGTTGTAACGGAATTGGAAGGTAGGTCAACTAACCAATCCTTGGAAATATCGGCTAAAGAAAAGGAAAAAGCGCGAAGTTTTATTTGGTCTTCAGATACTCCCTGTGGTTTTGTACTCAAACAAACCATATGAAATTCTTTTAGGTATTTATGCGGATTTTCGCTCGGCAAACCATGATAGGTAGGTAGAAGATGTATCAAGCCTGTCTTAAGTGCGAATGGTGTTTCTCCATTCGGGAATGTAATGCACAATGATTGTTTATTGTGTGGTGCAGCGACAAGTTGGCGAATGGTTTGATCTTCGTCAGCCATTGGAATCTATTCATTGTCGGTGTCCTCAAAATGTGTTTCGACTGTAGAGGATGATTCTAGTTATTCTTGGAATCGTTGTTGTCGCTGTCTTCTTTCCCGAAGTGTGCGTGCGTGCAACCTTTGGGCAACTGCTTCTATTTTCGGTTCAAAATTTGCAAATTCGCCCAGATTATTCTTGGTCATAAATCAAAACAAACAATATTAATAACTTTGATGTAGTCCCCCGGCAACGACGCCAATTTGACAAGCGTCGTGAACTGTCAAATAAATATTCCTTAATCTCAAATAAAATAAATAACGTAGTAATAGAGAAGAATGGTCGATCAGCAGGGACTAAGGAGCTTCTGATATCTGCAGATTTTGACTCTAATTGTTACAAGAAAATAAAGTAAACGAGGGGGTTGTAGCAAGAGTTTAATTTAAATAAATCTAAGAAATAAAAGTTTTAAATCTTGAGAATGAAAGTAAATTTTAAAAAGTAATCAGTTTAAGTAACAGCCTCAAGCTTCACCTTGGCTCATTTCCAATCGATCATCGAATAAGATTTTTACTTTAGATAAATGTTGGTTACAGTCTACAAGGCCCAACCCTTGTAACTTGTTTTTCTCTCCGGTAAACCGATAATCCAAAATCAAAATTTGAATCCCAGTTTTCTGGTTAGACTAACCACGACTATCGCCGTTAGAATAAAACAGTTTTTAAATCTGGAAAAGCCTGACTCGACTATGTTGTCTCAATGAGAATCAAATCCGATCTTAATTTCCCTTAGTGAATCTGTCGCTAAGTGTGTTCATAGGAAGTCGAATATGCTACAAGCCGATCCTTCCTCCCAACAGTAAATCAAAACAACATTCAAGTCAATGTGCACTTTTTGAAATGAGAGTGTCGAGATTGTTAATGGAAAAGCCGATTGCAAGTCCAAGTTTGCAGAAAATTGAGAAATAAATTCGAAGTTATAAAGTGCTTTTCGATTCTCATGATCGGAATTGAGTTGTTGCTAAGCCCCTGGCTTGTTGGAAAATTAGCCGAGCATGATTATGGTAAATATCATACTCGGCATTTTAAAAGGAAATAAATAAAAACTTAAAAAAAGAACGTAAAAGAAAGGAGAATTTTATAAATTGTAGAAAGCTAGAACAAACTAAGAATGGAAGATGAGAGATGATTTTCTAGCTTACCCCAATGGGGTATTTATAGTATCTTAAAACCCTAAGATAACCATAAAATGATAAAAGATAAATCCTAAAAATATTTAAATTAAATACAAAAGATAATCCCAAGTTTAAATTTTAAATCCATCTGATAAGCTATTAAAATGCAGCTGATAAGCTATCAAAATGTTGACGTCATCTTCTAGAAGCACTGACGTGGCATCCAGTCAGATTTTTCATGCCCGGATTCATGCCCACTAGCCCAGCCTTGACTCCAAATAAAATTTGCAAAATTTTGCCTCTTTTCAGTGTGTTTTCTAGAATTAAAGGTCTGCACGAAAAAAATATAATAAAGCCCAGATCAGTATCATATTCGAATCTTTAGAGGCAAAATTAAAGATGAAAAAGTGATCATTTAAACTACTCATCACGTGTCATTGAAACTGGTGGTGAGGACCAAACTTCTGAACTGGAAATATATCTAGGTGAGGCTACTGAGAATGATGATGATGGTTTTGATATCTTATTGTGGTGGACAGTCAATAGCCCTAGATTTCCAACACTTTCCAAGATGGCCAAAGATGTGTTAGCTATACCAATTTCCACCGTAGCTTCAGAGTCTGCATTTAGTACTGGGGTGTGTACTTGATCAACTTCGGAGTTCTTTAACTCCTAAAATGGTACAAGCTCTTGTGTGTACTCAAGATTGTATTCGGAAATCATCAACCAAAGAGGAAATCAAGAAGATTGAAGAACAAATTCAAGAGCTTGACAACATTGATAATGGTATCTTTATTTATTAATTTTAATTTAATAAGTACAATTATTTTGAGCATTATAACTCACTATTAACTTGTTTAATCATTATGATTTTTTAGATATGTCATGGAACGCTTTAGAGTCCACCTTCAATTCATGAGCTCATAAGATTTTGTGAGTTTGAGTTGAAGTGTATGCAATTTTTTAGTACACTTTAATTTATCTTTGAGTTTATATTATATATGTTTTTAATGTATTTGTTTCTATTATTTCTAAAATAACATATGTTTTGTAGGAACACTGCAAATGGATATTTTTTGGGAAGATTCAATGAATGCATATGAAAAAATGTAAAGATTGTTATATTTTGTTTATCTGTGGTAAATTCTTCAAAACCATTATCTTGTCTCGGGAATATGTTAAAAATTTAAACAGCCTCAACACTTTAAAATATAAATTTTGCATTTGATTTCTGACATTCTTTTTTTTGTGTGCAGGTTATATCATATTCCTTTATGCAGAATGATCGTTTTGATAAATGATAACAGTCGAGGTGTTCTTATATTTTGTCAAAGTTTAAGTTGATTGACTTAGTGTTTTCTATCAAAATAGACCATGCATTTTCTGTTAATTCGAATTTATCTATGTTTCGAATTCTTTTTTCTAATGTTAATTCGAATCCTTTATGTTAGCAGAATTAGGCCGTTTTTTCTAATGTTAATTCTGCTGCAAAATGATCTTTTTTCTATCATCCAAGTGTTTTTTATTGTGTATTTCCAATGGTTTTTATTCTGCTGCAAAATGTATTTCCAATGATTTTTAGTGTAATAATTTTGATTAAGAAAACTAATAAATTTCGGTTAATTCGAAAACCGACCGAATTAACTGAAATTTGTTCGGTTCGGTTAATATATTTCGAAAAAAGTTCGGTTCGGTTAACAGTTAAAGATTTAAAAAGTTCGGTTAATTCGGTTTTAGGTAATTCAGTTCGGCCACCGACCGAATTAACCGTTTGAACACCCCTACAATTAGGTTAATTAATAATTTCAAATGAAGTACTCTAGTGTTAACGAGGGTATACAAGTGATTTGGAAGAAAAAATGACTAAGTTGATGTATTTGTTTTAAATATGAAGGGTGACCCAAATGTAACATTACCCATAATTGGGTGACCCAAGTGTAATCTTTAATAATTGGGTGACCCAAATGTAACTTTTAATAATTGGATGACCCAAATGTAATCTTACCCATAATTGAGTGATCGTGTTGTAGTTTACCCAATATTAATGTTTGATACACGAAGAAGTATAATTCTATTCACTATTAGTGGATTAAGTGTTGACAAATCATCATCAAATTTAAAACTAACTTTTAAATTCATTTTTGATGATGTATTTATTATTTAATTTATTAAGAGAACGTAAAATAACGCACCATCAATGTATTAAATATTTACCTATTAAAAAATCCCCATCATCACGGGGCGAAATAGCAATCCTTTAGAAAATCAATATATTTTGAGTCATGAGAGACAAAAAGGCATTGATTTTATTTACAAAATAGAAAAGTAAAAAAAAAATACAATTTCATATCGATAAACTATTATTCCTGAATCAGAGGATAATAGATGTTTAAGTACATTCAAACTAAATATTACAACAATAATCATATAATTATTTTGAATTGAGAATAATCTAAAACCCTAACAATGAGGCTAAAGCACCCCCAAAACGGCTTGGATTATGAGGTCCAAAGCATACCCCATCAACCACCCTTCACTTTCCTTTGTCCCATTTTCTACTTTCACAAACACTAACCCTTTTGTCCCACCACCTCTTTGTAATCCATTGAAATAACCCATTTTCCAATTCTCAAAGTTCATATTTTTCACACACCCAACATGGTAACAATGCTTCCCTAGAGGCTTTGGGATAAGATTATCTGGAGGCTTGCTTGGTTGATGTTCATTGAATGTGTGGCTCCAGAAGAGTACCTCCAGATAACTTGGTAATCGAAAAAGTGAAAGTTAGAGGAAAAGTTACTGCATTATAATCATCACAAGACTATTAAAAAAACAAGTTTGATTTTCTTGCTAAACAAACACAATTTTATTATATTTCTAAAAGATTTGAGTACCTCCAGATAAGTTGGTTGAGGCTGTTGCCTTTCCTACAGCTATGTTTGGCCCATTAATCTTTCTTCTTGCCATTGCATTCACAAAACCCCACTCTTTCAGCTTATTTGTTTAAGCAAACATTGAGTTTGTAATTCCAGATGCAACTAAACCACAATTTTTATATTTCTGGAACAAGGAACAGATCCCAAGATAAAATTTAGTATGAACAAAATCTTACCTCATTTCCTCTACTGTTTCTCCGTTTCTGTTGAAATATATTACAGAAACAATTGCATCAACCGAATAAAATTTCCAAAACCCAATTCAATAACTTTTCAACTTTGAATTTAGCCCGCGAGGCCATCACAGCCAACAATGTTCGGTTTCCGACATCGAAGGCTCTCGACCGCGGGCACTCTTCACCGCAGAAAACAACGATACGCTTTAAAACCAACTCTCCTTCCGCCATGAGACGGAGCCACCGGCGGCGCCGTAAGGCGCAGGGCGGCTGAGAGAGAAGGAAACCCTCGAGTTCTCTGCTCAGATAAGATCAAGTAGTTGGTCCATAAGATAATAGGCATCCCCGTTTTATAATGGTGAAAACCCTAGATTTGCCTGAAACCTTCATGTAGTTTGGGCTGGGAAAAGATTATTGTTATCTAAGCCCAAACCTTTAAGGAAGTCTAAAGCCCATAATAGGAATAACAATAATATATAGAGAGATTGGATGAGTTGATAATTTTTTTTACATACTTTTAGGATGATTGGACGAGTGAAAAATAATAATCGAGATTAATTGCACGAAATGAGAAAAATTTTGACAAAAACAAAAAAGTGAATTATTTTTAATTAAAAAATTTAATATAAATTATTTATAGTCATAGAAACTCGAATATCACATGTGATTGTATTATTTGTCCGAAGATTTGGATTTTATTTTTGGATTCTAAATTCTTTATTATTGTCTAAATTTGTTTTGTCAAAGTAGTTGTCTAACGTTTCATTTTGTTACTATTTTAAAGTTAAATTATTAACGTCCATAAAAAATCGTTATCCTATCATTGCTTGACACATTTTTTTTCATTTTTTAAATATAAAAATTCTAATTTTTCAAAAGAGCCCCAAAATTATCAACAATTTTTAAAAAAACCTCAAATCAATAAATTTTTAAATCCCTCCTTTTTTGCTACTGAAGACCATGTTGTCGTCGCAACAATGAGGCCTCCTCCCCTCGTAAAAAGAGTCAAGAAGGCCTACTTTGTTGTTCAATTGAAGGTTTTATGTTCAACACTTGTGGTACAACTAACAGTTCATTCGTCGATTACCAATGATATAAGGGCATGATAATCAATAATGGCAGTCCAACAAAAGAAATGATGTGCGGTGATGGTTGAATTGACGGCCGAATTGAAGAAATTTAAAGATTTAGGGTTAGAGCTTACACGAGAGCCGATCACTCGAGTGAGAGCCAAGCAATTCAAAGAAGCTCTCATTAGATTAATTGAGCAAGCTTAGGACGTTGGGCAACCTTTGAACGTTGGACTTGTGCCATGCAGTCCATGCAATTTGTTAACTTAGTTTGAATCTTAATTTGTATTCATGCATCGTAATTTATCATTTCATTTGTTTTTCACACACATATATATATATATATTGTGTTTAGGTACATGAATGGACGACAACAAGGGATGTGTCAACACAAGCAAGCATGAATGGACGACAAAGAGACAATGAGGAAACATTGGAACCATATAACATTCTAGCACATGCATTAACCTTCTCTCATGCATGCATGGACGACATTAACCAACATTGAAACACCAAAAGCCATTCATTCATCTTTCTAATACATGAATGCACGGAAAAAGAAGCAGCCAAGAAGAGTCAAGAAGCTTTCTTCATACATTCATCTATCTTGATACGAGGGGCGGAGCTCCCTTTGGGCCGAAGGGGCCCACGACCCCTATAAAAAATAACGATTTGACTCCTGTAAAAAATAATTATTTAAATTAAAAATATAAGAGTTTATTAAATATATAATTAAGTAGGGGTTGAACTAAGGGTGTAAATGAACCGAGTTTGAATGAATAAGATTTTGTTCGTGTTCGTTTATTAAATTTTGAAGGTGTTCATTTTCGGTTCGTTTAAATTTTTAATATCATATTGTGTTCATTTATATATTTTTGACGGTGTTCATATTCGTTTGTTTAATGTTCACGAACATGTTCGTTTAACATTCGTGAACATATCCGTGTAATTTTCGCGAACATGTTCATTTATATGATATCTAACATGCTCATTTATATGTTCATTGAGAGGCCTTGAGGAATTGGACTTATCAGACAATACTCTTTCCGGTGTGGTTCCAGAATTTCTTGTGAATTTCATGGTATTAAAGTATTTAAACCTCTCTTTCAATGATTTTGAGGGAGTGTTACCAAGTGAAGGAGTCTTTAAGAATGCAAGTGCTACATTTGTTGAGGGGAATTATAAGCTCTGTGGAGGGATCCCTGAGTTAAACCTGTCAAGATGTAACTCAAAAACATCCAAAAACTGGTTAAAAATTTCAATTATTGTTTTGATTTTGGGAGTGACTTTGGTTTTCACTTGTCTCATTATCTTGTGGATTAGAAGGAAGAAAGTGCAAAAGCAAAAAACAACTACTTGTGAAGAAATTTCGCTTTTACAGTTATCATACCAAAACATCCTACGGGCTACTGATGGATTTGCCACGCAGAATTTGATCGGTTCGGGGAGTTTCGGTTCTGTATACAAAGGAATTCTTGAAGAGAGTGGAGCAACTATTGCAGTTAAGGTGCTTAACCTACTGAATCGTGGAGCATCCAGGAGTTTCTTGGCTGAATGTGAGGCATTGAAGAACATTCGACATCGAAATCTTGTCAAGATATTAACAGCCATTTCAGGGGTCGATTACAAAGGTAATGATTTTAAAGCCTTGGTTTATGAGTTCATGGAAAACGGAAGCTTGGAGGACTGGCTGCATCCATCTATTGCCATGAATGAACTGGAGACGATGAGAAACCTAAACTTCTTCCAAAGAGTTGATATGGCCATAGATGTTGCTCATGCACTCGAATATCTGCACCATCGTTGTGAAACGCCGATCATTCATTGTGACCTCAAGCCAAGCAATATTCTACTTGATGACGACATGGTTGGCCATATTAGTGACTTTGGCTTAGCAAAAGTCATGGATGAAGATAGGCTTAACCATCCTCCTAATCAGTCAAGCTCCCTTGGCATAAGAGGAACTATTGGTTATGCTCCACCAGGTAATTACACTGTATTGATTTCTTATGCAATTATTTAGAGGGTTTTCCTCTTCAATTATTTGTATGCATAATCTGTGATAAAATAATTATAGAATATGGCATGGGAAGAAAGTTGTCAATAGAAGGTGATTTGTATAGCTATGGCATCCTCTTGAAGAGATGTTCACAGGGAAAAGGTCAACTAATGAAAGGTTCAAAGAAGGTCCAAGTCTTCACAACTTTGCCGCGGAAGCTTTCCTGATAGAATGATTGAGATTATAGATCCCATTCTTCTTCTAGAGAGGGTCAGAGGAAGAACTGTCGCAGACATCAGTCCCATTGAAAACAGCTTGGGAAATGAATGACTCCAATACTTGAATTTGATATTTGAAATAGGTCTCACTTGCTCTGCTGAATCACCGAGCGAGCGGATGGACATGAGTGACGTTGTTGCCAAGCTTTGTTCAGTCAGAGACAAGCTTCTTCGTCCAACTCGAGTCCGTCGTGGGGCTCAAACTCCATACGCTACTGGATCAGCAGGTCATAATATCTTCTTATCATAGCAAAATACTCGTCATTACATCTCTTGAGCCACATTTATATTAATTTTTCTGATGAAATGTTGTGCTTAAATAAATCCTTGCAGGTATCTAAGTTGTGGTATGGATGATCTTGAGAGGCTTAGGTCTGGAGAAGTGCTTTCTGTTCTCTTTTGTTTACATTCTGCTCTGAGAAAAGAAAACAAACATGGAGTTGTTCCAGTTTTCCTCTAATAATTTGTCATTGTAGTTTGTATTAATACATCTTTTTTGTCTTTGCATCATAAACTCCTCCATGGGAGGTATTGGAATAAAACATTTTGTTTTAGAAGTGAGGAACAAGCTCAGAAACATTGCTCAACCTGGTTGCATGTCTACTGCATAATCTCTTTAAACATTGATGCTTAATTGATCGACTCAAAATTTCTTATTTTTTTGACTAATTATGAACCTCAACAATGAGAGTTGCAGAATTTTCTTAGTTCAATTGGCTTACATTTTCGTTAAAACAATTATTTAAAACAGGACAAGAGTTGGGCTGCGGTTCTATTTTAATGTGTTTTGATTTGTCTTGTGCCATATATTTCGAATCTTCAAGACCATCCTATGTTAAGCAGGTGTTTGATTGCTTAGATAGTACAAGAATTAAATGGGAGTTGTTTTGCAGCCAGAAAACTTTATTTTAATTTGAGATTGAACTTTAATGCATTGGTTCCCGACGAGGTCGATACCAGTTAAGTTACGAGGCGAACCAGTGGGCTAGGTTTCGAATATGTGGACAATGCAGAAGTGCCGGAGGCTATTGAGTATGAGGCTATATATATGCATAGACATATTTTTCCAGTGAGTTTTATAGTTAAAATTTTAGGCTATATAATCAAAGTAGATGGTCTTGAACACAGGCATTGCAGATGGTCTTGAACACAGGCATTGCAGATGGTCTTGAAAGCTAATTATAATTGTTTGGAAGGACCAAACTGCAGTTATATCGACGTACTAATAAGTTTGCAATTTTTGAAGGGACTAGATATAAATTCAATCCCATTTGGGGGAGTGCAGGCCTCTGCCCCACTTCTGGGTTGACCCAAGAAGCAAGCAAAAGCAACAAATCTGGTTACCAATCAGCTACTAGATGACTTGGAATCCAAACATGCATTTCCACTTTTCTCCACAAAGATAGATCCTCTAATATATAGGATTTAATTAAAAATATTCAAAAAAATTCATGTTTAATATGAATTTTTAAAAATTTGAGGAGGCCAAATTAAAATTTTCATAAAAATAAAGGGCTTTTATGAATTTCCAAATTATTGGGGTCAAGACCCCTTAGACCCTTATTATGCTTCTCTAGGGATGATCATTTTACCCAAACCCAACAGGTTTCGATCTGACCCGGGTTTTTTTAAAAAAATACGGTTCTGGTTGAGTTTTTTCATGATAGTGTCGGGTCATGTCGGGTTTGGGTTTAAGGTGAAAAATATTCAACACGACCCGGCACAAAATAATAATTTAATTTTTACTCTAAAAAAATATTTAGGTATAATTGTTATATTGCCTCTCTATATATTTTTCAACTATCTGCTTATTTTTGTCTAATAAAAATAGAATAATTATTATAATGTCCCTCTCTGTTTGTATTTTTTTAATTAACTCCGTATTTTATAGAATAAAAATAAAAAAAATATTTTTTATTTATGTCGGGCTGGGTCGATTTCGGGTTCAAGTGTTTACTCCAAAATTTGGATCGATTCGGGTTTGATGAAACATTATAAAAAGCCAGCCGAGTTTGGATAGAAATACTACATTTTCGGATCAAGCGTGGATCGACCAAAAATCTGATTCAATCCAACCTATAATCATCCCTGTTCGTCTTTAGTTCCATTCACAAGGCTATAACTTAATTTTATAATCTACATTTTATTTAATTGAATTCACGAAAGCCAAACCTCATCGCATTACGAGAGCGACAGAGTCGTGTTGAATATTTAAAAGAGATTGACATAACCGTTTTAAGCAAAGTCGAGTTTTACTTACTCCTAATGTGAAGGACTTTATATATTATTTTTTTAGTTTAAATATTTAATAGATTATTATACTTTAAAATTAAATAATTTAATTCTAATATTGAATTCTAATTTCGTTCATCGAATCGAGATCACTAAATAATACTAATAGAATAGAAGAAAACAAATGTCTTTTTTATATACTTTTCTCGTCGTTTTGAACTTGAGTATGATTTTCTATAATCTAACGTGATCGAATCTGATCAGACGACTAAGACTCTTAATCAAGCACGACAAGATAATGGTGCAGTATAAATTATCATGCACTTCATCTCTTGTTATCATTTTCCCTTTAAACCAAACGTTAGCTGTATCTGACGTAGCAAATAAACCGACATCATATAATTAGAACATTTTATCTATATTTGCGGTAGTTATAAGGTGCTACATGGACCACTAATAAAATATTATATCAATCAATTATAGTCTGACATGTTAGACGCTAAGAAAAAATATCACCATTTAAGTAGTTGTTTGTTTTTTTGGCTTATATCACAAATAAGTATTTAATCATACCAACTTTTTTATTTAAGTACCTAAAGTGTTTTTTGGTCAAAATAAGTACTTAATTTATATTTTTTTGTCAAAATATGTACTAAAGTATTTCCGTCAAAGTATGTACCTAAAATGTATTTTTTGTCAAAATAGGTACTTAATGAATTTTTTAATCAACGACACATGTTAACTTTTAGGAACCATATGAAAAAAATATACTTTGAGTACCTATTTTTACAAAAAAAAACTTCGGATACTTATTTGACCAAAAAAATATTTTAAATACCTAATTAAAATGTTGGTATGCTTTAACATAAGCCTTTATTTTTTTATAAATAGTTGGAGTCAATTTTATTACAATCATTGTTAAGTTTCCGTTAATCACTAAGGCCCGTTCTTAATTTGAAATAAGAATACATTTAATCCCTATTTACTTAATTTTAATTAGATATAATTCAATAAATTTAACCAATTTAGGGGACAAAAATTATATTTAGGTTAAACTATAATTAATGCATGATTTTTAAAAAAATATAGATTGCATTTGAAGGATCAAATTTTTTTGAATAGTGAAAAGACGATTACAAGATAATACATGTTCATACAAATTCTAAACTATTTAACATTGCATACACACCTTGCAGACAAATAGGGATGGCAACGGGGCCGAACCCAAAATTTTAAAGTTTCACCCTAACCCGACCCAACCTGGGTTTAATATATTTTTATCATGAACCTGACCCAACCCAACCCAACCCAACCCAACCCAATATAATAAAAGTATAACCCGACTCTAACTCGACCCCAAAATTTTAATAAAAAAACCAGATTAAACCCGACCTGCCCTGAAGAAAATTAATAAAAATATTAAATACAATATATAAAAATATAATAAATATAAATATATATTTATAAATAAAGTGGGTTAAGACGGATCAGGAAATTTTCACCCTAAACTTGAACCCGCCTCAAACTTTTTAAAAATCCGACCTGACCCGAAAACCAAAAATTCAAAAAAATTCCGGCCCTACCAGAATGGATCGGGTCGAAACCCGTCGGATTCATGTTTTTTTGCCATCCCTACAGACAAAGCGAATTGAACTCAAGTCTCTTAGGATGAACAACATCCTTTTTCTACTAGAACCGCTTATTGGGTCCGTTTGAAGGACCTAATATAATTATACAATCATTAAATTAAATTTTAGTGCAACATTTAATATAAAAAATATTATTATTGGTAATTATAAAGTAGTATTTGTTCATATATATTCTTAATGAAAAATTTACAAAGTAATTTAAACTCGGGTCAATTAGGATGAACATCATCCAGGATGAACATCATCTGTTTTTTCACTAAAACTACTTATTGAGTTCAATATTATAATTTATATCTTTTGATACATAATAATAAAATCTAAAAAATTTAATTAATGTATAAAGACAAGTGGTATTATCATGTTATTATACATCTAACCGCATCAAACAAGAATCTCCTCATCCCAACCGGACACGATAGAAAAAGGGTATACGTGGCATTCCATAATTGGAAAGACAACCTTAGTTTTAAAAAGCCTTAAACCAAAAAAAAAAAAAACCCTTAAACTATGCTTTCTTTCTGCTTTTGGGCTTTAAACTATAATTTGGGTAAAATAAGTCCTTAAACTATTATTTTGGTCACTTTAAGTCCATAAACTATGATTTGTGCAAAATAAGCCCTTAAACTATCATTTTTGGTCACTTTAAGTCCATGTTACAAAAATATCATTTTATAGGCTTTTCTAATATATATATAAATATTTATGTTATTTTTAAATTTTAAATTATCATATATCAAAATAAGTCCCTAAACTATCATTTTTGGTCATTTTAAGTCCGATATTTATTTAAGTCAAAAGAAAATTATTTCGACTAATAAGATGTTGACACATTACAAAGATTTTTTGACCAATTAATACTTTTGGATAGGGGTGTTCAAAAATACCCGACCCGACTGACCCAACCCGATTACCCGAACATAAATAACCGGGTATTTACCCATAAATTTTTTTACCTGGGTCCGGTACATGGCCCGTCACTTCTCGGGTCGGGCCCAGGTCACAAAATAAAGAATTTTTGGGTAAAATTAATATTTTTTATATTCAATATACATATTTTTTATACCCGAGTACCCGGATTTAAACACCCCTAGTTTTGTGCACTAAAAGAAGAAAAATGATATAGTTTAGGTACTTATTTTGACCAAAAAATAATTTAAGAACTTAAAATGATCAAAAATAATAGTTTAAAGACTTATTTTGCTTAAATCATAATTTTAAAGGTCAAAAATAAAAAAAAATAATAATTTAAAGGATGTTTTTTTGGTTTAAGCCTTTTAAAAACACTTCCAAACTTGAACTTAAAAACACATACCCACGTCATCAGCAGCGTGACTTTACAGACTTCTTCCATCTTCAGCAACCTTATGAAAAAACAGTATAAAAACTAGACCTAGAATTCTACTGTCAAAACATAGTTTCGGTCTAGGTTTCTTCAAAAATCCTTAAATTCTCAGTAAAATAAGCAGAACCCGGATTTTATTTTCTCTTTGTTTTCCTCAAGGTATGCTTTTTTTATATATATAATTTATGGTATTTTTGGGTTTTTGGTACAGATTCAGATCTGGTATGGGGGTAATAGAGTTGTTAATGTGAAGCTATTGATTGTTTTTTAAGTTTCTCTCTCTCTCTGGTTGGTACATAACAGTTTGGTCATTCGATTTTATTATTTGTTTATTTTTTAATTTTTTTAAAGTAATTAAATCATTGTTTTTAGATCATATTTTTGCATATATTAGGCCAAATTCTCTTTGTTTCATAGGCATTGATAGAAAAAAATTGGAAACTTTGAGTGTTTGGGTTTGTTTTTCTCTGTAGGATTCCCAGAAAGATGTCTGCAAATGGAACTGACAACTCAGCTTCTAAGAAGCCTCCAAGTCCCTCTCCTTTGAGATTTTCCAAGTTTTTCCAGGTAAGATTGATTTGATTTCAAGAACACGAAAAACACGAAAAAAAGCCGAACATATCGATGTCGGATATGTACATGAATCCATGTCTAAGTAACATGGTGTGATTTGGTTTATTTGCAGTCCAACATGAGAATTTTGGTTACTGGAGGAGCTGGATTCATTGGCTCCCACCTAGTGGACAAGTTGATGGAGAACGAGAAGAATGAGGTTATTGTCGTTGATAACTACTTTACTGGCACCAAAGATAACCTCAAGAAGTGGATCGGACATCCGAGATTCGAGCTTATCCGTCATGGTATTTGTTGTTCACTTTCATATGGTTTTGTAAGATATAGGCTGAGATTGTTGGAATATATATGTTCATGTTCTAAGTAGCAATGGTTTTTGATCAGATGTAACCGAGACGTTACTCGTTGAGGTTGATCGGATCTACCATCTTGCTTGCCCGGCTTCACCGATCTTCTACAAATACAATCCTGTTAAGGTACGTTTCCTTTGCGGCATCCTAGATGGGACATCAGTTGTCTAAACGGACTCAATGTCTGGATATTGTGTTTTTATGACATTAAACAGACGATAAAGACAAATGTGATCGGTACATTGAACATGTTGGGGCTCGCAAAGCGTGTCGGGGCAAGGTTCGAGACTGTTACTTATCAATGTTGTGTAGTTTTTGTTATAAGCATGTTCCTAGGTTCTCATGGCATGATTGTCTGAAAACAGGATTTTGCTTACCTCAACTTCAGAGGTTTATGGAGATCCCTTGGAGCATCCCCAGACTGAGAGCTATTGGGGAAATGTTAACCCTATCGGTTTGTTCTCCATTCTACTCTGATATCGATAAATTGTTTTAGTGTTTTTTTTTATATCTAGAAGCCTGATAGTCAGACTATTCTAACGATCTTGTTACACACGAATTCTGATTGATCTGCTTGTTTATCATGCTGCAGGTGTTCGGAGCTGCTACGATGAGGGAAAACGAGTAGCGGAAACTCTGATGTTCGATTACCATAGGCAGCATGGCATTGGTAAACAATGCACAGCATTTGCTTGCAGCTCGATTGTGTTCTTTTTCACTTCCTTTTGTTTTCCCTCGTGAAGATTCTTACTCTTTTTTATGATAACAGAGATTCGAATTGCTCGTATCTTCAACACTTATGGACCACGCATGAACATTGATGATGGTCGTGTTGTCAGCAATTTCATAGCTCAAGCAATCCGGTACATAATAAGATGTTACCGATCTGCCTAAGACAATTCCATTTTTTTTCACTGTTTTCTTTGTTCTTTAACTGTTAAATTTTGCAGCAATGAGCCTTTGACTGTTCAATTACCTGGAACACAGACAAGGAGTTTCTGTTATGTCTCCGACATGGTATGCCGTCAAATCCTTGTTAAAAATCGAACTAATTTATGCATTAATGTCGCTTCTCATATGTTTTGTTTTAATCGATCTAGGTTGATGGCCTAATCCGACTTATGGAAGGAGAGAACACCGGACCAATCAATATCGGGAATCCAGGTAATTATATTCAAGTCCCTTCACTCTCGATTTTCCAATCTACTGAAACTCTGTTATATCCGATAACAACTTTGGTTTTTCTTTTTCTGCATTTTAGGTGAATTCACCATGCTTGAACTCGCAGAAGCTGTGAAGGAGGTCAGTTTCCCATACATTTTTTCGTAGAACAGGTGGATATTTTCTGAGAAAAACAATTAATCAACTTGTCGGTAATGTGGTTTTGCAGCTTATCAACCCGGAGGTGAAGATATCGATGGTGGAAAACACTCCCGATGATCCCCGACAAAGGAAGCCGGACATAACCAAAGCAAAGGAGCTACTCGGATGGGAACCGAAGGTGAAGTTGCGTGACGGACTTCCACTTATGGAGGAGGATTTCCGGCAGAGGCTTGGGGTCCCGAGCAAGAACTGATTGAAGATGTTTTTACATATATACAATCACCAGGCGGCCGTGTTATATGATCAAAGTTACGGTAGAAGCCACAAATATGATCTGTTATTATCTCCTTCCTTTTACAGTCGATTCCAATATGTTTTATCATGATGCATAATAATGGCACCAGTTTTATGGAGTTCGAATCATTTTGGATTATTATTTCTGTGTTTTTGAACAGTATATTTCCGATTAATACTAGTTTTTTTTAAAAAAAAAATCATGAATGATAATTATATATTGTCTTTTTTAATTAATTTTAATTTAATTAGATGTTTATTAATGTCAAATACAGCTTTATATATGCACAGCCTAAAATCTGCAGAATCCCCTAAACACTGCTATCTTTACACTGATACATAGATATGTCGGACACACACTCATATCTGACATGGACTTGAGACCGAATAACTTAAGAGGCAAAGGATTCTTTGAAATTGGAACCCCTAGGCTTCAATCACCCCTTGAACTGGTTTCTTTTACTTTTCTTTTTCACAATCTTTTTAGGTGCTTCAACCCCATTTTCATCCTCCATTTGTTCAATTCTTGCAAAGACTGGCTGAGGTTGAGCCATCACTTGACCACCCTTTAGTCCACCCCACTTCGTTTCACCCTGCAATTACGGACATTTGGCGCGGTTAATAAGACGATAAACTTGTTAGAGTCGGCATACGTACACATTAGGAAGGAGGGAGAGAATGTGTGTACCCAGTTCCAACTTATCAAACTGGTTCTCAGGGTAGCCAAGTTGTGCATATATCCGCCTGCACAAGCAAGGTGCGACTGGGGAAAGAGTGATCGCTATAATCCTCATTTTCTCGAGTATGACCACAAGATCCTGCCCCGATACCGAAAAGGATATAAGCCCCCAAATAAGATAACAGACATCGAATGATCAATTTTTATTTAGACTTGCAAGTAGCCGAGTTCGGTCAAGTCAAGTTTCTTGTTAAACAAAACAAGGGAAACTAAAAGTTGTAATTCCTATACTAAGCAAATAACAAGCTTCCCTACATGCTACTCGGACTTGGGTGTGAGTGTCAAATACTGATATTTGAATATGTGACAGGCATGAGTGTTAAACACAGCATACTTCTGAAAAAATAAAACCTAATCGGAACAATATAATGCACGGTACTTTCATGTAAGATGTATATATGAAGGCGGAAGCACCTTTGCTGCAGCTTCAGAAGCGTCGCCTCCTTGCTTAAAAAGAGACCATGGTTGATGCTTATCCTTGTACAAGTTTCCGACATTACCAGTCTCTAGCACAGCTTCGCAAGCTGATGATAGTGGCAGATTTTCGTAATGGATACGAACTTTTTCAACCTACATACACATGCAGAACAGAAAGGCATCAGCAATTGACCAAAAAAAGACCATGTGGCTGGACAGGAGTGAGAGTCTGAGAGAAGAGTCCAGGAATTCTTGGACTAGAGTGTGCCGGACACAGATATGCTCAATTTTTTCGAAGTTTTTTTTTATATATTTGGATAATTATACCCCATACCTATGCCCGAAATATGTATATGACACAAGTACTTTATAAAATCTATACGAGTCTTCCAATTCATAACTAATCCCGAAGTCAATAAATAACATCAAGGATCTATGTTCATGAAATAAAAATGTAAAAAGGACTATCATTTTCAAAAATGATTAGTCTGAGGAAATCAATACAGGGAAATATCAGTACAATGAGGCAACAAGAGGATGAACAAAGATGGAAATCAGTGAAACATCAAAGGAAACCAACAATATGAAATCAAATGTTTTAGTGCATATGATAGCTCTTGCCATGTTGATAAGTTTCATACCTTTCCGATCAAACAAGCAGATATTAAGTAATAGGCTTAAAGGCCCCAGTGGCCCTTAGGGGCTGTTTGGATGATGGAAAAGAGAAATACTGAAAGAAAAAAACTTTTCCAGAATCTAATATCTATGTTTAGATTGGCAGTTCTTGAATGCTAAGGAAGTGGCAGTTCTTTTGATTGATATTGATGGATTGATTTTGAATTGGTATCGATTGTGTTTTTTAGCATGCTTTTAGGTTCTTATTTTTTTTTAGTCATTTTTACTATAGATTTTATTTTTCCCTTTCTAGGGCCCTTGTATCCATAAGTAATTTTAATTATTAATAAAATGTTTGTAGCTGATAGTATGGAGGGGGCACTACCTGAATAGAATTTGTTTTATGCTAGTCAGTGGCAGATTCAAAAATCTTTTTAAGGTTGGGCACAAGTCATAAAAATCTCAAAATTTCAGGGTGTGTAAATTTTAAATTTAAAGACTAATTCATAAAAATTAAGAAAATTAAACCAAATGTGTAAACTTTGAAAAGTTTAGGGTGAGCTTGTGCCCACCTAATCATACATGTGGCTCCGCCACCAATGCAGTTAGTAGATTGGCATTGGATCTCAGTTGGATTTTACTACAAATTAAACCAGTCTCGAAGATTTTTGTTTATTGTCTTTTTGAGCGAGGACATATTTATTTTAATCTGTTATTGCAAATTTTATAATTTAAAATCTCTAAATTTTATTATTATAAATAATTTTTTATATGTTATGTATTTTAATTTTATCATTTTTATGAATTAATTTTATTATTCTTAACTCACAAAAGCTTCAATTGCAAAATTTATTATAAACGATTATCCTTTTTCATGAACATTTTTAGTATAAATAATTTTGTTATGTGTTTTAATTCTCATCATTTTTATAAATTTAATTTAGAATTTTGGTAAAATTTATTACAAGAATAAAAGTTTAACCCATTAAAAAATAAATCACAAGAATAAGTTAGTAAAATGTTCATTCAGATAATCATGTATTCTCTCCACCAAACATTGTCATCTTACATTACTGTCAAATATACTAAACAAGGTAATGTAACATTCTCAATAATACTACAAGTAATGTTACATTTCGGGAATCTTATTCCCAAGAGTAATTTTACATTTCGTGAACTAAACACACCCTAAAGTATACATTTTTTATCGAGTTGGCCCCTAAATAATTTTCCCGGACGTTTTACCCCTAAACTATAAATTGTAACCTCAGTTACCCCTACCGTTAATTTTCTTTAAAAAAATTATGGACCAATCAGAACAAGCCACGTGTCACTAATAAACAAAAAAACCAGCTGACTTTATTAAAAGGGATAAATTGCTCGTTAAGTCTGTCAAATTTTTATTTTTTTTCAATTTAATCCTAAAAATCTATATTTAACCCGGAATTGACTCTTATTTTTTTTTTATAATTTTTATAATTTAATCCAATATTTTGACTATAATCATATCTTTGTTCAATTTAGTCCAAAAATCATTGTTTAACCCAAAATTAACCTCATTTTTTTTCTTCTAATTTTTATAATTTAATCCAATATTTTAAATATAATTATATTTTTGTTCAATTTAGTGCTAAAAATCTTTATTTATACCAAAATTAACCTCGATTTTTTTTAATTTTTTTTAATTTAGTCTAATATTTTAAATATGATAATATTTTTATTCAATTCAATCCTAAAATTCTTTATTTAACCCGAAATTAATCTCAATTTTTTAATCTTTTTAATTCAGTTTAATATTTTTAATATGACGAGAGAAGTTTTCCAACCGACAAGATCTTCCTAATTGGACTCTTTGTTGGGTCCATACTTTCTGCTCCTTCTTCTGCCGCTGTTGGCCACTGCTTGCTTTCAGGATTCCCTTGAACCTTGTGGCCTTTGTTTTTTATTTGGGTCTATGTTGCCCACTCCCTTTATATTTGGACCTATGTAGTGTTTGCTTATGTTGAGTGAAATAAATAAAAACCCATTTTTTACAGTTTTTTTTCTTTTATCTTTCCATAATATTTACCCATTAGCACCCTTTATTCAAAGACATCCATTATCAAACTAAAAGAAAAATTGTGTTTCAGTAGACAATTTGATTCCATCCAAGTAGAATACTGGAAGTACAAAACCCTAATTAGCCATCTATTAATACAACTCAAAACCAAAACATACTTAAGCAAGCAGCTGGTACAAATGCAGAATCCAATGAGTCCCTAATGCCAAAGAAATGAAGGGTCATTAGCAAGAAATGAGGTAACCTGTCAAGGAGAAAGGAATACTCGACAGCGCCATGAAAAAGCATCTGAATCCTGCAGTTCCGTTCTCACTTTCTGTAGGTATAACTCCAAAGTATGTGCCTGCTCATTTATTGTATCATCGGACAATGTATCTTCAGCTAGTCTGACTGCAGCCATGTGAGAAAGTTGAAAGTTCTCTCCCACATGTTGCACCTTTCGAGCAGTTTCTTCCTCGCCAAGCATTACAAGAGTAACCAACAACGACTTCAGTTCCTTCTTTGCTCCAGCTGTTAGGGACATGGCTTTCAAGTGTTCTACAAGAGCCATCTCCTCGCCCGGGCTATAATGTCAAGAATGGTCTCAGCAAAATATATATATAGATATAAGCAAGGAGATCACGATACTTGAATTACCACATACCTGCCCGGACGAATTTTTCCTCTACTTCGCTGACGCCTTGTATCTCTTGCCCTGCTAGCTGCGGTTGAGGCAGTTGAAGCAGCAGAGCTTTTTCTTGTCCTGTTAATGCCGGAACGAAACAGCACATTCAGAAATGAACGGAACTCGAAAACAGCAAAACAGCACATTTTCTGCAACAAGCTATAAAGCTACACATAAAACACAGAATATGCAGTACACGTACCCTCTGGTGTAGACACTCATTCCCCTGAATGCACTACTAGCTTCTGAAGCAGTATCATCATCGAGGTCATTTACCGACCTTTCCTCTGACTGCAGCTTTGCTGCAAGAAGCAACCTTCTTTGCCGAACAGCTAAATAGCGAGTCAAATATTTCCCCACTTTCTCCATCCCTTCCTTATATTCATCTATTAGGCTGCTTGCACAGTCCAGTGCTGCATTTTTCACCAATGAGACTAAATCCTCTCTGCTGTGCAAAAAGGCAACCCTCAAAGTCTCCTCCCAGTCCCTTGCACTGATTAGCAAATTAATCCCGGCATTAACATCTCCACAATATTCCAAAGCAATCTTGGCAGCTTCTCCAGGTTTTCTTTTCCAAGGGCTTGGAGTTCTTCATAAAGTTCATGAGCCAGTTGCAGTACTTCACTCTTTTCCAGCTTTAACAGCCCAGAAACTGTCAGCACACCACTCCAGTTACCGCATTCACGATAAGCCTTCAAAGTTTTTTGCAAATTGGCGCAACACAAATAAGCTGCAGCAGCATCTTCGAAGCATTTTTCATCACTAAGATGATCTCCCCAAGCATCAAGGACTTGCCCTCTTCGGGTAAGATCAGTTATCAGCTGAAGTCCTAGAGGAAAAAGTTGGGGATTTTTCTTCATAAGGTTCATGCAATCAGAGAAATGGGCATCACCTGCAGATACAATATGTTTGAGAGCTTTCTCAAATCTGTGCAGCCTGAGGTCAATGTTATAGCGAATCAAGAGAGCAGGCATATGTTCCAATTCCTGGAGAAAGGGAAGAAATTCCTTAGGGTCTCGCTGTGAATTCAGTGCCACAATAGCTGCAAGGTTCAAATCATAAAGTCCTAAAGCAGCTTCAAAGACGGCCTCTGAATCTGATAACCACAGAAGATGTTTCAGAGCTTCTTCAGCAGAAGGGCAATTTACTTGTCTTGGGTCATCAGAACCTGTTAACTCCATCTCCCGGATGATCTTTACCCTCTCCAAAGCCTCTTCAAGAGCAGGGGGATCACTACGAGCTAGAGTGGTCAAAATACAGAGCTCCCTTGCAGGACTCTCGGATACTTGTTCCTCAAGAGCCCTCCTTATGGCCAGAAGCACTGATGACACCTTGTTATTTGCATCTAAACTAGCATCAGAACCCTTGAACTCATTGGTTAATAGATCTTTTAGCTCCTTGCAGCATGGATCAGAGAGAAACTTCTTGTAAAGTTTCTCCGTCACATTTTCGTTTTTAATGGCACAAACAAAGTCGGTTATGTAACTCAAATTTTTGACTTGCCTGACAAACTCTGAAGCTAATTGGTTGAACACTTGCAAACCACAATAATCAACAATCACATTGAAATCGATCCTGTGTCGCCTCACCATAAGAAGTGCATCCCTAAAGCGTCTTTGGTTCAAAGCATTGACAATTGAGGCAAGCACCAGTTTTCTCGGACAGATGCATTCCAGATTTCCACGATTGGTTTGCAATATGACAGCAGCTTCATCTCCGTGTAAAACACCAACGATTTTGACACCTCTTTCCCAAATATTTATGAAGTTAATATTCTCCTCTTCCTTCCATTTGCTACTAACATGGATAAAGTTTTCATATGTTAATTCTAATTCTCCATGCAATATATCACTGATGTCCACGATAAAGAGCAAATCTTGTTTTGTTGCAAGAATCAAATGCGTGATTACATTGTCAGCTAAACTAGAGTAAAATGAGAAACTGCTGCAGTTGCTGCATAGTATTTTCCTACCGACATGCAGCCTCCCCATATCATCAAGACCAAAAAGCAAAAGCTTCGATGGTTCGGTTGCACCAACTAGAACCACATCCATCCCGGGGCAAGATGAAGAAAACCTTAACTCATCATGTTTAAAATCTCGTTTGTTAATTCCCAACTTAGATGTATATTCAAAAACTTCACCATCAAACTGGACAAAAGCTGAACATCTTTTAGCAGGATTGGGAGTAATACCGATTACAAGTCCTTCCAACAAGCTCCGGTATGAAACTTTTGCATGCCAGCCAGCCAGAGCACGTCTGTAGACCTGGGATGTTATCCCCAGAACAAGCGAGCTCAATCTCCTGCAAATAGAAACCAAGAAGTCTATCCTCCTTTGAAAATTTTTGGAAGTAACAATTGCTGTGATTGAATCCATGATGAGAAACAGCAAGAAGCATGTGTGAGTCCAGCCATATAAGATGTACAAAGGACCCCACTGGCGTTTCAGATGCACACGGTTCCACACTAAATTCTTTGCCCTCTAGAGATTCCCAAGTATCAGGCATAGGAAGCTCTGCAACACAGAGACATCCATTTGATAAAAACGCAGCCAAGCAATTCTTACCAGTCACTGAATAAAAAGCCATTTCTCGAACAGCAAATGGGAAATTAAGGCTGAATAAATGCATAGGAGGCGGCATTAAGAACAAAGACAGGGGGGTCACAAGTATCTTAGAGCCATCAATAACTAAAGCCGTGGACTCGTCCATGACAGCTGTTACCCAGATGAATTTGTAAACTGTGACCTGCCCATCAAGTGACCAACAAATCAATTGCTGTGACTTCGTTGGATCCCACATGAATCGAACTCCATCTTTCCTTGGGTACTTGATTTCATGCTTTAGATACCAATGATTGTTGCTGAAAAACCAGATCCTAACAGAATCATAATTTCCAGATCTGACAACAGCCGCAAGAAGATCGGAACTGCAATTCCACTTCAGAAGTTCTACAATTGCATCAACTGATTCGCCAATGTTAAATGAGCTTCTCTCTAACCCATTTCTTTCATAGAAAACTATTGATGGACCCTCATTCTGTCCCTTCCTGTCACAAACAGTAGCAATTCTAGCTCCACTAGGCATCCACTCCAAAATCGACCCGATTAAGTCCTTTGGCTCTGAGGAAGCATGTACTGTTCCAGCATCCCGCTCCCAGACCTTAAGCCTCTGATTCGAAGAAGATGAATTCAACACCTTGCTTAGAGTGGCAAAGTACTTTCCATCACCTCTCCAAGTTATGGGACTTCCAAACATTTCTCTGGATGAAAATTCGGGTTCACCTGAAGCCAGGTTCAAGTCGATAAAAAACCAATATAACAGACAACAGAAGCAACATATATGATTGAAAAAATTATTATTCTACCTATCTGACAAAAGTATCAGGGCACAATACATAGAAATTGATTAAAGATATAAGGTCAAAAGTAAACCTGGCAAACTTGACCCAAGAATCGAAAACTGAACCGATTTACCCAAATCGAGACCCGATATGGATCCGAACAAGATGACCCAAATGTGACCCAAAACCCAAAATGAACCGAACCGAAACCGATCCGAATTCTAGAAGAACCGATATTGACTCGTAACCGATTTGACCCGTAACTAATTTGACCCGAATCGATTTTCACCCGAACCGATTTTCACCTAAACCGAAAGTAACCCGAAATTAATTTGCTCAAAACCGATCTATACCGAACATCAACCCGATTTTAACCCGAAATAATATAATGTTTATTATCTTTTTGTATTATAATAGTACTAATTAATCACTACATTTGATAAAAAAGTAGGAGGGAAAAGTAAAATCCTAATATACATATTCTAGTCAATTGCAAAGAAAGGGGGAAGTATGAGGGAAAAGTAAAATCTTAATATACATATTTTAGTCAAATTTGATAATATATATACACATATATTCGAGTCAAATTTTTAGGTAATATTTCAAAATGCTCATCATATGTGCAATTATGGTCTAAGGTTTGATTCCATGCCCATAAAATTATCTCTCTTTTTTTACGTGAATTTTGAAAATATAAAAAAATTCTATCGTACTAAAAACCAGCATCGAATATGAAATTAAAAAATATATAGTTATAGGATTGAATCGAGATTCGTTAGGTACAGGTTAAATTATTAATACCAATGATGGTTGATTTTGAAACATTGAATGATTGGAACTAAACCTAAATGATAATATTAACAAATAAAAAGACATATTTTTACAAGAATATATGATTAATTCTTTATATAATATACATGATTAGATTCACATCCAAGTCCAACTCAAAACGAATTGGTCCAGAATTTTAAAGATTGACCCGACCCGACTCGAAAACATTCGATCCAATATTAACCCAACCCAAAAGCAATCGATCTGATATTGACCCGAATCACTGATCCAATACCCGAATTGACCTGAATCATCATAGAACCGAACTAAAATCCGAACCAGACCCGAACCAATCCGAATCTAAACCGAATATAAACAAACCTGAAATGAACCAAAACGATCCGAACCGAACCAAAACCGAACCACCGTTTGCCCCCCTCTAGTCAAAAGAGATAAGAGAAGAATAGAGGAAAGCCCTTACTTACGTCAACTCCGTCAGGGTGGTCCTCCAATGCAGTCTCATACAACAAATCCCAATCATGAGTCATAACCAGTAATTGTCCGAAACCAGTGGTTACCCCAAGCAAGTCTCCATCTGGACTAGGTGAAATGCACTTCACTCCACCCTCAACCCGACCAACAACTTCTGTTTCCTTTCCGTCCACGGAATGCAGTAGTAAAAGTCCACTAGAAGTACCCACTATCAGTGCTTCTTTCTCCATAAGATAGTCAAAGGAAGTAATGACATCATCAGGCTCCAAATCCAATGGATCCATTTCTGCTTGTAACGGAGCTTTTGTCCACGCCCGTTCATTCTGAAAGATTCATCAACTCATGTCAACAAGTATACATGGCACAACAAAATATCTCGATAAAAAAGCCAAATTTCAAAGAACAAAAAAATCCAAATTAAGACACCATTGCTCGCTTAGAATTACAACAAATTCTCCACTTCACATTACAAAAAAAGGGTTACTCCCTTCCCTAAAAAGCTAAAGAAAGGTAAAAACTTTACCATAACCTTTCCAGAAAAAAGTAAAGTCCTAAAGTTCGATTCAGCTAACCATAAACCATTTCTCGATTTTTTTTTAAAAAACCCATGATTTATTGGCACAATATCAAGTAATTAAAGGAAAAGAAAAGAGAGAAGAAAGGGAGCAAACCTGGAGAGAAGAAAGATGGAGTGTGTAAATAAGATTGTACGAGGAAGCAAATAAGAAGCGATTTCTCTCGATATCATGTGCAGAGAACAGTAACACTTCGCCTTCTGATTGTAAATGAAGATTCGATGTAATCTCCGAATAAAGCTTCAGGTTTTTCATCTTCTTTTGCTTGTTCGATAGAGTGGAATTTAGGGGTTTTGAGGGTTTTGGTTTTGCGGTGACGAAGAGAAAGGAGGGAACTCTTTTACGTGTGTAGGCCAATGCAGCCAAACCTAGTTAGAAAAAGGCATAATTCTTATTTCAGTCCTTTAACCATGTTTGAATTTTACAATTAGCCCTTATACTTTAATTTGATACAATTTAATCCTTTATTTTATAATATTATCAGTAATGTGAATCGATAAGATTGTTATTTTCTGCTGTTAAAAATTAAGGGACGATACTTTGAATAGAAATCCTCTATCTTTTTAGTGTCGCTCTTTGTACCCACCAAAAATATTAAATTTTTTGAGGGAGGATTTAGATTAATTGGGGTCGAGTTTTTCTTTTTAATTAGGGATTGATTTAGGTTTCTATCATAATTTTCGAAGTTGGATTTAGATAAAATCTAACAATCTATCATGTCCTAATATATTTAATAATTCACGTTTTATTTTTTATTAAGTAGAAGATATTACATTCTCAAGTTAAATGTCGGAATTCGAATTTATTATAAAACAACATGAACATTTTTTGCCGCTAAGTCAATTAGTAGATCTAAGTTATTCACATTTTATTAATTTAAATTTAAATTTGAGTAAATTGCATCATATGTCCCTAAACCATCACTCTCATTTTAAATTGGTCCCTAAACTTTTAATCATTTCAATTTCATCCCCAAACTATCGCTCTCATTCTAAATTCATCCCCAACCTTTTGAATGCTCCATTTTCATCCCCAAACTATGACTCCATTCTAAATTGGTCTCCAAACTTGTTAAATATTCTAATTTTATCCTCAAATTACCGTTTATACCACATCATATTGTTACATAATGCACATTAGTATTTCATGACAATTAACAATTTTTGTAACGGTTTTATTAACATAAGATATAACTAGCATATAATGATAATTTGAGGACAAAATTAGAACGTTCAAAAAGTTTGAGGACCAATTTAGAATAAGAGTTTTAATTTAAGGATGAAACTAGAGTGCTCAAAAGTTTAGGGACCAATTTAAAATAAAACTCAAAGTTTGAGGACGAAATTGGAATATTTAAAAGTTTAGAGACCAATTTAAAATGAGTGACATAATTTAGGGACGTGTAGTGCAATTAACTCTTTAAATTTACATGCAACTAATTTAAAAATTAAAACTATTTCACAATAATTTACACAATTATTCCGAGAAATCAAACAAGTGTATTTCTTTATTGCACAAAGAGAAAAACCAAACTCACATATTTACAATGTCATGCACACTTTGGAGATGTCCCTTAAAAACAGGCATTCCAAGCTGATACACTCCCTATTAACGGAATCCAATGCCCTTCAAAGGTCCTATTTGTAGAAGAAAAAAAATAATGATCCTCCGTTCGTATTGCCATCGTGGCAACGCAACGAACATCCCACGGTAAACATCGGAGGGTCTTTTTATATTATTATTACTTAGGATGGCCTTTAAAAAGTAGACGATAATAAGCAACATTGTATGTCATCGGACAGTCTAACTCTGTACAAAGAAAGAGTCCAACTTTAGGCGCCCAGAAACTCTTCTGTGTTGTGTAAAGCTCAAGGATAACTGTTCCATAATTGAAGAAATTTTATTAGTGCAAGCAACGATACGAGTAATGATGATAGAACGTTCTCGGATGAATAACTTTGTTCGGGTGTTCTGCATGTTTAAAACGGATCTTCGAAGAAGTTGATAAACAGTGTGCAAATATTTTAGCACAAATTTACCCAAAGTAGGAGGCGTGTGTTAGGACCCTATACCCATATCCGGTATGTGTTGTATACGGATGTCTAAGAACAGATTAAATGTATGAATACGTGTGAACCGATGACTTAATACGAAGAAAATTAAGATGGGAAATACCTGAAGGCATGTCAGTCCAATCCCTTGAGAAACACAATCGAAAGGCATATGAATTGACAGCTCCAATCAGTCCATTTTTTTTTCATTTTCTCCTAGAATTCCTGAAATTTAAGGTCTCAAAGAATGATCATATATTTCTATGAAGTCGCAAAACTCCATTTCATTAATGTCTAGACAAGTAGATAGAAACAAAAAGTCTCACCTTCGTCTCTATTTGTACAGCAGATCCGGACTCTTCACCGAAATTCAATGACTTTGCAGCTTAGAACTACTTTAGGATTCCAAACTATCTTGTGCAGGCTCACTAAATCAAAGCATACATCAAGAACGGACTCAGAGAGTCGGACCACATGTTGCTAGGGTTAATATTTCATTAAGGAAAGTCATGTTAATGAACACTGCAGTGACTCCAGCCAGATGTATATTTAAACTCTGCAGAGAGAAATCATGAAACCAACAAAGTTCAAAGCTCATTTGATAGCTGGAATACCCCGCGCATCTGAAGATATGGATTCTCAAGCAGTTTTTCATTGTTACTCTGCAGATTTGAAGCACAAAAACAAATACTTCAGCAACCAATAACTTAAAAGTAGTAATATGCCACCCTAGAATCAGTATCATCCAAAAGTTCCCTAAAAGGAAGGGTAAAAAGGAAAGTTAATATTTTGACAAGCCTGCCGGTAAGCTTCTGTCAAATTCATTCCTCACAAGCAAAGAAGTTGAGATCACCTGAAAAATTCTTCTCCACCAACTTCCTGAAAAGCTGTAGGATCTGCAGTACATTTACCAACTAGAAGCAAAAGAAGGGTTCAGAGTCTTAATAATTGAGAGACTGTTTTGTAGAGAGAATGAATTCTCAAATGTATTGACTTAAATAATGCATCGGTACAAAGCCTTTAAGAGAATTGTGTTACAATCAAATTACTTAATTTAAAATTTAAATCTAACTAGAAGATAAGATACAAGAGATAAGAATCCTAGATAATGTTAGGAGATAATAGTTTTATCTCTTTGGATTTAATCCTAAAATATTAGCAGGTAATAACAAATAATATTTATAATATTTGAAGTTTATCTTTTATAACGGCTGTATTCTTCGACCAGGAAGGTTCCCTCTTCCTTTACTTCCAACGGCAACACCTAGTGCGATGTTATCAGTTGCTGCACCTGCAAGTTGAATCAAAGGCCAATAAAACAGAGCAGCTGGAACACGTGCAACTAATTGCAAACTACGACTCTATACATGTGGTTTCTGTGTCGAATATTAATTTTTTTTTATAGATATGATATTTGTGTTTTCAATCAATTTGACACATATATGTCAGACATTACACATTTAATACTTGTATTTGTCAAATATTAAAAATATTATGAGTACCAAATGTGCAATTGTAAAAAATATGGAGACTTAAAATAACAAAATTTGAGTACAAAAAATAAATCTAAAACTTTAGAAAAGTAAAAAGATTAACAACATAATTTGACTTGATATGTTTTTTTTGGACAATTTCTACTTAAGAGGAGGGGATGGTGAATTTTGCTCTTACTAGGTCTTAAACCCACAACCTAAGGAAAGAGGTAAATGTCAACTGAGAACTTTAACCACTTGCTCTAAAAATTGTTGACGACCTGATATAAATTTTAAAATCATGTTTGAATAGTTATGTAGTTTTTTTCTTGCTAATCATGCAATATTTAACAAGATCAAACTAGTCTGAAACCACTAAAATTAACTATTCATAAAATCAAAAGCCATATTGTATATATAAAAGAAATTACTAAAACTAAAAGATGAATGCTTACATTCTTAAGACTTAAACATGATAAAACTGAAACAATGACACATAAAACTAAAGTACAACTACATAAATTACAATTGCCAAAGCTTCATGGTTGCCCTAATGGTACATAAAACACTTATAAACCATCTTGACCTAACAAAGATGATAATGGATAGTCTAGATTCGGATATCCGTAACTATCCGATTCGTTTTTACGGTTTCAGATATTACAGAGAGTTCAAGATATCCGACCCGCTGCCATCTCCGAAGCTCGGAACAAGACTAACATCCTTCCTTTATTACTTCACTGCATAATAAAACTGAAAACAATGACACATAAAAATAAAGTAAAACCTACATAAATTACAATTGCCAAAGCTTCATGGTTGCCCTAATGGTATTATAAACCATCTTGACCTAGCAAAGATGATAATGGATAGTCTAGATTCGGATATTCGAAACTATCCGATCCGTTTTTACGGATTCGGATATTACAGAAAGTTCTAGATATCGGACCGCTATCTTCTCCGAAACTCGGGAGCAAGATTAGTATCCCTCCTTCCTTTATTACTTCACTGCAGTCCACAACTGCTTCCTTTGGGGCCATCACTGGCAGCAGACTCCATTGAAATAGCAGAAGAAAGCTTAGAAGGGAAGAGAAGATTTCTCAACACAGAGGGCTTTGATGGGAAGATCCCAATTGCTTGGTTTTTAATGGAGGAAAAGAGATGGTGGAGAGAGGATCTTCTCAGCATATACTTTAAGAACTTTTGCTGATGTTTTCCTTTTACATTTCACTTTTTGTTTGTTGTTCTTTTATAATTGTTTTGTATATTATTTCAATACACTTGATCTTTGTGGAATCTACCTCACGTCTTTGCATGGCTTTATGGGACAAAAATCCTCGACTCTTTTTTATGTCTTTTTTTTTATGTTTAATACTAAAAAATACTAAAAAGTAAAGTTTAAGGGTTCAATAAGCACTTAAATTTTTGCAAAAAAATCAATAAAGCCCCTAAACTTTTTGTGCACCTAATTAAATCCTCAAACTCAAGAAAAAAAATTTAATTTGACCAACTTTGACTGTTAACCTTAATGGGTTTTTTGAAGAAAAAAAATTAACATGTGTCGCAACAGGATAATGTCACTTGTCATTTCTAGGAATGTTTAAATCGTAATTTTTTAAAAAAATATATAAAAATCAGAAAAAAATTGTAAAATAATCTGGAAAATTATTTTAAAAATAAAAAATATTTTTAAATTTCAAAATTTATTCAAAAATAATAAGTAATAATTTTTCAAAAGATTAAAATATTTTAAAATTTTTAAAATATTAAATATTATTATAAAATTATAATAGTAAATTGAAAATATATAAAACAATAAAAGTTATTTAAAAAAACCAAAAAGTTTTAGATTTTTTCGATTTCTTATAATTTTATAATAATATTTAATATTTTCTTTTTTAAATATTTTAATCTTTTGAAAAAGTATCATTTATTATTTTTAAATATATTTTGAAATTTACATTTTTTATATTTTTAAAATAATTTTTAGAATTTTCTATTTTTTTAGAATTTTTTTTTCTGATTTTTATATTTTTTTAGAATTAAGATTAAAAAATTCCTTGAAATGACAAGTGGCATTATCCTTTTGCAACACGTGTCAATTTTTTAAAAAAAAAATCGTTAAAATTAACGATCAACGTTGATCAAAGGGCCAAATTGATTTTTTCTTAAGTTTGAGGGTTCAATTAGGTGCATAAAAGTTTAGGGGCTTATTTAGAGGTGGCAAACGGGTCATTCGGTTCGGTTTCGGTTCGAGTCATTTCAGTTTTGACTGCATTCGGTTTAAATTCGGTTCAGTTCGGTTTGGGCCTGGTTCTGTTTTAGTTCCGGTCTATGGTGATTTCAGTTTGGGTATCAGGTTAGGACGTCGAGTCGGTTGATTTTTGGTTCGGTTGACTTTCGTTCAGTTGATTTCGGGTCGGTTATTTTCGAACCGGTTGATTTCGGGTCGGGTGAAATCGGTTCGGTTGAAAATCGGTTCGGGTCTTTTTGGTTCGGTTGAAAATCGGTTCAGGTCAATTTTCGGTTCAACTGAACTTCAATTCGGTTTCGGTTCGGTTTGGTTTATTTCGGGTTTCGGATCAAATTCGGGCCATCGTATTCAGGTCAATTTCGGGTAAATCGGTTCGGTTCTCGGTTCTCGGGTCTCGGGTCAAGTTTGCCAGGTCTAGGCTTATTGAACCTAAAGGCGGCAAACGGGTCATTCAGTTTGGTTTCGGTTTGGATCATTTCGGTTCGGTTCATTTCGGGTTTGTCTGTATTCGGTTTAGATTCGGATCGGATCGGTTCGGGTCTAGTTCGGATTTTAGTTCGATTCTATGATGATTCGGGTCAATTCCGGTATTGGATTAGTGATTCGGGTCAATATCAGATCGGTTGTTTTTGGGTCGGTTCAATATCGGATCGGATGTTTTCGAGTCGGGTCGATATCGGGTCGTTCGGATCGGGTCGGGTCGGGTCAATCTTTAAATTTTTGGGCCAATTCGTTTTGAGTTGGACTTGGGTGTGAATCTAATCGTGTATATTATATAAAGAATTAATCATATATTCTTGTAAAAACATGTCTTTTTATTTGTTAATATTATCATTTAGGTTTAGTTCCAATCATTCAATGTTTCAAAATCAACCATCATTGGTATTATTCATTTAACCTGAACCTAACAAATCCCGATCCAATCCTATAACTATATTTTTTTAATTTCATATTCGATGCTGATTTTTAGCACGATAGAATTTTTTTATATTTTCAAAATACACGTAAAAAAAAGAGAGATAATTTTATGGGCATGGAATCAAACCTTAGACCATAATTGCACATATGATGAACATTTTGAAATATTACCTAAAATTTTGACTCGAGTATATGTGTATATATATTATCAAATTTGACTAGAATATGTATATTAGGATTTTACTTTTCCCTCCTACTTCCCCCTTTCTTTGCAATTGACTATAATATGTATATTAGGATTTTACTTTTCCCTCCTACTTTTTTTTATCAAATGTAGTGATTAATTAGTACTATTATAATACAAAAAGATAATAAAACATTATATTATTTCGGGTTGATGTTCGGTTTAGATTGGTTTTGAGCAAATTAATTTTGGGTTACTTTCGGTTCAGATGAAAATCGGTTCGGGTGAAAATTGATTCGGGTCAAATCGGTTACGAGTCAATATCAATTCTTCTAGAATTCGAATCGGTTTCGGTTTTGGTTCGGTTCATTTCGGGTTTCGGGTCACATTTGGGTCATCTTGTTCGGATCCATATCGAGTCTCAGTTCGGGTAAATCGGTTCGGTTTCGGTTCTCGGGTCAAGTTTACCAGGTCTAATTGAACCCTTAAGCCAAAAAATAAATTTTAAACCATAACATTAAATTCTAAATCCTAAACTCTACACCCTACCTCAAACTCTCTAAACCCTAACCATAAACCATAAATCTTAAACCTAATTTTTAGTATGGTGGCATAGGTTTTTATATTTGAAAATCTTTGTCACTCAGTTCTGTTCAATATTGAACCCAACGAGTGGTCCAGTGGAAAAGAGGGTAATGTTTATCTTAGGAAAGCCGAGTTCAATTCGCTTTGTCTACAAAGTGTGTGTGCATTGTCAAATAATTAAGAATTTGTATAACCAAATACTACCTTGTAATTACATTTAGACTATTCAAAAAATATGTTCAATATTGTTTACTACTAATTTGGAAGCTATAAGGAAAGGCGAAAGTAGGAGCGAGTAAAATTTGATTTAACTAGGAAAAATTGTTTTTTTATTTTAATTTATTCTTGTCAAATCTAATTAATAGTTTGATTTTCGAGTGTGACTTAAATTTTTTTTACTATAACTTTTTTTTTTTAATTTAGTCCCTTAATTTTGCATAATTTTTTTTGTTTCTTCAATTTCTCTTTCGCTTTAAGTTGATTTTTATTGAATATGAACCACATGCTCTTTAATCACCATAGAATACCTATGTGACTTCAATTCCTCTTTTTGGCAACAAAATTTCTATTTTTTCAATTTAGTCCTTCGATTTCAACTCTTTGCAAATTATTTCTTCTCCATAAATTTATGCCATCAAACAATAAAAAGATTGTACGATCATTTCCAAGTTCTACTTTTTACCTTGGATGAAACTGAAACAAATTGCAAAACTTCCCAAAGATAACATAAATAAAGCTAAGAATGTTATAATTTATACGTCAAACTATGGATTATATCCCACTTTTTTCAACTTAACGTATTAATGTTTTTTTGAATAGTTTTAAGGTGATTACAAAGTAATATATGTTCGTACTTTTCTTTAACCCTTTGATGCGACACACACCTCGCAGACAAAGCGGATTGAACCTAGGTCTCCTAGGATGAATAACATCCTCTTTTTCACTAGGACCACTAGTTGAGTTCAAACTATTATTAATGTTATTCCTTAGTACAAATCACTAACACCATATAAAACTCTTTTTATCATCCGATTTTTTTACAGTGTTAATGATTTTAGACTAAGACATGAGATTCATTAAAAAATAAGAGAACCATGTTAAATTTGTATAGAAAATCAAACAACTCAACTCGAAAAAGTTTCAAATAAAATTTGAATGATAAAATATGACTTTTCAACTCGACTAACTCAAATTTTTTGATTCGATTTAACTGAATGCCCATCCCTAGACGAAACAACCTTTTCAGTCCTCTATGTTTACAAATTTTTATTAATTTGACACATATAAGTACACTAAAAAGGCATGTACTGATTTTTAATCTCATTTGCGAAATTAAAATATTTTTAATCAAATTTAAATTGGTTTTTTATATATAGATATTAACAAATGTGAATAAGCTAATTAACTTCATACACAAGTAACCTTTTGACCCTAACTGTCTTCCATCTATAACGGAAAGTGCTCCACTTAACTACTAGTGCCATACTTATCTCCTTAATCCTTTGAAGTTTGAACCATAAAGTTCAATTTCTTCTAATATCTCTATCTAATCAGTGAGTTTGTTATATGATTGAGTTACTATTTTCTGCATAATTAAAATGTCATTAATTTCAGTATTTTGAATTATTATTTCACAATTTATATACATTTGCCATAGATCATACAAATTTTATAGAAATTATAGTATTTCCTTGCTGATTGATATATTTTTGTTTTTTTATTTGTTTGGATGTTCATTCATAGTAATTTTGGATAGGTTCTGCCCCAAGTAATGGCTTGGTTTAGAGCAAGTTCATATCTGGGAAAGTTGGCGATCAAAAGAACACTTTCCCAGAGTGGATCCTATGGAACAAGAAGCTGGATCTTACGGAGTCCATGTTTTCGTTCCACTGTATTCAATCCTAAGGAGAAAGCGTCACCTGTTCCGAGAGCCGTGCCCTTTCGAAGCTAGCCGATAACTTTCTGGATGCGACGAGTAGTGTGTACTTGGAAGAACTTCAAAGAGCTTGGGAATCTGATCCGAACAGTGTCGATGAATCCTGGGATAATTTCTTCAGAAACTTCATTGGAGAGGCATCAGGCAGGGCCGGAGTTTCCGGCCAAACGATACAAGAGAGCATGCGTTTGATGTTGCTTGTAAGGGACTACCAGGTTAATGGTCACTTGAAATCGAAATTAGACCCCTTGGTTTGGAAGAAAGGGAAATCCCTGACGAGTTAGACCCTGCATTCTACGGTTTCACCGACACCGATCTTGACCGCGAATTCTTCATAGGTGTGTGGAGTATGTCTGGATTTTTATCCGAAAATCGATCGGTTCAGACTCTCAGGTCGATATTGACCCGTCTCGAGCAAGCATATTGTGGGAGCATAGGGTATGAGTATATGCACATCGAGGAACGAGAGAAATGTAATTGGTTAAGAGAAAAGATCGAAACTCCGACGCCTATACACTACAATAAGGATGGCCGTATTGTAATTCTTGATAGACTTATATGGAGTACACAATTTGAGAGTTTCTTGGCAACAAAAATGAAAACAGCTAAAAGATTTGGGCTTGAAGGTGGGGAGACGTTGATTCCCGGTATGAAGGAGATGTTCGATCGAGCTGCAGACTTGGGGGTTGAGTGTATAGTCGTTGGAATGTCTCATAGAGGCCGATTAAACGTTTTAGGTAACGTTTTTCGGAAGCCATTACGACAGATATTCAGCGAGTTTGATAAGAACTCAAAGTTCAAAGACGGAAGCGGGCTATATACAGGCACTGGTGATGTTAAGTACCATTTAGGAACTTCTTACGATCGTCCCACTAGAGGATTCATTTGTCTCTGGTTGCAAATCCGAGTCATTTAGAAGCTGTAAACCAGGTTGTGATCGGAAAGACTCGAGCGAAGCAATACTTTACAAACGATTTGGATCGGACTAAGAACATGGCAGTATTGATTCACGGGGATGGAAGCTTTGCTGGACAAGGTGTGGTGTATGAAACTCTACACCTTAGTGCCCTACCAAACTACACGACTGGTGGGACTATACATATTGTAGTGAACAATCAAGTCGCATTTACGACCGATCCGAGGTCCGGACGCTCTTCGGAGTATTGTACTGATGTTGCCCATGCCTTAAATGCTCCCATTTTTCATGTTAACGGCGACGGCATAGAGGCAGTCGTCCACGTATGTGAGCTTGCAGCACAATGGCGCCAGACTTTTCATTCGGACGTTGTCGTTGATATTGTGTGTTACAGGAGATTCGGACATAATGAGATCGATGAACCATTTTTCACGCAACCAAACATGTACAGGGTCATCCGAAAGCATCCCTCGTCGCTCGAAATTTATAAAAACAAACTTTTGGAATCTGGAGAGGTGACTGAAGAAGACATTGAGAGGATGCACAAAAAGGTTGAATCCATTCTCAATGAGGAGTTCTTGAATAGTAAAGATTATGTTCAGCAAATAAGGGACTGGCTTTCAACTAATTGGAAAGGATTCAAACCGCCCGAACAACTTTCCCGAAGCCGAAATACCGGGTTGGTACACATGTTATTTAACCCGAAATGTTTCTGTCACAAAATCTGTTACAATTTTAACTTCCCTTTGTCTCTAACAGGGGTGAATCCAGAGATACTAAAGAAAGTAGGGAGAGCAATCTCGATTCTGCCGAAAGATTTCAAGCCCCATAGAGCTGTGAAGAAAGTGTACGAAGATCGAGCAAAGATGATCGAGAACGGGGAGGGCCTCGATTGGGCGATGGGGGAGGCACTGGCATTCGGAACATTGTTGGTGGAAGGCAAGCATGTTAGACTGAGTGGCCAAGATGTCGAACGAGGCACGTTTAGTCATCGGCATGCAATCCTTCACGATCAAGAAACAGGCGGAATTTATTGCCCTTTGGACCATGTCATGGAGAACCATAATGCAGAGATGTTTACGGTGTGTAACAGGTATAAAATTTCTCCTATATCGAAACTATGTTATTCGGACTTCGGGTCATGGTAATATCCCTGCATGTGGTTCTTTAATGGAGTATATGTCAATGTTGGCAGCTCTCTGTCGGAATTCGGTGTTCTCGGGTTCGAACTGGGATACTCTATGGAAAATCCAGACGCCATCGTTCTCTGGGAGGCGCAGTTTGGGGATTTTTCTAATGGTGCACAAGTTATATTTGATCAGTTTCTAAGCAGTGGAGAGGCTAAGTGGCTTCGGCAAACGGGGCTTGTCATTTTGCTTCCTCATGGCTATGATGGTCAAGGCCCCGAACATTCGAGTGCAAGACTCGAACGATTCCTTCAGGTTCGGATTCGAGGATCTATGTTATTCAAATTCAGAAATGAGTGTTGAATATGCGTATATATGTGTAATACGAGTTTATGTCCGATACGGATAACGACAGATGAGCGACGAGAATCCGTATGAAATTCCTGAAATGGATCCAACACATCGAAAGCAAATACAGAAATGCAATTGGCAGGTTGTCAATGTTACAACTCCTGCAAATTACTTTCATGTTTTAAGGCGACAGGTGAGTTAGAGCTCTGCATCTTTATTCCTCAAAAGATATAAACCGGTCAAATTACGCGGACCTGAGTGTGAGACACGAGTATATGTCCGACACCGTTATAACGGAAATCTTTATTCTTTTTGTACGGGTTTCAAATTCAAATCTCGTATTCATGACCGAATATGTTCCGAACAGAAATACTTTGATAAAAGTGAAGAGTCCGTGCAACATAAAACACTATATATGTATGGTTTTTCATTTTGTAGATGCACAAGGAATTCCGTAAGCCGTTGATTGTAATGTCACCAAAGAACCTGCTTCGTTACAAGTTCTGCAAATCAAACTTATCCGAATTCGATGATGTTCAAGGCCATGAAGGCTTTGATAAACAGGGAACCAGATTCAAACGTCTTATAAAGGATCAAAACAACCATTCGGATCTCGAGAAAGGTATTCGGTGACTGGTTCTTTGTTCCGGGAAGGTATGTTTTGTCTTCCTATATGTAAAACATTTGTGTTGAGAGAATACGGATCCGGAAAAGTTTGTGAAGTGTTGTCCGAGTCTCGAAAGAGTTGTGGAGTGGGAGTGTCCCCAATTACTTGAGGAGACAACCCCTGCAGAACTAAATAATTTGGGCATATGGGGTTCGAACTTCGAACCCATGTGTCCAATATGTCATGGGGTACGGTTCGAACCCATTACGTACCCCTTCGAGGCTTGAACGACAAGGCTTCTCCGTAAGTAGAGTTGAGAGACAAAATCCCCTAGACGGTACCGGACTTGATGGAAATCCGTAATCCCTTCGCGATCCAAAAAGTCGATTATAATTGTTATTGAAAATTTTTCAAGTTTATTATGAGCTTGACGAGGAGCGTCAAAAGCTTAATGCCAATGATGTTGCAATTTGTAGAGTGGAACAGCTTTGTCCCTTCCCCTTTGATCTCGTCCAGCGAGAGCTTAAGCGTTATCCAAGTATGTTCCATGAACTTTTGTGAAAATTTCGGGTCAGTTTCGGATTCTAATAATTTCCAGTTCAGGCCGTTTTGGATTTTGTGGTTGTGTTTGGGGTTGGGTCATTATGGGTTTAGATCATTTTAGGTTCTAGTACTTCAAGTTCAGCTTATTTCAAATTCAAATTAGATTGTTTTGTATTCGAGTCGGTTTTCGGTTTAAGTTGAACCAGTTTGAGTTATTAACTTTCTACAGTCGAATTAGGTTGCGTCGGATTTAAAATTAGGTTGATTAGATTAATTTTCATATTTGAATCAGAATTGACATTTAGGGTATGATCCTCATAAAAGTAAAAAATCGAACATTCCCTTATTAGATTTGTACTTAAGACTGATTTACTCACACCCGAGTCGAAATAACATAGCGTTACGGCTCGAAAAAGGTAGTTTTTGTGTGTTTATTTGCATTTTTTAATTTGTTTTCTTGAATGTATCAGATGCTGAGATTGTGTGGTGCCAAGTCGATGAACATGGGTGCATACACCTACATTGCTCCTCGTCTTTGCACCGCCATGAAGGACTTAGGTCGAGGATCTCTCAAAGACATCAAATACGTCGGAAGGCCACCGTCGGCCGCCACCGCCACCGGTTTACTGCAGGTTCACCAAAATGAACAAGCTGAGGTTTTAAACCTTGCAATGCAAACTGAGCCAATCAAGTATCCTTACAAGGGCAGCCCCATCCAAAATGATTTAATTTGTTTCTCTTGATTTCCAAAAGTTTTGAGGTCCTCTAAATTTTGAATCGGACAAATTGGTCCCAAATTTAGTCCATGTCAATTTCATAAATGAAGAATTAAGGACAAGTAATCACGACGTTAATATTTTCCTTCAATTTTATATCATTTTGATCGACATAACAGATTTAGCCCTAATGTGTTAATTCTGAAAAAATCAAAAAAATTCAGCTTTCAATATTTACAGAATATGCAAATTATATGTTAGCTTTTTATAATCAATATCAGATTGACATAATGTATAAACATTGAAAGTTATATTTGTTATCATGTCAATTAAAATTTTGTAAATTTGACAAAAAATATTAAAGCCACGATTAATTATCCTGAAATACTCATTTTTTGATTTGGCCAAAAAAAGAAATACTATTTTTTTAAATTTATAGGGACTAAATAGCTCATCTTTTACCTAGAGGGACCAGTTTATCCAACTTCGATTTTGAGAAGTACCTAAGAGATCATTTTACCATTGATAATATAATTCTTTTCGCACGCAATGTGTTGTTCTTTGTAATTAGTGTTTGAAAGGTCATTTTTTAAGGGTGAAGTATACAAATGGTCACTAAACTATCCAAAAAATACAAAATAGTCAGTTAACTTTCAAAAGTTACATAATGGACATTAAATTTTAATTTTTGTTACAAAATGGTCACTAAGCTGTTTATTGTCGTTAAATGAATGATGCGACAGTTACGAAAATTTGAATAATAACACATTTAATCTTTCATATTTACACATTCAATCAATTTAGTCCTAATTTAACCCTCATTATTAATGTTTAAATTAATTAGATGTGTAAATATTAAAGATTAAATGTGTTGTTATACAAATTTTCGTAACTGACACATCACTCAGTTAACGACAATTAACGGCTCAGTGACCATGGTTCTTGTAATGCTATTTTGTAGAACAATTTTTACTTAGGGAAAAGGAGGGGGAATTTGTTCCTAATGGGGTTTTGAGCCCATAATCTAAAGGAGAGGGAATGATGTCAATTGAGAGCTTGAACTACTTGCTCTAGAGATTATTTACATTTTGCAGACATTTATATTAACAAATCGAAGATTGATGAGAAAAAAAATCAAATATTTTCTTAAATATTAATTATTTTTATCATGTGTGACAGTGGTTTACTGCTATGTTAGTATTTGATGTATTAATTGTCAATAATCTCTAGAGCAAGTGGCTAAAGCTCTCAGTTGACACCTTCCTGTTATAACCGTTTTTTTGGATAGCCCAAATTCACTAAACCCATTACCATTCATACCCAATTCTCTAAATTGGCCCAAACCCTAAATTCAACCCATTAACCCTAAACTAAAAAACCCTAACCCTAATCTAATGCCAGTAGCCGCCACAACCACTGCGCCGTATATTATATTTTTTATCATACATTTTAATTTATTTTTGGTCATGCATTTTAATTTATTCGCACCACATATATTATATTTTTACATCATCAAAATTTTTAAAATTATTGTTTTCTAAAACCTCGAGAAATCGTATCCCGGGTGTATAGGGATGTGATTTCCTCGAATTTTTTCAGAAAATGAGAAACTGTGTCCCGGGAGCATAGGGATGCGGTTCTCTTAATATTTTCATGCATTTAAGAATCATACTTTAAATTTTAATCGAATTCGAAATTTCCAATAGCAAGACATTAAATAATCGGCTAGGTACCAATTTTGGGCGGTGTGGGGGTGCTAATCCTTCCCCATCCGTAACCGACTCTCGGACTCGAATTTTGAATCTCTGGTTTTATTTTGGTGTCCAGTCTACCATTTTAAAAATGATCGGTGGCGACTCCATATATTTTTTAAAACCGGGCAAGGGGTTTTCCAAATTAATTAAATAATTAGAAAAGAATTTTTAAAACAAATAAAAAAGAGCACTGGGCGGATTTGGGTGATTACAGCTGGATATCTCGTATAGATTATGTGTTCAAAACCCATTAGAGCAAATTTCTTCATCCCCTAGGTAAAAATTATTCAAAAAAATATTTGATGTATTAATTATGTATAGTTCTATGAATTATCAAATGAATTAGATGATTACATATCATCATAAAATTTAAAAATTAAATTTATTTAAATTATTATTAGCGATGTGTTATTATCTAATTTATCGATCATATATAAAATTATACCATGTATGTACATCAAATATTTTTACTAGTTATTTTGATGAAAGGGAAATTGTCTAAACAAGTGGCAAACTAAAAACCAAATTGTCCAACGATATGTAGGGTGAATAGACCAGATTCATATTTTTTTTTATCAAATTTAAAAACTCATCTTATTAAAAATATTTTTAATATTCACATTTCAATAGATTAATTAAAATTAATATTTATTTTTAAACTATTTTCTCTTAAATACTAAAAATCATAAATATATCTCATGTTTGCTTTTCGTGAAAAAATACCAATTAATTTAAATTTTAAATTTTAAAAATATTTTTATCGCATCTAAAACAAGGTTAGATTAATTAAAATTTTAAACACTAATAATTATTTTTATATAAATAGTTTTTTAAAGACCTAGTATTTTTCAAATTTACTCAAATAAGGGCCTAACTTTAAAACAATAAATTAATATATAGACTTATATTATTTTTTGTGTTTATATTAAGAATATATTTTGATACACAGACTGTACACATGTCTAATAATTTTAAAGTTTAGAGATTTTATTTAGGTTTAGTTTTAAAATTCAGGGTCTAGAGTTTACGATTTTAAAGTTGTTTGGGGGTATTTTATTTCTTTACAATTAAAATGAAGTACAATGAGGTATACATGTATAAGTTGGCTTGAGACTTGAGAGAAATATTGGTTTAAATCTTATTGTGTATAAGTTTTATTCGAATATATTTTGATTATCGATCTGATTATGTGTCGTAATGAAGAAGCTATTCACTTTGTGAATGTTCATGTAAAAGTCAACAGAGTTAAAATTATTGGAATATCATGTAATATGTAAAGGGGATTCGTTATAATTTTTCCGTCATCGCTTACTATATCTTCAAACGACAAATTGAATATACATATATATATATTTGGTTTAAATATACATTCGACACCTGAACTAAACACTTTTGCTCTCAAGTTGGAACTTAAATTTGACATTTCCTCTCAAGTTGGCACCTAAAGAAATTTTGCTCTCATGTTGGTACCCGAACTTTAATTTCATCCACTGGTTAGTCCCAAAACCTACACGTTCTATCATTCTAATTCAAAACAATTCAATAAATCTAACCCTTCATATTTAAAAATTCTATCAATTTAGTATTTTTTTTTACAATACCATCAAACCAAACAAGTCTATCTGATCAAAGCAACAGTTGGATAACTACATTTTACAATAAAACAACAAATTACTATTAAAATTTTATTATACTAGGAAATTAATATAGCATTTCCAGGAGAAGAGCAAGCAATTTAGTAGAATAATAAAGACAAAATTAATAGAATTTTAAATATAAATGGTTAAATTTATTGATTTATTTCGAATTAGGACCAAATTGATAGAATGCATAATTGGTACCAATTTGGGAGAAGGTGTCTAATTCAAGTACCAACTTGTGAGCAAAAATTCTTTAAGTACCGACTTGGGACAAAGTGTCCAGTTCATGTGCCAATTTGAGAGCAAAAATTCATTAGGTACCAACTTGAGAGAAAGTATATAGCTTAGGTACCAATTGTACATTTAAGCCTTTAAATTTCACAAGAAACTTCTATTTGCCTAAATTTGCCGTGTAAAACAATCTACCTTATTAGCGACGACTTCATCTTGAATTTTTGAGCTTAAGCCCCTACTTACGTGTCAAAGGCTCGAAAGGCAAAATTACTTTTAGCGACGTTTCTTCTGTTTCGGCAAAAGTGTTTCTTTGCTTGATTATTTCCTTGCTTTAAACACTTAAAATTATATTTGAGGTTCGTCAGTTTTATTATTTCTTTTTTGTTATACCATCAAATTTGTTAAAAATAATACGAAGATAAATAATATTTTTCATTTTTTGGATTTTGAATTCGAGGTCTTGAATGATTATTATTTTTTATAATCATCGATATCTAATTTATTGGTTAACCATTTTCGATCATGTATTAAAGAGGTTCATTATAGAGATGGCCACTTGTGGAGTCAAGTATTATATTGCGTGTCACTTGGCCATCTCTTTGTTTCGCAGTCGTGCATGATATGCTGAGTTCACTTAGATCTCGTGTGAATATAACATGGTGGCGGATGACATTTTCAAGCTAGCCTCAACGCAACGTTATCAACTTTCGGTTCTTGATGCTGCTCCTGAATCTGTTTAGACCCTGCTTGTAATATCCCAATTGTTGGACTAGTGACCAAATTATAAATTTTTGAAAGTTTAGGAGGTTAAAGTGTGAACTTGGAAAAGCTTGAGGACTAAAGTGTAAATTTCTTCAACAAGTGATTTTATTTAGTATAAGGGTGAATCTGATCGAAATAAGAACCTTGATATCAGTTTTGAGAATTAAGATACAGTAGAAGGTATTGAATTTGGATGAAATAAAATTGTTAAGCGTGCTCAGGCCAGAGAAATGTTAGGATGGGTGACCTCTGGGAAGCTCTCATAAAAGTGTTTCTAATCGATATTTTAGACTCAGTAAAAGTAAAGAATATTTGAATGGACTATAGATAAAGGATTTCTAAGAGAAATTTTATCTTATGGAGATTTTCGATAACTATCAGAATAATATACTGAGTTAAGAAAATTTAGTCTAAGTCTTTATAAAAGGAAATTTTTTAAGGTTTAAAAGTATCATGTGATAGATAGTGAGTTAAATTGGGTACTTTCAAACTTTGTAAAAGTTAGAGGAAAATTGAAGTGGGAATTGAAGTTCGGTGACTAAAATGGAAGTTTTGAAAGTTTTCTGGCCAAAGTATAAACTTTGGAAAAGTTCAGGGACCAAAGTGTAATTTTTAAAAGTTATGTAAGTTAACTCTGTAAATAAATAGTTCACCCCAAAGAGTGACCCTTTCGTGTTACTCAGATTTTTCGTACGAAGCCTATGTTAATGGCTATAAAGCTTTAAAGTTAGTAGGAAGAAAATTTGGAAATCGTATTGAGTGAAATTTGGATCGAATAAATGCCATAAATAAAAATCTAATATATTTTGGGAAATGGCTGGTTGGATTAGAACCAATTTGTTTCAATTTTAATGGAATGACAATTTTTAAGACATGTTGTAAATAAAGTCTAGTTGGAGGACAAATTGGTCATTTGCCATGGATGGCATTTTTGAAATATCTTGCAACTTTGAGGGTAAATTTGAAAGGTGAAAAAACATGGATTAAATCTTAGCTATTGATTTTTATGAGATTGAATCATGGCCATTATAATAAAAGGGCAAGATGGTAATTTTACTATTTAAATGAATTAAAAATTCATTTAATCTTTAACATGTGTATTTATTTTAAAAGAAGATGAAAACACAATATTTCCATCTTCTTGGATGTTCGAAATACTCAAAAATAAAAGGGGGCTAGGGTTCTCAAATTTTCAATATCAAAATTCAAGTATCAAAGTTAGATTTCAAGCAAAATTAATTGAGTTCTAAAAGAGATCGAAAGAGAACCTGTGATAAAAAGAAACATAAGAATCTCTAGTAAGCTTAGTGAGGCATACTATTCATGGCTCAGGTGAGTGCATTTCTAAATGTTTGCATTACATTGAAAATGACATTGCATTTCCCTATAATACATGATATGATACAATGCTCGACATGGCAAGCTTGATGGAATACCATGTACGAATTATTGTTTGCATAAATGATGACACATTATGCATAATGGCAATGCATATCTATACATGGAATATGGATAATAACAAGATTAAAATGAAACAAGATACACCCTGAGGATCCAAGCCCGTAGTGCAAATGGCACTAGCGATGTGTTTTTAATATAATGAGCAAAGAGCGTCCTTATATGAGGAGCAAAGAGCGTCCTCCCGAGTACGTACTCCACAAAGCACTACGGTGCAAATAGGCTACAGGGTTTCCATGGGCCTCTAGCCAGACACGTTAATAATAATACAAGATGGTTGCATGATAGATCATGAGCATGCAAATGACTGCATGATGATACAAGAATCACATGATAATGGTGATACATGATATTGAAGATATATGAATCACATGATAGTGGTGATACGTGATATTGATGGTATATGAATCACATGATATTAATGATACATGATCTATATGATACATGATACATGAAGTATATGGTAGATGTTACATGAATTATATGAAAATGATTATACATGGTATACACGATGTTGATGATACTTGATTTACATGTTATACAAATGATTACATGATTTAAGCATGACCATGAGAAGATACATGATTCATATGATAGAAATGATACGTGACAAAGGTGATACATGATACAGATGCTACATGATATACGATACAGATGGTACATGATTACATAATACATGAAAAAGAAGTACATGACATGTGAGATAGAAATGATACATGATAGAATACATGTTAGGCAAATGATGACCTAAAGAAGCATGACCATGATAGAGGACATGATATGTAAATGATTACATGATGAAAGCATGTCCAAGATAGAGAATATTTTATACAATAATAACATGATTTATATGATATTTATAATACATGATATATGTATATTGTGATATACTTGCCATGTTAGAGAGAAAACGAAATGCACTTTTATATATGACATATTGTATTACAATATTTCATGTTTTTTAAAATAAATAGGTTTAACTGCCTCACTAAGTTCGTACTTAGCGTGTGTCCTATGTCACACGTAGGATCCCTGGAAATTGTCTAACGAGGAGGAGCAGAAACTTGGGAAAATTGAAGTTACTATAGTAAGTTCAGTAAGCACGTCTTTACCATAATTTGATAGACTAGTGGGCATGTAAGTATTTTAAAGTTGAATTGTTTACAACATAAGTTTACAACGTAATTATATGTTTTTATGGATGGATAAGTTTAGAAATACTAATTGTTAAGAATAGCAAAATTTTTAGTATGGTTAAAATGTTGTTTAACCCTGATCGCGTAAAAATTTCAAAATCAAAAAAGGGTCTAGGCAGTGTACATAGTTTTCACCCTGAATTATATTTTTATTTCAATAACTCAATTATAAATTTTATAAACTAATTCAGGGTTAAAAATAGCTGCAATAGACTAACATAATTTTTTTATTTAGAACCGAAAAAGGGTTAAACATCAAGACAAAGTTTGGTAAAAAAAATTTACAAGTCAAGATTTCTTTCAATGACTCCATAACATCTTTAATGTATATTCGGCTACGAGTATACGTTAAGGGTGTTACACTGCTTGATCGTAATGTATCTGGCCCTTCTTATAGTAGAATTGCTTGTCTTTAGTCCCAGGGATGAAGCTAGGATTGTTGGGGGGATACAAATATTTGAATATGAGGGACAAATTTATAAATAATTTAATTTTTTTTTAAATTATATAGAAGTAAAAGGTGTAAAAATAATTTTTGAGGGGTGGAGGCAATTGCCCCTCCCTACCCACATGTAGTTTCATCACCGCTAATCCCTAAGTTGATATATTCTTCCATTCAAAAAAAATTTGAGTGTCACTTGATACTCCAATTTTTTTAAAAAAATTATATAAAAATATTTAAAATAAATTTTATATCACTGTAGAAGAATATTATAAAAGAATGTTAACATTGTTTTCTTTAATTTTTGACACCACAATTTAAATTTTTTAAATTATGACATTCAAATTTAGTTTTTTTGGCTATGCCATTGAAAGATGACCCTCCCAATCTAATTTTTTTCATGTACAATATCATAATTCAAACTTTTGATGTTGTTCGAAATTTAATGAATTATTAACAATAATTTTAACAAACAACAAATTAAATTATTTTCACCAAAAAAATATTTCTAAATTAAAGAAATGACAAATGAGGAGAATGAGAGGTGGTTGAACAAAATACAAACAATCAACAATTAGTGGCGACTAGTCAACTTTTGTCGCCAGTTATGACTTAGCCAAAAACCCTTATTTTAATTTCTTTAATTATATTTAATTAGTGAGTTTTGTTAATAATTAATTACATTTTAAAGTAAACTATTTTAGTTGACGATGATGTAGACATTAAACTGTACACAAACCCAAGTTGAAAGTGTAATTAAATACATTTTGGAGATTAAATTTTGAAAAATACTTTGATACATAAGCTTAAAGTTTGCACAAATCCTTTAATTTTAGGGTTTAGGGATTTAGGGTCTATTGTTAAAATTTAGAGTTTAATGTTTAAAGTTTATGATTTAGGGTGTTAGGGTTAGAAATTTAAGTTTTAAATTTTATAATTTAAATATGAAAAATTGTGTAAAAAAATTTACACAGATTGTGCATTCAAATATAACTCTTAACTTTTATCAAATTAAAAAAATAAAAATTATGGGACTTCGAAAGTTTGATCCTTATTACGAGCATGTAGCAGCTTTAAAATTTGTGGCCGTGAAAAGAGGAAGTAGATTATTGAGTGGAATTTGATTATGATTTTATTGATGACTTCACCACATACTTCAAAACTACATGACCAGCAAACATTGACTCTTGAAATCTGAAACTTTGTGAAGCTCTCAATAGTCAAATTCAGTGTCCTTTCCCTTGCCTTTTCTGATAGCTAGTTTTAGATAGTAGCTATGTTTATGTTTATTTTGATAGCTAGTTGAATTTTTAGAACGCTTTCAATTTAGTTATTAGACTTTTAAAACTTACATTAAATTTTTAATTTATTTTTATTATGGTCATTGTCGTTGGCCGTTGTTAAAAAATGTTGATATGACACATTAAAATCTTCTTCCAGAAAAACCTTAAGTTTCAGAATTTGCTGTTGCTACAAAAGGCCAAATTTCTGAAGATTAGAGTGGTAGTTGGTCAATTCCAACGATGGTAATTGTCAATTTTTTGGAGAATAAGACTTTAACATGTCACATCAGTATTTTTTAACAACAATGATCCTAATAAAAGCGAACTAAAAGCTTAATAAATGTAATGCAAGTTTTAAAAGCTAGGTAACTAAAGTGACAACGCTCTAAAAGTTCAGTTACTATCAATGTAATTATCCTAAAAATAAATAGATAATACAACATATATGAATTATTAAACTTAGATTCAAACAGTAACTTTTAATCATATGTTTTTAATTAGTGGATGAGTAGTTTCTAATAATCTTGTAAATGAAGGATCGAATATGCAATTAACCGTACAATTTGTTGGTGGAATTGTAAGACTTTTAGTTTCAATAATCAAAATTCAATTCCCTGTAATTCCAAATACCGGAAAAAGAAATGTCAAATATTGTTAACTAAAAGTTTTTAGCAGACACCAACTAGGTCAAGTTTCTTAAGTAAGGTAGGTCGAGAGAATCGTTCTCAAAATAAATTTTTACAGTATTTAATATAAATTAATCAATTAGTATATTGAATACTGATAACTATACTTCATCAAATTTGAGCTAAATAAAACTTAAGCAATACGGAATTTAAGATTAAGTTCAACTCATCAATACGGAATGTATATATTGTCATCTTCAATTTCAAGCACAAAAATTAATTGTCCATTTTCGGTGTCCCTTTCTATGCCTCAATACTAAAAAAATTAAATTCTAAGTTCTAACTCTAATTTTAAAAATACACTTTACCCTAAATTCTCTAAACCCTAAACTTAAACCCCTAATCTTAATATTCAACCTTAAACATGAATTTTTAGCGTAGAAACATAAATATGGGACATCAAAAAGGGACAAAACATTCGAAATTGTGCTTAAGTGCATTCGAAATTACAACCTTCAAAACATAGCAAATGAACTAAGACTTGGGGTCTATTTGATAAACCATTGAAAACAATCAATTCATTAAAAATTAATAATTTTCATGATTTAATTTTTTTTACCGCATTTGATAATCTAAAATTAAAACTATTCATTAGAATTTTTCAGTTTAAAAATATGGAAAATTTTAAGTAGATAAGGACCTATTTGTCAATTAGTAGAGAATATTTTCAACGCTTTTCATTTTTTAATTATGTTATTATTTAAAATTTATATTTATCAAACATTAATTTTAAGCAAAATACCAAACACTTTTTAATTTAAAATTTTTTCAATATTTAATTTTACAGCCCTTAATTTTTTTTTCAGTTTGTCAAATAGAATTTCAGTCGACCAAAGATTTTGAATACTAGTAAAAAATAATAAGGGATAAAGCATGTATTAGTCCCTGGATTTGACTACTTTTCCCACTTTGATCCCTAATTCTTTTTACCACATTAGTCCCTGAATTTGTAGTTTGTATCACAACCTAATCCCTCATTATAATACCATTAATTTGAAGTTTAGAGGACCAATAAAAATCTGCCATGTGGCACATTGTAATACATTAAACATAAACAATTAAATAAAAAAGATTAAAATAATTAAAATAATTGCTATCCCCCTCCCTAACAAACCCAATCTTCTCTAAACATGCAAGCTAAACTCAAATAAGCTTAGTGTTAGGAAACTCAAATTCAACTTCTTCCATAGTTGATTTTGCAAGGACTAAATTACAACAAACTATTAAGTTAAGTCGTCAATTTCTTTTGGATCAAAACATTCTAACACTGGAATGCAGTTTCAAATTCCAGACATAAAGGATTGCTTGTAATAAGAATCCATGTCTGCACATTTCAAGAGTATCATATGTTACAAACTTCATAATCGAGCCGAAATACTGGTAGAACGATTCACAGTTTTGTCGAATTCGATGATCAATATGGTTATGGAGAAGAACAGGCTCAGAGCTTTATGTTAGGGGCGGACTTATAAAATTTTAGGGGATAAAAATAATTTTTTAATAGAAAATACATAAAAATTTTAAAAAATTTCTAAGCTATATATGATTTTCAAACTTTTAGGGGACGACAGCCCCCGCCAACCCTGGGTCCATCCTTTTGGTTACGAAAGAGTTTAGAAGAAACAATCTATTGCAGGAGCTTCCTTGCCAAGCTTAAACAATTCCAAATCATCCTCCAATGGAGTCAAGTTCAAATCCAAGCACAAAACTCTTCTGCTATTAGATTTCTTCAAGCTCAAGGGATCATCCCGGTGCTGGCTTTCGCTCAAACCAGTCCTATGCCTCCTCATATGTCCTCCCAAGGCTTGTCCAATGGCGAATTCCAGCCCGCAGATGGAGCACTCGTGCGTCTTAGGCTTTGCCGGCGGTTGATTCTCTGTCGATCCGCTATCTCCTTCGATCAACTTGGATTTCTTATGGCTGGCCCGGTGGCATCCAAGAGCTTGGAACGAAGCGAATTGCCGATTGCATGTTCGGCACTCGAAAACCCTACTAGGGTTGCTGTCGTTGGTGTTGACGATGGCATGTTGGTCGTAGTAGTTGTTTCCTCCCAAGGAGGATCAAACAATTTGCCAAAGCTAAACTGCTCTCAATTTCAGTAGGAAGACTTCTCTTCATGGTTTGTTTTGGTTGGGTTTGATGTGAAAATGCAAGGTGTTTTAGGGTATTTGATTTTCTTTTTTCAAGTAAGAATTGAGTGAAATGGGATATATATTTATAGGTTTGTTGGAAAGAAAAAGGCAAGTTTTAACTTTTAAAGTTGACCTTTTGGAATGACATTTGTACTTTTATTTGCTGTGATATGGTATTAAGTCCTTTAAATAATATCAGATAAAGCGGATTTTAATAAAAAAATTTAGAGAGTCTACTTAAAAATTTATGAAAATTTTAGAAGCATAAGCTAAATTTTTTGAAAATTTTAGATTGTCTAATTTAAAATTTTGTAGGTCTAACTAAAATTTTCAAAAAAAATTGAGACTTAATGAGAAGTTTTAAAAAAATTTAAAGGGACTTAATTAAAATTATTTAAAGAAATTAAAATTTAATGAGAATTTTAAATTTTTTGAAATGAACAAATGTTAATTGTCCATAATTTTGGGTCATTCGCCTTTGATGTTAGGGAGTTAGAATCTTAGTGTTGTGAAGAAAGACGAAGCTAGGTCAAATAATGAGAGAGACAAATTACTTAAATTTAAAATAATAGGAATTCAATAAATATTTAATCTAAAAAATTAATGGGCAAAAACTTAATTTAAGTTTAAAAATAAAGGTTTAAAATGTTATTACACCAAAAATTTTGGAAGGACAAAAGCCAATTCCAATATATATATATATAGTTTTGAAAATCTTAAATGAAAAATAAGTGCTTAAAGTATGTCTTTTTGAACTTTAAGTGCCTAAAGTATTTTTTTATAAAAATAAGTGCATAGAGTTTCAAAAGTTATAATTTTAAGTGCCTGGTAGTTAGCTACAGTTAAAAAAATGTTAACCAATACAAAATTGACACGTGTCATTTTTATTTTTTAAAATTGTTTTTTAATAATTTAAAATTTTACAAAAAATCTTGAAATTCTAAAACTTTCTAAAATAGTCTCCAAATCCTCACCGTTGCCGCCGCCGGTCGCTGGCCCCACCCTTTCAGTCGTCGGACTCAACCGACTATTTTCCCTCACTCGCCGTCGCCGAAAACCTGCGAACGGTGTGCCAACCGAACATTGAACGTCGAACGTGAAATAACTGTTCGATTGGCACACCGTTCGCCATTTCCGGCGATGACGAGTTTGGGAAAATGGCTGACTAGGTTCGACGACCGAACGAGTGTGGTCAGCAATGACGGCTGGTAGTGGCAGCGGTGAGGATTTGGGAATTTAGGGATTGATTTGAACATTTTTGTAAATTTCAGATTTTTTAAAAAACTTAAAATTTAATTTTTTTAAAAAATAATTAAAAAATTAATATTCATGCCATTTATTGTGCTTTATTTAAATGGATAACGTTTTCTTAACGGCTGGACACTTAAAATTATAACTTTTGAAATTTTAGACACTTATTTTTAAAAAAAAATTTAGACATCTAAAATTTGAAAATAATATACTTTAAGCACTTATTTTTCATTTAAGCCTTTTGAAAAAAACAAATTGAGTTAAAAGAGAGTTAATCTCGTAAATGATTTTCAAAGAATTCAAACTTGATCGATAAAACTGATATTTATAGTTATATAAAAAATCCAAACATAAAAAAATGAGATTCAATATATAAAAGAATGAAATAAAAATGAACAACTACTTTATAAAATTCTTATTTGCAATGTAATAAAGCTATGGTATCGGCGTGTGCAGGGTTTTGAGTATGAAATCAGTTCGGATAGTGCACACGTCAGCATGACCGAGTTGCTGAGCCGAGACTCACGAATCGAGCGAGTTGGAAGTCTTCTCTTTGAAGTTAGAATCTTCAAATCGTCTAGAAAAATTCCAACTCTCTCAGCAAACATGGTGTGAAGATCAGACCCAATAATACATTTACACGTGGAGTTGAATGTCTATTGAATATTAGGCGGCGGATGATGGTTTGTAGCATGATTTTATGAGAAAATGTTTCTATCCACTAGTGTAAAATTTGTTTTTTTAATGTTCAAAAACTAAAATTTATTTTTTATAATCGAGTCTAATTAACATTTAAATACTTAATTTAAGTTTGACATTGCTTTTGAAAAATGCTTTTAAAAATTCCGTCAGAAAGTAATTTTAAAAAGTTAATTATAAAATTTTTAGTGTTTGCATTGTTGTCAAAAAATATTTTTAAAAAGATAAAATATCTATTTTTGACATAATATTGTAAAGTACAAATAAATAAACGTAAATGATGTTTAAATTTGTTATCATAAAATTTCTTAACATTATTATATATGAAATAAATCAACCTAAATAATAAATATATAAAATCCATGACAATTTATTAGTAATTTTTATATATAAAATATAAACTTTAAATATTTCTAAATAATTAATATAAAATTTGAAATTAAATATAAAAATTTAGCCTCTAAACTATACATTATTATTGTAATATAACTAAATATTAATTTAATATATTAAAAATTATTATATTTAATATTATTTTATAATATTAAATATTTTTATAAATTATTTTTATTTAAAATATTAATTTTTAATATTATTTTAATAATTATATTTAATATATATAATAATTACTTTATTTAATATTAAAATATTAATTTAATATAATAATTAGTATTATACTTAACATTATTTTAATATATTAGTGTTAATAATTACGGGTAAAAAAGTGACTTCACGCTCGAAAGTGTTTGGTATTGCTTAGGGGTGAAAAATCACTTTTTTGAGCAAAAGTTCATTTTTAAGCCATGCCAAAGGGGCCTTAGAGTTTTAAAGTTTTAAATTTATGGTTTACGAGTTAGGATTAGGGGTTAGATTTTTAGGATTTTGAGATTTAAGGTTAAGGATTTATATTTTATATTTTAGAGTTTAAATAGACAAGCTTGTGTAGAGAAATAAGAAAATCACATTGTCTATGCATGGAATATTAACTCTACTTTTATTTATAATCGAATTAATAACCATAAATTTATAAAAGATTTATACATTAGGGACGAGCACTGGTCGGGTTGAATCAATTTTTTGGTCGATCTGAACTTGGCCTGACGTTTAATGGTGTCCCACTCGGCTTGAAATTTTGGGAACAAAATCCTGCTTTCGACTTGATCTGACAAAGATAAAATTTTAATTTCATTCAATAAAATAAAGAGGTAATTAAAAAAATAGATAGGGACAGGGATGGAGCTCCCTTGGGGCCCAAGGGCACCTTGGCACCTGCTATAAATTTAATATATTTGATAAGTTTTGGTCAAATAACAATTTGGTCCCTTGTAAAAATAAATATTCAAATTTAAAAAATACAAGAGTTTGTCAAAATATATAATTAAGTAGGGGTTGAACTAAAAAAGAATGAGCATGTATCCTCAAATGTTTTGGTCTAATATTAATTTAAGTCCTTATAAGTTTAAATATTTGAAAAAATATGCTTTGTTCCATGAAATTTGAGCTTAAATACTTAATAAGCTCTTGCATTTTTTTAAATTCAACATTTTAGCCCATGACAATATTCAATTCTGACTCCGTCCCTGAATAAGAACATTATAACAAATATCGCTAAATATATTGAGAGTGACTATACGATTATCCTAATTCAAGTGGAGCCAGGTAAGAGATTTTTCAACATAAACTTGAACTTGATCTAACACTTTATTCTTTAAAAAAAACCTAGTTCAAACCTAAGTTAAAAAAATCAAGTCGAGTTTGAATAATTTGACCATTCTCATAAATGATGAACCAGAATGAAAACCGAAGACAACGCATGCATAATTAATATATTATATTTAAATTAAACTAACTTTAATTCCATATTGCAAATTATTTATAATTTCCCACCAACTTCTTAGCGCCAAAACGTTTATGTGAATGTTATGTCAATTGTGAAGAAGTTTTCTTACAAAAGCTACGCAATAGAGTGCAATTTGCCTAAAATTGTCGTGTCAAAACATTAGCGACGACGTAAGCTTGAATTTGTTGACCTGGAAAAACTTCAATACACAGCTTGTATAAACTTTAGTTTACACATATCTTTTAGTTTTAGAGGTTAAGAGTTTAGTTTAGGGTTTAGAGTTTAGGGATTTAGGCTGTAGTGTTTAAAATTTAAAGTTAATATTTAGTATTTAGAGTTTAAGGTTTAATTTTTTAAGGTTTAAATACTAAGATAACACTCCCAACAGAATACTATAATAAATAAAACATAATACTATATGCAACAATTATATATATGAACGATTATAACAAAACAAAAATATTAAATCACTACAACAATATACAAATGAATCTAAAACAAAATTAGGGCATAAGCATAAATATATAAACATTATTTAATATAACATATTATTATACGGTATATTAAAATTGTTATAAACATATTATACGCAATATAATAAAGTAATAATATACAAAAATACAACAACATAATACACTAGGGATTAAAATAAAATGAAAGACAAATTAAAGAACCAATTCAATGGCAAAGAAAGGACCAAATTAAAAGATATGGAAAATTTAAAAGGACTGAGAGAATAAATAATTAGAGGCGGAGATCCTTATGCTGTAATATTTCCATTTTTGTTTAACTGTTCGGACCTAATTAAAATGAAATCAAAATTTCGTGGGGAAATTAAAACAACAAAAGTGTGATTGAGGATGAAATCGGAAAAGTTAAGGAACTAGGAGGGACTCGAAGCGTGATTTCTCCACGAGGAAGGGCACTAGTGTGAACTAGTTTGGAGTGGGGGATTTACGCTGTAATTTACCGTTTTGTTTTGATTTATGACCTTAAAAAAATAAGGGTAAACAGATTCACTTTCCCTTCGCTCTCATTCCAGCCGTTCCCCTCCCTCAACTCCCTGTTTTATTTTTTATGAACCCTAAAACACAATCAAGCCCCCCTTCACTTAAATCTGGTGGTCTTTCGGATTAAAAAGAAAAATAAAAAGAGTGATCGGCTTGGAACCATTCATCGGTGGTCCGTCCTTAACGCCGTAGACGGCGGTGGCGGTTCGAATTCGAACCAAGGTAAACTCTAAAAACACTCTTTTAGCCTTTTTTGCTTTCTATGATTTTATTCGAATAAAAAATAAAAAGTATGCCTCTTTTTTTCGCACTCGAAGCTTTGGATCTGGAATTTTTGTTTTTGCTTTTGCTTTTTATTTCTTGTTCGAAAAAGGAGTTGAGTTTACATCCATCTATCGGGTTTTATATACACGTCTTAATACATAAAAAAAATACAGAAAAGAAATCTTTATTTATGGCTGATTTTGCCCTGGCATGATGATGTTCCGATAATAATAACCTGTCTCTGGTTTTTCAGGCGGCGCGGCAGTGCAGATTGGGGGTGGAGCAGGCGGCCGGTCAGAGCGGGTGGCAGTGGCTGGCGCGTGGCCTTCTCGCGGGCATTGAAGTGACGCCACGCGCGGGGAAGGTTAAGAGTGCGGCGGCAGATGAAAGGATAAGATAGGTTGGCTAGGGTTTCTTTAGTAGTTAGGTTAGGGTCATTAATTAGAGTATTTTTATTAATTTTGGGTATTTGGGCCAGATCTTTTTTGGGTATATGGGTTTGGGCTTGATTGGGTCTTGGGTATATTGGATATAGGTATGGGTTGTATTGGGTATTTGTAATTGGGTTTGATTGGATTTTGGGTCATGTAAAGGATGATGTTTTGGAAATGGACATTTGGTGTTTGATTTTAAATAGGATGTTGGTTTTAAATTTGGGTTAGAGCCCGCACTAAAATGGGTCATTACAGTCAACAATGTCAATTGAACTAAGTTAGATAGGCAACCACACCAATAATTTACTTGCGATCTTACAAACCATTTTACAAACATGTCACAGTAACATCAAATTTCACAAACTATTTCCAATAACCTTGGAAGAACATACAATAACTAGGATACTGGACTTTCAAGCCCCAACAAACAAAGTGATTGCTCTATTCAGAAACTTGGGTGCAGGGAGCAGTACTGGCTGCAATGCGATCAAATGGGATCAATGGGCCAGGCAGGTTGAATCGAGGTTCTACACATTTCCAGTGAACAATGTAGTTACACCAATTCTGTTGACACTCGGCAGATAGATCGTCGCAGTGCCGATGACATATATGGCATTCAGGGTAGTCGTAGACCTTTCGGGTGAAAGTGAGTGGGTGCGGGTGATCCTCTGATGCGTAGCTCTTCCCGATCTTCATAAACGAGTATCTATCAACAGCACAGCTGCGATGAACAGAATTGTCACAAATTGCACAATGGTAGAACCATTGGCTTGGATTTCTTCTTGTTTCACAAATGTCACAATAATGGTATTTTGAATAAGTGTTATCTTCATGATATGTAAGCATGAGGGGATGTTCGTCACACTTGTGTCGAACCTTGTTGGGAAGCCTAAGACAAATGTAGTCCACAGCAAAGTTGCACTCTTTGCATGCATACGCATACGCTAGTTTATTTCCGCAACCATTGCAATGCCCTTCGTACTTTCCGAAAAAGGTAAGGGGGTGTGCATGGCCTTGGCATGCAATTGTGTCCGACTGTTGAAAACAAACAAGGCACAAACAGTCCTTACACACATTACATTGGTAGGCCAAACCATTGTTGAACTGAAAGAGACAGTTTGCACACCGAATAATGCCATCAAAAATGAGGGTGATGGGACGTTGGTGAAGATGGTTCCAGTGAAACATCTTCTTAGGCAATTCAGCACATGCTTTGTGGAGAAAGAAATCACATTGCGAGCAATAGTAAAATGAAGTCGAGATGAACAACATGCAGCCATCGCAGTATCTGTCATCCTTAACATCGTCAACGAAAATTAAGTTGTGAGGATGGCTCACATGTTTTATCTCCGTCGGTACCACGACATTTTCTCCAAACTCGGCCTCTTTAATAACAACAAAGGCTGAATTGTTGTTAAGCAGCTCATCCATTTCTTCGGACTCATCATAGAACTCGTAAAATCCGTAATCTTCTTGTGCACAATTTATATGGACAAGATAATTACAGTCAGAACAAGAATAACACCCATGCTTCGAATTCACCTCCTCGGAGCAAATGCTGCATTTCCCTGGTTTGATCTCATGTTTCCCAAGGAAGAAAGTGTGGGAAATCGGATGACGGTGTCGCGGAAACCTTTTGATGGCGGGCTGCAATGAAATGCACTTTTCATGGACTATGAAACCACACGGAGAACATATGTAAGAGACACAATCTCCGGTTGTTCCACATGCATCACAAATGAATGGGACTTGTCTCCAAAACAAGGTGAATGGGTGCTCATGAATTTCACCTTTGACAGTAGGTGTTGGAGAGACACATTTAGCATGAAGGCCAAACATGCAGATCGAACAATAATAAACAGACGAGAAACCATGTGTTTCTCTACAGATTCGACAAAGGAGGAATGTCGAATCGATCCGCAGGACAAGAGGATGTTCACGGTGACAAGGGTGGTTAATTTTAGTCGGACGCTCAGCACATGCAACATGAAGGACAAACTTACAAGGTGGACAACAATAAACAAGCCCCCTAAGTTGAGTTTCTCGGCATATTTGGCAAGGTAAACGTTGGCCATTGAACTGTAAAACTAGAGGATGTTGGCTGTGAAGAAGATGATTGATTTCAGTAGGTAGGCCAAGACATTTTCTGTGCATGTGAAATCCAGAACCTAGAGAAACATGTGGAGAATCTAGTAATGGTTTCCGACATGCAAAACACTCGGTTTCTTTAAGGTTTTCAGTTTGGTTTTTTTCAGAAGAGACCAATGGATCGTTTAGGGAAGCATCATCAAACTCCCCGAACCTTTTCTCAGCAATGGTTTTTGAGAACAAAGCACATTCGATATGAAAGTCTAACTTACAAGAACAATGATAAACAAAATTCTTACATCTTCTGTCACAAAATGAACAGATAGCCCATGAACCTAGATATGGTGGACTTGCTAGAAGTTGAAGGTTGTGGTCGGGATGAAATGGATGGTTTACCTAACAAAATGTATAAACAAGTTAGTTAGCTGTAGTTAAGTAGAATTTATACCGGCGTAAATATGCTTTAGTTAAGTTAACTAATTAATATCTAACTAACTTGTTTATACATACTGTTATTACCTCGGAGGAGGCCTCGAAGCATTTCTTGTCGAGGTAAAACCCGCACTCCGCGCAGCTAAAGCTTGGACCCGATACCGGTTCCCCGCATCCCGAGCAAGAAGCCTTCTGAACTGCGAAGCTCTGCTCTTCGGTGAACACCAATGGATGTTGATGGCTAAAATGGTGAAACTCCATTTCTCCCTTTTCTTCTCTGGTTTCTATGTGAATTCGTGGGTTAAGGAACAGCCAAATGTATTAGTGGGAGCTTAAGCCAATGGTTCAAATATTTATAAAGTTCCTTCGATGATAAGGTATAATTAACCATAAAAATACTTTCTATTTTAATCAACTTAAGGACCAGTCGCCGACTGCCGAAATTCATCATTTTCTTTATTCTCGTATTTCACATCATTTGTTTTATTTTTATTTTATTTTATAGATTTTAATAAATAATTTTGTCCTAGCCCATGAGGTTATCTTGCACTTAGAAGAAGTGGTAATTTAATTCTTTGTTGGCATAGTAAATATAAGAGAAAAAAATGTCTTCGTCTTTAGAGAAACAAAAAAATATATAATATATATTAAATATTTAAATTTAATATTAAATTAAAAAAATGGGCGTTGGCACACTTTATTCTACCTTTTTGATAGATTTTTCTTTTCTTTATCAGTCGCTTTTTTATCAGAGTTGGATTTAACGTTATCACGACTGATCAAGATGACACTCTTTTGGTTATCCTATTGATCTTCCTGTTTTGACCCTCAAAATGAATTTGGATACGCCTCACAATCATCGTTTATTGTTTACGATTGAGTTGTGGTAATGATTGTGTTGTCAACGTGTCTTATTGTAATATGCATTTTTATATTGTTTGTTGATGGTTTTACTTTTCACTATTGATCTTTGGTGATCTTTGTATCTATCTTGTTTCAAGTCTTTGGGTTGAATTTTTATCTTTTTCTTGTATGGTACTGTTACGATCTCGAGACATTGGTTTCTTGCTTCAATGGTTATTGGTTATAAGAGCATGTTTGGATTAGGTGTATTTTTACTAAAGTATAAACTTTTATTGTAATTTTGATATATCATCGCATTATAACTTTTTAGAACCGGGCCAAAACAGAATCTAAACATTATCTTTAAAATTTTCCTTCTCTGTCAAGTTTTCTAATTGGTTTATCTATATCCTATAATCCAATGGTTAATAGTGTTTAACAAATAATTAACACTTATTTTAAAGAAAGTGTGGATATAGATATGTCAAAGTGTAATCAACAAAAAAAGAAAAAGAGAATAAAACAAAGAGGGAAGAAAAGAATTTCACTTTATGCTTTTTCAAGCATAACTTGTGAATCAAGTAACTTAGATTAACAAACAGTTGTCTATTTTATTCCATAAGAATATATATATATATATATATATATTATACACTTTAATATAATAAAATTTTTGACTAACGGATTTAAGATGGTGTCCTCCTTCTAGAATTTTTTTATTAATAATTAGAGAGAAAAAATACTTATAAAAAACTAGTTCATATATTAAAAGAGTTATAAAATACATCAGCAGCATATTTAATTAGTAAGAGGATACATGTATAATAAAATATAAAAAAGATAATTGTAAAAATAATAATATTGTTTAATTTCTTAATTCTCTTGTAAATTTAAAACAATCACTCAGTAAAATATAAGGAATTATTTAATGGTATAGAGTTATTTATTTTCTTTCGATGATTCAAATTCGAACAATGTTATTTATATAGAATAAAATAAAAGCTTAACTACAAAATAAGTGTTCAAACAATGTCTCTTTTTTGTAATAAGTGTCTAAAGTTTCATTTTTAGCTGAAATAGGTGTTTAAAGTTTTATTTTTTTAGCTGAAATAGGTGCATGAAATATTTTTTGGCTGAAATAGGTGCCTAAAGTTTTATTTTTGGCTTGTTTTAAAGTCAACTGGGGTACCTACTTTGACATTTATTTTAACCAAAAATGAAACTTTAAGCACATATTTCAGCCAAAAAATACTTTAAGCACCTATTACAAAAAGAAGACATAGTTTAGGCACTTATTTTGTAGTTAAGCCTAAAATAAAATATAAAAAACATAAGATATTAAAAAGCACTCTAGATATTTTGAAGATAAACTCAGAAATCAAATAAACAGAGCCAACTACTTTTTGTTTTGATTTAATTATCAAATTCCTAAGTTGTGCCATTCTTTTTTTTTTTTGCACTCATCGAAGTAAAAAAAAAAAGAAAATTATAAAGAAAAGAAAAGAAAGCTCCTAATGTAGTTTCTAGTTAAAATTATTAGTATAAACGAAGAAAAGAATTATGTTCTTAAAATCTTGGAAGGCAAAGTAAAAATTCTTTTCTTGTTCTTCAACTTATTCTTTTTAAATTTTACTTTTTTATTTTCCTTCTTTAATATAAAGAGATAAAATATATTTACAGTATATATTTTTGGATTAAATAGAGATGTATTATATTCTCATATCGAGATTTGAACCCATACAATACGAGCATCCTTAGTCACTATATTTACACTATATTTTTTGATACACGGATTGTATAAACTAAAATTTATACAATTTTGCATATTTAAACTCTAAAATCTAATTCTTTAAGCTTAAAATTCTAAATCCTAAATTCCTAAACTATACACTCTAAACTAATGAAAATATTTTGATGTGTGGGTTATGTAAACCTTAAGTATGTTAATTTTAGAGTTTATGAATATTATTTAGAGTTTAGGGTTTTAGGTTTTTAAGGTTTAGAACTTAGGGATTAAGATTAAAATTTAGTATTTATGGTTTAGAGTTAGGGTTTAAAAGTTTACATTTTAGAATTTATGTTTAAAATAGACAAGTTAGGTAAAATTTATTTTAGAAAACACATATATAAAAAAAATAACTCCTAAATTAAGAGTATTTTTTTTGATATACACGTGTAAAAAATTACACATTCTTGCTCATGTACTCTTTGGAAACTTAAATCTAAATCAACCGACATAAACTTTAAACCCTACAAACTAAACCCTTAAGCCATAAACTAAATCTCTAACTTCTAAAAACGAAAGGGTTGTGTAGTCTAAAAACTACGGCATGTGTATTGGATAACTTTTTCTAAACTAGACTTAAACCTTAATAGACAAATTTGTGTAAATTAAAGCGTATACAGTTTATGCATAAAAAGTTCCCTATACTATAAGATCATCTGATACTAAGCATATAACAATCCCTTACATAAATCATGCATATAATATAAGATCAATCATCACCGTCGGTGATAATTCTAAACATGTGTAATAAGAGCGATCACACAAGACCCTAGAAAAATAAAAGATCAAAATAATTAAGTTAAATGCTTAAAAGAAAAAAAAAGCAAAAGATTACTTATGAATTAGTGATGAAACACATGAAGAAAACAATATATTATTGTACTTTATAGATTTTGAGTCATTTTATGTTATATTTTATTCAAAAATCAACCTATCACACACATAACTTCCACAAATACGGGAGAGGTGTGCCGAGTTGTCATAAATTGCACAATGGTAAAACCAAGTATCGGGGCGTCTTTCTTCTTCACAGACATCGCAATAATGATATCCTGAATAATCATTATCTTCGTGATAGGCGAGAACGAGACGACGCCCGTCGGCCAAGCTGTTTGTGGATATAAAATGGCACAACCAGAATGCAGAGTGAAATTGTAAGGCCTGCATCTATACACACAGGAAGAGAAGTCAGTAGTGCCGGTACCACAAGCAGGTGCTTATGTGCTCGACTTGCTACGAACGACGGCATCGTAGCACACCAAACACATATATGTTCGTTGCACCAATAAACCTTACATTTGTAGGCAAAACCACTACAATACAAGTTGCATCCTGCACATATGAAAATGGAACATGGAATAAGGTCGAAAGGGTGTTGGTGAAAGTGACACGAAACTTTCTTTTTCTTCGGTAACATGGCACACGAGACGCGGAGACGAAACTCACAGTCAGAACAACCGTAAGAAGAAGTCGTTGCGAGTTACGAGTTGACTGCAGCAATCATAGTAACTTTGATCCTTGATCACTCAATACTAAATTATGTTGATGGCTAAAATGTTTTATCTCCGTATCCATCACATTTTCCCCAACTTTGATCGTTTTAATACCGAGAAAGATTGGGTCCGTAGTGCCGACTTCCGACATTGCATCTTCAAATTCTTCTTTCGAATCAAATTTGCAAAACCATCGAGCATCCTGTACTGGCAAGGAAATGCATTTCTTATGGATTATCATGCAAACATAAGAAACAGTACACAATCTGAAGTTCATGAACAATCTGAAGTTTGGAAAGTTGCAGTAACATAAACTTTTTAAATTGATTGAAATTCGAATGAGTGTAGGATACATGTACGTGTGCTGAGAAAAAGATCAATTCGAACCGGAATCACGAGAGCCGAGAAGCTTTTAAATACTCCTTCAACACAAGTGAAAACTACAGCAAACTTGGTTAAAAATCAGATGAAGAAAGATGTCATACACAATGTCAGCAATTGCAACCCCAATGAAGGGACCGAGCCAATAGACCCAATGGTTAGTCCAGGTCCGGCTGACCGAGCCAATAGACCCAATGGTTAGTCCAGGTCCGGCTAACAACGGCAGGACCGATCGACACTGCCGGGTTCATCGAGGCGCCATCAAAAGCACAACCAGCCAAGATGTTGGCACCGACTATGAAACCGATCGCAGTAGGAGCAATAATCCCCACATATCCTTTCTTTCGATCCACTGCCGTAGCGTATACCGTGTACACTAGTCCGAACGTCATGACAATCTCGAAGACGACCGTGTTCCATGCCGACACACCCAATGACAGCGCAAAGGCTGATGTTTCCTGCAGTTGGATCGAAACGACCGAAATTAAACGTTGAGCTGACACTATTTTACGTGAAATTAAAAGCTCCAACCATGGATACGAGCATACCATTCCACCGGTGGCAAACTTGAGGAGCAAGCGACAACCGAGCCTGGTAACTGCGCGATCTAGTAGGAAATGCTTCGCAACAAAGTAATGTGGTCACCGATGAATGCCCTGAAGACCCCCCCGAAAATGTTTGCGCCGATCGAAACCGCCACAGACAGGGAAAAGGCATGTGAGTCGCAGCTACGAGCCCCGCCGGTGTGCCTGCCCCATTATTTGTTATCTTAGCTGCCACGCCGTCTAGAAAATTTTCGAGCCCCTAAGCGAAAAACTAAAAAATGGACCCTATATATAACAAAAACATCTCATTACTTTGAATAATATTTTTTTAAGTCTTAACTACAAAAAAGTACTTAAACTATACATGTTTTTACTTTAGGTGCCTAAAGTTTTTTTTAGTGAAGATAGGTGCTTAAAATTTCATTTCGTTATCATTTTGAATTGACGGCCATTAAATTTTTTTAAATGAAACTTTAGGCACTTAAAATAAAAAACGGCATAGTTTGGACACCATTTTTTTTAAAAAAATAGACACTTGAAACAAAAAACGACATAATTTGAGCACTTGTTTTTATTTATTTTTCTTTTTTAACCGTTGTTACCTATAAATGGTCACGGAGTAAACTTTAAGCACATATTTTGACAAAAAAATACTTTAGGGACCTAAAGTAAAAAAAAAGTATGTTTTGGACACTTATTTTGTAGTTAAGCCTTTCTTTAATAAACTATAGAAACATGATTAAACTTAGGGATGACAGACGGGTACAATTTTGCGGATTCTGCACCGCCCCCGCCCCAGTTGGAGCGGGGATGAATATGAGTTTGGTGGGTAGTGGGCGGATGTGGATGTAAAAAGTCATACCCGCCGCGGGTAGTGGATAAGTGATGGATTTGAGACCTTACCCACACCGTATCCGCCTACATTCTCCACCCCGCCCACTAACTACTCACCATATGAATTTTGGACCATTATGAATTTAGGAATAAGTTCACAACCTATTCTGTAAACCCTAAGATTTTAAAGGACGTGCCTTATAATTTAACCAAATCTTAGGGTATAAACATTATTTACAATTGTCTACCATCGTTAGTTACTTAGATGTAGTTAAGTAAAATTTATACCAACTTAAATGTAATTTAGTTAAGTTAGTTATAGTTAGTTAGTTAGTTGTAGTTAAATTTATACACGTGTAAATGTATTATATATATGCACTTGACCAATCAATAAAATATGTGAAGTTTTACTTTTCATTACACAAGTCTATGGTTTATTTTTATATTATTCGATATTATTGGTTGCTTGCCAAATGGGTACGAGCGGGTAGGGGTTGGATGGTGGACATCCGGTTAGGTAGTGAGTGTGGGGTGAATTTGAAAATGTATCTGCTTGGGCGGGTGTGGATTTGAAAAACAGTACCCGCTTAGGTGGTAGGTAGTTGGTGGATACGGGGGGAGGGGGTATCCACACCCGCCCCACCCAGTTGCCATCCCTAATTAAACTTTCTCAAACATATTATTTCATTGTTAGATTTATTTATTTAGGAAAGGAAATTAATTAAATTTTTACCATTATATTAATTTTTTTATTTGATAAATTAAAAAAAATAAATAATTAAATTTTAGGGACCCAAGACTGATTGGGGGCCCTGAGCGGTCGCTCAAACCGTTCCCCCTTATAGCCGACATTGTTGGTTGTTATTAGAAAATCCATTATTATTCATTTTCTTCAACCAATTATCGACAGAAATATTCAGATTTGGAATCTTACTATAAGCCATGTCAGACGCTTTAATAGGTGAATGTCAATTTTGAAATTTTATCTAGTTCATATTTTAACAACTTTTCAGGACCTTTTTTATAGTAGACTGTAGAAAAAAATTTAGTGCAAATAAAAAGTGTCTGATCTAACCGGTGCAATATTTATTTTTCTTTATTAAATTTACTGTTTTCTTTTTTAATTATTTTTTGAATGTTTTAAAAACTTTAATAGATTTTATTCTTATTTTACTTTTATTTATTAATAAAGTTGTTTGTAGATGAGTAAAACAAATAAGACGTTGAATCCTATTTTCATATATACCTAAAATAACGGCTAAGCAACCGGTCATGCAGGTACCAGGTAAAAGAGAGCACAGTGGAAGGAGAAATTATATCATGAGTCACTTTCGCCACGATATTCATGGGACCAACCAATAAAAATAATCTATCTCATTATTTTTTCATGTCATAATTTTACCAAGTGAATATTCACTCATATTTACTATAAATCAATTTTAAAAACAGTTTTACCAAGTGAAGATTCACTTGGTAAAAATATAACACGAAAAAATAATGAGATGAGTGATTTTTATTGGTTGGTCTCATGAATAACGTGATAGAAATGACTCATGACATAATTTCTCCATTGCAATATTTATCTTTTCTTTATTAAATTTACTATTTTCTTTTTTAATTATTTTTTGAATGTTTTAAAAACTTTAATAGATTTTAGTCTTATTTTACTTTTATTTATTAATAAAGTTGTTTGTAGATGAGTAAAACAAATAAGACGTTGAATCCTAATTTCATATATACCTAAAATAACGGCTAAGCAACCGGTCATGCAGGTACCCAGTAAAAGAGAGCACAGTGAAAGGAGAAATTATATCATGAGTCCCACGATATTTATGGAACCAATTAATAGAAATAATTCATATCATTATTTTTTCATGTCATATTTTTACTAAGTAAATTTTTACTTGGTAAAAACTGTTTTTAAAATTAATTTATAGTAAATATTCAATTTTAGAAATAATTTTTACCAAGTAAAGATTCACTTGGTAAAAATATAGCATAAAAAATAATAAAATAAATGATTTTTATTAGTTGGTCTTACGAGGAGGAGTAGAAGCCATGTTTTGTAAAGCCACGTGTCGGTGAGTTTACAGCTAATATAGGGGACAGGTTGCGACGTGTATGGATATGATTGATTGTAGCTACGGAGAATACAGCTGGATCACCGACCAAATGATGTGATGGGAATGGAACCCGGATTGATGATCCTGTGGTGAGAGGCCCGTGAAGAGTTTCATAGAGGCTAACGAGATGGGCGGCTAGGAACCGACCATTTGAATTTTAAAAAATCAGAAAAGTGCAAATATTGTGGGCCCGTGGAAATAGGCTTTTTGGTTTGGTTGTAGTAATATTTAATTCCTTCAATTTTGGTAACTTGACCAACTTATTGTCTATTGGGATTATAATTTGGTATAAGATTGTGTTATCATTTGAGTTTAAACAGCGTAATTTATAAGTATGTGTAAGTTTATTTAAATTTAAAATTAAATTATGATATTATTTTTTTAGAATGCTCGAAAAACATTATTACTTTTTTAAGTGTTACAGTGACAGAAATAAAAATAAAGAATATCATTCTAGGATGAATATTATCCTAGTGAAAAAGTAGATGATATTCATCCTAGGAGATTCGGCTTCAACTGCTTTATCTATAAGTTGTGTGTATTGTCAAAGTGTTAAGAATATATATGAACATATACTACCATAACTAATTTAGTGAGAATATTAGTAAAAGAAAACTAAATAAGGTCGAATTTTTATAGACTTGACATATGTTTAAAAGAATTTTTTTTTTTGGATGAGTGTTGAATTTCATTTATTCAAAGAAGCAGCAAACTGCAACGTATACATTCGAAAGGGCAATCAAATTATGTTATTTACTAGTTAGCATAGTTAATCTTTTAAAATTTTTATGATTCTATAAATGAAGTCTTTTGTTTAGAGTTAAACTGTAAAGAATAGAATTTATGTTCTTTTATTTAATTAAATTTTTTATTTAATCATCGGTATTTGATTCATTGACAAAAAAATGTCACAAATTCTAGATATTATAAAAAATAAAAATCTAATAAATGAATAATATACACTGTTAGTGTAAAAAAAATTATGCAAACCGTGTTCTACCTAATATCGTTTAAGTATATTTAAAAATCTAATAAATGAATAATAGATGCTTGACAACATCTGAACGCTGGTTGTGAACTCTTCGTGCTGATAACATATAAAATAATAGGGTAAAGTATTAAAATAGTAACTGAACTTTGTTAAAAAAATAAAATGATAACCAAATTTTTAAATATTACAAAATGGTAATTAAACTTTATGTTTTATTACAAAATGGTAACTCGGCCGTTAAGTATTTAACGTGGCTGTTGTAAAACTTTGTATAATATCATATTTAGTCCTCAATATTTACACATTCAATCAATTTAGTCTTAATTTAAAAAAATTCAATAAATTTGGCCCTCACTATTTATACATTCTTTCAATTTGATCCTATTTATAATTGGAAATAATATTAAATATTTAAATTTGCCCTAAAAAATCCAATTCCTAATGATCCTACAACAAAAGACTCATCGGTAATTATTATATTTTAAATATTTAAATTTTCCCAAAAAAAATCCAAATCCAAATGAAGTGGTTGATGTTTTGTTCTTGTTGGGTTTTTTTATCAGCAAGAAAGTATGATTTTATTAAGGGAAATCATACAATCTAAGATATGGTCATATGCCTCATTAAAAACCCCCTAAGCCTAAATGGATGAAAATAGTACCATATGACCATGTTATACAACGAGTAAACAAAACACCAAAACAACACCCCGAAACACAAACACGGACAAACGTTCGAACCAAAAAGCAACAACACCCAATGCCAATCCCAACAGCAGACGCCCAAAACCAAGAACAACTCTAATCACCCAAAACCCCCTAACTCCAACATCCCTCACAACCGAACCAGACCACCCACGACCACAACCTCTCACAACCCCACACGTTGCAACAAAGCAACACTATGTCGTAGCTGCCAACCATGACGCCCAGCCAAGTACCCAACAACCACACATTATTGTGGCAAGCCAAATGTCGTGGCAAGTTAACCGAGGCAAGTCAATTGACGTGGCAAGCTAATTGCCAAGACAACTGGTAAGCCCCAAATTGGCAAATCTATCCGAGAATATCGACTCCCTATCGACCCCTTGTTTTGCAAGCAAGTCCGCAAAAACCAGAACACAATCTCACCCTGATATGGACCCAACAAACATTCCACACGCCACACCTTTAATAAAAAAAGACCATCATTAAAGATAAATTGCAACATGGGTAGGAAAAATAATCTGAATCATTCAGGTGTAGCAATCTCTTTTCGACGACGTTTCGCTAAAAACGGGTTTCAAGGTGTTCGGGGTTTTTCGAGTATTTAAAAATGTTTTTCGTGGGGTTTAAAAATGTGTTTTATTTAAAAATGGAGTCGCCACCGGCCACTAAGGTAGGCTGGACACCATAAAACCAGAGATTTGAAAACTGTTGGGTTCAGGAGTCGGTTACGGATGGGGAAGGATTAGCACCCCCACACCGCCTAAAATTGGTACTTTAATAATTACCGCTTTATTAATATTAAACTTTCCGGATTAAAATGACGATTAAATTAAAATTTGTTTATAAGTGCGAGTAAATTTTAAGGGCCCCGTTATTCGAGAGTAAACTGATAGACCACCAACACTGCGCTTGATACTGGCCACGTTTACGCTCGAATAAAAGGGCACCGCATTAACAAAAATATACCTGTTATGCAATCTTAGAAACAAAATATAAAACATATAAGAACATGATATGACACCAATAAAACATCTAGACATAAACAAAACGTCAAGCCAAGGCAATAATCATAGACATGATACTAGAAACAAAAACAACAAAATAAAAAACTAAAACTTAAACATGATAATTTTGCACAAAACCAAAACAAACATGTAATAAAGGATTTAATTACCTATCATGCTTCAAGATCAAACTAACACATAAATAACATATTTATATACATAAAAAGCACGACATAGATATAACATGATATTAAACTAACAAGAAAAAACGACATGTTAGCATAAAAAAACTAATACTGGATATTTAATATATGACACAATTTACATGCTTAAATTAAAAACATATCATGAAATTAACATGTAACAATATTACCACCACACTAACAAGTAACCTAAAAAGTGAGATGACCATAATTAACATGCTACAAAATATGCATACACCACAGACAACCTTAAATTATGGCACATTAGCATGGTAATACCTATAAAATATAAATATACATACTAAAAACAACATATAGAAAAAGACACGAAGACTAAAACATACTACAATATATATAACATGAATAAACAAACTAAACATAATAAAAAAAAAACATATGCATCGAAAATACTAATGAACCTAATATGCAAGCTAAAATGCATTTGAACATGATATTTTAATCAATAAAAAAGAACTGCAAAAGGACCAAAATGAGAAAAAAAAAACAGAAATGGAAGGAAGAAATGAAACAAAAGCAAAAGCCCATTTAATGACCTAATTACAAGACAAAGAAAACCTAGGAGGACCATAAATGCAAAAAACACATGCGGCAGGCTCGAATTGAAAATACTAGAAACACAGAAGGACTAAGGGTGTGATTTTACCATTAAAAGGCTAAATCAGTTTAATTTAGGGGCGAAATTGAAATAAAGCCAAAAGAGAGGGGGACTGAGGGTGTAAATAACCCAAAGGGCGAGACAGTTTTGAAAATACCCAAAACACGGTGGAATTTAATGGGTAATTATGCCAAATATTTTTATTATACGTCTATAAAACACCCCAATCGACCTCTCATCCCTCTCTTTCTCATTTTTTTACCTTTAAGATTATGTTCCTATTTCTCTATGTTTTCCAGAAACCTAGCTACCCAAAAAAAACAAACCCTTGCCAGAAAGTCGCCGTGCACGGCCGGTCTCAGGCGAGCCGCGACCGTAACGGCCGGCTCCAGCCATCCTAGACCTCTGCTTTCTGGCGCCAAAAACTCTCTGAAAGAAACAATTACCCCTCTGTTTACCATTCTTTTAAACCGAAAAGCAAAAGGAAACCAATATTTCGAACCAGAAAATACTCTTCCCTAAACGGCTCACCATACTTGGGCTTGTCACCGTGTCGGAGGACACGAGCCGACTTAGGTAAAAAGCCTTCTGTTTGTTTTTTTATTTATTTTTACATGCATGGAAGAAAGAGATAAGGAATGGATTACCACTATATCGGTTTTTGGTTCCTCATTTTTTCTATTCGAATCTGACTTTTTTTATTTGATTCTGGTAACTTGGTACAAAATAGATGGATACATTTGATATATATGCCCCATTTTTTGGTTCTGATTTTTGTTTAGTAGATAGAAAGAAAAAATACATATTTGTCGGATTTGGTTGCTGACAATCCCTGTTTTTTCTATGATTTTGGCATGTTCGGCCAATTTCGGTGGTTGGTACGGTGGCATGGTGGAGGGATTCGTTCAGCCAGAAGGAATCTTAGCCGTTGGATCAAATCTGATCCAACGGTTGGGATTGAGTGAGTATCTAACGGTTGAGATTCGATCTTGGGAATGACGCGGTAGCCTCAGATCTTGACACGTGGCAGATGGCAATTGAAGGGTCTAATGCGTGGGATGCACGCGTGCATGAGGGGCTGAATGGTCCGTGCGTGATCTCACGTGGCTACCTGGATGGTCATCTTCTTTCGATCGTGGCCGTTGGATCAAGATTTGATCCAACGACCTTTGATTGGCTGCGCACAAGAATACAATATAATTAGGGTTAAGGGTTAGGGTTTGGCCGGTTTGGGCCTGGTATAATTTCTTAATTTTGGGCTTTGTAATTATGGACTAGACTGTTAACGTCTTTGGATTTAAATACATCTTGGTTTTATTTTATTTAAATTATATTTTAATACAGTCCAATAATAATAATATTAATAATAATATTCATAATAATAATAATAGTAATACGATAATATATACACATGCATATATATACATACACGGATACACATACATATATGACATACACATACATTCAAATACTTACATATATCACATACATTTAAATACAAACAAACATATATATGTATTCATACATAATGGGTATAAACATATATACATTAGTACACATGTAATGCAAAACATACGTAACATGAAATGTAAACACACATGATACACATACACCACAACACTTACTAATAAGCACATAATACATAACATACATGCCATACAAGCATTTACACACGTCACACACATATATATTAATAATACATATGCACGTATATATGTGTAATCATGTAATAATAATATTAATTACTATATTATTATGTCGTAATATTAACAAACGCTGATAAAAATGAGTGATTACAGTTTCCCCTCTTTGCTTGTTCTCGTGGAACGAGAACAAAGCAAAGATTATAAGCACTCATTTTTATCTGACTTCCCTGTTTGTAGCTTTGGAATCACGTGTTCCTCTGGAACTCCCCGCTTTTCCTCGGCCGAATCTCCAGGCTTGTAAGTTCTTCTTATATAGAACCTCTTTACCTTCCGATCTTGGAGCTACATGCTCTTCCTATATAGATTCTTTCGCTTTCTCAGGCGGATCCTTCGGACTAAAAGCTCTTCCTATATAGAACTTTTTACCTTGAAATCCTGAAGTTAGGGTTTTTCCTATATAGAACCTTTCACTCTGAAGCTTCGAGTTACAAGTCCCTTATATATAGAACTTTTCACTCTGAGACGGTAAAGCTTGGAGTCCTTCCTATATAGAACTCTTCACCTTCAACGCGGCGGGTTTTTCCTAGATAAAACCTTCTACGTCACGGATGGATTCTCCTGACTGAGAGTTCTTCCTATATAGAACTGCTAGTCTTCAAACCCTGGAGCCGCAAGTCCTTCCTACATAGAACTTTTAGCTTTTGAAATCTCAGAGTTGTGGGTTCCTTCTATATAGAACCTTTCATTGCAAGGGTTCAAAAATGTAGGCCCTTTCTATATAGAACTTTTATCTTCGAACGAGGGATTCACACCAAATTGGCTACCAATCTTTCTGAACTCACGCTACTAAGGCTACCGAAATTTTTCTTCAAATCTGCAAATACCTGCTTAAAATAGTCAAAATGCTATGATAAATGAGTTAGCATGCTCATAATCATAGGGATGCCTAACTATACATGATGCACGAGTGTCAATATCTTAAAATTATTCCAATGTGCCTACTTCTGCGATCAGTCAATCTCGACCCTCTACTTGCTTCCTCTCCCTCTTCTTCTTCTGGTGATGGTACTCCATATCACTATTGGGTTCAACCATTTTAGCCTTTCTTTTCTGAGTTTCCAACTTTAAGCTCTAAAGCTCTATTTCGGGTTTTCGCCTTAGATTCTTTTTTTAGGTGCCCTTACGGGTTTTCACCTAGGAGATCTCTAATGTTGTCTCGAATATTTTTTTAGACAAGTATGAGTGGTGCATGACATTGGTTATCTTATTCTGATGTTCGAAGTCTTCACCTCATCATGCCTCTGCATACATTATGCAGAAAGCTTGAGATCAAAGTCAATTCTATTTTCTAGTCACCTGCATTCCCAGGGTTAGATCATAATAATGCTAAAAAATCTTTTGTTTCTCATAAGTCTATGTTAACCCGTTTGCATGATGCTTATAAAAACAATGAGAAGAAAAGAAAATGAAGACACAAAAAATGATTTTATTGACATTGAAGGATTTGAAACAGTTTTAGAAGAGTCATGGCAAACATGAGGAAAAGGGAAAACAGAACATGAAATGCAGAATCTCAAATATCCATTGTATGAATGATGCGTGATCCTGTTAATCGAAACAGAATCTTTGCCTAGATCTCCTTCTTCTGGTATTCGTGTGGATAATTCTACTTGCCAGAGGCCTAATCTCAAAATTTATCTGAGCCGCCCTTAACGGGTTTTCAACTCAGATCATTCATTTGCCTCAAGATGCCCTTTTTCGGGTTTTTGCCTTGAGCTCTTCTTTTTTTTATGAAGCACATTTTCAGGTTTTCGCCTCATCATTATTTTTTCTCTTTTCCCTCTTTCTTCTGTCTTTCCTTTTTTCAAACATAATATTTTTAGCTGAATCGGAATTCATGAGATTTTTCAATTTTTCTCCATCCATCTCAGTTAAAATCAGCGTTCTTCTCGAAAAGGCCTTCTTGACGACATATGGCCATTCCTAGTTAGGAATCCAATTTTCTCGAAAATCCTTCTGAATTGGGAGAATTTTCTTAAGTACCAGGTCTCCCTCTCTGAATTCTCGCACTTCCTTATCATATGCCCGCATCATTCGTTTCTGGTACATTTGACCATGACAGATGGCTTTCAGCCTCTTTTCTTCGATGGGATTTAACTGGTTGAGCCTAATTTGCACCCACTCTGATTCATCCAGTTTTACTTCATTCAGAACCCGGAGTGATAGAATCTCAACCTTAACGGGCAGTACCGCCTCTATACCGTATACTAGAGAATAGGGCGTTGCCCTTGTTGATGTGCGAACAGATGTCCGATAGGCGAACAGAGCAAATGACAGCTTCTCATGCCAATCTTTGTAGGTGTCTATTGTCTTCGCAATAATTTTCTTTATATTCTTGTTTGCTGCCTCTATTGCCACATTCATCTTAGGACGGTAGGTCGTAGAGTTATAGTGTGTTATTTTGAACTGATTGCATAACTCAGTCATTAATTTGTTATTCAGGTTGGAAGCTTTGTCGGTGATAATCCTTCGGTATCCCATATCGGTAAATGATCTCATTTTTAGGAACTTGCACACCGTTGTCTTTGTGATATTGGCGTAAGATGCTGCCTCTACCTATTTAGTGAAGTAACCGATGGCAACCAAAATAAAGCGGTGCCCGTTGGAAGCCTTCGGATGAATCTATCCAATGACATCCATGCCCCATGCTGTGAACGACCATGGCGAGTTTATGGTGTACAAAGGTAGAGGAGGAGCGTGGATTTTGTCGGCATATATTTGGCACTTATGACACTTTCTAGTGTAATCGATGTAATCTCCCTCCATAGTTGACCAGAAATAGCCATATCTCATGATTTTTTGGGCTATTGACAGACCATTGGCGTGTGTTCCACATAAACTATCATGCACTTCTGACAAAATTTCTTTCGCCTTCGGGGTATCTACATATCTCAACAGTGTTTGATCATGGCTTCTTTTGTACAGAATCTCCCCGTCCAAAACATATCATGTTTGTCATCTTTTGAGTGTTTTTCGGTCATTTTTTGTTTGCTCCTTCGGAATATTTTTGAAACTTGATATACTGCAAGATATCGTAATACCAAAGGTTGCCATCTATTTTTTTCTTGCACATTAAAGCAGTGAGCCGGCCTCTCAAAAGTCTGCATCTCAATTTACTTCATTTCTGCCTTCGTATTTGCTTTGAACATGGAAGCTAGGGTTACCAAGGCGTCCGCCATCTAGTTGTCTTATCTAGGAAGGTAGGTGAAACTGACATTTTCAAATTCTTTAATGAGCTCTTGGATCAACTCGTAGTATTTGACTAGCTTCGGATCCCTAGTTTCCCATTCTCCTCGTAACTGATAGATCACTAAGGACGAATCTTCGAATACTCGAAGTTCTTTGATCTTTCTTTCAATGGCTGCATTCAGTCCCATGACACAGGCTTCGCATTCGGCTATGTTGTTTGTGCAAAAGAATTATAGTCTGCTGGTGAAGAGATAGTAGACATCTTCTAGAGAAATTAGCACGGCTCCTATTCTATAGCTAAGGGCGTTGGAGGCTCCATCAAAGTAAAACTTTCATGAGCCATCATCTGAAACAACGTGTTCCCCAATTGTGATGCACATCAAGTCCTCATCTGGAAAATTGAAGTTCAACGAGTCATAATCATCTGAAGCGCGACTAGCTAAGAAATCCACTATAAAACTTCTGTTTACAGCTTTTTGGCTCACATACACAATGTCGAACTCGGATAACAGCATCTGCCACAGGCCAACCTCCCCGTTAATGCCGGTGCTTCAATTAGAAACTTCAAGGGGTCCAATTTATATATCAACCAGGTGGTATGGTATAACATGTACTGTCTAAGCCTTTTGGTAGTCCAAACCAAAGCACAACATAACTTATGAATTGGCGGGTACCATGTTTCGCAATTAGTGAGCTTCTTGCTTAGGTAGTAGATGGCTCTTTCCTTTTTCCCAGACTCATCATGTTGCCCCAACACGCAACCCATCGAGTTTTCAAAAACTGTCAAGTAAATGATCAAAGGCATGTTTGGTACTGGTGCGACTAAAATCGGAGCATTCGTCAAGCAGTTCTTAATCTTTTCTAGAGCTTCTTGACATTCTTAGTCCCAGACCCCTGGATTATTCTTCCTAAGTAATCTAAAGACATGGTTGCACTTATCTGTTAGTTGAGAGATGAAATGGGAGATATAGTTTAACCTTCCCAGGAAACCTCAAACTTCTTTCTGAGTTTTGGGCGGTGAGAGGTCTTAGATAGCCTTTACTTTTTCTGGATCGATCTCAATCCCCTTCCTGCTTACTACAAACCCAAGAGTTTTCCAGATGTGACTGCGAAGGTGCACTTAGCCATGTTAAGCTTCAGCGGGTACTTTCGTAGTCTCTATAATAGCTTTCTCAGGTTTCGAAGGTGTTATTCTTCGGTTTGAGACTTAGCGATCATATCATCCACATATAGTTCTATCTCTTTGTGCATCATATCGTGGAAAAGAGTTATCACTGCTCTTTGATAGGTTGCCCCTGCGTTCTTGAGTCCGAAAGGCATCACCTTGTAACAAAACGTGCCCCACATGGTTACAAATGTGGTCTTCTCCATGTTCTCTGGGTCCATCTTTATCTGGTTATATCTTGAGAAACCATCCATGAATGAGAATAATGAGTGTTCTGCGGTATTGTCAACCAATGTGTCAATATGTGGCAAAGGGAAATTGTCTTTAGGGCTTGCTCAATTGAGATCTCTATAATCTACACACATGCAGACCTTCTCATCATTCTTTGGCACCGGAACAATGTTTGCAACCCATTCAGGGTATTTGGCAACTTCTAGAAAGCCATCATCAAACTGCTTTTTCACCTCTTCTCTGATCTTTAGCAGCAGTCAGTCATCATTCTTCTGAGCTTTTGCTGGACTGGTTTGCATTCTAGCCTTGTTGGCAGCTTGTGCACCACTATATCTGTATTCAACCCCAGCATATCTTGATAAGTCCAAGAAAAGACGTCATTGAACTCTTGAAGTAGGGCTATCTGTTCACGCATGGTTTCTGAGGAAAACGTAATCCTGATTTTCACTTCTTTTCTCTCCTCATCAGTTCTCAAGTTCACAACTTCTGTTTCTTCTTAGGGGATTGATTTGCTTTTCTTTGTTGGCCGTCATCCTTACCAACTCCTCAAAAACCCCACACTCTGTCTCATCGTCTTCCTCTTCAATTTCTTCCGAGATCTCAGGGTGCTAGAAATCTACCTCAGGATTAGATTCGGAATCATTCATACAGTTAATTATGGGGACCCTGCATGGAATGAGAACGAATGTATTGGAAATAGAATAATTTTAAATGAAGTGAATGAATATGAATAAAAAATGAATGAATGAAGTAAATGAAATGTTTGCGATTTGAGAAAACGAGAAAGACATTCTTTCATTGCAAACAAGAAGTTAACATAGATGCCCTATACAAAAGATCCCCATTACTCATGGGCAGAAATAAAAAGGTTGGTTCGAAGCATTACTCTGATCTAGCCCTAAAGATTACAGGTAGATCAATGTAGCTCCAGTTATTGAGAGTTTCCCCGGGATGACAAGGGCTAATGCAGGTCAACACGTTGCTGCCATTTTTATCTTCAACTATCATGTTGATGGACATCCCTTCAAGTGATTCACTAAACATCATTCTCGTTAAGTATGTCATTTTCTCGAATTGCTTCATGTACTTTATATTCTGTATGGTCAATTCCTCCAAAGACAAAAATATCTTTTACATGAGGAAAAGACATCAGTCTCCATGGAATATCTTCTCCCTTGAGTCTAGCCCTCCTTTGTTCTTCTTTCCTTTTATACTCCTATCTCCTCTGCTGAATGCTTGGTTTGTAGCCAAGCCCAAAATGATATTTCTTGGTGATGACGCTTCGGGGTCGTAGGCTTCCTAAAGTTTCAGAAAAAGTCATCTTGGTGCAGTTGGATAACCTGAGGGAGGGGATCCGATTACCTTTTGCAATGAATGTAGCATACAAGCTTCAATGCTCGAAAATAGCATTCCAAGGCATCTTTATCATTCTGGATGTAGAGGGTGTATGACTTTATCGAGACAATGATCTCTTGCTCAGCTTCTACAGTGACCAACTTACCTTCGATCAAAAATTTCAATTTTTGATGGAGTGATAAGGGAACAAGTCCAGCAGAGTGAATCCATGGTATCCCCAATAAGCAACTATAGGTTGTCTTTATGTCCATTACCACGAAATCAATTGTGTACTCTGTCGGCCCGATCAACAAAGGTACCTCAATCTTTCCAAGTGCTCCCCTTTGAGTACCGTCAAAGGCTCTCACGGAGTTATGACATGGCTTCATATAGAAAACATCTACCGGTAGTCTTTGCAGAGTCACCATTGGTAGTACATTTAATGCCGACCCATTATCAATCAGTACTCTTGGCAACACATACCCTTTGTAGTGAGTGGTGATGTTGAGAGCTTTGGTGGACCCCATACCTCTTTCCAGGATCTCGTTATCGCTGAATGCTATGTGGTTGTATGCAATGATATGGCCTACTATTATGTCCAGCTTAGACACAAAAATGTCATTGGGTATAAATGTTTGGTTCAGCACCTTTAACAATGTATCGCGATGCTTCTCTGAACTCAAAAGCAACTCCAACACCGTAATCCTTGTTGGTTGCTTTCGCAGCTGTTCCACTACATTGTACTCACTATGCCTCAGGAACTTCAGAAATTCTTGTGCCTGAGCCTCAGTTACCGGCTCATTAACCTTTGGAGGAGGCTCATCGCCAAATATCTTTGCAGGACCAGTTGATGTGCCTTATCCCTTATCTTTAGTGACTTCAGCAGATTTTAAAGCTTTCGAAGAGTAGCACCTGCCGCTCCTTGTAAAGTGGCTTACTTTGTTGACAATTTCATCTTCCTTTGTCTGTTCATCATTCTGTGTTGACTTTTCTCCTACCACTTGTTCCTTCTCCTCACGTGGTTTTGACTGCTCTAGTATAGTCACATTGGCGGTATAATTCCAAGGGGTTCACCGTATGTCTTTAAATGGGAAGGGGGATGGTGCAGAGATGATGATTTTAGGGGCCATCTTTGTAGCTTCTGCTTGAGATGAACTTGCCTCATTTGGTCTGGATGAGATGACAAAGGGTATGTCTACTCCATACTTGATGTTGGGCTGTCCGACGCGCATGCATCTAACCCTTTTCCTTCCTAAAACTACCTCAAAGATCTCTATCTGTTTACTGTCCATCAGCTGTTGAATAGGTCTCTGAATTCTTCATATTGTTGGATGTCGTGCCCTCTGTCCTGGTGGAACTCGCAATAGGCTCTACACCCATTCTGCACCACTACCATGCCCATGTCAATCAGGCGGGCCATGCATAATTGTTGGAACACCCTTCGTAATGGAGACTTAATTTCTGACACATCTCCCTTGGCCTTCCTAGCAGAGTACTCCTCGATAGCTTTCACTCTGCGGTTCTCATGATTAGGCAACGGGTTAGCGGCCACGTTTGGTTCTTCAAACTTTAATACCCCGAATTAATCAAACTCTGTACAAGTTTTTTAAATACGAGGCAATTTTCAGTGGAGTGACTAGGGGCACGGCCATGATAATTGCAATGCGCGTTGGGATCATACCATGACAGAAACGGAGGTTTGAACAGAGTAACATAGTGTGGGCAGACCAAATTAGCTTTATACAACTGAGAATAAAGCTCGGAGTAAGAAACTGGCAACGGAGTAAAGGATATTTTCTCTTGTTCCTTTCTTGGAGCTTTCCCTTCTCTTTGGTTTAGGTTCTGAGCTTTCCCTGTTGATGCATGCGGCTGAGAGGCCGTAAAGTTCTTTGGGGCATTATAAGTGCTTGCAGTATTTACCTCATTCTCTCTCTTCTTGTTGTACTTTTGAGAGTTATCCCCACTGTCAATCATGTCACTCTTGATTGCCAATTCGAGAGACTCACCAGTCCTGATCAAGTCGACAAAGCTCTGAGTTGTATTATTGATAAGGCGATCAAACAATGTTCTCTTTAGTGTATTCACGAATAGGGGCGTAATCTCATGCTCAAGAATTGGTGGCTGGATCTGAGCGGCCACCTCTGGCGTATTGTCGCAGACTCTCGTTAGACTTATGTCCCATGTTTTCCAACATGGTCCTACGGGGGTCATATCGATCACGCGTTAGTACTGCTCAATGAACGCCTATGAAAGGTCATTATAGGTCTTGATATTTACCCGGCTTAATTGGGTGTACCACCGGATTGCTGCTCCAGTCAGACTGTCCTGGAAACAATGGATTAAAAGCTTTTCATCCTTGATGAAGGCTTCCATCTTCCGGCAATACACGGTCACATGAGCGGAAGGACATGAAGTTCCATCATACTTGTCAAATTCTGGAGTTTTAAATTTTGGTGGTAAAACAAGGTTGGATACCAGGCTCAAATCTCTAGCCTCATTCCCTAGTTCATCTGTAGTTTTCAATGCTCTAAATTTTTCTTCCATGAGACGAAAGCTTTCCTCCTATTTCTTTTCCACCTCCATTCTAATTTTCTCGACCAAATTCAGATCCGACACCTCTTCTTCGTAGAATACCTCTATATCAACGAGTTGGTTTTCAGATGCCCCTGCCTGAAGACTAGCAGATATCCTAACAGGGTCAATGTATACTCTTCTTGCCAGACTTGGCGTCTTTGGTTGAACCTTGCTGTGAGATGTGATACATTCTGGCTCCTGGGCGACTTCGTCTCTAACCTTTTCATTTCCAAGGCTTTTTCCAGCAATGCGGTTAAGACTGATACTATCGCAGCTCGTGATTAAGCGATCTGATCGCTGAGGTGTTGTCTAGCTTTTTTGAAGCGTACTTCCAACTTCTTCTGTCTTTTTTCCAAACTGACTATTCTATCCTCCATTAGTTTGCTTTGGCACCGAGTAAAGTATGGATGTGGAATGGTTGTTGCTTATCTTTTAGTTTCACTGCCACAATATGTACACTATTAATATTTTTGCAAAGAAAGATGAATACATGTATAATGATGCAAATGCCATGATGCAATGCAAGAATGTATGCAAATAAAGGTATTGATTCTGCTGGTAATCACCCTTTTGAACTACTTTTATAGGAATTAAAGGGTCCAGATTACAAAATGGTCCATATTACAAAAATAGTAAAGTAGAGTTCTACACATAAGCCATGGCCTTAGCTCCTAACTTCTCGATAGCCTTGAGTATCTTGATGAACCTAGGCGCTTCTTTCATGTCTGATGTTACGAAAGGTCGAAGGGCTTCGGCTTTTGCAGCTAAATCCGTCACATGTCCAGCAACTCGTTGTATTTTCACCATCAGGGTCGCGTAAAACTGGTCTCTGTCTTGAATCATTTAGGAGGCATCACGAAGTCTTCGCCGCCAATAGTTGTCTCCACATGTTGCAGCTTCTTCGAATACCCTAGTTCCCCCATGTAATCCTGAACGGTTGCCTCGAGTGACTCAATACGGGCTCGTAACATACCAATTTTACGCTCCCTTTCTTGTAGTTTTATGAAGCCATTCCTCCGACGATAGGTCTGAAAGAACTGCTCTAACTCTGCTAGTCTCCCTTCTAACTTGGCGTTCTGATCTTGGCTCTGACTCTGGCTTTGAACAGTGTCGTTGTACAAGTTTTGCATCTCTAGTAGTCTATTTCTGCTCCCCATAGATTTTCTCTTCCAAACGGCAGTGTTCTCTCTTTCACAGATGATTGCTTGTTTGCCTTTGTCGATCTCTCGCCTAGCTCTTTCTTTCTCTTGGTTAATGGCATCCTTAGAAGACCATGTAACACCCCGATTACGTTCCAGATCTGGAGCATCACTTTCGGGACACCCAAAACTGACCCATCAAAATTTCTCGTTTAAAACCACAAGTTAGGAATTCTCAAAATAATCCATTACCGTAAAATCCACGTAGATAATGATATTAAAAGGGGTTTACAAAACATAAGTTCCAATTAAAATACTCCGTTTGACCAAATATAGTAAATCAGAATAAAATACAGACTCGACTGTGGTAAGGTCCTATGAATACAACCAGTCCAAACCAAACATCAAGTATTGTACTCTGAGATTGGCTCGATGCAGGAAAATCCTCCTCAATGTGCTCCTCCAAACGCAACATGTCAGCCTATGCAGAAGAAACCACAATTTCACACGCTGAGCTAACAAGGCTCAGTGGTACATTTCTACTCTACCGCAATTCATGAATATCATAAAACAAGCATGCATGATAGTATGTTCAAGAGTGCACAGAAAGGCTTCTCCACATCTAAGGATCATCTTCTAGCCTATCCTAGCTAGAGCTTACCACTGTCTCAAGATACCACTATTATGTAAGAAGTCTACCAAGCCATCCCAGGCTTACCGTACACGAGGTCCCACCAACCACTGAATTACATCCCATACCCTAATCACATAGCCCAAGGGTTATCTAACCTATACCCGAGATCACAAAGCCCATCGAGTTACATCTCATACTCTGATCACAAAGCTCAAGGGTAATACAACCCGTACCCGAGATCACATAGCCCATCGAGCAATAACCCTACCCTGATCACATAGCCCAAGGGTAACTAGTCAACATCGTTTATCCATACAACAACGTAAATAACATACATTCCCTAACGGCCAACGAAGCCCTACTATTTTTTATGTGCTCACACAGTTGTCGGGTTACTCGTGATCACATGGCCATCGGTTAAGGATCATATCCGGATCACTATAGCCATAGATACGTCCTAGATATACTTGGATCACAATAGCCACAAGCAGTCTTATCCCGCGATCACATAGCCGAACAGGATTACTCGAGATCACATAGCCCATCAAGTTACTCGAGATCACATAGCCCTTCGAGTTGTATTTCCATATCCTGATCACATAGCCCAAGGATAGGCTTCGGACCGCATCCAGATTACAGAGCCCATGCACACATCGGATGTACTCGATCACATAGCCCGGAGTACCCATCCCCTTATTTAAGTGCCCTTGCACTGACTCTAGGACATCCGAATTCCTGACCAAGACTCATACGATACCACATACTCCCCCGAGCATCAATATATCTCACCGAGAGATAAAGGCTTCCAACCAACCATTACCAATGCCTCAAGGCATGACTCGTTTGTTACACTACTTAATGTGTCTATAGGATTCGTTTACGCCTTTCTCATTAGATTATCTCATTACTCACGGCAACCAGCCTACATGGGCGTCCCTTCAGCACACAGCAAGGACCTTAAGCTACCTCGTAGCAGTAACTGATCCACCACAGACCTCTATGGATTACCAAACTAATCAACTTATCCAACTGTTACTAAGCCATTAGCCCTTAATCCACATACGGGTTGCTAACCTTGATTTCTTAGTTTTAGAGTTTGTTTTATACCTTTAGAGACCTACCGGATCCTTTACCACGAATTAGAGAACCCCCGAGTGCGAACTCAACTTTCTTTGGCAGATTGCCCAGCAAGTATCGGAACTCCAAAGTGAGTATCGATACCGCCCTCCTAGTATCGATACTCCCCCATGAGTACCGATACCCTAACTAGGTTCAAAAGAGTTAGACCACAAGCCGTACCGATACGCTCTTACCTCGTATCGATACTTAGCATCGGTACTGGGATTGCCTCGTACCGATCTAATCCTGTACCGGTACTCCACCCTTCGCATACCGGTGCGCTAAGCCTTTCCTAGGCAATCATCATCTCGTACCAGTACTCCCTAATGGGTACCGGTACCCCTACTAGATTTGAAGGAGTTTATCCTAAGGACGTACCGATACACTACGTACTATACCGGTACTCAAAGCATTTTCAGGCAATGTAACAGTGCGTACTGATACGCCCATTGCGTATCGATACGCCTAAGCGTTACTAAATTTCCATTTGAGTGAGGGGTACCGATACACAGGGAGGCATACCGGTACACCCCTTACAAATCGTCCCTCAATATACAAAGGAGTACCGGTACGCAGCCACCCTGTACCAGTACTCGAGCCCAGATTTCGAAACCTGGAGCTCGGGATTACACCAATCCCACCCTTAACACCTATGAATAAGTCTCAAATATTTCCTACAAGTTATTTGGAGTATATTAGGTGATTTCCTACCAGTTTTACCCATTATCAACTCCCAAAACGTGATTTACCATTAGAGGGGTTTAAAGCTCAAGAACCCTAAATAAGAAACCCATAAACATAAAACCAAGCAAGGCAATCATCTTATGAGGCTCATGAAACGTAAGAGTCAGAGATGTACTGACCTTAGCAAGATTCACGAACTTAAACAGCAACCAAGCTTCTTCCACCTCTATTTCCTTGCTCCAAGCTTCAAACCCAACTCCCACCAAAACCAATGATGTCTAGCTCGAAATGAAGATCATTTTATACTGATAAACCCTCCTTTGATGGCCAATCCGAGATTCACACTCCTCCACAACAATTTTTCATCTTTTACTTTGGGTTGGGGTAGAAATTAGAAGAAGGAGATGAAGAGAATGAGAGGACAAGGGTGACTTTACCCTCTTACAAGGATGGCAGCCCACCTTAATGAGGCATCAGCCCTTGTCTCCCCCAATTATGATTTTATCATAATACCCTTCCTTAAGCCAACATAAGCCAAGCCCAAAACCACCAAGCAAGCCCACATGTATGGAGGCCCATTACGTCCCGACACGTCCGTATAAGACTCGGGTCAACGTCCATTGTTGACTCGAGAAATCTGGGTTGTTACAATTCTCTCATCCTTTAAGAAATTTCGTCCTCAAAATTTATATGGATAAAAGAGAAATGTAACCAAAACAGATCTAACCACTTCACCATTCAAGTAGGGTCACCTTGATTAGGGAAAGTTCTCCCTCAACCCACCTTAAACAAAACCCTAGCACTAAACTACACACTCTTAACACTTCTCTTAAGATTTTTAACAACCCATTTTTCAACAACCAATGACACTTATGAAGAATCGCTAAGCATGGTAACATAAATAACCTCAGGCCGCGCTGCTCAAACATCAACTTAAAGGGCTCACTGCTAAGGAATTCTATCTCGGTTAACCAATCCTTTCTACTAGCATTTGTCAACCAAAACCTAACTTAGGATTTATCTACGTCTAAAACACTGCATCACATCCACAAACCATTGTCAGGAACGTACCATGTCCAACAACCATATCCAGTCAAACCATTAAAGGACAAGCAAAACCCCAACAACCGGTCATTATCATCAATATATCTTGAACTGGCCGCTCTTTTCCCCAGACTTGACCCATCCAGTCAGAACTTTAAACTTTTTTTTATCCAAACTTACTTTTACACGATCGAAAACCACTCACTATACAACTACTTGCTTTCGAGAAATGACCACCGTCATTTGGGAACTTACACGAGCAACCCAAAACTTAGCCATTCCACTTGCAAGGTCTAAACATCTTCTTCCTCACCCTGGCCTCGGTCCTAACCATCAGACGTGGAAAGCCATCAGACAGTTCTCAAGGATCACCAAATAGTTTGTCTAAAAATATTTCCTTGCAAAATAACCATAAGGTTACCCTCAACACCACAATTGATCCACATTTCCGCTGCGCCACGCTGGTAACTTCCAAACTGCTTGTCTTAACCGATAACGACTTGGTCAAACCTGATTGGAAAATTCTCCAACTCCACAAAATCTAGCTCAACTGGTGCACAAGCTAAGCTGTTGTTCTTACGGCTCCCCATTAAGACCTCCACCATGCTCATCACAACCTTTATTTACCCTTTTTTATGGTACCTTACTCCGACAACAACATGCGAAGTTCTCACGTTCTATGGACGTAACAGGGTCGCTGATCTTACAAACCCGTCATCGGTCTTCCACCATTGTACTACAGCTCAACACATCCAAGGCCACAATACAAGCTACTCACACGTAGACACGATCTCGGAAAAGCACTTGGCATCGACACCCAAATGGTCGCTGGCACAAGTGTATCTCCAACAAGATTCCGTTAAGTACCATGCCATGAAGCGATGAACACACACAATGAACTCAACCTTACTTTTATCGCGGTTCTAAACCACAATCAACCGGTAAGATTGCTCACTCACCAAGGGTACCTCTATACCCTCAAAACACGCACAACACTAAGACTAGGAACTCTTAACCCTCATGTTTACAACGTAAGCTCAAAACACCTTGCAACCTATAGAACCCTCTTTGAGCTAGCACTACGGAGCACAACGTCTACCTTAGAGAGGTTAAGATCCTATACAACCAACACTAACAACTAGATTCAAGCAATTTAAAACTTCATAACTTCTCACTCACAACATACGGCTCACTTGCCCTCTCAACAACCATCTACGAAAAAACCTTATCTAGCAAATGATGCAATTCTATTTGCCGCCTAAAGTAACAAAAAACCCAATATTTACTGAGATGCATATCATAAGAATCGGTCTATTACACAACCGAAGAGTTAAACGTCTAACACAACAGCTAAAACCAACACAAACTTATTTACCTGCCATATCCTTGGTCGTAACGCTGTCAACTCCAATCTGAGCTGCAGACTGTCTAGCAACGCCTCGCGCGTCTACCCTGGTGGTGGATCTCACATGACCTCCACCTCGATAGCTTGACGGTGCCCTAGCTCCGCTTCTAGCAAAACTCTGATCAAGTCAGGGAACATCCAACCTATGAGATTGAACCGATAAGTCCTCGTCCATGACTGTGCAGTCCTTTGCCATATGCTCTGGTGCCCGACACCAATAACAAACCCTCTGAAGCAAAAATCATACTCCATGGTGATTTCGGCCACAATGCTCGCACGCCGGTAGTAGTGGTGCTCTAACAGAACCATCAACACTCCTTTCTGGCATAAAAAACAAAGAGCCTTTACGAACCCTCAATTTAGATCCTAAGCTGACTCTTGGCGACTGGTCTGAAGCAACTCTCTTCGAAGTCCTCGAAGCATAAAACCTCTCGTGCGGATAGGGAGGATGATTCATAATATTCGGGGTCTCCGCATCACAACCTCTAGAATTCTCAAACTGATTAGATGCTGAACTCTAAAGCCGCTCAAGTGCCTTCGCACTATTGGCCAACTCAGAGAATGTCCCAAGTGGACCCACTGTCACATGCAACTGAAGGTCAACATTCAAGCCTTGTTTGAACCTACCTCAACTCTTCTGTGGCAACCAACTCCGGGGCATAACAACTCAAACGCAAAAACTCTTGCTCATAAGCAAACACCGTTCAATCTCCCTGAGCCAAATGCAGAAACTAGTCCCTCATCTCATCCATGTGTACCTCACTGATGTACTTCTTCCAGAACTCATCCATAAAAATGTCCCATGTTGGGAGCGTAGGCTTTAGACCCAACTCTATGGTCTCCCACCACTCGTGTGCATTTCCCTTCAGAAGGGAAACAATGCAATCAAGATCATCTTCTGGGCTTTCCTTTATTTGTCTCAAGATTCTCTGTGTCGCGCAACCACTGGTCAGCCTTGATCGGGTCATCCTCACCCAAGTCTTCGAAACTCTTAGGTCCAAAATGATGAAGCCTCTCTACAGGGGTCTTGCAAGGCGCCTCGGATTGCCACGAGATAGCTTGCACCACACGTAAAAGGGCAGAGGTTAGGTCAAGGAAGTCACTTGCCTCTCCACGACCGGTTCCACCTTCCATCAATCCTTTTTTGAAATACAACAAACAATGTGGCATATCAAGATCCCCATTCTTATGAAGTACACTTAACTTTAGGGACTTGTATTCACTAAAAACCTTACAATGACCTCTACAACACCCTGGGGTTTCCTAGAACCGACTAAACCTAGGCTTTGATACCAAATTGTAACACCCCGATTCCATCCCAGATTCAGAGCATTACTTTTGGGTCACCCAAAACTGACCCATCAAAATTTTTAGTTTAAAACCACAAGTTAAGAATTCTCAAAATAATCTATTACTGTAAAATCCATGTAGATAATGATATTAAAAGGGGTTTACAAAACATAAGTTCCAATTAAAATACTCCGTTTGACCAAATACAGTAAATCAGAATAAAATACAGAATCGACTGTGGTAAGGTCCTATGAATACAACCAGTCCAAACTAAACATCAAGTATTGTACTCTGAGATTGGCTCGATGCTGGAAAATCCTCCTCGATGTGCTCCTCCAAACGCAACATGTCAACCTACGCACGGAAGAAACCATAATTCTGTACGCTGAGCCAACAAAGCTCAGTGGTACATTTCTACTCTACCGTAAGTCATGAATATCATAAAACAAGCATGCATGATAATATATTCAAGAGTGCACAGAAAGGCTTCTCCACATCTAAGGATCATCTTCTAGCCTATCCTAGCTAGAGCTTACCACTGTCTCAAGATACCACTATTATGTAAAAAGTCTACCAAGCCATCCCAAGCTTACCGTACACGAGGTCCCATCGACCACTGAATTACGTCCCATACCCTGATCACATAGCCCAAGGGTTATCTAGCCTATACCCGAGATCACAAAGCCCATCGAGTTACATCTCATACCCTGATCACAAAGCCCAAGGGTAACACAACCCGTACCCGAGATCACATAGCCCATCGAGTAACAACCCTACCCTGATCACATAGCCCATGGGTAACTAGTCAACATCGTTTATCTATACAATAACGTAAATAACATACATTCCCTAATGGCCAACGAAGCCCTACTATTTTTCCCGTGCTCACACAGTCATCGGGTTACCCGTGATCACATAGCCATCGGGTAAGGATCATATCTGGATCACTATAGCCACAGATACGTCCTAGACATACTTGGATCACAATAGCCACAAGCAGTCTTATCTTGCGATCACATAGCTGAACAGGATTACTCGAGATCATATAGCCCATCGAGTTACTCGAGATCACATAGCCCTTCGAGTTGTATTTCCATATCCTGATTACATAGCCTAATTATAGGTTTCGGACCGCATCCAGATCACATAGCCCATGGACACATCAGATATACTCAATCACATAGCCCGAAGTACCCATCCCCTTATTTAAATGCCCTTGCACTGACTCTAGGACATCCAGATTCCTGACCAAGACTCATACGATACCACATGCTCACTCAAGCATCAATATATCTCACCGAGAGATAAAGGCTTCTAGCCAACCATTACTAATGCCTCAAGGCATGACTCGTTTATTACACTATTTAATATGTGTCTGTAGGATTTGTTTATGCCTTTCTCATTAGATTATCTCATTACTCACGGCAACCATCCTACATGGGCGTCCCTTCAGCACACAGCAAGGACCCCAAGCTACCTCGTAGCAATAACTGATCCACCACGGACCTCTATGGATTACCAAACCAAGCAACTTATCCAGCTGTTACTAAGCCGTTAGCCCTTAATCTACATACTGTAACGCCCCAGTTTTGGGCCTAGCAGTTTTGAGGTTTGTTAGACGGTCCAGTGGACCAAGTTAGAGATCGAGTCGGATTCGGGACTGTGTATTTTTCGGTGGGAAAAAAATATGGAAAATGGTTAAAAATCATGCCTTAATATATGATTAATATTGGAGGAATCAATTTTGGAAAAATGATATTTGGAGGTATGACATTTTGGCTAGTGACCAAAATGAAATGTTTGAAAACTATTTTTAAAGTGACTAAAATGAAAAGGGGTCAAATTCTTAGAACCCTTAAGGAGCTAATTTACCAAGTTTTTACTGGTGATTTCTCCCTTCAATTAAATCATTTTAACATTTTTTTTAAAAGTTAATTAAAAGGGATTTTAGATATTAAAGTCGGTTATTTGGTTTTAATGAAAATTGACGTAACTTTTCTCTCAACTTTTCTCTCCACTTCTTTTCTGCCAAACACCCATGTTTTCATCAAAAACCAGAGGTGAGGGATTCTTTTTACTTAGATTCTTGATCTACAATTGATTATTTGGCTTTGATTTACAAAACCTCATTGGAATTTTGTGTTTTCTTAGCTTTAAACAAGCCAATTGAGGGAGAAATCACACAATAGGGGTAAGGTCCGTGATCTCCTCTATTGAATGGTTCTTTATTGATATTCCCAATTATTTGATCCTTGATTTATGGTTTATAATCTGATTTTGTGTTTTTATATTGAATTAATTGATTTAATTGGGTAAAATTGATGAAATAGCAAAAGATCCAAATTGGATCTTTTTTCAGTGATTTAGATTGATTTTAAACATATTATGGATGTATAATAATGGTGATAAGTCGTTTTTTAACAATGGAATCCCGAAACTCTTGAATCTCTAATTGTTTAGGTTGTTAGAATTGTGTTTTTGTGGAGTTGTGGTGGCTGTTTGGTTGCTAGAGGTGTTAGGCTGTTTTGATTCTGTTTTTAGATGTTATTTGATGGTAAAAGTGATGTTAGATTGATAGGTTGTGTTTGGAAAGGATTAGATGGTGTTTTCAGTTGTTGTGATTGGGTAATTGTGAGGTGAATGTGTGAATCCGTGAGGATCTATTGTTGCATTGCTTTAAATGCATGGAGATGCATTAATCCTCTGTTGTAATATGGTTAAAACAGGGGAGATGGATCCGAAAGTGATTGGGAAAGCTTTGGAGGCTTCAGATGCTTATTTTCGCGTCGGCAAATCGAGGTTTCTCGTATCGGTGAGTGAAAATGTGGTTTAAAGCGTTTTGATGTTTTGGAAACAGAGTTTTGAGAGTTATGGTAGAGCTTGAAACGCTTACCTAGACTCAGAAGTAAGTATAAAGTGGATATCTCTCTCGGTCGTGCTAGTTTGAAATGGTTTTATGCACTTGTTTTAATTTACATGTTACCTACTGTTTAAGCATGTTTAAAGTGTTTGATACACTGGTTTTAAGCATGAAATGCTGAAGGAGGCACATGGTAAGTGATCCCTGTAAGTATGTGGTTTATACTTGTGGTTTAAAACATGGTTGTAGCTTTGGAAAAGTGTTTTGGTTAATGCTTGTTTAAAACAGCGAGGTAAATGTTAAATGGTTAATTATATTGGCAAGTGACGTGGTTTTAAAATTGTTATCAGATATAGTTGGCCGACCATAGGATTGAGTGCACTGTAAAATAAGTCGCCTTGGATGTTGATGGGTTTATATTGTCTACCGAATATTCCATCCAAGTACCCTAACGGTAGATGGGTTTAACGGTACAAAATACTCCCGTTAGTGGGGTTAAGCATCTAACCGATGAGAGGGATAGGTTTCCCTGTGGGTTGAAAGTGTATTCGGTTGTTATTGTACCAGGTAGTTATTGTACCGCGATTGTGATTGTATCGCTATTTCGGTTGAGATGGCTTGAAGTGTTGGGTTAACACTTGTTGAATCCATGTATTCGATGAACTCTTTTGTTAATGGACTTGTTATTGATCACTTGAAAAGCCAATATAATTGTTAATGTATCATTGAAATGTCTTATGTTGTATAATGTGATTTATACATGTTTCTCCTTAAGCTTTGCATTTGGTAGTAATGCATGGCAAGGCTTAAGTGGAGGGTTAGCAATGGGATTTGCTGTTGATTAATGATACATGTAGTATATGATTTATTATGCTTGTTTTAATGATATAAAGTGCATGTTTTAAAAAAGGGGCACGATGATGATGTTTTTAAAGGATGATGTTAAATAAATGATTTTAAATGCATTGATGGTGGTTGTTTTGAGCATTCCTCACTAAGCCTTGTGTGCTTACGCTCTTGTTGTCCATCAATGCAGATAATTGAGGTCTTGGAAGGCAACAAGAAGTAATGGGATCTTGACAAGACTTGTTTCCAAAGTTTGTCTTGGTTTAGACTATAATAAATAAGGGCAATGGGGTACCTATTGTGTTTTGGGAGATGTCTTGTGGAACTCCCTGTTTGAAAATATTTTTTTAGTTGCTCTTGGGTTGTAAATGGCCTTTAAAGTTTGTTTTGATGTTGGTTTACCTTTTTGACATGTTGCTTGAATGGACATTAAGAAGCATGCCTACAGATTCCCTTTTGATGCTTGATACTTGTTGTGCTGTAGGAATGAAGTTGCTAGTTGGCTTGTGATACGTATGGCATGTTGGTATGGTGTTACAAGCATGTTGGAATAGTTTGAGAATGTTTTTGAGATGAAAAACCAGTAAATTGTGGCATTACAGGTCTAGGCGTACCGATACGCGGGGGACCGTATCGGTACGGCTAGGCATTTTCTAGCCTGAGAGATCAGTATATGTAAGGGAGTACCGGTACGCCTAGGTGATTTTTGGCCTACCGTACCGATACGGGTAATGGTGTATCGGTACATGTTCTAGCCTTTGGAATTTCATTTTTTTAATCCAAACCCATGTATCGATACCCATGTAAGCGTACCGGCACATATATTAAAAAGATTCAAAAGTTAGGTAAGTTCGTTATGGCGTATCGATACCTGCCGTGGTGTATCGGTACGTGCATTTTATGCGTATCGGTATGGTGACACCCGTATCGATACCCGAGGCCGTTTTCTGTATTATTAGCTTGGCAGTTTTGCTTTCATTGCATTTGAGTCCCCAAAAATTGTCCATGTGATTGTATGAGCTTGAATGATCAATTTGTGATGAATGATCAGAACCTGACTAATTAAATATTGGTATACTAAAAGTGGCTTAAATCTTGCAAATTTCCTATATTTGGAATTTGGTCCCTAAATTGCAAATGTGATCAATTGGATGTCAAAATGATTCCCGATTGAGTAGGGGTTATACCTGAGTGTTGCATGTACAAGTAGGATTAATAATTGGCATCTAGACAAGATAAAATGAAAAAACGGATCGGGTTTCGATGTAACTCTCTGGTTTGCTTCGGCAAACCTAATGTAGCTTCATTGGTTTGGTCTGGCAGCTAGATCAGGTTAATGGGGTTATATTTGGTGGTATCAGAGCCATGTTTGGTTCGTTTGGGAGGTTGTTGTGTTGTTGTGAGTTGTACTTGTTACTTGATTTGCACGGTGATTGTTATTGGTACGCTGATTGCTATGCACATTGGTTGATATATGTATGATGAATGTTTTATGCCATGTTGGGGAAGCTTGGGGGTACCCATTGCCTTACTATTATAGTCTGAAATGTATGGTTTTGAAATAAAAGTCTTGGATCCTTGCTTGAAGCTGGCCTGATTCAATTTTGTTTTGAAATAATTATCATGCCTTAGAAAATGTGTTATGTTATTCGAGAGGAGAAATGAGATCTAGCGAGATGTTGTTGCCTTTGGGCAGTGAGTTGAGAAACATGTTGTGTTTCCTAGGTGTTTGTCACCTCGAATTATGTACCACTTGTGTCAGTTAAGCCAGAGTTGGGTGATTTGATGCCTTGTTATAGGCAACGTTTTGAGCTTGTAAGCTGTTATTGTTGGAGTACGTGTGTTCGCACCAGTCGTTGGGAAAACGAGGTTGCTGTTGGAATATCTCTGTAGCTTAGGAGAAGTTAAGTACCGTGGGTTGTCACCCGAGGCATCCGAGACATGAATGGCCAGTGTTGTTCAGGTTTTGGATCAAATGGGGTGTATTGGTGCCCGTAAGTTGGGGTGTGTTGAATCCCTATTGCGAGGTAATGTTTTTAGTTGGTGGACAACTGTATCTACGGGTGTGGAACCCAATGATGTGGATTGGGAGTTTTTTTTCATGCTATTTTTAAGAAGAAGTATTTAGGGTTTAGATACTTGGATGAAAAGAGACGAGAGTTCATGGTTGGGATTAGGGTCGCGTGTATATTGTCGAGTTAAGATACAGATTGTTCGGTTGAGCCGGTATGCTTCTGAAATGGTTTTGGTTGGGAAGTGTCATTGTGACCGAATCCGATGTGAGTTGGTACATGATGTTAGGGTGTACATGTTGGCTTTCGATTACCCCATTTTGACTTGTTGATACACGGGCGAAATGCATTGAGCAGAACCTAAGTTTATCAGTTTTGTGTGGGAGGTTCTGGCTCTGGCAAAAGAGTTGCAAAATCTAGTTTCGGCTGTGTTCAGTTAAAAGGAATTGTGATAAAAGATATCGCCCTGAGTTGAGGCGAGGTGATGATGGTGCTGGGTGAGGACTGCAAGGTTAGAGTATCTAGTCTAAAATAGTATTTAATACACGTTGAGTATGTGGATTGTGTGATCTCATGAGGCGAGATTATCTGTATTTGTTATATGGAGTGTAAAATCATGTGCTTGTCATTGATAACGTTTGTGGGAGCTGTGGCTTGAACGATCGTCTTGTAAGTGTTGGTTACGGGAATACAGGTGGCTAGTTCTTCTGGTGAGACGGTTGTTGTGAGAAGGATGTTTGGAAATGATCGTTGATGCTTTAAGATCTTGAGGTTACAGTTGTTTTGTTGGAGTTGCCGCTCTACAGTTTTTGATGTAATCTTGGGTTTGGATAAGTAGCTGGATCACAGAGCAGTGGTTGATTTTGAATCCTAGCGAGTTGCCTTAAAACTTGCTGATAGTTACAAGGTAATAATCACGGGCGAGAATGTTAAATTCTTGTCTAATGCTATTTTGGCAATAGAAGCGAGTTGTTTGATGGATTTTGGTTGCAAGGCATCCCTGGCCTATGTTATGAATCCAGGGTCATAGGAAGTGCGAGCTCAGGATAGTCGTGCGGTATGTGAGTTTCTGGGTGTTTTTGAGGGAATGTCCGGGTTTGCCATTGGATTGAGAGGTTGAGTTTGGCATTGAAGTTGTATGAAAACACAGCTCCGATGTATATTACTCTTTGTGCATGGCTCGAGGGAGTTGCAAAGGGTAAATATGCAACTTCAGAAGTTGCATGATAAAAGGTTCACCAGGCTTAGTGTTTCGTCGGGGGGTTGTGTTGGTGTCATTTTGAAAAAGGAGGATAGCATGATGCGAATGTGCTTGGGTTCTAGGTAGCTGAACAAGTTGATGTTTTGTTGATCAGTTCGGGGGTGCTTTAGTGGTTGTAAGTATGAGCTGAGGTCCGGGTGGTATCTGTGTAGGTAAAGGATGTGGTTGTGTTTAGATTTGCCTTTGGTAAGGGGGACGGTGATGTGAGTTCTTGTTGATGCCGTTTGGTTTGATCGATGCATAGGTTGTGTTCAAGTTTTGTTGAATCGGGTAGACTGAGTTTTTGGGGCAGTTGGTTGTTGTGTTTATTGATGGGGTTTTTTTTCTGTGTGCAGAAACACCGAGAAGGGCTTTGATCGACAAGTATAGTTGGTTTAGTAGATTTTTAGGGAGAGGTGAATGTTGCTCTTGGTTTGGGAGGTGTGAGTTCTGGGTATGTTGCTAAGAATTCTGGTTTTGAGGATGTTATTAGTAAGTGTGAATGGATAAACATGCACCGTGCAAAAACACTTATATGTATATGTAAATATGTCAAAACATGAATGCATTCGGGCATAACATTAAAGGTTTTGCATACATACACATAGACATCTATGAGGGCATATAAGTGATCATGCATACATATGTTCACACTTACAGATGGCTAATCGGAAATCAATGGTGTGATGATATAAGTAAGGTAGCGTATGAAGGTAGTTTGGTGTTATGGTTCTTGGGAGTTTGGCTGGTGCTAGTTTTTGAGCGATCGAAGTTAGAGTTGGCAGGTTGTGGGTTAGATCCAGTTCTTAGCATCAAGGTTTGTTGAGGTTGTAGTGTTGCAAGTGAAGTCGTGGCTTGTGCATCTAGATAGTTAAAGGTGCACGAGCGCTTTTGTCCTACGCATGATGTGAAACTTGCCACGTTGGTGGATGTTTAAATGTTTTAGAGACATCAATTCTATGATGAGGAGTGTGTTGTGTACATGGATCGCGCATGGTTAAAAAATGAAAAGATTGATGTTTGAGTTTTTTTTGATAACCTGGATGGTTGGAGTTGTTTATAAGTTATAGTTTGGTGATTGAATATCGTTCGAGCTAAGCTTATAGCCGATGCTTGGGTTGTGAGAGTTGCAGCGAAGTTGGGGATATTGTTTACGCGATTGGGTGTGATGCGTGATGGAGACTTGATGTCAAGTTACAAGTGAATTCATTCGGGCCACAGTTGATTAGAGGAAGGTAACGGTGTGATTATGCTTCAGTATCGCATGTTCAGGTTGTTGGGAGGAGGAAATTCGGTGGCTTTTCACATTAAAGGTTATAGGGTGTTGTGTTTTAAAGATCGGAAGGTGGTGTCCCTTGATGTTGAGTTGAGGTGTATGGTTTGATGGAGGCACATGCCAGTTCTTGCAAAATGTATTCCGGTAATGCCAAGATTTATCGAGGTTTGAAAAGAAATTGTTGTTGGGTTGGTTTAAAGGGAGATATGGTTGATTTTGTTGTTCGATGCATGGTATGTCGGCGTGTGGAAGCTGAGCATCGGGTTTCTTTCGGGTTGTTGCAACCATTGAGGATACCAGAATAGAAATAGGGAAGAATCACCAGGGATTTTATGTTTGGGTTGCCTTTGGCACCGACCGAAAGGATTCTATTTGGGTGGTTGTTGATTGAGTTGTGAAGTGTGTGCACTCTCGTGGCTATGTTTGTGATGTATGTTTTGGAATATGTGGCAGATTTGTATATTGCCGGGTTAGTGCATTTGCGCTGTGTGCCTGAGTTCATAGTTCTGGATGAAGATCCGTGGGTTACAGTAAGGTTCTGAGGGTGTTGCTTGAGCTTAAGTGTATGTACTTCATATCTATCTCGGTTGGATGGCGGGTTAGAGCATGGAATTCAGATTTTGAATGATGAGTTGGGTTGTATATCACGGAGCTTCCGGGAAAGTGTGAAAGGCACATGTCTTTGGTAGAGTTTGCTTTAATGGCAGTTATCAGGCAAGAATGCAGGTGGCACCGTATGGGGCGTTGTGCGGTTGGAGGAGTCGTACGTCCGTGTGTTGGGCTGAAATTAGGGAAAAGTACATTCCCATGTCTGATGTGTGGAAAGGCACTAGTGAGAAGGTGAAGTTGTTATGTGGGCGCTTGAGAGCAGTTTTGGATCGTCAGAAATTCTACGCGAATCTGAGGCGTAGTGATTTAAAGTGTGTTGTGATGGTCGGATGATCATAATGGTATCGTCTTGGAAGAAGGTGATGCGTTTTAAGGACCATACAATTTTTTTGAGTGAGTGGGTCATGTTGCTTATTGTTGAGGTTATCTCCTGTGTTGAAGGGGTTCCTTGATGTGTTTCATGTGATGATGTTGCGAAGGTATCGGTTGGATTCCTTGCATGTTGTACCGATGTAAGGCATTGTGTTGAGATCTGAGTTATCTTGTGTGAAGTACCTGGTGGAGATCCTTGTTGCCAGCGATAGAGTTCTGGGTGGTACATTGGTTGGCCTTGTTAAGGTGTTGTGGAGACACTGTAGTGTTAAGAAGCCGCGTGCGAATGTAAGTCGGAGATGTTGTAGCAGTTTCTGCTTTTGTTTCTTCCGGTTAAATTTTGGGATGAAATTTCTTAAGTGGGGGAGAGTTGTAACGCCCCAGTTTTGGGCTTAGCGGTTTTGAGGTTTATTAGACGGTCCGGTGGACCAGGTTAGAGATTCGAGTCAGATTCGGGACTGTGTATTTTTCGGTGGGATAAAAGTATGGAAAATGGTTAAAAATCATTTTTTAATATATTATTAATATTGGTGGAATCAATTTTGGAAAATGAGATTTGGAGGTATGACATTTTGGCTAGTGACCAAAATACAATGTTTGAAAACTGTTTTTAAAGTGACTAAAATGAAAATGGGTCAAATTCTTAGAATCCTTAAGGAGTTAATTTACCAAGTTTTTACTGGTGATTTCTCCCTTCAATTAAATCATTTTAACATGTGTTTTAAAAGTTAATTAAAAGGGATTTTAGATATTAAAGTTAGTTATTTGGTTTTAATGAAAATTGATGTAACTTTTCTCTCAACCTTTCTCTCCACTTCTTTTCTGCCAAACACCCAAGTTTTTATCAAAAACCAGAGGTGGGGGATTCTTTTTACTTAGATTCTTGATCTACAATTGATTATTTGACTTTGATTTACAAAACCTTATTGAAATCTTGTGTTATCCTAGCTTTAAACAAGCCAATTGAGGGAGAAATCACACAATAGGGGTAAGGTCCGTGATCTCCTCTATTGAATAGTTCTTTATTGATATTCCCAAGTATTTGATCCTTGATTTATGGTTTATAATCTGATCTTGTGTTTTTATATTGAATTAATTGATTTAATTGGGTAAAATTGATGAAATAGAAAAAGATCCGAATTGGATCTGTTTTCCAGTGATTTAGATTGATTTTAAACATATTATGGATGTATAATAATGTTGATAAGTCGTTTTTAACAATGGAATCCTGAAACTCTTCAATATTTAATTATTTAGGTTGTTAGAATTGTGTTTTTGTGGAGTTGTGGTGGCTGTTTGGTTGTTGGAGGTGTTATGTTGTTTTAATTCTGTTTTTAGATGTTATTTGATGATAAAAGTGATGTTAGATTGATAGGTTGTGGTTGGGTTATGTTTGGAAAGGATTAGATGGTGTTTTCGGTTGTTGTGATTGGGTAATTGTGAGGTGAATGTGTGAATTCGTGAGGATCTATTGTTGCAGTGTTTTAAATGCATGGAGATGCATTAATCTTCTGTTCTAATGTGGTTAAAACAGGGGAGATGGATCCGAAAGTGATCGGGGAAGCTTTGGAGGCTTCGGACGCTTGTTTTCGCATCGGCAAATCGAGGTTTCGCGTATCGGTGAGTGAAAACGTGGTTTAAAGCGTTTTGATGTTTTGGAAACAGAGTTTTGGGAGTTATGGTAGAGCTTGAAACGCTTACCTAGACTCAGAAGTAAGTATAAAGTGGATATCTCTCTCGGCCGTGCTAGTTTGAAATGGTTTTATGCACTTGTTTTAATTTACATGTTACCTACTGTTTAAGCATGTTTAAAGTATTTGATACACTGGTTTTAAGCATGAAATGCTGAAGGAGGCACATGGTAAGTGATCCATGTAAGTATGTGGTTTATACTTGTGGTTTAAAACATGGTTGTAGCTTTGGAAAAGTGTTTTGGTTAATGCTTATTTAAAACAACGAGGTAAATGTTAAATGGTTAATTATATTGGCAAGTGACGTGGTTTTAAAATTGTTATCAGATATAGTTGGCCGACCATAGGATTGAGTGCACTGTAAAATAAGTCGCCTTGGATGTTGATGGGTTTATATTGTCTACCGAATACTCCATCCAAGTACCCTAACAGTAGATGGGTTTAACGGTACAAAATACTCCCGTTAGTGGGGTTAAGCATCTAACCGATGAGAGGGATAGGTTTCCCTGTGGGTTGAAAGTGTACTCGGTTGTTATTGTACCAGGTAGTTATTGTACCGCGGTTGTGATTGTATCGCTATTCCAGTTGAGATGGCTTGAAGTGTTGGGTTAACACTTGTTGAATCTGTGTATCCGATGAACTCTTTTGTTAATGGACTTGTTATTGATCACTTGAAAGCAAATATAATTGTTAATGTATCATTGAAATGTCTTATGTTGTATAATGTGATTTATACATGTTTCTCTTTAAGCTTTGCATTTGGTAGTAATGCATGGCAAGGCTTAAGTGGAGTGTTAGCAGTGGGATTTGCTGTTGATTAATGATACATGTAGCATATGGTTTATTATGCTGGTTTTAATGATATAAAGTGCATGTTTTAAAAAGGGGCATGATGATGATGTTTTTAAAGGATGATGTTAAATAAATGGTTTTAAATGCATTGATGGTGGTTGTTTTGAGCATTCCACACTAAGTCTTGTGTGCTTACGCTCTTGTTGTCCATCAATGCAGATAATTCAGGTCTTGGAAGGCAGCAAAAAGCAAAGGGATCTTGGCAAGACTTGTTTCCAAAGTATGTCTTGGTTTAGACTATAATGAATAAGGGCAATGGGGTACCTATTGTGTTTTGGGAGATGTCTTGTGGAACTCCCTGCTTGAACATATTTATTTAGTTGCTCTTGGGTTGTAAATGGCCTTTAAAGTTTGTTTTGATGCTTTTTTACCTTTTTTACATGTTGCTTGAATGGAGATTAGGAAGCATGCCTATAGATTCCCTTTTGATACTTGTTGTGCTGTAAGAATGAAGTTGCTAGTTGGCTTATGATACGTATGGCATGTTGGTATGGTGTTATAAGCAAGTTGGAATGGTTTGAGAATGTTTTTGAGATGAAAAACCAGCAAATTGTGGCATTATAGGTCCAGGCGTACCGATACGCAGGGGACCATATCGGTACAGCTAGGCATTTTCTGGCCTGAGAGACCGGTACGTGTAAGGGAGTACCGATACGCTTAGGTGATTTTTGGCCTGGCGTACCGGTACGGGTAATGGTGTATCGGTACACGTTCTAGCCTATGGAATTTCACTTTTTCAATCCATACCCGTTTACCGATACCTATGTAAACGTACCGGTACATATATTAAAAAGATTCAAAAGTTAGGTAAGTTCATTATGGCGTATCGATACCTGTTGTGGTGTATCGGTACGGGCATTTTATGCGTATCGTACGGTGATACCTGTACCGAAACTTGAGGCCGTTTTCTGTAATATTAGCTTGGCAGTGTGATTGTATGAGCTTGAATGATCAATTTGTGATGAATGCTCAGAACCTGACTAATTAAAGATTGGTATACTAAAAGTGGCTTAAATCTTGCAAATTTCATGTATTTGCAATTTGGTCGTTAAATTGCAAATGTGATCAATTGGATGTCAAAATGATGACCGATTGAGTAGGGGTTATACTTTAGTGTTGCATGTACACGTAGGATTAATAATTGGCATCTAGACAAGTTAAAAAGAAAAAAAAAGACTGGGTTTCGATGTAACTCTCTGGTTTGCTTCGGCAAACCTAATGTAGCTTCCTTGGTTTGGTCAGACGGCTAGACCGGGTTAAGGGGGTTACACATACGGGCTGCTAACCCCGATTTCTTAGTTTTAGAGTTTGTTTTATACCTTTAGGGACCTACCGGATCCTTTACCAGGAATTATAGAACCCCCGAGCACGAACTCAACTTTCTTTGGCAGATTGCCCAGCATGTATCGGTACTCCAAAGTGAGTATTGGTACTGCCCTCCTAGTATCGATACTCCCCCATGAGTACCAATACCCTAACTAGGTTCGAAAGAGTTAGACACAAGCCGTACCGATACGCTCTTAAACTGTATCGGTACTTAGTACCGATACTGGGATCGCCTCATACCGATCCAATATCGTATCGGTACTCCACCCTTCATGTACCGGTATACTAAGCCTCTTCTAGGCAATCAACATTGCGTACCGGTACTCCCCAATGGGTACCGATACCCCTACTAGATTCGAAGGAGTTCATCCTAAGTACGTACGGATACGCTACGTACCGTACTAGTACTCAAAGCCTTTCCAGGCAATGTAACGGTGCGTACCGATACGCCTAAGCGCTACTGGATTTCCATTTGAGTGAGGGGTACCGATACACGAGGAGGCGTACCGATACACCCCTCCCAAACTGTCCCTTAATATACAAAAGAGTACCGGTACGTAGCCACCCGATACCGATACTTGAGCCCAGATTTTGAAACCTGGAGCTCGGGATTACACCAATCCCACCCTTAACCCTTATGAATAAGTCTCAAATCTTTCCTACAAGTTATTTGGAGTATATTAGGTGATTGCCTACCAGTTTTACCCATTATCAACTCCCAAAACGTGATTTACCATTAGAGGGGTTTAAAGCTCAAGAACCCTAACTAAGCAACCCATAAACATAAAACCAAGCAAGGCAATCATCTTATGAGGCTCATGAAACGTAGGAGTCAGAGATGTACTGACCTTAGCAAGATTCACGAACTTAAGCAGCAACCAAGCTTCTTCCACCTCTCTTTCCTTGCTTCAAGCCCAACTCCCACCAAAACCAATGATGTCTAGCTCAAAGTGAAGGTCCTTTGATACTGATAAACTCTCATTTGATAGCCAATCCGAGATTCACCTCCACAACAAGTTTCCATCTTTTATTTTGGGTTGGGGTGGAAATTAGAAGAAGAAGATGAAGAGAGAGAGAGGACAATGGTGACTTCACCCTCTTACAAGGATGGCAGCCCACCTTAATGAGGCATCAGCCCTTGTCTCTCTCAATTATGATTTTACCATAATACCCTTCCTTAAGCCCAACATAAGTCAAGCCCAAAACCACTAAGCAAGCCCACAACATATAGAGGCCCATTACGGCCCAACATTTCAGCCCGACACGTCGGTCCAAGACCCAGATCAACATTCATTGTTGATTCGAAAAATCTGGGTCGTTACAGACCGTCTTTCACTCTCGATGGCTAACTTGTAGCTTTCTATCTTCTTCTCAATTACTTGCTTGCCTTTCTCTCATTCTTCTTCAACTAAACACATACCATTCATCCTTTTCTTCTCTACGGCTAAGAACTGGCTTCGTCCGACATTCTACACCTTTGCTTGAAGCTGGAGAGTATCTTTCTGATAAATAGCATTTTTTCACTCAGATTTGCATTCAGCTTCTTCAATTGCCTAATGGTCCCATCTCATTCGTCGACCTCTAAACTTTCCTTGTAGAGCTCATCCATATGCTGAGTCTATAAAGCCTCCATCTTTTTATTAACCTCTTCAAGTTCATTTCACAAAATGTCGGCCTCAGACGGTACTATCCTCATATGTTCCTTAAGTGACATGGTTGGTCCTTAGTCGGGCTCTAAAATCTTGTCGTTAATCCTCAAGCGCCTCCAAAGATCATAATCTGAGGTGATCATAGGCTCGGTATCTCCTTCTACCCATCTCCAATAACAGTGATCCCAAGCTCTCATGATGGTCTGAACTTTCGCCTTGAACTCGCCCTTGAAAGGAAACTCACTTCGACTCAAACCGGCGGTAGTGGGAACAAACTGTCGTGATCTGAATTGTCGAGACACCAAAAGCGGAGCACAAGCAATTCCACCATGTAGCCCTAACATCATTAGCCAGTCATAATAGCCGCAGCTGTATAGAAAGTAACTAACCCTGCCGAGCCAAAGAACTTTCCACACTATGTCTTCGTCTTGAATGTTTTTAAAGATCCGAGACCATTTCTTCCTGTTCAATTCTTCTCGCCATTCCTTTGCTAAGTACTCTCGTAAAGGTGAAAAGTCTCAGAATGATATTCTCGGTAAAACCCTCATTGGTGTCTTCCACATATGACTCTGAATCCAAACATGTAGTAGCTGTACACACCCTCTAAAACGTCCCTCTTCATGTTTTCGGCTCGCATTCAAAGAAATGAAAGTTTCAGTTAAGATTGCCGGTACTGGATTCACCTTTCGCTTTATACGCTCAAATAAATCTAGGATGCCTACATCGATGTTTCCAAGGACTGTCGGAAAGATGACCAAACCATATATCCCTAAGGCAAATATGTCCATCTTCTTTACATCATCTGGGTGAGCTGGTATGATGTCTCGGATACTCTCCCATGCAAAGGCTAGGCTGTTTCCTCGAAGCAGAATCAGGCCATTAACCGAATCGTCACTCATCCCTGCAAAAGTTTTAAGCTTCGAAGAGTAATTCTGGTTCCTCGGCGGCTTTGCGTAGATCTAATATTTTTGGATATTCTTCTGATTAAGTAGGGCTGTGTATTCTTCTACTGTAGGCATCATATCTTGACCGTTGAAAGTAAAGCAACAAAAAGCAGGATTCTAGAACTGGAAGATGGCTCGGAGTAAAGGCTGGTTGATCCATACATACATCAACTGTGCTATGTCACCGTAACTATCACAGAATAAGTCTTGTAGTCTTCGATCCCATCCTTCCCAAATCCTTTTAAGCTCCCATAAGTTATTCTGTTTGAGGCTTATGTAGGTGTACCCTGACACTTTGTGCTCGCTCGGTAAACTATTACCTTGAGTCCTCTGATTGACTTCTGACCAATGTCTGACGGCTGAGTTGAGTTTCTCCTTCTTAAGATACCTTTTTTTCATGATGAAAGATTTTCTGGTCGGGTAAACCACTTGATCCAGTACCTTTATGTAATGCAAATGCAATGATATATGCAAAAAAAACAAAACAAAAAAAGTAAACAAGTCAGTACTAGATAAAATAAATAAATACATAAACAAAAAGGGCAAATTAAATAAGGTAAACACAAAAACAACCCTATTTACATCCCGTCTAAAAACACCTAGGTTATCTGCATGGCTCTAAATGGTGGGTTTCTTTATGTTCTCTACATGTAGTGTTGGTGCTAGGAGGTACCCGAATTGTCCTTGTTGTCCCCTACTAAGGGTAGCAAGGACCTTGATCATCACCCATTATAAGCTCCTTTCAACCGGGTTCAATTCAGGAGGACCCAATCGCTTATGCCCCTACGAAGAAACGATATCCTCACGAAAGCATAAGATACTTGAGCCCCAAAGGTTCTTTGCTAGGCCCATATGGAGGAACGATATCCTCACAAAAGCACTAGCGTTTCCCCCCCCCACTTAAAAAATGATGGATTTATATGCCAAATTTTAAATGCGTTAAAATAAACGCGCAATTATAACCGAATGTTAATTTAATAGTCACTTTAATCTGAAACTTCCGATATTAATAAAGCGGTAATTATTTAAAAAGCTTGACTCTTATTTGTTTTTGAAAAACAAAAATATGTCCCCAGCGGAGTCGCCATCTGTAGCGATCTCTTTTTGACGGCATTTCGCTAAAAAAATGAGTTTCAAGGTGTTCGGGTTTTTTTTTCCGAGTATTTAAAAATATTTTCGTGGGGTTTAAAAAATGTGTTTTATTTAAAAATAGAGTTGCCACCGGCCACTAAGGTAGGCCAGACACCATAAAACCAGAGATTTGAAAACTGTTGGGTTCGGGAGTCGGTTACGGATGGGAAAGGATTAACACCCCTACACCGCCCAAAATTGGTACTTTAATAATTACCGCTTTATTAATATTAAACTTTCTGAACTAAGGTGACGATTAAATTAAAATTTGTTTATAAGTGCAAGTAAATTTTAAGGGCCCCGTTATTCGAGAGTAAACCGATAGACCACCATCAATGTGCTTGATACTAGCCACGTTTACGCTCGAATAAAAGGGTACCACATTGACAAAAATATATATGTTATGCAATCTTAGAAACAAAATATAAAACATATAAGAACATGATATGACACCAATAAAATATCTAGACATAAACAAAACGTTAAGCCAAGGCAATAAACATAGACATGATACTAGAAACAAAAACAACAAAATAAAAAACTAAAACTTAAACATGATAATTTCGCACAAAACCAAAACAAACATGTAATAAAGGATTTAATTACCTATCATGCATCAAGATCAAACTAACACATAAATAACATATTTATATACATAAAAAGCACGGCATAGATATAACATGATATTAAACTAACAAGAAAAAACGACATGTTAGCATAAAAAACTAATACTAGATATTTAATATATGACACAATTTACATGCTTAAATTAAAAACATATCATGAAATTAACATGTAACAATATTACCACCACACTAACAAGTAACCTAAAAAGTGAGATGGCCATAATTAACATGCTACAAAATATGCATACACCACGGACAACCTTAAATTATGACACATTAGCATGGTAATACCTATAAAATATAAATATACATACTAAAAACAACATATAGAAAAAGACACGAAGACTAAAACATACTACAATATATATAACATGAATAAACAAACTAAACATAATAAAAAAACATATGCATTGACAATACTAATGAACCTAATATGCAAGCTAAAATACATTTGAACATGATATTTTAATCAATAAAAAAAATTGCAAAAGGACCAAAATGAGAAAAAAAAAACAGAAATGGAAGGCAGAAATGAAACAAAAGCAAAAGCCCATTTAAGGACCTAATTACAAGACAAAGAAAACCTAGGAGGACCAGAAATGCAAAAAAACCATGCGGCAGGCTCGAATTGAAAATATCAGAAACACGGAAGGACTAAGGGTGTGATTTTACCATTAAAAGGCTAAATCAGTTTAATTTAGGGGCGAAATTGAAATAAAGCAAAAGAGAGAGGGGGACTGAGGGCGTAAATAACCCAAGGGGCGAGACAGTTTTGAAAATACCCAAAACACAGTTGGATTTAATGGGTAATTATGCCAAATATTTTTTATTATACGTCTATAAAACACCACAACCGGCCTCTCATCCCTCTCTTTCTCATTTTTTTACCTTTAAGATTATGCTCCCATTTCTCTCTATTTTCCAGAAACCTAGCCATCCAAAAAAAAAACAAACCCTTGCCGAAAAGCCGCCGTGCACGATCGGTCTCAGGCGAGCCACGACCGTAACAGCAGACTCGAGCCATCCTAGACCTCTACTTTCTGGTACCAAAAACTCCTCGAAAGAAACAATTACCCCTCTTTTTACCCTTCTTTTAAACTGAAAAGTAAAAGGAAACAATATTTCGAACCAGAAAATGCTCATCCCTAAACGGCTCACCATACTAAGCTTGTCGCCGGTGAGGGAAGACACGAATCGACTCAGGTAAAAAGCCTTCTGTTTGTTCTTTTTTTATTTATTTTTACATGCATGAAAGAGAAAGAGAGAAGGAAGGGATTACCACTAGATCGGTTTTTGGTTCCTCCTTTTTTCTATTCGAATATAACTTTTTTATTTGATTCTAGTAACTCGGTACAAAATAGATGGATACATTTGATATATATGCCCCTTTTTTGTTCTGATTTTTGTTTAGTAGATAGAAAAAAAATACATATTTTGGTGGTTGGTACGGCGGCATGGTGGAGGGATTCGTTTGGCCAGAAGGAATCTTGGCCGTTGGATCAGATCTAATCCAACGGCTGGGATTGAGTGAGGATCTAACGACTGAGATTCGATATTGGGAATGACGCGGTAGCCTCAAATCTTAACACGTGGCAGATGGCAACTGAAGGGTCTGATGCGTGGGATGCACGCGCGCGTGAGAGGTTGAATGGTCCGCGCGTGATCTCACACGGCCAACTGGATGGTCTTCTCCCTTCGATCATGGCTGTTGGATTGATCCAACAACCCTTGATTGGCTGCGCACAAGAATACAATGTAATTAGGGTTAAGGGTTAGGGTTTTTTAACTGGGTTTGGGTTTGGCTGGTTTGGGCCTGGTGTAATTTCTTAATTTTGGGCTTTGTAATTATGGACTAGACTGTAACGTCTTTGGATTTAAATGCATCTGGGTTTTATTTTATTTAAATTATATTTTAATACAACCCAATAATAATAATATTCATAATAATAATAGTAGTAATACGATAATACATACACATGCATATATATACATACACGGACACACATACATATATGACATACACATACATTCAAATACTTACATGTATCACATACATTTAAACACAAATAAACATATATATGTATTCACACATAATGGGTATAAACATATATAAATTAGTACACATGTAATGCAAAACATATGTAACATGAAATGTAAACACACATGATACACATACACCACAATACTTACTAATAAGCACATAATACATAACATACATGCCATACATGCATTTACACACGTCATACACATATATATTACATATATATTAATAATACGCATGCACGTATATATACGTAATCATGTAATAATAATATTAATTAATTACTATATTAGTATGTCGCAATATTAACAAATACAGATAAAAATGAGTGATTACATCAGGCATTCGAAACCAAGCTATAGGAGTTACACCCCCTTTTGCAAATACATCCGATAATGTGTTAGCCTCTCGAGATATTGAATCACAACCATGTAGTCGTAGTGTCTTCTACACCAATTTTCGTGTCGCCGAAGAACCTAACCCCCTTGTGTTCCACGATAGCACACGCAACGCGACTTCTAACATCCCCTTTCCCGCTCTTCTATAATCTTTGCAATATCTTTCACAATTTCCTCCTCGTTCCCAATAGTGTGAACCCTTATCAATCGACCAAACTAGACCGTTTCACGTGCTTCCCTTAGGATATCCTCTCATTGTTGTAGTGACTTTGATTTAGATGTTGGTCCCTTCAGCAAATTCCCAATGTTGCTAACCTTTTTCTGAGATCTTTTCCCTTTTTGTTGTTAATTGTTCTACATTTGCATGTTTCTCCTACTTAGAGTCCTCAAAATTGAGTACTACTATAGGCTCCACAGAGACATCAAAACTGGTAACCAATGGCCTACTATCTCCCGCCTCTAAATTCATCGAGGCACATTGCACCAGACAATCAAACAATGACATTTCATTCAACCCCAATTCACTATCCACCCCACGCACCTCCATAGGCTCGACTCTTGACACTAATCCTACCTTCTCATCCGCAGTCTGATCCCCCGAGTGTGCCGTTCCAACATTTACATGTTCCTCAACCAGTTCTTGTACATTCCACAACTGATTATCTCGCCAATACGGTACCATATTAATATATAAATTTTCTTGTTGTGCATTATCCCTCTGGGGACTAAATTGCTCACATGCTACCTCTCTATCACACTCCACATCCTCCCTCCACTCACTCGAAGCATAATGCTTGTGTTCCTCACATTCTATTACCTTTTGATCCTTGACACCGTCATCTGATTGCAGCTCATCATCAACACTCTCCTCATCAGACTCACATGCCCTTCACAATTGGCACACACTAGTTGATCTACAGATGGTTCTATCTCCATCACATGTGCTAGAAATGCCTCGCCATTTGCTTGTATTTCTATAACCTCATCAATCCGCTCTAATTGTGAGGTATTAATGAGAATCTGTCCTCGTTCAAATGAACGTGGCTCAAGATTTAAATCATCACATCTGATCATACTTCCCCAAAGCGAAGCCATATTATCAAAAGTCCCTCGCGACCAGACATGAATCGGCAGTCCACTGATCGCTAACAACACACGCCGATTCCTCGAATCCAAACCAAGTACCCAATTTCGCACACTTGTAAACCATTTATCAAGCGCCATGTTTCCAAGAACTCGTCTTCTAACCTCCAGACTCGTAAACATTAGCAGTAGTCGAGACCCTGCAATACGCATTATTGAAAGACCTTCAATCCCTGCCGCCTTTAATTCTCTTGCCAACAATGTGATTCCAATTGGGAAACGACACCACGCGATCGTACAGTTTTGCAAAACCTCAACTTTATCTGTGGCGATCACACCCTGTACAGCCCGAATCCACTTCTCCTCTTGTGCCTCCCCAAACTGCGCCTTCAACTCTTTCCCACTCTTCAACCCCGTTCTATCTTTTCGTTTCCAATAGTAATCTTGAGACGCTCCACAGGCGAAAGAGACAGTAATCTGCGATCCATATATCCACTTACCATGCAAACGCTTAATAACCCGCCTAGCCTCCATATTCGTCCTCATACGAACAAATCCAAACTGCGAACCATCTCTTGCTCTTTTCATCGGAACAAAGACATCCATCACTTGTCTGTGCCGATCAAAAACCTGCCACACTCCCTTCCAATGAATCTGATCCGAAAGATGACCCACAAAGATAGTTCAGCATCGCCGGCGTCTGTCACTGCTCTCGCTCATTGTTTTTGATAATTTTTCAATTCAAATCTATTTAAAATCGAGACCCCAAAATTACTTTCTGAATCGGAAGAGAGAACTAAAACTTTCCAAAAACCCTGTTCGCAGCAATCCAATAAGCGGTGGAGGAAGCTTCACCGTTGGTGTTGGCCCTGGCTGCGGCAGATGTCAATTCTATTCTCGCTTAGAAAAAAAAGTTTTTTCGGCCGCACAACTAGATACGTTTCAATCTGACGTTAGTTTCGAATCTGGAAGTTTTAAACGTCTGTTTGAATGGAAACCCGCGATCAAATCGATTAAAAATAAGAAATAAAATAAGAAATGGAAGATTGAGATGACGAAGGATCAAACTTCCACCGATTCATGGAAACAAACAGAAAGCGGAGACTGAAGAGGGATAAAATATTTTCATTTTTTTTTCATTTTTGTTCTTGTTGGTGGGTTGAGTTTGAAGGAATTTGCAATAAGTTTAGGGCAAATTTAAATGTTTAATATTATTTATAATTATAAATAGGACCAAATTGAAAGAATGTATAAATAATAAAAAAAAGTATTGAATTTTTTCGAATTAGAACTAAATTGATTAAATGTGTAAATATAGGAGACTAAATGTGCTATTATAAAATATTTCATAACAATAACATTAAATACTTAACTGTCGAGTTACCATTTTATAACAGAACACAAAGTTTAATTGCCATTTTATAACATTTGAAAGTTACTATTTTATTTTTTTAACAAAATTTAATTATCATTTTAGTACTTTAACCAAAATAATAATCTTGCTATATGAATATGTTATTTTTTTTAAAATTTACTATGTAAGTACTAACAATGGCTGATGGTAAAAGAGACCGGTAAGGGCTTTAGCCTTTAGAGTGTTCAAACGGTCAGTTAAATTAAATTAATCGTCCAAGCCAAATTAGTTCGGTTAAACGGTTGATCATTGAATTTTTTTACAGTCGGTGAATGGGTAAATAATTCTTTAAAGCTCGGTTATCAATTAATTCAATTCAAAATCGGTTAATTATTTGAATTACTCAAAATATAACAAAAATTAAATACGTTATACATATTAATCCCTTACCCATTAAAATTCTAAAACTCACTTCCAACTCAAATGAAAAAATCTAATGTTTAATCTAAAATTCTAATTCTTTTATCTATGTTTGGATATTGTTTAAATTAAATTTAAATTATCATTGTGAACTAAAAATTATTTCCAAGGATTTTTATTGGGTAATAATTTTGATTAGGGAAAATTTTGATAAATTTCGATTAATTTGAAAATCGACTGAATTAACCGAAATTTGTTATGTTCGATTAACGGATAAAGATTTAAAATTTTCGGGTAACTCGATTTTGGATAATTCGGTTCGATCACCGACTGAATTAACAGTTTGAACATCCCTAACGGCCTCCCAAAAATTTTATAAATTGAAAAAAAAATTAAGTTGGTATAATGATAAAATTATTATTTAGTACCCTAAAAATATTTAATTCATTGTTGACCCCATAAAATTTATAAAATTTTAAATAGCCTTCTCTATAAAACAAAACAAATCATGCAAAATTATTGGTTGTGGACAATATGAGATGTCAAATTTATATGTTACATCAAACCCCAAATCAATAATGTACACTCTTACCATATTGGACCGACCATCTCCCAAACAAAGAGCTTTCACTTACATTTTTTTTTTCAATAATGGAATTTATTTTCCTGCTCAATATATAATTTTCTTTTCATTGATTGATTTATTTCATTAGCCAATCATTTTGTCGATTATTATTGAAAATATTACTATAATATTTGTCACATCAATATTTCACAAAAGATATTTTTTTTGAGCTCCAATTTACGTTACATGAACATTTACGTAACATATATTTTATTACATTAAATAGTTGGATCAAAACATTATTAAAATATAATACACAGCCGGATGAGATATTAGATCTTTAAATAAGGTTAATAATTCGAATAATGATAGATTTTGACTGGATAATTTGGAAGGGGCTAATCAAGCTTTTTGGAAGTTTAATCAAAATTGAATTTTTGAGGATCTAATTAAAATTTTCAAATTTTTGGGAGGCATAATGATTTTTTTTTTACAATTTTAAGGGAGTTTAATTAAACATATGTATGTGGAGTTGAATCTTGCATTATAAATAAAATAAACTGAATTGAAAGAGTCGTCTTGAATCTCTACAATATTTTTAAATTATAGACTAATAAATCAGATATCAGTAATATTAAAAATATCAATGCGCCTAAAACTGGACTTTAAATATTACATATATTAATAAAATATTATGATTTTGTGCATTTTCCTCGCATTTTAGGATAATAATTATTTTATATTTTACTTTTATTTTTAACTTAGTTGACATTATTACTATTATAATAATATATACATCCTGGATTGTGAGTTTGAATACGTTTAAATATTAAAAAAATTGCCGACATTCATTTTCATCATGTATCAGTAATCAAAATAAAATAGAATTCAAGTTATGATCAAAAACTAAACTAATTTTCTGATTCGCTTTGCTTGCAAAAAACTGTAAAAAAGTTTGAAAAACACACTAAAATGAAACAAATGAGGCCTACCCCTTTGAGATTATCTTCCTTTAGGATCCATAATCTGTGAAAACACATCACTTGTTGTCGTTGCATCGGAAGCCGCTTGATCGCTGACAATGTCGAATCGATCGATGCTGATCGATTCGACTTGAGGGATCCATCTCGGGATTTCCGGAATATGATTTGCACTGTTATCAGATGAATTATTTTGTGTTGAAGCCTCTTGTAGTTGAAGAGCATACTCCAAATTCCATAACACATCTCCCATTGTAGGCCTCTCGGCTCCGTGTTCTGCAAGGCATTTCTCGGCCGTTTCGCCGAATTTTCGCAGGGAATCGATGTTGATTAATCCCAATAGATTTGAATCTATGATTCTTTCCAATAGGCCTCTATTTTGCCAATGCATGCCCCATTCAGCAATGTTCACTTGTTCCCTTGGAAGAGCAGGGTTTATTGCAGGCCTAGCACATAAAATTTCCATGAGAACGACTCCGAACGAGTACACGTCGGATTTCTCGGTGAGTTGCTGTCGACTGAAGTACTCGGGGTCGAGATAACCGAAGCTTCATTTCACTGCAGTTGTAATCACTCATTTTCATTTGTAAATACATATTGCATGTATATTCATTATATATGAATGTTACTAATATAAATATAAGGTAGTGTGTGCATGTATATTATAAGCTATGTATGTATACGTATTAATGATGTATGTGTATCGTGTATGTATCTAGAGTATGAGCGTATTTGATTAATATATAGATGTTATGTTAATTATATGTATGATTATACGTACGTATGCTAGAATGTTATATTAATTAATGTTTGTATAATATAAGTATACGTTTTCGTATGTATGTGTATTGCTATTATAATACTAATTATATTATTATTAACATAATTGGGCTGATAAAATGAAATCAAAAAATTAAATATATTAAACCCAAATAAAAATGAAGTCCAAGTCCAATTACAAACAAATTACAAGGCCCGGTTTGGCCCAAACCCAAATCGTATCTAATTACAATTATGGTGTGCGGGGCGCGTGGGCGTTGGATCAAGATCCGATCCCAACGCCACGATACAACCAAGAAGTCAAAAATATCGCGCCGCGTGTTCCACACGTATGGACCGTTCGAGTGCCACGCCGCGCGTGTGGTCCACGCGCGGACGCTTTAATATCCCACGCCGCGTAAGATCCACGCGTTCGACTCCTCGATCGCGGAGCTCCATGTGTCAAGATCCGGAGCCGTCTCATCAAATCGAGGCTTCATCCGGCCGTTCGTCCTTCAAGCCATCTCGACCGTTAGATCGATCCGATCTAACGCCGAGAACGCTCGTCATTTGGTAGAACACCCATACCGCCACCACGTCGATATTCAACCCCCGTGTTCAGAACATGCCCAAGACAACAAGCAAAAATTGTCAGTTCAGATCTGAAAAAGCAAGATGCAACTTGCACCAAAACAAAGACAATGATATATATGAAACGGGGACTTTTGTAACGGGAGAGATAACAGAGGGGTAACAAAAAAAAAGAGAATGGTAACAGAGATCTTGTAATACAAAAAACTGAAAGTTGTAAACATTCAAGGAAATCGAAAGAAAAGTCCAGTGGTAAATCCTCTTTTCTTTTTTTTATTTTTTGCATGCATATACAAAAGAGGTAAACAGAAACAAAAAAAAGGGAGAGTCGTCTTACCGTCGCCGTTTGAGGGTCTTCCCTTCCTCAGTGACAAGCCTTTCGGCTTCTCCAAGCCTGATATGGTGAACTAAAGGGAGGGGAAGACCCTTTGTAGTTTCGTTTTGGTTTAAAAAATATTTTTTTTCGCTTCGTATTTTCTAGATCTAGGGCAAATAAGGGTGTATCCTCTGAATCCAACCACGGATTCATGTTGAGGACGAAAAGGGGGTTATTTTGGTGTGTTTTGGAGTCTCGCCGGCGCCGGTTAGCGGCAGCCGGCGGCGGAGAACACGGTGGCCGGCCGCCGGATTCTGGGTTTCAGAAGAAGGTTGAGAGAAAACGAAGAATGAGTTTTTGGTTATAAAACTGAAAATGAAACGAAATGGTGAAAATTTGATTTCGGCCTAAAAAGAAGGCTTATATAGGTGTTATTATTTTTTGAAATGGGTAAATTACGCACTTAATCCCACCGCGTTTTCAATATTTTCGTTTTTGTCTTGCCGCATGGTATAATTACAATCCCAGTCCCCCTGATAATTCAAAATCTTGTAATCCAGTCCCTAAATTACACCGAATCAGTTTTCAAATGGTAAAATTACGACTTTAGTCATCCGCGTTTTTTAACTTTTCATTTTGGGTCTGGCCCTTGGTCTAATTACGTTTTGATCCTTTTAGGTTTTGTTTGTTTCGCAATTTCGTCCCTAAATTACATATTATTGTTCTTTAATTTCGCCACCGACTTTTATTTTTCTTTCATTTTGAGTCCTGTATTCTTTGTAAATATTCATGTTCGTATTATAATCGTATATGTTGATATTCTATTATTTTATTTTATGTCCTCGTATATGCCTGCCTCGTATTTTATGTTTATATGTATATGTGTGTTAAGCTTATAATAGTCATGTATTTTTTATCCAGTTATTCGTATTAAAACATGTTATGTTCTATTTGACTCAGAAAAACAGCATGTTCTTGTATTTTTGTAACGTATTGTATGTTTTCTTGGCTTTTAGGTTACGTGTTAGTGTGTCTTCTTTTATGCATAATATATTGTTCCATATATGTTGAAATATGTTTTATTACTAGCATGTATGTCTTTTTGAAATATTTGTTCGTCTATATACGACATAATTATTCCTGCATTGTTATTCTAATTTGTTAAAGTTGTTTTTATCTATTATTTAGAATAATATGTATATATGCATGTTTTAGTTTAGTATATCATTTATGTTAGATTAGTATTCTGTTATGTCAATATTTATTGCAGTTAAATATTTTGCCATGTTTTATATTTTTACCACTAAGATTGCATATGATTTATAACTTGTTAATGCGGTGCCCTTTTATTCGAGCGTAAACGGGGCCAGTATCAGGCGTAGTGATAGTGGTTGGGCGTTTACTCTCGGATAACGGGGCCCTTAAAATTAATTCGCAATTATGACCGAATTTTAAAATAATCGTCACTTTAATCCGAAAAATCCAATATTAATAAAGCGGTAATTATTAAAGTACCAATTTTGGGCGGTGTGGGGGTGCTAATCCTTCCCCATCCGTAACCGACTCCCGAACCCAATCTTTTTGAATCTCTGGTTTTATGGTGTCCGACCTACCTAAGTGGCCGGTGGCGACTCCAATTTTTTTTAAAATGCGGTTTCTTTTAAAACCCCACCCTTTCACAAACACCTCTTCAAACACCTTTCAAAAATCCACACTTTTATTTAGCGATAAAAAAAAAACATCGCTACAGATGGCGACTCCGCTGGGGATCCTTTTTTGTTTTTCAAAAACAAATGAGAGTCAAGATTTTAAAATAATTACCGCTTTATTAATATTAGAAGTTCCGGATTAAAGTGGCTATTAAATTAATATTCGGTTATAATTACGCGTTTATTTTAACGCATTTAAAATATGGCATATAAACCCGTCTTTTTAAGTGGGGGGAAAACGCTAATGCTTTCGTGGAGATATCGTTCTCCCGTATGGGCCTAGCAAGTACCTTCGGGGCTCGAGTACCTTATGCTTTCGTAAGGATATCGTTCCTTCGTACGGGCATAAGCGAATGGGTCCCCCTGAATTGAACCCGGTTGAAAGGAGCCTATAATGGGTGATGATCGGGGGCCTTGCTACTCTTAGTAGAGGACAACAAGGACAATTCGGGTACCTCCTAGCACCAACACTGCATGTAGAGAACATAGAAACCCACCCTGTTAGAGCCATGCGAATAACCTTAGGTATTTTAGACAGGATAAATAGGGTTGTTTTGTGTGTTTATTTTGTTTAATTTTGTCCTTTTATTTATATATTTATCAATTTTATCTGGTACTGACTTGTTTTCTTTTTGCTTTTGTTTTTTCTCATACATCATTGCATTTGCATCACATAAAGGTACTGGATCAAGTGGTTTGCCTGATCAGAAAGTCTTTCACCATGGAAAAAAGGTGTCTTAGGAAAGAAGAGCTTAATTTGTCAGTCAGACATTGGTCAGAGGTCAACCAGAAAATCCAAGGGGACAGTTTGTCGAACGAACCCGTAATAGCAGGATACACCTATGTGAGTCTCCAACAGAACGACTTATGGGATCTTCAAAACATTTGGGAAAGATGGGACCGAAGACTACAAGACTTGTTCTGCAATAGTTATGCCGACACATCGACATTTGTTATATGTTCGGATTAACCAGCCCCCTACCCGAGCTATAGTCCGATTACGGAATCCGGCTTTTTTTCTTTGTTTCACCTTCAATGGGCAGGACATGATGCCTACGGTAGAAGAATACACTGCTTTACTTAACCAGAAAAATATTCAGGAAGATTGGATCTACGCGAAGCCTCCGAGGAATCAGAATTACACTACGAAACTCAAAACCTTTGCGGGAATGAGTGACGATTGGGTTAGTGGCCTCCTTCAAATCCGAGGAGACAATACAGTCTTTGCATGGGAAAGTATTCGGGACATCATACCGACACATCCAGACGAGGCAAAGAAAATGGACTTGTTCGCTTTAGGAATATATGGCTTGATGATCTTTCCAAGAGTACTCGGGAACATTGACATAGCCATTCTCGATTTGTTTGAACGGATGAAACGGAAAGCAAACCCAGTACCAGCAATCTTGGTCGAGACTTTCATTTCCTTAAATGCTAGCCGGAAACATGAAGAATGACGTTTTCGAGGATGCGCACAGCTGTTACAAGTATGGATTGAGTCACATGTGGAAGACGCCGGCGAGAGTCTGCCGGGATATCCTTTCAAGGTTTTTCGCCTTTTTACGAGAGTACTTAGCAAAGGAATGGCGAGAGGATTTGAAAGCAAAAATGTGGACAGTTTCTTCAAGAACATTCAAGATGAAGACATAGCATGGAGGGTCCCATGGCTCGGTAAAGTTAATTATTTTCTATCTGATTGTGGTGACTTCAATTGGCTGATGATGTTGGGATTGCATGGAGGGATCGCTTTGTGCTCCGCTTTTAGTGTCTCGGCGATTCGGATCACGGCAGTTCATTCCCAATACCGCGGATTAAGCCAAACTGAATTTCTTTTCAAAGGGGAGTTCAAAGGAAAAATTCAGACCATCATGAGGGCTTGGGATCATTGTTACCGGATCAGGGTGGAAGGAGATACCGAGCACATGACTACCCCAGATTACGATCTTTGGAGACGTTTGAGGGTTAATAATGTGATTCCCGAATCTGATCAAGGACCAGCAGTGTCACTCGAAGAGCTTACAAGGGTGGTACCATCTGAAGCCGACATCTTTAGGAGTGAACTCGAAGGAGTTAAAAGGAAAATGGACATCCAACAGACCCAACATGCGAGCGAACTCTATAAGGCAAGCTTAGAGGTTGACGAGCGGGACGGGATCATTAGGCAATTGAAGAAATTAAATGCAGATTTAAGCGACAAGAACACTCTTTATCAAAAAGATGCCCTTCTATTACAAGCAAAAATACAAAAGGCCGGCCGGAGTCAGTTCATAGCTGTGGAAAGAGAAAGAATGAACGGCATCCGTTTGATGGAAGAAGAACGAGAAATCAACAAGAGAGCGATCGAGAAAGAGATAGAAAGCTGTCGTTTGGCTATGGAGGAAGAAAAACGGTCCGCCAAGAAGGCCATTGATCAAGAGAAAGAAAGATTCAGGCAAGAAATCAGCAAGGGAAAACAAGCTGTCCATCATGAGAGAGAAAGCGTCGCCGTATGGAAAAGAAAGTCCATGAGTAGTCGAAATAGACTGTTAGAAATGCAAAAAATGTACGATGACACTATTCAAAGGCTGGAGCAAAGCCAAAATCAAAATGGCGAATTAAAAGGAAAGGTGGCGTAAGTCGAACACTCACTTGAATGTCTTGCCCTTGAGAATAACTTCATTTGAGCTGCAAGAAAGAGAACGCGAAGTGGGTGTGTTACAAGCACGAATTGGGTCCCTCGAAGCAACTGTTGAAGATTACAAGGAAAGAATTAATGTGTTCGAGGAGGCTGCAGTAGGAGGGGACACCTATTGGCGAGAAGAGACTACGCTGAAAGCTGCTTCGGATACAGAGACAGAGACCGATTACTACGCAAACCTAATGGTGGACATACGGTGAGTCGCCGGGGCATGTTAATGATTTAGCTGTCGAGGCTGAGACACTCCGACCTTTCATAGCCCCGGGAATGGAAGAAGCTCCTAGGTTCCTCAAGCTGCTCAGGGCAATTGGAAAATTAGGAGATAGAGATAGAGCCTATCTATAGGACTTTGTGTTGTAATTAGATCTTTTGTACTAGGGATCTTTACTTTGTAACACGAATTTTGTTGTAATCAAGACCCTTTAATTCCCATGGAAGTAGTTCAAAAGGGTGATTACCAGCGAAATCAGTACCTTATCTGCATACATTCTTGCATTTGCATCATAACATTCGCATCATTGTACATGCATTTATTTTTTGCAACCATATTAACAATATGAATATTGTGGCGTTGTGTGTAGTTAACCCGCAATCATTCATCACCCATACTTTACCCGGCTACAAAGAAAGCTCATGGAAGAAAGAATAATCAGTCTAGAAAGAGGGCAAAGAGAGCTCGAGACAAGGCTTGAAGAGGCCCAGAGAAGCCTTAGTGATCAGATTGCACAATCGCAAACATCTATAGTATCTGACATAACCGCATTGCTGGCAAAGAGTCTTGGAAAAAAGTGGAAGGAGAAAATGTTCAAGAGCCAGAAGGTACCCCGGCTCACTACAAGGTTCAACCAACTGCACCAAACCAGGCTAGGAAGGTGTATATTGACCCTGCAGGAATGTCTTCCAGCTTTCAAGTATGGGCACCTGAGACTCAACCCCTCGATACTGAAGCACTTTATGAAGAAGAAGTACCGGACCTGAACATGGTCGAAAGAATCAGGAATGAGGTAGAAAAAAAGTGGGAAGAAAGATTTCGCCTCATGGAGGAAAAATTTAAAGCGTTACAATCAAATGAAGAATCAGGAAATGACGCTAGCGACTTAAGTCTGGTGTCTGATCTTGTCCTACCACCAAAATTTAAAACGCCAGAGTTCGATAAATATGATGGAACCACATGTCCTTCTGCACACATAACAATGTACTGTAGAAAAATGGCGGCCTACCATAAGGACGGAAAGCTACTGATCCATTGTTTCCAGGATAGTCTAACTGGAGCGGCGTTACGTTGGTACACTCAGTTGAGCAAGGCAAATGTCAAGACATGGAAAGATCTGTCTAAAGCATTTACTGAGCAATACAAACATGTAACAGACATGACCCCTAGCAGAATTATGTTAGAAAATATGGGGCAGAAGTCCAACGAAAGCCTGCGCAATACGCCCAAAGATGGAGAAGTGGGCGCCCAAATCCAGCCACCCATCCCGGAGTATGAAATCACGCCATTATTTGTCAATACTCGAAAGGGCACTCTTTGATCGCCTCATTAATAACACAACGTGAGTGCTTTGCCGACTTAATCGGGATCGGGAGTCCCTCGAATCGGCAATTAAAAGCGGCGAGAATTGATGGTGGGAAGGGTCTCGAAAGTATAACAAGAGAAATGAAGTAAACACCACCAGCACCTATACGCCCGAAGAACTTCACAGTCTCACAGCCACAAGCACTGGGAAAAACACAAAACTCGAATCAAAGAGATGAGAGAGTCACGAAAAAAAGAAAGAGAGGAGAACTTTCACTCCCTACTGTTTCGTACTCAGAACTTTATTCCCGGTTGTATGAAGCGGACTGGTCCGCCATACATCGTTACTCTGTCAATTCGCCCTTCCCGCCTTGGTATAATCCAAGCGCACATTGTGACTATCACGGCGGTACCCTGGACATCCCCATCGAGAAGCGCCTTGGCTTCAAAAAGCTTGTGCAGAACTTAATCGATTCCGGGATATTGAAGTTTGAAGAGCCGAGTGTAGCCAACAACCCGCTGCCTAATCATGGGAGCAGAATGGTAAATGTCATCGAAGAATGCTTTACCAGGAGGATAAAGGATGACGTGTCAGAAATCAAGTCTCCTTTACGGTGGGTATTTCAACAGTTATGCATGGCTCGTGTGATCGACAAAGGCATGATAACAAGGCAGAAGGAATGTGGAAAGTATTGCGAATTCCACCAAACTGAAGGGCATGATATCCAAGAATGTGACGAGTTCAAGAAATTGGTGCAGAAATTGATGAATGAAAAACAAATAGAATTCTTCGAGGAGCCCATAGGGAAGAAGGGGTCGGACGTACACATGACGGATAGTCTCAAGTCTAAATACGGGAAGGATAGACCTTTTATCATCTCTCCCAGGCCAGGGAATGCGGGTGTCTCCCAGAGAGAAACCAGCAAAATAAGTCCCAAGATCATCATTTCAGCACCATCTCCATTCCCATTCAAAGATATGCGACAAACTCCCTGGAATTATGCTGTAAATGTGACCACGCCAGAAAAACCAGAACACGATCAGGTAAAAGAGCCTACGTTGAAAGACCAACAAAGCCAGAACGATGTGAACGTTGGTGAGGCAGGCCATTTCACAAGGAGCGGCCGATGTTATTCCTCCGAGGCTTTGAAAGCGGCTGAAAAAGATAAGGGGAAGAGTACAACAGTTAGCCCTACGCAGATATTTGGAGAAAAACCTCCCCCAAATATAAATGAGTCGGTAACTGAGGCCCAGGCCAAAGAATTTCTAAAGTTCTTGAGACATAGCGAGTACAGCGTAGTGGAACAACTACGAAAGCAACCGGCCAGGATCACAGTGCTAGAATTACTCTTGAGTTCAGAGAAGCATCGAGAGACGCTATTAAAAGTGCTGAATCAAACTTTTGTGCCCCAGGACATTTCTGTAACAAACTTGGACATGATAGTGGGGCATATTACTACCTATAATCATATCACGTTCAGTGATGATGAGATACTTGAGGGAGGAATGGGGTCCACCAAAGCCCTTAACATCACTACCCACTGCAAAGGGTATGTATTACCAGGTGTACTGATCGACAACGGGTCAGCATTGAATGTCTTGCCTATGGTAACCCTGCAAAAATTGCCAATAGATGGTTCGCACCTAAAGCCCTGCCACAACTCGGTAAGAGCCTTTGATGGTACGCAAAAAGGAACAATAGGGAAAATTGAGGTGCCCCTATTGATCGGACCAACTGAATATGTGATTGATTTTGTGGTGATGGACATAAAACCATCTTACAGCTGCTTGTTGGGAAGACCGTGGATCCACTCCGCAGGAGTTGTCCCCTCATCATTGCATCAGAAATTAAAATTTGTAGTTGAAGGCAAATTGGTCACAGTAGAGGCAGAGCATGAATTTGTTGCTTCAATGACATCAGACACCCCCTACATTCAAAATGATGAAGATGCTGCGGAATGCTCGTTCCAAGCATTGGAACTAGCAAATGCCACATTCGTTTCAGAGGGAAGTCGGATCCCCTACCCTAGGTTATCTAATTGTACTAAGATGACCGTCGCAGAAACTCTGGGCCGAGGAGCCAAAATAGGAAAGGGGCTGGGGAAGTAATTACAAGGAAACCTGAGACCCAAGAATATGATAACCAAGAAGGATCGTTTCGGGCTGGGTTACCAACCAAGTGTCCAACAGAAGAAAGAGGAATATAAGAGGAAGGAAGAGCAAAGAAAAGCCAGATCTAAAGGAGAAGACATTCCGTGGAGGCCCGATGTCTTTTCCTAGTTTGAAAGCCACTTTTGTCTCCGGAGGGTTCTACCAGCCAGGTCAAGATATTGGAGAGGCAGTGAAGAAAAATGAAGAATTTAACCAGGAGGAAGTACTCAATGAATCATTTGAAGGGATGTACATCAACATGATAGCTGAAAAGGACCGAGGCAGCAAAATGTTGACCAACATCCGCCCTTGCCGTCCCGGGGAAATACTCGATAACTGGAGCTGCATTGATCTACCTGTAGTTTTTAGGAATAGATCAGAATAATGCTCCGAATCAACCTTTTGTTTTTGCCCATAAACAATGGGGATCTCTTGTACGGGGCACCTATGTTAACTTTTGATTGAAATGAAAATATCCCCACTTTCCTAAAATGACCAAAGATTCATTTATTTCATTCATGCATTCTTCATATTCATTCCCTTCATATAAAGCTGTCTCTTTCCCAATACAATTCATTCTCATTTAATGCGGTCGCTCATGATTGTGATATGAATGATACGGATCCAATCGAGTGAATTTGAATGCCCCGAGGTCTCGAGAGGGAATTGAGGAAGGATATGATGAGATAGAAATTGAGGTTCGGAAGAGTTGAAGAGAATGGTGGACAACGAAGAAAGGCGAGAACATGCCCCACCAAGAAAAAGCAGAAATTGCCAACTTGGGGATGAAGAAGAGAGAAAAGAAATAAAAGTAGGAACGACGATTTCCTCAAAAACCAAGCATGAACCGATAGCCCTACTTCAGGAATTCAAGGATGTCTTCGCTGGACTTATCAAGATATGCGAGGATTGAATACCGACATAGTGGTGCACAAATTGCCAACAAAATCGGAGTGCAAACCAAGATCAAACAAAAACTTCGGAGAATGAGACCGGATATGTTGTTAAAGATCGGAGAAGAAGTGAAAAAGCAATTTGATGCGAGGATTCTTGGAGGTATCCAAATACCCGAATGGGTTGCAAAACATTGTACCCAGTACCAAAGAAAGGCGGAAAGTTCGTATGTGTGTAGATTATAGGGATCGAACCGAGCCAGCCCTAAAGACAACTTCCATTTACCACATATTGACATTTTGGTTGATAACACCGCAGGACATTCATGGTTTTTCTTCATGGACGGCTTCTCGGTACAACCGGATAAAGATGGACCCTAACGACATGGAGAAGACCACATTCATAACCATGTAGGGCACTTTTTGTTATCGAGTGATGCCGTTTGGGCTAAAAGAACGAGGGCAACATACCAAAGAGCAATGGTGACTCTTTTCCATGACATGATGCACAAAGAAATAGAAGTATCGTGGATGATATGATTGCCAAATCCCGAGCAGGAGGATGAGCACCTACAAAACTTGAGAAAACTATTCCAAAGACTACGGAAGTACCAATTGAGGCTCAATCACGCCAAGTGTACCTTCGTCGTTATACGGAAAACTCCTAGGATTTCGTGGTAAGTAGAAGAGGGATTGAGATTGATCCGGATAAAGTGAAAGCCATCCGGGACCTTTTACCACCCCCCACGCTTGAGAAGGAAGTCCGCGGTTTCGGGAGGCTGAATTATATCTCTCGTTTCATTTCCCAATTAACCAACCAATGCGACCCGGTCTTGGACTTCTTAGAAAGAATAATCATGGCGTGTGGGATGAAGAATGTCAAAGAGCCTAGAAAAGATCAAAAGGTACGACAAATGCTCCAATTTTAGTCGCACCGATGCACAGTCGACCACTAATCCTCTACTTAATGGTCTTGAGAATTCAATGGGATGTGTCTTGGGGCAACACGATGAGTCAAAAAAAAGGAGCAAGCCATCTATTACCTAAGCAGGAAATTCAATGATTGCGAAACGCGCGGTACCCTTGGTCTGAATCGTGTTGTGCTCTAGTTTGGGCTACCAAGCGGCTCGAGAAAGTACATGTTGTACCATACTACCTGGTTGATATCCAAGCTAGACCCATTGAAGTTCTTAATGGAAGCGCCAGCACTAACGGGAAGGATGGCCCGATGGCAGATGCTCTTATCCGAATTCGACATCTTATACGTTAATCAGAAAGCCGTAAAGGGGAGTGCCGTAGCAAATTTCCTAGCTAGTCGTGCTTCGGATGACTATGAGGCATTGAACTTTAGTTTCCCAGACGAAGACTTGATGTGCATTACAACCGAAGAAGATGTTTCAGATGATAAGTCATGGAAACTTTACTTCGATGGAGCCTCCAACACCCTCGGACATGGGATAGGGGCAGTGCTAATTTCACCTGAGGACGTCTATTATCCTTTCACCAGCAGATTGGAATTCTTCTGCACAAACAATATAGCTGAATACGAAGCTTGCATCATGGGACTGAACTCAGCCATCGAGAGAAAGGTTAAGGAACTTCGAGTCATTTACCAATTGCGAGGGGAATGGGAAACCAGGGACCCGAAGTTGGTCAAATATCACGAATTGATCCAAGAGCTCACCAAAGAGTTCGAAAAGGTCAGCTTCAATTACCTGCCCCGAGAAGAAAATCAAATGGCAGATGCATTGGCAACCTTGGCATCCATGTTTAAAACAAACATCGGGGCAGAAATGAAGCCCATTGAGATGCAGACGTTTGAAAAGCCTGCTCATTATTGTAATGTACAGGAAGAGATTGATGGAAACCCATGGTACTATGACATCTTGCAATATGTCAAGCTTCGAAAGTATCCAGAATGGGCAAACGACAATGACAGAAAAACGTTCAGGAAAATGGCAACAAAATATGTCCTAGATGGAGAGATCCTATATAGGAGAAGTCATGATCAAACATTGTTGAGATGTGTGGATGCCCGGGAGGCGAAGGAAATCTTAAATGAAGTACATGACGGGATCTGTGGAACGCACGCCAACGGGCTGTCTATAGCCCGGAAAATTATGAGATATGGTTATTTCTGGCTGACCATGGAGGGAGATTGCATCGATTACACCAGAAAATGCCACAAATGCCAAATCTACGCTGACAAGATTCACGCACCCTCATCGCCTTTACACACCATGAATTCTCCGTGGCCTTTCGCAGCGTGGGGCATGGACGTCATCGGGCAGATCCATCCGAAAGCTTCCAATGGTCACCGTTTCATTTTTGGTCGCCATAGACTACTTCACTAAATGGGTGGAGGCAGCGTCTTACGCCAATATCACCAAGACTACAGATTTGTAAGTTCTTAAAGAAGGAAATTATTTGTCGATCACGGATTGCGAGAAAGGATCATCACCGACAACGCTTAATCTGAATAACAAAATGATGAAGGGCGTGTGCACTCAATTCAAGATAACACACCATAATTCCACGATCTATCGTCTTAAAATGAATGGGGCAGTGGGAAGCAGCAGACAAGAACATAAAGAAGATCATAGCGAAGACTACGGATACCTACGAGGATTGGCATGAGAAGTTGCCTTTTGCCCTTTTTGCCTATAGGGCGTCCATTCGCACATCAGGGGGCAACACCTACTCCTTGGTGTATGGTACCCAAGCAAGTACTCCCAATGAGGTAAAGATTCCGACTCTCGGGTCTTAAACGAAGTAAAATTGGAAGAAGCTGAATGGGTGCAGGCGGACTCGACCAGCTAAATCTCATTGTGAAAAAGACTAAAGGCCATTTGTCATGGTCGGATGTACCAAAACGGATGGTACAGGCATACAACAAAAAGGTGCGCCCAAGAGAATTCAAAGAAGGGGATCTGGTACTCAAGAAAATCCTCCCTATCCAGAAAGATTCTCGAGGAAAATGGATGCCCAACTGGGAAGGACCGTACGTCGTAAAAAATGCCTTCTCAGGAGGAGCCCTGATCCTAACAGAAATGGATGGGGACGAGCTGAAAAATCCCGTAAATTTTGATGTCGTCAAGAAGTACTATCTCTAAAAAAAATGATGATGAAAAATAAAAAAGAGAACAAAATGGAGAGCTCAGGGCGAAAACCCGAAATCGGGCGTCTTGAAGCAAATGAAGGACCCGAGTTGAAAACCCGCAAAGGGCGGCTTGGGTAAATTGAAAAGTTGAATATCCGAAGAGAAAGGTATCCCCATGAGCATCATGAAGAGGAGGCTTCAGGCAAAAAAAATTCTACACCGGTTGACAGGATCATGTATCATTCATATCGAAGATAATGAGGGATCTTGTATTTTCATACTTAACTCATATGTGTCATACCTTTCTTTTAAGATATCCCAAAGCCCTTAATCGTAATAAAACCGTGTTTTTGAGCATCCATTCCTGGCCTTATTGTCAATTTCAGTCAAATAAGATAACACAGACATATAATGAAACAAGAGATTTCGGAGCATTACTATGATTTAACCTTGAAAATGCAGGTGATCAAAGAAAACAATGTTAACTCCGTCCTCTAGTTCCCTACATAATGGCTAGGGAAGGCGAGAAGCTTTAAACAACCAGGTAGGATGACCAATGGCACATGTCCTATCTATTCAAGGAAGGCATACGAGATCTCTTGGGTGAAAACCCAGAAGGGCACCCCTCAAAAAAATCTCTCTAAAGTGAAAACCCGAAAGGGCACTTTAGAATTCCAAGTCGTAATTGGAGAAAAAGAAAGGTTGAGATGGTTGAACCTGATAGTGAAGCGGGGTATCGATGCCCGTAAGAAAGGAGAAAGCGAACATCAAGATCGAATAAGGATCAAAACAAGCCCACCAAGATATTAACACTCATGCATCATGAATAGTCAGACATCACTAGGATTAGGAGCATATCAATTCATTTGGCATAGCATTTTGTTTTCATCTCAGATATGTATCTGCAGATTCAAAGAGACATCGATGGCCATCGTGGTGTTAATCCCGAACGAGAAGACAATGTTTTTACATACAAAAGGCACATGTTTTCAAGCTCCAGAGAGAGGTTCTATATAGGAAGAATTCTCCGCTCCGAGGCTTCAGAAGCCGAAAGTTCTATATAGGAAGGACTAACAGCTCCAGGGTGAAGACTAGCAGTTCTATATAGGAAGAACTCCCAGTCGAAGGAATTCACCCATGACACGCAAGATTATATAGGAAATCCTGCTGTGTCGAAAGCGAAGAGTTCTATATAGGAAGGGCTCTGAGCTTCAATGTCTTAGAGTGAAAGATTCTATATAGGAAGAATCCGTAACTCCAAGATTTCAAGACGCCGAAAAGTTCTATATAGGAAGGACCGACGGCTCCAAGGTGAAGACTCGCAGTTCTATATAGGAAGAACTCCCAGTCAAAGGAATTCACCTATGACACAGGGTTATATAGGAAACCTGTTGTGTCGAAAGCGAAGAGTCTTATATAGGAAAGGCTCTGAGCTTCATTGTCTTAGAGTGAAAGGTTCTATATAGGAAGAACCTGTAGCTCTGAGATTTCAGACGCCAAAAGTTCTATATAGGAAGGACCGACGGCTCCAGGATTTGAAGACTAGCAGTTCTATATAGGAGGAACTCCCAGTCGGAAGAATCCATCAGTGGTGCAAAAGGTTTTATATAGGAGAAACCAGCGTTGAAGGCGAAGAGTTCTATATAGGAAGGACTCCAAGCTTTACTGTCTCGAAGTGAAAGGAATGACTCATAACTCGGGGTTTCAGAGCGAAGGGTTCTATAGAGGAAGAGCCTGTAGCTCCAAGATCGGAAGGTGACGAAGCTCTATATAGGAAGAACTTACGAGCCTGAAGATTCAGCCAAGGAAGAGCGGAGATATCCAAAAGAACACGTTTTTCCAAAGCTACAAACAGGGAAGTCTGATAAAAATGAGTGCTTATGAATCTTTGCTTTGCTTCCCATTCCATGAGAACAAGCAAAGAGGGGCAACTGTAATCACTCATTTTCATTTGTAAATACATATTGCATGTATATTCATTATATATGAATGTTACTAATATAAATATAAGGTAGTGTGTGCATGTATATTATAAGCTATGTATGTATACGTATTAATGATGTATGTGTATCGTGTATATATCTAGAGTATGAGCGTATTTGATTAATATATAGATGTTATGTTAATTATATGTATGATTATACGTACGTATGCTAGAATGTTATATTAATTAATGTTTGTATAATATAAGTATACGTTTTCGTATGTATGTGTATTGCTATTATAATACTAATTATATTATTATTAACATAATTGGGCTGATAAAATGAAATCAAAAAATTAAATATATTAAACCCAAATAAAAATGAAGTCCAAGTCCAATTACAAACAAATTACAAGGCCCGGTTGGCCCAAACCCAAATCTTATCTAATTACAATTATGGTGTGTGCGGTAAGCGTGGGCGTTGGATTAAGATCTGATCCAACGGCCACGATACAACCAAGAAGTCAAAAATATCTGTCAGCCGCGTGTTCCACACGTATGGACCGTTCGAGTGCCACGCGCGCGTGTGGTCCACGCGCGGACGCTTTAATATCCCACGCGCGCGTAAGATCCACGCCGCGTTCGACTCCTCATTGCGGAGCTCCACGTGTCAAGATCCGGAGCCATCTCATCAAATCGAGGGCTTCATCCGGGCCGTTCGTCCTTCAAGCCATCTCGACCGTTAGATCCGATCGATATAAAGGCGAACGCGCGTCGGCCATTGGCGAGAACACCCATACCGCCACCACGCCGATATTCAACCCCCGTGTTCAGAACATGCCCAAGACAACAAGCAAAAATTGTCAGTTCAGATCTGAAAAAGCAAGATGCAACTTGCACCAAAACAAAGATAATGATATATATGAAACGGAGACTTTTGTAACGGGAGAGATAACAGAGGGGTAACAAAAAAAAAGAGTGGTAACAGAGATCTTGTAATACAAAAAACTGAAAGTTGTAAACATTCAAGGAAATCGAAAGAAAAGTCCAGTGGTAAATCCTCTTTTCTTTTTTTTTATTTTTTGCATGCATATACAAAAGAGGTAAAAGAAAACAAAAAAAGGGAGAGTCGTCTTACCGTCGCCGTTTGAGGGTCTTCCCTTCCTCAGTGACAAGCCTTTCGGCTTCTCCAAGCCTGATATGGTGAACTAAAGGGAGGGGAAGACCCCTTGTAGTTTCGTTTTGGTTTAAAAAAATATTTTTTTTCGCTTCGTATTTTCTAGATCTAGGGCAAATAAGGGTGTATCCTCTGAATCCAACCACGGATTCATGTTGAGGACGAAAATGGGGTTATTTTGGTGTGTTTTGGAGTCTCGCCGGCGCCGGTTAGCAGCGGCCGGCGACGGAGAACAATGACGGCCGCCGGATTCGGGTTTTGAAGAAGGTTGAGAAAGCGAAGAATGAGTTTTTGGTTATAAAACTGAAAATGAAACGAAATGGTGAAAATTTGATTTCGGCCTAAAAAGAAGGCTTATATAGGTGTTATTATTTTTTGAAATGGGTAAATTACGCACTTAATTCCACCGCGTTTTCAATATTTTCGTTTTTGTCTTGCCGCATTGTATAATTACAATCCCAGTCCCCCTGATAATTCACAATCTTGTAATCCAGTCCCTAAATTACACCAAATCAGTTTTCAAATGGTAAAATTACGCCTTTAGTCATCCCGCGTTTTTGAACTTTTCATTTTGGGTCTGCCCCTTGGTCTAATTACAGTTTTGATCCTTTTAGGTTTTGTTTGTTTCGCAATTTCGTCCCTAAATTACATATTATTGTTCTTTAATTTCTGCCACTGACTTTTATTTTTCTTTCATTTCAGTCTTGTATTCTTTGTAAATATTCATGTTCGTATTATAATCGTATATGTTGATATTCTATTATTTTATTTTATGTCCCTCGTATATGCCTCGTATTTTATGTTTATATGTATATGTGTGTTAAGCTTATAATAGTCATGTATTTTTTTTTATCCAGTTATTCGTATTAAAACATGTTATGTTCTATTTGACTCGTAAAACAGCATGTTCTTGTATTTTTGTACGTATTGTATGTTTTCTTGGCTTTTAGGTTACGTGTTAGTGTGTCTTCTTTTATGCATAATATATTGTTCCATATATGTTGAAATATGTTTTATTACTAGCATGTATGTCTTTTTGAAATATTTGTTCGTCTATATACGACATAATTATTCCTGCATTGTTATTCTAATTTGTTAAAGTTGTTTTTATCTATTATTTAGAATAATATGTATATATGCATGTTTTAGTCTAGTATATCATTTATGGTAGATTAGTATTCTGTTATGTCAATATTTATTGCAGTTAAATATTTTGCAATGTTTTATATTTTTACCACTAAGATTGCATATGATTTATAACTTGTTAATGCGGTGTCCTTTTATTCGAGCGTAAACGGGGCCAGTATCAGGCGTAGTGATAGTGGTTGGGCGTTTACTCTCGGATAACGGGGCCCTTAAAATTAATTCGCAATTATGACCGAATTTTAAAATAATCGTCACTTTAATCCGGAAAATCCAATATTAATAAAGCGGTAATTATTAAAGTACCAATTTTGGGCGGTGTGGGGTGCTAATCCTTCCCCATCCGTAACCGACTCTCGAACCCAATCTTTTTTAATCTCTGGTTTTATGGTGTCCGGCCTACCTAAGTGACCGGTGGCGACTCCAATTTTTTTTAAAATGCGGTTTCTTTTAAAACCCCACCCTTTCACAAACACCTCTTCAAACACCTTTCAAAAATCCACACTTTTATTTAGCGATAAAAAAAAGACATCGCTACAGCAGTGCTTACATGAGTTTGGTCTAGAGTAGGGCCGAGCTTCGACAATCCGAAATCTGCGACTTTTGCTGTGAAATTTTCATCAAGGAGTATGTTTGTTGTTTTCACGTCGCGATGAATGATGGTGTCCGATGCACCCGTGTGAAGGTAGTGGAGGCCTTTCGCAGCTCCGATGCAGATTTCGAGCCGTTGTTTCCAGCTAAGTGAGGGGAGATTGGAGCCGTACAAGTGTTTCCTCAACGGACCGCCTGCCATGAACTCGTAAACAAGGATCATCTCGTTTTGTTCTTCACAGTAGCCTATGAGAGACACTAGGTGTCTGTGCCTCAACCTGGAAAGCATCAAAATTTCGGTCCTGAACTCGGTTAGTCCTTGCCGGGATCCGGGATTCCCACGCTTTACCGCGACCATGACACCACTCTCTAGCACACCTTTGTAAACCTTACCAAATCCACCTACACCAATGACCAAGCTCTCATCAAAGTTCTTTGTTGCTTCTCGAATTTCAACGAACAATAGTACACGGCCTAAACCGTGAGATTGCGCGGTTGAAGCGAGGCTGCAAATCGAAACTTTGGAATCTGAATTTCCCATGTTCGTTGGGAGAGGAAACCAGGACGACGAGCAACGTTTAGGCTTCTTCCGCCGGTGCAAATGCAAGAACAGAGCCGCTACAAACACCATCAAAACCGCGAAAACTGAAGCCGAAGAAACTGCTAGGACAATCAATTTTCTTCTGGAGAACTTTGGATTCTTATGAATTGCACAAACATTTCCATCAAGGCTATCAAAAGGATTGCTCATTTTCATGATCTCTAAACCATTCAAAATTGCATTGCTTGGAAGATTTCTTAAATCGGGTGGACCGACTTGAACCAAAATCTGATTTGAACCCGTTGAAACATTCGTGACGAAGTCGGCATAGTAAGCGGCCGATAATGCTAGTGTCTTACTCGAAATATCAAAAGATGCCAAAGCAGACTGTTTGTTGATGTAAACATTAAAAATCAAGCTGTTAAGAACTGTGCTAACAATGTCACAAAAATGCAGCCTGATGAGATAAGTAAAGCCCTCGTCGACCTCGAATGTCCACGAAATGTTAAACCTCTGATCTGTAACATTCGCTTCGGCCATTTCTTGAGCAGTTGCGTAAACCGAATTCGGCGCAATTTCGGCCGAGATTCCATCGATGTACTTGATCAAATTCGGATACACCGCAACACTGTTGGCCGATGCAGCATTGATCAAATAAGCTTGATCCGGTTCCCATGTTCTCAACATGGAATCATTCTTGGGAGTCAGAAGAGGGCCTCCCATGTTTATCCTATAAGCCGTCTCGAAAGCTACGTGTTTCGGGATCTCAACTTCCTGCCCCAACGGAACCGGCACGACACCGGAAGGGAAAATTGTGTTGGGTACAGCCACAACCTCAATCCCATTGACCAATGCAACCGAGCCATTGCTAGGACAAAACTTCAGTTCTAAGTTTTTCGAACCCGAATCTCCTATCTCAATCACATATTCCTTCACCAGAGGAGTGTTCCGGCCCGATTTCGGGAACGAAAACCGGTGCAGCGTGATTCCATTAGCCACAACTGAAAAAACTGCAGACCTCAAATCGTATTTCGAGTCCCGAACCGGGAAAAAGTGCAGCCGCAGCCAATGGTGGCCGATCTGCTTCGGTTTTATAGCATAAACCGAAGTTTTCTCAAAGACTCGAGCTGAATTATAAAGAGCTGAGTAACCAAAACTACTAAATCCATCCTCAGAAACAACAATGCCACTAGAAGGGGACAATTTCAGACTCCGAACACGAGTATCCGGCTCGAAAACCCGGGAATCGTCGACTTCGATCCGATTATTTCCCCCACAATCAATAAGAAAAACATCAAGAGGACTAAAAGAAAAACAGGTGACTGATTGAACAAAGCAAACAAATGGAAAGAAGAACAAGACCAACACAACTGAAACTCCCATTTCTAACACAAACAGAGTTCAAAATCTTTTCATGTCCAAATGAGGAACATAAGTGGAGTTTGAATCATACCTGAAATTTGGGGTTTCTGTAAGTTCCAGAGAAGTTTAAAAGAAAGGGTTTCTGGAAAGGGTAAAACTTTGATATACATTCTTGTGTGTAAAATTACACAAGCATGTGTATTTACACTATAAAAATCTAAATCTTAAATTTCTAACCTTAACCCTAAAAAATTAAACCTTAAACCTTATCTACTAAATCCTAAACACTAATTTTAAATTCTAAATCCTACAACCTAAACCCCTAAATTTTAAACTCTAAACTAAAACTCTAATCATTAAAATTAAAAAATACGTGTAAATTAAAATTTACACATGTGTATCAAAAAATTTTTTCTGGGAAACTGACTTAACTGAAACTTTATGAGATTTGGTTACTTTTCCTTTTAATATTTTGCGGCATTTAAGGGGAGGAACATGAGGGCCTGCGCCTGACATTTAAAAAACAAGACATATGCAGGTCGCTGGGGGGGGGGGGGGGACCCTGTCTTAAAACACAATCTGTCCTTTCTCTGAAGCAACAACAACATTTGATTCCTTGTTGACCAACCACCTTACTTTAGCCTTTTGTTTTACCAGATAATCCCTCACTAAGAAGCATATTAGACAATGGATTTACGGAGGGATTCTAAATATTTAAAGATAATTACTATAATATTCATCTCTATATATTTTTCAATTAATTCTCTATTTTAACGAATAAAAATGAATTATTTTTGTCTGGTCCTATAGAAGAGCGAGCTTTTATTCTAAGATTTAGATCGAATTGAATTGAGTTGAAGTGGAACTTTAAATTTTCGTATCATATACAAATTGACCAAAAATCTGATTTGACCCATGATCATTTTTCATATTTTACTCCATAAATTCACATGTTTAGGCATTCGAGACGATCTTGAACTCTCCGACAACTTTCGATAGACTTAGGAAGATAAAACCCTAACCTAAAATCATATCAAACTTATTAAAAATGTATCGACTTTCTAACAAATGACACTTTTATCGACAAAATTAACATCAAATATAAACTCATAAACAGCAACCATATAAGATATTTCGGAGGATTTGAATGTAATTAATCTTTTTGAAGCATAAGTGAAGGTTTTGGCACATGTTCACATGCCTGATCCAAAGACCCCGTCTCATCAACTTGCCATAGATTTTTTTTATATATATATAACGTTAATCTACTTACACATAATGAAAAATTATATATAGTTTTACAGTTTTTTAAATAGTTGGATAAATAAAATGAATGACTGAAATTAACTTTTTACTATTTTTTAAAGTGATAATCTTCACATATCTTACTGTTAATTTCAATTATTTATTTTACTAGTCCGATAATATAAAAAATGTGTAAAACTTAAAAAATTATATATATAGTGTTGGATTGGATTCAGTAGGTCCTATGGAAGTTATGATTAGAGATTGAACCGCAGAGAGTGCTGTTTATCATTAAAAATAAACAATATATTTCTGTAGCACATCTTGGGTCTTCGCCTAGTAATTTGCATCAGAGCCTAGGAGAATGAACACCAGCTTTTATTTATTTTTTATTATTTAAATAAAATAATAAATAAAAGACAGCATGCGTAAAGAACCCTTAAGCTTGTTAAAGATGGAAAAAGTTTCAGTTGAAGATAGTCAAACTGACACTCGGATTTTATAATAAACTGACAGACAGTTAAGATTTTGAGCATGAAATTTATAAATAAACCCTCATTTAGTTTAATTAGATAAGCAGACCCGTTAATTTAAAATTAAAAGTTTAATTTTTTTTTGAATAAAATAAATTGAATTAAGAGTAAGAATATGTTTAAAATTAAATATTAGAAGAGATAAATTATATAAATTCAAAATAATATGAGCTCATTAAGTATTTAATCTCAAAAGTCGGAGGAGACAAAACTCTAATATGACTTAGGTTTAAACTCTCTATATACATTTATTACTGGATAAAAATCCTCCTATAATAGATCTTTACAATGCTCGATCCAAGATCACATTAAGTGGATCTATGTATACTTTCAGGTATGTAAATGTCCACTCTAAACTTTCTAAACTTTACACATTTGATTTTAATTTTCTTAATTGTTATCAATTAGTCTTTAAATTTTGTTAATCTTTATAATTTTTGTCCACCCAGAGATTTTGATATTGTATTTATATCCACCCTCAAAAATATTTATAGATCCGCCGCTATATTGAGTGGTCTCACTAATAAAGGATGACGTTGTTCCTTCTAGGTGATCTGACTTTGATCAGCGTAGTCTATAGGTGTGTGTACATTTTCAAATGGCTAAGAGTAAATAACAAATATTATTATGTAATCACACTATAATATAAAAAACTTGATCCAAACTAATTAAATAAGATATCATTAATTATACAAAAAATTGAAAGGGTTGGAGTGGATCTTATTATTATAAAATGGGAATATACAAAAATTAAACAGCTGGAGACTGTACTCTTCTTAGTTAGATACTTTTGGTTACATACAAGAAATATTATTATAAAAAAGGAGATTTCATATACACAAGGAATGGGGAAATAGTTTAAAAAGGCAACTTTTTAAAAAAATATTTTATAAACTATATAGAAAGTAGAAACCCTCACAAATCCCTAATTAGAGAAAGAACAGATTATCTGCCTTTGAAATTGATAAGAATTCAGAAGTATTTAAATTAAACAATTAGGGATTATGACTTAAATTGTATAATTTTAAAATTAATAGGGAATTAATAAATATTTAAACCAACTAATAGGCTCCAAACTTTATTTCAAAATTTATAGGACCTTAAATGTATTTAAACTAAAAAAGTTAGGGTTTAGGGCCCTCCCCTAAATAATTAAATTGGAAGAGATTACACAATTGAACACACTCAATTCCACAATTTTTATAATTTAAGTCGATCAAATCAATTGAATTTTGAGCAAATACATGATTTTAGTTGGATCAACTCAACTCAGAGTGTGCATAGTTAAATGAAGTTTTATTGTTCTTTTCATAATAAAAAATAGATTATTATCTCATATATAGGTGGTGAAAATTTTTATTTTCACAAGTGCCTTAATTTTAGGATTTAGAGTTTAGAGTTTATAGGTTTTAGTGTGGGGTTTAAAATTTAGGGTTCATGGTTAGAATTTAAGGTTTAGGGTTAGAATTTAGGGTTTAAGGTAATATGGTTAGGAATTTTGGTTTTAACTAATAAACCCTAAAATTTAACCCTAAACCTAAAATTTTATCAACAACCCCTAAATTCAAAATCACTACACCTAAACCCCTAAATTCTAAAACCTAAATAGAGTTCCTAAACCCTAAAACTAAGGCATTTGTGTAAACAAAATTTCCACAAGCGCTTATGCATGGAATAATTATCCTAAAAAATATCGCTCTGATTATTTGGTTTTAATAAAATATTCATGTTTAACATTTATATTCCGCACATTTAGATATAAGTTTGAGCAGAGATGAGCACAAAATTTATGTCAGGGAGTGTATTACTGTTAAAGAAATAGAAATCATCTGCCCCTTTTCGGTATCCTTATTTATGCCCCTCACACTAAAAAAATAAGTTTAGGGCTTAAGGTTAAGGCTTAAGATAAAGTTTAGGGTTAATGTTTAGTGAATTAGTGGTAGGGTGTTATAATACCCATTTTTTGTCTGAGCCTAAGCCCAAACCAAACCCAATTCAAAATTAAATAAACAGACTCATTTTATTAAACCAATAACCCATTACATTAAATACTCATAGCTCCTTTTACAATCCATAACCCAGGCCAAAAAACTGAATAAAACCCACAACCCAAATCCTTACAACTAACCCATTTACCCAATAAATCAATAAGTCCACTTAAACCCAAATAACTCAAACCTAAATATCTTAAAAATTCAAAACTATAATATCCTACCCTTATTAGCCGCCGCCGGCCATGCCCTTTCAGCTTCTCTCACGCGTGGCCACCACACGCGACGCTTCATTGCCTCATGGCCGCCACGCGCTGATCCTAATCATCCCACTGCTCACTCTACTATCGTCGCACTGAGGCATCACGTGCTCTGCCGTCCATACCTGTCAAAAAAGTACAAGAAAATATCATTAATCCGAGGAAAAAGCAAACAAGTGGTGTATTTTAGTATTTGTTAAATATGGGTATAAAAACTCAATGCATGTATGTGAAAAGGGAGATCCGAGTTTGAAATAAAAAAAGAAAATACACAAAAATTCTCTATTTCCACTCGAAGCCAAATAAAAATCAAACACAAAAAACGCAAGTGACAAAAAAGAGGATTTGAACCAAAAAAACAAATAAAAAATAAGTTCAAAAAGGTAAAAAAAAATATTATAAAATCCTTCGGGTTTTTTTTAGATCCACTCATCTAGGGTCGTTGTTTGCGAAATCGGAGGTCAGATTCGAAGTCAGCGCGTCGAACGGAATCGAAAAGGTGTTATTTTGAGTGGTGACCTATAATAAAGATTTCCACTCATCTAGGGTTGTTGTTAGCGATCGCCGTCGATGAATGGCGACCTATGGCAACGTCCGCTGTGAAAGCTTAGACCGACTGGGTTGGGCAGAGGGTAGGAGGAGAGAGTGAGAGACTTTAAATTTTTTTATTATCAGTTGGAAAATGAATTTTTTGGGGGGAAATTGAGTATTTAAAGGCCAATCAAAATGATATCGTTTTGGTGCTCTCGACTTGCGTTAAAACCCGACCCGACCTTAGGAATCCGCGCTTTTCCAGCTGATGGGGAAATTGCGCTTTTGGCCATTCCACTTTCTTATCTTTATGTTTGCATCTATTATTTTGTGTTTCTTTTTAATTTCGTCCCTTTTTAGTATTAAAACTTATGTTCTCTTACAATTAGGCCACTGTTTATTTTTATTACATATTATTATTGTTGTTGTTATTATTATTATTGTTATATTATCATTATATTATATATTATGGTATAGTGTATATATTTAGTATTACATATTAAATACTATAAGTATTGTTATATCATGCATATAATATATATATATTATGTTTTGTGGTGTTTTTATAATGTTATATTATACCGTATTATTGTTTGTATATAGTATAGTTTCGTATTCGTATTAAATGCGTGTATATGCTATGTACATATATATATATATATGTATATGTATCAAGATAAAATTCATTTTAACAATATTAAGAGAATATCTTCCAATTTATTTTGAGAACCGATTAAGAAGTGATGTTATGACTTATTCAAGTGTATCTTCCTCGGTTGTTGTAAATAAGGAAATGTTTTCCGTATACCATTTTTAGGCATTAAATTTTAAATTAAAGCTTGAATTTTGGTTTTCTTACAAAGACAACACTAAATCAACGCGGTACAAATTTTGGGCGTCGTGTAGGTGTTAATCCTTCTCTATGTGGAACAGACTCCCGGACCAAACGTTTTAAATCTCTAGTTACTTTTTTAACGGTGTTCGGCCAACCAAAATGGCCGGTGGCGACTCTATCTTCCAAATTTCAAATTTTCCCGATATTTTATTGGGAGTGTCATCCCGGTCTTCGGATGTCATCTCCTTTGAGGCCGTAAAATATTTTTAAAATAACATTTTTCAAAAAAAAATCTTTATTATAGGTGTATTTTAAAATTTAGGGTTTATGATTTAGGATTTAAAATTTATAGTTAAAACTTAGAACTTAATTTTTTAGTATTGGGGCAGAGAAATGAGCACCGAAAAGGGACATAAGATTTTTGTCTATGTTAAAGAGCTATTTTAAAATTTTAAGGGTGTAACCTTAGATTATTGATAGAAAATACATAAATTATATGGGAGTTTAAAATTTCTAAGGATATGACTGTCCCTTTCAACACTCCTCCAGTCCATCCCTGAGTTTGATAACATGTTCTTTGGAGGATTTCCAAATTTTAAGAAAATCTAAAAAATATCGATATATTCATATCCCACACTCAAAACTACTATTGCTATAGAACTGTTCCCATTTTCCATTCAAATGTGCCTCCCTCCGTTACTCCAATGAGCTACTGTTCTTTCCTTGCAGAACTCTGTGCAAAGCCCCCACTTCCAATGAAGAAAAGTGAGAAAATCCCCTTTTTTATTATTTCATGACAGACACCAACATCATGACATGAATTTGAAATGTTATACCATATATTTATGTATGGGTCTTCGGCACAATAACTTAATATACAGCCAAAAAAGACAATTAAAATGTTAAAAGATACGAAATTTAAAATATTATCCACATCAATCGATTGTGTTGTATATTAGTCTACTGTACCGTAGACTCATCCATGAATATATATACGACAATCGTTTGGTGTGAATAACACTAAATTAACGTGTACCGTTTTTTAGCTGTATATTAGAATGATATATCGTAGACTTGTTCTTCACTCAAGCAGGCAAAATCCTTCATGTCTTTGTGTCATGTTTCTACTGCTGCCCTTGTTGCTGAAGGTATTATGGTAATCTCTTTGTTGTGTGTCAGTGAATCATTTTATGACCTCAATTTCTGTAAATTTATGCACACTATTCCTTGTTAATAGGTGGGAATTTGGTATGATACGACAGATATCAAGCTTTCCCGATGTAAGTTGCCCTCAATCACAAGACAAAACTAAACCAGCCGATGCTGACGCAAACCTTTCCCGAAATGAGGTTGCATTAAGCGGACATACAAGCCATTTTTCGCTACTAAAGAATCATGTGTCCCTTCCTCCACGATTCGTCCGCCGTTAAGTACTACGATGTTGTCAACATGTCTCATCATCGCAGCTCTATGGGCTATCAAAATTGTAGTTTTGTTCCCCATTATTAGTGTATCAAGTGCCTCCTGCACCACTCGGCTTGACTCGGATTCAATGGATGAGCTGGCTTCATCCAATAGTAAGATGGGAGCATTCTTTAGCACCACTCGAGCGATAGCAATTCTTTGTTTCTGTCCTGGGGTCAAATCGACACCCCTCATGCCAACATGCGTGTTGTAACCATGAGGTAAGCTGCTGATGAAATGATGAGCATTGGCTATTCTTGCAGCCTCTTTCATCTCAGCTTCGCTAGCATTGTGCCTTGCATATATAATGTTTTCCCTGATAGTAGTTGAGAAGATAATGGGTTCCTGTTGAACAAGACCCAAGTGATTCCTCAACCACCTCAAATTGTATTGCTTTAAATCCCGTCCGTCGAGTAGAACCTGTCCCGCTACAGGATCGTAGAATCTCTCGATGAGAGATATTATGGTACTCTTCCCAGATCCTGAAACTCCGACAACAGCTAAAGTTTGTCCACCATTAACTTTAAGACTGAAATTGCCTAATACCAACATTTCTGGACGACTAGGATAGCAGAAATCAACATTTTTCAACTCGATGCTACCATATACATTAGGTGGCTTCAACGCCGAGTTATCATCTGGCTCGATTCTAGGGACTCGCTCAATAATTTCAAACACTGAAGCAAGAGATTTCCGTCTCTTGAGAATGTATGGTGCCAATCCAAATGGCTCCACCAGTGCAAAAGTTGCAAAAGAGAAAACCATGTACTCCTTGACAGCTGTAGGCAGATTCATATAGCCTCTTTTAACGCAGAGAGCAGTGTACCAAAGGAGAAGAGCATTGCAGGCGAAAAGAAGGAACTGCGAAAAGCCGAATGCAAACCCTATTGCCATTCCATGAAAGAAACTCTTTCTCAATATTTTCTTCAGCTGCAATCTGTAGAGCTCCATTACCTTATTACTGGCACAAAATGCTACAACAGTGTAAATGTTTCTCACTGCATCCTCAAGGACCAATGACGCCTCCCTATGCATCTCCTGGATTCCCTTCGAAAATCCAGCAAGCCATAATTTCTGAAACATTTAAGTACGCAACAATTCAGAAATTTGGAAATGTACAATCTTCCATCGAAGTTCAATAAGAAAGAAATGCAAACCTGTGCAATAGCAGAGACAGTCAGAACCGGCAGGGTTGCAAATGCCACAAGTGCCAACCGCCAATGTAGCAACAACCCAATTAGCAAAGCAACAATAACAGCAGTACTATCCTGTACAAATATTGAAAGACGGTTGCTAAAAGAAGCCCGTACAAATGTAGCATCATTTGCCAATCGCATCGACAAGGTGTCAGCATTATTCTCTTCTTCATCAAACCATCCAACTTCATTCCGCAGCATTGCTGTCAATGGTAGGCAAAACATGGTATAAACAACATGCATTGAATTCAGCATTCTAGTAAATTTGCAATATTGATTTGAAGAATCATATACCTGAGAACATCATCCTGCGAACCCGTTCAGTCATCTTTTCCCCCATAATGCCAAAGTAAAAGTGTTGCAAAAAGTTGGCAACAACAGTTACTATACCCATACAGGCAATTATCAAACACCACCTGTCTACTTCATCCCGTAAGCGACGATGTTCCTGACGCCTATAATATGCTGTTACTATCAGAGCAATAACATAAGCAAGAAGTGGATTAAAAGAGCCAAAGATTGCTGCACCAATGCTTCCCAACACAGCATAGAGCCACTCTGCAAAACTAAGCTGTGCTAACCTCCAAAAAGATGGAGCTTCCTTATGATGCGCTGCCTTAGCTTTCATTGGGATGTCACCAGAATGACTGAGAGGACAACTAAAAGTCTGAGAATGAGAACGTTCACTTTTAGGATCAGAAGTCAGAAGGGGTGATACAGGAGATTCTGGGTCAGAACCGTTTGATTTCTGCCTCTGGGTAGACCGAACGTCAAGCTTGGGCAACTCTGGTAGTGTCATTTCGAAACTATCCTGTCTCGTGATTGATGGTTCCTTATCATTACCATCCACAGGCAAACCGTTTCCGTGCATTTTCTCTGGTGGTGGACTATGAGCCTTAGGTGATTCTTGTGAGTTAAAAGCACCATCATGGGCCCGAGACACACCAGGAACTCTTTGAAGAGAAGGTGATTTGATAAACTTTGGAGATGATGATTCTTGGAAGCTGTAAATTGATGAGGACTCCTTTTCAATCTGGAAAGTTGACGTCTCCTTGTAGTTCCTAACTGGCGTCCTGGAAAAAAAATAAACCATAAAACCAGAATTTAGAATATAGAAACGCAGGAGCCTTTTTTAATCTAATCTAAGAAAAATCACTGACAAGAAATAGACTTCCATAGCCTTCCAGCCTTCTTAATAAAAGGCAAATATAGTTCTAATTACCTCCTTGGAAGTTTTGCTGCCTCTTCGCATTTAAGGAGCTCTGCATACAAGCCATCAAGGGCTAGTAACTCATCATGTGTTCCCATTTCAACCAGCTGACCCTCCTCCATCACAGCTATATAATCAGCATTTCTTATGAGACTAAGACGTCGAGCAATGATTATAGTTGAACGCCCCAACATCAGAAGATCTAGAGCATCCTGAACAGTTCTTTCAGCTTCAAAATCGAGTCCACCAGTAACCTCATCAAGCAGAAGGATTGTCGGGTTCAAAAGCACAGCTCTTGCAATAGAAAGTTTAATTTTCTGTTCTTCTGTCAATGTTAAGCCAGCCCTACCCACCTGAAAGTCACAGTAAATTGATTTTAACAAAATAACAAATGATAAATTATCAAGATGATCGGTAAGATTGACAAAAACAGTATATCTTGTTCTTCTATATTTCACCTGCGTCTCATATCCTCTCTCAAGCGAGCTAATAAATGCATGCACATGTGCTATTTTTGCAGCTTCTTCAATTTGATCAAGTGTAGCATCTCGCCCATAAGCAATATTATCTTTTATGCTCAAACTAAGTAATGCAGGTTCCTGAGTAACAAGTCCTATTTGGCTTCTGAGCCACTCCAGCTTTAGGTTTTTAATGTTCTCTCCGTCTAGAAGAACTTCCCCTATATCATAGAAAATAAAATTGTTTAAATAATGAAGGTTGGCTCACCACCAAGCAACGATTTCAACACCTAAATGGCATGCCACTGCAGTGTGATAATACATAAAATCATATGAACATAATACCTAATGTAGGATCATAGAACCGTTCCATAAGTGGAATAATACTACTTTTCCCAGAGCCATTTCTGCCAACAAGGGCCACAGCCTTTTTAGCAGGTACAGTGAGGTAAAATCCACTCAATATAGGGATTTCAGGTCGGGAGAGATAACTAAAATATACGTTGCGAAACTCAATATTTCCTTGAAGGGAGGATAGGATGTTCCTCTCCTGGTTAGAATCAGAGGATGACCGAAAAATCATCTCAAAAAGTCTATAAGCAGCAATTCGCCCTTGGTCAAATGAATAGAAATTTGTTGCGGCTTGGTTCAGCCCGCTGCACAATATGGAAAGGATCGGTAAGAAAGTATAGATTAGACAGAGCAGGAAAAAAGAGAGACTGATGCTTACAGGCCACTCAAAATTACAGCAAAAAGCGCTGTTATTATTTCACCACCATGAGCTCTATTATGCGTGACCAGAAACCTTCCAACCCAAAGTTGTAAGGCACAAGAACATATTGCAAGCCCATATGTAAATCCAAGCCCAAGCCCTTGCACGAGACTAATCAATATACCATATCTCAAAGTTGCTTGCAATGAGGTCGCATAAGAATATTTGGCCAAAGTTTCATTAGTAAATGCATACAAGGTCCTAATGTAAGAGATTGTCTGCAAAAAGAGAAAACTATACGTATATTAGCATCACTTCCTACTGTGCTCACCCATAGAACCAACGGAGAAAGAGAAGTTCAACAAAGAATTCATGTCACCATTTCAACAAATTCAACATGATTGAAACTTCAAAGATATAATATGCATGATTCATGGATAATAAAGAAAATGTCTACTGCAAGTTCTACTGAGCTTTAGGGCAACTTCTTTGCTCCAGAAAGCAGAAGCAGTGTTCAAAGCTTAAACAGAATTTTAATAAAGTACTATTATAAACTCTATAGAAACTGCAAATCAGCTTTCCACGGGCAGAAAGCAGAAACCCAAAGTTGGATCTTCTGACAAGAACCTCTATGTAATAACTGTTTGACAAGTTCAATAGAAACGCTAGTTAACTCGAGAGATTTCAATTTGATAACACCTTTAAATCTAGCAGCACTTTTTTTCCCAGAACTCCAGCCAGGCCAAAGAGGCTCCTAAACTAAGCATCTAAAGGCTCCTATAGATATCAAGCAAACATTGGGGGTAACTTTGCCTTTGTTTCTGTTTCAAATACAAATAACTAGTAAAGTTTAGCCCATAGGTCCTTATATTAACAGCCAGTTCAAATAAACTCATTATAGTTAAAATGTCATGGTAACTGCACTCTTAAGTCAGTTTATGCATTTTGATCAACTCATTCTAAATGAACATTAAGCAAAGTAGCCAATTCTGATTCAAATCAACAATATTAACAAATTAAGTTTGGCTGAAAGGAATGGAGCCAGAAAAGGATAAAAACCTGTTCAGCAACGCTAGCTGCCTCAGCATAAGCATCTTGAATGTTCTCAGCAAGTCTATGAAGAAATATATTGGATATGCCTCCAGCAGCAACAATGAACGGACCAGTGGCTAGAGTTATGAGCGAGATCTCCCAACAGTTGATAAAACCGATAATTAGACCACTGAAAAATGTAGCCATGTTATGAATGTAATTCCCAACCTGTATCATCATTGGAATATTAAGATTAGAGCACAGATCTGTAAGGAAATCCCACCCTGTAAGGAAACCCACATGTGACTGAACATACTTTTTCACTAAGAGCAGACTGGATGAGCAATACATCACTCAACACTTGACTCACTATGTCTCCATTATTCCCATAAGTATCAAAAAAGCTCATATCTTGGTTCAATAAAACTTGTACATAATTTGACCTGATGACAGCAGTTTGCCGCTCTCCCGTCAGAATCCAGCATGAAACCTCTATTACACAGAGCAAGTCAGCGACAAATGGCAGAAACCATGCATCAATCAGAAGAAAAACGGAAATGAAGCAAACTGATTTTGATAATCAACTTACCAATCCAGCCAGCAACAAAAACACCCACAGCAATATAAACAATAGTTAAAGCAAGCTGCAGAACAAGAACGAAACAGTTGGTGATAAGCACAAGTACAAACAACAGAGGGTCTGAAGGAAAATACAACTGGTAATTGCTTAAATCAAGCAAAAGAAGAGATAAATCAGACAGAAATCCAAGCCACGAAAGATGGATTTGCATTGCCCTTTGTTATTTGCAAATTATATTACTAATTAACACCTCCTAGGAATAAAGGCAATCCAGACTTAACCCAACAGATAGAGAGCTTCTACATTTTCATGGTAACAATTAAAAGAAAATATTATTTGCAAACAAGCAGATATAATCACATAGAATCAGTTTACATGCATCCATGATAACAACTACATGAGAGAGTGGCTACATAACTCGATGCCCGTAGCATCTAACTGGTACTACAACCAAAATGTGGCAGTTTGATTTGCAATTAACTAAACCATCACATAAAAAATTCCATTTTTTTTGTAGTTCACTACCCATTCCCCCCCTTCCATTTACTGTTCTAGAAATACACAAGCCTTGAAAAATATAAAAATGAAACACATCCTTCCCTTCCGTACTCCTAACCTTTTTTCTATAATGTGGAAGAAACACCCTGTCCCCAGAGAGGGGGGGGGGGGAAGAAGTACATGACTGTTATCGGGGTTTAGGGTTGAGTGTCAGTCTGTCAGATAAGGAAATGTCAGATACGGGTATGGCCGAATTTTCCTAAGTTTTTCAATATTTGGTGGATGATGTCTATACCCATGTCCGAATATTTGGAGGATCATACCCCATAACCATGTCCAAATATTTGGAGGATTAGGTGTCAGACAGAGGTAATTAAACAAAAATGAAGAGTCTGTGTATCATAGGTTAAAGACCATCCATCCACCCAAAAAATTAAAACAACAATATCCTACCATAGCAATTCCTAAGTCTATACAGCAATGAGCATTAATATCTTAAAAAACAGATTTCCAACATTTCATGCTTTTGTTACGCCACAAAAATTCCTACTGATCCACTTGAAAGCTAAAATGGTCCATCTCCCCTAATTTCTCCAACACTCTAAAAATAAAACATCTCAGTTGACTACAATGTTTTAACTGTAAACTCCTGAAAAACTATAAATTAATCAACTAAAACACTAAGCTAAGCCTTTAAAATCCCAAAATTTAAGCTTTTCACTTCCTGAATAAAAATAGCTAACCTCTGTAAACCTTTCAAATTGCTCATCCAATCTCTCCGGGCCCGACCCAATTCCGAGAACATGAACAATCTTCGCAAAGTAATGCAAGTAAACAACGAGAGCGGTCCCATGTGCAGCAGCAGCAAGCGATCCAACGATCATGAGAGCCCAATCAAGCCGGTCAGCGCAGGCAAAGAGTTTCGAGAAAGGAACAGCAGCAGGTGGCGACTCCAGCTCTTCAGCCTCCTCCATTTCCTCCTCCGACTCCACCTGCGCCGCTGCAGCTGCTGCTTCCGCACTTGTATCCAAGTACGGAGAAGGAGATTCTGGCGGCTCCGAAACCTCCGATACCGGTGTCAACGGTTGTATGTGGGGTGGTGACCACCCAAATAAACCTCTTGATATCATCATCTTCAAAGAAAACCAAAACCCTAAACCCAAGTATCCTTTCCTCTAAAATTAGCAGAAACTTTCAGCGGATCTGCTAAATTCAGATATCAAAAAATTCACAAAAAAATTCAGCTTTTTCCCCCTCTCCAAGTTAATTAAAGGTCAGGGATTTTCATATAATTTTCCTTTTAAAAAGTAAAAATGGAGACCAGGTCAACGATGGCGGAGGAGACAGATGAACTAAAGAGAGAAAATCCGGAATAACCCACTAATTTCATAAATTTAAAATGATTTGGAAGAATTTTAAATAAAGTTTAATTTATAAAACGAGATTAGGATAATTTAAAATTTTTAATAATTAGTAGATCGATTTTTAAGTTTGAGTCGATTCATTAACTATGTTTGATATATGTATATCGCATATAAAGAAATATATATATATATGTTGTCTATGATTATAGAAACACCTATTAATACTATATCATTATAAATAGGGTAAACTACACCAGTAGTCACCGAACTATGGTTTCTTTCCTATTTTGGTCACTGAACTATTTTTTTTGACAAAAACATTACTAACGTTATGTTTCCTTCCTATTTTGGACACCGAACTATTTTTTGGCAAAAACATCTCTAACGTTATGTTTTCTTCCTATTTTGGTCATCGGCTGTTTTGATGACGTGAATTTTTTTTTTAAATCATGTCATTCTTCTCTCTCCTCGTAAGCAATATATGTTATTTTATAATATTTTTATTCAAACTAACAGGATGATGACACGTGTCACTGTCAATTAGTGGAATAAAAAGAATGAAAAATCAAACCCCTTATGCAGCTAGAGAGATTCGACTAATAGGCAGTTACACGTGTCATCATCCTAGTAGTTACACGTGTCACCATCCTATTAGGCAGTTACACATGTCACCATCTCTCTGTCCGCATAAGGGGCTTGATTTTTCATTCCTTTTATTCCACTAATAGGCAGTGACACGTGTTACCATCCTGTTAGTTTAAATAAAAATATTATAAAATAACATATATTACTTACGAGGAGAGAGAATAAATGACATGGAAAATTTAAAAAAAATAAAATAAAATTCCACGTCAGCAAAACAGCAGGTGACCAAAATAGGAAGGAAACATAACGTTAGTGATGTTTTTGCCAAAAAATAGTTCGGTGACCAAAATAGGAATAAAACATAACGTTAGTGGTGTTTTTGCCAAAAAAATAGTTCGGTCACCAAAATAGGAAAGAAACCATAGTTCGGTGACTACTAGTGTAGTTTACCCTTATAATATTTACAATTAAATTTCAACAGAAATTCAAACAACTCTACTCGATTCGACTCGAAAAAAAAATTCAAATAAAATTTTAGTTATAAAATGTTACTCTTCGACTCGACTAACTGAATTTTTTTAGCTCAATTTGGTCGAATATTCACCTTAGATATAAATGGATCAAATTAGAGAATGAGGGTCGTTCGAATTTCTATCGTATTTGATCTTACTTAGTTTATCAATATGTAAGATATTAATGATCATATCTAGAATGTAAAATTATTTACAAAATAATTAAATTTCAATTTAATGTAAATAAAATTTAATTTTTTTTATATTTTTATATAAAATAATTGAATTTCAAGTAACTCAATTGAGAAAAACTAACAAATCACCTAGTTAGATGACAATGAACATTATTTATTAGATATTTTTTATATGAGAGTTATGATCTGTTGACAAACCGTAAAATTTAAGAATTTCAAACGTTTTTTATTATTAAATTAATAAAAATAGATAACTGAAATTAATAATAAATAATAATTTTATAAAAAAATAAACGAATTATCTTAATTTATAATAAAACATTTGTATAAATATTTTATCATTCTACTTATAATATTTAAATAAAATAATTAAAATTCGTAATAGAACACGAAACTGATGAAATTCTTACAAATCTTTTATCATTCTACTTATAATCATTTGTTAAATATATTTTTAATATTAATGTGATAATTAAATCTAGTGTGTAAAATCTGTTGTATGTTTTTCAAAAATTTATATTGATCATATAAATATGTTTGGAAATTCTTGTATTATATATTTAAACATATTATATCATATTTATAATATTATTTTGCGAAAACTACATATTTAGTACCTTAATTATGCACGTGTTATGTTGGGCTCGAATTCCTTAAACCGATATATTTGCCAAGTGGAGAAGTCGATTTTTTGGTGTTGGTGGTGGAAGCAAAAGATAAAGAAAATAACACAAAGATTTAGAGTGGTTCGACTTTCTAACCAAAGCCTACATCCACTACCTTACCTTCTCCACTAAGGATTTTCAAATTCACTCTTGAATTTCTTCCCCTTTTCTAGGCTTAGGAGGCAACCCTTTACACACTCAAAGCTTCTACCCCAAAGGTTGAGTAAACCCTCTTTACAAGAGAAAAGAAAACAAAGCAAACAAGAAATCCCTCACAAGGTAGATGGTTTGCACAATTAAGCTCACTCACCCAAACCTAAACACTTGAGCAAATATAACAATTAAAGCCCACAAGTGTTGTCTATACAAAGAATAAAAATTAAAAGCTCCAAGACAATTTTGGCATCATAATGTTGTTGACAATTGATTCATTAGTTGTTGCTGAAGCTTGAAAGTCCTTAAATAGTCCCAATTGAGTTCATAGTCATTGAAGACCGTTGGGATTGATTTGGAGCTGTTGGAGACTAAATTTCCCACAATAAATGCAGTTCTGGTGCTGTCCGTATCAGTACGCGGGTAGGCATATCGGTACGGTAACTAGCCGTTATGCTCATTCTGGCTATGCGTATCGGTATGCCTTGGTCCATTTCGGTACTCTGTATCAGAACGCCATAGACCGTATCGATACGACCTGCAATTCAAATAATCGTTGAGGTGGTTGAAAACTGGATCGATACGTCACGTGGCGTATTGAAACGATCCACTCCGTATCGGTACGCCTAGGGGCATATCGGTACGATTTTTTGTTACTAAAAAAATATTGTAACTGAAACCCTTGGACCGTATCAAAACGGGATATACCGTATCGGTACGGGTACGTTGAAAATGTTAGTTTGGCTACTTTAAAACATTTCCAAAACCTCTCAAAAACTTCTCAAACTTATTTTCAAGTTGTTTGAACTTAAAACCATTTTTGAAACATTTTCAAATTTGTCTAAAACTATTTTTCAATTATTATATCGAAACATAAATCCTAACAATCTCCTCATTTTTGATATAATAAAATCAACTTAAAAAATTGTTTTTGAGATTCTTCCCCTTGGTAAAAATAAAATTTGAATAATAGATTAATTGTTAAAAATCTTATAAGCTCCCCCTTATTCATTTGAAAAATTAATTTTTCAAAACACTCCCCCTTTTTGTTACATAAAAAATGGTTCTAACTTTAAAGACCATTAACAATGGAGAGTTAAAAAATTACAAAAAAAGAGGTTTGTTTTAGAATTGGCTCCCCCTTACTCAAGCATCAATTAAATGTTAGTCCAACATATATGATAAACTAGTTGAATTAAAATAAATAAATCAAATAAGCAAAAAGAAGTTCAACTAATTTTTACTACACTTGAATTAAAGGTAGGATGTGAAACTTTCCTTCTTCAAGTGTTCTTCCTTGTGTATATAGAGCCCCCTTAATTTTATGACTTGTTGATCATGTTCCACCACACCTACAAAAGACAATTATTTGATTCTTGGTATCCAAATTGCTTTGGATCCATAGGCATTAGTAGCACAAAGTTTTGTCCCCTTAGGAATCTGTTTTTTAATTTCATCATTTTTAGTTGAAATAATTAGTCCTTTTGGGACCCAAATACTTCTAAAAACTTTTCCATTTAAAAATCTAGGGGTACTAGATTATCTTACATAAATGTTTGATTTTCCAAAATTGTTTTTCTTTTGAAGTTCATTGGAAATCAAATCTTTTTCTTTCTTAAGATCATCTACTTCAATTTGATGATATTTTTCTTTATTTTGAAGCAAATTTTGTAAATCCAAAACTTTAAGTTCAAAATCCTTTAATTTTGCTTCAAATTCCAAATTGGTTTTCACAAGCAAATATTTTTCATTTTTTTATTTAGAAATCAACTTTTTGTTCTTAGAAAATGAAGCTTTAAACTCAAAAACCAATTAGTCATATGCATCTTGCAACTCATCAAATGTTTATGAATTTGAATTTGAACAAGATGAGTTAGAAGTTACCTCCCCCTCATTGAGGGCCATTAATCATAGGTGGGTTACTTCATCTTCATCGGTGGAATCTTCATCATTCTATGTAGCCACATTTGCTTTCTTTGATGATGATCCCTTTTTGTTGAAGCGATGGCAATCGAATTCGTTGTTCCTCGTTTCCTTGTACTTGGAGCACTTGGGGGATCTACCATCTTCTTCTTCTTTTTCGATTCATGCTTGGATTCTTCTTTGTTGCTCTTCATAAACCGAGTAAATTCTTTAAAGAGATAGGCCATATATTCATCTTCACTTTCCTCCTCACTTGATTCTTCTTGGTGGCTTGTAGAGGATTTAAGAGCTATAATGTTGAGATCTTCAATTTCAAGCTCTTTGATTATCATCTCATTCTCCCTTCTCAAGGGTAGAGACATCATTTCATGGGTGAGAAGAGATCCTACGAGCTCTTCAAGCTTGAGCTTCTTCAAGTCTTTGACTTCAATGATAGCCGTCTTCTTGCTCTCCCATGATTCGAAAAGTGGGTAAATCAACTTCTGAATGAGCTTTTCTTCCAAAATCTTCTCTCTAAGACTTTTGAGTTGATTGACAATTGTAGAGAATCGATCGAACATGCTCTTGATGTCTTCATATGGGTCTATCTTGAAGTTTTCATATTCGAGATTGGGTAGGTCGATCTTTGTTTTCTTCACCTCATTTGTCCCTTCATAGATTACTTCAAGTTTGTCCCATAACTCCTTGGCACTCTCACAAGAAAATACTTTGACATACTCTTTCGGGCCCAATGCACAAAATAGAATGTGCAAAGCCTTGCAATTGAGCTCCATCTTCTTGCGATCTTACGCACTCTATTATGCCTTGCTTCGATTTGGCACGAACGGTCCATCTTCAACTATGTCCCAAAGACGGTAGTCTTTACTTTTCATGAAGAACATCATTCTATGCTTCCAAGAAGCATAGTTGTCAACGTTGAAGAATGGCGGTTTGTTGATGGATAATGCCATAGAAACCGGTTGACTTGTTTGATGGTCGAGCTTGCTGGATCACCTCAATAGGATATTAATCCCTCTCGATTGAGCCTCGCTCTGATACCAATTGTTAGGCTCGAATTCCTTCAACTGATATGTTTCCCAAGTGGAAGAAAAGTCAATTTTTGGGTGTTGGTGGTGGAAGCAAATGATAAAGAAAATAACACAAGGATTTAGGGTGGTTCGACTTTCTAACCAAAGCCTACATCTACTACCTTAGCTTCCCCATTAAGGATTTTCAAATTCACTCTTGAATTTCTTCCCCTTTTCTAGGCTTAGGAGGCAACCATTTACACACTCAAAGCTTCTACCCCAAAGCTTGAGTAAACCATCTTTACAAGAGAAAATAAACCAAAGCAAACAAGAAATCCCTCACAAGGTAGATGGTTTGTACAATTAAGCTCACTCACCCAAACCTAAACATTTGAGCAAATATAACAATTAAAGCTTACAAGTGTTGTCTATACAAAGAATAAGAATTAAAAGCTCTAAGACAATTTTGGCATCATAATGTTGTTGACAATTGTTTCATTAGTTGTTGCTGAAGCTTGAAGGGTCCTTAAATAGTCCCAATTGAGTTCATAGCCGTTGAAGATTGTTGGGATTGATTTGGAGCCGTTGGAGACTAAATTTCCCGCAATAAATACAATTCTGGTGTTGTCTATATCGGTAAGCGGGTAGGCATATCAGTACGGTAACTAGTTGTTATGCTCATTCTAGTTATGTCTATCGGTACGCGTTGGTCCGTTTTGGTACTCCGTTTTATAACGCCATGGACCGTATTGGTACGACCTGCAATTCAAATAGCCGTTGGGGTGGTTGAAAACTGGATCGGTACGTCACGTGGCGTATCGAAACGATCCACTCCGTATCGGTACGCCTAGGGGCGTATCGGTACGGTTTTTGGTTACTGGAAAAATGTTGTAGCTAAAACCCTTGGACCGTATCAAAATGGGGTATACCGTATCGGTACGGGTTCGTTGAAAACGTTAGTTTGGTTACTTTAAAACATTTAAAACATTTCCAAAACCTCTCAAAAACTTCTCAAACTTATTTTCAAGTTGTTTGGACTTAAAACCATTTTTGAAATCTTTTCAAATTTGTCCAAAACTATTTTTCAATTATTATATCAAAACATAAATCCTAACATGTTATTATTTTGGTACTCTATTTATTATTTTTGGCAAAATGGTACCTAATGCTATGTTTCTGTTCTGTTTTGGTACCTCTGGCGTTTAAAATTAACAGAAATGGTGACGTGGCTTGGGTTAATAATAGTTTTAGTCCAAAAACTTATACAATCTATCGATTTAGTCTAAAATTCTATCAATTTAAACATTATTTTAATTTTTAGATTAAAATTGTAAATTTCTTATTTTTCTTCTTACAGTCAAACACTTTTTTGGGTTTTGGAGTTTAAAAAACACCCTATGGATAATCAAAATTTTAGGATTTAGGGATCAATGAGGGGTTAATGCGGGGTCCATTGAAGGAGCTAAACTCCACGATCGAGATACCGTCGAGAATACAATGGGTAAAAAGGGATAAGACAAAATTCTATCAAAATTAAGATATTTTTTAAATTGATGAATTTTGTATTAAATTGATAACATATATAAGTGTTTTAAACTAAAATTGTGATTATACCAAGCCACATTATCATCTATGTTAGTTTTTAACGCTCGAAGTACTAAAACAAAACAAAAACGTAACGTTAGGTACTATTTTGTCAAAAATAATAATTGGGGTATCAAAACAATAATGCATGCATAATTGAGACACTAAATATTTAATTTTCCCTATTATTTTTTTGAATAGATATTTATAATATTCTTTTGATAATTATTAAATGTATGCTATATTTTTCTCGTCGAATATAAAATTGTTACATGATTCTTTTTAGTAACTTTGCTAACAAAATATTTGAACTTATAATATTTATAATAAATAAATAAATCTTATAATAATCCATATTTTTATATTCGTTTAGGGGGACATTGGGTACAGCTAGATTTTTGCTTGACATTGAATATTTTAATAATGACACGTGTAAATCTCTGTGAGTGTCAGGGTGAGTTTAGCATTGCTCAGTGGAACATTTTATTTTAGACCCAGCTTTTTTCCCTCTGCCACTGCCAGTCCATTTGCTCTGTAGTTCTTTTTCTTCTATTTTTATAATTTAAAATAAAAAATTTAGAGGAAAGGATACGAAACTTGATGAATTTTTTTTGGAAATTAATTTAAATTTTTTAAAATTTTAGAGGTTTAAAATAAAAATATTCAAAATTAAGGGTTTAATTTATATTTTTCAAAAAAAACTTAAGATATAACTAAAGTGCTTAATAATTTTGAAAGATTTAATAAAAACCTTTAAAAATATTTACCGTGTCAACTAATCCAAGTATTTGACGGCACTTTTCAAATTTATTTTATAAGTTTAAATTGTGAATTTAATTTATTTTGTGATTAAATATAGAGTTTTACATTTTTTTGGCAAATGTCAAGATTCGAACTCATAATAAATAAAACAAAATAAACATCATTAACCACTCGTTTAATTAATAAATCTCAAATTTAATTCATTAATGTTCCTATTTGTTTATTTAGATTAATCTAATTTGTTGAAGTCACTAATACAAAAATTGATTCATAAACATCCAACACTATTTTTAAATAAAAGATACAAACAAGCATGTTACATTTAAGTTATTATTTAATTAAATATAATTTAATTATATTATGTATTATCAAATTATTAGATTTAAGGTATTATTCAATATAAAATAAGGATGACAATGGATCATATTTATTTTCTTTTATTTTTTTGAATTATATATATATACTGGTAGTCCATTTTCCAACTTTAAATTAATTAAATTATATGTTAGATATTTAAACTTGCTAAATCTTTACCTTAGTAAGTACAAAAATGTATGGTAACATATTCAAATATCCAAAATCATTATTCGAAAAAACAAATAATGAATATACGAAGATTAATATTATTTTTAAATAGTATTAAGGTAATTATAAGGTAGTATTAGTTTATACTTTTTCTTAATCTTCTAATAAGGTTCACACACCTTGCAAAAAAAGTTGTTTAAACTCGAGTTTTTTATAATAAACACAATCCTCTTTTCCATACCACTTGTTGAGTTAACGAAGATTAATATCTACTTATTTAAAAACTCATTTCCTATACTTAAAACATTAAAAGTTAGATTTCTCCGTTTTTAAATTAAAAAATTTTAATCTAAAATTAATATTTTCATCAAAATTTACCAACTTAACATACTGATAAAGTTGTCATCATATAACATGGCATATGATTGTAAAAAAATATGATAAGTTGAAAAGTTCTGACAAAAAAACTCTAATGTCTCATTTGGTACATAAACATTAATATAAAAGGTTAATTATTATATAAATATAAAAATATTTTATCATAATAAAAAGAAGATTTAGTACAAAAACTTGTGTGAAAAATAAGACCTCGTAGAATATTTTTCTAAATTGATTTTTTTTTTATCAACACATATAATTTTTATTCAAGAAAAAAATATATATAAAAAATCCTTACGTGCTTCGTTAAAACCCTCCCTTATTTTAAGTTGAAGAAAAAGAGTACACGTAAGCATTGTACAACATGACCCCATCAAAGAAACAAACACCAATAAAAAAACAACACGACACCCACATTGCGATACTATCCGTAAAACCATGAACGACGGTCAACCCCACCCTTCGCCATGGCATCCGCCAAACTATTCGTTTTACGGTAGACATTGTGAAAAACACACTCGAAAGCTGCAACAACATCACATTAATATCACCAAGTATTTTTCTAAGTTGATTGAATGTGTAAATATGAAATGTTAAATCATAAATGTGATATTATACAAATTTTTGTAACTGCGACGTCACCCACTTAATGCAGTTAATGGCTCAACGACTATTTTATAATAAAAGCTAAACTTTAATGGTCATTATATAATTTTTAAAAGTTGAGTGACCATTTTATATTTTTAGAAATAGTTTAGCGACTATTTGTGTACTTTACCCATTATTTCATTATTAGTTTCCTTCCCCTCCCGAACTTTTAATTGATGATTCTTGATGTTGTGCCTGTTTCGGTTCTGCTGTTGCTTATCCGCGATCGCGATAGTCCTCCATACTGTCGCCGAAATCGGGTCACCCAAGGGATCACTTGACTAACTCTGCAGGTTTCGTTGCTCATTGTATGTCATGTTAATTATATGGCATATAATTGCAATGACGCTATATGCACTCTTTTTCTTTCACTTAGATTAAGGAGATTTGTTAACGAGACATATGATTTTATTTTCCATTTCTAATAAAGGGGGGACGATACTTTTGCCAAACATATCTTAATAGTTTTTAAAGGTAATTTACATTTTAGATCACTGGACTTAACATCCACTTTCATTTACATCACAAATATTTAATTTAATCAAATTACATAATTCATCTTTGATTATTTATAAATCAAGTCACTTATATTGAAACCATTCAATAATTCTAATAAAAAAACTGAAATTAACACTTTTATGTAACACATTCTTCACATATCACCATCAAATAATTTTTTTTTGAAACATTCCATTTAAACAAATTCAATGGAAAAATAACTAAATTTCCTATAAATCCTTACAAAAAAATATTCAAATTACTAATTAAACATTGTTTATTTATGATACGCGAAAAATATGTTAAATAAATGTGTCAATTCAGTTTTTTTCATTAGAATTATTTAATGGTTTCAATATATGTGATTTAATTTATAAATAATAAAGTTAAATGAAAGGTTTGTGATGTAAATGAGAGTGGATGTTGAGTTTAGTGATTTTTAACGATTAAATAATAAAGTTGAATGATATAGTTTGATTAAATTAAAATATACATAACCCTAATTTTTAATGATTAAACTGGAATTTTGAATTAAAAAAGAGATTCGATTATTATTATTTATTAAAATAAAATAAATTTCAAATTTAATCAAAGAATAAAAACTGATAGCTTATTTGTGTGATTCTAAAATTTGTGTTGTGGTACGTTTGGATTTGCTATTGGACATATTGAAGCATATGGCCTATATAGCCATAAACAGTAATAATAAAAAAGAAGAGTGATGAAAAACTTTGGATACCATTAAAATCTAGCAGATTAATAGAAAAGTTACCAACGAGGTTGGTCTAAATGATAAACAACTTAGTATCACTTAAGTAAGTCTCCAGTTCAAGGTTTTGTGTATGCAAAATATCCCATTGAGAGATTCACCCACCAAAGCCACATGTGCGAAACGAGTCGGTCCGAATTAATCAGGACAAAGCCCTGGAGAACTGGGAGAGCAACAAAAAAAATAGAAAAGTTAGCATGACCAAAAATTTTATGTAATATAAATTTATGATAAATGAACCACTAAAAGCTTAGGATTAAGGTTTCAAGTTCAAGTTCTTAGAATGTAGCAACGTTTAATATTTAATGGGAAAGTTTTATCGTCGTTATATTTTTATCTGACTCGACGAGTATAGTTTTTGTTGAGCTCGAATCGATCAACCGAATTCACTAAGAGGGGGTGAATTGGCCTTTGGGTGATTGTGGTGGAAGCAATCGGAATTTAAAAATTGACCCAATGATTTATAGTGGTTCGACTTCTAAATCAAGTCTAACTCCACTACCTTAGCTGTCCACACTAAGAATTTTCCACAAATTCACTAATTTGTCTTTTCTTTTTCCGGGCTCAAGGAGATAACCCTTACAACTCAAGACTTATACCCCAAAGTATTGTCTATCTCTCTCAAAGAGAAAAATACAAATTGGCAAACAAAGGAAAACCTCACAAGGCAAATGTGTTTGCAATCTTAAGCTGCCACCCAAAATCCTAAACACTTGAGCAAATGTGACAATTTGGTCCACTAGTGTTTTCTACAAGTAATATGAAAATTTAAGTACAAAACTTGATTTCTCAATACATGAATGTTGGCAAATTGTTTCTTGTTGTTCCATGGATGCTTGGAGTTTGCTTTTAAACTCTCTAAGGAGTTTGTGGCCGTTACTAGCCGTTAGGGACTTTAATTCCAGCCATAAATTTAGTTATGAGCTCGTTGGTATCGGTACGCGACCACTGGTATCGGTACACCTACTTTAAATGTAAAGATCCGTCGGATATTTATTACACTGGGTACCGGTACACGATACTAGCGTATCAGTACATGCTCTTGAGTATCGGTACGGCTGAAGCCGTATCGGTACTTAATTTAGCTACTGGAAATTCTAACTATTGGGGATAAAAGGGCGTATCACTACATAGCTTATCTGTACCGGTACATACTCTTTTGGGCATTGTACACTAAAGACTGTATCAGTACACAGAGTCTATTTTTGACTTTTGGGTTATTTTGAAAGCATTTAAACAAGTCAAAAACCATTTGAAAACTTTTTAAATATATTTTTTAAGTTAACGGACTTTTGAAATATTTTTGCAAATTAGTTTAACTCCAAAAACAATTTTCATTTTAAATTATATCAAAATCAATATCTCAACAATCTTCCTCATTTTGATATAACTAAACCACTCGAAAAATTGTTTTTGAAATTTCTCCTCCTTATAAGAATATTTTTAGAAAAATAAAATATTTTTAAAAAATATTAAAGCTCCCTTTTTTTAAAATTAAAATTTTCAAGCTTATCTCTCACATTTTTTGTTATATCAAAAATAATTCAATTAATAGTTTGTTATATCAAAAATAATTCAATTAATAGGATACAGTGAAATTGCCTGTGAAGGAAGGTGGTTTAGGACTTCGGGATCTTAACCGCTAAAATCAAGCGTTAACTATGAAACTTGGTTTTCAATTAATGATTGATGCCAATAAGCTATGGGTGCGGGTCATGAAAGCGAAATATAAATGGGAGGGTGAGTTTCCGACGACTATTCTTAGTAAGGATTTAGCATTAGTAATGGAAGGTAGACTTTTGTGTGTACTTAAGAGAAGTTTACAAGGTTCTTTTAGTAGAAATTAGAAATTGTTTCTTGGTTCATACTATCAGGACCCATGAACTAGAAGCTTTCAAGATTGATTATGTTTTTTCTCCCAATTAAAAAAACAGACTACCATTATCAATTTAACAGCCGGTGACTAAATTGAAACACGCCAATAGTTTGGTTACTAATGGGGAATTTTACCCTATTTAAAAAGTAAAAACCATTCATACAGGACATCAAGTGTGCAAATTCTAATCCAAATCCCAAGCAGAATTTATGTAGGAAAAACATAGACCCTTGAACATATAAATTAGGCGCTCATTCTAACAAAACTGTTCAAAGCATGGAAAGACATCACTTGATCAACTTAGATAATTCCGATCTTGTTTGCGACATCCAAGGCATCATAATCCGGAGTCAACCTAACGTATGCCTTCTTAGTTCCATCAGGCCTGCATAAAGATTATGTGTTCAACACCGAAGTAAATGTTCGGTTTCACATAACAATTGATTGAATCATGAGTGGGTGAACAACAATGTGAACTTAATGTACCAGATTTCAATCTAGGGTCTGCATAGAAAAGTTCTAAATGCACCACTTGAGTGTAATAATATGTGTAACCAAAACCAACATAACGGAATTTACCTGATCAATGTATTCACTTTCTTTGTCTGAATGTCGTACATCTTCTTCACGGCATCTTTAATCTTCTTCTTGTCAGCACGGATGTCAACAATGAAAACCAAGGTGTTGTTATCCTCGATTTTCTTCATTGCAGACTCAGTAGTAAGAGGATACTTGAGGATTTGATACTGATCCAACTTATTTCTCGGTGGAGCACTGATGCGAGGATATTTAGGGTCCCTATCCTTTTTCAAAGTCCTTGGCCGATGAAACGTAACTTTTGTCCTGATCTTCTTAGCCTTCTTCTTAAATGTTGCACCAGATTTAACAGCCTTAGCAGCCTTCACCGCTTGAGCCTTTGGATCGGCCTTTTTCTTGCTGTTGTCAACTGCCAAAGGTAAAAAAAAAACTAATAAGAAAAACGCACAACGATAATGACATTGCAATTGAACACAACTGTCCATACAACGGCTACAGTTGATGCTTGATGTTTACATACAAGCTATATTATAAGCATGCAGATCAGTGGCAAACCTAATTACACAAGACAGATCGGAACCAATTCAATCAACCTTAAAATTCCGAACACAACTGCCCATACAACGGCTACAGTTGATGTTTGATGTTTACATACAAGCTATATTACAAGCATGCAGATCAGCAGCAAACCTAATTACACAAGACAGATCAGAAACAGTTCAATCAACTAAAATCCGAACCTTAAGAATTCCACTCCAAATAATGAAGGTACAGCAGACAGCATTAGCTAAAAATTGCAAAGGCTGATTCAGGTCGACCATGACACCCCATAGTACTAAATTGCAGGGCAGCATCATAACGGTTTGCAAGATCACCGCGACACAACAATTTAGAAACACATTGATTTTTGGGAGAAAAATCACAGCATAACGTCCGTAACATCCACAACCACAACAACGCAACTGCAATTTAGTACTATGCGACACATTTGAGCAAATTATTAAACCACCAGACCGCAGTGTAAGAAGAACAAATCACAAACTGGCAAGTTAAGACCGAAAACGATCCTTTAATTCATAACTTTAAACCGTAAAAACAACAAAGACTTTGAATCAGACACAAGAAACGCACTTTATCCAACTAAAACAAACACCCTTAATCAACATTCTCAACAGTATCCCATACAAAAACAATTGCAAAAATGCTAATCAAAGAACACAAAAAGATGGAAAAAAAGAGGGGACAAACCCAGATTTTTAGTCTAATCGGTCCATATAATCATCCTCAATTTAGGTTCGAATCTTAACATTTTCCAACACAGCTTAAATCTACCAAAGAAACAAACTTTACAATCTATTATACAAAGATCACGTTAAAAACTAGAAAAGCCTTACCTTTAACTGGAGACATTGCTAAAATTCTTGTTTCAATAACCTGATAATAAAAATTAAAAATGGAAAAAAAAGATTAAAAATAACTTCAGATACCCAAATTAATGAGTTAAAAGACATCAATCAACATAATTTGAAGAAATTCATATACCTTTGTATTTCAGCTGCGGCTGCTGGAGAGTTTAGGGTTTTCTTTCCCAAGTGAAGAAGAAGAAAAATATGGCGGGTTTATAACTTAGTAAAATTTATGGGCCTAATTTAGTAAGCCCTTTAAATTATTAACTAATGGGTTAGGCTAATTGTATTGTCTAGATGGGACATCTAGGTTCGCAAGTTATTTGAACCCGATTCGAACATTATTGAATCCGAGGACAAGTCAAATTTGAATGTTATAATATTTTTTCAAGTATTTTCAAGTTCGATTGAATATTTTTATGCTTAATTACTTTGAAAAATCTTAATTTAGATGAAGTTCAAAATCTCAACGATTAATTACTTTAGCTGGATGAGATGTTAGATCTCTTAAATAAAGTTCAGAGCTTAAATTTTGATATTGTGAGCGAAGAAAGTTGAGTTGAGATGGTCACCCTATAATCATCTGTGTAATAATCGTTTTGAATTAATCAACCAATGAGTCAAATATTTGTGGTTATAAAAAAACTTTAGAAACTAACAAGGACAAAGTCGGGATTAAATATTTACAGGGGCGACATATTGAATTCAAAAAAATACAAGGATTTATTAAGTATTTAAAACTAAAAATTCAAAGCATAATTTGTCTAATATTTAAACTTATAATGACTTAAATTGATATTAAACCAAAAAATTGATAATACGAGCTTATTATTTTTTAGTTCAATTCCTACTTGATCATATATTTAATAAACTCTTGTATTTTTTAATTTAAATATTTATTTTTATCGGAATTAAATTAAAATTTATCGAATATATTAATTTTATAACAAGGGTCGGCCCTTGGGCGGGAACTCCGTCCATAGGAACTAACGTGATAACGAAATCGGAGTAGGATGAGTCAGACTAGCTGAAATATAAAAAGATTAAGAATATTTCATTATAATACAGAGAGCAAAACAAATATTAAGCCTTTTATTTTGTAGAACTAATAAGCTTTTTTATTATTAACAATTTCGTATTTTTTTATTAAATTTTTAAGCATAAACAACTTGATATAGTCTTAATATTTATATCAAAATACAGTAGAACCTCTATAAATTAATACTCGATAACTAAAATAATAATTTTTCGGTCTCGACTTGGCCCAAGGTCTAAATCAATAATTTTGATAAATTAATAAGATAATAATTTTTCGGAAGAACCTTATATAAATTTTTGTTCCCTTCAATATTATAAACTAATAATTCTATAAAATTACAAATATAACTAGGACAACTTAGTAAAATATTATTCTATTGTTGTTTGCTTCTTCTTAAAATTTAATAGGGTTTTCTTTTAAAGTTTTGAAACAATTCTCTAGCCTCGCTTTATCTTTTTTATCCATTTGATTTGGCCGCCGCCGCCAGCGTCAATCTCGGTGCTGGTTGTCGACCACCGATAATCTTTCTTATTTCTTTGTTATATTAGATTATATTTTACTTTTTTTAGTTTTTAATAAGAATAACTCTGCCTTGGTGACACGTCTCCTTATGCCTTGTGGTGTGTTTTCTTCTGCCTCGACTAATCAAGATGACGCTTATTTGGTTATCCTGCTGATCTTCCTTGCTTTGGACCATCAGATTGGATTTGGATACACGATTTGCGTTCATGGATAGTCTTTTCACGATGCTCGGCTCTGAGTTGTGGTTGTCGGTGGTCTTTCAGTAATTTGATCCCCTTTTGTGGTTCATTTACCGATGCAGTCAGATCTGTTAATATCTATATTTTGTTCGAGTCTTTTGGTTGGGTTTTAATATTTTCCATGTATGGTCCTTGTATGATCTCAAGTGGCTAGTTTATTGTGCCATTGGTTATAGAAAAATGTCCAAATTATTTGTTTAGTTTACGATTGTGATTGTAAACCCTCATAGTAACTCTGAATATTTTTTTAATAAAACTAGCGGCTTTCTATCAATTTTTTTTAAATCTAGCTGTATTTCATCTCTAACTATCCTTATTGCATCCAAAAGTTCCGATGTTGCGTTCTCATACTGCAACAAAAAAATGTGAAGAGTTGTTGCTGCTATGAGTGCTTCATTTCGCGTAATTAGTTGCAAAGGCATTGTATCATCTTTAGTTTCATCCTCAATAGGATTTTCAATAACACTAGCTACAATTTTTTCTAAACTTTGGACCTCTGAACATGTATCATTTTCACACGCATAATCCAATACGTGATTGACATCCATTTTGTTGCGGTACTCAAGGCCATTAATCATCGTATCAAGTTCATAAATGATGTTTATGTATTATATTCATGAAGAATAATGTAGGCTCGTTGAATCGGAAAAATCTCTTTAAATTAATAAATTATTAATTTATCGATTACTTAATATCTCTTTGAATTAAAAAAATTATGTAGTATCGACATTATTAATTTATAAAAATTTCACTGTATTATGTATTTAATTCTCATAATATATATATATATATACACATATTATAAAATTGAAATAAGGATTTGGATCAAGCCTTATTTATCGAACACAAACACAACTCATATTTATCTAATATTTCTATTCGAATACTCTCGAATATAAAATAAAGGTTCGAATTTAATCGAAAAAACGATCTTTAAATATGTCCGATAGAAAAAAAAAATTGAGTACAACTAGTGTCTTCTCTATGATTATTTATTATGAATGTGTATGACAACGTCAATTTGAAACTCTTTGAATACTTTAAACATTAAAATGGATCCAACGTCTTCGTATTTATGTTATTTTTTAATATCGATAATTTATCTATTGATCGACTAATTCGGATTAAATATTATAAAAATTTAGTATAAAGACCCAATCTAATTGACTTCATTTATAACGTTAAGATTCAAATTTCGAATCTTATTTAATGAATCTAATGTTTTCGTTTAAACCTTTTTCGAATATAAAATGAGTGTTCTAGTTTAGTCGAAAAACTCAAATCTTTAAACATGTTGAATAGAGAATAAATTGAGTACAACTAATGCCTTCTCGATGATTATTTATTATGAATGTGTATGACAGCATGGAATTGGAAAACTCTTTCAATACTTAAACCATTAGAATGGACCCAATGTTTCATATTTATGTTATTTTTTTAATCTATCAATCTATTTATGCTCGAAAAAAAAAATCTATTTATTAATTAATTTAAATTAAATATTATTAAAACTTAATATAAGGATGATTTTTTAATTCAATTAGTTCTATTTAATTCAAATAATAATAATAATAATTTAAGGAGCGGTTCTATGGTAAAAAATGATTTTCTTTTTAAAAGATACATATTTAAACAACTTTATCTGTAAGGTGTATGTAAATTTTATCAATAACTAAAAATAGAACAAATACTTCTGCAAGACCGTATAAACTTTTTATTTTCAACACAACATGAAGAACATTTCGACTAGCTCTTCCATATTGATTTACGATTAGCCTCCTGTGACCATCCAGAGTACCCTTGAGAGAAATTTCTTGTCCTTTAAGGCTCCTTTTCTATTCAAAAAAAATTATGACCTCTGGTGTATGGTTCTAGTAGAAAATGAAAATGATGTTATTCCTCAGAGACACGAGTTTGAGCAGATTTATCTGCAATGTGTATATAATATTTATTAATAATTAAAAACAGAATAAATACTACCACAAAATCGTATAAACTTTTTATTTCCAACATAACATGAAGAATATCTCAATCAGGGACGGACGCAGGACTTTAGGTTATGGGGTAAACTTATAAAAATTAAGGGGGCGAAAATAGATTTTCAATAGAAAATACATAGAAATTTTTTTTAAAATTTCTAAATCGTATAGGAATTTCAAATTTTTAGAGGGGGCGACCTCCCCCTCCAACTCCCCTCGGTCCATCTCTGATCTCAATTGATATTTCCATAATGATTCACGATTCGCCTCCTGCGGTTATCTATAGTACCCTTGAAAGAGAGAGAGAGAGATCTTGTTCTTTATGGCTCCTTTTTCTATTAAAAAAAAACATATAACCTAAGGAGTGGTTCTAGTATAAAACACACAAGTTTAAACAACTTTATCTGCAAAGTGTATATAAATTTTATCAAAAAAGTTAAAAGCAGAACAAATACTACCACAAAATCGTGTAAACTTTTTATTTCCAACATAACATGGAGAACAAATATCTTTACTTTTGGAGAATACATCGACCAAACTAGTAACAATGGGGCACAACAAATAATCCTATATAACCAATAATGATACCTTATTAATCAAACTACCATAGATTTATACAGTTTACAACTCAAGCCTAACAAAGTTCAAACACTCATCATTAATCCAACTATACTTCTCAGTAAAAGGATTCACCAAATTCTTCCTAGGGTATTCCTCAATACAATCTCCCCAAACCCTAGTATCCTCCAACCCATCTTTCATTACCTCCCACACACAATTATTACACATGAAACCAGCCCCAAGGCTGACCATGAAGATCTTGTCACCTTTCTTCAACCTCTTCTTGGCCTCCATGTAGCTTAAGACATACCACAAACCACCTGCGGATGTGTTCCCAAACCTGTAAAGTGCCATTCTGGTCGGCTCCAAGTCATGTTCACTTAGCCCCAAGCTCTTCCCTAGCCCATCTATCACTGCCCTTCCACCAGGGTGGAGACAGAAATGATCAATCCCGGATTTCAGATTGATGCTGAAACTCAAAGCAGTTCTTGGTGCACTTGGATTGATTCCTTTCGTCATCGTTTCTTGAATGATAGTTGATATTGCGTACCGGAGAAGTTCGTAGACAGGTAGTATTTTAGGAAGTAGGATTTTGAGGTTCCCTGTGAAGGCTTTGGCTGCTGCTTTTGTTAAACTTTTTGTGAGGAGAAAGCCCTGGTAGCCTTGCTGATCTTCGACCTGTATTAGAGACGGATGTGAGATTTTACGTTAGAGGGTGCGAATTCGTATACTTTGTAAAATTATATGAGACTTGAAAATCCAGGGTTCGAGGTTAGGTTATTAATAAAAAAATACAAAAAAGTTCTAAAATATATGAGAATTTAAAATTTTCAGAAAGTGTGACTAACCCTTACCTGTATGCAACATCCGTATGCTTCGTCGTCGTATCCGATGTTGGTCCGCACAGCGCATTTCAGCTTCATCAAGCAACGGTCCTTCAATTCCCTTTTGTTTGTTAGAAGAATGGAGCTCCCGCCAGAACGGAACAGGCAGTTCGATAACATCATCGACTTCTCTTTGCCGCAATACCAGTGTGTTGAGATCGATTCGGTGCTGACAACGATCGCAAACTTGTTCTCGTACGTCTTGAACAAGCGTTGCACGAGGTCTACGGCCACCATGCTCGCGCTACATCCCATTCCGGAGAGGTTGAAGGACTTGATGTTGTCCCTCATCTTGTACCTGCTCGGTGACAGATTCAGAAATATTTTTTTAGCACAAAATTAAGATTTGTACGTGGACATCTTCAATCAGTTTTTTTATTATAATTTGTAGATAGGTAAGCACAACCAGTAAAATGAATTACTGACACGAAATTTATATTTTAGGGTGGACACTTGTCTATTCTAAGTATATGGTGGATTCGTAATTATACCTGTTTATAATCCGGGATGTCAATGACGGCGACGGTGAAAACAATGAGACATCGACGACGAGTATGTCGATTTCAGACGGAGAAACTCCAGTTTTTCTGAACAAACAGTCGAGAGTGTCGAACATGATCTCGTCCATCTCCGAATGTGCGTCGGTCTCAGAAGGGAACTCTTCTCGGCCATCGAGAACATTCCTCGGACCGTAGGTTTCTTCACCAAGACCGGAACTTACAATCGTCTTCAACAGAAACCTGTACTGTTCCAGACCCAGATTCTTGTTCCTCATCACGACCTTGACACACGCCTCGGTGTCGAGCTTCCGGTCATCAGGAGCCTTGAAACACTCGTAACCCAACATGTAACACTGTTGATTTCTCTTCTTAAAAAACATGTTAACAAGGTAAGAAACGAGGGTACAAAGGAAGACGAGACATAATTTCATCAAAAACTCCATTGAAAAACCTTAGAGAATGTGATGGGTATGGGGCTGTTTTGGTATAAAATCAAAATCTGTGAAACTTTGCTTCACAGATATTGAGAGAAATATACAAATTGGCATGCTCTATGTGGAATTGATACATGTCTATTTATAGTTTCCATTTTGGGTTTTTCGTTAGCTAAAATACTATTTAAAAATTTTAAATAAAAAATGGGTAAAGTGCAATTAAAAAACTAAGAAAAAATATTATTTTGGTCACTTACCTTCAAAAAGTTACGAAATGATCATTAAATTTATCGAATTAGTATAAAATGGTCATCAGATGTTTTAAAATAGTGTGACAATTCATTTAATTTAATGATCTTTTTGTAACAGTTTGATAAAATTTAATAATCATTTATAAAATTTGATATTTTGTAATAATTTGATACATGATCCTTCTATAATAATTTGATAAATTTCATAACCATCTTGTAACAATCTGGTAATTTTAATGAATATTTTATAATTTTTAAAAAATCAACGACTAAAATAACCAATTTTTTTTATATATAATATAGTGAATAGTTGCTACTTATGTACTTTACCAAAAACATTATAAACCTCATAAAAATGATAGCCCAATATGACCTGTCTTGTTATACCTGTTCCATTAAATCCAAAAACATGTTTGGTCCAACATGGCCTCAGAACAAGATATTTGTTAATAAAAACTTCCTCTAAATATAATTTATATAGTACACACTTAAATGTATTATAATTAGGAATCCATTGAGTGATTCTAGTTGTAAACGATATTATTACTTTTCCTAGATGATCTAAATTCGAGCAACATAACTTGAACGGTGTGATTAAAATTATTTTTCTTTTTTTTCATAAATATTTCCTTAATCTATACCATCATTTATCTTCATTCAGTGGTCAAAAAAATGTAAAACTTAAAAGTTTTACTCTACCTTTCGAAAATATATTCAAAACAATAAATTCTAAAGAGAGTCCAATTAAAACTTGAAACCACAAAAATCTTATCAATTTGAAACTTTTTCTTCAACTTGCTCAACGCAACTTAAGTTGCACCTAATGCCACATTGCTATCATAATTAGCCCCATGCAAGGAAAATGACATCTTTAAATGTCTAGTTAGTTATTGGTTAAATGTGGACCTTTTTCCTTTGTGTGTGTAAATGTAATAACTTGGTTCACGCCAAGGTGTTTTATGAGACATAGAGCAGCATTGTTCAACATTGATTAATTGTGGATGCAATCATGTGGCACAAGGGGGAAAAGGTGTAAATGCCAAAGACAATGCTTTCAAATCTTCATAAAAGGGGGATAGTATGAATGATTAATTGCACCATAGTTAACATGATAATTAAGATAACTACTTTCACACCTTCAATTAAATATGATAGTTAAGAGTCTATTGACATGTTGTCGTATAACCATGAACAGAGTTAGGATTGGACTACGAGGGGTGCAGACTGATTAACTTTGAAACGAAAGGTGTTAAAAAGTAATTAAACCATGAAAATTAAGGAAATTTAGCTTTAATTTTACAAAATTTAAATTTGAAAGGTATTAAAAAGTAATTAATCCAAAAATGAGGGACCAAAGTTTAATTTTATTAATTTTGATTGACAGGGTCCTAAAAACAATAAACCATAAAATTTTAGGAGAGCAAGGACTTAATTGTAATAGTTTTAAAATTCTTAAGGCCTAAAATGCGATTAATCCATCAATTTGGGGTTGGACAATTGCCCCTCCCACCTATAAGATGACTCTGTCCTTCTGTATAACACACATGAAAATTGGGTGAATTATGTTTCACAATGATAGGAAGAACCGACATCGAAGGATTAAAAAGCATCGTCGCTATAAACACTTTATGTCACAAGTCAGTTACCCTTGTAGTAATTTTTTTGACACCTCTAATTTTAAATTCTGAATTTTTAAATGATCGATGAGCCACACGTTCGCAGTTCGTATGTACTGAAAATCAAGAGGTTAAACGGTCAATATCTTCTGATATATGAGTGGAGTCATGATATCAAAAAATATCTGTTAAAAATATGATAGTTAAGATAATGACGTTCTTTTCTCAAGCCCTATTTTTGATGTCAACAACATATGATTTACAATTTAGAAATCCTTGTTGCAATTCATAGAAGGGATTAAAAGACAATTTTACGATATACAGTTTTTAAATTATTATTTAATAATTATTTTATGTAAATAAATAAATAAATAAATAAGAATATACAATGACGATAATGTTTTTTATTTTAAAAGTAAATGACAGAAAGTTTAAGTCGGGGACAATTTGAGGGTTAGTTAGAATTTTTACTCAAATATTGTTTTAGGATTTTCCCCCCAAAATATGGGTTTTATATTTTAATTCTAAAAATATTGTATTTATTGCAGTATCCTAGAAGTCGGATTCAACAAAATCCGAATTTAATCAGTGTTTTTCTAAAAAAAATCCTAAAAATTGCCTAAGTCGGATTCTCCTGAATCAGTCTTTAGAGTTTTTTTAGAATTTACTATTAAAAGTCGGATGCAGAATTCGACTTTTAGGATACTGTAGCAAATACAATATTTCAGAAATTAAAATGGGAATGGCCATATTTTGAAAAAAAACCTAAAACAATATTTACGTAAAAATTCCGAGTTAGTTGTCAATTACTTTTAAGTTTTGCTATTTATCTTTTTGTATTTTTTCTTCCTTTTTCTCTCTTTTTCATCTCTTTAGAATTTATTTTTGTAAATTCATTTTTGTTGAGTAAACTACAATGGATGTCACTCAATTATGGGTAAGGTTATATTTAGGTCATCCAATTATTAAAAATTACATTTGGGTCACCCAATTATTAAAGGTTACACTTGAGTCACTCAATTATGGGTAAGGTTACATTTGGGTCACCCTTCATATTTAAAATATATATATATATATATATATCAATTTGTGTATTGGATTAATTAATGATTTAAAATGAAGTACTCTAGTATTAACGATGGTATACAATTGATTTGGAAGATAAAATGACTAAGTTGATGTATTTTTTTTAATATAAGTTGATGTATTTTTTTAATATAAAGGGTGACCCAAATGTAACCTTACCCATAATTGAGTGACCTAAGTGTAACTTTTAATAATTGACTCAAATGTACCATACCCATAATTGAGTGACCCAAATGTAACTTTTAATAATTGAGTGACTCAAATATAACCATACCTATAATTGAGTGACTCAAATATAGTCATACCTATAATTGAGTGACATCTGTTGCAGTTAATCTTTTTTTATTTTATTTTTCTTAATAAGTCTCTTTCTCTGTGTAACTTCTAGTTGAACAAAAACCATGATTTTGACGATGATTGTTGAGTTCTATAGAAGATAAAATGGCGTATTTAAGGGAAAAATTATTTTTCATTTGCACCATTTAGGTTTACGTGTTTTAACTTTCTTTCTTCGTAAGTTTTATTGGTGGATTTGGTCCAAGGTTCTATTTATCGTCATAATATATTATATTTATTGTACTTTTTCTTATTTTAAGGCTCATATCACAAATAAGTACTTAAAGTATATTAATTTTTTCATTTAGGTACTTAAAGTATTTTGTAGTTAAAATAAGTATTTAAAATATATTTTTTGATCAAATTAAATACTTAAACTATACTTTTTTGTCAAAATAGATACCTAAATTATTTTTTCGTCAAAGTATGTACCTAAACTATTTTTTGGTCAAAATATGTACATAATGTATTTTTTAATCAATGTCACGTGACTACTTTTAGGAACCTAGATAGAATATATATATGAGATAGGATCCTCTTACACTATGTAAAACTTGAAAGTTTTATACTTTTTTTAGACCGTTGGATGAAGGTAAATGAATGGATGAGATTAACAATAAAAAATGTGAAGATTATCACTTGAAAAAAAAAGATAAGGAAATAATCTTAGTCATTTATTATCATCATCCAACGGTCCAAAAAAGTGTAAAAGTAATTGAGTTTTACACAATGTAAGTTGACCCTAACCCTATATATATATGCTTTAGGTACCTATTTTGACCAAAAATAAAACTTTAGATACCTATTCTGACAAAAAATACTTTATATGCCTATTTTGACCAAAAAATACTTTAGGTACCTAAATGAAAATATTAGTATAGTTTAGGTACTTATTTGTAATATAAGCTTTATTTTATTGAAACCAAACTTCTTGTTCGTGTTTAAAAAATGTCTTAAGTAAAGACTAATCGCATCAATTCAAATAGAACTGTAAGGGTGACAAAACTCTCCTGTCAATTTTAACGGCATTTGGGTCACTCAATTATAGGTAAGGTTACATTTGGGTCACCTTCATATTTTTTTAAAAAATACATCAATTTAGTCATTTTTCTTCCAAATCACTTGTATACCCCGTTAACACTAGAGTACTTCATTTGAAATCATTAACTAATCTAATACATAAATTGACCTATATTTTTAAAATATGAAGGGTGACCCAAATATAATCTTACCCATAGTTGAGTGACTTAAATATAAATTTACCCATAATTGAGTGACCCAAATATAACTTTTAATAATTTTACTAATAATTGAGTGACCTCCATTGCAGTTTGCCCTCTTAATATCTTGAACCTAAAACCCTAATTAAACCGAAACAATTCATGTCACTTTTACCTAAGCAAATAGTTATATTATACATTGTTCTAGAAGACAATGAGTACCCACACACTTGAGCTCAAAGACAATCACACGTAATAAAGTCCGTGACCATCCTTTAATTTAAAAAAATAACATAATTGCATTATATGTTTTCAAATTATAATTCACATTTTTAGATTGGTGTTTGAATTTTTGAATATTTTAATTTTATCTGTAAATTATGATGTTCATTCTAAGTTTGTCCCCAAACTTTTAAGCATTTCAATTTCATACCTGAACTATGACTCTCATTTTGAATTGTTCTCCAAGCTTTAGGATGATGCAATTTCATACCCATATTATCGTTTATGCCCCCATCATATTTTTAAATAACACACTTCAATGTTTACATGGCAGTCAAAGGCGGAACTAGAAATTTATAAAGGGAGGCCATTATGAGACTAAAAATTTTGAGGGGGTCATAATAAGATTTTAAAAAGATTGAAGGGATTATAGAATTAATTTTACCTTATTTTTTTAAAAAACTATTCTATTATAATTAGGAAAATTGGTAGGGGGCCACGTCCCCAAAACCCTCTCTATGTTCCGCCCCTGATAATAGTTAACGGTTTTTATAATTGTTTTATTAACGTGGGACACGATAAGCATATACTAATAATTTAAGGATTAAATTAGAATGTTTGGAGGACAAAAATCAGAATGAAGGTCATAGTTTAAGGTTTGAAATTTAAATGCTCAAAAGTATAGTGATCAATTTAGAATAAAAATTATAATTTGAACATGAAACTAAAATGTGTAAAATTTAAATACATGTTTAAAATAAATGCTATAATTTAAGAACGTATGGTGTGATTAACTCGAAAAACCAGTGACCATCTACGTAGACAAACCCTAAACCAATTGTTATTACGACAACTCAACTAAATCATGTGACGCTGCCATGTTCTTTCTTTTTAGACTTGTAAGACTTTTCTTTGCCTTTTTTTTTTTCATGGAAATATATTAGTCAAATTGTTAATAAAGACTATTTGACTAAAATGTTATTTCGGTTATAGGTAAGTCGGTTAAATTAAAATTTGATATTTATTTTTTTATTATAAATTAATCCAAATTTTGTTAAGTTTTTTTATTTTCTTTTTACACTTAATATATATGTATATATTAATTTCATCATTGATACCTACTAATATATTTATTTCTTTTGTTTTTTTTTACATTTTTGTTGGATATATATAGAATTATTTATTAAAAATATTTAAGGTTAATTTTACTCGGTTAGACTAAAATCAATTAAATTATCTGAAATTAACCAAAGATAGATAATACAATAATATGCAGTTAGTCTAGTATAATAAAATGTTAGATCTTTTAATTGAAATTAATGATTTAAATATTGATATTATGAATGGAAGAAATTGAATTGAGAGAATTATTCACGTGTTGAACATCTGTAATGTCAGATCTAAATTTGTGGACCAATAAATTAAATATTAATGATTATATAAAAAAAATAATATAAATTAAGGAAGCTGAACCTAGATTCAGAATATTCTATTTACTATTATTGTTTAAGAAAAAATATTTATTTTTTATACCTTTCTATTCGTATGATTTTATTCTGACTAATTTGAATCGGCCCGTGTCGTACGTATCGCTTTAATGGTTAAGTTAAGTCTCTTAACGAGATTTTTTAAATTTGGTTTTTTTTAATAATAATAAATAAATAAAGACAAAAGAAAATGTAGGTTACTTTATGCTCACGACACAGTTTGGCAACGTTCGATTCTTGAATCAGACCTTTAGTAACCCATTAATTGAAAATGGTAGGGTTCATGAGTTTGATAGTACCCCATTGATGCTGAGGTTCATGCACTTGGTTTTATTCGTCTCTTTTTCGCAGTTTAATCGTTTCGTTTTTTTATATTCTAATTCAATTAAATGGTAATATTTTCGTTCGATTATAATTTAATAAAATTTACACACTTGAAAATTATGTTGTTCGAACTCGAACAATGTAGGAGAAACATGTTATCCTTTATCTCTGAGATTATTTAATAAATTCTAACTGTTTCGTTTTTTTTGTATTTATTTTATTGTTTGCGTTCAAGGCTTAAAGATAGTTACGATGTAATATTTGTTTATATCTTTTCTTATCCATTTGACAGGGCACACACTGCAGACAATGATGGTTGAATTTGAGTCTCTTAGGATCACGGGCGGAACACAATAGGGCCTGTGAGGGGGACACATCTAAAATTTGAAAAATTATAATTTAGACCCTTAGAAATTAGATTTGTCCCCACAAAATTTTATAAATTTAGATTAAACTTTAAAATTTTCTAACATTCTTAATTAAATCCTTCACATAATTTTTAAAAGTTCTCATTAAGTCTCTCAAAATTTCAAAAAATTTAGTTAGACCCATTTTTTTTTTGAAAAAAGTTGTAAAATGAACCATTCGAAATTTTTGAAAATTTTAATTTGAATCTCTAAAATTTTTAAAATTTTAAGTTGTCCCTCAAATTCTACCACCAAGTTCTAACACGGCCTAGGATGAACATTATCCTCTTTTCTACAGGGACCACTCGTTGAGTTCTTATGATTTTTTAATAACATAAATTTTAATATAATATTTTTAATGTATAATATATCTTACCATTATATCGAACATTTATTGATTTTTGATCGCTTCTTATTAAACCAAAGCCGCCACACACTCGTCCATCACATATTTTCATCTAACTTTTCAGGCTCCCCATTAAATTAGAATCCCAACCCCTCTCCCAAAAAGGGTTTTTGATCCATTGAAAAGTTCCTCTCTCTCTTCTAACCAAGGTTCCACCATGTGTTAATGGTCTACCTATCTAATTTCCTTACAATTAAGTCCTTTTTGGCAACTTGCAATGAACAATTATTTTCAACCACCTTCAATATTTTCCTTTTTCAAATTCATTTACTTATGTTTTAATGATTGATCTTTTAATGGGTTTGAGTGATTTGGTTTTTTTAATTTTCTCTATCGTTTTAATCAAAACCTAAATTGATATTAAAAAGGGTAAAGTACACAAATGATCACTAAACTATTTTTAAAAAATATAAAATGGTCATCAAACTTTTAAATGTTACATAATAGACATTAAAATTTAGTTTTTGTTATAAAATGGTCACTGAGCCATTAACTGTCTTTAATTGGGTGACGTGACAGTTACAAAAATTTAAATAATATAACATTTAATCCTCCATATTAACACATTTAACCAATTTATTCATAATTTAACCCTCATCATTGATATCTAAATTGATTGAATATGTAAATATTGAGGATTAAATATGTTATTATAAAAATATTTGTAACTGTCACGTCTCTCAGTTAACAACAGTTAACGACCAAGTGACCATTTTGTAATAAAAACTAAAGTTTAATGAGTACTATATAATTTTTAAAAGTTTAGTGACCATTTTGTATTTATATAGATAGTTTATGTGTAACATCCCTTCCCGGCTTGGTAGAGAACCGGGTCAGAGTGTGTTACCGATGAACAAACGGTGATCAGTGCAATCAATATTCGATAATTTAATGTTGTCATGTTTTACAATAATGCAATAGCAATACAATAATTATGATAACTCAGTACGAAGTTATGTTGATCAACTCCGGAACAATTTTAAACTTTTACAAGTTTTAGGGACTAATCTATAATTTCAATATTTTAGATGTCTTTTTTCTAAAATTAACATTACTATAATGAAATCCAACCTATAGTCAATGATCATACGAATTTTCAAGATAATCTGAGTCCAATTACCTCTTCAATTTAACTATACAATGTTCAGTGACCAATATGCCATGTTCCAAACTTATTATAATTAACATTAACATATTTACCCGTATCGGTATCGGTACTCGAGAGGCCGTACCGATACACCTGTGTCATGGCCGTGGATTCAATGAGTCCTTATCGATACGGTGTCTACCTGTATCAATATGCAATATATATTTTATAATTATCAGAATCCAATGAACAATACTAGTATCGGTACGGCTGGGGGACCGTACTGGTACGAGTTGACCAGGTTGACCTGTTTCGATATGCCCTAAAGACCGTATCGATGCATTTAATTTTTTAGATTCTAGTGTTAACTTTTCGTATCGATACGCCCTTTGACATATCGATACGCCCTGTTGACCGATGTTGACTATGTCCAAATATGCACACCCGTATCGATACGCCATCACCCGTATCGATACGCCCTGCGTTAAAATGACAGATTTGTTCTAGTTTTAATCGATTTGGCCTATCAAACAATGTCCAAATGCAATGAGATTTTACCAACAAATTAATATCAACATAATCTACTAGCATGTCAAATTTCATGATCATATGAGTCCATTATTATGATTTCACCTTTTAAGCCAAATAAGCAAGTTTGTATCACTTTTAGCCAATTTTATAAAGTCATTTTAGGCATTTTAAACATACTCAAACCATACATGCCATACATGCATCAAAAGGACATAAAGGAACTTACACAACCACTATGCCACCATTTTAGGAGTGTATAGAGTAGGTATATATTACATTAGCCTTTGGTGACTTGCCGCAACCTTGCCAAAATTCTCGATCTCCGAACCAACTTTACTTAACATGAAAATGCATGAACATGAATGCATTAGGCATACTTTGCCTAGTGAGGTAGTCATAAACAATATCAATAATCAATATGCATTTAAATGCATGTTTCGTCAAGAATCAATGGCAACATGTCAATGTTCAACAACAATGCATCTATATCCAATTTCAATGTATCAATGTTCAATATCAATAAATCTTTTAGTTCAATATTAACTCTTGGATCAATTCAAGATAGTGGATATGCAGATTTCTACACCTCGTCAAGTCAATAATGGTCTAGTCCCTCCGCCTCGCCAATTGACCAACACAAAATCCCTCCGCCTCGCCAATGTAAAGGTTGTAGCCCAATGACCGTAGTCCACCCGTGCCAATGAGCTCATAAATCCTATGGCATGCCAACTGTATCCAATGTTCACTCGAATCCAAGGTCCGGTAATTTAAGCCAATATTTAATACATTATCAATATCAATAACTTCAATGATCCGATAGCAATAAATTGACCCTTAGGTCTACTTCAATGATTCGATGAGTCCAATAACAATATAAATAACAATATTTCAATAATCAATGTCCAATGACCAATGACCAATGACAATGATTTTTCCAATGCTATGCCAATACTCAATATTCAATGTTTTAATAACAATGTTCGATGCTCAATGATTCAATGAAAATATTCAATATTCAATGACAATAATCAATACTCGATGTTTCAATAATTCAATAAGGAAGCTTACCGATGCTTACCATTATCAATACAATAACCTAACTATCAATGTTAGAAATAATATATCCAATAGAAATGAATTCGGGAAAGGCACCTAGCCTAATCTCGAGACTCCGACTACACTCACCTCAAAATCTGAAGCTACTACGACTCTCGGATGACAATCGCCTTGCACTTAGCCTTCGATGGAGATGATGGCCCTTCCTCTAACATTTGAGCTAGGCATAAGTTAGGGGAAATAGTTAGAATCGAAACTATTGATTCAAAATCGATATTTAAGCTTATTAAAGCTTGCAGACAATATTATTTCCATGGATTAAAGCTTCCACCACATGGGTAAAACCTTAACTTTCAAGACTTTAATCTTGAAATTAAACTTCAAGGATCCATGGAATTAATAAATTGTTTGGGGAATTAAACTCACCAATCCGATAGCTTTCTAATGATGTAGATGAATCAAAGAAAGCTTGAACAACCAAGGGAGGTGCTTGCTTGTGCTTGGTGAAGAAGATGGAAATGGTGGTGCTAACTTGTTTAATTTGGTGGAAAGATAAAAGAGGACAAAGCTTTATTCTCGATTTTTACTTCAATTTCCATTACCTTCCTTTCTATATTAGATGCCGTGCAATGACCCTTCTTAATGGTTGCCTCCCAAGAAACCAATCAATTGATTTTCTAGCTTGGGAGGAAACATTTAAGAAATGGATTTTATTTCTTTGTTTCTTTTCCCCAAAAAATATATCTTTTTATGACATAAATCCATCATCTTCACGTGAATTAGGCTAAGCAAGGAGGTGAATCACCCTTGAAAATGGGGAAATTACAAAAGTGGTCATTCAACTTTTAAATCTTCAAACTACTGTCCCCAAACTTTTATTTTTTTACAAATTAGTTGCTAAGTTGTTTACAGAGGTTTCAATTAGGTTCGAGTTCAATAATTTGACTCAATTAGTGTCCAATACGATAAAATTGATGAACTAAAATACAATATTTGGAACCTTTCGATATATATTTTCTAATCACCAGAACCTAATTCTAACTAGGCCGATTTTTGGGGTGCTACAACTCTCCCCCTTAAGAAAAATTTGTCCTCGAATTTTCTTTCAGACATAAACAATAAGAATGAAGACATCTATAAATTAAGAGATCGGGTTAGCCGACAAGCCATAATATACAATAAATAACTCCTAGGTGGCATAATGCAATGCAATGGCAATACAATAACTTCAGTTTAGTCCTAGAATCGACTAAACTCTAGCTCTGATACCACAAATGTAACAACCCCTTCTCGGCCTGGTAGAGAACCGAGTTGGAGTGTGTTACCGATAAACAAACGGTGATCGATGCAATCAATATTCAATAATTTAATGTTGTCATGTTTTACAATAATGCAATAGCAATACAATAATTTTGATAACTCAGTACGAAGCTATGTTGATCAACTATGGACCAATTTTAAACTTTTACAAGTTTTAGGGACTAATCTATAATTTTATTATTTTAGAGGTCCTTTTCTAAAATTAACCTTGCTATAATGAAGTCCAACCTATAGTCAATAATTATACGAATTTTCAAGATAATCTGAGTCCAATTACCTCTTCAATTTAACTATACAATGTTCAATGACCAATATGCCATATTCCAAACTTATTCTAATTAACTTTTAACAAATTTACCTGTATCGATATCGGTACTCGAGAGGCCATACCGATACGCCTGTGTCATGGCCGTTAAAATAGTTAAGATTCAAGGAGTCTGTATCGATATGGTGTCTACCTGTCTCGATATGCAATACAAAATTTATAATTATTAAAATCCAATGAACAATACTCGTATCGGTACGGCTGGGGGACCGTACCGGTACGGGTTAACCAGGTTGACCCGTTTCGATATGCCCTAAAGACCGTATCGATGCATTTAATTTTTTAGATTCTAGTGTTGACTTTTTGTATCGATACGCCCTTTGACGTATCGATACACCATGTTGACCGATGTTGACTATGTCTAAATATACATACCCGTATCGATACGCCATCACTCGTATCGATACGCCCTACACTAAAATGACAGATTTGTTATAGTTTTTAATTGATTTAGCCTATCAAACAATGTCCAAATGTAATGAGATTTTACCAGCAAATTAATATCAACATAATCTACTAGCATGTCAAATTTCATGATCATATGCGTCCATTTACTATGATTTCACCTTTTTAAGCCAAATAAGCAAGTTTGTATCACTTTTGCCCAATTCTATAAAGTCATTTTAGGCATTTTAAACATACTCAAACCATACATGCCATACATGCACCAAAAGGACATAAAGGAACTTACACAACCACTATGCCACCATTTTAGGAGTGTATAGAGTAGGTATATATTACATTAGCCTTTGGTGACTTGCATCAACCTTGCCAAAATTCCCGATCTCCGAACCAACTTTACTTAACCTGAAAAATGCATGAAGATGAATGCATTAGGCATACTTTGCCTAGTGAGGTAGTCATAAACAATATCAATAATCAATATGCATTTAAATGCATGTTTCATCAAGAATCAATGGCAACATGTCAATGTTCAATTGCAATGCATCTATATCCAATTTCAATGTATCAATGTTCAATATCAATAAATCTTTTAGTTTAATATTAACCTTTGGATCGATTCAAGATAATGGATATGCGGATTTCTATGCCTTACCAAGTCAATAATGGTCTAGTCCCTCCGCCTTACCAATTGACCAACACAACATCCCTTTGCCTTGCCAATGTAAAGGCCGTAGCCCAAGGACCGTAGACCACGTGTACCAATGAGCTCATAAATCCTATGGCATGCCAACTGTATCCAATGTCCACTCGAATCCAAGGTCTGGGAATTTAAGCCAATATTCAATATATTATCAATATCAATAAGTTCAATGATTCGATAGCAATAAATTGACCCTTAGGTCCACTTCAATGATCTGGTGAGTCCAATAACAATATAAATAGCAATATTTCAATAATCAATGTCCAATGACCAGTGACAATAACAATGATTTTTCCAATGCTATGCCAATACTCAATATTCAATGTTTCAATGATAATGTTTGATGCTCAATGATTCAATGACAATATTCAATATTCAATGACAATGGTCGATACTCAATGTTTCGATAATTCAATAAGGAAGCTTACCGAAGCTTACCATTACACCCTCCAAAGGGTTCGATGCAATAACCTAACTATCAATGTTAGAAATAATATATCCAATAGAAATGAAACCAGAAAAGGCACCTAGCCTAATCCCAAGACTCCGACTACACTCACCTCAAAATCTGAAGCTACTACGGCTCTTGGATGACAATCTCCTTGCACTTAGCCTTCGATGGAGATGATGGCCCTTCCTCCAACATTTGAGCTAGGCATAAGTTAGGGGAAATGGTTAGAATCGAAAATATTGACTCAAAATCGATATATAAGCTTATTAAAGCTTGTAGACAATATTATTTCCATGGATTAAAGCTTCCAACACATGGGTAATGTCTTAACTTTCAAGACTTTAATCTTGAAATTAAACTTCAAGGATCTATGGAATCAATAAGTTGTTTGGGGAATTAAACTCACCAATCAGATAGCTTTCTAACGATGTAGAGGAATCAAAGAAAGCTTGAGCAACCAAGGGAGGTGTTTGCTTGAGCTTGGTGAAGAAGATGGAAATGGTGGTGCTAGCTTGTTTAATTTGGTGGAAACATAAAGGAGGACAAAGCTTTAGTCTCAGTTTTTACTTCAATTTCCATTCCTTTCCTTCCTATATTAGATGCCGTGTAATGGCCCTAATTCCAATAACAATATAAATAGCAATATTTCAATAAATTGACATTTTCGATATATATTTTTTGGTCACCGGAACCTAATTGCTACTAGGCCAATTTTCAGGGTGTTACATAGTAACTATTTGTGTACTTTACCCTAAAGAAAATCTCATCCATGCATGATTAGAATTAAGGCTTGTGTTTACGTAAAACAAATTGTTGGTGTCTTATGGTTATAGAAAAGCTTTTGGGTTTTGCAATGGTAGTTGGACCTTTGGATTTTTTATAGAAGCAACTAATTTTATTAAAAATAAAAGTATTCAAATTTATAATGATGGTTTACAATGATAATCTAAACTAAACATACAGTTTGGACATTTTCTTAAAGTTGTTGACACAAGAAACTAGCTACTTAAGACATACAAAGACCATACAAGAAAAAGTTAAAACTTCAGCCAAAAGAATTGAACGAAATATAGATATGAACAAATCTGATTGCATCGGCAAATGAACTACAAAAGGTGATTAAACAACTGAAAGACCACTAAAAACCGCAAATAAGAGTCAAGCATCATGAGAAAACTATCCACGAACACAAACCGCGTATCCAAATCCAATTTGAGGGTCTAAAGCAGGAAAGATCAATAGGATAACCAAATAAGCGTCATTTTAATCAGTTGAGGCGACACCAAATTCATCCCTAAAAAATAAAAAGAAAAGAACAACCAAATGACCATTAATAAAATAAAAAACATGCCAAAAGATAAAAGGAAGACGTGCCATCAAGAAAAAAATATTTTTATTAGAAATTAAAAAAATAAAAATTAAATATAATATAAAAAATAAAAATAAATATTAACAGCAGTCGACAACTATCATCGAGGTCGGTGTCACGATGACGACCAAATCAAATGAAAAAGAAAAGATGTCGTGCACGAGAATTTTTTTAAAGAGAAAACCCTGAGATTATTTTTACATATTGGGCCTTTGGGTTTCTAAGTCAATTAAGGTTGTGTTTTTGGTTGTGTTTAGTAACCTAAATGGGAGTTTGCCCATCAATTTCTTGCCAAATAGTTCCTATTTTGGTTGTGAACAAACGTTTTCCCACCATTTTTAATGTCTAAACGGGCTTTTACTGGCAACTGAATTTTTCAGCTTCTATCAATAGACGTTGCAGTCCTAACAATTGTTTGCTACAACAATGACAAAGGAAGCATAAATGGAAAATAGAGTAATAGAATAAAGGGTAAACTGTAGTCAATTAATATATTGCTATAAATATATCACTATGCTTGCAAATTAGGTTTAAGGTTTATGGTTAGGGTACAAGGAATTAGGGTAGGGTATATTTTTAGGGTGTAAGGTTTAGAGTTTAAGATTTATAGTTAGTGATTAGAATTTAATTTTTTAGTGTTTTTAGTGTTGGGGCACAGAAAAATGACAATTTTTTTTAGTGTTTTTAGTGTTGAGGCACCAAAAAGGGACAGAAATTTTTTATCCCATAGAAAAGGACACCGAAAAGGACAAGATTTTTGTCCAAATTTAGGTCTCATAGAAAAACAATATTCCCCTTTTCACTATAGTACCATTGAGTTCATTTGTTGTTCTTATTTTAGACTAAAGGTGCATTTTTAGTTACTGTTGTTGTCTCGAGCGATCATTTATCGGCTGTAATCACCTATTTTTGTCTGGTCATTTTTATTCGAATTGAATAACGATTTAAAAATCAAAATGTAAAACCTATATTTGATTTTGATATAACAAATTGTTTAAGGACCAAATTGTAAAAGAATATAATTTTTTAAGTACTCAAAAGTCTCACAAAATGACAAGGAAAAGTTTTCCAAAGTTAAAGACTTAAACCCAAAACTTTCTAAGTGTTTCAAGCCAAAGTACACAAATACGCCCAAGCGTATCGATACACCCTTGGTGTTTCGATATTGATTTTAGCTACTGGAATTTGATTTTTGCAATTTCGATATGGCCTATACCGTTTCGATACAGACTTCAACTTAGCCTGTATTTTAAACGATGCGTATCGATACTGACTCACCCGTTTCGATACGACATTCATCTGGGCAAATGGTTTTGCAAAGTGTTTCGATACAACTTACACTGTTTTGATACGATCTGAAATTCAGGTTTAAGAAATTTTTAATCGTACCAATACAGCTCCATCCGTATCGATACGGTTTGTCAAGATCTTGAAGATCTTTGCATTTATTATTTTCGACCGTTGCCTTGTTAGCATTGGAATCAACGAACTTTTAAATATTTAGTTACCCGTATCGATACGCCCCTAGGGGTATCGATACGGCCTTGCCGTTTCAGTTACCCGTATGCAATTTTTCAAGTCAGATTCCAATGAGCAAAACTCGTACTGATACGACCTTGTTGTTTCGATACGCCCCAAATTTTACACTATGACCATTTCGATACGGCATCCCGCGTATCGATACGCCTATACACAACATCTATATTTTTCTTGTAACAGGTATCGATACGGGCCTACGTGTACCAATACGGTAGGTGACCAGACATCATTTACTGCGGGAAACTTGCTCACCAACGGCTATATTCAATACCTCAACCACCCAAACGGATAGAATTCAATGAGAGGGTATAAATACAAGTCTCTAATGCAGCAACAACAACCAATGGACCTACTTTGATCAACATTCAAGCAATCAAGCAAAATCCAACCCTTTATGCTTTTAGAGTCTTATCCTGTACACCCAACTTGTGTAATTCTCTTGTAAATCTTTGTTTCAAGTTTGGGGTTGTGAGTGATCTTTATTGGGCAAAAATTTGTATCTTGTGAGGATATTTAATTTGCCAAAACTTTTTTCTTTGTATTGTGAGTGAATTGTTCAAAGCTTTGGGTAGAAAGCTTAAACTTGTAACGGTTGCCTCCTAAGCCTAGAAAATAGGAAGAATTTCTTAGTGAAATTGTTGAAAATCCTTAGTAGGAAGCTAAGGTAGTGGACGTAGAGCTTGTTAGAAGCTTGAAACACTATAAATCCTTGTGTCCCATTGTCTATCACTTTCCATTTGCTTCTAAAAATTTAAAATTACCAATTCACCCCCTCTTGGCCACCATCTCAATTGATTGATCATCCTAACAATTGGTATTAGAGTCACACTCAACCAAAGGTCTTACAACCGTTGAGGCGATCCTAGAAGGTGATTCAATCAATAGAAGTAAAAGTCATGGCATTCACCTCCGACAACAACTTGTACGAGTCTCAATCCATCACCAAACCTCCATAATTCAATGGGGATAACTATCCCTATTGGAAAAACTGTATGAAGTTCTTTTTCAAATCCCATGACTACCTCCCATGGGATATAGTGGAAGATGGACTGGCAATCTCGATAAAGAGAGAAGGTGATCGGTTAGTACCGAAGTCCAAGCACGAGATGACCGATGAAGATCGGAAGAAGCTCCAAATCAATGATAAAGCAATGTACATGCTATTTTGCTCACTTGGACCGGACTAGTACTCCAAGATGTCATCTTGCTCAAATACCAAGAAAATTTGGGATAAGCTAGAGATCACATACGAAGGCACCAGTGAAGTTAAGGAGACCAATATTGGGATTCTTAATTTGAGCTACAAAAATTTCAAGATGGAGCCGGATGAAGATATGTCCAAAATGTTTGAACGATTCTTTATCATTGTAAATGGCCTCAAGGGTCTAGGAGAAATCATTCTAGAGGAGAAGCTAGTTCAGAAACCACTCTACTCACTTCCTGATTCTTGGGATGGTAAAAGAACGGCCATCATAGAAGCGAAGGATCTCAAGATGCTAAAGCTTGATGCTTTCATGAGTTCTCTTCTTACCCATGAGATAATGAAGAAACGAAGAGAGAAAGAAAAGAAGAATGAGGAAATAGAGGTTGAAAAGAAGGAAATAGAGAAGAAGAAAATGGGAATCGCTCTTAAAGCTTCACAAGAAGAGAGTGATTCAAGTGAGGAGGAAGATGAGGAATTGGCTATGATAGCCAAATGAAACACTCGACTCATGAGATCCAACCGAAGAAGAAAATTCTACCGAATAAGGGATCTCAAGAACAAGAGCAAAGAAGAAGAGATAGATCCTATCGTGTGCTACGAATGTAAGAAGCCGGGGCACATCAAAATTGATTGTCCTCAACTCAAGAAAAAAGGCTTCGAGAAGAAAAAGAAGCATAAGGCCCCATGTAGCCACTTAAACCGATGAAGAGTCTTCAAGTGATGAGGTGTTCGAAGTTGCTAACTTTGTCTCATAGCCTTTGAGGAGGATCCTAAGGTAACCTCTGACTCATTAAACGATCTTACATATGATGAATTATTTGATGATTATAATGAGTTACAAGAGGATTATGACGAATTGGTTGAAAAATATAAAACATCTATTTTGAAAAATAAGAAAACTATCATTGTTTTGAAAAACCAAAATAATTCCTTATCTAAAACCAATTCAAAACTTGAAAAGAAGGTTAGTGATTTACACGATAATCAAAAGTATTTTGAACAAGAAAATATTGATTTAAATAACTTTCTTTCCGAGTTAAAAGATCATTACCTCAAGGAGGTAAATGATTTCAAAGCTTCCTTAAACAATGTTGGGAAATCAAGTTTTGAAAAAGGACAATCTTCAAAACCCAACAATGTTAAAATGAACTTTAATAGATACAAACATGGAGGGTATTCAAGACCCTATTATGGTAAGAAAGTTAGAAGTATTTGGATTCGTAAGGATGTTGTAGCTTCTAACAATGCTAATGGGATTGCTTCTTGGATTCCTAAGGGAACCAAGATTTTAAGAACTAATGCTCATGGACCCAAAAAGATTTGGGTACCAAAAATCAAAGTTTGATTCCATGTTTGTAGGGGGAGCATTGCTACAAGGCCAAAGCTTCAAGTGCAAATACGTGGTTCCTTAATAGTTGAGACTCAAGACATATGACCCGAGACAAGAGTAGATTCTTGGAACTAGAGCTAAAGAGAGGAGGATTAGTGACATTTGTGACAACTCCAAAGGTCAAATTGAAGGAATGTGTTCCATGGGTAATCACTCTTCCATACTTATTGAAAATGTTTTATATGTCAATGGTCTTAAACATAACCTATTAAGCATAAGCCAACTTTGTGATAAAGGTTTCGTAGTGATTTTTGATATATATGGTTGCAAAATTATAAATGTCGAAACCTACACAATTGTACTTTTAGGTCATTGCATAAGAAACGTATATATGGTGCATTTAGATGAAATTCATATCTCTAATGCATGTTTTGTTGCTAATGATGAGCATGATTCATGGTTATGGCATAGAAAACTAGGGCATGCAAGCATGAGTGTTTTAGAAAAATTGGTTTCAAAAGATCTAGTAAGAGGTTTGCCTAAAATAAAGTTTTCAAATGATAAAATTTGTGATGCTTGTGCAAAAGGCAAACATAAAAGAGTCTCTTTTAAACCTATTAATGATGTTTCAACTAGTAGAGTTTTACAATTGATCCATATGGATCTCTTTGGTCCTATTAGAACAACTAGCTTGGGTGGAAAATTATATGCATTTGTTTTAGTTGATGATTACTCTAGATACACTTGGGTTCTATTATTAAGTACCAAAGATGGGGCTTTAGAAAAATTCATCACATTTTCAAAAATTACTCAAAATGATCTTGGTCAAACTATTTCTCATATTCGAAGTGACCATGGTACCAAATTTCAAAATCTAGGTTTTGAGGATTTTTGTAACTTAAATGGTGTAAGCCATAATTTTTTAGCTCCTAGAACACCTCAACAAAATGGGGTTGTTGAAAGAAAAAATCAAACTTTAGAGGAGATGGCTGGAACCATGCTTTGTGAAAATAATTTGCCAAAATATTTTTGGGCGGAAGCCACTAATACGACTTGCTACATTATAAATAGAGTAATGATTAGGCATATTTTAAAGAAAACTCCTTATGAGATTTTAAAATCCAAAAAGCCTAACATTAGCTATTTTCATCCATTCGGTTGTAAATGTTTTGTTTTGAACAACGGAAAAGATAACTTAGGCAAACTTGATGCTAAAAGTGATGAAGCTATTTTCTTAAGATATTCTTCAAACTCTAAAGCCTATCGTGTATTTAATAAAAGAACTTTAGTTGTTGAAGAGTCAATACATGTGGTTTTCGATGATAACCTCCTTCCGAGGAAGGATTCTTGTGATGATGATGATGTAGGGATTTTTGAAGCCAATAATGGTGGGCAATCATCAAAGGTGAATGAAGTTCCAACCAAAGAAGAAGAAGCACAAGATCCACCTCTAGAAGCCTTGAAGGACATAAGCCTAGAGGAAAAGGAAGTGAGCTACGCAAGAGAGTACAACTATGTCAAAGGTGGTGAGATTTTGGGTGATCCATCCAAAGGGGTAACCACTAGACTTTCTCTTAAAATGCATGTAATGTTGCATTTATCTCTTACATAGAGCCTAAGAATATCAAAGAAGCATTAAACAATGATTATTGGATAATGGCTATACAAGAGGAATTAAACCAATTTGAGAGAAGTCAAGTTTGGACATTAGTTGATAGGCATAGTAATAAATCTACTATAGGAACTAAATGGGTTTATAGAAACAAACTAGATGAGAGTGGTAACATAGTGAGAAACAAGGCTAGACTTGTTGCTTAAGGTTACACACAAGAAGAGGGAATCGATTTTGATGAAACCTATGCACTCGTAGCTAGAATGGAAGCCATTAAGATGCTTCTAGCATTTGCATGTTATCACGAATTTAAGCCTTTTCAAATGGATGCAAAAAGTGCATTTTTAAATGGTTTTATTAATGAAGAAGTGTATGTAGAACAACCACCTGGTTTTGAAGATCCAAATTTCCCAAACCATGTTTTTAAACTTTCAAAAGCTTTATATGGTTTGAAATAAGCACCTAGAGCTTGGTATGAAAGATTATCAAGTTTTTTTAATTGAAAAAGGTTTTGATAAAGGAAATGTGGATACTACACTCTTTATTAAAAGAAATGGCAAAGACATTTTAGTAGTTCAAATATACGTTGATGATATAATCTTTGGTTCTACTAATGAATTGCTTTGCCAAGATTTTGCTAAGTTGATGCAATGTGAGTTTGAGATGAGCATGATGGGGGAGCTTTCATTCTTCTTGGGGCTCCAAATTAAGAAAAGAAAGGACGACATCTTCATTAATCAAGCTAAGTACATCAAAGACATGCTCAAGAAGTTTGGCTTGGAGAATGTGAAACCTCAAGGCACTCCAATGAGTTCTTCTACAAAGCTTGACAAAGATGAAGGAGGTAAGTGTGTAGATTTAAAGCTTTATCGCTTTATGATTGGATCTTTGCTTTATCTTACCGCAAGTAGACCCGACATTATGTTTAGTGTTTACTTGTGTGCTAGATTTCAAGCTAGTCCTAGAGAATCACACCTTATAGCCGTTAAGAGAATCTTTGGATACCTTAGAGATACACCTTGTTTAGGTCTTTGGTATCCTAGAGAGTCTTTCTTTAACTTACATGCCTTCTCAGATGCGGATTAGGAGGGTTGTAAGATAGATAGAAAAGTACCTCCGATGCATATCAGTTCCTAGGTAGTATGCTAATATCATGGTTTTCTAAGAAGCCAAATAGTGTAGCATTATCTACCACCGAAGAGGAATATATATCGGTAGGGAGTTGTTGTGCTCAAGTCCTATAGATGAGACAAAAACTCTTAGATTATGGAATTGATGTAGGTACCATCCCTATTAGGTGTGACAACACTAGTTTTATTTATCTCAGTAAGAATCCTATCCAACATTCTAGAACCAAACATATAGAAATAAGGCATCATTTTACCAAACCATTAGACAAAGAGCGTTTTTGGTCTCTTAGGAGAGAGTTGGGTTTAACCAGCCTTCTTTGACCCTTAGAGCCTCTTTTGGTATTAAAAACATGCCTAAATTTGTTTGATCAATTGCTTATGTGTTTTTGATTGATTGCTTATGTGTTTTTGCTCCTATATGCATATATGCTTGTTGCTAGGGGGAGTATGCATCTATTTATGCTCATACATGATGATCACATATCATTTTCATGCATTTTGATTCGATGCAAATCAAACTTTTGAGCAACATGTAGATAAAAATGTCATTTCTGGCACAGGTGTATCGATACGGTGTTCCTCGTATAGATACAGGTTATTGAAATGTGTTTTGGTACAGATTAAACTGTATCGGTACAGGATCGCGTATCGAAACGGGTTACAACCATTTCAGTACATGCGTTTCGGTACGCCACGTGGCTTATCGGTACGCACAGCCGCTGTGCACTATACAAGGCATTAAAATAAGATTTCCTATTTTAAATAAAACACCTCTTTTTCTTTCAAAACCCTAGCCAAAAATCTCTATAAAATCCTCCAAATCCCTTAAAATTTTTCACACAACTCTTCAAAATCTTTGAGGGCTTTTGGTTTTTACATCAAACCTAAGCAAAAATCATCAAGTTTGTGCATCAACATATCTTCATTCATCCTAAATCCCAACTCAAGGTATAAAACCCTAACTTTTTCTTTTTAATTTTCGTACATATTTTACATACTGATTTTGTATTATATTCATATATTTAGAACATATATAGTATAGTTTTCAATATTTTTGTAAAAACGTTTTAAAATCTAATTTTTTTATTCGAATATAAATTTATATCGTATAATTTTTAACAATGGTTTTGAAGTTTTCTTATACCAAAAATTATTTTTATACTTGTATATGTTTTTAAACTATATTGTATAGATTTTTAACAGTACTTTGATTATTGGATTAATTTTGGATCGAATGTGTTGATTTATGCATACATTGTTTTTGGTTTGATTTTATTTTCAGATTATGGCCCCAAAGAAACGTGCAAGAAAAGAAATTGCCTCAAGTTCCAATCCTCCTAGGCAAAATCCCGACCATAATGGTAATCAACCTAATCTTACCTATATATGTCAAAATTATTTTAATGAACCGCAATTTCCACATGCCATGGATCATTTTAAAAAGTATCGAAGTTACAAAATTTGCCAAGAGTGTTTTACTTCCATCCCTTTTCTATCATCCTAAAGGTTTCAATTTAAATATCTTAATTTGATGGAAGAATGGAAATTTATGCCATTTTTGAGTATACCTGGAATTTTATACCGAAACCTTGTTTTGACTTTTTATTCTAATGCCTGGTGTATTTTCAATGAAAGTCGATCCTTGGTCATTGCAATTGAATCTTGTTTAATGGGTAAGAAATTTCGTATTGATTCAACCGTTTTAGAAAACTATTTGGGTTTTGAGGATACGAGGATTGATGATGAGGATTCGATGGGACATACCCTTGGAGGCTCGTGACCGTACTAGATGCCCATGACCGCATTCTACACCTCGTGATCACTTGGGGGTTCCGTTCATCCGGTGGGAAGTTCTCCATGATCTGACATGTCGACGACTTTTGGATCCGTTGTTTTCGTGAGGGTAAACGCCCTAACCTTGCTCAAATTATGTTTGCAGAGATCGTCTTCCTTGTGCAACATCGTCATACCTCTATGGTTACATCGTTCATGTATGGCACCGCCTTGAGTTACATATTTCACAAGATGGGAGTTAATTGTTCTTATGACCTTGCAGAACCTCTCACCGATCCTATTGATGAGCATTTTCTTCGTCGCGCAAGGTTCACATACTACAATGGAGAATGGCTTAAGAATACCGATCTTTCGGGTGCTGTTCAACCCGATCCAGTGGTGGCTCCTCAAGAGGCTCCCATTTCACATGCTCCGATGGCCCAACCTAATCTTGATGCTCTCATGGCATATCTCAATGGGCAATTCACCAACTTGAGAACCAACATTGCTTCTTTGCAAACAACCATGGATTTTGGGTTTGCCGCAATTGACACACGCTTTATATCCTTGAGGAAAGAGTGACGACTATTGAAAATCGCCAAAACTCTATGGATCTCACTCTTACTGCGTTTCATGGCGAATGATGTCAATCCCTTGGGCCTCAAGCCAATAAGGATGATGAGGATGAAGATGACGAAGATGAACATGATGGGGACGATGAGATAGATCCTTAGGCATTTTGCATTTCATATTATATTAGGATTAGTTTATGCACCTATTGTTTTATGTTCTTATGAACTCCTATGCTTTATCATTGCTTTGTCATTTGGTTTATGTTTTTTAGGATTTAAGTTGGATTTTGTTATCTTGGATCATGGTTTAAATTTTAATGCCTATATTGCTTATTTACATGCTTGGAGTTTATTGCCTTTCTCTCATATATTATTGATTTTGATCTAACAAAAAGGGGGAGAAGGACTTTAGCCAAAATTTTCAAAGTTAAGCTTAAAGTAAGAGGGAGTATTTTCAAAATTTTCAAAGTTACTTAATTTTTTTTTACTTTGGTTTTGTTATATCAAAAAGGGGGAGATTGTAAAACCTATATTTGATTTTCATATAACAAATTGTTTAAGGACCAAATTGTAAAAGAATATAATTTTTTAAGTACTCAAAAGTCTCACAAAATGACAAGGAAAAGTTTTCCAAAGTTAAAGACTTAAACCCAAAAACTTTCTAAGTGTTTCAAGCCAAAATACACAAATACGCCCAGGCGTATCGATACACCCTTGGTGTTTCGATACGGATTTTAGCTACTGGAATTTGATTTTTGCAATTTCGATACGACCTATACCGTTTCGATACGGACTTCAACTTAACCTACATTTTAAACAATGCGTATCGATACGGACTCACCCGTTTCGATACGACATTTATCTGGGCAAATGTTTTGCAAAGTGTTTCGATACAACTTACATTGTTTCGATATGATCTGAAATTTGAGTTTAAGAAATTTTTAATCGTACTGATACGGCTCTATCCGTATCGATACGGTTTGTCAGGATCTTGAAGATCTTTTCATTTATTATTTTTTACCGTTGCCTTGTCAGCATTGGAATCAACAAACTTTTAAATATCCAGTTACCCGTATCGATACGCCCCTAGGCGTACCGATGTAATTTTTCAAGTCAAATTGTAGTGAGCAAAACTCGTACCGATAGGGCCTTGTCGTTTCGATACGCCCTCAATTTTACACTATGAATGTTTTGATACGGTATCCCGCGTATCGATGCGCCTATACACAATGGCTATATTTTTATTGTAACAGGTATCGATAAGGGCCTACATGTACCGATACGGTAGGTGACCAGACAATATTTATTGCGGGAAACTTGCTCACCAACGGCTATATTCAATACCTCAACCACCCAAACGGATAGAATTCAGTGAGAGGGTGCAGCAACAACAACCAATGAACCTACTTTGATCAACATTCAAGCAATCAAGCAAAAACCACCTTTTGTGATTTTAGAGTCTTATCTTGTACACCCAACTTGTATAATTCCTTTGTAAATCTTTGTTTCAAGTTTGGGGTTGTGAGTGATCTTTATTGGAAAAATTTTGTATCTTGTGAGGATATTTAATTTTCCAAAACTTCTTTCTTTGTATTGTGAGTGAATTGTTCAAAGCTTTGGGTAGAAAGCTTGGACTTGTAACGGTTGCCTCCTAAGCATTGAAAAGAGGAATAATTTCTTAGTGAAATTGTTGAAAATCCTTAGTAGGAAGCTAAGGTAGTGGACGTAGAGCTTGTTAAAAGCTTGAACCACTATAAATCCTTGTATCCCATTGTCTATCACTTTCCATTTGCTTCCAAAAATTTAAAATTGCGAATTCACCCTCTCTTGGCCACCATCTCAATTGATTGACCATCCTAACACAAAATCCATTTCAATTTAAAAATAAAAAAAATATAATCCGAAAATTAATAAAGTCCATTAATATCTATCCCTTCACAAAACCAAACCCAAACATCCAAATTACCCAAAGCCCGATATTAAACCAAAACCTTATATGCCTAAACCCATTATATAAACTGGATCAATTAAACCCAAATACCAAATCCAAAAACCTGACCCAGTTCACCTTAAACATAACTTGGTTCAACCTAACCTAGTCTGTCTAACCCTAATACACCAAAAACCCCTAGCCGCCACCCTTTTGTCTTCCACCCCTTCATCTCCCAAAAGCTTCTAGAAGTAGTGCCCTCAATAACCCTTGGCCATCCAGTTTCTGGCCACGTTAGTTCCACCTCATCACCAAGCAAGCTGTCATTTCACCATCCACGCGCATTCGGCCAATGTAGCATGGTCCCCCATCTCAGCTCTCACATTCGGCCAAGAAAAGACCAATAGTCCCTCTCGTACGAGCCTCTCTCACATGCAAACAATAAAACAAAACAAGGAATTCCAGAATGCAAGTTTTTTATTTTGTTTCAATCTTGTAATTTCGGCTATAAAAGCCTGAATCAAGAAATAATGTAGAGACTACAAACCATTTTCCAGAAATACAAGAAAACAAAAAATTTTCCAAGGTACCCTTTTTAGAGTTTCTCTTTTTTTTTCTCTTTTTTTGAAACATTTTAATCAGAATCACAAAATTGTTTTTATAAAAAGGGGGAAATGGGGTTCGAATATGCTTTTTAACTGAAATCAAAGGGGTTTTCGTTGTTTTAAAAAGGAAAAAAGAAGCAAAAAATTCTGTTTTTTTAATTCAGATTTGAATCAAAAGTAAAGGGTTTTGAGAGTTTACTGGTTATTAGGGGATGTCGAAGCCCTATGTGCACTCTCTTTGCCGGTGTTGTGAGGATATCCGTCGTGAGGCTTTATCGCCGGTGAACGACGAGATAATAAAGAGCGGCCGCCGTCTTGGCTTGGATTGAAGGAGATAACATTAGGTTTAGGGGTTTTTCATATATTTCAAAATAAAACAAAAATAAAAAGAAGCCTTATTTGTTTTAAAGCCGGCCATCGAAAACGTCATCATTTTGAGCCACTTTGACCTGCGCGTTGACCCAGATCCAGGAAGGATCCGCGCCTTTTTGGTCGAAGGGATAATTACCATGTCAGTCCTCCAAGTTCATTCCCATTTTTGAACCGCCCATGGGTTAATACCTGTTTTAATCCCTCCCATTTGTTTTGTTTTTAAAATTTCAGCCCTTTTTGTATTCTGTTTTGTTTTAATTTTAGCTTCATTGTTTCTGTCTTCTTCATTTCAGTCATGGATTTGTTACTTTAATTTATATTTATATTACATATATTATGTTATATATTAGTATATATATCATATTATTACTATACACTATATGTCTATTATCATATTATATATATTATATTTTAATGTTTATATTTATATGTTATCATTTTTTATTGTTTGATTCGACCTTACAGTGACCTGCAATGGGGAATGACCCATATTATTTATGACTCGTTTAGTGTAGTTTTTAATTTCTCGCATTTATTTTTCGCCTTTTAAATTTTTGCAATTTAATTTCCGTATTTTAATTTCCGTTATTTATCTTACGCACCTTTATCTTTTGTTCGATCCGGTCCTTTTTTCGGACATTTTAATTCCCACTCTTTAATTTTTCGCATTTATCTTTATTGTCTTTATTTGCCTCTTCTATGACATACATAATCTTGTCATCCATTTAACTTTTAATTTATTTAATTCCACAACATTAATTAAATAATCTAACTTATAAAAAAGAGATATTTATTAACTCGATTATTTTGTTCTTCATCTTGGCTTAATGGATATAGACCAAATATTCGAATTAATTCTTATCGTCTAAAGGTAAATATTAAAAAGGTAAAATTTTGAAAACTCATAACATCATTTTTAAACTATTTGCATTATGCATAAAGGTCATGTACTCGATTCAAACCGTAAATTAACACGGCAGTTAATCTTATTCAATGTCGGTTTAATCTACGGTCCAATGTACAATTACCCTTATTAATTAAATAGATAATTAATTTGAGTCCCCTAAATTGTTAAAGCCCGTTCAATTAAAGCTTATATTCGATTAAGAATAGATTAATTAAATCTAATTCTAAATTTCAATAATTTCCATCGATTAAAAGCAACATGTAATTTGGTACCGATTTTCAGGCGTGATGGGGGTGCTAATCCTTCCCCAGACGTAACCAACTCTCAAACCCGTTTTCAAAAGAATCTCTGGTTTTACGGTGTCCAGCCTTCCCAAGTGGCCAGTGGCTACTCCAACCCTTCATTTTCAAAACAAAACAAGTTTTAAAACAAAATCCCTTAAAAAATTCAATTTTCCCCATTTTCCAAAAAATTTTCAAACCAACAATTAAAGACAAAAATAGCGATTTCCAAATCGAAAAAGGTCGCTACAGCTGGCGACTCCGCTGGGGATAAATTTTTTAGAGATAAGCCAAAAAACATGCGTTGCTTTTATCGATGGAAATTTTGAAATTCAAATTGACTTTAATTAATTTGATCTTTCTCGAAGATATATTTTAATTCAACGGGCTTTGATAATTAGTGGTCTTGCATTAATTATTCATTTAATTTTTAAGGCATCACCGACATGTGTTGTATCATATGCATCAAGCTCTATACCCGAGCTCCGTCCCTTAAGTGGGAGTGAAACGTCACATACCCACGTGATTAGCCCTTCACGGTTCAGTAATTCACTTCCAGAATCCACGCCTTTTGACACGTGAGTATCCCTCCACATCAATAGGTCTTGCTTTCCCTCGAACCGGATCCAATTTGCAAGCCTGTCATGGGCCAGAATCAAGGTTCTCGTTATCTTTGTAGATAATAAGATAGGTTTGAGCATCCCTCTCTAGAACCCAAACCACATGAGTGAGAATCTGGGAAGCCCACCCCTTTAGAGCCATGCGGACAACCATATAAATCTAGAATTCATGCTGTTAGGCCGTTTTGGTGTGTATTTATTCGATTCTCATTCTTATTTGTATACTCATTACTAACAAACTTTTCTTGTCTCGTTTTCTTGTTTGATCATTTTTGTGCATATTCATGGCACCTCCAAATAAAGCGTTGATTCGAGAATAGTTTGTAGCGACCTTTTTTCGATTTCATAATCGCTAGAAAGAAAAATAATTTTTTGGTTTTTTTTTGTTTGGAAAAATTTTGGGAAATTGAGGAAAATTTGATTTTCGGGGGTTTTGTTTTAAAATATTGGTTTTGGTTTGAAAATGAAGAGTGAGTGTCGCCACCGGTCACTAAGGTAGGCCAGACACCGTAAAACCAAATATTCTTTTGAAAACGCGTTCGAGAGTTGGTTACGTGTGAGGAAGGATTAGCATCCCCATCACGCCCGGAAATCGATACCAAATTACAAGTTGCTTTTAATCGATGGAAATTATTGAAATTTAAATTTGGATTTAATTGATCTGTTCTTAATCGAATATAAGCTTTAATTGAACAGGCTTTAACAATTTAGGGGATTCGACCATTTAATTAATAAGGGCGACTGTACTTCGGAACGTAAATTAAATCGACATCGAATAAGACCGACTCCGTATTAATTTACGGTTTGAGTCGAGTACATTATCTTTATGCATGATGCAAACAGTTTAAAAATGATGTTATGAGTTGTCAAAATTTTACCCGTTTTAATATTTACCTTTAGACGATAAGAATTAATTCCAACATCTGGTCTATATCCATTAAGATAAGATGAAGACCAAAATAATGGAGTTAATAAATATCTCTTTTTTATAAGTTAGATTATTTAATTAACGATATCAAATTAAATAAATTAAAAGTTAAATGGATGACAAGATTATGTATGTCACAAAAGAGGCAAATAAAGACAATAAAGATAAATGCGAAAAATTAAAGAGCGGGAAGTAACCAGATCAAACAAAAGATAAAGGTGCGTAAAATAAATAGAAAAAATTTAAATACAAAAATTATATGGCGGAAATTTAAAAGGCAAAAAATAAATGTGAAAAATTAAAAGATACACTAAACAAGCCATAAATAATACTGGTCATTCCCCGTTGTAGGTCACCGTAAGGCCGAATTGAACAATAAAAAATGATAACATATAAATATAAACATTACAATATATACAATATAATATATATAATATATGATAGAGGACATATAGTGTATAGTAATAATATGATATATATACTATATAGTAATAATAGAAAATATAGTAACATAATGCGTATACATAATAATATAACATAATATATGTAATATAAATATAAATTAAAGTACCAAATCCAGGGCTGAAATGAAGAAGACAGAAACAAGGAAGCTAAAAGTAAAACAAAACATAATAAAAAAGGGCTGAAATTTCAAAAACAAAACAAAGATGAGGGATTAAAATGGGTATTAACCTATGGTCGATTCGAAAGTAGAAATGAACTTGGAGGACCGACATGGTAGTTATCCCCTCGTGCAAAAGGCGCGGATTTTTCCCGGATTTGGGTCAACGCTCATGTCAAGGGGGCTCAAAACGGTGACGTTTTTGATGGCCGACTTTAAAATAAATAAGGCTTCTTTTTTTAATTTCGAAACAGATAAAAAAAAACTAAACCTAATGTTCCTCCTTCAACCCTAGCCAAGACGACGGTCCCTCTCCATTATCTTATCGTTCACCGGCGATAAAGCCTCACGGCAGAGATCCTCACAACACCGGCGAAGAGAGCACACACAGGGATTCGACATCCCCCTAATAATTAGTAAAATCTCAAAACCCTTTACTTTTGATTCGAATTTGAATTAAAAAGGGAAAATATTTTGCTTCTTTTTTCCTTTTTAAAACAACGAAAAACCCCTTTGAATTTTGTTAAAAAGTAGATCCGAACCCTTTTTTGCCCCCTTTTTTAGAAAAACGATTTTATGATTCTAATAAAAAACGTTTTGAAAAAGAAAAAAAAAGAAGAACAAAGAAACTCTAAAAAAGGTACCTTGGAAATTTTTTTGTTTGCTTGTATTTTTTGAAAATAATATGTCGTCCCTACATTGTTTCTTGATTCAGGCTTTTATAGCCAAAATTACAAGGTTGAAACAAAATAAAAAAACTTGCATTCTAAAATTTCTTGATATGTTTTGTTGTTTGCACGTGGGAGAGACTCGTACGAGAAAGGCAATTGGTCATTTCTTGACCGGATGTGAGAGCTGAGATAGGGGACCATGCTGTATTGGCTGGATATGCGCGTGGTTGGTGAAGTGGCATCTTGCTTTGCGATGAGGTGGTGCTGATGTGGCCGAAAACTGAACGGCCAAGGGCTACTAAGGGCATTGCTTCCAGAAGCTTCTGGGAGATGAAGGGGTGGAAGACAAAGAGGTGGCGGCTAGGGTTTTTTGGTGTATTAGGGTTAGACATACTAGATCGGGTTGAATCGAGTTTGTTTAAGGTGAACTGGGTTGGGTTTTTGGGTTTGGTATTTGGGTTTAATTGATCCGGTTTAGATAATGGGTTTAGGCAGATGGGTTTTTGGTTTAATGTATTGGGCTTTGGGTAATTTGGATGTTTGGGTTTGGTTTTGTAAAGGGACATATAATAACGAAGTTTATTAATTTTCAGATTATATTTTTATTTTTAAATTGAAATGGATTTTGGTTTTTAAATCATTATTCAATTCGAATAAAGGGGACCGAACAAAAATAGGTGGTTACAGCTGCCCCTCTTTGCTAATTGTTATGAAACAACAATAGAGCAAAGACTAAAATAGCCATTTCGTTCGATCAAGCTGGAGCACCTCTTTCTTGGCACGATTCTTCTTTCAAACCCTAACTGGTCTATCTTCTAACTTTTGGAAAAATAAAACTCGTCTATTGACCCGCCACACCACCGACGAAAAGTCGAAATCTAGTCAACTCATCTACTTCATCATTTTTTGGAAGGATAGAACCTGCAAGAGTAAGAGGAAATTGTTTCAAATTGAGTATCCACTTTTTTATTTAAAACTAAAAAATAAAAGGTTTAAGTGAATAGATGTTTGAATATGAGTGATCCGCTACGCCAATGACGGTGACATAAGATCGAAAGATTGGATTGGATCAAGCTACGACTCTGACGAAGAGGCATGATCTTGTGATTAGATTGCGATCAAGCTATAACTTTGACGAAGAGGCATGATCTGAGGAGTTAGTAACGGTCAAGCTACGACTCTAACGAAAAGGCATGATCCGAAGGAAGATCTTGGTTGCGATCAAGCTACGACTCTGACAAAGAGGCATGATCTAAAAAGTTAGTGGCGATCAAGCTACGACTCTGATGAAGAGGCATGATCTAAGGAGTTAGTTGGTGGCGGTCAAGCTACGACTCTAACGAAGAGGCATGATCAGAGTTTTAGGGCGATCGAGCTATGAATTGACGAAGAAGCATGATCGGAAAGAGAATTTTAGTGGCGATCAAGCTATGACTTTGACAAAGAGGCATGATTGAAAATGAGATTTTGATCCACTACATTACAAACGATGAGTCAAGATCTGGAGATAGATTTGATCAAGCTACAACTCTGATGAAGAGACATGATATGAATGATTGGTTGATCCACTACACCACTGACAATGAGTCAAGATATCAAGAATAGAGGTTGATCCTCTACACCATCGTCGATGAGGCAAGATCTAAGGAGTTAGATAGTTGATCCGCTACACCACTGACGACGAGTCAAGATCTGAAAAATAAATATGATAGATCCACTACACCACTGACGATGGGGCAAGACCTAAAAATAGAAGTAAACAACAGTTAGTAACTGCTCATACGGAGTTTGAGTTTTAGTCTGGATTCCTTTGCTTTGAGGGTTCGCTATATTTTTTTGGGTGTTGTTATCCTCCATCTTGAGGTTTTAACTTTTTTTTGGTCCAGCTCTATTTGTGGATGAGGGATTGCCAATTTGTTATTGTCCTCCATGATTGAGGCTTTTCATCCTAAACCTGTTTGTTTTTGTATGAGTGAAGTAAATGCACTTAGCATGGATGCATCTAACTTAATGTGTATTGTATGCATGATGATTAGATGAATGGCATGCAATGTAGTTGGCCATGATTGTGACTTTTAAAAGGGATGCCCCATGACTTTCTGATCTTATTGATGGCCCGATCTTGTTTTTGCTCAAGTTTTGTCTTGTATACTGGATGTGCTATTATCTTGTGTGAGCTAATGCCCCAACCTCTTATGGGTTTGACCATCTTCTACTGAAATGTTACCTTTCTAGGCAAAGGTCAACTTGTGAGTGTCTTCTTTAACTAAAGCATCGATCTAAGGGCACCTTTGCCGTTGGTCCCTATACTTTTAAACTTCTTTGTAAGTAGTGCAAAGAAAATTTTTTGTTTCAAACCTCATATACATGTTCTGATTTCAATGTGAGATGCTTATTAAGAAAGATGCTTATTAAGAAAACTAAGTTTTTCTTTTCAAATTGTGAATATATCAAGTTAGATTCCCAAATATCAAGTGCACGACAAACACTAAAAATAGCTTACTGAGGGTTGCCCCAAGCAAATCCTGTGTCTAGAAGACCTCAGAAGCTGAATTGATGTTTGAAGATGTGAAGTGCATTTTAAGTTACTTCGGTGCTTGACCTACTTGCCTTTGGCAGGTTCGTTTTTGTCTTAATCTTTGTTTGGGGAATTTAATTCATCACATTCCTTCGGCTCAAAATAAATGATAGAGCAAACAACAAATTCTCAAGCTACTCGGCATTGTCATGATTTTGAAAATATTATCATCACTCATGAAGCGAAGAGTTTCGATTAGAATAGGCTTCAGCGGAGTGCCCCCAAAATTCTACACTCTTATCTAAAAATGCCTATTACTAGGTTTCGAACATTGGAATACTTTTTGATTAAATTTTTTGAAAACGCCTACTACCAAGCTTTGAAGTGCTTTTTGAAAAGTCCCTATTACCAGGCTTTGAAAGTTAAGCCAATTCATCTTGTTTTGAAAATGCCTATTACTAGGCTTTAAACATTAAATTGCACCGAGTTGTTATTATGTGTGGTCCCTAATATGAAATGCGAGTCACACATTCATAATCTCTGCAGCGTAAGATTTCAATCAGACACAGATTACTCGAACCCAACCTTCGGGTCAAGATCAATGTCCCTTGTGCAATTGATATATGAGGACCCAATAGACAAATATATTTACAGAATGAAGAGAGAGTTGAAAAACAAAATGCATCATTTCATTAAAAATTAAACCATGTAGTTTTAGGCCCTTACAAGAGATCAACACCGCTTTCGAGCTCAAGCAGGTGGATTTGATTTACATGCATTACTTTTAAAAAGTTAAAACCAATAAAAGGAACCTACTGAAGTTTTAGATGGACAACTAGACATCAAAGCAAGAACGAGTTCACTCCTCAAAGAATTCAACTTCTTTGCGGTCCATTAGACCTTGAACTATGTCTTTGAACTCATGGCAGTTTTAAATAGTGTTCCCCTCCGTGGCATAGAACTCACAGTACATACCGTTATACCCCTCGGGTATCATTATTCCTCGATCGAATAGACTCGCATCAAGTAGCTTCCTCTAAACCCAAATGAGGGGTAATTTGACTTTTGACACCTCAGACTTAACTGCTCGGTTGCTCTCAATTAAGATTGCATTCACTTTATCTGTATAATTTGGTAGAGGGCGACGGTTGTAGCCGACCCACTGGATTTGTCAAAACTATGACCCCGAGCTTGATTAGCTTTTTCATGGCTTTTTTGAAGCTGATATAAGTCTCAATCGAGTGCCCCACTTTATCACCATGGTATGTGTAACGCCCCAAATTTGGGCCTAGCAGTTTTGAGGCTTATTAGACGGTCCGGTAGATCGGGTTCAAGATTCGAGTCAGATTCGGGACCGTATATTTTTTGGTAAGATAAGAATATGGAAAAATGGTTAAAAATCATATTTTAATATATGATTAATATTGGTGAAATCAATTTTTGAAAATAAGGTTTAGAGGTGTGACATTTTGGCTAGTGACCAAAATGCAATTTTTGAAAACTGGTTTTAAAGGTGACTAAAATGAAAAGGATCAAATTCTTAGCATCCTTAAGGAGCTAATTTACCAAGTTTTTGCTGGTGATTTTTCCTTTCAATTAAATCATTTTAACATCTTTTTTAAAGGATAATAAAAAGAGATTTTAGATATTTAAGTTAGTTATTTGGTTTTAATGAAAATTGACATAACTTTTCTCTCCACTTCTTTTTCGCCAAACACTCAAGTTTTCATCAAAACCAGAGGTGAGAGATCAATTTTACTTAGATTCTTGATCTACAATTGATTATTTAACTGTGATTTACAAAACTTCATTGAAATCTTGTGTTTTCTTAGCTTTAAACAAGTCAATTGAAGGAGAAATCACAGAATAGGGGTAAGTTCCATGATCTCCTCTACTGAATGGTTCTTTATTGATATTCCCAAGTGTTTTATCCTTGATTTATAGTTTATAATCTGATTTTGTGTTTTTATATTGAATTAATTGATTTAATTGGGAGAAATTGATGAAAAAGAGAAAGTTTCGAATTGGATCTATTTTCCAGTGTTGAAGATTGATTTTAAACATATTTTAGATGTAATATGATGTTGCTAAGTTTACTTTAACAATGGAATCTCGAAACTCTTGAATCTCTAACGGTTTAGGTTGTTAGATTGGTGTTTTTGTGAAGTTATGGTGGCTGTTTAGTTGCTGAAGTGTTTGGATGAAATAATCATGTTTTTAAGTGTTAATTGATGATATTGAAGGAGTTTAATTGCTAGTTTATGGCTGGGTTGTGTTTGGAAAGGATTAGATGATGTTTTCGGCTGTTGTGGTTGGGTAATTGTGAGGAGATTGTGGAAGTTCGTGTGGATTTGTTGTTGTAGTGTTTTGAATGCATTGAGATGCATTAATCCTCTGTTGTAATATGGTTGAAATAGGGGAGATGGACCCAGAAGTGATCGGTGAAGCTTTGGAGGCTTCAGACGCTTGTTTTCGCATCGGCAAATCGAGGTTTCGCGTATCGGTGAGTGGAAATGGTTTTAAAAGTCTTTCAAAGGTTTGAAAGTGGTTTTGGAAGTTTAGGTTAAGTTTGAAACACTTACCTAAGCTTTGAATTAAGTTTCCCTCCTTTGCTCTTTAATATCGGTTCAGATATGAGCATGTGCAATTCATGTTTTAGTCGTAAACTTGGTTGGTTTTACTTACTGTAAATGCATGATTTTAAAGTACATATGCAATGGTTTAAAATTATATTGAATGCTAGTGAGCATTGGTTCTTATTCCGGTCGGGAATGTGATGTTGCTATGGCAATGTGATTTGCATATGTGGGGATTTTGAGTAATGCATTGTAAAACAGTGAGTAAATGGTTTTGTAAATGATATATTGGTTATGTGACAAGGTGAGAAAACATTCGGATATAGTTGACATGCCATAGGATAAAGTGCACTATAATATGGGTAAAAATCGATCGTGGGTTAAGAGTCCTTGAGGTCTAGCGGTCGGCTACTCGGACTATGTTGTTATCACTTGGGTTGAGCGGTTGGTTCCCCTTGTTTATGTAAAGCTTGTGGTCGGCAAGGTTGTAAAGTCATGCGGTCGGCATGGGGTAGTCTTGATGACGGTCAGTCATTAAGGGAGATCTGTGTATCCGATGTGTAAAGTTAACGGTCGGTTAACTAAAGATTAGTAGTCGGCTAATCAAGGATAGTGGTCGACTATCCGGGGTCACTAAAATTTCCAATATATGAAAGTTCAATGTGTAAGGTTAACAGTCAGTTAACTAAAGATTAGCGGTCGGCTAATCAAGGATAGTGGTCGACTATCTGGGGTCACTATAATTGTCAATATATGAGAACTCTATTATTGAATCTATTTTTAATGCTTTGGAATTTAAGCATGGTTTGGTATTTAATGCTTTGGAATTCAAGCATGGTTTTGGTATAAAATGCTTTGGGGGTTTAAGCATGTGGTATATATTGTTTTGCATATGGTCGATGTTCATGATTTGAATTGGAATCATTGGAACTTGCTGTTGGTAAATGATACATGTGTACATTTACTCTTTAGGCTTTGCATATGGTTGTTATACGTTGGAAGGCTTAAATTGAGGTTGAGCAATGTGATTTGCTGATTGAAAATGATACATGTTGCAAATGGTTTAATATGCTAGTTTTTAATGATGAAAAGTGCATGGTTTTCAAGGCATGATGTTTCAATGGAAATGTTTAAATGATGTTTAAAGAATGATTGAAATGAGATTTCCATGTGTTGTTGAGAAATGGTTTTAAATACATTGATGGTGTTTTGTTTTTGAGCATTCCTCACTAAGCCAGTGTGCTTACGATCTCTTTGTCCATCAATACAGAGGATTAAAGTTTTAGAAGGCAGCAGGAAGCAAGGGATCTTGAAAGACTTGGCAACCAAAGTATTTTTTGGATTAGACTATAAGTAATAAGTGCAATGGGGGTTTCCGTTGGTATTTGGGAGATGTTTTGTTAAACTCCCTCTGTGAGCAAGTTTGTTTTGCTGCTCTTGAATTGTAAATGGCCTTTATGGTTTGATTTTGGTGATGGTTTGGAGTTTCATATGTTGCTTGAATGGTTTTATAGGATGCATGCCTATAAGACTTGGCAAACTTGACCCGAGACCCGAAAACCGAACTGAAACCCGAAATCGACCCGAATATGATGACCCCGAAATTTGATCCAAAACTGAAACAAACTGACCTAAACCGAAACCGATCCAAATTTTAGTTGAACCGAAACGGACCCGAACTGATTTTCAACCGAACTGAATAGACCCGAACTGAATGGACCCGAACCGAATAGACCTAAACCAAAGGCAACCCGAAATATAGAAAATATATTAATAGAAATAAATAAAGATATGATATGAACAACCGTACAACTCACTAAAAAGTTAAATATATTGACTTTATAAATATATATATATAGGGTGTAAAAAATTGACCGGCCTAAAAACTTGATTAAAACTGACTAATCTCATATTGACCCGAATCACAATAGACTCGAACTAAAACTGAACCGAACTAAATCGAAACTAAATAATATCATACCTAAAATGTCCCAAACTGAAATGACCCAAAGCGAAACCGAACCGAATGACCCATTTGCCACCTCTAATGCCTATAGACTTACATATGATGCAAAATGCCATGAAATGATGTTGAATCTGTGATGTAATGTTATGGTTGGATTGTTGATTAAGTTGGCTATTTGTTAGGGGCATGTTAAGATGTCTCGGTAAGGTTGTAAGCGTGTTAAACCAGACTTTTGTGACCATTTAGGTCCAGGCATATCGGTACGCATGTTCACGTATCGGTACGAGAAGCCATTTAATGCTTGTGGTTCCAGTACGCGGGATAGGCGTTCTGATACAGATATGATTTTTAAGAGTAGCTTACCGATACACGGGTTTGTGTATCAGTACGAGAAGGTTGAGTTTGGCATGGGGTTTCGGTACACGAGTTTGAGGATCGGTACGAGCCTTTAGTTTTGGTAAAGCGTATTAGTAAGTAGGGTTGTACCGGTACATGAGTTGGCTACTGGAATTTATGGGATTTGAAATAGTGATGGGCATACCGATAATCAAGTGTGTGTACCGATACCTGAAGCAGTTAAGTTAGTTAATGGATTAAGTGAAGTTTTGTTTTCTTTCATTTTAGTCCTTGGTTGTTATGGAATCAATTGTATGAGTTTGGAGGATCATTTTGAGCTGATTTTTGACATGTAAGCATGAAATATGTTTAATTGAAGGATGGTAACATAAAATTTGGTTAAGTTCCTGTATTTTGTTGCAATTGTAATTTAGTCCCTAAATTGTGTTTGTGTCCAATTGGATATCATTTCAATAGGCAATTGAGGTGAGTTCTCACCTGTAAACAGTTTGTACATATAGGAAAGTAATAATGCATCTAGACAAGATAAAAGAAAAAAAGTTGTGTTTTGGTTTCATCTTCTCGGTTTACTTCGATAAACCTAATGTAGCTTGCTTGGTTCGGTCTTGCGACTAGGTCGGGTTGGGGGGGTTACAGTATGAACACTTTACGCTAGGATCATACCATTTCAGGAAGAGAGGCTGCAAAGGTGCTTGATAGAAGGGTGCCACCACATGGGCATCGAATAGTTACTTGTACAGTTCACCTTACGAGGTTGGTAACGAGGTAAACTCTATCTTCTCAAGGTTTCTTCTTTGACCGGAGTCTTGGTTCAAAGGACCCTAGGCACTTGGCACGGCCTTGGGTTGCACAACTGTCACTGGCTTCGAATAACCGACATTGTAAACTCTCAAAGAGTTTACTTTATGGTCTTTCTTGGCATGCGATGTCCTCTTATGGATGAACTGCCTCCACCATCAATTTTTCCACTCTTGACAGCATTTTTGATGAGCTCACCGGATAGCACAAGGTCGGCGAAGTTGGTAGTCGCGTTGTCTATCAAGCGATCCAAGACTGGACCCTCTAATGTCTAGATAAACATGACTGTTGTTTCCTTTTCGCTGAGCAAGAGTTGAACTTGAGCCGCTATGTCTCTCCAACGTTGGGCATACTGCCTAAAGCCTTCATTTGACTTATGTTTCATATGTTGTAAGGTCCAACAGTCTGGGACCATGACACTAACATGTCGGTACTGTTTTAGGAAAGATTTAGCCAAGTTCTTCCATGACTTTATCTAATGCCGGTTCAACTGATTATACCATCTTGTGGCAGATCCTAAGAGACTGTCTTGAAAATAGTGGATCAATAACTTGTCATCTATTTCGTATCCTATCATCCTTGGGCCAAACATGGTAAGATGTGTGCGAGGACAACTCGTTCCATCATACTTCTCAAATTCCGAGACCTTGAACTTAGAGGTAATACCAGATATGGGACAAGACTGAGTTCATGGGCCTTATGTAACACCCAAAAAATATCTCCAATTCAGAAACCCTAATTTTTGAAATCCCTAAATTTAAAACCCTAATATAGGAATCCCCAATTTTTGAAATCCTAACTTTTGGGAATTAATTGAATTTTTTTAAAACGAATTTAGCGACCTTTTTATAAAGATTAATATTAAGTACCTATTTTGTGAACCCTTGAAAAGAACAAGGACTTACCTTGTAAGTTACCCATTTGAAATTTGTTATATATTCTTTCTAAAGCCAACAATTATTTTGTTTTACCCTAAACCACTCACGTCGTCATCATCACCTTACCAACATCTATTTTCGGCACCCACATGTCATGATTGTATCTGCTGGCCCCTTTACGCGAGTGTCTTTGTCGCCACCAACCGAGCCACGTCAACGACATCTTTCTCGAGCGTGAGCCCAACATTCCAGTAAACCACAGCCGTTGGCACCGCTGCGACCCTCTCCTCGATCTGTTGGTAAGCATTTTAACCCTTTAACCTCGATCAAGCCACCCTCTCTTACCATCCGTTTTCCCTGGTACCTGCTCCTTTGTGCCGAGCCTAAGGATGCATTGTTTACTATTTCACCACCGCAATATTCCAGCCTTGTCCAGCACCCCATCAACCCCCCTCTGCCTCCCCTCAACCCTAATCCGTGACCCTCAAACATTGTTACCGAAACAATAGATCAGTTGACCCTAGACTGTATTGGTGGTGTGAAGTAATAATGATATTATTATATTAATATCTCTTTTAGTCGTCTGTTTTATAATGTTATGTTATACTATTATATGATTATCATAGTTATAAGTAAAAGATATACATATAGATTTACATACACACGCTCTATTATTTACATATATACATACATATATGAATATATATATATACTGTTTTGTTGTTACAATAATAGTTTATAAGTATTATCAAATATTTATTATATATTATACTGTTACATTTGCTAGGTAATATACTTGTTTTAATATAAATATATATATGAGGTATTATATGATCTCTATATCAAATGTTATTATTATTAATTTATTATGAGTATATTTTTATCATACACATTTCCATACAAATATCGCTTTTATTACCATTATACATATAGTCAGTGTAATTTGTTTAATCCAAACTGCTATGACCTGAACCACAACCAAATATGTTGACCCAACCGACTTAAGCTCAATCGACCTGTGTAATTAGTCTAACCTGAATTGTTCAACCCACTTTACTCGAATCGTTTAAACCAATCGTGCATTCGACTCATTTGGAGATCAGTGTTACGAATAAGATAAGTGTTCTGTACCAGTGAATCCGTAGAATAAGTATTTTAGGAATAATTCCTTAGTCATAGAGATGGATATTAATTATAACTTAATTTCATAGGTTCTGATTCAACTAGACTTTGTATTCTGATCATGGGAAACACATCCTTCAGTAGGTTGAGTTTTGCTTGGGCTAAGGTGTGTTCTCTTTCTGTGCTATACATTCTGTGAACTATTTTACAACTTGCATGACTATTTTTCTGTGTTGTGTATACAATGTGTTTTGAGATATCATGCATATTGTGTCAGACTGTGTTTTAATGAATATATCATAATTTCATAACTGTGATCCTCGTATTTAGTATGATAAATTGTGATGTGATTATGCGTCTTATAGTCATTACCATATTTTATATGCATGAGATAGGATTGTACGGTGAAAGAAGTGGTTTGACCACACTGTGATTGGAGAAATAAGGGTGAGGGGTTCTGGGGAACTACCTCCACTGTGACTGGTTGGCTTTGCCACCGATGTGATTGGAGTATGTAGCTGGGAAATGTATTTTGCCTGTGTCATCATTATGTCCATTGTGTTTTACGGTGTTTTTATTAAATATCTTTAGAAAATTATTTTGAACTGAGTTTGTGATTGCTTGCACTTTAGAGACACGCTGGGCTCAATAACTCACTCCCCCATAGTTTCTTTTATAGATAACTCGGTCTTTAGGCGACTTGGTACTCGGAGGATCTCGTGTTTTCCAGCTTTACTATATTTCAGTATGGACTTGGGTTTATTTATTTATTTAATTACTAGTTTTGGGATTTGATGTAATTTTAGATTTGGGGTTTATTATCTTTAGCATGCATTTTCAGACTCTATATATTTAGATTATATTATGAAATTTTTTATTATTATTTAAACGCTTTAGTTTTGAAAAATTATTAAGTATTTAATTGTTTTACAATTATTATGAATTATTAAGTCATAAAATCAGTTTCTTGAGGGTAAAGTTTTCAATGGTGACTTCCTAAATTCGGTCTCTTCTTTTTGGTCAGGTTTAGGGGGTTGCACCTTAAATCCAATAAAGGTGCCAGTTACCTTTATGGCTTCCATCTTTTCTTCGAGTCGCTTGCATCGATCCTCGATATCTTTAGAGGTTTCAATTCAGTGCTTCTCTATTTCAATAAACGAGTCGCTTCCATCTTGTTAAGACTTCTTGCACTGCTCTACCATGTCTTGCCGGGCCTTGGCTAACCGTTCTTCCATCTTTCTGTCCAAACCTGCTTGTATGTCCCTTTGGGTTTGCTCAATTCGGTCCAATCTGTCCTTGTTCACCATTTTGGTCATGTGTCGGGTTCCGTAGGGGTGCTGAATCGACTGAATTTTTCTTTGATCCATAATCACTATCACGGGACACCCCAAAAATTAGTCTCAATGTTTTCAAAATGAATGCACGTAAATGCAAGGTAAATGCCCCAAATACAAAGGTATTGATGCAAAAATAATTAATTAAATATGATGAAGATGTCATGCCACTATGATGCAAATGAATGAAATTAATGTTGGATGCCAATGAAGGAAAAGATTGATAATGCCCTAATAAATGCAAAAGTATTGATCGATGAACATTTTCGTTAAGCAACTTTCCATAATGAAGATAAAGTCTCATTACAACGAGAAAAAGAGAATAAGGTGCATCTAGATAAGCCTTTTCTCGATTCAAATTTAGGGGATCTTTAACTCGTCATTATGGACTCTTTCTTCCATTACGAAAGTCCTCATTTTTGAACTATTTACATCGTGCATAAAGGTGATGTACTCGATTCAAACCGTAAATTAACATGGTAGTTGGTCTTATTCGATATCTGTTTAATCTACAGTCTGATGTACAATCACCCTTATTAATTAAATGGATAATTAATTCAAACCCACCTAATTGTTAAAGACCGTTCAATTAAAGCTTATATTTGATTAAGAACAGTTAATTAAATCCAATTATAATTTCAATAATTTCCATCGATTAAAAGCAACGTGTAATTTGGTACCGATTTTTGGGCGTGATGGGGGTGTCAATCCTTCCCAACACTTAACCAACTCTCGAACTCGTTTTCAAAAGAATCTCTAGTTTCACGGTGTCTGGTCTACCCAAGTGGTCGGTGACGACTCCAACCCTTCATTTTCTAAACAAAACAAGTTTTAAAATAAAATCCCTCAAAAAATTCAATTTTCTCCATTTTCCAAAAATTTTTCAAACCAACAATTAAAGACGAAAAATTATTTTTTCATTCATAGTGATTTCTAAATTGAAAAATGTCGCTACATCGGCCACAACAATCCTAAATGATTACTGATTTAATTTTTAATGGGCGTTTACTCACTTATTTTAGCGCCTAAACAGACGTTTGATATCAGATGAATTTTTTAACTTTTGACCAATGACCGTTTGCCCCAGCGAACATTGGGACAACAACGCCAAAAAAGAAGCCTAAGATTATAAAATTTAGATCGACTACGCAAATCATTAAAGTTGGACTTAAGGTTCCTAAAATATTAACTTCTTTCTAAAGGTGTTTGGACCCAAAGATAAGAATATAGTTTGGACCAAAAGATAAGAATATAGAAAAGGCTTAATTATAAAATAAGTGCTCAAATTATGTATCTTTTTTGTAATAGGTGCTTAAAGTATTTTTGACTGGAATAGGTGCTTAAAGTATTTTTGACTGGAATAGGTGCTTAAAGTTTTATTTTGGCTGAAATAGGTGCTTAAAGTATTTTTTAGCTGAAATAGGTGCCTAAAGTTTAATTTTTAGTTGAAATAGGTGCCCAAATAGGTGCCTCAATTGACTTGAAAACAAGTCAAAAATGAAACTTTAGGCACGTATTTCAGCCAAAAAAATACTTTAGGCACCTATTTTAGCCAAAATAAAACTTTAGCCATCTATTTCAGCTAAAAAATACTTTAGGCACCTATTACAAAAACGAGACATAGTTTGGGCACTTATTTTGTAGTTTAGCCTATAGAAAAAGATTTGAGTTTCGATAGTTGAGTGATCAAAATATAATATTTAAAAGTTTAATGGTAAAATTAAAAATTCTTAAATTTAAGTGATCAGAATAAAAACGAAAGAAAATTTGAGTAGTAAAATTTATATTTTGTCCGAAATTTCACATACACCAAACTTTATATTTTTATCCAAACTTTTGGAACTTCAAACTTGCACGAATAACCGAACAACATATCTTAAAGCATGAGCTTTTTTGTTTCCCGTAAATTTTTTTGGGTAAAACTTTGATAGATATGTTGTGTAAAATTAGTTTTACACAAGCATGTGTATTTACACTATAAAAACTCAAATCTTACATTTCTAACCCTAACCCTAAAAAACTAAACCCTGAACTTTAAACTTTATACATTAAATTCTAAACACTAACTTTAAATTCTAAACCCTACAACCTAAACCCCTAAACCTTAAACCCTAAACTAAAACCCTAACCCCTAAAACTAAAAGACACATATAAACTAAAGTTTACGCAACTTGGGTATCAAAATTTTTTTCTATTTTTTTTTTAGTTTTTCAATATTTGAGAGAGTTTCGTTATTAATCATTAACACGTTTTGTTGATCAATAGAGAAAATAGATGTTAATCATATCTTTCAAAGTTGTTTCAAATCTAAAATAAAATTTTAATATTTAATCACAATAAATGAAATTCTTATCCTCTTATCTAAGTCCCGTAATTATGTTACTACACTAATTAATAAGCAGCGAGGAGGTTATTAGATTATTATAAGTAGGGACAATTGTTCAATCGAGTTGAGTCAAATAAAAAATTGGAGTTACTTGAATTTATAAGTCTTATTTTACAACTTAAATATTATTTAAAATTGTTTCAATTCAAGTCGAGTTTTAAAGTTTCTATACAAATTTAATTGTAATTATTTGTAATTTTATAATATATATTGATTCTAATTTAAACGACTTTCTATATGCATATACAATACACATATAGTATATATATTAGGTATAATTAAAAAAACTCAATTCGAACTAAAAATTAATTCACTAATTACTAAAAAGTTTAAAGTTATTCGAATTTCTATTTTAGAATTTAAACTTTATTTGAAGTTTTCTAGAGTCAAGTTGAGTTTATAAAATTATGAGTCGAATATTTATACACGAATCGAATAATTTATTTTTTTAAGTCAAATCAAATTTTATTTAACCCTAATTATAGGTAAATAATCACTAGCCAGTAGCCAAATAATTACGCATAGCTTCTTTCAAAGATATGATTATAGGTAAATAGTTACCTTGGCCTTTGATCATTTCCAATAACCAAGTTTTTGGCATGGAAGAGACAAAATATCATAGTTTACCACACAAATGATCCATATCTTCTCTTTCAGATGTAATGTAATGATTGTTGGCTCGGATAAAACAGAAACGTTTTTCAATTGATATGATGAATAATTGTAATCTAATGATTAAATAAACAATTTTATAATAAATATTTCATCATGGAAATGATGATATTCATATAGAGTTGAGTATTAGATGAATCAAGTATTTTTTAAAAAATATTAGTCTAGCTGTTGAATCTTATTTTATATAACTCAAATTTTATTTGAAAGATTTTAAGTCAGGCTTATAAAATTTAAGTTGAATCGAGTTAAATTAAAGCTCCGTTCAACAATACGTTTGGGGTAGCATTTGGAGGAAAATCGAATGTCAAACGAAAAAAAGTCGCTGAACACCTTGCGCTTGCGTATTTTTACTGTGTTTTTGTCTAATTTTGATCTCAAACGTACGTTTTTAAAAACTGAAATTTTCAGCTTCTCAGACGTTGCTTCTTCACTGCAAATAAGGGTGGTGTGCAACGGAGCTGAACGGACCCTGAGTCAAGTTATTCGATTCTTTTTGAAATTTAATTAGGGGTTTATAAAACTCAACTCAATGCAAAAATATTCGAATTGTCTTGACTCAATTTGTAATTTCATAAATTCGATTCGAAATTTTTTTAAATAAAGTTTGAGTTAGAAAATAAAAATTCAAATAACTCAAAATTTTTAGTAATAAGTATATCACTTTTCAAGCTTAAGTCAAGACACATAGTTTTGCTTTATATATATAATATGGATAAAAATCTTTTTCCACTTTTTGGCCTCTTTCTATTCTCTAGCAATAAAAATATCAAATTCTAATAAATTCTAAATCTTAAAAAAATGCACCTTACCCAAAAAATTTTAAACTCTAATCATAAGGCCTAACCTCAACTCTAAATCCTAAATCTAAGCTTTTAATATGGGACATAAATAGATGCACTGAAAAGAGCAGATGATTACTATTTATGTAACACATGAAAAATATGAATAAATATATATGTACTATATACGGTTATGGAAAACTATTTAAATTGTAACTAATTAATACCATAATATTATAGTAAATGTTTATAATTAAATTCCAACAGAAGCTCGAACAACTCAATTTGACTCGACTCGAATTTAATAAACTTGATTCGACTAGACAAGTTTCAAGTAAAGTTTGACTTATAAAATATAACTTTTCAACTCGATTAACTCAAAATTTTTCTCAACTCACCCACTCTTAGTACTAATTGGTTACAATTTGAATGAATTTCTATAACCTTACATGATGTACACATATTTTTTCATATACATATATCATACATAATTGAACTATTCAACTTCAACTTAAAAATCAATCTAATAATTTGTTATAACTTAAATTTTACTTCAAATTAGAATCGAATTTATATAAATAACTATTAAAATCAAGTGGAACTAGTTTTTTCAAGTAGAATGATTACAAGTATCAGTCACGACTCACTAATCAAATAAACTAAGCATCGGTCCTTTCAAAGTTAGGATTAAACTTTCGGACAAGCCGAAAAACCAGGTCGATTACGTGTTTCTCCCCACATGCAGCTTTTGCTGAGTTCCAATAACCAAGATTTAAATGGCGGCAGAGACAAAAGATCATAATTTACCCTCGGGAACTCCATGCAAAGCGATTCTTCTTCTTATATAAGAAGGAACATCATGGCTCAGCTTCATCTGTATATTGCACTGTAAGAGCTTCGACAGTTGATATCAAAGAAATCCATGGCTGCAGATACTGTGTCCAAGGTGAGCTTGAAGTTCCTTATTGAATCCAAGAGCAACAAAGTCCTGTTTGCTGAAGCAGGGAAAGATTTCGTTGATTTCCTATTCAACCTTCTTTCTCTGCCTGTCGGCACTGTCATCAAGCTTCTCAAAACCAACTCCATGGTGGGTTCCCTCGGGAACCTCTACGAGAGTGTCGAGAACCTCAGCGAAACCTACATGCAACCCACAAAACGAAAGACTCCGTGCTCAATCCCAGGGCTTCTGCTTCTGCTTCTGCATCTGGTGTACTACCTATGCTTGCTTAAGATGTGGGTGGCAAAGTGTACATGTGTTGCCACTATCATCGCAATGTTGCCGATGATCCACGCGCAGTTTGCCCTCACTGCAAGGAATCGATGTCGGCTGACGTGCCCGTGGTAGATCCGGATGTCGGGAAAGGAGAAGCGAGTGACGGAGGTTTTGTGAAAGGGGTGGTGACATACATGGTGATGAATGATTTGGCGGTTAGACCCATGTCTACAATTTCAAGCATTACTTTGTTCAACAAGTTCAATGTTAAGGAAGTTGGAGCACTTGAGGAGAAGGTTGTTCATCAGGGAATGGATGAGGTATTTAACTTCCTAAGAACTCTCTCTCTCTCTCTCTCTCTCTCTATGTTTATGTGTGTGTATTATGGTGTGATGCTTATTTTGTTTCCCTGGTAGGGTTAGGGTTTGAAGTTGCGCAAGTGTTCCTTGCAGTCTAAGGCAGTACTGACAAGTGTCTTTCTGGGCAAAATGAGGGCTTAAACTCAGCTTCTGCAAGCAGCTGGAGTTGCCTCAGTAATGGTAGATGTGTAGGATTTGTTTGGATTTTGAAAGGCAATGTGTTCTTAACATCTGGAGCAGAATTTTGGTAATGTTGTAACGGATGTGTCTTCTTTAGATGTAACCATTTGAAAGTTTATGGAGCTTAATGCTTAGGGTTGTTCCAATTTGCAAACTGATTATAATGCAACTTTTTAAATTGCAATGATGTAAAACAAGTCGCACTAACTTTTTAGGACATGCAAGGTTTTTCAAACCGCACAATTATATGAAATACAAACTGTAATTACTCAAATTCGTACGCTCTCTTTAATTCGGTTTAAAAATTTCTTATTCATTATTTAATTTATTTTTGAAAAGCCAGCTTGATTTGAAATTAAAATATGGAGTTACCACCGATCATTTTAAAATGGTAGACTGGACACTAAATTAAACTAGAGATAAAAAATTAGAGTCCGGGAGTCGGTTACGGATGAGGAAGGATGAATATTCCACACCGCTCAAAACTTGATACCTAGTCAATTATTTAGTGTTTTGGTGTTGAAAATTTTAAATTCGATTAGAATTTAAGATACGATCTTTAATTGCATGAAAATGTTATAAATATTTGAAGAAACATTTTGTTATTTAGAATAACAGAAAAGTTCACAACTCTTTATGCTCGGAAAATGATTTCTCGAATATTCTAAATAGCAGAAAATTTTGTTAAATATTGTATCCTAAAATAATAAGGGTATTCTTTTATTTAGGATTATCGAGAATATTGCATCCTTTTATGTCTGGGACATTAGTTCTCGAACCTCTTAAATAAAAGGATATTACCTTAGTCCTTAACTTATCTAAGTATTATGATGCAATTTACAATGTATTGTATAAAATATATCTATACCTAAAATTATATTATTTATGGTAAAATATAATTATATCAAAAAGGACTATATATATATATTTGAAGTTAATAACTTTTATATGCATATTTACAAAAATAAATATTTATTTTTATTTTATATACATATTTAAAATATTATATTTATAGTAAAATATACTTATTCTCTATTAAGAATATACTTATATATTTAGTTAGCATTATATATATATTTACAAAAATAAATATTTATTATCATATTATATACATAATATTTAAAAAAATATCATGCAAAAAGTTTACAAATAAAGTATTAATAAAAATATACAAAAGCTATTTTTTATAAAAATAAGTCATAGGTAAAATATACATATTTTACATATATTATACTAATATATAGTACTTACTCAAAATATTATACTTTATATAATAATAATAATAATATAATAATAATGATGATGATGATGATACTACATGGACCTACATTAATATTATATGAAACAACATGAATATAAAAATCAAGGGTTAAAATGCAACAATATTAAATTACATGGCATAAATAATACATATTAATGGACTAAATCAAAACAGATACGAAATATAGGGGCTGAAACGTAAATACGCAGAAATAGAGTACTGGAAATTAAATATTAACAACAGGGACTAAATTGAATAAGATGTAAAACAAAGGTGCGAAATCAAAGTAAAAACGGATGAAAAAGGACACGGGAATAAAGGAGAATGACTAAAACTGCAATTAGACCATGGACAAAACATAAGTGGGTTAAAACTTTAAGGACTGCCATGGTAATTTCCCCTTTAACTAAAAGACGCGGATCCTCCCCGGATATCTGGGTCACCGCGGGTCGAGTCTCCAAAACGCTGCCGTTTTGCTTAAACCGGCTTAAATAACCAAATGATATTATTTTTTTACTTCATTCGAACTAGGGAACCCTAAAAACCAGACCTTCGGCGCTTTCTTTCTCTCCACCATCAATGAACGACGGCCACTCTCAGTTTCACAACCGTTCACCGACCACGATGGCCTCATGGCGAGGAGTCGACGACGGCAACAAGGTAAACCCCTCTAACTTTCGTTGCTTTGATTCGAAGTTTAAAGTCGTAAAAGGATTTGATTTTAGATTAAAAAACTACTGATTTTTCGATTTAAAAACCCAAGGATGTTAAAAGAAGAGATCGAAGCTTTGATCTGAAATTTTTTATTACATCTAAAACTTACAAGTTTTTTTGTTTAATTTTTCGAAATCCACCCCCTTTACAAATCTTCTCTCTTTTTTTTCGATCTAAATTTCTCTCTTCTCTATTTTTCGATCTGAACCCCCATTTGTTTACACGGCTCTCGATTTTTTATAAACGATTTTGTGAAATAAAATCATAACTCCCACCTATTGCTTGAGATCTGAAGCCAAATTTTCAGGGATTGTGGCAGGGCATGGGCGACTAATAAGGTGGCTGATAGGGTTTAGGTTATAATTTGGTTAGGGGTGGCGTAGACTAGGTATTTTATTCTAGGGTTTAATTTGAGGTTAAATTGATTTAGGGTCTGTGGGTTTTTTGGTCTTGGTCGATTTATGGGTTGTAATTGGTTTAGGGTTAGGTTTCTGATAAACGGGTTTGGGCCAGTTTAGGGTTTAGTTACAGGCCTGGACTGATTGGGTTTTAAGTTTACGCCTGATGGGTTTGGCTTGACCCGGGTCGGGTTACTTGGGTGAGAAAAGGGTTATTACAACTGCCATTCTTTACTCATTGTTGTGTAACGACAATAGAGCAAAGACTAAATATGACACGTTTTGTCCAGTCCTGTTGGGCTTCTTCTCTCTTGATACATGTCTTCTTTCTTCGGTAGATCTTCTTTCTCTTCAACGTAGGTCTTCTCTCTTGATTGATCCACCCTATCACTCTTGTGGAAGAAAAATCTTCAAAATATGGGTTGGAGAAACAAAATGAGTTTGACTTGCTGCTTCTCTTCTTCGACGCTGGTATTCTGTCTTCGATCTTTGGTATTCAGTCTTTGGTAGGTCTTCAATCTTCGCTCTTCAGAAATGTTGAGTTCTTCTATCAATCTGCTCCTTTGTTTCCTAGGTTGAGACTTACTAAAGTATAATGATGCTCGGTCAAAAACAAAGGCTTTCTTGCTCGCTATTTTTTTTCTTTTTTTCTTTTTTCTTTTCTTTTTTTCTTTTTTTTGTGTAGCTTCATCTTCTACTGAATGGGTGACCCACTCAACTAGAAGTTCAAGGAGATAGGGTAAGGTGATCTGCTACATCGGAATGAGTAAAGATCTGAGGTTGTAGTTCATCTTCTATTGGATGGGTAACCTGCTCCATTGGTAGTTCAAGGAGATAGGGTCGGGTGATCTGCTCCATTAGAATGAGTAAAGATATGAGGTTGTAGTTCTTTTTCTATTGGATGGGTGACCTGCTCCATTGGTAGTTTAAGGAGATAAGGTTTGGTAACCTGCTCCATTGGAAGGAGTAAAGATTTGAGGTTGTAGTTCCTCTTCTATTGGATGAGTGACCTGCTCCATTGGTAGTTCAAGGAGATAAGGTCTGAGGTTGTAGTTCATCTGCTCCACAGACTTGTGTTGGTACTCATTCCGCTGCCACTCCAGGGAGATGAGTGACCTGCTCCATTGGTAGTTCAAGGAGATAATGTCTAAGGCCTCCTTATGGGTTCGTGCCTTGGAGATGTTTGAAAAAGATCCTTTCAAGTCACCCATTTGGGTTTTCACCTTGATTTTCATTTTTCTTTTATTTTCTTTTTTTTGATTTTTTGATTTTTTGATTTTTTTTCTTCTTTTTTTCTTCTTTTTTTCTTTTCTCTTTTTTTCCATCTCTTTTTTGCCTTTTTTTCTTTGCTTTTTTTCGAACAAAATATTTCTCGATTACATATGAAGTTTGCTACACTGCGGCCCCAGGGGATAAACTAGTCTTGGTTCTTATTCAACTGCCACTCCAGGGAGATGAGATAAATGTGATGAAGTCGGGTCCATTGCTCCCTCAGGGATACAAGCTTTATACTGGGTCCATTCCACTGCTTCTTCAGGGATATGGACTCGTCTTGGTTCTCATTCCGCTGTTACTTCAGGGAGATGCGACATATGTGATGAAGTTTTGTTCCAATACTCCTTCAGGGAAACAAGCTTTATACCGGGTCCATTCCACTGCTTCTTCAGGGATATGAACTCGTCTTGGTTCTCATTCAGCTGCTACTTTAGGGGGTGAAATAAATATGATGAACTTTTGAATGTCTCAGACCTCCTTTTGGGTTCGTGCATGAGATATTTTGAAAAAAATCTCTCTTTTCAAGGCGCCCGTTCGGGTTTTCACCTTGTTGTTTTTCTTTCATTTTTCTTTTTCGTTTCTTCTCTTTTTCTTTTTTTATTATTTTTCCTTTTTTGAATTTTCCCCCTTTTTCTTTTATTTTCTTTTGATGTTCTCTCTTTTTTCCTTTTTTTCTGCCCCACCTTTTTGTGTCAAAGATACTTGGAACTTGTCAGAAATAATCTGCTCCACTCGCTCTTGTAAAGGATGCTGGAACTTACTGACAGTGATATGCTCCTTCGTCTCAAGGATGCCATATCACTTTTGCCCCATTCCTTTCTGTCAAGAATGCTGGAACTCATTGAAAATTTCACTTTTTTTTTATCTCTGACTACCTAAGACTTTCTTTTCGGTTTGTGCCTAGAATATTTCCAAAAAGGTCTTTTCAAGGAACTCTTTCAGGTCTTCGCCTTGATTTTATTTTCCTTTTTTTCGTCCACTCTCTTTTTTTGAATTTGTTCTCTTTTTTCTTTTTTTTTTCTTTTTTTCTTCTTTTTCTTTTTGATTTTTCTCTTTCTCTTTTTTTTATCCTTAAGTAAGATGGAAATAAGAAATTTATTTTGGTGAAAAAAGATATCCTTATGAAAGGATAAAATTTGAAAAAAAGTTCTTATGAAAGATTGAGTTATGAAACTCAGTTTTGGAAATTATCTAGAAGTTTGAAAAATATCCTTTTGAAAAGATTGAGTTATGAAATTCGGTTTTGGAAATTATCCAGAAGTTTGGAAAATATCCTTTTGAAAAGATTGAGTTATGAAACTCAATTTTGGAAATCATCCAGAAGTTTGGACAAATATCCTTTTGAAAAGATTGAGTTATGGAACTCAATTTTGGAAATCATCCAGAAGTTTGGACAAATATCCTTTTGAAAAGATTGAGTTTTAAAAATTTTCCATAAGTTTGGAAAAATATCCTTATGGAAGGATTGAGTTTTGAAAGTTTTCCAGAAGTTTGGAAAAATATCCTTATGGAAAGATTGAGTTTTGGAAATTTTCCACAAGTTTGGAAACATATCCTTATGGAAGAATTGAGTTTTGAGAATTTTCCAGAAGTTGGGAAAAATATCCTTATGAAAGGATCGAGTTTTGAAAATTTTCCATAAGTTTGGAAAAGTATCCTTATGGAAGGATTGAATTTTGAAAATTTTCTAGAAGTTTGGAAAAGTATCCTTATGGAAGGATTGAGTTTTGAAAATTTTCCAGAAGTTTGGAAAAGTATCCTTATGGAAGGATTGAGTTTTGAAAATTTTCTAGAAGTTTAGAAAAAATATCCTTACGGAAGGATTGAGTTTTGCTTTTGAAAATTATTTCCTGTATTTATGCAAATGGGATGCATTTGTATGCTTTTGCGATGATGCAAGGATGCAGTGTTATGTATGTCATGATGTATGATCAAGTTTAAGAGGTGCAATGATGCATATGTATCCAAGTATGCTTTCATGATGCATGGTCACATTTTGGTGATGCCACGATACAATGTTATGTTTGTCATGATGCATGAAATATTCGCAAGGATCTTCTTCCTTTGGTTGAGTTTGATCTTCTATTTTTATCAAGCAAAAGCTTGCCCCAAAATCTTCTTTGTTCTTATTCTTCATTTTCTTGATTCAATTTTTTGAGCTTGAATGACCTTTGCAGGCTCGTCTCTTTTCATCTTCTTGAGGGAACGATAGCTTTGTCTAATCAAATATTTCCCCATTTACCTTTCAGATGTCCTTTTGATTGAATACCTTTGAAGGCTTTCTTTTGTTTTGAATAGCCATGGCCTTAGGTCTTTGTACCTTATATTTCTAAAAAAAGTAATGCAAGAAATGTTTTTGTTTCAAAGAATATTTTCAAAATAAGAATTTTTCATGAAGTAGAGGAATTAAATGTCTCCATACTGTTTGGGAATTAATTGTCAAGTTAGAACCAATGTGGTTCTTTGAAAATATGGACAAAAGTTTTAGGAAAGTATGAATGAATTAAATTTTGAATTTTGTTTGTTTTTGTGGTTTTTTTTCAAAATAAAACATGGGGGGAATGCATTGGATGATCACATGCCCTTACAAAAGATCTCTCTTTTTACCTTCGGGCGTAGGTAAAAGGTTGATTTCCTGCATTACTCAAAAAGATTTTAGGCTACAAAGATACCCCAACAAAAAGAATTAAACCTCTCAAGGTCATTCATTCTTCTTCAATCTTTAATCAACTCGTCTAGGGGACCCCATTGTTGAACTTTAGAGTGTCGCTCTCGATCAGGCTCTGCACCTTGTTCCTCAATGCCCTACAATTATCTGTGGTGTGGCCCGAGCTTCCTATATGATAGTCGCAGACAACGTCGACATCGTATTCTTCAGGGTAATGAGGCTCTTTCAGTTTAGACTGGACCGGGGATATCAAGCTCTTTTTGACCAGCATTGAGAGTAGCTCTGTATATGTCATCGGGATTGGATAAATAACTTTTTGAAATATTTTTGATTTACGTGAGGATGAGGAGTTTGGTTGACGTGAAGACCAAGGTCGGTTGATCAGATAAGATCCTACTGTATGAATTTCTGCTTCATCTCTTTCTTGGCTAGGGTCGGTAATCCTCCCTTCTTTGATAGTTGCTTTAATGAGTTCGCCATACATCACGAGGTCTTCCAAACTCTTGGATGGATTGCCCAACATATATTTCATAAATGGACCTTTGAGGGTCCTTATAAATGTAGGCGTTATCTCTTTCTCTAGCAGTGGTGGTTGCACTTGCGCAGCAACATCTCTCTACCTTTGCACGTATTGCCGAAAGCTCTCATTAGGCATCTTTTCCATGTTTTGCAGCGTTAGACAATCTGGATCGATGTCAATTATATGTTGGTACTGTTCGATGAAGGCTTTGGCCAGATCTTTCCATGATTGTATCTGGTCTCGATTTAATTGGTTATACCATCTGGCAGTAGACCCTTTTGAACTTTCTTGAAAGTAATGGATCAGGGGTTTCTCGTTGCCAACATACCCCGTCATTCTTCGGCAGAACATGGTAAGGTGAGCAGATGGGGAGCTTGTTCCGTTGAACTTCTCAAATTCTGGCATCTTAAACATTGGAGGTATCACCAGATCCGGAACTAGACTTAATTTTCTGGCATCTACCTCACAGGATGCACTTGCCCCTTCTACAGCTTTGGATTTCTCTTCAACCCACTTGTACAAATCTTCAATCCGCTTAACTGCCTCAATCCTTTCTTGACTCATCTTGTTGATGATGCTCAGATCAGAGATGACATGTACTTTGAAGACCATGTGACGAAGACCCGGTTTGAAAACCATGTTGCCTTTCAACTGAAATTGGCACTTGCAGATGTGCCTTGACGTATGTATTTTCTGCCTTTTTTAGTGCACATGGGTCTGTGACCAATCCTTTTCTTCTCTTAGGATCTTCACCGGCCAGCATAGCAGCTATCTGAGTTAGCAGTTCCTCGTGTAATTGCGCGATGTGATCGCGAGTTGCTTGTTGCGCCTTCTTGAGCTTCTCACTTATGTCCTTCTTCATGTCTTCATATGCTTGCTCTACTTTTGCTAGACGACTCTCCATTTCTTGAGCTTTACTTCAAGTAAAAAAACTGATGCAGATGTAGATGACTCAGATGCCCCGGAATGGCTGCGATCGGAATTTATAAAATTAGACCCCTTGATTTGGAAATGATGATATATTATGAAGAAATGCATTAGATGTACCTGTAGTGCACAAACAAAATAAACGGGTTAGTACCGATAAAAATTAATAATTTTTATAAAAACGGTATAAAACCTACTGGTAGGTACGCTTTATTTGAAAAGGGTAATCCTACCCGTCATGCTTTTCTACCCGAATATATTTATTTACAGAAAAAACTTACCCGACATTGTATCTACCCGACATAATAAAATATAAATAGATTCCTACCTGGCATGATATCTACCCTGAATGTTTTTATTTACAAAAAGAAAGATCCTACCAGGCATGGTATCTACCCAGCATAATGAAATATAAACAGATTCCTACCCGGCATGATTTATACCCGACATACATTTATTTGCAAAAAGAGAGATCCTACCTGGCATGATTTTTACCAGGCATATTATTCATAAAAAAACTATAGAGTATACAAAAGGTTAGAATCGTTTCTCCTTTGAACTTTTAACAGGTTCCGTTTCTAAAGCAAGGCTCATATGGTCCATTATATGAGGTTCGATTATGGGGAAGGGTACCCGAACTGTCCTTGTTGTCCCTTACTAAAGGTAGCAAGGCCCCTGATCCTCACCTATTATAGGCTTCAAACGGACCAAGTTCAATTTAGGGGGACACATCCCTTATGCCTATACGGAGGTAACCCACACGAAAGCATAAGAAATATATCCCGAAAGCGATTCACCAACCTATACGGTGGTAACCCATACGAAGGCGGTATCACACTTCCACTTAAAATAGGACGGAGCTCGGGTAGAAAGCTCATGGAATGCAATGCAAGTGCACGGTGTGTGAGGATAAACTCTCAAACCTTTTGACACCTATTCCTATGTTCACTTATACTAAGCAGTAAAAGTAAAGCAGTTAAATTTACAGAATATAAAACAGATATATTTACAGAAAATAAAATGCATGTCCTATTAACTAAAGACAGAAACATATTTTAAACTAAAATTGAATTCATAAATTTCCAACACTAAGACTAAAAATATTCAACTTGTGGTTGGACTCACTTTTTATTTAAAACAGTCCCCAGCGGAGTCGCCAGCTGTAATCACCCAAATTCGTCTGACGCTCTCTTTATTTCGGTTTAAAAATTTCTTATTATTTAATTTTTTTTTGAAAAGCCCGCCCAATTTGGAATTAAAATATGGAGTCACCACCGATCATTTTAAAATGGTAGATCGAACACCAAATTAAACCAGAGATAAAAAAACTAGGGTCCGGGAGTCGGTTACGGATGGGAAAAGATGAGCACCCCCACACCGCCCAAAGCTTGGTACCTAGTCAATTATTTAATGTCTTGGTGTTGAAAATTTCGAATTTGATTAGAATTTAAGATATGATCCTTAAATGCATGAAAATGTTCTAAATATTTGAAGAAACGTTCCGTTATTTAGAATAACCGAGAAGTTCACATCCCTTTACCCCCAAGAAATGATTTCTCAAATATTCTAAATAGCAGAAAATTCCCTTAAATATCGTATCCTAAAATGGTAAAGGTATTTTTTTATTTATGGGTATCGAGAAGGTCGCATCCCTTTATGCCTAGGACACTAGTTCTCGAACCTCCTAAATAAAAGGATATTACCTTAATCCTTAACTTATCTAAGTATTATGATGTAATTTACAATGTATTGTATAAATATATATATCTATACCTAAAAATATACTATTTATGGTAAAATATAATTATATCAAAAAGGACTATATATATATTTGAAGTTAATAATTTTTATATGCATATTTACAAAAACAAATATTTATTTTTATTTTATATACATATTTAAAATATTATATTTATAGTAAAATATAATTATTTTCTATTAAAAATATACTTATATATTTAGTTAGCATTATATATATATATTTACAAAAAAATATTTATTATCATATTATATACATAATCTTTAAACAAAAATATTATGCAAAAATTTTACAAATAAAGTATTAATAAAAATATACAAAACTATTTTTTATAAAAATAAGTCATAGGTAAAATATACATATTTTACATATATTATACTAATATATAATACTTACTCAAAATATTATACTTTATATGATGATAATAATAATAATAATAATAATAATAATAATAGTAATAATAGTAATGATACTACATGGACCTACATTAATATTATATGAAACAACATGAATATAAAAATTAAGGGCTAAAATGCAACAATATTAAATTACATGGCATAAATAATACATATTAATGAACTAAATCAAAACAAATACAAAATATAGCGGCTGAAACGTAAATAGACAGAAATAGAGTACTGGAAATTAAATATTAATAGTAGGGACTAAATTGAATAAGATGTAAAACAAAGGTGCGAAATCAAAGTAAAAATGGATGAAAAAGGACACGGGAATAAAAGAGAAAGTCTGAAACTGCAATTAGACCATAGACAAAACATAAGCGGGTTAAAACTTTAGGGACTGCCACGGTAATTTCCCCTTTAACCAAAAGACGCGGATCCTCCCCGAATATCTAGGTCATCGCGGGTCGAGGCTCCAAAATGCCGCCGGTTTGCTTAAACCGGCTTAAAATAACCAAAGGGTATTATTTTTTACTTCATTCGAACTAGGGAACCCTAAAAACCATACCTTCAACTCTTTCTTTCTCCCCACCCTCAACGAACGGTGGCCACTCCCAGTTTCACAACCGTTCATCGGCCATGATAGCCACACGGCGAGGAGTCAACGACGACAACAAGGTAAACCCCTCTAACTTTTCGTTGCTTTGATTTGAAGTTTAAAGCCGTAAAAGGATTTGATTTTAGATTAAAAAAAACCTACTGATTTTTCGATTTAAAACCCAAGGATGTTAAAAGAAGAGATCGAAGCTTTGATTTGAAAATTTTTATTACATCTGAAACTTACAAGTTTTTTTTGTTTGATTTTTCGAAATCCACCCCCTTTACAAATCTTCTCTCTTTTTCGATCTAAACCTCTCTCTCTCTTCTCTGTTTTTCGATCTAAACCCCCCATTTGTTTACATGGCTCTCGGTTTTTTATAACCGATTTAGTGAAATAAAATCATAACTCCCACCTGTTGATTGCAGATCTGAAGCCAAATTTTCAAGGATTGTGGCAGGGCATGGGCGGCTAATAGGGTGGCTGATAGGGTTTAGGTTATAATTTGGTTAGGGGTGGCTGTAGAGTAGGTTATTTTATTCTAGGGTTTAATTTGGGGTTAAATTGATTAGGGTCTGTGGGTTTTTTGGTCTGGGTCGATTTATGGGTTGTAATCGGTTTAGGGTTAAGTTTTGGGTAAACGGGTTTGGGCCAGTTTAGGGTTTAGTTATAGGCCTAGACTAATTGGGTTTTAAGTTTGGGTATGATGAGTTTGGCTTGACCCGAGTTATTACACTAACCTATCATAGAAACATAAATTCATTATAGTCTGAGAAAATCTTGAAACAATCTTGCAATCTGAAATTCAACAAGCATTGCCTTTCCTATATCACGATCGAATGTATACAAGCAGAGTTGTTATAATTATCGGGTTGATAGTGACGAACAAATAAACAATCGCAAAGAAACATAACACTAAGAATTTACGTGAAAAACTCAAAAGGAAAAATTACAGGCAGAGGAGAAACTTTTACTATGTAAAAGGAGATTACAACTAATGAATAAACCTTTAATTTTTTGTATCTATTTATAGGGATAAGAGATTTGTTTTTAAAACAAACCTGCATAGAAAGAAATTCTACTCAAATTGAGTTTTTAACTCTTCATCGTATATTCAAGAGAGAAGTATAATCCTACAAGAATTTAAACAATTCAAACTAAAATTTGAGTTACAACTCTAACAATCTCCACCTTGGTACAAATTCTTGTCCAACAAGAGCTCCACCTCTTCCACAAAACCCTTTCAAAAGGGTGGCCATCAACAATGAACACAAACCAAGTTTCAGCAATGCTCAAACTTGATTGTAGTAAAGGACTTGGTCATCATATCCGTAAGATTTCCGTAAGTGCTGATCTTGTTCACAACAATGTCACCTCGGGAAATAATATCACGAACAAAGTGATATCGTATATCAATATGTTTTGTCCTCTCATAAAACATTTGATCCTTCGTGAGGAAGATAACGCTTTGACTATCACAAAACAACGTACTAATTTGAAGGTCTTCACAAATTTAACCATATAGTCTTTTTAACCAAATCGCTTCTTTGCAGGCTTCAGTAATCGCCATGTACTCAGCTTCAGTGGTTGATAAAGCAAACTGTGTATTGTAAGATGGCTTTCTAACTAATGACACAACCTCCAATAGTGAAGACATAACCTGTTAGATATCTTCTTCTATCTAGGTCTCTAGCAAAATTAGAATCGACGTACCCAATGAATCCATCTTTATTTCTTTCAAACTGTAAGCAAGCATCACTAGTGCCTTGTAGGTACCTAAAAATCCATTGAACAACCCTCAAATATTCTTTTCCATGATCTGTCATGTATCTGCTCACTGAACTTGAATACGTGTGCTAAATTCAGGCGTGTGCAAACCATAGCATACATGAGAGATCCTACCGCGCTTGAATATGGAACTCGTGACATGTACTCAATCTCTTCATCTGATTTTGGAGATAAGTCTGATGAAAGTCTAAAGTGGGCTGCTAGGGGAGTGCTAACTGGCTTAGCATTCTTCATATTAAAGCTGCAAAGAACTTTTTCAATGTACCCTTTTTGATTTAGGTACAATTTACATGATTTTCGGTCTCTCTTAATCTCTATTCCGAGTATCTTCTTTGCTGGTCCCAAATCTTTCATCTCAAATTCTTGGTTAAGCTGAGTCTTGACATGTCTTATCTCTTCTTTATTCTTAGATGCTATCAACATGTCACCAACATAAAGCAGTAGATATATAGGCGAGCCATCACTACTCCTTTTAAAGTAAACACAACTATCAAAATTACTTCGCTTGAAATTATGAGTAGTCATAAAGGAATCAAACCTCTTGTACCATTGTCTAGGGTACTGTTTCAGGCCGTACAAAGATTTCTTCAACAAGAAAACATAATCATCTTTTCCTGAGACCACAGAGCCTTCTGGTTGTTGCATGTAGATGTCCTCATCAAGTTCTCCATGTAAGAATATAGTTTTTTTACATCTAATTGCTCAAGCTCGAGATCATACATGGCTACTATACCAAGTAAAGCCCAGATCGAACTATGCTTCACTACTGGCGAAAATACATCTGTGAAGTCTATGCCCGAAAATTGACTGTAGCCTTTTGCAACCAGCCTTGCTTTATATCTGGGTTCTTCGACTTCTGAGATCCCATCTTTCTTCTTGAAAACCTATTTTCAATGATATGTCTTCTTATCCGTAGGGAGATTCACAAGGTTCCATGTAGCATTCTTGTAAAGTGATTCCATCTCCTCTTGCATGGCAACCAACCAATTTCTTGCATCTTTACAGCTAATCGCCTCAGAGTATGACGAAGGCTCTTGATTTGCATCAATATCTTCAACAACACTCAAAGCCTAAGCAACTAGATCAGCCTCGGCATATCTTTGGGGTCATTTAATTTCTCTTCTCGGTCTATTTCTGGTGATGTAATATTTTGGTGAGGAAGGAGCTGTATTTTCGATTTCTGTACTAACCTGGGGGGTCATCCCATCTTTGGATGTCGTATCGATATGAAACTCCACCTTCTTGGACTGTGTGGTTGAATTCTGTTGCTTTTTGTTGGTGGAATCCTTGAACGATGAATCACGTAAAATGGTAGCTTCATCAAAGATAACATCTCTGCTAATCACAATTTTTCTAGTTTTCGGACACCATAGCTTGTATCCTTTTACTCCAGCTTTATATCTCAGGAACATACATTTGATGGATCTTGATTCTAATTTTTCATTATCTATATGAGCATAAGCAGGGTGACAAGTGTTCAAAAGTACTATTTTTCTTACCCTTTTTTACTCATATTATTGTTAGACTTAGGCTCATATTAGTTGCATAATTAGCCATTCATGCATTAATCCATGTTTCCTTCCATCGTTGAGCTTGATTACATAACTTGGTAGTTTTTGTGGGAAAATATGCTGCTTTGGTGTGTTTTGTGTGTAATCACTTGCCAAAGCAAGGCTAGAGCTAGTTGTCAGGGCAATGCATGAAGGAGACGCCGAGCTAGTTGCCATGACAATACATGAAGGAGACGCCGAGCTAGTTGCCAGGGCAATTGTCGACAAGAGCAAAGGTGATATGGTAGTCGAAATTGATGAATAGACAAGCCCAAGATGACGTGGAGCAAAGCCCAATCCCAAAGGAATTTTATTTCCATGCAGAGATTAAAGAAGAATTAAATTCCAAGAAGATAGGAGAAGTTCTAGTAGGAATATAATTATAATAAAGAATTATATTCTTTAAAGATAATTTAATTCCAACTTAACTTCCTCCTTAAAGAAGGACTTGGCCTAGCCCTATAAATAAGAAGAGAATTTTGACAATCCAGAGAGAGAGCAAGAGAGGGGAATTTCGACAAGTCCAAGGAGGGCAAGAGGAGAGAATTTTCAACAAGCATCTAGGGCAAGGAGGATTTCGACAAGCCTCCTTCTTCATCATTTTCTTTCTTGTTCGATTGGGTTCATGCTAGGGATTAATTATCTTGTGTTTCTTTGGAACCTAGCCATGAACTAAATCTATTTGGCTATGGTTATTGTGTTTTGTGGTTGTGAGAAACTATTGGTTTTTGTTTAGGTAATAAGAGTTTGCACTTTTCTATTCAAGGTTTATTCATTCTTGGTTCTTATTCTTGTTTGCGAGTGAATTGAGAAAGGATCTCGTGATTTCATCTATTTATCTAATATCGGGAGAGTTAGATTCAAGAAGCGAATGAATATGATCCTTATTCAATCTATTGATGGTGAAGATTAATCCGGATTAGGAATAAGTTAAGGATTTCAATGGCTAAGAGGAGCGCAAGATTGGTTGTTGTTCACCCTTGATTCACGTAGGGATGTATTATCAAGGCATGCACAAGTAGCTAGAGTTTTAACTTAGGGATAAGAAGAAACCATTGAAGAACGCTCTGCCAAACCTTGAAGGTTGCTGCCCAGACGCCTGAGTAGTTGCCTAACTAGTCGCCCAGGCAACCATCGATTAGTTGCCAAGGCAACCCCGTTGTGCAAGTTGCCACGACAACTCAGTTGCCTGTGCACTCTTTTACCAAGATGATCCAATCGGCTATCACACCTCAACTCACGATAACCTGGCCTACCTCTCTCTCATTTGATCTCATCTATTCTTTTACTTTAATGCTTTCTAGATTAGTTATTAGTTAAAACTCTCATAATCCTTTATTTCTGTTTTTACTTTTTACAGTGCAAGGGACTAGATTCTTGAAGTGGCACCAATCCCTGTGGAGACGATATCTTTTATACTATAACTTGCAACATGTATACTTGCACAATTGCGTAGCACTTATTACGCGCAACAAGTTTTTGGCGCCGTTTCCGGGAATTGGCAATAGCGACTTTTTTTTTATTTTCTTGCACTTTCTTTTTACTTTTCTTGTTTAAAATTCAAAGGGCTAACAAACTTTGGTTTTGCATTGGTATATGACCAGGGTGAGACCGACTACACCAGAATATCCCTTTGATCCAGAAATCGAACGAACCTTACAAAGACTTAGACGAAGGATAAGAGTAGCAATGGCTAATCAAGACGGAAATATGAATCAAGATGTTCTAGCAGGAGGATGAGTGATTCTTGCAAGAAACATAACTATTCGAGACTATCTTGAAGAAGATCTTGATGGACTTAATCCAGGAGTTGTCGCACCTAAAATTGAAGCCGACCACTTTGAGTTGAAACCGGTAATGTTTAATATGATCAACACAATTGGTCAATTTGGCGGCTCAAAGAATCGAAGATGCACGGCAACATCTGAAATCTTTCCTCGAGATTTGCAACTCGTTCAAAATACACGAGTCACCCCGATGTCTTACGATTAAGATTATTCCCTATTCACCGAGGGGTAGGCGAAAGCATGGTTGAATAGCATTCTGCGGATCAATAGCATCTTGGACCGATATTTGTCGTGATTTCCTTGCTCGATTTAATCCTACAAATTTGGTGATAAGCTTCGTAATGACATTACTTCTTTTCGGCGTGGCGAGATGATGAATCCATGTACGAGGCTTGGGAGCGATATAGAGAACTTCTATACAAATGCCCCTACACGGATTCCGGTGTGGACTCAAGTAACAATGTTTTACAACGCCGTGAATACACCAACAAGGATGATGCTAGATGCCTCGGCAAACGGCATACTCCTAGATAAGTCACCGGAAGAAGCAATGCAAATTTTAAACAGGCTGGCCAAGAATGATTATCAATTCCCATCCACTAGAAGAGGAGGAGTTAGACGCCAAGCCACAATACATGAACTAGGATCATCAGATTCAATTTCGGCACAATTGGCCACTTTAACCAAGATGGTCCAGAACATGCAAAAGCCAAACAACACACATGAAGTCAAGGTAATGGATTCTTTTTGTGAGTTATGTGGTGATAACCATAATTCTTCTGAATGTATGCAGAATCCGGAATCCAGCTTCTATGTGGGGAATTACAATTGGAACAACAATGAGATGTCCAATACATACAATCCAGCTTGGAAGAAGCACCCAAATTTCTCATGGAGTAATCCCAACAATGCTCTAAACCAGAACAATCAGAATACACAAGCATCAGGATTCCAGCAGAATATGCCACGGCAGCGATTTACGCAGCAACAACAAGCGACATCTAGTTATTTGGAAAATTCTCTAAATGCTTTTATGATGAAAACTGAATCTTATATGGATGAGAATAGTAATTTCATAAAAAGAACTGATGCTTTTATTAACAGGACCGAGATGAGATTGCAAAACCAAGAGGCGGCAATCAAATCATTGGAAAATCAAGTTCGGACGGTTTGCTCAAAAATCAATACTAGATCGCAATGAGGTTTACCTAGCGATACTAAAGTCGCAAGAGGAACTGGCCATGAGCAATGTAAGGCAATCACCACTAGAAGTGGCCAACAACTTAGAGAGGTTCAAACCCGCTCATCAAACAAAACTCCACAAAAAGATCAAGACGAACCTAGCGGCAAAGCCTCAGATGTTGAACCAGGAATTGCCGCGGCAACCGGTAATAAGCATGCCTCGGCAACCGACGATAAAGACGCCTCGACAACTTGCGATAAGCATGCCTCGGTAACTCCAATTGATAATGTCTCGGCAACTCCAGTTGTCCCGGTAATGCCGTTAATCAGGTTCCAAACCAATGAAAGGATCGAAGATATCCGACTTCCACCACCATTCCCACAAAGGTTGAAGCGACAAAAGCAAGAATACCAATTCAAGAAGTTTCTTGATATCCTAAAGCAAATCCACATCGACTTTCTATTGGTGGAAGCAATTGAACAAATGCCAAACTATGCCAAGTTTCTTAAAGACATTGTGTCCAAGAGAACAAGGCTAGGAGAGTTTGAAACTGTTGCCACAACAGAGGGATGCATGGCAATGTTGCACAATCGTATGCCACCCAAGTTGAAGGATCCCGGAAGTTTCACAATACCCTGTTCTATTGGAAATCACTATGTCGAGAAAGCATTATGCGACCTTGGGGCTAGCATAAACTTGATGCCTAAATCAGTTTTCGTAAATTAGGAATCGGGAAGGCAAGACCTACAACTTGATTATGCTACTGACTAGCAAAGCCAGATCCTATGTGCATCCAGAGGAAAAATCGAGGACATCTTGGTAAAAGTTGATAAATTTATTTTTCCCGCTGACTTTATTGTTTTGGATTGTGAAGCAGATGAGCATGCACCCATCATTCTCGGGAGACCATTCCTAGCAACAGGGAGAACCTTGATCGATGTTGAAAAGGGAGAACTCACAATGAGGGTAATGACCAGCAAGTTAAGCTAAATGTGTTCCAAACGCTAAGGCATGCCGATGATCCGGAAGAATGCCAACTTCTTCATACCACGTGAGTTTAACTTTGACGAGAAATTTAGTTGCCTCGGCAACTACATTGCCAAACAAGAGGAACCTAAGGAGTATGAAGAACCGGTCAATGGGGAACAACAAGAAAATGCAAATTGGCTAGTCAATCGACCAGGAAAAGAAGCTGATCAAAATGTTGATGCTACACAAGAAGGCAATAGGGAGGAGGATGCGGATCTAGAGATATGCGATGCATTCCCGGATGAAAAAATTTTAGTTGCCTCGGCAACCATGGATGCGCATGCCTCGGCAACCCTCGACGCCTCGGTAACCATGGACGCGCATGCCTCGATAACCATAGATGCGCACGCCTCGGCAACTGTCGATGCCGCAGCAGCCTTTGACGCGCGACGCCTCGGCAATTTTGGGGAGATCGCCACAAAGAAGACATGCCTCGGCAATACCCGTACGCTGGATTTAGTTAATTTCCTTGTTTGTGGTATTTTACCTTATGACATTACTCACCAAGGGAAGAAGCGGTTCTGCCATGATGCTAAGCATTACTTTTTGGGACGAGCCTCTTTTGTTTAAACAATATGCAGATCGGGTTATACGCCGATGTGTCCCTGAAGAAGAGCAACATAATGTACTCCGGCAATGCCATTCTTCACCCTATGGAGGACATTTTGGAGGAACTCGTATTGCGGCCAAAGTTTTGCAATCCGATTTGTATTGGCCAACATTGTACAAAGATGCCCAAGACTTTTACAAGCAATGTGATCGTTGCCAGAGGACGGGTAATATCTCTAGACGACATGAGATGCTTCTTCAGAACATCATCGAGGTGGAATTGTTCGATGTGTGGGGGATCGATTTTATGGGACCTTTCCTATCTTCATTCGGCAACCTCTACATTCTACTTACCGTCGACTACGTGTCTAAATGGGTTGAGGCAGCTGCAGTTCCCAATAACGATTCCAAGACCGTGCAACGATTCTTGCAGAAAAACATATTTACACGGTTTGGGATGCCGAGAGCAATTATCGTGATGAAGGTAAGCATTTTGACAATGGACTAATTGCCAAGATGTTGCAACGCTTCAAAGCATATCACACAAGATCGCCACAAACATATCACCCACAAACCAACGGGCAAACAGAAATTTCAACGGGAATTGAAGGGTATACTCGAGAAAGTTGTAAATCCCTCTAGGAAGGATTGGTCATTAAGACTAGATGACGACTTTGGGCATATCACTGCATTCAAAACACCCTTAGGTATGTCCCCTTTCGACTTGTCTATGGCAAAACATGCCATCTACCGGTGGAAATCAAACACAAGGCATCTTTGGGCAATCAAGACCGTGAATATGGATTGGGAAAGTGCCGAACAAAAGCGTTTTATGGATCTCAACGAGATAGAAGAATTCCGTGCACTCGCCTATAACAATGCACGAATCTACAAGGAAAAAACAAAGCGATGGCATGACAAGAAACTATTGCCACGGCAATTCACGCCAGGGGCAACTAGTTCTCCTATTCAATTCTCGGCTAAAACTTTTCGGGAAAGCTGAAATCAAGAAGGCCGAGACCATTGAAGTCGTCAAACCATTCTCCCATGGTCTTTGTGATAATCAAGTCCATCTCTGACAACCATGAATTCAAAGTTAATGGACAAAGATTGAAGCACTACAATGGTGCCCATGTGGAACGTAACAAGGAAGTGGTCAACTTAGGAGATGCATGAGCATGCTCTCCCTTTTTATATTTATATTTATATTTATTTATTTATTTCTCTTTTATTATTTTTATTTTTCGATTATTATTTTTTTTTTTTTTTTTCTTTCGAATTTTTTATTTTTATTATTTATTATTTCTGATTATTATTAATTTTTTTAGGATAGATTTTATTTATTTTTTTTAAGTCAAGAATCCCTTTATACATCTTTATTTATTTTTCTTTTATCTTTAATCCTTATTTGATTTGTTTTTGAATTGTAGGAAAAAAAGTTCAATATAAAGAGGAATTTTAACCCAAGTAGGAAAACATCTTCAACAAGGAAACTAATAGGCTGAATCTAAGGCTTATATAAAGCCTCCAATTCACCCTAATCACAACCCCTTGTCGTCAACTTCTCTCTCACCCTAAACCCTTTTTTCGTTTTCCCCTAATCCCACCCACCTATCTTTTCTATAAAACCCATCACCTTTAACCTATTCCTACTTTCTATCTTGCAACTTTTTAGTTTCTTTTCTTTTCTTTGTTTTTACAAAACTCACAGCCAAGATCATCTATGGCATCCAAGATTAAATTTTTAGTTCATCCAAGTTCCTCCAAAGAACCAAGATACAAGAAGTTTGCTACTCCAGTGGTTCAAGAAAGATTTCAATCCAAGTTTGAAAGCCGAAAGATTCATGAAGAACAACGCTTTGAATACTCCAACTCTCATCAAGATTTCGGCCTTGAACCATTCATCTTCGAGAGGATTGCACATCAAAAGTGGCAAATCTTTTGCCATCAACCGGAACTGGGTAACATCTCATAGGACGAGCATCAAGCCTTCGTTGATCAAATCACTCCCAAGCAACTCGACAAGGTGCTTCAAGAACTCACTCAACAGGAACTTATTGGAACGACGGTAAATACAAGGGCACGGTAAATCGCCTTCGGCTTAAACCCGGGGCAAAACTATGGAATAAGTTTGTTAAAACTTCTTTAATGCCCACCACACATAATACTACCGTTGATATACCACGTCTTTTGCTCATACATTCTATTTTGCATAATCGCATCATTAACATTGGAAAAATTATTTTGCGATGAGATTTTTGTATGCAGCTCAAAAGATAAGGGTTCTCTTTTCTTCCCTTGCTTAATTTCTAATCTTTGCATGGAGATACATGTCCCAAGTGAGTCCACCGATGAAAAGGCCCTACCAAAGTCCGGTTTGAATCAAGCACAAATCCAAAAGCTAATGGGAGAGGCACCGGGAAAATCTTCAAGGCCTCCAATTGCCGCGGCAACTCCTGCCACCCCGGTAATCCCTAATGCCCAAGCACCTAATGCCCGGGCAACTCGGCCATCAACATCGGGACACTTTGAAGCACTCTTGCACCCATTGGCAAGCCACCTAAGGCAAATTGAAGACCAGGCAACTAATGTTCATGCGGTACATGGAGGAGCACAACAATGCCATCACCCAAGTCATCCTAGAAAAGTACCCGGACAATCGCATGTCGTTCCCAATCTTTCCCGCCGAGATCCTTGCCCCGGCAACCAATGAAGCATCGCTATGGCAACCGCAAAATATGACACCACGAAAACCAACCACGAAGATGCCACAAAGAACCAAAGCTAAAGACATCCCGGAAAACCTTCGCAAAAAGCCAAAGGTAAAACACCTATGCCCGAATCAACTCCTACGGAATCATTTTCTAATTTTTCAGATTCGGACGAGTCCTCCATTGCACCAAAAAAGACCACACCAATTGAATCCTCCAAGCGAAAAGCCAATGACACTGATGAAGAGGACGATGAGGACAACCCCGTACAAGGATCGATTCCACCACCGGCAACAAGAAAACAACCATCGAGTTCAAGTAAGAGAATCAAGACACCGACAAAAGGAAACTAATCATCTACGATGATGAACTCTCGGAGTAAGTCCTCGTATGCATTTTATTTTTCGTTATTTTTATTTTCCTTTAATGCGTGCATTGAGGACAATGCCTCACTCGAGTTTGGGGGGGATTGTTATTAGTAGTTACCATGTTTAGTTACATTCATCTTAAGTATTACATTTAGGATACATGAATTGCTTGCCATGCCTTTAATTGGAACAAGAATTGCTTAGATTTGATGAATATCCGATGATGACTTTGCCAATACACTTAATTGATAGAATTTTTATTCTAGGATAACCATGGAAAAACTTAGAATTTTACTATGATGCTAAATTTGATGAAACACTGTTGTGGTTTGATTGATTTAAGGAATTCTAGTGAACTTAGGTTGATAATTAACAAATTGGGGATTAGAATAAAATTGGATGAATGCTAGAGGTGCCCGAAATTGGCTCTAGCATGTGCTAAAAAAATTGATCGCTAGAGGTACCCGAAAACTGGCTCTAGTATGTGTTAAAAAATTTTGATAGCTAGAGGTGCCCGAAACCGGCTCTAGTCGAATAAATTAACTTAAGAAAACTAAAAACAAAACACTAGAGGTGCCCAAAACTGGCTCTAGTTAAAACATGTTAAAAAGAACCCAATGAAGTAATTTGAAAACCTCTTGTTTGCATAGAATCCGAAAAATCAACTTGCACACAACTCCGCACACACTCACAAGCATTATAGTTTGATTCCGAGTAACTCCTAAGTTTTCCGAAAAATAAAAAGCCAATCATACTTTGTGCCCGGTTGGAGAGAATTGAAATCAAGTTCAAAGCTAAGTTTGTGAAAATTGAAGTCTTGGCAGGTAATTATGAGTTTGCATTGCTTGAGGACAAGCAATAGTTCGAGTTTGGGGTGTGATAAGTGTTCAAAAGTACTATTTTTCTTACCCTTTATTACTCATATTATTGTTAGACTTAGGCTCATATTAGTTGCATATTAGCCATTCATGCATTAATCCATGTTTCCTTCCATCGTTGAGCTTGATTACATAACTTGGTAGTTTTTGTGGGAAAAGATGCTGCTTTGGTGTGTTTTGTGTGTATATAGAGGATCACTTGCCAAAGCAAGGCTAGAGCTAGTTGCCAGGGCAATGCATGAAGGAGACGCCGAGCTAGTTGCCATGGCAATACATGAAGGAGACGCCGAGCCAGTTGCCAGGGCAATTGTCGATAAGAACAAAGGTGATATGGTAGTTGAAATTGATGACTAGACAAGCCCAAGATGACGTGGAGCAAAGCCCAATCCCAAAGGAATTTGATTTCCATGCAGAGATTAAAGAAGAATTAAATTCCAAGAAGATAGGAGAAGTTCTAGTAGGAATATAATTATAATAAAGAATTATATTCTTTAAAGATAATTTAATTCCAACTTAACTTCCTCCTCAAAGAAGGACTTTGGCCTAGCCCTATAAATAAGAAGAGAATTTCGACAATCCAGAGAGAGAGCAAGAGAGGGGAATTTCGACAAGTCCAAGGAGGGCAAGAGGAGAGAATTTTTGACAAGCATCTAGGGCAAGGAGGATTTCGACAAGCCTCATTCTTCATCATTTTCTTTCTTGTTCGATTGGGTTCATGCTAGGGATTAATTATCTTGTGTTTCTTTGGAACCTAGCCATGAACTAAATCTATTTGGCTATGGTTATTATGTTTTGTGGTTGTGAGAAACTATTGGTTTTTGTTTAGGTAATAAGAGTTTGCACTTTTCTATTCAAGGTTTATTCATTCTTGGTTCTTATTCTTGTTTGTGAGTGAATTGGGAGAAGATCTCGTGATTTCATCTATTTATCTAATATCGGGAGAGTTAGATTCAAGAAACGAATGAATATGATCTTTATTCAATCTATTGATGGTGAAGATTAATCCGGTTTAGGAATAAGTTAAGGATTTCAATGGCTAAGAGGAGCGCAAGATTGGTTGTTGTTCACCCTTGATTCACGTAGGGATGTATTATCAAGGCATGCACAAGTAGCTAGAGTTTTAACTTAGGGATAAGAAGAAACCATTGAAGAACGCTCTGCCAAACCTTGAAGGTTGCTGCCCAGACGCCTGAGTAGTTGCCTAACTAGTCGCCCAGGCAACCATCGATTAGTTGCCAAGGCAACCCCGTTGTGCAAGTTGCCACGACAACTCAGTTGCCTGTGCACTCTTTTACCAAGATGATCCAATCGGCTATCACACCTCAACTCACGATAACCTGGCCTACCTCTCTCTCATTTGATCTCATCTATTCTTTTACTTTAATGCTTTCTAGATTAGTTATTAGTTAAAACTCTCATAATCCTTTATTTCTGTTTTTACTTTTTACAGTGCAAGGGACTAGATTCTTGAAGTGGCACCAATCCCTGTGGAGACGATATCTTTTATACTATAACTTGCAACATGTATACTTGCACAATTGCGTAGCACTTATTACGCGCAACAAGTTTTTGGCGCCGTTTAGGAATTGGCAATAGCGACTTTTTTTATTTTCTTGCACTTTCTTTTTACTTTTCTTGTTTAAAATTCAAAGGGCTAACAAACTTTGGTTTTGCATTGGTATATGACCAGGGTGAGACCGACTACACCAGAATATCCCTTTGATCCAGAAATCGAACGAACCTTACAAAGACTTAGACGAAGGATAAGAGTAGCAATGGCTAATCAAGACGGAAATATGAATCAAGATGTTCTAGCAGGAGGATGAGTGATTCTTGCAAGAAACATAACTATTCGAGACTATCTTGAAGAAGATCTTGATGGACTTAATCCAGGAGTTGTCGCACCTAAAATTGAAGCCGACCACTTTGAGTTGAAACCGGTAATGTTTAATATGATCAACACAATTGGTCAATTTGGCGGCTCAGCAACTGAAGATGCACGGCAACATCTGAAATCTTTCCTCGAGATTTGCAACTCGTTCAAAATACACGGAGTCACCCCCGATGTCTTACGATTAAGATTATTCCCCTATTCACTGAGGGTAGGGCGAAAGCATGGTTGAATAGCATTCCTGCCGGATCAATAGCATCTTGGACCGATATTTGTCGTGATTTCCTTGCTCGATTTAATCCTACAAATTTGACTGATAAGCTTCGTAATGACATTACTTCTTTTCGGCAGGCAGATGATGAATCCATGTACGAGGCTTGGGAGCGATATAGAGAACTTCTATACAAATGCCCCCTACACGGATTCCCGGTGTGGACTCAAGTAACAATGTTTTACAACGCCGTGAATACACCAACAAGGATGATGCTAGATGCCTCGGCAAACGGCATACTCCTAGATAAGTCACCGGAAGAAGCAATGCAAATTTTAAACAGGCTGGCCAAGAATGATTATCAATTCCCATCCACTAGAAGAGGAGGAGTTAGACGCCAAGCCACAATACATGAACTAGGATCATCAGATTCAATTTCGGCACAATTGGCCACTTTAACCAAGATGGTCAGAACATGCAAAAGCCAAACAACACACATGAAGTCAAGGTAATGGATTCTTTTTGTGAGTTATGTGGTGATAACCATAATTCTTACGAATGTATGCGAGAATCCGAATCCGGCTTCTATGTGGGGAATTACAATTGGAACAACAATGAGATGTCCAATACATACAATCCAGCTTGGAAGAAGCACCCAAATTTCTCATGGAGTAATCCCAACAATGCTCTAAACCAGAACAATCAGAATACACAAGCATCGGATTCGGTGAGAATATGCCACGGCAAACGATTACGCAGCAACAACCGACGACATCTAGTTATTTGGAAAATTCTCTAAATGCTTTTATGATGAAAACTGAATCTTATATGGATGAGAATAGTAATTTCATAAAAAGAACTGATGCTTTTATTAACAGGACCGAGATGAGATTGCAAAACCAAGAGGCGGCAATCAAATCATTGGAAAATCAAGTCGGACAGTTTGCTCAAAATCTGAATACTAGATCGCAATGAGGTTTACCTAGCGATACTAAAGTCGCAAGAGGAACTGGCCATGAGCAATGTAAGGCAATCACCACTAGAAGTGGCCAACAACTTAGAGAGGTTCAAACCCGCTCATCAAACAAAACTCCACAAAAAGATCAAGACGAACCTAGCGGCAAAGCCTCAGATGTTGAACCAGGAATTGCCGCGGCAACCGGTAATAAGCATGCCTCGGCAACCGACGATAAAGACGCCTCGACAACTTGCGATAAGCATGCCTCGGTAACTCCAATTGATAATGTCTCGGCAACTCCAGTTGTCCCGGTAATGCCGTTAATCAGGTTCCAAACCAATGAAAGGATCGAAGATATCCGACTTCCACCACCATTCCCACAAAGGTTGAAGCGACAAAAGCAAGAATACCAATTCAAGAAGTTTCTTGATATCCTAAAGCAAATCCACATCGACTTTCTATTGGTGGAAGCAATTGAACAAATGCCAAACTATGCCAAGTTTCTTAAAGACATTGTGTCCAAGAGAACAAGGCTAGGAGAGTTTGAAACTGTTGCCACAACAGAGGGATGCATGGCAATGTTGCACAATCGTATGCCACCCAAGTTGAAGGATCCCGGAAGTTTCACAATACCCTGTTCTATTGGAAATCACTATGTCGAGAAAGCATTATGCGACCTTGGGGCTAGCATAAACTTGATGCCTAAATCAGTTTTCCAGAAATTAGGAATCAGGAAGGCAAGACCTACAACAGTTATGCTACAGCTAGCCGACAGATCCTATGTGCATCCAGAGGGAAAAATCGAGGACATACTGGTAAAAGTTGATAAATTTATTTTTCCCGCTGACTTTATTGTTTTGGATTGTGAAGCAGATGAGCATGCACCCATCATTCTCGGGAGACCATTCCTAGCAACAGGGAGAACCTTGATCGATGTTGAAAAGGGAGAACTCACAATGAGGGTAATGACCAGCAAGTTAAGCTAAATGTGTTCCAAACGCTAAGGCATGCCGATGATCCAGAAGAATGCCAACTTCTTCATACCACGACAGAGTTTAACTTTGACGAGAAATTTAGTTGCCTCGGCAACTACATTGCCAAACAAGAGGAACCTAAGGAGTATGAAGAACCGGTCAATGGGGAACAACAAGAAAATGCAAATTGGCTAGTCAATCGACCAGGAAAAGAAGCTGATCAAAATGTTGATGCTACACAAGAAGGCAATAGGGAGGAGGATGCGGATCTAGAGATATGCGATGCATTCCCGGATGAAAAAATTTTAGTTGCCTCGGCAACCATGGATGCGCATGCCTCGGCAACCCTCGACGCCTCGGTAACCATGGACGCGCATGCCTCGATAACCATAGATGCGCACGCCTCGGCAACTGTCGATGCCGCAGCAGCCTTTGACGCGCACGCCTCAGCAATTTTGGGAGCAGTCGCCACAGCAGCACATGCCTCGGCAATACCCTGGTACGCGGATTTAGTTAATTTCCTTGTTTGTGGTATTTTACCTTATGACATTACTCACCAAGGGAAGAAGCGGTTCTGCCATGATGCTAAGCATTACTTTTGGGACGAGCCTCTTTTGTTTAAACAATATGCAGATCAGGTTATACGCCGATGTGTCCCTGAAGAAGAGCAACATAATGTACTCCGGCAATGCCATTCTTCACCCTATGGAGGACATTTTGGAGGAACTCGTATTGCGGCCAAAGTTTTGCAATCCGATTTGTATTGGCCAACATTGTACAAAGATGCCCAAGACTTTTACAAGCAATGTGATCGTTGCCAGAGGACGGGTAATATCTCTAGACGACATGAGATGCTTCTTCAGAACATCATCGAGGTGGAATTGTTCGATGTGTGGGGGATCGATTTTATGGGACCTTTCCTATCTTCATTCGGCAACCTCTACATTCTACTTACCGTCGACTACGTGTCTAAATGGGTTGAGGCAGCTGCAGTTCCCAATAACGATTCCAAGACCGTGCAACGATTCTTGCAGAAAAACATATTTACACGGTTTGGGATGCCGAGAGCAATTATCAGTGATGAAGGTAAGCATTTTGACAACAGACTAATTGCCAAGATGTTGCAACGCTTCAGCATATCACACAAGATCGCCACAGCATATCACCCACAAACCAACGGGCAAACAGAAATTTCCAACCGGGAATTGAAGGGTATACTCGAGAAAGTTGTAAATCCCTCTAGGAAGGATTGGTCATTAAGACTAGATGACGCACTTTGGGCATATCACACTGCATTCAAAACACCCTTAGGTATGTCCCCCTTTCGACTTGTCTATGGCAAAACATGCCATCTACCGGTGGAAATCAAACACAAGGCATACTGGGCAATCAAGACCGTGAATATGGATTGGGAAAGTGCCGAACAAAAGCGTTTTATGGATCTCAACGAGATAGAAGAATTCCGTGCACTCGCCTATAACAATGCACGAATCTACAAGGAAAAAACAAAGCGATGGCATGACAAGAAACTATTGCCACGGCAATTCACGCCAGGGCAACTAGTTCTCCTATTCAATTCTCGGCTAAAACTTTTCCCGGGAAAGCTGAAATCAAGAAGGCCGAGACCATTCGAAGTCGTCAAACCATTCTCCCATGGTGCTGTGATAATCAAGTCCATCTCTGACAACCATGAATTCAAAGTTAATGGACAAAGATTGAAGCACTACAATGGTGCCCATGTGGAACGTAACAAGGAAGTGGTCAACTTAGGAGATGCATGAGCATGCTCTCCCTTTTTATATTTATATTTATATTTATTTATTTATTTCTCTTTTATTATTTTTATTTTTCGATTATTATTTTTATTTTATTTTTTTCTTTCGAATTTTTTATTTTTATTATTTATTATTTCTGATTATTATTAATTTTTTTAGGATAGATTTTATTTATTTTTTTTAAGTCAAGAATCCCTTTATACATCTTTATTTATTTTTCTTTTATCTTTAATCCTTATTTGATTTGTTTTTGAATTGTAGGAAAAAAAGTTCAATATAAAGAGGAATTTTAACCCAAGTAGGAAAACATCTTCAACAAGGAAACTAATAGGCTGAATCTAAGGCTTATATAAAGCCTCCAATTCACCCTAATCACAACCCCTTGTCGTCAACTTCTCTCTCACCCTAAACCCTTTTTTCGTTTTCCCCTAATCCCACCCACCTATCTTTTCTATAAAACCCATCACCTTTAACCTATTCCTACTTTCTATCTTGCAACTTTTTAGTTTCTTTTCTTTTCTTTGTTTTTACAAAACTCACAGCCAAGATCATCTATGGCATCCAAGATTAAATTTTTAGTTCATCCAAGTTCCTCCAAAGAACCAAGATACAAGAAGTTTGCTACTCCAGTGGTTCAAGAAAGATTTCAATCCAAGTTTGAAAGCCGAAAGATTCATGAAGAACAACGCTTTGAATACTCCAACTCTCATCAAGATTTCGGCCTTGAACCATTCATCTTCGAGAGGATTGCACATCAAAAGTGGCAAATCTTTTGCCATCAACCGGAACTGGGTAACATCTCATAGGACGAGCATCAAGCCTTCGTTGATCAAATCACTCCCAAGCAACTCGACAAGGTGCTTCAAGAACTCACTCAACAGGGAACTTATTGGAACGACGGTAAATACAAGGGCACGGTAAATCGCCTTCGGCTTAAACCCGGGGCAAAACTATGGAATAAGTTTGTTAAAACTTCTTTAATGCCCACCACACATAATACTACCGTTGATATACCACGTCTTTTGCTCATACATTCTATTTTGCATAATCGCATCATTAACATTGGAAAAATTATTTTGCGATGAGATTTTTGTATGCAGCTCAAAAGATAAGGGTTCTCTTTTCTTCCCTTGCTTAATTTCTAATCTTTGCATGGAGATACATGTCCCAAGTGAGTCCACCGATGAAAAGGCCCTACCAAAGTCCGGTTTGAATCAAGCACAAATCCAAAAGCTAATGGGAGAGGCACCGGGAAAATCTTCAAGGCCTCCAATTGCCGCGGCAACTCCTGCCACCCCGGTAATCCCTAATGCCCAAGCACCTAATGCCCGGGCAACTCGGCCATCAACATCGGGACACTTTGAAGCACTCTTGCACCCATTGGCAAGCCACCTAAGGCAAATTGAAGACCAGGCAACTAATGTTCATGCGGTACATGGAGGAGCACAACAATGCCATCACCCAAGTCATCCTAGAAAAGTACCCGGACAATCGCATGTCGTTCCCAATCTTTCCCGCCGAGATCCTTGCCCCGGCAACCAATGAAGCAGTCGCTATGGCAACCGCAAAATATGACACCACGAAAACCAACCCTGAAGATGCCACAGCAACCAAAGCTAAAGACATCCCGGAAACCACTGCAAAAGCCAAAGGTAAAACACCTATGCCCGAATCAACTCCTACGGAATCATTTTCTAATTTTTCAGATTCGGACGAGTCCTCCATTGCACCAAAAAAGACCACACCAATTGAATCCTCCAAGCGAAAAGCCAATGACACTGATGAAGAGGACGATGAGGACAACCCCGTACAAGGATCGATTCCACCACCGGCAACAAGAAAACAACCATCGAGTTCAAGTAAGAGAATCAAGACACCGACAAAAGGAAACTAATCATCTACGATGATGAACTCTCGGAGTAAGTCCTCGTATGCATTTTATTTTTCGTTATTTTTATTTTCCTTTAATGCGTGCATTGAGGACAATGCCTCACTCGAGTTTGGGGGGGATTGTTATTAGTAGTTACCATGTTTAGTTACATTCATCTTAAGTATTACATTTAGGATACATGAATTGCTTGCCATGCCTTTAATTGGAACAAGAATTGCTTAGATTTGATGAATATCCGATGATGACTTTGCCAATACACTTAATTGATAGAATTTTTATTCTAGGATAACCATGGAAAAACTTAGAATTTTACTATGATGCTAAATTTGATGAAACACTGTTGTGGTTTGATTGATTTAAGGAATTCTAGTGAACTTAGGTTGATAATTAACAAATTGGGGGATTAGAATAAAAATTGGATGAATGCTAGAGGTGCCCGAAATTGGCTCTAGCATGTGCTAAAAAAATTGATCGCTAGAGGTACCCGAAAACTGGCTCTAGTATGTGTTAAAAAATTTTGATAGCTAGAGGTGCCCGAAACCGGCTCTAGTCGAATAAATTAACTTAAGAAAACTAAAAACAAAACACTAGAGGTGCCCAAAACTGGCTCTAGTTAAAACATGTTAAAAAGAACCCAATGAAGTAATTTGAAAACCTCTTGTTTGCATAGAATCCGAAAAATCAACTTGCACACAACTCCGCACACACTCACAAGCATTATAGTTTGATTCCGAGTAACTCCTAAGTTTTCCGAAAAATAAAAAGCCAATCATACTTTGTGCCCCGGTTCAGAGAATTGAAATCAAGTTCAAAGCTAAGTTTGTGAAAATTGAAGTCTTGGCAGGTAATTATGAGTTTGCATTGCTTGAGGACAAGCAATAGTTCGAGTTTGGGGTGTGATAAGTGTTCAAAAGTACTATTTTTCTTACCCTTTATTACTCATATTATTGTTAGACTTAGGCTCATATTAGTTGCATATTAGCCATTCATGCATTAATCCATGTTTCCTTCCATCGTTGAGCTTGATTACATAACTTGGTAGTTTTTGTGGGAAAAGATGCTGCTTTGGTGTGTTTTGTGTGTATATAGAGGATCACTTGCCAAAGCAAGGCTAGAGCTAGTTGCCAGGGCAATGCATGAAGGAGACGCCGAGCTAGTTGCCATGGCAATACATGAAGGAGACGCTGAGCCAGTTGCCAGGGCAATTGTCGATAAGAACAAAGGTGATATGGTAGTTGAAATTGATGACTAGACAAGCCCAAGATGACGTGGAGCAAAGCCCAATCCCAAAGGAATTTGATTTCCATGCAGAGATTAAAGAAGAATTAAATTCCAAGAAGATAGGAGAAGTTCTAGTAGGAATATAATTATAATAAAGAATTATATTCTTTAAAGATAATTTAATTCCAACTTAACTTCCTCCTCAAAGAAGGACTTTGGCCTAGCCCTATAAATAAGAAGAGAATTTCGACAATCCAGAGAGAGAGCAAGAGAGGGGAATTTCGACAAGTCCAAGGAGGGCAAGAGGAGAGAATTTTTGACAAGCATCTAGGGCAAGGAGGATTTCGACAAGCCTCATTCTTCATCATTTTCTTTCTTGTTCGATTGGGTTCATGCTAGGGATTAATTATCTTGTGTTTCTTTGGAACCTAGCCATGAACTAAATCTATTTGGCTATGGTTATTATGTTTTGTGGTTGTGAGAAACTATTGGTTTTTGTTTAGGTAATAAGAGTTTGCACTTTTCTATTCAAGGTTTATTCATTCTTGGTTCTTATTCTTGTTTGTGAGTGAATTGGGAGAAGATCTCGTGATTTCATCTATTTATCTAATATCGGGAGAGTTAGATTCAAGAAACGAATGAATATGATCTTTATTCAATCTATTGATGGTGAAGATTAATCCGGTTTAGAAATAAGTTAAGGATCTCAACGGCTAAGAGGAGCGCAAGATTGGTTGTTGTTCACCCTTGATTCACGCAGGGATGTATTATCAAGGCATGCACAAGTAGCTAGAGTTTCAACTTAGGGATAAGAAGAAACCATTGAAAAACGCTCTGTCGAACCTTGAAGGTTGCTGCCCAGACGCCCGAGTAGTTGCCCAACTAGTCGCCCAGGCAACCATCGATTAGTTGCCAAGGCAACCCCGTTGTGCAAGTTGCCACGCAACTGAGTTGCCCGTGCACTCTTTTACCAAGACGATCCAATCGGCTATCACACCTCAACTCACGATAACCTGGCCTACCTCTCTCTCATTTGATCTCATCTATTCTTTTACTTTATTGCTTTCTAGATTAGTTATTAGTTAAAACTCCCATAATCATTTATTTGTATTTTTACTTTTTACAGTGCAAGAGACTAGATTCTTGAAGTGGCACCAATCCCTGTGGAGACGATATCTTTTATACTATAACTTGCAACGTGTATACTTGCACAACTGCGTAGCACTTATTACGCGCAACACAGGGTAACAAAAAATTTTAGATTAGAATAATTAACGGGATTACCAGCCCATACCTCATGTGGTTTCTTTTTCTCAATGGCAGTGGATGGAGACCGATTAATCAAAAAACATATTGTTGAAGCTGTTTTAGCCCAGAATTGGACAACATACATCGAACCTTTTTCCATTATTGTTCGATTCATCCGTTCAGCAACGCCGTTTTGTTGTGGTGTGTTATGAACTGTCAAGTGTCTCACGATCCCTTCTGACTTGCACAACTTATTAAATTCTCCAGAACATAATTCTAACCCATTATCTATGCCAAGACGTTTAACTTGTTTACCCGTTTGTTTCTTGATCATCGTTTTTCATTCCTTGAATGTGGATAGAACTTCACCTTTTTGTTTTAGAAAGAATGGCCAAACTTTTCTAGAAAAGTCGTTAATGATTGTTAGCATATAATTGGCTCCATCGCTAGAAGGTATTCTAGATGGCCCCCACAGATCAGAATGAATATAATCTAGAATACCTTTCGTGTTGTGAATTCCCCTGGGGAATCGAACTCATTTTTGTTTCCCAAAAATGCAGTGCTCACAAAACTCCAGTTTACAAATTCCTTGCCCGTCTAGAAGTCATCTTTTGCTTAATTCTATCATACCGTTTTCACTCATATGCCTCAGGCGCATATGCCAAAGTTTTATAATATCTTTATCTGACATGGGAGGAGAAGCGACTGCAACATTGCCAACAATTGTAGAACCCTACAAAACATATATTATTGAGGTCTTTTTCTGTCCTTTCATCATAATGAGGGAACCCTTGCTGATTTTCATGACTCCACCTTCAGTGGTATACTTGAACCCTTTTAAGTCAAGGGTACTTAGTGAAATGAGGTTCCTCTTTAGATCTGGTACATGAAATATTTTGGTTAGGGTTCTGATAAACCTATCAAACATCTTAACTTTGATTGTGCCAATCCCTGCAATACTCATAATGCGTTATTCCCCATTAGAACTATTCCTGTAGAAACAGGTTCATATGTTATAAACCAATCCCGATTGGGACACATGTGGAAAGTGCATCCAGAATCGAGGGATCCATTCCTCATTCACTTTAAGGTCATTGTTGGCCACAACTAAAAGTTCAACATCGCTTTAGTTTTCTACTATATCTGCTTTACCATATTTTTTTGCATTATGATTTGTAGTCTCTCTTTTGATCTTATTCTCTAATCTGTAACACTTAGATTTACTATGACCTTTCCTTTTACAAAAACACAAGTTTTACCTCGATTTGATGACTTGGATCTACCCCTGGTTTTACCTCCATAATTACGACAACTTTTTCTTCTGTAGTTCGAACTAGTTGATCCATACACCATTATCGTCAACAACCTGAAGCTCTTGATACCAGTTTTTCATAATTATCGGGATGATAGTGACGAACAAATAAACAATCACAAAGAAACATAACACCAAGAATTTACGTGGAAAACCCAAAAGGGAAAAACCACGGGCAAAAGAGGAGAAACTTTCACTATGTAAAAGGATATTACAACTGATGAATAAAGCCTTAACCCCTTGTATCTATTTATAGGGATAAGAGACTTGTTTCCAAAGGAAACCTGCATAGAAAGAAATTATGCTCAAACTGGTTTCCAACTCTTCATTACATATTCAAGAGAAAAGTATAATCCTACAAGGATTTGAACAACTCAAACTAGAATTTGAGTCACAACTCTAACAAGACCAACATGATCGTTTTTGCCTACTTTCTTCTCGACGAACACATCGGTGAGCACAGCCTTGGACTACAACGATGCCTTGCGCAACTTCACACCCTATTTGCAGAAAAGCAAGCTTATTAAAAAACCAATGCCATATTGTAAAAAAATTTCAAGTTTTTCCTTAGATAGCTTAAAATTAAGGAAGCAGAGGAGAATGGATTGTTTCTTACCTCATTTGTTCCTACATCAATGGTTTTCTCCTCAAGAACCCCTATATCCCCTACATCCTTGGCATTGAACTTGTTGAGCAAAGTAATACAAGAGGTGGCTGACATAGGCCTTTCGACAAGTTTATCCGATATCATGTATGTAATTACCCCTTTCACATAACCTTTCTCATCGCTGAAAGGACAGATGGATTTAGAATCAGTTACAACATAGAGACTGCAGGTGCTACTACGGAAATTATTACCCTACCTATAAATTTTGGAGGGTTCCGAGGATTCGATTGTTGGCAACAAAGGAGGTACATTTGTAGTATTGTTGGAAACTACAGGATTTAAGAGTGTGTCTTTGTTTGTTGATGGCTGAATGTAAGTATCACTCATATTCTCAAGGCTGTCATACAGGTTTCCAAGTGAACCCACCATCTCTTTTTTGTGAGAAGCCTTGTAACGACGCCAATAGGCAACGATAGGATGTTGAACGGAAAATCGATAAAATCTTTCCCTGATTTTGCAAATAGAACTCTTTGGCTTGCTGTGTCGACCAGAAGCTTCAAGCTAACAGTATTGATAGACACGTCTTTGTGGGTAGGCTCCTTAGAATTGAGATTAATCAATAAGTAATATATGCCTAATTTTCTACATTGGGACCCAAGCAAGCTGAGTTGAAGTGATGCACAAGGGATTCTATCCACTATCCTCAAGTCTCTTTATAATTCTATTATAACATATAGTAGAAAAGAGAATTTTCAGAGAAGAGAATTAGGTTCTTTGTATGTATATACTTTTAATTTACATAGAATCTATTTAATAGATTGAGTATATCGAGTTATACACCAAATAAAATTTTTCACAAGTTAAACTCCATCTAAAATAATTAAGTTAGAGTTTCTATACAACTTAGCTACTATTAGATAATATTTACAAAGGTAGAACTAAAACTTTAATATTCACTGACACACCCCCTCAAACTGGTGAGTAGATAGTATAAACTCCTAGCTTGGATGTGAATTCATCAAAGGTTACTAGAGGTAGTGCTTTGGTGAAGACATCAACTAGCTGATCTTTGGTTGGAACAAAATGAAACTTTACAAGTTCATTATTAACCTTTTTTGAAATAAAATGTCTGTCAATCTCCACATGTTTAGTTAAATCATGATGAACTGGGTTTTTTCGCTACACTAATAGCAGACTAACTATCACTAAATAATAAAAAGTTTGTGTGTTATCCACTGTTAGTTCTGATAACAGTCTTTTTAGCCAAATCTTCTCACAAATTTTAAGTTCCATAACCTTGAATTCTGTCTCCGCACTATTTCGAGAGACTATAGGATGTTTTTTTACTTATCCAAGTAACTAAATTATCTCAAACAAAAAAAATTGCCACTTACAAATTTTTGATCAGTTAATTTCCCTGCCCAACTAAAATCAGTGTATATCTTCACTGATATATCTTTATTTTTTCTAAAATTCAGTCCATGTCTATGGGTAAATTTTAAGTACCTCAAAACTCTATTGGCTATTTTCATGTGTTTTCTCTAGGGTTGCTCATATGTAAACTTATTGTTCTTACTAAACAAGCTATATCTGGCCTTGTGAGAGAGATAAATTAACTTCCCTACTAATCTCTAGTCTCTGGTATAATTCCTTATTTATAGGATTCCCTAAATTATCCTTCCTCAGCTTCAAATTACAATCTATAGGGGTGTTTATTGTCTTGATCCTAACATCCTAGTTTCAGAAAGTAAATCGAGGATATATTTTTTCTGATTAATCATAATTCTATCTTCGGACCTTGCTACCTTCAATCCCAAAAAAATATCTGAGGCTCCTTAAGTCTTGGGTTTCAAACTCATTACCTAAAATCTTTTTGAGTCTCTCTCTTTAGTCATCCACATAAACAATTAAAAGAGTTTTATTGTTTTTCGGGTGTAAGCTTTACAAACAATGTGTGACCCGCTTACACTGCTTGCATTCAAGCCACATAGAGACTTGTGCAACTTGCATTCCACCTTCTGTTTTGAGTTGTCCTCCATATCGGTGGGAATTTGTATATACACTTTCTCCTCAAGATTTCTATTCAAGAATTCATTATTGATATCCAGCTGATGTAATTTTCAATCCTTATTTACAGCTAAGGAAAATAATACTTTTATTGTATTTAGTTTACCTACAGGGGCAAAAAAATTTAGGTAGTCTATCTTATAGGATTGTGTGAACCCTTTAATTACCGACCGAGCTTTGAATCTCTCAATACTACCATATGAATTGTATTTTACAGTGAATACCCACTTGCAGCCAATAGTTTTCTTTCCTTGTGATAGCTTAATCAAATGCCAAGTCTAATTATTCTGAAGAGCTTTAATTTCTTCTTCTACTGCTTTTCTCTACCTTGTATTATGTAGTGCTTCTTCCACTATTTTTAAAATCTTCATACTGTCAATTTTAGCTGTAAAAGCTCTCAAGGAAGGCATTAGTTTTCCATAAGCTACAAACTTTTTAATAGGATGTGTTTGTACATTTTCAGCACCCTTTCTTTAACAATAGGGAGGTCTATAGTGACAACAGTAGGAACAAAAGTTTGTGGATGCTCAATAATTTCGACTTTAAATGTAGGCATGTATGAGCTGAGAATTATCATCCCATCTGTTTATAAATTGCTGTAAGAAACACAGGTTTCATGGATCCTGTCTGGTTTTTGTCTCAGGGTGTGAACTACAACCGTGCTTACTGGTGTATTCCTTACCCAAAAGGTAAGGAGGAAGCGTTTTAAGTGATTGAAATGCGAAAAACTTTTGCTGCTGTCGATGCATTGCTGGTTTGTTTACACATTTAAATGTCCTTGCTGGTGCTGACATCTCTTGTTCCTTGTTTGCTCGTTTTCTTTTGTTGATTCCAATATTGAGTTGTGTTAGAAGCTACAACTGTATGAACTCATATGCTTATTATATATTGTTTATTTTTTGAGGTCACCTCCATATCATCCATGATCATTTAAGTAACACAAGAATCCCAAGCAACATTTCGATTCATAACATTATTGCAGAATAAACAAAGCCCTTCTGGATCATCTGCCATAAACATTCGACAAGTGTTATTTCGAGGCGTGCTGCACCTATAAAGATCAGTGGTTAATGTTGAGGATTGCATATTCGTAAACAAGAGTTGTACAGCATTAGCAGCAGGGTATGAAGCCTAGGGGTATCTTTGTTTGCTGCCATAAGACTTCAAAAGTGTATCTTTGTTTGCTGCGGATGCACACTATATAAGTTTCGTTGGCTTTCCAATGTTATTCTTATAACCAAACTCTTAGTAATCCCTTCGGTTCTTTAAAATCCAACATTTAAAACATGGAATTGGTGACTTGTTGTTTTTGGCTATTTGGTTAGCTGGTGAACCCTACTTGATTGCTATCTCCTAGGGTTTTATATCCACCAAGATTGAGAAAACATCTTTGTTCTTGTTTGTTTATTTTTTATCTTGTTCATGTTAGGTTCGTGTTTACACTTAAAGTTAAGATTTAAGCAGGGGTGGACAAAATTCGACTTGACTCGAAAAAATTTCAAATAAAGTTTGAGTTGTGACTTGTGAAATAAAATTTAAATAACTCGAAATTTTTAATAATTAGTTGATCAATTTTCATATTCAAGTCGAGTCTATCAATTCTATGGTATATGTATATCACATGTGAAAATATGAAGAAAAAAATATATGTATATCATATATGCATATAGAAAATAATTAAAATTGAAATCAATATATGCATCGCCCAGCCCTAAGTATATGCATATAGAAATATATATGTGCACCGCTATGTATATGTATATAGAAATATATATGTACAATTAAATTTGTACAGAAACTCAAAAACTCGACTCGATTCGAAAAAAAATTTCAAATAAAGTTTAATCGTAAAATAGGACAAGCAAATTCGAATAACTCGAATTTTTTTGACTCGACCGAACGCCCAGCTCTAGATTTAACCTTAAATTATAAATTTAGATAGACAGTATAAACCATTCGAGTAAGTAATACAACATATGTTAAAATAGGTAAGACTTCCAAGGTTTTTCAAACCACACCATTATGAAATAACAGATCACAGAAACAGACATTCGTACTCGATTGAGAGACTATTAAAACAACTTGCGAACTGAAATCCAACCAGCCTTTCCTATATCACGATTGAATGTGAACCGGCATAATCAGTAGCAACGCTTTCGCCTGCTTTCTTCTCGATGAACACATCAGTGAGCACAGACTTGGACTGCAACGATGCCTTCAGCAACTTCACACCCTATTTGCAGAAAAGCAAGCTTATTAAAACCAATGCCATATTGCCAAAATTTTCAAAGTTTTTCCATAGATAGCTTAAAATTAAGGCAGCAGAAGAAAAGGGATTGTTTCTTACCTTATCCATTCCTACATCAATGCCTTTCTCCTCAAGAACCCCTACATCCTTGACATTGAACTTGTTGAGTAAAGTAATACAAGAGATGGCAGACATAGGCCTTACAACAAAATCATCCGAGACCATGTATGTAATTACCCCTTTCACATAACCTCCCTCATCGCTGGATGAATCCTTCTTTTTCGGATCAACAACGGTTGCAATTTGGCTAATTTATTTAGCAGGAAATCCAAGCATTGTTTGGATCCTTTACCTGATTCACTCGCATATCAATGACTTTCTCTTCAAGAACACCCGAATCCTAAATGTTGAATCTATTGAGCAAAATGTTACTACAATACTGGATATTGGCCTAATCTCTGGATCATCCATGATCATACAAGTAGCACAAGTATCCCAAGTTACATTTTCCTTCATAAAATTCAACATTAAAACCTGGAACCGGCAAGTATTGTTGTTTTTGGATATCTGGTTAGAGCTGGAGCTTGTGTTTATTTGTTTAAAATTATGTGTGTTCATGATCGTCGTGTTTGCGTAAATGATCATGAACATATAATTGAACTTGTTTACAAATAATTAAAAATCCGTTCATACATAATAAGTTATCAAACCAAAATAAAACTAAAATAAGTTAACCAACCAAAATCCAAAAGGTGACAACATAACCAATCATAACACAATATAAGATCATAACATTGTTTCCAAATAACACAATTTCATGAACAAAAGAGCCACTTCTAAGTTAGACGCTACAATTGTCCAGTTTCAACATCTAAAGTGAGATGCACATAATATTTTTATAACTCAGAAGCCTGCAGCCTTCATCCAGGCCAAATGGCTAAGGAATACATCAGTCAGCACCGTCTTGGATTGCAACGATGCCCTCAGCAGTTTGATTCCCTATTTGCACAAAACAAAACTTTTAAGCCACTGCTATGCAAAAAAAAGGAAGTTTCAAAACTGTATGTATGTATGTATGTATGAAGGATACTGTACCAGATTCTCTTCCATTTCAATGACTTTCTCTTCAAGAACACCAGCATCCGGAATATTGAAACTGTTGAGCAAAGTGGTTCTGGAAATGCTGGACATTGGCCTCACCCCGAGATCATCCATTATCATATAGGTAGCACCAGAATCCCATGCTACATTTTGATTCATAACATTATCTAAGCAGAATGAACAAAGTCTATCCGGATCATTTGTCATAAACGCTCGACAAAGGTTATCTCGAGGCTTGCTGCACCTATAAAAATTGGTGGAGGACTGCATGATCGGAAACAAGAGCTGTACGGCATTAGCAGCAGAGTTTGACGCCAAAAGGGTATTTTCGTTTGCTTCTGACTGTACTCAAATTCTAATCGGTAATTAAGTTATACTTAGTAATTAGGATTTATTTTAATACGTAAATATTTATTTTAGGTTGAGATCTTATTGAATAAGGTTTCTTGGTGACAAGTATTTAGGTTAAGAGAATGAGAGAGGAGGAGGAATTACTCTGGAGAGATGTAACCACTTTTAGGATCTCTACAACTATTGTGCCTACGTTGTAGAGATGAATATTGTAGGAATGTTAGAAAGAGTGTTTTGGTTCCACCGGCTTATGGGATTTGTATACTAGGTTTTGGGATTGCATGGGTTATCATGTATTTGTACTATTCGGGTTCTCTACGTTATTAGTGGATTGTTTGTTTCTCTAGTCCGTAAAAGTAGGCTATGTTGAACCACGTTAAATCTTGTCTCATGTGCATGTCTTGGTCTATATCGTTATCGATTTAGTTATTTTGCCGCATACCAAATTTCTAACACTGACTGCATGTATGTATCACGCAAATATCCAATGCTGCCATAAAGACTTGCAAGGCATCCCACCATTCGTTGTCTGTTAACGAGCCTTATCACAGTGCCAACAAGCAACGACAGAATGTTGAAGAGAAAATCAACAAAATCTTTTCCTGCTTCAGCAAACAGTACTTTCTGGGACTTTGAGTCTATCACAAGCTTCAGGGAAATCTTAATAGTGGGGGAGCCGTGACGAAAAGCTAATACTAGAAACTGAAGGCTTCAGGTTTGATTAGCACAGGAGGAGTGTATGGTTTATATAGAGTTCAATTTGCAGCAAGTAATGACCACAGAGAAGTGCAACGCCCAATGCAAATGATATAAAACTCTAATTAAACCCTTTGATTCTTTAAAACACAATATTAAATGCGTATATTTTGGTTATTGGAAATAAGGAAATGCTGCAGGCGGAGAAACACGTTATCCAACTAGTATTACAGCATGTCAAAGTAGGGGCCAGCAAAATTCGAATTTTTCGGCTCCACACAAAAAAATTCAACTTGAATCATAATTTCATCAACTCGAATCGAATCAAAAAAATTTCAAATTAAGTTCAAGATATAAAATAAAACTTTGAATAACTCGAAATTTTCGAGTCTAATCCTTCAACTATGCTTAATACATGTATATCACATATGAAAAATATATAAAAATATATATGTGTTTCGTATATGATTATAAAAAGCCGTTTAAATTGAAACTAATTATTACCATAAGATTATAAATATTTTACATTTAAATTTAAAGAAAAAATCAAATAACTCGACTCAAATTTCATGAATTTGATTCTAATCGAGAAAATTTTAAATAAAAATTGAGTTATAAAATATGACTCCCTAACTTGACTAGCTCAAAATTATTTACTCGGCTTGGTTTGATCTAATGCTAAACCCTATGTCCAAGTGTTCACCCTAATATTGAAATGACCAATGCATAATTATTTGGCTACTGAGTAGTGACTGATACCTATAATCAACCCTTGAAAATGATCACCAAATTGCATTGACCATTCCACTGAGGTCCTTGGCTACTGCAGTTGTTCCAGACAGATTGTCAATACCTAGCAAAATCAATAAGCCTTGCCAAATATGACATGAAACCACCTAACTTACTGGCATTGTGTATTTTTGTTCAATTTGCAAGTTTGTTCTTCATATTAGGTGTGTGCGCCATCCCCGCAAATTATAGAAGATGAACTTCATTGTGAGCATCCAGTCATCCTATTTCAGGGACAAGTCCCAATAATCTGTAATGCTTGTGGCACTTCGGGGAGTTGTGTTCCTTATATTTGTCCTGCATGTGGCCTTCTAGTCCATAATATCATCAAATCCTACCGGCATCAGCATAGCCTTTCCCACACATATTTCCTTGAACAACATGAATCTGAGAATTGGGAATGTAGATTTTGCTTCGAGGAGGTGAAAAAAGAGTATTGGAGTTACTTTTGTTCTAAATGCAATTACATTGTCCATGTAAATTATGCAACAAAAAACCCTCATCGCTACTATGAAGTTCACCGGTAGAAACTGATGAAATGATTGACTCAGGTGAACCTACCGATTTGAGAGAAATTGTGACAGCGAAGTGGATTAAACATTCATTGGCATCAACGTAACTTAAAATAAATTCCGGAGGGTTTCGACGATTCAATTGTTGGCAACAAAGGAGGTACATTTGCAATATTGTTGGAAACTACAGGGTTTAAGAGGGTGTCTTTGTTTGCTGATGGCTGAATGTAAGTATCATTCATATTCTCAAGGCTGTCATAGAGGTTACCAGGTGAACCCACCATCTCATGTTTTGTGAGAAGCCTTGTTGCAGTGCCGATAGGATGGTGAACAGAAAGTTCACAAAATCTTTCCCAGATTCTGCAAACAGAACTCTTTGGCTTGATGTGTCAACCAGAAGCTTCAAGCTAACAGTGTTGGCAACCATGTCTTTGTGTGTAGGCTCCATGGAATTGAGATCAATCAATAAGTAACATAAGCCTAATTTTCTTCATTGGGACTCAAACAAGCTGAGTTGAAGTGATGCACAAGGGATTCTATCCACTATCCTCAAGTCTCTTTATAATTCTTTACTTCCAGAAAATTTCATTAGCAAGAAATCTAAGCATTGTTTGGATACTTTACCGGATTCACTCACTTATCAATGACTTTGTAACACTCAAAATTTTCCCCAAATTAAAACCCTAAATTGTGAAATCCCTAAATCAGAAACCCTAATAATTTGAGAATTTTAAATATTGAACCCCTAATTGAATCAAGGATCAGATTGAACTTTAATTTGCTGTAGTGACTAATTTGAGTAAAACTATAACTCTGGTGACAATTATGTAATGCGGGTGAAGATAGGAACCTTGTTTTGTAATTTACCCTATACCTAAGCTATTTAAACCCCATTATACGTAGCAGCTTTTGTTCTTTATTTTCTAAGCTGCAGCCGCACCCCGTCTCTTCTCTAAGTTTCTTCTGAAATTAAACAACAGACCCTCATCCTTATTTTCCGATCAAAGTCCGACCAAGCCTCCAACGCCGACCGTTCGTAAATCCGTGGCCACCATTCGTCTCCCCATCGTCGTCCGACCATAACCTGCTCGTCCCTTCACCCTCGTTGTCGGCTGTTTGCTCAGAAACGGCGTGTAACCGTTCAAACACCCTTCGGTTTTTCAGTCGAAGCCTTGCTCCGCCGCCCTCCATCCTTTCGAGTTTGGGTAAGCCTTTGGATCGTTGCTTTTCTCTTCTTTTGATTCGTTGAATGGTTATTGATCTCGTTTTGTTTAATTTCTGGTCGGTAATTACCATAATGGTCTCTGATGAGTGCCGCCGGCGAGTTCCCGTCGCTGCCGCTATGTTGTTGCGCCACCGCCGCTATCGCGTTGTTGTGCCGCTGCCTTTTTGGGGTTCTGGAAAACGCTAGTGAAGAAGGGATGAAACTCTTGTGTGTGTTTGGCCATCAGTTTCGGCCGAGGGTTAGAGAGACCAATCGGAGAGGGCCATGTATGTGTTTTGTGTGAGAGGCGAACCAGATCATGCTAGTAAGCTCGTGCGGCCTTAGTCGCTTTCTCAGTCGAAACAACGACTAAATCACCTTAAAACACTAATTAGAAGAACTTAGAAAATTACAGAAACAAAAGAAACAAAGGGATGGCAAAGGAAATGAGAAATAAATGAATACTTGAGTTGTATTACTCTAAGGTAAAAGTTTACAATCTGAAGTAAGTGATGAGTAAATGAGTGGGGGTGAGCCTCCCTTTATAGTGAGAACCCCTTACATCTAACGATCAAATTTGAATTACATCAACGGTTAAGATGAGAACTTCTATTTTATCTACAATATTTGAATTTCAATAAGAGATAATGTGAGAATCATCTATAATTATCTTTAATTAAATAAAAGATAATTTACTATAGTAATTATTATGCTTTATCCAATTCACCATGGTTAACGGGTCAACTTTCTTGGGTCATTCGGTAGGCCCAAAATGTGGCAAAGATACCCTTGGACTGTTATTGTTACACTTGTCTCGGTCGCGGACTTGCGGTCTGTGACATTCTCCCCCACTAGTTCTAGCGACGCCCTCGTCGTGAGCTAGAATGAAACTGGTCAATCTGATCTTAGAATTGTCATAAGGCATCGGCAGGTTCCCAACTCCCCTCACTCTTAGGAAGTCTCTTCCATTGAACAAGGTACTAATGCCTTGGTTTTTCCCCACTTGATGAACAGCTCTCTTTGCTCGATTTTGCCTTGCTGGCATACAAGGCAAGTCTTCACATAAGCCTCAACATCATTGCCCATGTGCGGCCAATAATAATGCTCAACTATCAAGGCCAATGTCCAGTGCATCCCTGGATGTCCCGCCCACTTGGAAGTATTCTCTCATGAGCTCCTTACGTAGTCCCTCGAACTGAGGCACATAGAGGCGGTGTCCTCAAGCATATAACAAGTGTCCCTCAAGCCAAAACTTTCTGGTTTTGCCCTCATTGGCAAGTTCAATCAACGATTTGGCTATCGGGTCATGTAATAACCCCTTTTTGATGCGCTTCAGCATCGATCCTTCTGGCAAACTTACAAACTCCATGATATACCTTCGACTTAGGGCATCGACCATGAATTCACCTTCCTTGGTTTGTGCTCCAAGGAAATATCAAACTCGACAAGAAACTCTTGCCAACGAGCCTACTTTAGGGACAACTTTTTATGAGTCAAGAAGTAATTGTTGGTAACATTGTCTGTGTATACCACGAACTTGGACCCAAGCACATAATGTCTCCATGTGCATAGACAATGCACCACTGCGGTCATCACTCTCTCATGAACCGTGTATCTTCGTTCAGTTTCATTGAGCTTTTGGCTTTCATATGCAACCGGATGCCCTTCTTGTATAAGGACCCCACCAATGGCAACGTCAGATGCATCTTCGAAAGGCTTTGTGTAATCTGGAAACACCAACACAGGCTCACTCACCATAGCGAGCAAAGGCTTTATGGCACTTCGGTCCCCAATCCCACGCCTTGTCCTTTTTCAGCAACTCGATCAACGGTGTGGCAATTTTGGAGTAACTCTTGACAAACCTCCGATAGTAATTGGCCAGCCCCAGGAAAGACCTCAGTTTGGTCACCTTGGTTGGCGTCTCCCACTCATCAATGACTCCAATTTTGTCCCTGTCCATCCGGACCATGCCACATCTAACAATGTGGCCAAGGAAAGGAACCTCATTTTGGGCAAATGAGCACTTTTCTATTTTGAGATAGAGCTTATTTTCCCGCAAGACCTTGAACACCTCTCTCAAGTGTTCGACATGCTTCTCTAGCGTCTTGCTATAAATCACGATGTCGTCAAGGTAGACTACAACAAACCTGTCAAGAAACGGTTGTAGCACCTTGTTCATCAGTGTGCAGAAAGTGGCAGGGGCATTCGTGAGGCCAAAAGGCATCACAAGATACTCAAAGGAACCGTAGCGTGTCACGCAAGCTATCTTCGGTTCATCCCCTTCAGCAATTCTGACTTGGTAGTAGCCTGATCGCAAATCCAACTTGGTGAACCACCTTGCACCACCAAGCTGATCGAACAAGTCCTCAATGGGGGGAATCAGATATTTGTTCTTCACTGTGAGCTTATTCAAAGCTCTATAGTCGATGCACATTCGAAGAGACCCATCATGATTCTTTTGAAACAACACCAGTGCACCACAGGGTGCCTTGGATGGTCGAATGTAACCAGCATCTAGGAGATCTTTCAACTGTCTGCGCATCTCCTCTAACTCGGGCGAGGCCAACAGATAAGGGGCTCGAGCGGGTGGCTCCATATTTGGCACAAGTTCAATCTTGTGATCAATCTCCCTCTTCGGAGGAAACTTCTTCGGTAGCTCAGCAGTCATCACATCTCCAAACTCTGCCAGAACTTGTTCCACATCACAAGGAACTTCCTTGGTTGCGATCGGCTCATCGCACACCAAGGCTGCCAGGAAGGTCGGTTCATCCTTGCACGTGCCTTGGTAAATTGGATTGCGGAAAAAACTTTGGCCCTTACTCCAGACCCTCAGCTTACTGGAACAATGCACTGATGCTTCGAATCTAGGATACATAGACAATCCGCAAAAGAAACAGGAAAAACGTTGATCCGATCTAGAAAACTCAACCCAAGTACAAAATCAAAGTCATCGAGTGAGATTACTTTGATGGCTTCCTTACCGATCCAACCTCCGATGTCAAGTTGAACTCCCTTTGCGACTCCCGCAATCGGCACTTCCTTGGCATTTACTGTCTTGATGGAACCACTTGTCTTCTCGACAGTAAGACCAAGCTTCTTGGCAATTTGCTCAGACATAAATAACTCAGAGGCACCGGTGTCAACTAGTGCGCTCAATTTCTGGCCAGCAACTGTGATGTCGACGAACATCAACCTCTTCTTCTTTTGACCCTTTTTGACCTCCATAGTGCTGATAATGGAGCCAAGTTTAAGAGCCTTCCTTCTCTATCGGTTGTCTCCTTGATGGCAGAGAGTTTGTTCTTTTGTGGATAATCTCTTGCAATATGTCCTTGGATGTGGCAGTGGAAGCATTTGCCGAGCTGCTTATCCCTGTTATCTTCATACTTCCAATTTGATGACATGCCGGTGCCACTTGAACCTTTATCGAATTTGAATGACTTCTCCTTGTCTCCACCATTACCTTTGTGCTTCGGTTTTGGTTTGGATGAGTCATGCTTCTTAACGCCAATCTCAATGATCGACTCGGCAGCTGTCAAGGCAGTGGAGAGTTCTGTCACACCCCGTTGCCTCAGCTCATTTTTCGCACATGGCTTCAACCTATCCATGAAGGTGAATAATTCGTCCTCTTCACTCAAACTCGGGACTTACAAACTCAACTCAACAAACTTTTGGACATTTTCTCTTAATGCCCGTGAATCGTCTTGCTTGAGACGCTGTAGTTTTTACCGTGCCTCATTCTCGGCGTACTGTGGGTAAAACTGCTCCTTGAACTCATCTTGAAACTCATTCCAAGTCTCGATGGCAGCGTTTCCCCGAGCCACATTATTGCACCTACGTCGCCACCACATTTATACAATGTCAGTAAGTAAATACTAGCAAGGCTTACTTTCTTCGCATCTTCCTCAATGCCCATTGCTTTAAAATATTGGTTCATCCCCCAAAGGAAATTTTCCACTTCCTGGGAGGACCTTGTCCCCTTGAACTTTTATGGTTTGGGGATATTACCCACAACTTTGGGCGCTGCAGTAGCCACACTCCCAACTGCAGCCTTCAACACGGGCAACTGCAGCCTTGAGTAGCTCCACTTCTTTCTTTAGATTAGCATTCTCAGGCTCGAAACTCTTTTTATTGAGCTCATCAACCTCTTTTTTAGTGTTATCATTGTAGCCTCTAAGGCATTGCCACGCTCAGCCATCTTCACATCTAACCCATTGAGAGCCTCTTGAACCTCCTCCTGGATCCCCTCCATGGACTCGAGCTTCTCAAGATTCAATGAACCCAGCTTCTCAAGGTCTACAGACTCTAGCTGTTCCAACACCACCTTGACCTCCGCCATAGAGTCCTCAAGTTTGGAAAGCTTCCCTTGGATCGATGTGACCATGTCCTTCGACGAACCCCTCTTGGGTTTGTCAGCTGTGGCCTCTACACCCTTCTTCACTGCAGTGTTTTCTACATCATGTGCCATCTCGATTCAGCAAAACTCGCTCTGATACCACTTTTCACGGGGCTAGACTGCTGCTAGCAAGCTCGTGCGGCCTTAGTTGCTTTTTCGGTCGAAACAACGGCTAAGTCACCTTAAAACACTAAATAGAAGAACTTAGAAAGTTGCGAAAACAAAGGAAACAAAAGGATGGCAAAAGACAAAAGAAATGAGTGAATACTCGAGTTGTATTACTATGAGGTAAAAGCTTACAATTTAAAGTAAGTGATGAGTAAATGAGTAGGGGTGAGCCTCATTTTATAGTGAGTCTCCTACATCCAACAGTCAAGTTTGAATTACATCAACGGTTAAGATGAGAGCATCTATCTTATCTATAACATTTAAATTTTAAATAAGAGATAATGTGGGAATTATCTATAATTATCTTTAATTAAATAAAAGATAAATTACTATGGTAATTACTATACCTTATCCAATTCACCATGGTTGACGGGCCAACTTTTCTGGGTCATCTGGTAGGCCCAAAATGTGGCAAAGATGCTCTTGGGCTGCCATTGTTGCACTTGTCTCGGTCGCGGGCTTGTGGTCCGTGACAATAGTATGGACCCAAATCTAAATACCTATAGAGTGATCATGTGGACCTGAACCGAACTGGGTTGACCCATTTGTTTCAGACCGCCAGACCGAATCGGATCCAGAGTTGACTAGACCGGTACCAGTGAACCAAACCGGACCGTTGACCCTTTGACCAATATGACCTTTGATCGATTTTGATTTTGACCTGAATCTGATCGACCCGTTTGACTGACCCAAGTTGACCTTGGACCCGCTGACTTATGGAGAGAGTAGGTCCTAAAACCTTACTCTTCCAAAGTATCAAATCTTACCTCATTCATTTATTGTTTTTGATCATATATGAAAAGATTAGGCAAAGCATCCTATAAGCTATTACATATCTTCCTAGTAACAGATTCAACAAACTTTAATGTTAGTAATAAAGAAACTCCATTAATGTTTACAAGGAAGGTTCAACCTTATGATGAATTACTGGAAAGTCAAGAGTTCTCTTTTGTGAATGTTCATTTTGTCCTTTCCAATTCTCTCTGAAGATTATGTCTGCTAAAGTAAACCTCTCTATATAAAGCAAGCAAAACTAGATGAAGATCATTTATGCTTTAATATCAATTGCTGCAAATGAGGGTGGTTATGTGAAAGGGGTTACATATACAATCATGATGATCTTGTTGTTTCCCCTATGTCAACTATTTCAAGCATAATGATGCTCAATAATTTCGACGTTAAACATGTTGATGCTTTGAGGATAAAGTGGTAAATGTAGGAATGAATGAGGTGAGAATTATCATCCCATCGGTTTATAAATTGCTGTAAGAAACACAAGTTTCATGGATCTTGTCTGGTTTTTGTTTCAGGGTGTGAAGTTACTGAAGGCATCGCGCTAACGTCTACAACCGTGCTTACGAATGTATTCCTTACCCAAAAGGTAAGGAGGAAGCATTCTAAGTGATTAAAATCCGAAATGCTTCTGCTGCTGTCGATGCATTGCTGGTTTGTTTACACATTTAAATGTCCTTGCTGGTGCTGACATCTCTTGTTCCTCGTTTGCTCATTTTCTTTTGTTGATTCCAATATCGAGTTGTGTTAGAAGCTACAACTGTATGAACTCATATGCTTATTATATATTGTTTATTTTTTAAGGTATTGTTGAAGTTACATTGACCTCGCCTCCAGATCATCCATGATCATATAAGTAACACAAAAATCCCAAGCTACATTTCGATTCATAACATTATTGCAGAATAAACAAAGCCCTTCTGGATCATCTGCCATAAACATTTGATAAGTGTTATTTCGAGGAGTGCTGCACCTATAAAGATCAGTGGTTGATGTTGAGGATTGCATATTCGTAAACAAGAGTTGTACAGCATCAGCAGCAGAGTATGAAGCCTAAGGGTATCTTTGTTTGCTGCTGACTGCATGTATGTATCAACCAAAATTCAAATGCTGCCATAAGACTTCAAAAGTGTATCTTTGTTTGCTGTCAATGCACATTTTACAATTTCGTTGGCTTTCCAATGGTATACTTATTATTGGCCTCTAATAACCAAACTCTTACTAATCCCTTCGGTTCATTAAAATCCAACATTTGAAACATGGAATTGGTAACTATTGTTGTTTTTGGCTATTTGGTTAGCTGGTGAATCCTACTTGATTGCTATCTCGTATCAACCAAGCTTGAGTAAACCGAACTTTGTTTTTGTTTATTTTTTATCTTGTTCATGTTAGGTTCGTGTTTACACTTAAAGTTAAGATTTAAGGTTGAGATTATAAGACTTAGATAGAAAGTATAAACCATTGGAGTAATACAACAACATATGCTTAAAATAGGCAAGACTTCCAAGGTTTTTCAAACCACACCATTATGAAATAACAGATCATAGAAACAGACATTCGTACTAGATTGAGAGACTATTGAAACAACTTGCGAACTGAAATCCAACCAGCCTTTCCTATATCACGATTGAATGTGAACCGGCATAATCAGTAGCATCGCTTTCGCCTGCTTTCTTCTCGATGAACACATCGGTGAGCACAGACTTGGACTGAAACGATGCCTTGAGCAACTTCACACCCTATTTGCAGAAAAGCAAGCTTATTAAAAACCAATGCCATAATGTAAAAAATTTAAAAGTTTTTCCATAGATAGCTTAAAATTAAGGCAGCAGAAGAAAAGGGATTGTTTCTTACCTCCTCTGTTCCTACATCAATGGTTTTCTCCTCAAGAACCCCTACATCCTTGACATTGAACTTGTTGAGTAAAGTAATACAAGAGATGGCAGACATAGGCCTTACGACAAGATCATCCGTGATCATGAATGTAATTACCCCTTTCACATAACCTCCCTCATCGCTGGATGAATCCTTCTTTTTCGGATCAACAACGGTTACACTTTGGTTCATGACATTTTTGCAGGAAGGACAGATGGATTTAGAATCAGTTGCAACATGGAGACTGCAGGGGCTACCAATGTAACTATTCCTGCACCTATAAATTCCGATGGGTTGTTTCGACGGTTCGATTGTCGGCGACAAAGGAGGTATATTTGCAGTATTGTTGGAAACTACAGGGTTTAAGAGGGTGTCTTTGTTTGCTGATGGCTGAATGTAAGTATCACTCATATTCTCAAGGCTGTCATACAGGCTTCCAAGTGAACCCATCATCTCTTGTTTTGTGAGAAGCCTTGTGACAGTGCCGATAGGAAACGATAGGATATTGAACAGAAAATCGACAAAATCTTTCCCGGATTCTGCAAACAGAACTCTTTGGCTTGCCGTGTCGACCAGAAGCTTCAAGCTAACAGTGTTGGCAGCCATGTCTTTGTGTCTAGGCTCCTTGGAAATGAGATCAATCAATAAGTAATGGGAATAGGATGGCCAATGCGAATATATGCCTAATTTTCTTCATTGAAACTCAAACAAACCGAGTTGAAGTGATTAACAAGGGATTCTATCCAATCTTTCAAATGTTAGTTTTGTAATAAAATGATAACTGAGACGTTAAACCCCATTAAGTACTTAACGTGTCTGTTATAAAATTTTGTATAATAACACATTTAATTCTTCATATTTACACATTCAATCAATTTAGTCCTAATTCGAAACAATTCACTAAATTTAGCCCTCGTTATTTACGTATTCTTTCAATTTGGTCCTTAAAGCAAAATTCCAAAATTGCTTGGTTGGCAATATGACAGAGGAGCCATTGTTTTACAGTTTCCATTCACTTATGCACTTATAAAATCAAGCAAAAAACTCTAAACTTTTTAAATCAAAAACAAAACTGAGATGTAAAACCTTTTGCTGATTTGCAATACTATTTGAAGGCTCGTTTCCGCTTTAACAAGAACCAGTTTTGCTGATTTGCTGCTAATTGCTGGAATAGGACTTTTCTTTTCATGTATAAACGTAAGAGTTATATTTCTCAACTTATGCTCAATCTTTTATTAACCATGGTTGGAATACATGTAAACTGATGAATTTCTTACCTGGCTTTATTTTGCAGAACATTATTTACAGCTTGGCCTAGTCACCTTGGGTAATTTCTTCATTATTTTGCAGAACATTATTTACAACTTAGTCGGATCATACTGTCGTATTTACGTGACAACCACTTATCCGTATTTATATCTCGTTCCTTCGAATGATTCATATTTTCCTGCAGGTTCCCTATGCATCTACTGCATTATCTGTTGTGATGGTGTAAGCATCACCGTCTGTAAGTTCTTCCTTTTAAGGACATTTCATGGTTAGCTTTGTTCTTTTATCTGAAAGACAGTGTCTGTTGATTGAATCATACAGTTACGCAGCATTGTTTCGAAACAAGTTGGCCCGGCGGAGCAGGTAACTATATCTCCTGTTTTGGATCCTTTTCTTCATGCATGAATTTAACTGTCTAAACATGCTATTATAACCAGGGGAAGGCTCAAGGATGCATATCAGTAGTGAGTTCCTTCGCCAACATCATTGCTCCACTGATTTTCAGTCCTGTCACAGGTTTGTAAAAATTGGTATTTTCTATCCTTTTACGGTTGTTGTTTTTTTACTGTTGAAGGCCAATTAACCAATGACTTCTACTGTTTATCCAGCATTATTCCCATCCGAAGAGGCACCATTTCATCAGGTTAATGTTGCATATCATTCTGGTATGACAATTCAAAAGGTTTTACATCTCAGTTTTGTTTTTGATTTAAAAAGTTTAAAGTTTTTTGCTTTAAGGACCATGTTTTGAATTAGGATTAAATTGATTGAATGTGTAAATATAAAAGATTAAATGTGTTATTCGAATGTGCAGCGCCACTGCTTATATATCCCAAAACCTCCATTTTCCTTTCCAATGTGGGATTAATGTCCCCGCCGCTTCCCAGGCATGACATTCTCCCCCACTCAACCTCGTGACGCCCTCGTCACAAGTCAACTACGCTCGTGATGGGCCAATTGTCACGGTTGTCCACTCTGCTTACTCCACTCATGGGCCCTCGGTGTGAAATCGAGTAGTCAAATGGTCAATTAAAATCGGCGTGAAATCCAAGCATTGTTTGGATCCTTTACCTGATTCACTCACATATCAATGACTTCCTCTTCAAGGACACCAGAATCCTGAAAATTGAAACTGTTGAGCAAAGTGGTACTAGAAATACCGGACACTGGCCTGACCTCCAGATCATCCATGATCATATAAGTAACACAAGAATCCCAAGATGCATTTTGCTTCATAAAGTTCAACATTTTAAACCTGGAACTGGTAAGTATTGTTGTTTTTGGCTATCTAGTTAGCTGGTGTCGGAGTTTATTTGTTAAAAATATTTGTGCGTTCATGTTTGCTTGTCTAAGCATTTTTTGAACATACAATTTATACTGTCCAGACCACGCCCACACACAATTAGGAAGATATTGAATGCTCAAGCATGCTCGCTCCTACATCCTCTAATTATTATACAATCAACATGTCAATCGAGCTAAATTCAATAAACATGGGTTTGTCCAAGTAAAACAAACATGTTAAAATGGTGGTGAACATATAATTGAACTTGTTAACAAACCAATATAAACCTATATCTTGTTTCTTACATATTAATTAACCAAATAAAAATGATAATAATTTTTGTTGTTATATACAGTTATTAGTATAAAATTATTAAGAAAAACAAACAATTAACACTTATAAAAAACCAGTTTTGCAGCATATCCAAGTGTTCTTCAAGTGTTATTATAGATGAAGGTTTAAGGATGAAAACAAATGGACTAACAAGTGACAAGTATAAAGGCGACATAACCAAACATTTATTCATCATATTATTAATTTAAGATCATAACATTGTTTCCAAATGACAAAACTGCATGAACAAGAGAGCCATTTCTCAATTCAACACTGTAATTCCCCAGTTTCATTTTCTGAAGTGAGATGCACATAATATTTCGATCATTCGGAACCCTTCTTCCTGGCCTTTTAGATAAGGAATACATCAATGAGCACTGTCTTGGATTGCAAAGATGCCAGCAGCAGTTTGATTCCCTATTTGCACAAAACAAAAAATTTAAGCCACTGTTATGCAAAAATGAGAGTTTCAAAACTAAGTATACAAATATATGTACTTACAGATGATCCTTTACCTGACTCAGTCCCATTTCAATGACTTTCTCTTCAAGAACCTGAACATTGAAACTGTTGAGCAAAGTGGTACTGGAAAAACTGGACATTGGCCTCACCTTCAAATCATCCATGATCATATAAGTAACACAAGAATCCCAAGCTACATTTTTATTCATAACATTATTGCAGAACAAACAAAGTTCTTCTGGATCATCTGTCCTAAATATTTGACAATCGCCATTTCGAGACTTGCCGCACCTATAAATATTGGTTGTGGATGTTGAGGATTGCAAGTTCGGAAACAAGAGTTGTAGAGCATTAGTATCACTGTATGCTGAATAGTGCTTGAACGGAGAACCCAAAATTCCGATGCTGCCAAAAAGGTTTGCAATGCATCCCACCATTTGTTTTGTGGTAACGAGCCTCATCACAGTGCCAACAGGCAAGGACAGAATGTTGAAGAGAAAATCAACAAAATCTTTACCAGCTTGAGCATAGAGTACTTTCTGGGACTTTGAGTCGATCACAAACTAATAGTGGGGAAGCCATGGCAAAAAAACAATTACTAGAAACTTGAGGCTTCAGATTTGATTAGCACAGGCAGAATCAATGGTTTATATAGAGTTCAAAGGACCACTGAGAAGTGGAACGGCCATGCACATGATATAAGTTTCGTTGGCTTCCCAGTGGTAATATTTACTATGAACAAAAATATACAATTTAAAACAATTCAAATACAACTAAAAAGTCTAAATTACATAATCCAAACATACTTATCAAAACTAAAGGAAAAAGTATCATTTGATTCAAACATACTTAATCGTTAATTTATGATTTTTTTTAAATTTAATCAAACTTCGTTAATTCATTGAAAAATGGATGGCGTTCCTATTTTCCTAGTAACAGATTCAACTTACTTTAATGTTAGTAATAAAGATACTCCATTAATGTTTACATGGAAGGTTCAATCTACAGAAGAATTACTGGAAAGCCAAGAGTTCTCTTCTGTGAATGTTCATTTTGTCCTTTCCAATTCTCTCCGAAGATCATTTCTGCTAAAGGAGAGCTCTCTATATAAAGCAAGCAAAACTAGATGGAGATTCACTAGATTTCCCACAGTTTCACATCTCGCCTTTTATCATTAGTATTTTTCCATGGCTGCTCCCAGTCCCACCACTGTCAGCCTGAAGCTTCTGATAGCCCCGAAATCGCAGAGAGTTCTGTATGCCGAAGCAGGCTAAGATTTTGTTGATTTTCTCTCCAACATCATGTCATTACCTGTTGGCACTGTTATAAGGCTGCTTAGTAAACAAGGAATAGAGTGGTGCACTGTAAACATTTACGAGAGCATTGAAAATTTGGGCGATTACTACATGTCAGCAACTAACAAAGATATCCTTCTGAAGCCAATGGTTGCTAACTATGCTGCTAATGTAGCTCGCCTGTTGCCAAGTCTGCAATCCTCAGGATACACATATCTTTGTAGGTGAGAGACAACAATGATTATGTCCAATGTATCATATATGTGACAAATGGTCCGGGTAAACGTTGTCCTTGTTGCCATGATGAATTGAAACATGATGTAACTTTTGAGAATGCGTCACATGCATTCATACTCGGACGAGGTAGGTTTCGTCAAGGGAGCTGTAACTTTCATGATAATGGATGATCTGGTGGTGAGGCCTATGACCTTTGAATCTAATGAGGTAAAAGATTATCCTCTTGTCTCATCATAAGTCTATATAGATTAGTTTGATATTGAATTTTTAATAACATTGGTTTAAACTTGCTTTATATGTGCAATAGGCAGTAGAATTGCTCAGGGCAGTGATCAGGTCCAACTCCAAGGCAGTGCTTACTGCTGTTTTCCTTGGTGGGAAGAAGGAGCCCTCTATAATGTCTGAACCATTGCACTGAAATCTCAGACTTAATGAACAATCTGTTCAAGCTCGACTTCCGAAAATTTCATTTTAGAAATTGAAACCTGGTAATTATAGTCTCAAACTGAGAAGTGCTTCTGTTCTATCAGTTGTCATTTGGAAACTATCTTAAATTGATAATTTGATATATAACTTATGGGTTATGTTCACTTGTTTTATTTTATGCATACTAGCTTGACACAAGAAGCAAAAGAGTTCTGTTTGCAGAATCTGGGAAAGATTTTGTTCATTTTCTGTTCAACATTCTGTCATTGCCTATTGGCAGTCTTAAGGCTTTTCACCAAACAAGAGAAGGTTGGTTCCCTCGGAAACCTTTGCGACAGCCTCGAGAATATGAATGATTCTACATTCAGCCATCAGCAAACAATCGAATCGTCGAAACACAGCCGAATTTTAAGTTTGCTTTTCTTTGCAATCCATTATATTTAATATGAGACTTGAAACTAAAGTAACCAATGAAGTTAAATGATTCGATAAGGAAAGAATCCCTTGTTACTCACTTCAACTCTATTTGTTTGAGACCCAATGAGGATAAAGTAGCCATACATTTGCTTAGGCCTTCTAATTCCCTTTATTCATTGATTGAACAACTTTGAAGATCTCACATTCAAACAATAGTTTTCTTCTTCTTCTGTCCTGATGGCAGGCTCCAGTCCCATCAGTGTCAACCTAAAGCTTCTGATAGACTTGAAATCCAACAGACTCGTGTTTGCCGAAGCAGGTAAAGATTTTGTTGATTTTATCTTCAGCATCATGTCATTACCTGTTGGAACTGTGATAAGGCTCCTTAGTAAACAAGGAACAGCGGGGTGCATACGGAACATCTATGAAAGCATTGAAAATTTGGGCAGTTCCTACATGCTGTCTGAAGCAAACAAGGATATCCTTTTGAAGGCTCAAGCTTTAAATTATGCTGCTTATGAACCCCCCTTGTTGCCATCCATCCAACCCCCAGCTTACACCAATCTCTATAGGTGTAGTATTAGTGACACCCATGTCAATTGTAGCATGTATATCGCAAATAATCCGAATTCCCGTTGTCCTTCCTGCGGCTGTTCGATGAACCGTAATTTCACTTTTGTCAATCTGCAAAACAATGTTGGGGAGGGCTTTGTCAAAGAAGCCGTGACTTACTTGATCACGGATGATCTTGTGGTGAGGCCTATTGCCACTACTTCCATTGTCACTTTGCTCAACAAGTACAACATTAAGGATGTCGGAGATCTCGAAGAAAAAGTCATTGCCGTTGGAGTTAACGAGGGTGTGAAGTTGCTGAAGGCATTGTTGCAGTCGACGACTGTGCTCACAGATGTGTTCCTCGAGAAGAAAGCAGAGGAAAGCGAAGTTAGCAATCCCGGTATCATGATAGAGGAAAATTCTGGTTGAATTTCAGTTTGGAAAAATGTTTCAAGAGCATCGCAGTCTATGAAGATAAGCTCTTTGGTTTTTATTTAAATTTCACCAGTGTGCTTGACAATTTGCCTTGAGCCTGTTATGTAATAATGGTGTGGTTTGGATAATATGTCTTCCATCAGGTGTTACTGTAGTTGTGTGATTTTGAAACAATATTATTATCTAAAAATATTTATAATTTGATATTTGAACTATGGGTTTATGTTCTTTAACTTGTTTTATTTTGGAAAAAAAATTTGATACACAAGCCGGGTAAACTTTAGTTTACATGTGCCTTTTAGTTTTAGGGTTTTAGGGTTTAGGGTTTTAGTTTAGGGTTTAAGGTTTAGGGGTTTAGGTTGTAGGGTTTAGAATTTAAGGTCAGTGTTTAGAATTTAGTGTACAAGGTTTAAGGTTTAGTTTTTTAGGGTTAGGAATTTAGGATTTGTGTTTTTATAGTGTAAATACACATACACATGCTTGTGTAAAATTAATTTTATACAGTCTGTGTATTAAAGTTTTACCCTTTTATTTTTGTCAGTTTTAATTTAGAGGCTCTCATACTATTGTATATATGTAGAATTATACGTATAGACAGTTTTATTCAACTAGGATTATTGTGTTCGTACAATTATATACGGGATTATTATCCTTTACACTGGCTGTGAAAAATAAAGTTTCCACAAGCGGGGTTATTTAGGGGTTTAGTTAGGGTTTAAAGGTTAGGTGTTTAGGTTGTAGGGTTTAGCATTTAAGATTTATAGTTAGAATTTAGGGTTTAGGGTTTGGGGTTAAATTTTTAGGGTTTTAAGGTTAGAAATTTAGATTTTAGATTTAGGCTTAAATTTTTATTTGTAGGGTAAGTTCTTATGAAAATAAAATAGAGAGTCGCCACCAATGATTTTTGAGGTGAGATTAGACAACCTAAAAATTGTTTTATTTTGATAAAACAAGGAAAAACAGATAATGTTCATTCTAGGAGACTCGGGTTCAATCGCTTTGTCTACAAGGTATGTGTGCATTGTCAAAAGATTAAGAATATGTGAATATATACTACCTTGTAATCATAGACTATTAAAAAATAACTTTTGGTCTACGAAATCAGAAAATAAGTTCGCGAGTCAAATACATATGAAGAAGGATTAGCAGTAGCACCTCACAATGGTCAAAAATTGGCACATAACTGATTACATGTGTTCTAAGCAATGGATGTTATGTATTCTAATTTATGTGTGTGCGCGGGACAGTTCACCATGCGAGTCCTAAGGTTGGACCAAAACGTCATGTTATGTGCATGCGTGTGCGTGCGGATCCACTAATATTGTGTAAAACTAAATTAATTTTATACTAATTCATGGCCATTAAATGAGTGGAATGGATGAATAAGATTAAAAAAATTTCTTTTAAAAAATTTGGGTAAAGTACGCAAATGGTCACCGAACTTTAATAAATTATTTAATTTGATAACCAAGCTTTCAATTGCTTCAATATTACCATTAAACTTTTAATTTTGTTCTAAATTGATCACTAACTCGTTAAACACCGTTAATTCACTTACGGTGTACTGATTGGACTGTCCACTATAACAAGCTTTTTCCACGTTATTTTAAAACAAAAATTACACATCATTTTCAATTATAATATAATTAAATTAAATCACACTTAATCGGTAAAAACTCTTAGCTTCATTTTTGTACTTTAACCATTTTTTTTAAAATTAATCTCATTCATTCATTTCACTCATTCAATGATCATGAATTAGTGTAAAACTAATTGAGTTTTACATAGTATATGGGATAGGATCCACTTACACAAAATGTAAAACTCATGTTTTACACATTTTGTGGATCGTTGAATAGGTGAAATGGATGATTGAGATTAACTTCTTACTTTTTTTTCAAGTGATAATCTTCACATAACCCACTGTTCTATATATGTAAGTACAAACAAATAAATAAATGCAAAATATTCAATGCACTGAATTTTCTACAAAAGCCTGGTTTTTAAGGTTAGAAGTTAGGGTTTAGGGTTCAATATTAGTGTTTGTAGTTAGGTTTTAAGGTTTAGGAATAGATTTTAGGCTTAATGTATATTCTACCCCCTAACGTTTACCTATTTTCTCAATTTTGTACCTAATATTTTTTTGGGCACAAACACTCCCTAACATTTCAACCATTACCCATTTTACCCATTGTTGTTAGAGAGTTGTTTAGAAAAATTTCAGCCAATGGCATCACGCCACATCAGCACTCTTTAACCAGGTCAACTCGCCTAATTTTCTTAGAAGTAAATGTCATTTCAAGTACATTTTGTTCAATTTAATCGCCGAAAACATATAAATGTTAGGGGTAAAATATACATTAAGCCTGAATTTTATGACTTAAAATTTAGAGTTTAGGCTTTAAAATTTAGTATTCAGTTTAGACTATTAGGAAGAATACATAGCCGCTTTAGAAACACTTGTAAAAGAAAAAAAGGGTAAACTACATAAATGGTTCCCCGATTATGTTCTAATTCTTTTTTGCTTCCCCTGACTATCAGAAGTTATAAACTGGTCCTCCGACTTTAAAAAATAACAAATTGATCTGATACCGTTAAAAATTTAACGGCTGATGATGTGGCAGTTGATATAAATTGATATAATTACATAATTAGCCCTCAAGTTCTATACTTGTTTTAATTTGACCATAATTCTAAAAAAATAACTCACATAATTTTAATAATCTATCAATTTAGCTTAGTTTGGCATTGCTTTTAAAAAGTGCGGTGGAAAAAGTGATTTTAAAAGTATGGTAGAAAATTAGCTTTAAAAAGTTGGGTTAGTGTTTGTCATTGATGTCAAAAAGTGATTTTAAGATGACAAAATGTCTATTTTAAACATAGTATTGTAAAGTAAAATAAGTGAACTTTGGTGATGTTCAAATTTATTAATATTATGATGTATAAAATAAATCAACTTAAATTATAATAAAAAATAATTTAAAAATAAATCAAATTAAAATATAATAAAAAAATTAATTTAAAAATATAAACTATAATAAAAAAATATTCTCAATATAAATACTATAACATATATATTATTTTATAATTATGTATAAATTTAATTTAACAATCAATTATAATTAAATAATAGAGAATAAAAAGTACTTTTACTTTTCAAACTAGCTTATCTACCGCAAAAGCCATAAAATCTAACTTTTGAGTTTAGGTGGAAAATCACTTCTAAAAACAACAAAAAACATCTAATTTATTTTGAAAGCACTTAAAAAAAAAACACTTTTAATTCTTTAATTCAAACCCTAATAGTCCATCTTCTTTTCTATTTCTCCTCTCCTTTAATTCTTTAATTCAAACCCACTTGGTATATCACCTGAGAAATAGTTACCCCTTAAAGACACAACAGTTAAGTTCTGTAAAGCAGTCAAATTCTTGGATATCTTCCCGGACAAGGCATTATCAGAGAGATTCAAGATCTGAAGACTGATCATCCCACCAATGGACTCAGGCAACTCACCGGGATGACAGAACCAGACAACGACTGTACCTGAAGCTCAGTTGAGTTGAAAATAGAGCTCGGCAAAGTTCCATTAAAGAAGTTGTTTGAAAGATCCAAGTGGCGAAGGTGCTGGATAAAGTCAATGTCTTCTGAAATCGAACCGAGAAGTTGGCTATTGGGGAGGACCAAGCTGGTTACCCTCAACACATCCGGCGTTCCTGAAATTCCGATTTCAATCCAGTTCACTCTGGTCCATGCGCATGAGGTTTCATCGTCATAGTTCCAGCTTTGCATGAGCGATAATGGGTCGCTGAGGATGGAGTATTTGAAAGAAAGCAAACGGAATTTTTGAGAGTTGTTGAAGAAGAAGAAGAAGAAGCAATGGAAAATTTTCATGGTGAAAGCCAAGGATAATGAGTTGAGTTTGCATATCAGGCTTCATATTCATATTCAGAGTAGATTTGGGGTATGAGTATTCTCATACCACTACAATATTAATATTGTTAAGCCCATACTTAAACAAATTAACTGAGGTCAATTCTAATATTTCTATGAAAAATTTTATACTAACTCCTTGAAAACCCCATTTAACTCTTTGAAAATCTCATACCATAACAAATCAAGAGGATCAATTGACCCCCTAAACTACGTGTGGTGCACCCAACTGATGAACAGAAGAGTTTATAGTAAAAAAATTGAAAGGGGGATTGATTTTTTATTGCAGAAATTTACTGGAAGAGGGAGTTGATATTAATGTTGAATGGAACTTAAAAAAAAGTGGCTGACCTGACATTGTCCTGTGTTTTTGCTATAGAAACTTAGGTTTGAATTGAAGAATGAAAAGAAAATGGATTAAATTGATAGATTATTAAAATTTTGTGGGTTAATTTTTTAGAATTAGAGTCAAATTAAAATAGGTTCAAGAAAGACTGGTGGGATGGAAATGTCGAAACCTGTCTTTTGCAGGAAGGGTGGTGTTAATTCATTCGGTATTGTCTTCCCTTCCTCTTTACTATTTGTCTTTGTTCGAGATCCCAAGGACTGTTATTCAAAACATTGAAAAGGTGCGTAGGTACTTTTTGTGTGGTGGTTCAAATGGTGCAAAAAAAGATAGCTAGAGTTTGCTGGGGAAGGGTATGCTTATCAAAGGCAAAAGGTGGTGCGGGTGTGATAAATTTGCAAGCAAAAAATAGGGCCCTGCTGGCGAAGTGAGGCTGGAGATTTGCAACGAAAAAATATGTTCTTTGACGAAAGGTAATAAGTTCAACATATGGGAATCAGTCTCGAGATTGGAAGATGAACTTATCCAACCCCAAAAGGATGTCATTGGTGTGGAGAGTAATTGTGAATAATTGGAAGCATGAAGATGTTAATAGGTGGATGAACATTTAAATGGATTATAGGAGATGGTAAATCTGTTTTGTTATGGGAAGATATATGGTGTGGAAACAAGCTTCTAAGGGTTGTTTTTCCTCGATTGTATAGACTGGCAGTTAATAAAGGATCTGTTATAGCAGATTTGGGTACAAATTTTGGAACAGATGAGTTTCAGTGGAAAGATCTGTTCTCGAGAAGCCTACTGGATCGAGAGAAGGATTTGGAGGACAGTCTAAGGGGAGTCATCGGCAATAGGAAGCTATGCCAGAAGAAACCAGATAAATTTGCCTTGAGCCTGTTATGTAATAATGGTGTGGTTTGGATAATATGTCTTCCATCAGGTGTTACTGTAGTTGTGTGATTTTGAAACAATATTACTATCTAAAAATGATTTATAATTTGATATTTGAACTATGGGTTTGTGTTCTTTAACTTGTTCTGTTTTTGTCAGTTTTAATTTAGAGACTCTCATACTATTGTATGTATGTAGAATTATACGTATAGACAGTTTTATTCAACTAGGATTATTGTGTTCGTATAATTATATACGGGATTATTATCCTATACATTGGCTGTGGAAAACAAAGTTTCCACAAGCGGGGTTATTTAGGGGTTTAGAGGGTTAGTTTAGGGTTTAAAGGTTAGGTGTTTAGGTTGTAGGGTTTAAAATTTAGGATTTATGGTTAAAATTTAGGGCTGAGGGTCTGTGGTTAGATCTTTAGGGTTTTAAGGTTAGAAATTTAGATTTTAAATTTAGGCTTAAATTTAGATTTTTATTTGTAGGGTATTCTATGTAAGTCTGACAAGTTCTTAAGAAAATAGAGTCGCCACCAATGATTTTCGATGTGAGATTTGACTACCTAAAAATTCAGTTATTTTAATAAAACAAGAAAAAGCAGATGATGTTCATTTTAGGAGACTCGGGTTCAATCGCTCTGTCTGCAAGGTATGTGTGCATTGTCAAAAGATTAAAAATATGTGAACATATACTACCTTATAATCATCTTTAGACTATTAAAAAACAATAATTTTTGGTCTACAAAATCAGAAAATAGGTTCGCGAGTCAGATACATATGAAGAAGAATTAGCAGTAGCACCTCACAACGCCAAAAAATTAGCACATAACTGATTACATGTGTTCTAAGCAATGGATGTTATGTATTCGAATTTATGTGTGTGCGCGGGACAGTTCACCATGCGAATCCTAGGGTTGGACCAAAACATCATGTTATGTGCGTGTGTGTGCGGATCCACTAATATTGTGTACTAATTCATGGCTATTAAATAAGTAGAATGGATGGATAAGATTAAAAAAATTCTTTTTTTCTTTTAAAAAATTTAGGTAAAGTACACAAATGGTCACCGAACTTTAATAAATTATTTAATTTGTAACCAAACTTTCAATTGCTTTAATATTACCATTAAATTTTTAGTTTTGATTGGTCACTGGCCCGTTAAACACCGTTAATTCACTTACGGTGTACTGATTGGACTATCCACCACAACAAGCTTTTTCCACGTCATTTTAAAACAAAAATTACATATCATTTTCAATTATAATATAATAAAATTAAATTAAATCACACTTAATCGGTAAAAACCCTTAGCTTCATTTTTGTACTTTAACCAATTTTTTTTTTTTAAAAAAAGAAAAGTTTTTAATCTCATCCATCCATTCCACTTATTCAATGGCCATGAATTAGTGTAAAATTAATTGAGCTTTACATAGTATATAGGATAGGATCCACTTACACATAATATAAAACTCATGTTTTACACATTTTGTGGATCGTGGAATGGGTGAAAAGGATGGTTGAGATTAACTTCTTACTTTTTTCAAGTGATAATCTTGACATAGCCCAATGTTATATATATGTAAGCACAAACAAATAAATAAATGCAAGATATTCAATGCACTGAATTTTCCACAAACGCCTAGTTTTTAAGGTTAGAAGTTATGGTTAAATGTTAGTGTTTTTAGTTAGGTTTTAAGGTTTAGGAATAGATTTTGGCACAAGTACTCCCTAACGTTTCAACCATTATCCATTTTACCTATTGTTGTTAGAGAGATGTTTAAAAAAATTTCAGCCAATGACATCACGCCACATCAGCACTCTTTGACCATGTCAACTCGCCTAATTTTATTGGAGGTAAATGTCATTTTAAGTCTCTTATATTTATATTTTGTTCAATTTAGTCGCTAAAAACAAATAAACGGTCGGGGATAAAATGTGCATTAAACCTGAATTTTATAACTTAAAATTTAGAGTTTAGGTTTTAAAATTTAGTATCGAGAGTTTAGACGGTCAGGAAGAATGCATAGCCGCTTTTGAAACACTTGTAAAAAAAAAAGGGTAAACTACATAAATGGTCTCTCGACTATGTTCTAATTTTTTTTTACGTCTCAGGACTATCATAAGTTACAAACTGGTCCTCTGACTTAAAAAAGTAACAAATTGATCCGATACCTTTAAAAATTTAACGGCTGATGTTGTGACAGTTAATATAAATTAATATAATTACATAATTAACCCTCAAATTTTATACTTATTTTAATTTGACCATAATTCTAAAAAATTAACCCACATAATTTTAATAATCTATCAATTTAGATGGTGCGGGTGTGATAAATTTGCAAGCAAAAAATAGGGCCCTGTTAGCGAAGTGGGGCTGGAGATTTGCAACGGAAAATCTGTTCTTTGACGAAAGGTAATAAGTTCAAAATATGGGAATCAGTCTCGAGATTGGTGTAGAGAGGAATTGTGAATAATTGGAAGCTTGAAGATGTTAATAGGTGGATGAACATTTAAATGGATTATAGGAGATGGTAAATCTGTTTTGTTCTGGGAAGATATATGGTGTGGAAACAAGCCTCTAAGGGTTGTTTTCCCTCTATCGTATAGACTGGCAGTTAATAAAGGATCTGTTTGGGTACAAATTTTGGATCAGATGAGTTTCAGTGGGAAGGTCTGTTCTCGAGAAGCCTACTGGATCGACAGAAGGATTTGGTGGACAATCTAAGGGGATTCTTATTTTAGAAACAGAATCTAAAATTGTTCTCTCTTGGCTGGAAAATATACTATGGCGTCCGTGGGTTTGGTGGCCATTATTCAAGGAGGCTACTGGTAAAATTGGTCGACTTCTGTTCTGCCATGTATCTCAATCGTGCAATGTGTTAGCAGCAGGTTTAGCAAAAGATGGAGCTCGGCGTCAAAATTTCGTTAAGGCTTGGTGGTGATCTCTTTTAGCCAGTTGCTTTATGCATTTGAATACGTAGTGTTCCTGAGTGAATTTTGCTAGTTGTGGTGATAAGGCTATGGTGTTTCTGCTGTATTTTGTCTTTAATTGCGGTTTATCTTTATGTTTTGTTCGTGTCTTGGTTGTATGCACTCTTTTCCTCCATTTTAGAATAGAGAGGTTTTTATGAGGCATACAATCGTAGGTCTAGAATCTTGTATGAATTCGCCTAATAAGATTCATACTTGCTGAGAAATAATAATAATAATAAGTGTAGAACACGAGGGGGTTAATTATGTAATTATATCAATTTATATTAATTGTTACATCATTAGCCGTTAAATTTTTAACGGCGTCGGACCAATTTGTTACTTTTTTCAATCAGGTTACCAGTTTGTAACTTTTGATAGTCGGGGAAAATACTGGTTGAATTTCAGTTTGGAAAAACGTTTCAAGAGCTACTCAGTCTAGGACTGCTGTTTGCATGACAATTGCCTTCAGCCTGTTATGTAATTATGGTGTGGTTTGGTGTTCGTATAATTATATACGGGATTATTATCCTATACATTGGCTGTGGAAAACAAAGTTTCCACAAGCGGGGTTATTTAGGGGTTTAGAGGGTTAGTTTAGGGTTTAAAGGTTAGGTGTTTAGGTTGTAGGGTTTAAAATTTAGGATTTATGGTTAAAATTTAGGGCTGAGGGTCTGTGGTTAGATCTTTAGGGTTTTAAGGTTAGAAATTTAGATTTTAAATTTAGGCTTAAATTTAGATTTTTATTTGTAGGGTATTCTATGTAAGTTGTCAAAATGGCTCTTAAGTGTGACAAGTTCTTAAGAAAATAAATAGAGTCGCCGCCAATGATTTTCGAGGTGAGATTTGACTACCTAAAAATTTAGTTATTTTAATAAAACAAGAAAAAGCATATGATATTCATTTTAGGAGACTTGAGTTCAATCGCTCTGTCTGCAAGGTATGTGTGCATTGTCAAAAGATTAAAAATATGTGAACATATACTACCGTGTAATCATCTTTAGAAAAAATAATAACTTTTGGTCTACAAAATCAGAAAATAGGTTCGCGAGTCAGATACATATGAAGAAGAATTAGTAGTAGCACCTCACAACGCCAAAAAATTAGCACATAACTGATTACATGTGTTCTAAGCAATGGATGTTATGTATTCGAATTTATGTGTGTGCGCGGGACAGTTCACCATGCGAATCCTAGGGTTGGATCAAAACATCATGTTATGTGCGTGTATGTGCGTGCGGATCCATTAATATTGTGTACTAATTTATGGCCATTAAATGAGTAGAATGGATGGATAAGATTAAAAAAAATTCTTTTTTTCTTTTAAAAAATTTAGATAAAGTACACAAATGATCACCGAACTTTAATAAATTATTCAATTTGTAACCAAACTTTCAATTGCTTTAATATTACCATTAAACTTTTAGTTTTGTTCCAAATTGGTCACTGACCCGTTAAACACCGTTAATTCACTTACGGTGTACTGATTGGATTGTCCACCACAACAAGCTTTTTCCACGTCATTTAAAACAAAAATTACACATCATTTTCAATTATAATATAATTAAATTAAATTAAATCACACTTAATCGGTAAAAACCCTTAGCTTCATTTTTGTACTTTAACCAATTTTTTTTTTAAAAAAAAGAAAAGTTTTTAATCTCATCCATCCATTCCACTTATTCAATGGCCATGAATTAGTGTAAAATTAATTGAGTTTTACATAGTATATAGGATAGGATCCACTTACACATAATATAAAACTCATGTTTTACACATTTTGTGGATCGTGGAATGGGTGAAAAGGATGGTTGAGATTAACTTCTTACTTTTTTCAAGTGATAATCTTGACATAGCCCAATGTTATATATATGTAAGCACAAACAAATAAATAAATGCAAGATATTCAATGCATTGAATTTTCCACAAACGCCTAGTTTTTAAGGTTAGAAGTTATGGTTAAATGTTAGTGTTTTTAGTTAGGTTTTAAGGTTTAGGAATAGATTTTGGCACAAGTACTCCCTAACGTTTCAACCATTATCCATTTTACCTATTGTTGTTAGAGAGATGTTTAAAAAAATTTCAGCCAATGACATCACGCCACATCAGCACTCTTTGACCATGTCAACTCGCCTAATTTTATTGGAGGTAAATGTCATTTTAAGTCTCTTATATTTATATTTTGTTCAATTTAGTCGCTAAAAACAAATAAACGGTCGGGGATAAAATGTGCATTAAACCTGAATTTTATAACTTAAAATTTAGAGTTTAGGTTTTAAAATTTAGTATCGAGAGTTTAGACGGTCAGGAAGAATGCATAGCCGCTTTTGAAACACTTGTAAAAGAAAAAAGGGTAAACTACATAAATGGTCTCTCGACTATGTTCTAATTTTTTTTTACGTCTCAGGACTATCATAAGTTACAAACTGGTCCTCTGACTTAAAAAAGTAACAAATTGATCCGATACCTTTAAAAATTTAACGGCTGATGTTGTGACAGTTAATATAAATTAATATAATTACATAATTAACCCTCAAATTTTATACTTATTTTAATTTGACCATAATTCTAAAAAATTAACCCACATAATTTTAATAATCTATCAATTTAGATGGTGCGGGTGTGATAAATTTGCAAGCAAAAAATAGGGCCCTGTTAGCGAAGTGGGGCTGGAGATTTGCAACGGAAAATCTGTTCTTTGACGAAAGGTAATAAGTTCAAAATATGGGAATCAGTCTCGAGATTGGTGTAGAGAGGAATTGTGAATAATTGGAAGCTTGAAGATGTTAATAGGTGGATGAACATTTAAATGGATTATAGGAGATGGTAAATCTGTTTTGTTCTGGGAAGATATATGGTGTGGAAACAAGCCTCTAAGGGTTGTTTTCCCTCTATCGTATAGACTGGCAGTTAATAAAGGATCTGTTTGGGTACAAATTTTGGATCAGATGAGTTTCAGTGGGAAGGTCTGTTCTCGAGAAGCCTACTGGATCGACAGAAGGATTTGGTGGACAATCTAAGGGGATTCTTATTTTAGAAACAGAATCTAAAATTGTTCTCTCTTGGCTGGAAAATATACTATGGCGTCCGTGGGTTTGGTGGCCATTATTCAAGGAGGCTACTGGTAAAATTGGTCGACTTCTGTTCTGCCATGTATCTCAATCGTGCAATGTGTTAGCAGCAGGTTTAGCAAAAGATGGAGCTCGGCGTCAAAATTTCGTTAAGGCTTGGTGGTGATCTCTTTTAGCCAGTTGCTTTATGCATTTGAATACGTAGTGTTCCTGAGTGAATTTTGCTAGTTGTGGTGATAAGGCTATGGTGTTTCTGCTGTATTTTGTCTTTAATTGCGGTTTATCTTTATGTTTTGTTCGTGTCTTGGTTGTATGCACTCTTTTCCTCCATTTTAGAATAGAGAGGTTTTTATGAGGCATACAATCGTAGGTCTAGAATCTTGTATGAATTCGCCTAATAAGATTCATACTTGCTGAGAAATAATAATAATAATAAGTGTAGAACACGAGGGGGTTAATTATGTAATTATATCAATTTATATTAATTGTTACATCATTAGCCGTTAAATTTTTAACGGCGTCGGACCAATTTGTTACTTTTTTCAATCAGGTTACCAGTTTGTAACTTTTGATAGTCGGGGAAAATACTGGTTGAATTTCAGTTTGGAAAAACGTTTCAAGAGCTACTCAGTCTAGGAAGGTAAGCTGTTTGCATGACAATTGCCTTCAGCCTGTTATGTAATTATGGTGTGGTTTGGATAATATGTCTTCCATTTAGTTGTGTGATCTTGAAACAATGTTACTATCTTAAATTGATAATTTTGATATGTAAATTATGGGTTTATGTTCTAAACTTGTTTTATTTCACCAAGTTCCGCCACCGAATTAGAGCATGAAAATGATAACATAGTTTTTTTGTTATTGTGACATTAAAAAAAGGAATTCTAAGAAAAGAAAGTTCATACGAACCTTAGAAAAGCAACAAAAGAAGACAGCTTTGAGAATTAAAGTGAAGCTAAAGAAGGTGGTGGGGTTGAAAACAAAGACAAAAGTGGGATTTAAAGCACGAGAAAAAAGATGCAAAGGTCTATGATTTTCCTTACTGTTTTACTCCCATGGTTAAACACTTGAAACATAGGGTTAGTAAATTATATCCTGTTCATAACATAATCATTTAAATAGTTGAAACATCTCATGACTGCCTATTGATACTGTCATAAGGCTTCTCAAACAAGAGATGGTGGGTTCCCTTGGAAATCTTGCTTTTTCATTATTGATAATATGCCATTGGTTTTAGACTTGCTTTTCTGCAAATAGGGTGTGAAGTTTTTGCCTTGTTGGAGGGATCTTTGCATTGATTCCATTAATATGAGACTTGAAACTAAAGTAGTCAATAAAGAAAAATGCTTCGATTCCATTAAATAGAGGAAAGAATCCCTTGTTACTCACTTCAACTCTATTTGATACTAAAGTAGCATACCTTAGCTTAGGCCTTCTAATTCCCATTATTTTTGCCCAATGGCCGATTCAAGTCCTACTAGTGTCTGCCTAAAGCTTCTGATAGACTCAAAATCCAACAGACTCGTGTTTGCCGAAGCAGGTAAAAGTTTTGTTGATTTTCTCTTTAATATCATGACATTACCTGTTGGAACTGTGGTAAGGCTCCTTGGTGAACAAGGAATGGAGGGCTGCACTGGAAACATTTATGAGAGCATCGAAAATTTGGACGATTCCTACATGCAATCGGCAACCAACAAAGATATCCTTCTGAAGCCAATGGTTACTAACTATGCTGCTAATGTAGCTCTCCTGTTGCCTACACTGCAAACCTCAACATACATCAATCTTTATACGTGTGATTATAATCGTGGCAGTTGCCGCATAAATGTGACAAACGATCCGAATACCATCTGTCCTACCTGCGGTTGTCATGCTATGAAGCATAATGTAACGTTTGTGAATCCAACAAACAAGCCTTCGTGCTCGGGCTAGGTAGGTTTCGTCAAGGGAGCTGCAACCTACATGATAATGGATGATCTGGTGGTGAGGCCTATGTCCACTGAATCTATCATCACTTTGCTCAACAAGTTCAACACTAAGGATGTGGGTGATCTCGAAGTGAAAGTCGTCGGTGTCGGAGTTGATGAGGTAAAAGATCATCTTCTTGTCTCATTATAAGTTCAAACATTAGTTCGACACTGAATTCTTAATGACATTGGCTTGAACTTGCTTTTTTTGTGCAATAAGCAGTGGAATTGCTCAGGATAGCATGACATTGGTTTTAATAAATTCGCTTCTGTGAAAATAGGCTGTGAAGTTGCTGAAGGCCTCGTTGCAGTCTAAAACTGCTATCACTGATGTGTTCCTCGAGAAGAAAGCAGGGGAGAGCGACGTTAGCAGTTCTGGTGGTTCGGTCGTGATAGAGGAAAATTCAGGTTGAATTCCAGTCTGGGAAGAGAAGCTCTTTGGTTTTTCTTTAAACTTCACCAGTTTGTATGACAATTGCCTTCAACCTGTTATGTAATAATGGTTTGTATGAGAATTACAGTGCATCGATTTTGCCTGCAACAAATGATTTCGAGTAACACCGAATATATTGTTTAAGCAAAAGGTGGAATCCTATGAGCTACTGCATATTTTCCTAGTAACAGATTCAACTTACTTTAATGTTAGTAATAAAGAAACTCCATTTATGTTTACATGGAGTGTGAGAGATTCTCTTGGAATTCAACAAAACTTATTTTACATACATTAATCAAATGCATTAACCATTCCACTTCTCTATGCTCATTGGTTACGCAAATTGACCTCTATATAAAGAATTCGACTCGGCTAAAATTGTCAAGGCAGTATCTGAATTGAAGTTCTGTGATTATCTCTCCTTTTTTCCATGGCTGCTCCAAGCCCCGCCACTGTCAGTCTGAATCTCCTGATAGCCCCGAAACCCCAGATAGTTCTGTATGCTGAGGCAGGCAAAGATTTTGTTGATTTTCTCTTCAACATCATGTTGTTAACCGTTGGCACTGTGTTAACCCTTAGAATTTTATAACTTGTTTTATTTGTGTTACAGGGAAAAGCAACGTTAGCAGTTCTGGTGAGTACATTTAGGGACGTAGGCATGATTTTATGGTAGGGGGCGAACTTATAAAATTTCAGGGAGCGATTGCCCCTCCAACCCCCTCTAGGTCCATCCTGAGTACATTCGACCACCAGGGGTGATTCAAGGAGTTATGGTCCCTACTCCCTATGTAATTAAATAAAATGGATCATTCAAATTAAAAATGATTTGTGTAGTGGATTTATTTTTAAATAAGAAGAGTGTAATATGACCCAAAAGAATCGCTCATAGGGCACTGGTTCAAAACCACCCCTCCATTCGACCGTGTTATAGGAAAATTCTAGTTGAATCTCAGTCTAGGAAGACAAGCTCTTTGGCCTTTGTTTAAACTTCAGCAGTTTTATATATGAATTATGGTTATGTTCTTAACCTTTTTTTACCATAGTTCTTAACTTGTTTTATTGTGCAAGTACAAGGTATTCTTTAGTAAAAGGTGAAAGGATAGTTCGCTTTGTGCTCACTGCACGGCTCTTCCAAAGTATTGACTTGTTAAGCATTGTTATGACAATCCATGATCGTATGTGTAACGACTCCGTTCACATAACTGCCCTCACTTGCAGCACATGAAGTCGAAGCCTTGTTCGGAGGGTTTATGGATGTTGTAGGGTTGTTCATGTTATTTGAGCAATATGACAAATGGCTCTATGAGCTTTCGAGTTTTGACCGTTGGTATAGTCTTGTGGTGTTTATGAATTTAGGTTTCAACAATGCAACCTTGTTTATTGCAGGCTGTATGCAAGTTTAGCAACAATTAGGGTGAGAGACTCAGAAAAAATTGAATGCATGCACATCACAGTTAGCTTACCTTAAAGACAGGATTTGGACATGACAGCCCTGATTTTCAAGTAATTTATCTGTAGTTTGAAGCTGCTATGTAACATCAATGGTGTTTCTTTGTTGGGATTAACTTCCACACCAAATCTTCAATGACTTAGCTTAACCAATCATAACTATTATTGTACAAAAACCATATGTTACTCAAATTCATTACGATCATATCGAATACTCATATATTGTAATATAAATGGCAGAACAATGCATCATATATCAACAAAATAATAAAATTAACGACATAAGAGCTTCTGAAGCCAGCATTTGCCTTTAGAGAAAATTACTGTTAAAGCCTGTCACTGCAGAAAGTTGTGAGAACTGGAAGAAATAAAATAGACCAAATAGGGGAAATTACAGGGTATCTACTTTGTCTGCAACAAATGATTTGGAGTAACACTGAATATACAAATAAGTGAATAACAGTCTGTGGAACAAATGACTATCGGTTACGACGGTGTTAACGATGATGCTGTACAGCCAGGGTGAATTGCCTCACGATCCTTCCCAAAAGCAGTTACCTGGAAACAATCATAAACATACACTTAACAATCGATGGATTCACAAAGATGAGGTTAGACATGGTAGGGAAAATTTGCCAAGTAAAATTTTTAATATTTAGCAATGACTAAAACTAAACTCAACATTCAAGGAACCTGCTGGAGTAAAACATTCTCTTTTTTCAACTTTTCCTTGGCCATTAGGCCATATTGGGAAAGAATCTCATTTTGGTCCCGCCGCAAAAGAATTCAAACCTCTGAACTTCAGCCTACATTGTTTAAAACTCTGAACTGCAACGCTCAACAATTCATGCTTGTTCTTTCACATCCATGGTGATTTTTTAAACATTTTCACCCCTTCCCGCACCTCTAAAGAATAGTCTCATGGACAATATGTTCTGATAAGACAGCTTGGACACATTCTCTTGATGTACGATAGCTGGAGTTCAGTTAGTGAAGTAAAAACAACCAACATAGAAGTGAACTTACAAGGACACCTAGTAGCCGAATGACGTCCAAAGTGAAGAGAAAATGAAAAGATGCATGCAAAAGACTTGACATATCAAAGACTAAATAATCATGCATGGGTCATATTCATGCTTTCACATTGACAATGGAGTGATGAAAAATTTAGCTCCCAAGTAAACACTGAAAATGATGGCAAAAAATTGCAACTGAAAGACGTTCTAAAGATAATGAACTACATTGGTTTCAAAAGCAATATTTTCATATTCTATCAAAAGAAACTATCCATCAAATGAACAATTGAGGCCTAGAAAACAATGGATTATCAATGTTAGAGAATATCTGCACAAAACTTAACCTAACCGAATGATATGGAATGTCTTAAAATGCTTGCATGCAGCAAATGCGGGAAGGTGCAGAAGTTTACCATATACCAATCTACATAAAAGCTGCCAAACCATGTTTCATAGTTATAGCAGGAAAACTTGCCGAAAATACATACAACCAGTAAGTCTAATTACCTCATTTGTTTTGACATGGGAACTAGGCTTGATGCTTGAAATTCATGAGCAAAAATAGGCCATGTGAATAATGGGGAAGATAATTTATAAAATCTATTGGCTAGCAGGTCTGTGCTCAATTGCAGAAGAGCTACAGCGTCTTCAACAAAGCAAGCAATTCAGTTGGCTCTTTGTCTTCTTTGACAATCTGTCATCAATGATCAAGGTGCAAAATATGAGGTTAGAAGGCACTACAGATAATTTTCATCTTTTCTATGGGGTGAATACATAACGAAATAGAACAGATGTGCTGCAAAAAAGAGTTCAGAGACAAACTTATTATTTTTTCCTACTATGCAAATAGGCTTTCCACAACAAAAGAATCAAAGTGCTTCCTTAAAAATCCTCATTATTCTAGTCGAAAGAAAGAAGTAGAAGTCAAAATATACAGAAAGTTAAACTGTTTTAAAAATTAAAAAATTAATATATTATATTTTCAAGTAGTTTTTTCGGGACGGATATCAAGTAGCTCAGCTCAGCTGCTTAAAAACTTGAGTCTAATACTGACATTCATAGTTTTTTTATATCTGGAATCTTGTGTATCTAGTCTACTTTGAGCAATACTATTATTCTTTATGCTTCGTTGTGAATTTACTTAAATGGGTATAATTGTTCTGTTTATTTCCTTTTATGTTATAGTTGTTCGAATTTTAGTATTGTGGATGTAATAAATTGAGTGGTGAGGATCAATATCGAGTTTATGCGGAGGATCAATATCGAGTTTCTGTTGTATCTAATTTAGATTAGCCAAGATCAATATTGAGTTTATGTTGTATTTGATTTAGATTAGTCAAAGATCAATATCGAGCTTATGTTGTATCTGATTTAGATTAGTCAACCAATGGATTGGATATCGATTACCAAAAAAAGTTGGTCATCTATGATTTTATTTATATAGGCTTAACTAGCAATATTCCATTCTTTGTATGGCTTTGTCATGAATTTACCTTATCATTTATTCCCTGTGAACGGCTATCTTGTGTTTTAAGTTATATTCATGTTCTTAAGCATCAAAACTTTTAATAATTTAAGATGGGAATGGGTTATTTTAAGTGAAAGGATTGGTTCTTTTTGGTCTTTAAATGTGAGCTCTAACATGGTTTTGTATGAACCAAAAGAGTTATCAAACCTTGCTCAGCATTTTTCTTGGTTCAAGGAGGTATGTAAATTATTGAAATTTTGATGTTGTTTTAATAGGGGCGTCCTTTATAATTCCTTGTTTTCGCAAGGAAATTATAGCGACGAGGTTTCTTATGTTCTTGATGAAATGAAAATTGACAAATTGGTTTGCTCTATTTTGAGGTTGATGTTATGTTAATTGTTGTTCTTTATGTTATTTTCTCTTGTTGAGAGTTTGAGTTTGAAGCTTTGAAAGGGTAAATGATTGGTGGTTTTCTTGATGAAGTGGGAGTGAAGCTTGTTAGTTGAGTTCCGAAAAAAGCTAATGCGCGTCTGTGTACTTATCGATGAATTGTTTGTCGATCTTACTTTAAAAGTGTATATATTGAGGTTGTCAAATTTCTAGGACTTTGTTTTCTTTGGCTCTACTTTGGAAAGAATAAGAGACTTTAGCTCTTCTGAATTAAACATGTATATGGGGTTTATTTCGTGTTTCATTTTTGAAATTTTTATATTCTTTAGTCATTTTGTTTTTTCTTATATTATGCATATCATGTTCTTTATCTTTTTGTATATAATAGTTTTGCTGTGAGTGGAAAACCGATCGAGTGGAGGAATCCTTTAGTCTGAATCGAAGCTTTTATGTTCTTTGGTGAATGTGCAACAGATGCTGAATTATTCTTCCATTTACTCACCTTTTATGTTCTTTGGTCATTTTTTTTTTCTTATACTGTGCATATGTTTTGTTGAGCTAACATGTTCTTTATCTTCTTGTATATAATAGTTTTGCTGTGAGTGGAAAACCAAGCGAGTGGACAAATCTTTTAGTCGGAATCGAAGCTTTTATGCATAGCTTAGTTTGTAGTCCGAGTGCCTTTTAAATGATGCTCTTTGGTGAATGTGCAACAGATGCGGAATTATTCTTCAATTGGCTCACCACTTGCAGATGAACAAAACAGAGTTGTAGGAATGCATCTAAATGATTCTCTTTGATGGTTTCAGGTCCGGAAGACAACGTGGCCGAATACTATCAGCAGCAGGTAGAAATGCTCGAGGGTTTCAATGAAATGGATGCCTTAGCTGAGCGCGGTTTTATTCCTGGAATGACAAAGGTTTGGATCATTCTCTATAGATGACGAGATTCGTGTTTCTAAAGAAGTATTCGACTAAACTTTCTTGCTGTGATTGGCAGGAAGAGAGGGAAAATTTGGCTAGACGTGAGACATTAGCCATTAGAATTTCAAATATTGCAAACATGGTTCTTTTTGCTGCTAAAGTTTATGCTTCTGTGAGAAGTGGGTCATTGGTTATAATTGCATCCACATTGGACTCCCTTCTCGATCTTCTGTCCGGATTTATCCTCTGGTTTACTGCGTTCTCCATGTCAACGCTAAACCCGTATCAGTATCCGATTGGAAAGAAACGGATGCAGCCACTGGTCAGTATTCTCGCTATACCCTTTTATTATAACCAAATTCCTTGATTGGCATGATGAGAACACGAGCCCGTGCAAGACACTTACACTTGAGTCCAAGTAACATAGGCACTTCCTAGCTAAGTGTAGCCGACTGTTGTATTTTCATCTGTCACTGTTATCATTTTGCTAACTGGCTTTTTCTTTAATACTGAATGCCCCCCACAAAACTAGCAAACATTGTCGGACAAATAATCAAACTACGTGTCCGGAGGATAGCTTTAAATCTTTGAGTTCTCTGTTCTATTAATAACAGTCTAATGCATGATATGTATCCATTTGATTACCTACCTTACATCACCATGTATATGATTTGTTTGTGAACGAATGTTCGGTAAATTAGAGGACCAATGTGGTTTTGTGGGAAAACAGCGGTGAATCAAAAGAATTAAGGCTGAAACACAAGTTATAAAGAAGTCGAACTTAAGAAAATGTAGGTTTATTACACGAACAAGTCCTAGTATGACCGTAGTGGCTGACTTGTAACATATTTTAACCAGGTTTTGTACCTTAGGCTTAGGATGCAGTTTATTTTTTGAAGGCAACCAACGATCTCATCTTCGAATCTTTATAGATCGTAGTTGTCCGTGCTACTTCTTTTATCAACGATAAAACGTGATGCTACGGTGGCCTCTGTAACACTGGTTTGGAGACATGAGACCTTGCCTCTAGAGGATGTTCTTGTATAAGAATAAAGAAAAGGGTTAGTGTTAGATGAGAAAGTGAAAATACTTATGCATCTTCTGTGGGTGCATAGACATGGAAGTATACGAGTATCGGTTCTCTCCATTTTCATGAAATAAATTTTCAAAGTATTATAAAGATGAGTTCGAAACTTAAAACTGGTAAATTTTCTGCAGGGTATCCTTGTTTTTGCCTCCGTCATGGCAACTCTTGGACTGCAGATAATCTTGGAGTCCATACGAACCATGGTTTCGAATGTGAGTCGACCTTGATTTTGCATTAAAGTTCGCTTCTCCATTCGTTAGATCTTTTACCATTTTCGAGAATGACTGCTTTGTAGTTCAAATGACAATGACCGTCTTTGTTTGTTTCGTCCAGGAGGATGAATTCAACCTGACAAAAGAACAGGAGAGGTGGGTTGTTGGGATTATGCTTGGAGTGACCCTGGTAAAGCTTCTCCTTGTGTTTTATTGCCGCACCTTTACCAACGAAATCGTCAAAGCTTATGCCCAGGATCATTTCTTTGATGTTATCACAAACATCATCGGCCTCGTGGCGGTGCTACTCGCCAATTACTTCGACGATTGGATGGACCCTGTCGGAGCTATCATCGTAAGTAAAATCTTCTCTCTCATTCGTGCCTTGCTCATTGGTATTAATCTTTTCGTTTTCATTAGTCGATGAACATAGCGGCTATCCTTAAAAAAACCGAAGAAGCGGTACCCTGTATTTGTGACTCATCGAGATAAACTTGAACAATGCAGCTGGCTCTGTACACCATCCGGACATGGTCGATGACGGTATTAGAGAACGTGAATTCATTGGTCGGAAGATCGGCTGCTCCGGAATATCTTCAGAAACTAACTTACCTATGTTGGAACCACCACAAGGCCATAAGACATATCGATACCGTCCGAGCCTACACCTTCGGGTCTCACTACTTTGTGGAGGTTGACATTGTTCTCCCGGCAAACATGGCATTGCAGGAAGCTCATGACATCGGGGAGTCGCTGCAAGAGAAGCTGGAGTTGCTGCCAGAGATAGAGCGAGCCTTTGTTCATCTGGATTATGAATTCAGTCACAAACCTGAACATGCACAGGCACATGCTTTGTAGACACACAACCTAGGATGTCTTGATGTTATGTATCCTTTTTGTTCTACTACTTTTTGCAGGATCTTCTTTTCAAACGTGACATATCAATAATTGAGTTATTTGATTTTAGCTTATTTTATTATGGGAAATTATTTCATACGAAGATTACATAATGGTCATTAAACTATTTTCAAATGTTCATTTTGATTATTAAATTTTTAAAAATTATAAAATAAATATCAAACTTTAAATTTTATTACAAAATAAGCATTGAGTCATTAGATAGCGTTAACAGTTTTAATGACGGGTTAATTGGGCAACTAAAGTAATATATTAGTTGCTGCAAAATGATCATTAAACTTTATAAATGTTACAAAATGGTCATGAAACTGTTTAATTGTTATATAATGGTAAATTTATTATTTATTTATTATAAAATGATCATTGAACTTTTTAATTGTTATAAAATGATCCTTGAACTATTTGATTTTTATAAAATGGTTTGTTATTACAGGTTATACTGTAAATTTTTGTTGCTATTGTTGATTTCAATAGACTTAGTTTCCAAAAACATTTCAAATGAATGAATGAAAGGATTTTTGGTTTCTTATAACATTTCTGGGGGGAAGCCCTTTAATTCCTTTCATTTAAAACGTTTATTGCAAAAAAACTAATTCCTTTTATTTAAAACTTTTTTTGAGAAAAAAATTAATTCCTTTTATTTAAACGATTTCTGGAAATAAAAAGTTCTTAATTCGTTCCATTTGAAACGTTTTTGAAAACAAAGTATTGAAATCAATAGCAAAAAAACTTGTAGCGTAACATGTAATAATCAACCATTTTGTAACAATTAAATAGGTCAATGCCTATTTTGTAACAATTAAAAATTCTAATGGCCATTTTGTAATAATTAATTAGTTCGATGATCATTTTGTAATAATAAGATAATGAATTTATCATTATCCAACAATTAAATAGTTTAATGACTATTTTGTAACAACTAATATATTACTTAGTTGTCTAGTCAACTTGTCGTTATACTGTTAACGACATCTAATGGTTTAGTGCCCATTTTGTAACAAAATTCAAAGTTTAATAACTATTTTATATCATTTAAAATTTTAATGAATAAAATAAACATTTTAAAATAATTTAGTTATAATTTGTTAACTTTATCCATTTTAACCACATAAAATATCATAATAAGGAAAGATCACAAAAACTTTAGCTTTTTTAATAGTCTAAACATAATTATAATGTAATATTTGTTTATACAATATTTTTAATATTAATTTTTTCTTAGCATAAATAAAGTCAAAATATCAGTTTAAAAAGGACAATACATATATTTTTTGTAAAATAAGATTAGAGAAATAATTTATAATTATTCTATATTTTCAAATATATTATAGAAATTAAAATTAAATTTTTGTTTTGATGGGTTAGAGGGGGAGAAATTGCTTCAATATTGCAGTTGGGAAAAAAAATTTGTTGGCTGTCTCATTTTATTTTCAAATCTATGATATTTGTTACAGTAACATTAAAGTTAGATTTCTTACATTTCAACTTTAAGTTTTATTTTTTCATTAAGAAAATGAAATCGAATCACTTAAAATCCGACTTTAAACAATGTTTTTAGTGTAAAGTGTACTATTATCGTCTATTTTTATTATTTTTTAATAAAAAATGAAATAAACAGTAAAATCGGATTGAATGTACAACGAGTTCACTTTTATTATTCAAATTATAATATTTATATAAATAATTTTATTTGTTTCATATTTGTAGAAAAAAAAATCAACAATAATATTACGCAAAGCTTACGTTAGAGGGCCGCAGCCCCTCGCACCTCATGAATAAGATAGTTTGTTGTTATTATTATAATTAGGGTAAACTACACTAGTGACCACCGAATTATTTGGGCATACTTATTTTGACTACCGGACTATCGAACTCGTCAATCAAACTATCAAATTTATTAAATTGACCTATTTTGACCACCGCCGTTAAAAAATTAACAGATGGGTGACGGAGTGGTGATGTGGCAGTTAAGAAAATTTTGTAAAATTGCACATTTAGTCTCTGTTATTTACTTATTAAATCAATTTAATCCTAATTTTAATTTATTTAAATGACGACACGTGTCCCAACCAAATGACGATACGTGTCTCATTTATTTTTAAGTTTTAATTTATTAATTAATAGATTTAACCAACCAAATAAGAGGAAATAAAATTGAAAAGAATTGCACCCACACCAATAACATGGAAGGGTAATGCTCCAGCCACTGAGCCAAGTTTACTAATATGATATGAGATACTAACATATTTTATTAAAATATTACTTTGTTGGTGAAAACTAAATAGGGGAATTAATGGGATTCGAACTCGGGACTAATTGTACGAAACTAAAATACTAAATCACTAAATAAACCTTACAACGTGGGAAAATGTTCGAATATTTTTTTTATATTTTAATTAAATCGAACTTAGATCACTTGGAATGTGTATAATCACACAAACATTCGATTTAATTTAAATCTAAAAATTATTAAATATTCAATTTATAAAAATATTTGATTTCAAAGAAAAGAAATTCGATTTAAAAAATTTGAATATTTTTTCTATTTCATATTTAAATTCAATCAAATATTTTAATAAATATTCAAATTAATTTAAATATTAAATCGAATAAATATTTTAATAAATATTTATTAAAAATATTTAATTAATTCAAATATTTATTAAAATATTAAATCAAATATTTAAATTAAATCGAATATTTATTAAAAATTTAAATTAAATCAAATATTTATTAAAATTAATTCGATTTAATATTTTAATAAATATTTGATTTAATTTAAATATGAAAAAGAAAAAATATTTGAATTTTTAAATATGAAAAAGAAAAAATATTCAATTTAATATTTTAATAAATATTTAATATTCGATTTAAATATTAAATTGAATTAATTTTTTAATAAATATTTGATTTAACATTTTAATAAATATTCGAATTAATTTAAATATGAAAAAGAAAAAATATTCAAATTTTTTAAATCGAATTTCTTTTCTTTGAAATCGAATATTTTTTAAAATCGAATATTTAATAATTTTATATTTAAATTAAATCAAATGTTTGTGTGATTATACACATTTCAAGTGATCTAAATTCGATTTAATTTAAATGTGAAAAAAATATTCGAACATTTTCCTATGTTATAAGGTTTATTTAATGGTTTAGTATTTTAGTTTCGTACAATTAGTCCCGAGTTCGAATCCCATTAATTCCCCTCTTTAGTTTTCACCAACAAAGTAATCCTTTAATAAAATATGTTAGTATCTCATATTATATTAGTGAACTTGGCTTAGTGGCTGGAACATTGCCCTTCCATTCTATTGGTGTTGGTTCAATTCCCTACACGTGCAATTCCCTTCAATTTTATTTCCTCTCATTGTTCACGGCCAATCAGATGGTGACACGTGGTTGGTTGGTTAAATATATTAATTAAATAAATTAAAACTAAAAAAAAAAAGGACACACATGTCGTCATTTAAATAAATTAAAGTTAGGATCAAATTGATTTAATAAGTAAATAACAGGGACTAAATGTGTAATTTTACAATTTTTTTCTTAACTGCCACGTCACCCCTCTGTTAGTTTTTTAACGGCAGTGATCAAAATAGGTCAATTTAATAAGTTTGGTGGTCTGATTGACGAGTTCGATAGTTCGGTGGTCAAAATAGGTACGCCCAAATAGTTCGGTGGTCACTGGTGTAGTTAACCCTTATAATTATTGCTTCGAATCTTGCCCAAAGACATGTCCAGGTTCATTTCCTTGAATCTTCCTCCGATCTTAGGTTAAATTCATCCCTGAAAATAGACTAATGGCATAAAGGGAAAATAGGTGCCCAAAGTATACCTCTTTTGAACTTTAGGTGCCTAAAGTATTTTTTTGTAAAAATAGGTGCCCAAAGTTTCCAAAGTTAGAATTTTAGATGCCCGACTGTTAAAAAAAGTTAAAATAAACAGCTATCCATTTAAAATGCGACACATGTCATTTTTATTTTCTTTAAATTATATATTTTTTAATAATTTAAAATTTTACAAAAAAATCTTAAATTTTTAAAATTTTCTAAAATAGTCCCTAAATCCCTAAAAATCCCTAACTTCGAAATCCCCAAATCTTCACCGTTGCCGCCGCCGCCGGCCCTACCCTTTCGGTCGCCGGGCTCAACCGACTGTTTCCCCTCACCCCCCTGTCGCCGAAAATCGGCGAACGGTGTACGAATCAAACGATTATTTCACGTCAAACGTGAACCGTTTGATTCGCACACCGTTCGCCGGTTTCCGACGATGGGGGTGAAGGGAAACGGTCGGCTGAGCTCGACGACCGAAAGGGTAGGGCCAGCGACGACGGCCGGCGGAGACAACGGTGAGGAGTTGGGGATTTTGAATTTAGGGGGTTTAGGGACTAATTTGAATGATTTTAGAAATTTTAGGTTTTTTTAAAAAAAATTAATTTTTAATTTTTAAAAAAATTAAAAATTGTTATTTTATGCCACGTGTCGTGTTTTAAATGGTTAACGAGTTTTTTAAACAGTCGGGCACCTAAAATTCTAACTTTGGAAACTTTAGGCACCTAAAGTTCAAAAATGGTATACTTTGGGCACCTAAAGTTCATTTAAGCCTTTTATTAACGAGAAAATACCTAAAATTATAATAAGGGTTTACAAACTACCATTGTAAACTAAATACATAATTTAGACATTCTCCTAAAACTAGCCACTTTAGACCAGACATGAACCATACATGAAAAGGTTATAAACTCATCCAAATACTCGGTCAAAAATATATATGAAAGCTGACTGCATCGGCAAAACGAACCATAAAAGGGGATGAAGCTATTGATAGACCACCGAGAAAACGCAAATCAGAGCCGAGCACCGTGAGAAACTCTTCACAAGTGCAAACCGCGTACCCAAATTTAAACCGAAGGTCCAGAGCAGAGAAAATCAGCAGGTAAAAATAAGCGTCATCTTGATTAGTCGTGGCGTCGTCAAATCCGACCCTGATAAAAACATAAAATAAAGAACGGCCAAAACGACCGAAGGAGTAGAAGAAAACATGCCAAAAGACATAGATAAACATGCCATAAATATAGAAAAACCGTGTCACTAAAACAAGATTATTTTATTAAAAAATTAAAAAATAAAAATAGATTAGGCGGCCGATAACCAGCAGTAAAACCGGTGTCGACACTGGTTACAAAACAAAACTTAAGACACTAAGGGAAAGAATTGCCGAGCGGCTGGAGAAAAGATTAGAAAAAAAAATTGGAGAGCGACTAGGAAAATTTTTGGAGTATAATAGGTAATAAGTTTTTTTGGATAAATACTGCTTCTACTTCTACCTAGAGGGGGAAGGGGGAGACTCTAGGGGAAGGGATGCTCCTGTTGGGTCTTGAACTGGGGATCTAAGGGAAGGGGATGGGAGCAGATGAGCGGCTCTGACCAACCGACCATCAACGCTTGCTCTAATAGGTAATAAGTTAAATATATGGAAAATTTAAAAAATCATAAAAGACTTTGAGAATTAAAAAAAAAACTCTTAAGTTTTAAATATCACAAGTTAAAAATATATGTATCATATTCTCATATAATAAAGGTTTTATGATTTTAAAGTTTTTAATATTTAACATGCACTATGTACCACTCGGCACATTTCTAGAGTTTCACGTGGAATTTTTATAATAAAAAATATTTAGACAAGTTGTGTGAAATGTAATTTATACGAGCTCGGTAAATTTTCTGAACAAAACTGACATTCATTCACAAACAAGACAGATATACAACAGTGAGAAGAGAATGGTTATGGATTTAGATTTTATGGTTTGAGTTTAAAATATATAATTTAAACGAGAATGATTGTGAATTTTTTTTATATAGATTGTGTATCGAAATATAATTTATAAAAAATAGATTGTGTCGTGACCATTTTTGAAATCGGGTGTGAAAAATAACCTAACGATAAAATCTTTTAGAAAATTGGGATTTTCTGGCCATTTTTAATTTATCCATGAAAATTTAGGGTTTTTCATATTAAAACGGATTTTCCTTTATTATATTTAGAAAAATGTTTGGAGCCGAGATTTTGTCTTAAAAACCGATCACTTTGGAATGATTAGACCAAACGGACCTTAATTTTACGTGGCAAAACAAACCAGAGATTTTATCTTATTAAAAAATTGGGAAATTCCGAGATTAAAAGCAGTTAGGTGGTTGCATTTTTAAAAATGAATTTCCAACATAAAAGATTTTAAATGAATGATTTTATTGTCTTGTTAATTTTAAGTACAAATCCTAAAAAGCATCTAATCAATTAGTTATTTAAAACTTAATTTTAACGTTTATGAGAAAATTTTGGCATTCCTTAAATTAATCAATAATTATTTGAATTTAATTTATCCATAATTATTAATTGATTTAAGGTGTATTTAGTTGTCTAACAAATATTCTATATGCTTGATTTGAAAATATGCATCAAATATATAATTAAAGCAATTAATTAAAGAAAACAAATAAAATAAATGGCTAAATTAAAAGAAATTGAAAACTAAAACGGATTTTATTAATAAGGGACTAAAATGAGAGATTTACAAAATTAAATGCCCAATTACAAACCACAGTGACCCAATTGTACAGAATGTAAACCTAAGGGGAACAATTAAAAGGGAGCGGGGACTAAAATGAACTAACTACAAAACCTAAGAGTAAATTTAAGAGGAGTTAGGGACCCAATTGAATGAATTCAGAATTTTGGGCCAAAACCAAAGGCAGCCCGTATTAAAGTACGTGAATCCTGGGACCTGACCTGACCTAGCTCGCAGATCCCCTTTAACCCGGTGCAAAAACGGCACCGGTATGACTCGAGTATATTTACCCTAAACCGAGTCTAACTCGGTCATAATTCCCTCTCACCCTCTCTCTCTTCATTCTCCCTCTCTTCATTCTCTCTTAACACTAACAACCCCAGCCTAGAAAAACAGATCCAAATGGATCAAAATCCTATGTTTTCGGATAAAGTTCATATGTGTTCTTCAAGAACCGGATGAACTTCAAACTTTTCGGTCAAAGTTCATCATTCCCTCCGCCGCTCAATCTTGAGCCACCGTTCTCCGATCGCCGTCCAGTGTTCATCGGCAACCTGGATTCGAATCCCGGGCGCCAATGGCGACACCGGCCGCCGCAAGGTGACTTCCAGCCGCCGTCCTCCGCCGTAGCCAAAACCCAAATTTGATCGTAAACCTAGATTTAATCCTCGTTTCAACAGAAAACGCCCGTTCTTCCCAACCTAGGTCAATATCTACCCAAACCGAGCCATCTTTAACTCCGACCACTCTTCACCAACTTCGACGATCGCTCTCTTTTTCATGTTCCTATTTTACTCGTTATTTCAGTTTTATAAAACTGACAAATTTGCTTATCTTTTTGCAAAAAAACAAATCGGAAAGGGATGTACCTTCTTGTAAACCGACCGTTCGAGTAGCTAACGTCTTTTGGTTGTAGATGGTTCAACTCCTGGTAAACCCTCTCTCTCTTCCATTATTACTATTATATTTATTAGTTTATTATTATTTTAATGATTATTATTAATGAATCTGACACTTTCTTTTTCTTGTATTTATAAGGGGTTGACCGTTGACGTCACCAATATGCCAACTAGATCCAGATCAAGGAAAAAAAACCATAATCCATGTGAAACTCTTTTGGCCAATCCACAGCTGCCACGTGTCATTTCTAATTAGAATTTGGGCGAGAAAATGAATATCAGATTGGGTTTGTGTTTGTTGGGCTGGCAATGGGTTGTAAATGAGCTGTAATTGGGCGGGAAACACAATGTATATGGGCTTTCATATTTGAATTTTGGGTTAAAAGGATTTCATAATGTAATTTGGACAATATTATATGGACCGTTTTATTTATTTATGGACTAACATAATACATATTTATATTTATTATTTATTATTTGTTTATTCGCCCGGTCAAAATTCGGGTATGACAACTGCCCCTATTTGCTTATTGTTGTAGAACAGGAAGTGGGCAAAGACCGAAAAGACAGATTTTTTCCGAATCCATTGGCCGTCTTCTAAACTACTGAAGTTTGAAGCTGTTCTTCTCATTATGAAATTCTTCAAACTTCTATCAAATTGTGGAATCTGAAGTTGTTCTTCTTATTACGAAATTCTTCATTTTCTAAAGTCTGACATCATTCCTTGAAATTTTTCCCTTTCTGAGGTTTGAAGATGTTGTTCTTATTATGAAATTTTTCATTCCTCTCTATATTTCTGTAAATGCATTGAATAAGTAAGCTCTTCTTATTAGGAACTTCCTCATTCTTTAAAATGGTGAACTCTTCTCATTAGGAGCTATTCTTTCTTCATCAGACGAGTTCTTCTCATTAGGAACTCTGTGGTGAATTCTTCTCATTAGGAATTCCTCATTTTTTGCTGGACGAATTCTTCTCATTAGGAATTCTGGAGCAAACTCTTCTCATTATGAGTTCTTCATTCTTTGCTGGGCGAATTATTCTCATTAGGAATTCTGGAGCGAACTCTTCTCATTATGAGTTCCTCATTCTTTGCTAGTTGAACTCTTCTCATTAGGAGCTCTGGAGCGAACTCTTCTCATTAGGAGTTCTTCATTCTTTGTTGGACGAACTCTTTTCATTAGGAGCTCTGGAGCGAACTCTTCTTATTAAGAGTTCTTCATTCTTTGCTAGCAAGTTCTTCTTATTATGAACTTTGGATTCTTTGCTGGTTGAGCTCTTCTTATTTGGAACTCTAGATTCTAGAAGTGTTGATTCTTCACTCCTCTGGGGAATAATCCTGCAAAAAGAAACATCATCAATTAATTCAAATTTAATATCATGAAATATTCAATTTCTCGCTTGAAGTACTAAGTTCTTTTATGTTAATGATTTTCTATCTCAGGTATCTTGATCTTTCTATCTGAAGCTCATATGGGATCTCATCTCTTGTTTCTCTTTCTCTACTGATCAATTTTCTTCTATGCCTGCAAAAGTCAAATTTATCATTAATCTTCCAACATTAATTGTAAAATGTACAATTTGGGTACATCATTAAGAAACTTCAAGTGCTTCAACAGGAGATGCTGGAACTACGAATCTTCCTCGTTTAAGCCTGAAGTTGGTCTATCTTGCTTTCTAAACTGGCAACTTGAGTCATTTTTGTCTTTCTTTCTCTTTTTCTTCTTTTCTCTTTCTTCTTTTTATTTTTTTCTTTTCTCTTTTTCTTTCTTTCTTTATTTTTCACATTCTTTTCTTTTTTATTTTTTCTCTTGTTTCATTTTTCTCTTTTTTGTTTAACAATCTGCTTCAAGCTTGATGTCTTCCAATAACATGCTTCACCATCTTATTTTGACGATCCTTAAAAAGTACTCGTCATTTTTGAAAGTGTCAACTCAACGGTCTTAACATCATGCTTGTAGGGCTTAATGATGACTTGAAGAACTTAGGGTCGTAATGCATTTCCTTTCCCATACAAAGGATCAGAGCTTTTGCTGAAATCTACTCTTCACATCTTGTTGAATATGGCTCTACAAATATCATGTCATATTGAATCCTGCTTCTGTGAACGACATTATTTGTTGAAATATGTCTTTGTTTGAATCTATCTCTACAAACAGAGCCTCTTGTTAAAATCTGCCTTTTCAAACAAAATATCTGTTGAAATTCATCTCTGCAAGTAGAATATCTTACTGAAATCTCTCTATAAGCGAAACTTTTATTGAAATTCGCTTCTGCAAACGGAATCTTTTAAAAAATTCGCCTCTTCAAACAAACTGTCTTACTAAAATCCACTTCTGTAAGCGGGATATTTGTGGAAATACGCCTCTATAAGCGGGATATTTTGACATTCGTCTTTGCAAATGGAATATCTAGAGATCTATATCTACAAACAGAAAAATCATGAATTAATATATTTACTTTCTCACGAACATGACTAAAACCTTTGCTAGATCTATTTCTCTAAGATCTATGCTAGCTCGTTGTTGAATTTTCTCCTCTGAGATTTCTGTTCATTCCTTGCTGGATCTTCCTCTTCAAGATTCTTATTCATTCTAGCTGAATTTTTCCTTCGAGATCTCTACTCATTCCTTGTCGGATCTTCCCCTTTCATATATTTATTCATTCCTAACTGGATCTTTTTCTCAAAGATCTTTGCTCGTTCTTGCTTAGATCTACCTTTTCAAGATCTTTTTTCTTAACTGGATTATTTTCTCTGAAATCTCTGCTCATTCTTGCTTGAATCTACTTCTTCTGAATCTTTATTTATTCCTAACTGGATCTATTTCTCCAAGATCTTTGCTCGTTTCTACTTAGATCGACTTCTTCGAGGCTATAAATTGACTTTCATCTTTCCTTGATTGAATTTGCAAATTTCTGCCAATGTATGCAAAAATGCTTTGAATGTATGAATTAGCATGCTCCTACTTATGGATGCCTGAAGATATGATGTATGAATGATGTCAATTGAGGACCACTTAGGCAAACTTTCATCTGCTGGGGAGCTCCAAATTTCTTCCCTTCGACTTTCATTAAAACTTTTTCTACCAGCAGCGTAACCCATCTCACACTTAGGTTCAATCTTCAGGATCTCTGCATCTTTTGCTCTAAAGCGCCTTTTCGGGTTTTCACTTTAGTTTTTCCTCTTTTTCTTCTCAAGGCGCCCTTTTGGGTTTTCACCTCGGTTTTCCCCTATTTTTCTTCTTTTTCTCTTCTTCTTTTTTTTCCAACCATTTTTCGCTCTGATGGAACTTCCTTTCCTTTATGGATCAAGCACATAAACCCTTTTTTGCAGTATTTCACCATGTATTTCTCACAATTTGAATACTGAGATCATTTTTTTCTTAAAAAACCGCTCTTGCTATATCTTCATTCAACTTCTTTGAAAAAATTCTTTCTCATAACTCTAAAAGCGGTAATGATTCACTGTTGTTCTAGCTTGCAGATCTTGTTTACCAGCATGTGATGTTTTGTAAGGTTCTTTTTGCAACATTGCCCCACTCCAGCTTGACTTTAACTACTATATTTGTTCTCATTCGCCTCACTTTCTTACTTTTGAATAGCAAAAACCTTCAACGGATTGATCTGACTGCATCTTTACTCCCAAAAGATGGCCATGCTATCTCTTTTTGCCCCAAAATTACTAGTGTCATTTATTACAGCTTTTATTTGAATGTTACTGCCACTCGGACTTGTGTCTTTTCCTCGTTATACTTTCCATCATTAAACAAGTATCGAGGCCACTTCCTATTATGCCTGCACTTAAAGGATTAGTACATCATAATAATACCCACGAAATCCTTTACTTTTCTTGTATCTAATCAATTTATCTGCAAGATGCTTGTTGAAAAGATAAGTGAAAGGCTCATAATATTATTTTACTAGATTTGAGAAATTGGAATAATTTGATAAGTCATGGCAAACACAAGAAAACAAAAATAAGGATTAGGCCCTCTAAATATTAAGTGCAACAGAACCTTCGAATCAAACTGCAAAGATCAACTCCAATGTGACCTCTTCTAAGATATCAAACTTCTGGGAGAAACATTTATCGTATACCTAATTCTATCACATTTAAGGTGGCACTCTTTATCTCACTAACTCACCATAGCCCAATCCTTCCCTATTTTCTGATCTCGATCAAGCATTAGAAGTCTGGAAGTCCTTGAAGAAAGGTTAACCCTAATAAGCGGGATGTATTCTGAAGACAAACTCAACTTGCTCCAATACCGCATATGGTCAAAATGGTCTTTTGAGGCTTGTAATGTAGGCTATGGTTCACGGCTGCCAAAGAAAATGATATGTAGGCTCAAATAAATACTCAAGGGTGATGAAACCAAGGATCATTTCTTCCAGTGAAATATCATTTTTACACTGATCTAAATATGATCGGATGAAATACTCTTTTGTTTTCTTCTTTTTTTTCCTTCTTTTCTTTTCTTTCTTCTTTTTTTGGATCACTCTAGACTGCCCATTTCTGGGTTTTCACCCTGCAGTTCATTTCCTTTCCCTGAAATCAATCTTCCATTGTTCCTTTAGATAGAGACTTGTTTGAATGAAAGATCTTACATATATGTATTACTTTCTTTTGCACTTTCAAATTTTTTGCTTTCTTTGCTTTAACTTGATTCAATTGACTTTTTTTAACACAAACTTCCATTTTTTCTTTTCTTTTTTCTTTTTTTTCTTTTTTGATTGAATTCAGAGTATTCTTTTTCATTTATCCTGCCTTTTTGACTTATGTGCTTGATATATTCACTTTCATTTTTTTCGCCCTTGATTCACAAGACATTATTATCATGGCATGATCAAAACCGAACATCTTTCTCTTGTAAACAAACTTTCATCCTCTTTGCCCCCAATGTAGGGGTGATCCTTGGTTTGGGTTGAACCGAAAGAAAATTCTCAGGCTCAAATGGGACAACAAATGATATTTTCCTTTTTTTTTCTTTGTGAAGGGATATGAAGGAATGCCAAATATCCTTCTATACTTGGATATCTTCGAAGAAAAGCTGTCTTTAGGTGGATGATGTTTTGGGTTATCACTTCATTCAAAGACCTTAGCCAACAATGCTTGAGAGGCAATTCACTCAAAATTTGTATTTGGGATTTCCCGTGATTCCTGAACACTCATTAATGTCTTTCTATTAGCCTAAATAAAATAGAAGAGAGTCACATTTCTGAAGTTGATCTCTGAGTTTGATTCAAGGTCACTCTTACGATCAACATCTGAGGACCTGAGGGAAAATGTTAGTGAAGATATATACATATATGTATGGGTGAACAAAAACTAGCCCATAACAAAGAAGGAATAAAATATTAAAGAATCAAAAAATGTAAAGTGTTTGCCATTTGAGAAAAATACATAAGAAACAAGCATCATAGGCAAATAAATTGAAATAGCCTCCCTTACAAAGGACCCTCAATGCTCGCGGGCAAAAGCGATTGGGATAATTCAGGGCATTACTCCGCAACGGTCTTAAAATTACAGACAGATCTCTCATGGTTCACTGCTGACCATTAGTCAAGGAATACCTGAGTTAATTTTGGTCACTCCACTTCTATCATCAATTCTTTATTTTCTTCACCACTGCAAAGACATGCCCATTCTTGTTCATGCTCTGATGCTCTCATTCTTTTTGAACAGATTTTTAATTCTTCCATGATCAAATTCCTCAATGATGCTCCACTGATTTCTCTCCATATTAAGTTTGCCCCCTTTATTATTTAGGGCGAATAAATACTCCATGTCCTTGGACATTTTAAGTTCTTGAACTTTCATCAAGTTCATCTTTAATTTTACAGAACCTCTAGAACTTTGTGGGAAAACTTGCTAAACCCTTGAACTGGTTGATATATCAACTGAAGATGATTGCTCCATACTCAGTCATATCCTCCCCGTGAGTGGTCGAACATTTGCAACCATGACATTTCATTTTGAAATCATCTTTGAAGCCATACAAGAGAATCTTTGGGCATGAAGTAACAAAGTTGATTTCATATACTACTTCAGAGATCATTCTTGCAAGTTGTACCACTTGATGCATAGATGTGAACGAGACAGGCTTTAAAACTCCAATCAATCTTGAAAGCATTCATTATGGATCTCTGACGAACCGACTTCTTGATTTCCTCCATTAAGAGCCTACACTTCTTGGTAGCACATCTTGGTTCCCCATGCGAAACTTGCAAATATTATCGGGATCATAACTATGGGCAGATAGGCTTAACATCTTCTTTACCGGTCTAGGAGTAAAATAAGTCTGAAATGGCATTTTAAATATATCAAAATCTGCATTTGTCCGAAGAATCTTCCATGATAAACCTGGTGAATCAGTTGACCTTTTCTTCTTACGACCTCGGGGAGTCTGATCCTTGCTTTCATTCACTTCTTTCTCTTTTTTCATTTGACATTTTAGCACTTGTCTTCTGAGCAATCCAATTGTATTTTATCCAATTCTTAAATTACATATCTTAATAGCTGATCTTCAGTGTCAACTTCTAAAATCTTCTACTTCAGAAAGTTTTGAATTTACAACTTGAAAATGTAGCAATCTTCAATGTCTCAATCATAACTCACAATAGTCTTGATATTATAACAACTTGATTAATAGGGATCTGATTATTTCTCATGGTACAGCGAAGCATTGAGCAGTTTGAAATATATCTCTCAATAGAAACATAAATGAGATCCAGTTTAGATTTTAACTTTCCACTGGCAGGAGCATCTTGAGCATCTGATCTTGGAGCATTTTTTGGCATAGAAAATATTGCAGAAAAATGCCAAAATATTATTTAGAATCTAGCAAACCCCTGACTACAACGAGTTGTTCAAGAAAATTTGTCATAGCTTTTATCATTTTCTTTTTACCTTAACTGCTTTAGCAACTGCTAGTCTTCGATTGAACCAGACTCTTTTCTTTCTAAAAATAAATACCCAGTCCTAATGAGACCAAAAACTTCGGTGGGGGCACTATCTGAAAACGATTTTGTACAGAGCAGAGCTACAAATCTGAGTACGGCATTGGATAGGAATGATTCTCTCTTTTCTGACTGAACTCATCTATCTCTTTATCGTGTATCTGTATTCTGCTCCTCTTACAATCAATTCTTTTGTGAGCAAGCTTCAATCTTCTACGCTTTAAAGAAAAATTCTTCTGCCCCTCGTCTCTGTTGGGATCATTATGTCATCTAACTGTCACTGAACCATCAATCGGTAAGACTTTTGGCTAGACTCCAGAATCCTTTCTATGCTTGTCCACTGGGCTTCCTTTATTTTAGCATTTTTAACATCCACCAGTGCCTCTAAGTCAAGCACTCCACTGTTCTCTTCATGATCCCAAACTCAGACCTTCTAAATTCTTTACAGATGCACCCAGCTGTATTGATCCAAACTTACCTATCTTTCTTATTTGACTTTTTGTTTCCACCTCCCTCTCTCTTTTGACTTTTTTTACTTCTTTTTTTGACTTTTTTTACTTCTTTTTTTACTCTCTCTTTTTTTCATGAAGAGTCATTTCAGACTAAACCCTTATGCAAGATGAACTTACGCCTTGATCATCCATGTTGCTATTTTGTCTGGAATATTTTCTTTCTCAACTTATCTGACTCCAAGCAATGTGGTAGCTCATGTTTCTATCTTGTTCTCTCAGACTGATCAACTTTTGTCTCATTCGACCCAAGTGGTCCTCAACTACCTTTGTAACAGTTTAACCTTAATAAATATGTTATCCATACTTCTTTTGAGCAAGAATTTTAACTAGTGCAATGTTACTTTTAAAATAAAATGCAATATTTTAAACCAAAGTGCAATAAATTAAACAAAAATACCATTTTTTATTTTACATAATGCTTATATGATGTAATGCATGAATGCACGAGGTATCGATTTCAAGAACTAGTCATTAGAACAACACCCATTTAACTGAAAGGTTGAATACAGAAAAAAGGCAATATGTCACAACTCCAGCTCTTTTGGTTGATCACTTCGTTCAGCCTCTGAATCATCGTCTGTCCTAGCTCAGTGTCAACATCCAAATGTTGTTGTAAGTTCACGACTTTATCGAACAAAATCTGCACGTGTCAGACGATCTCCCGCACTAGACTCCTAAAGTTAATCATTTCATAACTCTGTTTCTGGACAACCTGAATTATTGCCTCGGCTTAATTTTCAATTATTTTATCCCTCATTGCGGTACCTCTTCTAACTGGTCTTTCAAATGTTGTACTGTATTTTCTGATTATGCCATTTTCCTCAGCTCCTCATTTTTATCAGCATTTTTCTTTCTTGTGGTATCTTTCGATAAATTTCATCATTTGTGAAACTTGGATATCGCCTCTGAGTTCAAAGCTTTTATTATTCCTTGAGTTATTACTTGTCAATAACAACCTCTGAATACCCCTTCAATTTATCTGTTATCTATCCTCTTTCTGGTTATCACTGTCTTTTCAGATATTGTGTCTCGTTTATCTCTGTATTTACCACCGACTCTATCTTGAAACTTGCGCTGTTGTTGAGCCTTGTAATAAACCTTGTTATTTTGACCCCTAGAACGGTGTAGCAAAACCTCGTATTTCTCTATTGTTATTGTCACATGTATATTCCTGAGAAGCAAACAATTATATTGGGCTTCATAAATAGGTCACAACTCTAAACAACTATTAATCCATTTGACTGTCTAGTTGCAATATTATAACCCATGAATCTTGCTGTAAATGACTCTTCATATTCCCCATCCTATGGTTCTCAAATTAACTGATTCTGGCAAAACTTCATTATGCTCTGAATTTTCTGGTACAACTTTACATTAATGACATCTGGCCTCCACGGATATTATCTCCGTTCTTGTATTGAGTCTTCTCGAATCGTGTCCAAAGTGACATATTGTCCCCCACTAGTCTATCGGACCCTTCAGCTCTTATGGCCACTGCCTACTCGACTAATTCTCGAACCGATACCTCCCATGAATGCAATGTAATGCAACATTTATCGAATAAAACACACCCATAAAAAAACAAAAGAAAAAATTGTGTCAGTATGGTGAATTAATATTGTAAGCAAAAATAATTTTTACAGGAAAAGAAAAAATTATTGCGTAAAATTAACCAGAGAATAGATTATTTTGCACACAAAAATAACCAGAGAAGTAAATTTAAATCAACAACACCCTATCCTAGGTCTCTGTCTGGCTCTAGTGGGGTAGGCTTCTATTACAACATGTGAGTTTCGATCTAGACTCTGAGTACCCAAACTGTCGTTACTGGACTAGTAAAATATTGATTTGGGAGTATACGGTCCCTTATAGCGGAGGCATAACCTCACAGTGTATAAGGTTGGTATACCGGAGGGAGGACAAAAATCCAATCACGGAGCTGAATAACTCACGTAGGATCATGCCTCACAACCACTTAAAGGTAAAAAGCCAGGGTAGAAGGCTTATGCATGTATGCCAATTTATATCACACAGAAAAAAAAACTATCCGCATTTTTCCAGAAAATTCATCCAATAATTATGGAAAAATTAAATTCAAATTACTGTCCAAAATGCCAAAATGCCACGCAAAATTAATTGGCCTGACTCTCATTTTTTTTAAAAGTCTCCCTAGCGGAGTCGCCAAGCTGTCGCGACCATTTTTGAAATCGAGTGTCAAAAATAGCCTGACGATAAAATCTTTTAGAAAATTGGAGTTTTCTGGCCATTTTTAATTTATCCATGAAAATTTAGGGTTTTTATATTAAATCAGATTTTCCTTTATTATCTTTAGAAAAATGTTTGGAGTCACCACCGATCACTTCGAGGTAGACCGGACACCGGAAAACAAACCAGAGATTCTGTCTTAAAAATTGGGTTCGGGAGTCGGTTACGTGTGGGTAAGGATTAGCACCCCACAAATGCCCGTTATCGGTACCTTAATTTTACGTGGCATTTCGAATAATTATTTGAATTTAATTTATCCATAATTATTAATTGATTTAAATTCCGAATGCAGATATCTTTTATAAGGAAATCCATTTTATTTGAATACGAGATTAAAAGCACCCCGTTAGGTGGCACCCCCATTCATACTTAAAAATGAATTTCCAACATAAAAGGTTTTAAATGAATGTCATTTTATTGTCTTGTTAATTTTAAGTACTCATCCTAAAAGGCTCTAATCAATTAATTATTTAAAACTATGAATATTAATTAATTTAATGGCTTTTATGAGAAAATGTCAATTGCTTGAACACCTTTCATATATGTAAAGCCCTTAAATTAATCATATTCCTAATTAATTAATCTTTCTAATTAATTAAAGTTCTAGTCCTAATTAAGGCTCTAACAATTTATTATTCAATGTTATAGGTGAAAATATATATCGAATATACACCTTTGTGACCAAGGCTGAGACAACACCCCATTGTAAACAATGGAACACCATCCAAATTTGAACCTCAAAGATTTTATTCGATGTACATTTTATTAACTACAATATATTCTAATTAATTATTTGATTTTAACTAAAAAACTAAATTAATAATCAAATTTAAGTAAAATATATATTAAATATGATTTAAAGAAATCCATGTGATAACACTCCATTGTAAACAATGGAACACCATCCAAATTGGATTCTAAAATTATATTTAATATATATCTAATTACTATAATTATCTACCCTATTTAGTTATTGAACTCTCATTAGAGAACCTAAAACTAAAGGCTCTAGCAATTATTAAATCTAGGTGTATTTAGTTGTCTAACAAATATTCTATATGCTTGATTTGAAAATATGCATCAAATATATAATTAAAGCAATTAATTAAAGAAAACAAATAAAATAAATGACTATATTAAAAGAAATTGAAAACTAAAACGGATTTTATTAATAAGGGACTAAAATGAGAGATTTAAAAAATTAAATGCCCAATTACAAATCGCAGTGACCCAATTGTACAGAATGCAAACCTAAGGGGAACAATTAAAAGGGAGTGGGGGACTAAAATGAACTAACTACAAAACCTGAGAGTCAATTTAAGAGGAGTTAGGGACCGAATTGAATGAATTCAGAATTTTGGGCAAAAACCAAAGGCAGCCCGTATTAAAGTACCTAGATCCTAGGACCCGACCCGACCTAGCTCGCGGATCCCCTTTAACCCGGTGCCAAAATGGCACCAGTTTGACTCGAGTATATTTACCCTAAACCGAGTCTAACTCGATCATAATTTCTTCTCATCATCTCTCTCTTCATTCTCTCTCTCCCCATTCTCTCTTAACATAAACAACCTCAGCCCAGAAAAACAGATCCAAATAGATCAAAATCCCATGTTTTCGGATGAAGTTCATCCGTGTTCTTCAAGAAACGGATGAACTTTAAACTTTCCGGTCAAAGTCTGACGTTCCCTCCGCTCTTGAGCCACCGTTCTTTGATCACCGTCCAGTGTTCGTCGACAATCGGGATTCGAATCCCGGCCGCCACGAGGCGACTTCCGGCCGTCGTCCTCTACCATAGCCAAAACCCAAATTTGATCCTAAACCTATATCTAATCCATGTTTCAACAGAAAAGCCTGTTCTTCCCAACCTAGGTCTAGATCTACCAAAACCGAGCCCTCTTCAACTCCGGCCACTCTTCACCAACTTCGGCAATCGCTCTCTTTTTCATGTTCCTATTTTACTCCTCATTTCAGTTTTATAAAACTAACAAATTTGCTTATCTTTTTGCAGAAAAAACAAATCGGAAAATGATGTACCTTCTTGTTAACCGGCAGCGGTCGTGCTTCCACGATGACAGTTTGTTTTCCAGCGGCGATTTGAACTTTCGGTGACGGTTCGAGTAGCTAACGTCTTTTGGTTGCAGATGGTTCAACTCCTGGTAAACCCTCTATCTCTTCCATTATTCCTATTATATTTATTAGCTTATTATTATTTTTTAATGATTATTATTAATGAATCTGACACTTTCTCTTTCTTGTATTTATAGGGGGTTGACCGCTGACGTCACCAATACGCCAACTGGATCCAGATCAAGGTAGAAAAACCATAATCCATGTGAAACTCTTTTGGACAATCCACAGCTGCCACGTGTCCTTTCTAATTAGAATTTGGGCGGGAAAATGAATATCAGATTGGGTTTGTGTTTGTTGGGCTGGCAATGGGTTGTAAATGAGCTGTAATTGGGCAGGAAACACAATGTATATGGGCTTTCGAATTTGAATTTCGGGCTTCGGGATTTCGAAATGTAATTTGGACACTATTATATGGACTATTTTATTTATTTATGGACTAACATAATACATATTTATATTTATTATTTATTTATTTATTCGCCCGGTCAAAATTCGGGTATGACAGATTGGGTAACATCTAACATATATCATGGTTGGAAAATCCAAAGGTTATATTGAACTAAAAATTCTTCAAATACCAACGTGATAATAAGGTACAACTTCAGAAGTTAAAATATCATTTTATGTTTTTTAAAACTTCAGAAGTTAAAATACTTTAAGGACAAATCTAAAAATCAAAATACAGTTTAAGGGTCGTTTTACTAATAAAACCTTTTCATATTTTATGAGATTGTGTGTATATAATAAAGTTCTACTCATAGCATTTGATCTAAACACTATATTACAAAAATCAATAAATAAATCTTCAAAATCTTTTTTTTTCTTGAAACCTAATCATACCATTGAGTTTTTATTTATACATTTATTAATTTTATTTATTAAACTAGATAGTGTCATATTCATAAAATAAAGGTGTGGGGATTTTTGCTTCCATTTATGTAAATGCCATTGAGCTCGACTTAGCTATGATGTTCGAGCTCGAATCCAAATTTAATTTGAATTTATTTAAAATAAAGATAAATTTGTTTAAACTTTGATTAAGTTTGTTTACTTACTAAAAATGGTTTTAATTCTAATGTTCAATTTCAATTTTGTATGTTTAAAATGGATTTTCTATTCTCTCTCTAAATGTTAGATTTGAGTTGTTCATTTAGCAAATATGTGTATCTTTGTAATTTGATCCACGTGTTTTAAATTCACTATACATCAGGTTTGAGTTGGTATTCAATGCTTGAGTTATATTTTTTATATATAATATGCATATAAAATTACACAATTCTTTCCTTTATATTTTTTTATTTTTTACTCTGTATCTGCAACTTTTTTCTTTGTTTTTCATTTTTATATGACGGGCGGCGACACTAATTTTTGTGTTGGTTGCCGACCGCCGATAATCTTTTCTTTTATTTCGTTTTATATTTTAAAAATTTTAAATTTAATAAATATGTCCTTGTGACACGCTCTTTTTTACTTTTAGTACATATACTCTACCTTTTGGCACGTTTTTCTTCTCTTAATCAATCATTTGGCCGCTTCTTTTTCATTTGTTTTTGTATCAGGGTTGGATTTGACGTTGCCACGATTGATCAAGATGGCCTCGAACTGAATTTGGATACGAGCTCACAATCGCCTCTTGTTCGCGATTGAGTTGTGGTAATGATCATGTGCTGTCAACGTGCCTTATTACTCTAATATGCATTTTTTAATATTGTTTGTTGTTGGGTTTTACCTTTCATCGTCGACCTTTGGTGATGTTTGTATCTTTTTTTTGAGCCCTTGAGTTAGGGTTTTCTCTTTTCTTTGTACGGTCTTGTTTATGATCTAGAGACGTTAATTTTTGTGTTTTTAGGAATATGTTCGGATCAAGTTTATTTACGTAAGTCGTAAACTCTCATTGTATTTTTGGATTTCCCTCATTTAATAAAACTAACATGCTCATATTAAAAAATTACACAATTATTTCCATTTAAATTATAAAATCTAAATCCCTACTCCTAAAAACTTAAATCTTAAACTCTAAATCCTAAACTATAAATTTTAATACTAAATTCTAAACACCACAATCTAAATCTCTAAACCCCAAATTAAATCACATATACCCTAAAATTGACAAATTTGTGTAAAGTTTAAGCTTGTGTATCAATATTTCCTTTTTGAGAATTCAATTAGAAGATTCCGAAATTCAAAGGTCGATTTAAAATCACGATCATAGTTGGAGGACTTCCTTCGAAATTTACTCAAAACTTAAATTTCAACATTTCGTACACGCTTCTCCACAAAAACCTTGTATAAAAACAGTGAACGCCCACCGTTCTGTCTGTTTACATATCTCTCAATTCTTTTTCTCAACATTTTTTTATTTCCCGCAAACGTCACGACCGGGCCCCGGCAGGCGGCAGCCGTTCATTTTTCACCTCACAAAATACACCGAGCTGACCCGTAGTCCGCACCGCGCGTTCCTTTCTTAACCTGCGCCGCGAAACTCAATCACCAGGTCTTAGTTCTGCGATGCTCCGATGGTGCGCATGGAGATAACCTACGCATCGCCCAGTTCCCTCGACTTGCTTCGCTCTTCCCCGACCGCTTCTTCCGGATCCACCATGCCGGTTCGGCCCGTTAAAATCATCCCGCTCCAGCACCCCGACACGACGTCGTATGGAAGTCCCGGTGGCTTCGGCAATTCTCCGTCTTCGTTTCGGTCTAACTCCCTGTTTTCTGGAGTCCGGAGGAAGATCAAACTGATGACGTTTATCGATTGGATCGAGATGTTCCTTCCTTGTTGCCGTTGGATTCGGACGTACAGATGGCATTAATATTTCCAGGTTGATCTCATGGCCGGTACCACCGTCGGTATCATGCTTGTTCCTCAGGTGATTCCTTCACTCTACCCTTCTAAACAAAATTTAAAAAAGTCGGATTAAAAAAACGTTTTTATTCGTTTGGTTACTGCGAAAATGAAACGGAAAATGCAGGAAAACACAAGGAAAACGGAATTCTCGCCTTTGATATAGCTTACTTTTTTCCCGTTCTGTCAACTTAGATTACTATAACGAACTTTTCTTTGGATTTTTCTTCCGGTTAACGAACTTTAATTTTTTTTTTGGAGGAAAACAAAACCTTACAATTACATCACCACCATCGTCGTCATTATCATCATTATTTTTATTATTATTTGAAGCTAAACGGAGGTTTAAATTCTGCTTGTTTGCTGAGAAAATAAGGACAAAGAAATGAAACGAATAGAAGGATAAAAGAAAATAGTACAATATTAATACTGTTGTAATATAGTATATATATTGAATTTAGATCGTTTTCTTCGAAAAAAATAACAGATAAGCGTGAACGATCTTTAATTCTTTGTGGATTTCTATTTTATTTTATTTTATTTTTTATTTTCCCGTTATTTACTCGGCATCCAAACAGATTTGCCAGGTTTGAGTTTACCGTTCCATTTTATTTAAATTCTGCTTATCTCATGCGCATATGGTTCTTAGATTTGATCCCGTCGTCAAATAAGAGCAAATCACAGATTTATAGTTTCTGATTGGTTCAATTGATTGATTAGATCTTTGGAAATAATTTACAATCACAGATTTTATGTTTCTGATTGGTGAATAGTTTGATTGGTTAAAGTAGAATTAAGATTTATATCAATCACTGTTTTGGCTTTTTCTTAAAATTACCAAAGTGACCAAAGCAGAAGGATCAGATTCCGGTTTCGCTGGATTTGTCTGTTCTCTTACTTTTGGGTAGTGACAGAAGCATTGAATTCTGCCCGTTTAAAAGTCATTGCTTTGGTTATGTACCTGAATTAGGTGTGACTATTTGATCGAGTCAAATTGAGTCGAGTAATTTTTTTTGAGTTAGTCATTTGAAGAATAATTCAAATTTTATTTGAATTTGTTTTAGTCTGAGTTTATGAAATTCGAGTTGAATCAAGTTGAGTTGTTCGAGTTTTTATTCAAATTTAATTGTATATATTTATAATGTTATGATACTAATTTGTTCTAATTTAAAGGACTTCCTATAACAATATACAATATACATATATATATTTCTTCATATGCAATATATAAAATTTTAGGTAGACTTAAGGATTTGGTTATGTAATTGGAATTAGGTGTGAGTATTTGATCGAGTTAAGTTGAGTGTAATTTTTTGAGTTAGTCATTTGACGAGTACTATTTTATAACTCAAACTTTATTTGAATTTTTTTAGTCGAGTTTATGAATTCGAGTTGAATCAAGTTGAGTTGTTTGAGTTTCTGTTCAAATTTAATAGTATATATTTACAATGTTATGATACTAATTTGTTTCAATTTAAACGACTTTCTATAATAATAGACAATATGCATATATATATATATATATATATATCATACTAATGAGTAAGGAAACGATGTTGGCCCTATAAATATAAATTGGTGTGCTATGGGAAAACTTGCCTTAAACTAATGAGTAAGGAAAACAAAGCGAGCGGAGAGAGCTGCTCGCCGCTCCCACACCTTTAAGATGCGCAAGAATTTGTGGAGGGGGTTGTAGGCTGGCTGAGGTTGACGCTGCGCTTATGAGCAGAACTCGCTCGTGCGGGCCTCCCAAAATATTGGCCTCACAATTTCTAGCCTAAATTTCCTGTTGAAATAACATAATGCCATCTTTTGATTTAGTTGTAGTTTTAATATTTCTGGATTTTCTTATAATTAATAATAATTTATCTTATTACTGATTAATTTTTATTTTTATTTATATTTTATATACTGGAGAAAAAAAGCTTTTACAAACGTTTTGGGGATTAGTAATGTGGTTAATAAGTTAGGTTTCAATTAATTAATTATATATTTTAATCACTAAATTTTATTTATTTTGCTATTTTATTCATTGAAATAGATTTACCAGGGGAAATTCGAAATTTCATTTGTTTTGATAAATTAAACGATTCAAGTGTTAAAAAGGTTTTAAAACACTCAAATTTTAAAAAATCGTAAAATGATGAGTTAACTCGTCAAAAAAAAGAGTTTAAAGAATGGGTAAAATTTTGATACACATGCTGTGTAAAACTAATTTTATACAAGTCTGTGTATTTACACTATAAAAACTTAAATCCTAAATTCTTAACCCTAAAAACTAAACCCTAAACCTTAAACTCTATACACTAAATTCTAAACACTAACCTTAAATTCTAAATCATACAACTTAACCCCCTAAACTTTAAACTCTAAACTAAAACCCTAACCCCTAAAATTAAAAGGCATGTATAAAGCAAAGTTTACACGGCTTGTGTATCAAAGTTTTTTCCTTAAAGAACTGATAAATAGAATATAATAGTGCATTCAAGGTATAATGTTAAAAAAATATCCTCTAACGTTTTGAGTAAATTATCACTTTAGTTCATATTTATTTTTGAAATAATTTAACACTCAACGTTTTATTTTAGTTCAAGAACGATAAACAACTTTAAATAATTTTACAGAATAATACGTTAGAAGAAAAAAATATTTTATACAATTTTATAAAATTATTTTTTAATTAATGTGTTATTTTGTAAAGTCAACATATTTGTCTATATGATATTATTGTCGCAACGTACGCTGCCATGTTGATTTGTCATATCATTTAAACTCATTTACCATTAGTTGACTAATAATTTTCATCAGAAAATGATAATTTTAACCCAAAATAAAATATTAAAAATTAAATTGCTTCAAAAAATAAAAAAAAATAAAATAACAATTTAATCCATATTTTATAAAAATTTATTTAATTAAAATATTTAAAAATTTTAATTTTTATATTTTAATTTTATTATCACAAATAAGATAATAACATACCATTTTATTAGGATATTAATTTATTAAAAATTATCACATCAAACTTTCGTCAGCTTAATAATAAAAATTAACGGTTCAATTACCAAAACATAATAAATCATAACATTAAGGATCAAAACAATTATTTTTTCAAAGTTGATAGTCAAAAGTAAAACAAACCGTGAATAAAAGTTTCCTCAGATGTGATTTACCCAAAATTTAATATCTTCTACTTTTCAAAGGAAATCTCCAAAATGGAAATTATTTCTCTAATGATAAAAGAAAAAGACCATTAATTAATGGATAATTATTTTATACACAGATAATAAAAAAAACCACAAATATTTTAGATTTAGACTTTATGATTTTATTTTAGGGCTTAGAGGTTAGAGATTTAAATTTAATGATTTAAAAATTAGAATTATGAATTATGGTTAAAATTTAAGATTAAGGGTTAAATTTTAAGAAGCTAAAGCCTAGATCTCTAACCATATTACCCAAAACTCTAAACTCTAACCTTAAATTCTAGCCCCTAAACTTAAATCTCTAACATCTACACCATAAATTCTAACCTTAGAACTACAACGCTTGTAAAAACTTTTTGTTTTCAGCACGCACCTGCGTATCGAATAAAAATCCTTAATTAATAGGATTTTTGCTTCAAGTGATGTGTATTAGTGTTTCCTATCATAAGGTACCAATTGGCAATTAGACCCCAAACTTACCAATTAATAGCAGCATGAATAATGTATCACATAGATCAGAACACTTATTAGATGACCGGACCAACCAAGTTTTCACCTGGTTTTTGCCATAGTCCCAACACATTTCATAGTTTATATGTTCTAAAACAGTGTGAAACACCTAATGGTTTCAGACAGATTCATGCATTGACCTTCGGCGCCCATCCGGCGATCACATGTTCCTTGGCGGCCTGTGTCTTCAGGAAGTAGTCCCGAGAGAAAATAGCCTGCAAATGTCCAACGCATTTGGAAACAAGTACTGGGAATATAATCCTCTAAGAACTCTAGGAAAACATGAAAATTTGAAAAGGATTAGACAATTACACCCGAGTCCGAGTAATCTTAACTGTCCCCGAAGACAATAGGGCAGAGTATAGTATGCCATTTAGCTACCATCACCGGTTTTACAAGGATGGCACATATTTACTAGCAATGAGATGAGCACACAAGTATTTTAAGAAAAATGTAGAGTTGTATAGGTGTCACATACAAGTATTTTTAGAAAAATGTAGAGTCGAAACTACATGGATTATAGGTACCGTATAACATGCATCATTACTCCTGAATATGCAAGACCCGTACTAATCGAGATAGGATAAATGATCAAAACCAACATAATTCTAACTAAACAAGCTTTTCCCAGGGAAGGTTGTCTAGTTAGGTGGAACATGCATTATTGTCACCGTTATCATCGCTTTTTAAAAAAAACATAACAAACAAGGTCCGCTCGTTGAACTGTTAAAATCACATTTAAAAAACAGTAAATTGCAGAAGAAAAAACTGATTGATGGTACAGTAGCTGCATACCTTCATGTAATTGTGGACATGAGTCAAGCTTTCAGGAACAGTCCACTGCTTAAAATGGCCAAGAGTGATCTGGAGATGGTACAGCTTTGGTCCCAAACCTAAATCAACAGCAGTAATCTTTTCCCCGGCAATGAACGGACCCTATCCATATAGTCCGGTCGAAAACTCGAATGATAAAAGATATGAAATTAAATCGTGAATCTACGGGAAATGGCATGCGAAGTTTATAATCACTTACACATCCCTTAAGATGTTCATCCAAAGCAGTTAGTTCATTAACCAAAGCCTGCTCAGATCCATCATTTGCATCCTTGCTCTTCAGAAATGTGACAAAAGCTCCAAATATTTTCGATCCACTACATCAAAAAAGCGAATAAAGATTAACAAACAGTCAAGGGATTTCAAGAACAAAACGTATCCGGACTTTCTATACAATAAAGATAATCAAAAGATCACAATGACAATCAACTCTGTTTTTACACTTTCAAAGGAACAATAATCCCAGAATTTCAGTAGGCAAAAGACAACCGAAACGATCAAATGTTTCCGGACTTAACCTACATTAATCGAACTCAAGCATGAGTGTTAAATACTCTCCAACATGGTTTCCTCCAAGTTTTTTCATGTGTTTTGAGAGTCCTTGGAAGATCATATTCTGTACTTATGTTAAAAAAAATATCAAACACCGATATTTCAAGAAAAAAGAAGAATCGGAGCAACATACACAGAGGCAAATTCAGGTGGTGTTTTGAGAGAAGGCTCAGGATACTTGTCTTCCAGCATTCCAACAATCACATCAGAGTCAGCCACCCATTTGTCATCAAACTTCACCACTGGTACTTTCCCTTCTGGACTTATCTCCAAGAACCTATCACAAAAGTTAAAATTAAATCAAAAGTTCACAAAGTTCATACTTTTTTACAGTAAAATCATAAATTTACAGCAACCCATTTGCTTAAACACTCCAAACAACACAAAATCACCACAAAAACAACCTCTGGACTTATCTCCAAGAAACTATAAGTAATATTTCAAATCAAATGAAAAACCACAAAGTTCATATTTTTCACAGTAAAATCACAAATTTACAGCAACCCATTTGCTTAAACACTCCAAACAACACATCATCATCACAAAAACAATGAACTGTTTTACATCTTTTTTTTTCAATATTCTGAAACATACCATTGGGGTTTGTCACTGAGATTGACAAGGTTCAAGTTGTAAGGAACCTTCTTTTCCTCCAAAGTGAGAACAACCCTTTGGCAGAAAGGACCTGAAAAACATTTTACAAAAGAGGCAGAACAGCATTCAAATCAAACTCAAAAACCCAGATTTAAAATCACCCAAAAAAAGGAAAAACATAACATGATGACAAGAGATAGAGAAAACATACAGTCTCCAAGAACATCAATGGCACCAGAAGCAGCCTTAACACAGATCTCCAAAGCCATTTTTCCTTGAAAAATATTTGACAATAAAAAATTATCCTTTTTGTTCTGAAGGTGAAGGAATATTAGGAATTCAAAGCAGCAAATTGTGAGATTTCCAAAATTGCCAAAGTTTTGGGTCATGTGGACCTATTAAATAAAGGTCAAGTGTCAAAGGTCCATGTTGTTTCATTTGGATTGAGACCTAAAAATGGTATTTTCTAGCTTTCAAAAAAAGCTTTTCTGACTCCAGAAAGTTCCTACCTTTCCATCACTTCAAATTTTATAGATTCTCAGTTCAAAAAAAATATGGATTCTTTTATTTTAGGTTGTAATTTTACACTTAAATTAGTCTGATTATTAGTTTATTAATTCTTATCAAACATGGTAGATATTCACAATAATAAGAGTTTTTTAATATTTTAATGTACTATTTATTATTTTTTATTTATTAATAAAATTCTCTCGTATATCTAAATAAAATTATTCAAATCCGAAACTTTTAAAAAAAATTATTGTTCCTTTTTTAAAAACATATATTAATCTTATAAATTTATCTTTTATTTATAATTTATTTCTTTTTCAAAGAATGAACATGGCAATTCTTTTGGCCAAGTTCAAGGTCCACATGCCCTTTCCTCAATAAATATATTATATACATGTTAAGTAAAAAATTATATAAATTTATATATTTACTCTTTGAAAAATAAATTTTAAATATATAATTTTAAAATCATAAAAATTTAAATATTAAATTTCAAATTTTTACAATGAGCCCTAAATCTATAATCTTTAGAAGAGAAAAAGATATAAAGATTACGTATTATGTGTATTGAATAATTTTTACACATATATAAAAAAACTTCAGGATTTTACACGTTTTTTATAGTTAAATTAATTAATTTTAATAACAATTTTAAATTAAAAATAATTTATTTTTTTACTATAAAAATCTCCTCATTACTTAGTATTAATCTCAATTATTAATTTTTATTAATCTAACTATACGTAACACATATAAATCTCTTAAGTTTCGCATTATATTAACATATTACGACCCATATGTAAAACGAAAATGGTCAAAAGACATTACTGTGTCAGTAGATGCCGACTCGTATATAAAATGAAAATCAATTATATATATATATATATATTTGATTGTCACTTGAGCTATTTATTCTATAGTCAATTTATATTTGATTTTATAAATAAAACTGAAAAATATTTTTATTAAAAGTTTCAAAAATATTAGATTGCACGTTTTGAAAATGACCATTTAAACTAAAATTTGATTTTATTAGTCATTTTTAATTAAATAAAAAAATATTAGGGTACGTTTGATTTTAGAGAATGAAGTCCGATTTTATTTTTATTTTCATGGAAAATAGAAAATGGTGAAGAAAACGTGTTTGATTGAAAAATTAGAAAATAATTTTTAGAAAATGAAAACAAAAATGAGCGAAAATTTAAAAACATAAAAAAATGTTTTCATTGAAAATGTTTTAGGAAAGTGAAAATATGAAAACAAGAGTTTTTAAATTTTTGAACTTCATTTTAATCCGGGTTTGAATCTTAATGTCATTTTTTTAAAACTTTGCTTTATTTACACATATTTTATTTATTTAAATATTTTTCTAACTATATTTTATTTTAATTGTTTAATAATTATTTTATATTTCTATTTTAAAAAACTATATACCAAACACATTTTTACTATTTTTATTTGGGGTAAAGTACACAAATGGTCACTAAACTATCCCTATAAATATAAAATGGTCACCAAACTTTCAAAAATTACATAATGGTCATTAAACTTTAGTTTTTATTACAAAATGGTCATTGGGTCGTTAACTGTCGTTAAATGGGAGATGTGGCAGTTACGAAAATTTGTATAATAACATATTTGATCCTCAATATTTACACATTCAATCAATTTAGACATCAATAATAAGGGTTAAATTATGAATAAATTGATTAAATGTGCCAATATAGAGGATTAAATGTTTATATTATTCAAATTTCTGTAATTGCCACGTCGCCCAATTAACGACAGCTAACGACTCAGTGACATTTTATAACAAAAACTAAAGTTTAATGCTCATTATGTAATAATTGAAATTTTAATGACCATTTTGTATTTTTAGAGATAGTTCAGTGACTATTTGTGTATTTTACCCTTTTATTTTTGAAAACAAGTTTTCATCTATTAACCAAGCATGTTTTCTAATTCTTAAAAAATAGAAAATGAAAATTATTTTTTGAAAATAAAAAAAATATATAAAATATTTTCTAAAACCAAACAGACCTTTACATTCTCGTATCGGGATTTGAACTCATACAAAATAAGGTAATATGAGCATCTTTAATCATTAGATCAATTAGTAGATCACGATTTAATTAGTCATTTTGACTACATAACTTCAATTTGTAAAAGATAATTGGGTTTTAATTATTTAATATTGTAGGTCCAAATTCATTTGGGCTTTGATTAATTATCATTTTTCTTCATCAATTAATTAATTTAGGTGTAAAGTACATCAATTGTCACCAAACTTTCATGGTATTTTCATTGAGGTCACCTAACTTTTATTTATCTTTCATTTTTGTCCATATCATTACCTTCCAATAGAAAATACTAATGTGGCTCGTTAGGTTTGTAACACCCTCGACCCGGATGTCACATTTGGGCCTCAAGCCCAACCTAAAACATAAAATTTCTCAAACTGAGCTTAGCCCAACAAGATATTTCTTAAAAACATTTAAAGCCAATAGTGGAAAATATGAATAAATAATCAAAAACGGTACAAATGAGCTCTAATTTAATTTAAAATATTTGAACATTCAGTTTGATTAATATAATTTCAAAATAAGGATTACAGACTCAAACACATAAGGTCCTATGAATACATAGCCCACTAAACACAAGTATCGTACTTTGGATAACACCACATATTGGAATCTCGTACAGATAGTACTCTTCGATCCCATGATCCAATGATCAACCTACGCACGAAAACAACGATTTCGAGTGCTGAGCTTACAAAGCTTAGTGGTACACATCTATTATACTTCATGTTAATCATAAACATAAGCATGCAAGCTAGTACGAGCAATAAAGAGAGATAAATAAACACATGGCGCTATCGCTAGTCGCCTAAACACATACTCTCATCATAGCAAAACATCATTCATGGTACACAAGGCACATCCATACGCATAACATGTCAATATAACATCATATAGATATGTCGTTACCTCTGGCGACCAAATCATATAGTATAGCAAGAAAGCATAAGCTTCTCATAGCATATAAGCATTATACCATAATATAGGAGTGAGGCCCGATCCCACTAAACATCGGGATCATACACTCTGAGTGAGGTCCCGTCCCATTAAGCATCGTGATCATACACTTTTTGGGTAAGGCTTGGTACCAATAAGTATCAGGATCATACACTCATGTTTGGAATCTCTTATCAAGCATCTTCGAATTAGGCCCAATTCCACCAAGCGTCGAGATCAACACATAGCAAGAACACATCTACCACACAGCATATAGCATCACACGATCCACCAAAGATTCGTACGATTGCTATTACCATCAAGTCACCAGTGTTTACCAAGTTATAAATTATTATGGAAGGATACATTAATCATCTTATTAATCCATATTATCTCTTTAATATCCCACATCAATTTCCATATTTACATTAGCATTATAGATTGTTTTGTTCGACGGGTATCGATACTCAAACACGAGTAACTATATATTATCCCTGAGTATCGGTACTCACATGCATACTGATACTAATATAGCTTACTAGAAATCCTTAATTTCCACCACAAGTACCAGTATGGGTCGACCCGTACTGATACGGTATCCAATCGCGTACTGGTATGACCGAAGCTCATACTAATACCCTATTTACGACTTCGTACCATTTTCTTTGAATTATGATTTTACAATACTTTATTCGATCCTTAAAGCTTATGAAAGTCATTAGAGTTTGTTTATTGACGTATTTAATCAATTAATTTTAATTATCGGCTTTATGATCAATTCTTCAAATATTAACAATTATCAGTCTATTTAGTATAATTTCCATCGAACATGCAAATTCATATCTCAAGCACTCAAGCAACACAACATGTAAATCAACCAATTAGGTAATTTTACGAATATTCAATGACCCTACACTGTCTCTAAAGCTCATAATAGTCTCGAATATTCTCAAGCTCATCAGGCACCTCAATATTTACCAAGTATCGTAATACCGATCTCAACACATACTTATCTATCAACAACATATTTTTGCAACCACTAACAAGCAAGACATTTACACTTATGATGCTCATGAAGTATTTCAGAGTTCGAGGTGTACTACCTCAAGCGATTATCAATAAATCTTCATTCAAGCTTCCCGATACACTACTTGGTCTAATATCTGATCGCGAATAATCCTTATATAAAAATGAATATGAAAATAAATTAATTTCATGTATCTTATATTCAATTCACAAGGTCAAGCACATAAAAATAGCTTACCGGGTTCGAATTTAGCAAAATGAATTGCGCAACAGACTCAAAATATTGAGAAACCTTTGGGTAAGGTCCCTCGAAAAAAGCTAACGGACGGTTAACACCTGGTCGATGGCTGGTCAAGGTATAGCGATCCAGTGTGATGCGATACAAAGTAATAGTAGTGCACCCGCGGGTAGTGATCGGGTGCAGCAGGGTGTATGTGCGCCTAGCCGAGCAGGATCCAGTACGGCGCAGTACACTGGATCATTGTGCACCCGCTTAGGCATATACACGTCCACTCTCACAGACAGCACGTGGGGCATGCACTGATGGTCGAACAACAGTGGCGAGCTCCAGATCCGCTCATATTTGGTCGATAAGTCTCGTGGTAGCATTGGTTTCTAGAAAAAGACAACAGAGCATGGTGTTTTCAACAAGGTCGGACCTTTTTCACCCACCCTAGCAAACGACGAAAGCACCGACAATACAAGGACCACCATTGAACTCTTCTCGACGAACTAAAAATGATGGCGACATCGGTGAGATAAACGATAGCATGGGCGGTGATGAAAACCCCCTTGAACATATCCCATTTCTAAAAACCTATTTACTTTTCCTTTTTTTTCTCTCTCTCCCTATCAAATTGTCCCCATTTAACTCTTTCCTCCATTATTTAAAATTCAAACCCCCACCCCAAATATAATGGGCCCAACTTTATATCCTTAACTTGGACTCTAAAATAAAGGCCCAAAACTCGGGTCTAAGACCCGCATTACAAACTCGAATTTTGGGTCGTTACAAGGTTTTCTTTTCCTAAAGGGTAAACTACATAAATGGTTACCGAACTTTTAGGACACTTTTATTTTGGTCGGTTAAATTTTTAAAACTTTCACTAGAGTTACGTAACTTTTATTTCGCTTTCATACTGACGTGCCCCCTTGTTTTCTTATTCCTTAATAAAATAATATACTTTGGGTCCCACTTTCAACTCAATAAAAATAAATATCATCCCACGTGAACCCTTCTCTTTCTCATTCTTCTCCTTCAAATCTCATCAACAACAACAATCATCCATGATTGCTTCAATTTCACCAAAACAACCTATCAACTCCACTAGTTGATATCATTGACTACATCTTCTTCTTAACCATCCTCCATAAATTGCTTGTTACACACTAGTAAGCCATCTGCAAAATATTTTAACTTATTAGGCAAAATTTTGATGACATGGTAACTCTGCAGGTTCCAGACATAAATGAGTTTATGTTGATGCCATAATGTAACTAGTGGTTGGCATATAAATTTTACAGCATAATGTTTCTTTTCACCAAGTTTTACTTGTAAACTTGATGTAAAATTCAAGTACACCTTTTATATATCGGATTGTTTCAATGCTAGTATTCCTCCGACCAGATTGATAAACATATAATTTGGGGTATGTGAGGCAAAGAAAGTGAGTTGAATCTAGAAAGTAGAAACATACTTTCTTTTACACAATTAAGGCTGCAATACTAGAAACATACATTTTTTTATTGATTGCATGTTTTACCATCTTGGAAGTTAACAGTTTCTTGCATTTCTCGATGTAGAAAAGAGAAGATATCTTAGTAATAGGAAGAATGTTGTGGATGCTAAATATTATATCTTAAAATGTGAATGCATAAACCTTGAGGCCTTAGTTGCGAAGTACTTTAAGCATCATTTTGCAGTGACTCAAGTATTATTTTATCGAGGAAAATGAAAGCTAACAGACCACATCAACATGAAAGTGAAATAAAAGTTGGGTGACCCCAATGAAAATTTTAAAAGTTTGGTGACCAAAATGAAAGCACCATAAAAGTTCAGTGGTCATTTATGTAGTTTACCCTTGAGGAAAAGGAAAACTAATGGGCCACATCAGCATTTTCTAATGGAAGGTAGCGAGAGGGACCAAAATGAAAGCGAAATAAAAGTTAGGTGACCTCAATGAAAGTTTTAAAAGTTTGATGATCAAAATGAAAGTGCCCTAAAAATTCGGTGACCATTAATGTGTTTTGCCCTTAATTTAGATTAGTATAAACTTAATTTAATAACATTAGAATACATTCAATTTAGAATAATTAGTATTTTCATTTTCATTAAATAAATTATATATTAATTCAAAGATGTTTTGTTGTACCGTTAAAGCTATACTTTTGGTGCTAGAAGAAAAAGGTTGTGTTCCTCCCAAAAGTGTAAAGTTTGAGGTACTTGATTTAAGGGGGTTGCGGTTTCGGTAATGACATGGCATAAGGTATGTAAAAAAAACTGTTGACGGTGTAGTCGATCACCATCTAAGCAAAGTGAGCTAAATAAGTAGTGGAATGTACTGAGCAACAAGATTCGTAGTATCATGCTGCTATGTGGGGCTATCCTAAATAGTGGTCATGTAAAAGAGTGTCGATACTAGCTCGGTGCAGTATCGGTACCAGAGTGTTTGTTAGCACGTTTTGAGTTAAGAGTTGATTTGCTTTGGGAGCCACGAGGAGAAGCATATGATTTTTAGTTAAGATGATACAATGTTACGATTGAATTTGGGTACGATGGTCGCCAATAAGCTTTGAAAATATTGTGGTAGGTGTTTTGGAAAAGGCGTATCAAGGTAAGAGATTCTCTCTTAAAGTACAGTGGTCGGTATACAATGAATTTTGAGAGCGACAGTTGACGCTAAGCTTTCGTCACGTGTTTGGGAAACAGTGTGGATTTGTGTGTTGAGATAGTAACAAGTAGCTGCTTGCTATCAGTTAAGAGATAAGTATTGAGTTCCTCAAGGTTGATAGGATGCTGTGGTATTCATCGGTGGAAATTAAATAAACGATCGTGGATCTTGCAAAGGATTATGAGTGCACAGTTTTGATGAGATTTCTCTGAGTAATGGTATGGTTATAGATTAGTACCGTTTGATATCTTTGGCAAGGGTATGAGTCGCATAGGAAGTCTGCGTGGTTTGTTTACGAGTTTGGAGTTGGAGATGGAACCTTATCCCTTTGTGGGATTTATTGTAATGACAAAATTCGAGTGATGGTTCAAATGACATGTTTTGAGACGCTTCATAGTTTAGAGTGTGAGCCCCATGCGTAAATTGAGCTATGCGAAATGGTCCAGCTGTCAATATGAGTTTTCATGCCGATTCAAGATAAGTGCTTGAAGAGTCGAGATGTCTTTTGTTCCAGAAGTCTTACACCGGGTAAGTAAAGATTTTGGTAAGGGATGTTATCCGAGTTAGAGTCTCTATCAGTGAGTTACCACGATAATAGTTTATTAGTTTGGATGCAATGGTTGTTTAACCTTCTGTCCTTTTGACCATGTGTTGTAGTTAAGGAATTCGTGTGCGACAATCTTTTGGGATACTACAGAGTAAGTTAAGTTTCTTTGATGAAGCATTTGTGTGACGCTTTGTCAAGGCACTGTTGGGTTTTGGCTTGTCGTTGTGATGTACCGAGCAAGGATGAAATCCCCCAATGGAAAAGAATCAGTTGAGGTTTTGTTTGTACCATTAAAGGGCATGGTCGTATTGATAAATGTTGTGAGAGATCAGAGTGGCACGACGGGAAATCATGGGGACGCCGAAAAGTTGGGAGGGTTTTGTATCTTCACGGTTATGAATGCAAATTTAGAGGATGAAATTTCTTGTAAGGAGGGGAGAGTTGTAACGTCTCGGGTTTCGGGTTAACGAATCAGGTCTTGGACCAAGTATTGGGCCTGCGGTTCATGGCCCAATTAAAAATATGTAATTGGTCTTAGGGGTAAATATGGAAAAAAAAAGAAATAAATAAAAAAGAGAGGAAAAAAGGTTGTTTGAATTTTAAACAGTAAGTGGGTGGTTGGAAAGAGGGAAGAGGAATGATGGAAGAGAGAGAAAGTAAAAAAAGATGGGAATGGTGGGAGAGAGAGAAAAGAGAGGAAAAGTTTGGGGTAAGAATTTCAAACTCTGATCTATGGAGATCTAGTCGTCCGATCGTGACACCATCACTGCTATTGTGTTCATCTCGCCAAGATGAGTCTGCCGGTACCAGCATCACCGCCGTCAAAGGAGGTGAGAGAGAAGAAGTTTTGAGTTGGGCTATTTAAGGGGGTTAGAGGGCTCGAATCAAGAAACAGAGGCCACCACCGAGTTCACCTGCTCGAGAACAGTCGGTCGATGAAGTTTGGTCGCCGGAGGCCGCTGTCACTTGCCCCCACGCGCCGCCGCTGCGCGTGCGCGTGGTCTAGCACCAAGGGGACCGAGCCACCCGAGTAGACTCGGCCCAACTCGGTCGAGTCATACCGAGCTAACTCAGCCCAAGCCCAGTCGCGCCGAGCCAAGCAGCATCGTGCCGTCCGTCGCCGTTGACCGTCGACCGTTGACCGGTGTTGAATTTTTTCGAGGGACCCTACCCTCAGGTTTCTCAAAGCTCCAGATCCAATGGCGCAGTCCGTTTTGCCAAATTCAAACCCGGTAAGCTGTTTTTTATATGTTTGACCCTTCGCTTGGCTTATGAGATGTTTGGAGTTTAAGTGTTTTCTTAATTGTTGATATGCGAGGATTGATCGGGGTCGATTATCAGACCAAGTGGTATTTTGGGAAGCTAGGATGAGGATTTTAACGATGTCAGCACAAGGTTAGTACACCTCGAACTCCGAAATGCTTCATGAGCATTATAAGTGTAATTGCCTTGCATGTTAGTGGTTGCAAAATATGAGATGAGTAATACGCATGCGTCGGTACTGTTATTACAAGGCTTGATAATTATTATGATACTTGATGAGCTTAAGAATGTTGAGACTGTCATGAACTGTAGAGACCGTATATGATTGTTCGAATATCAGTATGATTATATGATTGTATGACTGGTTATTTGACTGATTTATGATAATTCCTCGTGTATTACCTGAATATAATAATATGTTCGATTAAATGATTTTAATGATCTAGAAACAAACTATAATGACTCTCATAAGCTTTAGGAGTATAATAGGGCATCGTAATTAATATCGGCATATACTCGATAATCGCTTATGGAATCAGTAATTAATATTATTTGGCCTAAATGTTAGTTGATGATGGAAATTGACGAATATGTTTAACAAGTGGTTATTACTGTAATAGACAAGAATATGCGAATTGATAGGAATGAATTTTATTACTCTTCCATAAAACGTAACAACTCGGTAATGCTTGATTGGTTGTAATAGCAACAATAGGGACCCGTGGTGGGTCGTTTGATGGTTGTGTGCCAGATAGGGCACTTGTATGGATCTGTGGCGGATCATGTATGGTTACGTGCCAGGTAGGGCACTTGTTTAGTTATGAGTCTTTGTTTGGTGGGATCCGGATACCTAGTGAGTAAGTGTTGCAACACATGAATGCCATCCGATGTGAGATTCCAGGTGATGAAATGAAGGCCATCTGATGTGAGATTATGGGTGATGATATTTGCTCGATGCGAGATTCCGAGCCTCGCTCGATATGAGATTCTGAGCGAAAACTCGATGAGAGATTCTGAGTATACCGCTCGATGCGAGATTCATAGTAGCTCGATGAGAGATTCCGAGCATGGGTGGGTCTCCCAGTGTCGGGTGAGATTGGGCCTCACTTCTGATTTGTTTATCTTTATGTTGATGTATTGTTGAGGTGTTGTTGTGCTATGGCATGTGTTTAGGCGATTATGGTAGCGCCACATATTTATTTATCTTTCCTTATTGCTCGTACTAGCTTGCATGCTTACGTTTATGATTAACATGAAGTATAGTAGAGTAGATGTGTGCCACTGAGCTTTGTAAGCTCAGTGCTCGGGATCGTTGTTTCCGTGCGTAGGTTGACCGTTGGATTGGGGGATCGTGAAGCACTGTCAGACTGAGATTCTAGCACGTGGTGGTCTTCAGAGTACGATATTTGAGTGTAGTGGGCTATGTATTCATAGGACCTTACATGTGGAGTCTGTAATTATTATTTTGAAATTGTATTATTTAAATTATACCTTCAAACGTCTTAAATTTAAACTGGAGCTCTTGCGTAATATTTTATATATATATATATATATATATTGATTGTTGGTTTTAAATGTTTTTGCAACTTGATGGGTTGATCATGTTTGAAAATAAAATTTTATGGTTTTGGGTTTGGGCTTGAGGCCCAAATGTGACATCCAGGTCGAGGGCGTTACACATGGCCTATATTTGTTTTGACTGTTATTTATTTTTAAATATTTTATTAAGGCACATGACAATCGTCTAAGACCTTGTTTAGCATTGCTGATTAAAAGTACTTTTGGGGCTAAAAGCACTTTAGAGGCAGAAGCAATGCTAAACAACTAACTTTAGAGAAAAAACTACTTTTGAAAAGTGTTTTTCAGCCCAAACGCAAAAGCTGAAATTTTTAGTTTTTTGCAATTGGAAAAGTGCTTTTGGAAGCCAAATTACAATTTTGACCTTTATTTGCTATTGTGTGTATTTATAATTTATTAACTTATAATTTTTATGAAGATATTATTATATTATTAGTAAATTATTTTTTAGTTTAAAACTTATATATATTTTCACAGAACACGTACAATTGTTAAAAGGTAATTATTTATTAATAAAAATATTGTTTTTATTTTTATGATAATTTAAGTTGATATATTTCATATATTATAACATTAAAGAATTTGGATATCATTTAAATATACATTTTTTAACTTACAATATCATATATCTAAAATGGTCATTTATCTTCTCAAAAGCACTTTTTAACAGCAATATTAAATACTTAAATCTCAAACTCAAAAAATTCAAAAGTACTTCTGAAAAATACTTTTTCAAAAATAACTTCTCCACCACACTTTTCAAAAGTAATGCTAAACTGACCCTAACTCTATTTCGGGTCCATTGGCCGTATTATACAACAAGCCAGTCCTTTATTTATTTAAATATAAATAGTTATATATCATATATATATTGTATATTAGATATATATTATTAATTTATTTTCCTTTTTGAAAAAGAAAATACTAGATTTAAAATTCTATTACGATTTATGATTTCTAGATTTTATCCAGAATTTTATATTTTATTTTTTTTATTAAATTAATTTAAAATATAGTTTTAATAAATGTGTTCATAAAAAACATTTCAAATAGATTTGGATAAAAAAAATTCTATATACATTTTAAAAAACACCTTTTTCTTCTCACAAAATAAAATACTAGATTTAAAATCATATCATGAATTATATTTTCCTCATAGTTTCAGAAATTTTTTAAATAGTCTAAAGGTGATTATAAGTTATCATTAATTTCAGAATTTTTATAATTAGATTGGTTTAAAACATGTTTTCGAGAAATATGTTTAGAAAATTCATATTTAAAATAAATTAAAACTTTAATTATTAATATTTAACTGTTTTAAAACATAATTTTCAAAGAGATAATATCAATGACACAGTATATAATTTTTTAGTTTTACATTTTTTTAAACAATTTCTATTTAGAGGAGGGGAAGGGGAGATTGCTCCTATTGGGACTAGAACCCAGGATTTAGGATAAGGGATTGAATGTGAACATAAGTCTTTAACAATCTGTTCCAAGTTGTGTTGATAGTTTTACGGCTCAAGCCCACAATTAAGCCCAGCTGTTATAACAGCCTGGCTGGTCAGACGTTGCCCATGCGTAGGCGGCGACGCGTGTGGCGTGTGCAACAACTTTCGGTGGCCGGACGACGGTGGTCAATACCCAGATCGTTTGTTTTTCAGCCTTTGATCACGGTGGTGGCCTCTATTTCTCGTTTTGAGCACACTAACCCCTCCACCCCACAACTCGAAACTTTAACTCTTTCACCCCCTCCGACAATGGCTCCGACGGCGACACCATGATCATCGGCCGACTCGTTTCGGTGAGGTGAACACAATGGCGTAGGAGGTGTCGAACATGGACACCCGATAGCGGTAGATCAGACTTGAAAGTTTGAAGAAGAATGAGAAAAAAAGAAAGTAAAGAAAGATGAAAAAGGGAAAGAGAGGTGAGAATAAAAAATCTTATTTTTCTCTCTCTTCCTCGCCCTTTAATTTAAACTATCATCCTCCAAAACATCACGGTAAAATCGCGTCTTAAGCCCCCTACACTCTCATCATTTCATAAAATTATCAACACTCATTTTCAAATTAAATCCATAAATTTAAAATATCAAACCCAAATTTTTAGATTTGAAACCCAACTCATTTTTCAGATCATTACACAAGGGCTCCCAACGAGTAAGTCGACGAGTACATCAAAACACAACAACGGGGGATGAAGAAAACCAAAACAGGACTAGAAGAAGAAAAAAAAGAGTAAATCGGAGAAGAGAAGAAAAGATTAAGGTTTGTTTGTTTTTCTAATAGTTACTTTGAATAAAACACAATACTTTTTTATATTCTAATTTAATATAAAATAATACTTTTATCCGATTTACTTTTTTAGATAAATACAAGACACTTCAACATAAATTTAGTTTTACTTTGTCGACATAATCAACCATTATTTATTATAAAAATTAATTAAGGTGTTTTCACACAAATAGAAATCATTGTCCTTTTCGTTGCCCCTATATATGCCTCATACTAAAAAAGTAGGTTTATAATTTAGGATTAAGGTTTAAGGTTAGAGTTTATGATTTGTATTTAGGGAATTAGATGTAGGATGTATTTTTTAGGGTTTAAGGTTTAAGATTTAGAATTTAAAATTAAGGCTTAAAATTTAATTTTTTAATATTGATACATAAAAAGAAGCACCGAAAAGGGACAAAGGATTTTTGTACTTCACAATCACGCATATATATGTGTGTGTGACATTTTGTTCTCCCTTTCACTCCAACAAATTCTTTATAAGCATATACCTAAATAAGTCCTTATTGAAACCTAAAACTTTTTAAAATATGGCTTAAACCAAAAAACAACAATCAAACTATGCATTTTTTCTTCTTTTGGCCTTTAAACTATGATTTGAGCAAACTAGGCTATTAAACTATCATTTTGGGGCAAAATAGGCCCTTAAACTATCATTTTTGGTCACTTTAAGTGCCTAAACTATTTTTGGTCAAAATAAGTACCTAAACTATATCATTTTTCTTCTTTTAGTCCTCAAAACTAGGGGTGTTCAAATCCGGGTACCCGGGTATTCGGGTACCTGAAGTACCGGGTACCTAGATCTTCATGTAGTAGAAAATGCGGCCCGTGTCTCGACCCGATTTTTGCAGGTACCCAAAAATTCGGGTATTTGGGTACCCGAATATAAAAATATATTTTTTAAATATAAAATATTTTATTAGTTTAATATAAAAATATGTATTTAATAGTTTAATATAAAAATATGTATTTATTAAATATAAAATATAAAAAATCTTAGATTTTTTATTAGTTTAATATAAAAAATGTATATTGAATATAAAAAATATTAATTTTAAATATATCTGGGTACCCCACTGTAATCATGTATCCGAAAATTCTTAATTTTGTGACCCGGGCCTGACCCGGGTAAAAAAAATTTCCGGGTAAATACCAGGTTCTTTATGTTGGATAATCGGGTTGGGTCAGTAGGGTCGGGTATTTTTGAACACCCCTACCCAAAACTATTAATTGGTCAAAAAATCTTTGTGATTAGTCGAAATAATTTTCTTCTGACTTAAATAACTATCGGACTTAAAATGACCAGAAATGATAGTTTAGGGGCTTATTTTGATATATGATATTTTAAAATTTAAAAAGAACATAAATATTATATATGTTAGAAAAGCCTATAAAATGATAATTTTGTAACCATGGACTTAAAGTGACCAAAAATGATAGTTTAAGGGCTTATTTTGCCCAAATCATAGTTTAGGGGCTTAAAGTGGCTAAAATGAGAATTTAAGGGCCTATTTTGCCCAAATCATAGTTTAAAGGCTAAAAGTAAAAAAAAAGACATAGTTTGAGGGGTTTTTTTGGTTTAAGCCTTAAAATATAATAAAAATATAGGGTTAATTTAGATTTTAAAAATTAACGAATTAATTCTATTAAACATACTAAATCATTTTTAAATTTTAAATTGGTCCCAAACTTCAACATATTCTAGCTGAGTCCCCAACTATCAATATCCTTCCAATCAAGTATTTCCCTTATTATTACAATATGTTTAATAAGGGTGAGTATTCAATAGAGTCAAAGAAAAGTGAGTGAATTTTTTGAGTTAGTCGAGTCTATTTTATCATTCAAACTTTATTTGAAAAATTCAAGTTGAGTCGAATCGAATATATTTATTCAAGTTAAAATTTAAAAAAATATAGATCAGATTAAAACTTTGTTGATAACCCGATAAAATTAAGCAAAAAAAAGAATTTAGTATTATAAACTAGATTTGGTAATTTATTTGTTTAATGTTTAGATCTAATAAAATTTCAATTAACTCAAAAATTAATTATTACATAACTTAATTTTATTTTGAGAGTGTTTTAAAAATTTCTAAGAATTTGTGAGAATTATATAATTTTTTATAAAAATATGCTTTTTAACTATAAATTTGTGGATTTTTTATTTACCTTTTTAAAAACTTGAAGATGTTTTTTTAATTTTTGTGTTGGGAGAGATTAAGTTGCTTAGTTTATAAATTGAAAGGGACCTAACGAGTATTTACTCAAATTTATTAATCAATTTTTAAATACTCGAATTGTAAAATTTTAATTCGAAAAATCTAAAATCTTATTCGAGTTGATTCAAAAAATTGAATAACTCGAAATTCGATTTTTTAACCAAATCAATTCAAGTTTTGCTGACTTATATTACTTGTACATTAAATGTCAATTTAAATATGACATGAAATATATTTAAAAATCAACATGTTGCATGAATAGTTGAAAACTTGACATGGTAAAAACATAACATGCCATTAAAACTGAATAACATTCTTTTATTAACAGAACAAATCAAAATTGTTCATGCAGTGAAAGCACCACGTCAAATATAAGTCCTATTTAATATCCAAACTAATGGTCAAACTAACTAATCACCCGGTTGAAACAATATTAATAGTTTAAAGATTCAATCAAAATATTTTTGAAGTTAGAAAATTTATTTAATATTTTATGTATTGACGATGAATTTTTTTTGTTTTCAGTTTATGAGTTGTGTTTATAAGTTAGGGTTTAGGTTATAGAATAATATGTTAAGGATTTAAATTTTAACTCTAAAGCCTAAATTCAAACCATTATCTCTAGATTCTAAGCACATAAATCTAGACCCATAAACTATGAACCCTAAATTAGATCTTTAATCCCTAAAATTAGAGCATTTATGAAAATAAAAAGTTTCTACCGTCAGTACATGATATAATTACTCTGTTTATATGTTCGTTTTACCCTAATTTTTTCCCTCTACCCCTTAGTGTCGCGGCTTCTTGATTCCTTTGATTCTTTGGCCGGTGGTCGACAACTAATCTTAGTATTGGTTGTCGACCATCGGGTTCATTATTTTCTTGTTTTTTAATATTTTATTAAGAATCTCTACCTTTGTGGCAAGCGTTTCATCTTCCTTTGCGGCACTTTTTTTTTGTGGTTCGTTCATCTGTCATTTTGACATGATTTCAATATACCTTAGCGGTCGTTTAGTGCTCCTATAGAGATCTTTATTGCGTTAATTTTTTATTATGATTCTGTCGGTGGTCATAAAAAGATAGATTCTCACGCGGTTGATGGTTGTTTGCCGATGTAGTTAGACCTGGGTAGCAGAACAATCTGCCTGATTGTTTGGTTCGCTCACACTTTTTTTCATCCCGTAAAACGTCTCATTTGGATAGAGACAAGAAAATTCAGGAAGGCTTCTAGATTTTAACGGTATGCTATCTCTATAAAAGTATTTATTTTTCTTTGCACCTTTAGATTTTGTAGAAAACTTTGGTGGACTAATTCTCATTATTCTCTCCTAGATGTATAAATGTATTATATTTATAATATTTTTTATGATTTTTTAATAAAAAAATAGTAACCATTTCTCAAAAAAAATTATATATGAGGTAATTAATTCGGGAAAAAATCAAATTTAGAATTGTTTTTGTAAAATAAATGAAAAAATACCGTTTCTTTTGGTGGGCGGGAAATACGCGTACAACAAAACGACAAAAAAACAAAGCGAAAAACATGTCCCTACAAATACAGAAACACCCATGACCCAACCGGCCAACCCAACTCAACTCAACTCAACTCAACTCAACTCAGATTTTCCCTGCTTGTCTTGTTCAAAATCATCAAATTTGTTTTTTTTTTTTCCAAATCCAAACCTTAAAATTTTCATCTCTTTCGATCTTCCATCCCATCTCTTGAAACCCATTTCCCAGAACTTTGTTTCCATTTCCATAAACCGACCATTTCATAGAAAAAGAAAGATTTGCGTGTAAAATTTGATATTTTTTGTAATATAAAAAAAGGATGTTTGACCTATCAACTTGTTTGTTTCGTGAATTATAAGCAAGACAAAAGTGATCTGATCTGATCCCTTATTTTAAACTTATTTCATTTTTAATTATAATCACAATCAAATCCCTTGGGGGAAACAAAATCGCTATGAGTTGAAGTGGTTTTTTTATGGACTTGAGCATCTAAACCCTAAAGTCAATTGCATCAGGTTCAGAACTTTTCTTAGACAAAAAGGTCAGATCTTTCTTCCTATTTTTTTTGGTTTTCATTTTCTGAGTTGTTTTTTTTTTGTCAAAAATGGATTCTTGTTACTGAAATGATGGGGTTGAACTTTTCCCTTTGTTTTCATGCTATGTTCTAATTATTACCAAAGGAAAGCTGTTTCCAATGATTTTGTTTCTTTTTTTGGTGTGTGTTGGCTTTATCAGATGCTCATATGTCTGCTTCAGTTGAATTCTTTGCTGTTTTAATCTTTTGTTTTGTTTTCATACTGAATTCTTGAAAAAAAAATAAGTTTATTTTTAATTGATTGTTGTTTTGATTTGTTTGTTTTAGTATTAAGACAAGAAATCTGTTGTTTTCTTTGTAGCAGATTGCAGATAGCATTTTTTGCATTTTGAGAATGGTATTGAACTAAGGGAGTAATTGCTTCGGCCTTGAGTAGGCAAAATGTCGAAAAGCACAGAATCTAAATCGGTTACATCGAGTGTGATTGCAAGATTAATGGGGCTTGATGAACTCCAATCTCAGCAACCTGTCAATAAGAAGAAGAAGCTGCAAAGAGTGCTCTCGGAGAATTATCTGCGTAAAGTTGCTTTGATAGGCGCTTGGGAGAAGCGGTCATTCGATGAACGCAGTGTTGAAGAGAAAAAGGAGTTGGAGGATGAATTTGAAGTAAAAGAAACATTAGAGATAGGAAATGTAAGTGATTCTTTTGTTGCGAAGGAAAGAGAACGATCAGGATTTGTGGATTCTAGAAAGGGTTGTTTCGAAATTTGTTTCGAGAAACCGGATTATCTGATCACCAATCATTCCTATGATCAAGAAAATCCTAAGGTGCTTCAGAAACTTGAGAATGGTTTGGTAAAAGATTCTCGAAGGAAATACAGACATGATAGTGCTTCTATTGTTCCCAGATTTCATCTGGAATCAAACAATGCAAGTCCTCCATCTAGAAAAATCATCACTTTGAAACCAAAGCCTGGAGAGACCGAGACTGATGAGAAAGACAAAGGGTTCCTTGGTCATGGAAAAGGAAATTTGCATGCTCAAGTTAAGGAGAGGAAGAACTTTTCCGGTGGTGTGAAATCCAAGGCGCGTGGATCTGTCCCTTCCTCTGGAACTGAAAAGAAAATCACCAGAAAAACAAGGGATAGCATAAGCGACAGTTCTTTCGAGCCACCAAGGTTAGGATTCAGTGGTGTTCAAGGTCTTACAAAAGAGCCAGAGTTCATGATGGTTCCTTCCCGAAATAACTCGGACGTGAATGACTGGTACAAGCCCTCGTGTTACGACTTAGATGGACCATATATGGCTAAGGAAGCAAAGCAGCAAATCTTGGAAAGTTGGAGGATGACTAAAGAATTTCGGGAGAATGGACATGCTTTTGGGGGTAGGAGTAGAAGCAGGACACTTGGTGAAATGCTTGCATTGCCCGATCATGCTAAACGTGCAAACTCTCGTGGTCCTTTTGGCATTAGCAGTAGAGATGGCTGGAAAAACGGGGGCATTGGAGACTTACTAAAGTCGCGATCACAATCATATTCTACACCTGTTGGAAGTCCTGTAACCAAGACTACTCCCAATGCTTTCCATGTTGATTCGTATATGAGTACGAGGCCAGTGTTTCCTTGGTCAAGATGGAAAGATTGTCTGAAACAAAGAAACTCAGGATCCAACTGCAAGCTGACTCAATGTCCAGGCCTAGAAGCAGAAAAGAGCCACCAGTCTCAATCTGGTCCAGACCTAGAAGCGGAAAAGAGCGACTTGCTAGAAGAAAAATCTACAGTTTCTATGTCATTAAAACATGATAACGTTCACTCTAATTCTGAAAATGAAATCACCCCCGTGGATGAAATCATCGTAGTTGATCAATGGAATGACATCAAGTATAGGAAAGTGTCTAAAGAGGATTGTATGGTACCTGAGTCATCAATGTACTCAGCTGCATTTCAAAGCATCGTCTCTGATATGGTGGTTGCCGTAGAAACTCCAGATGCTGCCAAGTCTACTGGAAATCATAACCAGCACCAGCTTGAATCAATGGATCGCACTATGTCGGAGAAAGACCATGTTTCTTCTTTTTGTATCCCTGATGCTTGGACTCAACAGGTTCAATGTTGTTTTAAGTTTCCAATTAGTTTGATAGGACTAATAAATACTAGTATTAATTGCGTTTTAGGTATATTAATCAATCTGCATTGCTAAACTTAGTATGTAATCTGCATCGATATGGTGGATTTGCATTACAGCCTGTGCGCATTACATGTGCACTGTATTTTGTGACCGAGACATCAAACTTTTAATAACTTGCTTTGGATTCGGCTTTAAGCTACTGATTGTCTCTAAACCATGGATTTCACTGTAATCTTGCAGGAAGATATATCAATGAAAAAATCCGAAGAGTGCGGAACAGACCCTGACTTTCTTGTGACCTTGGAGACAGCTAATCAGCCCAGTCCGGTTTCAGTCTTGGAAACACCATTCGTAGAAGAGAATTCATTGAGCTCGAAGTGCTTTTTGAGTGTCACCGCTAGCTTAAATGGTTAGTAAAACAGAAGGATTCCTTGACCTCTTGATTTTTCCCCCACATTTTATCTATTTTAATTTTTATGTTTTCATTTCTAACAGATGTGAAGCGACAACTGGAATTTCTAAAATCTGAGTCAATTGAAGAATACTCGGAAGGACCAGGAATGGTGGTCTCAAGTGACGATGAAAATGTAGTACAGGAGCCTTTGAAATATTCAACGAAGTTGTTTGAAGCTGCTGAGAGTCGGGATTTCTCCTATTTGGTCGATGTCTTAACTGAGGCAGGTTTTCATAGTAGAAACCCGGATATACTCTTTAACGGATGGAACTCTCCAGCAACTCCAATAAGCCTGCCAGTTTTCAAGACACTAGAGAAGTACGGTGAACAGATATCTTGGAAGAGGTCGGAGAGGAGGCTACTTTTCGACCGCATAAATTCAGGTCTAATGGAAATTCTGCAACCATGCTTAGGAGACCCCATGTGGGCAAAACCTGTAGCAAGAAGGCTTAGCTATTCACAGAACTCAAAAGAGATCGAGGAAGAGCTATACAAGTTGTTGGTTAGCCAAGAAAATGAATCCAAAAATGAAGCAAAGAAGGACTCATCAGAGAAAGTTTTCGGAAAAGAAGATGGATGGTTATCCTTAGGGTACGATATCGAAGCAATCGGTAGAGAAATAGAGAATTCATTGATTGATGAGCTAGCAGCAGAGATCGTTAGCCTATAGAGTGTTTTTTCCCTTTCAAAAGATAGTTTTCCCCACTTGTTTTCCCCTCATGGTTCTGGCACATTTTTACATGCATCATCAAAACCAAAAGCAAGTCTTTTTTTCTTTTTTTTTTCTTCGATTTTTTGCATTTGATCTTTGCATTAGCATGTCAAAGAGGAAGAGAGAGAGATGTATGTACGAAATTTTTTTTTTTGGTCTATGTCAGTCATGTTAATGTATTGGTTCATTCATTGCATTGGTGTGAAAACTCAAGATGTATGCATGCATATGGTGGGATTATGGCAAATAACATTAGTTTTTGCCTTGCCTATTATTGTATGTTTGTTCCACAAGGAAAAAGAAATGAAATAAGAAAAACAGATTCTTTGTATTTTCTGTCTCTTTCCTGATCTTTTCAGTTTCCAGATGATTAGCTTAAGAAATTGTTTTCAGGACAGCCATTGATGACTGTGTAGACTCTGTAAGAAAGGAATTATATTCTGCATTTGATACATATAATTGAATAGTGATAATCAACTCCATTTCTCTTTATGGTTTAGTTTGATTCATTTTGGGTTCTTTTTTTGCAGATGAAAGCCTTTTTGGTAAGCAAATCCATATATATAGGTAGGTCACTCTTCCTAATATTCCTTCTCTCCCACTTTCTATCTATACATACAATTAGACCTGTCCGAAGATCGGATTACTCGTATGAGCAGTGTTTTGAACTATATTTTTACAAACCGGGAGCTATTTGGCCGGATCGGAATTAGTTTTTTTAATATTGATTATTTTCATGAATGCTGAATTGTCTTGGATAATGGAAGTAAAAAGTTCGGGTTTCGGTATGGCCGGTCCATGGACAACTCTACTTTCTATTTCAAATGTTTTGGTTGAGATTATAAACTATACATTAGAAATAGAAAGATTTCAACTACTCCATTTGTAAAGCTATAGACTCAACCTGTATATATACATACACTTGCCTATCTTTCAATCCATTAAACCAAATCTTCCTGAAGTTTGTAGCTATGGAAACCTACAAACTCATTTCTATACTTCTTTCTTTCACAATTGCATTCTCCACTTCAGCAAGAATGCTTGATGAGCAGCCCTCGGACCTGTCGTCGGATCTGGTTGTGGCACCTGTTTCTAATGTACCACCACTGACCACTACCCCAGCAGGCACACAGCCTAATCCTAGTGTAGCTGCAACTACTGGTCTCAATCCCCCAGGAGCCACTGTTGCCAACCCAGGTCTGGGTGCAACCACTGGTCCCATTCCCACAGGAGCCAATGTTGCCAACCCTGTGCTTGACCTTCTTCATGCACGACATCCTTGGCGGGTCCAACCCGTCTGTTCTAGCGATCACCGGTGCGGTCAGCAACCCGGCACTCAATGGCCAACTTCCATTTGCCAAACCAAATGGTGCAAACCTCCCAGTGGACAATGGAATAAGCCAAAACAGTGGCAATACTGGTCTGTTAAACAACAATAACGTTCCATTGCTTTCCGGCCTTGGTGGTAACACGCAAGCGATGCTGCAAAACGGCGGCAACAACAACAATGGGGGATTCCCGGCCTTGGTTGGTGGGCAACTTCCTTCAGGTTCTGCACTCCAAAAGCTCATGTTTGGGACCATGACTGTCATTGACGATGAGTTGACAACAGGACATGAGCTAGGCTCAGGGTTTGTTGGCAAGGCACAAGGGTTCTATGTGGCTAGTTCGGTCGATGGAACCAGTCAAACGATGGCATTCACGGCCATGTTCCAGAGCGGACACTATGCCGACACACTTAGCTTCTTCGGGGTTCACCGGATCGGCGTATCGGAGTCACATTTGTCTATAATGGGAGGTACTGGAAAATATGTCAATGCTAGAGGTTTTGCCATTGTGAAGACTTTACCAGCGAGTAATCAGCAGCAGGAGACCGATGGCTTCGAGACCGTGCTAGAGTTCACTGTTTATGTTACCTATTAGATGACGGTGCCTATAATTTGGTTTGATTCAAAATATTTGGAAAGTTTTACTGTTATGAATCTGAAAAACAGTGGAATATCTGCAATTTCTGTCTTATATTTAGGAAATTCAAGAGAAAAAATGTTGGAATGAACTCATTTCTTCAGTGTTATTCTTGAGCATTCGGGAACTTGTCGCATCTAGTATATGGTTTAGTTTGGTTTTCGGTTTTTATTGTTCAACCCTGCATCTTAAAACTAGGGGTGAGTATTTGATCTAACCGAGTCAAAAATTTTCAGTTAGTCGAGTTGGTGAGTTTTATTTTATAACTTAAACTTTATTTAAATTTTTTTTGAGTTGGCTCAAGTTATTTGAGTTTAAATTTAATTGTAAACATTTATAATATTATGGTACTAATTAGTTTAAGTTTAAACAACTTTCCATAATCAAACTTGAAAATAGATACGCTAATTACTAAAAGTTTTGAGTTATTTAAATTTCTATTTTCTAACTCAAACTTCATTTGAATTTTTTTCGATTCGAGTTTATAAAGCAGTTTGTCATTTTACTAAATATATTAAAACAGACATCCCATCAACATGGGCATTTGGTCTAGTGGTATGATTTTTGCTTAGGGTGCGAGAGGTTCCGAGTTCAATTCTCGGAATGCCCCCTTTTTTAATTTTTTTTTACTTCACTGAGTGATATCAGCTTGGGGCTGGTCAATGGGTGGTTCATGGTTTCAACTCTTTAAGTGTTGATTTCACCTTAAAAAATTGTCCAAATCAAAAGGTTAAATTTAATTTTTCTTTAAAGAAAATGAGAAATTACTATTCTGATAACAATTGACATCAGTCATCTAATGAAAGTTTTTACCAGTCTTAGTGATTAAGATTGTAGCATAACAACAATCTAAGTATAGAAAGCCAAATTATGTTAAACTATGAGGACTAAATCTACAAATTGAATATACTAGAGGGATATGAAAAGGCATAAATTTACCATGAAAGAAAAAGAGACATTGATTGAACCATCACAATTTCACAACAGCAGCCAAATATACAACACTAGAAATTCTCATTAAATTTTGCCGCATCAAATGCTTCAAACACATGAAATCCTTAATCATAACGATAATTAACGACCGCAATAACCGTTATGTGTTACGTAACGTCCATAACATCCTCAATTATAACACTGCAATCGAATCCGCAACAGTTTTGATATATCACTCGGTGATATAAACATTGAAATGCAGGATCGTATCGACACCATCAGTTATGTGCTGATCCTCCTGGTGAAGAAGGGTATAGACCGTAGCGTACCCTTTCGCGTGCTTGTACTTCCCGGTTCCACCTACCACCGTGATCTGTGATTCCGGTGACACGGTGCGATGAACACCGAAGAAACTGATGGTCTCCTCGAGTTCGTGAGCGTGTTCACCTCCATGCAACAGAACTGTCAAGGCAATGGTTTGGCTGTTACCATCCGAGGAGTTAGCCAAGTAGAACCCTTGTGCTCTGCCTAGCACAGCTGACCCTAACTCGTGTTTCGGTTAGTTCATCGTCAATGACGGTTATGGTCCCGAACATGAGCCTTTGAAGAGTTCCGGGTGGGAGCTGTTCGGCGGTGATGAACGGTTGGCTGCCGGAATTGAGGACGTTGTCGTTGTTGCCGGTGATCTGTATGACAGCATTGGTTTGGGCACCGGTTAGGCCCGAAAGGAAGGGGACATTGTTGGGGTTGATAAGGTTGTTAATGTCGTTGCCGGTTAGAAGTGGGGCGGCTCCGTCGACAGGGAAAAGGTCATTGTTGGTCTTGGAGAATGGGATGCCATTGATTTCTGAATTGGCAATCACACCAGTCACCACCCTGGCTGATGGGTGTGATCCACCTAAGATGTCATGCATGAAAAAGGACAATGAAGGCTCATGCGGGTCCGGTTTTGCCCCCGCCACTCCCGCTCCCGTTGTCAATCCGGGACCGGCTATCGATGCTGCACCAGCAGCAACAGGTGCTGCAGGAGTAGCTGCTGGTGCCTCCTCCCCATCAACAGGGGCTGCCACGGCAGCAGGAGCTTCCGGGCCACCTGGGGTGACGGTAGGGACTGCTTGACCAGCTGGCTGAGGTGCGTCGTCAACGACTTGCATTTGCGCTTCCACCTCATCAAGGACTCTTGCTGAATTGGCACAAGTGAAGCTGATTGCCAGCAATAGTATATAGATGAAGGCCTTGAATGGTTTGCAGGTGAGCATAGGAGCCATTTTTAAGATTGTTTTAGATGGAATGAGAGATTTTCACTTGCCTATATATATAGTTCATAGGGTATATATATATACCTGCATGCATGCATACATACATACATACATACATATATGTATGGTGGATTTGATGATATGTAGTTGTTCAAATCCTTTTTATGCAGATGTGCTTTGGTTGAAAAATCCTAATTCTAATGGCATGATATAATAGGTGTCTTATTACAAAACAACATGTATTGTCTCATAAGGAGTGGTTACAACACTTGTATGGAGTTGGTAATATGTTTACTTATTTGGTACAGAGTTTCAATATGCATTCGAAACGAGTATGTTCGATTATTTCTAAGTTTCTTATTGGATTTAAAGAATCTTTTAAAATTTATATTATGATACTTAAGTGTTAGATACAAATACTTATCACGGGACATTAAAATATTCAAATTCATTTTTTTATAGACTTTTTGAATAGCAAAATCATCAAATCTTAATTTCGTTGTACTCAATATTGTAAAAATAGGACCGGTGATCAAACTAGTCTGATCACTAGTTTTCAAAGACAAATGATAGCTCGGTAATTATGTTATAAGGAGCTCCATTTCCTTGTCGATATGGATCCAATTAAGTTCACTCATAACTGGTTTTTCCATGTACAAAAGTCTCGGAAAATTATTCGTAGATGTCGAGATTTAAATTCTAGACCTACAAAATTTTATTGTATGGACCAACTAAATTAAATTTCGGATTCTTTGATTTACAAGTAATTCATTGGACTAACAACAACATACTTCCTAGTGTCATCAATTAAAGAGACTACGAGACATCTCTGCGGTGAAACTCGAAAAACTTTTCCAATTCTCCGTCCGCGAAAACCGTCGCCATCTCCATCATATGACTAGCTTCACCTTCTGAACTTGCAACATGCACACCCCTTGTGCTTTTTTCCAAGTGGTGAACCACTAAGCAAACCACCATCAAACATGGTCTCATCAATGGTCACCACCACACAAAATTCCAGCACCGAAGTGTAGCGCTAGCCGGGAAATACAACCCAAGGTTCGAAATGTCGAGCGTTTGAGTCAACGAACACGGACCGGGGACTTTCGGATTAGACTCGAGAATCAGATTGAACTACAAATTAATTCATCTTATTCGTTTAGTTTTTATTTTAGTCTTTTTATTAGGTTGAAAGTAGAGAGAGTCTAAATTGATAATATCATTGGTTACCACAGTTAAAATGTATAAAAATAGGTTAAAAGTGTATTTTTGTCCCTTAATTCATACTAAATAATCAATTTAGTTCGTTCGCAAAAAATACACTCAATTTGACATTTGATTTTCCGAATTGCTTCAATTTAATTTTTTGATTAATGTTGATCGTTAATGTTCTGAAATGACCATTAATGATGCTGACGTGATAACCTACATGTGAATGATGATGTAGCAAATAAATAACATTTGATCGTTTTTATGGAGGTCGAGGACAAAATTATTTTTTAGGACAGTAGAGGGGATAAAATCAAAATTGGACCATTTTAGAGTGTATAATAAAGTATAAAGAGTAGAGAGGCACAAGGCCCAAATTGAGCCCAAAAACCCTAAATTCGATTTGGGCATCTCCTTCGATTTTGCCTTCTAGGGTTTTCTATTTCATTTCTCAGTTTACTTTCAGCAACTCCCACGAGCTTCTGATGAACCTCTTTTGAAAGAGTAACCCAAGACCCCCTTCTAAATCTCAAAAAGCCCTGTAAAACCCTAACCACCCATGTATCTCTACAATTTAACCCTTCAGCAAGCCACCGGCATCGTCTCCGCCATAAATGGCAACTTCTCCGGCGGAAAAACCCAAGAAATTGTCGTCGCCCGTGGTAAGATCCTTTCTCTTCTCCGACCCGACGATCTCGGTAAGCTCCAAACACTTCACTCCGTCGAAATTTTCGGCTGCATACGTTCCCTAGCTCAGTTCCGGCTAACCGGGGCCCAAAAGGATTACATTGTAGTAGGGTCCGATTCGGGTCGGATTGTTATCCTTGAATACAATAAGGAGAAGAATATCTTTGATAAGGTTCACCAAGAAACTTTTGGGAAATCTGGGTGTAGGCGGATTGTCCCGGGTCAATACTTAGCTATTGACCCGAAAGGAAGAGCTGTAATGATTGGTGCTTGTGAGAAGCAGAAATTAGTTTATGTTTTGAACCGAGATACCGCTGCTAGATTAACCATTTCTTCACCTTTAGAAGCTCATAAGTCGCAGACGATAGTTTACTCTATCTGTGGTGTTGATTGTGGATTTGATAACCCTATTTTCGCTGCCATTGAGTTGGATTACTCGGAGGCGGATCAGGATTCTACCGGAGTGGCTGCTGGTGAGGCACAGAAGCATTTGACGTTCTATGAACTAGATTTAGGTCTCAACCACGTGTCTAGGAAGTGGTCGGAACAGGTTGATAATGGGGCGAATATGTTGGTCACGGTGCCTGGTGGTGGTGATGGGCCGAGTGGGGTTTTAGTTTGTGCTGAGAATTTTATTATCTATAAGAATCAGGGGCATCCAGACATTAGAGCAGTGATTCCTAGACGGGCAGATTTGCCAGAAGAACGTGGTGTTTTGATTGTGTCAACGGCTACACATAAGCAGAAGTCAATGTTCTTCTTTCTTTTGCAGACAGAATATGGGGATATTTTTAAGGTTACATTGGAACATGGAAACGATGGAGTTACAGAATTGAATATCAAGTATTTTGATACAATTCCAGTTACAGCTTCAATGTGTGTGTTGAAATCTGGTTTTCTATTTGCAGCTTCAGAGTTTGGCAATCATGCTTTGTATCAGTTTCAGGCAATTGGGGATGAACCTGATGTTGAATCATCATCGTCCACGTTGATGGAAACAGAAGAAGGTTTCCAGCCTGTGTTTTTCCAGCCAAGAGGGCTTAAGAATCTAGTTAGGATTGACCAAGCTGAGAGCCTGATGCCAATAATGGACATGAAAATTGCTAATCTCTTTGAGGAAGAAACACCTCAGATATATTCACTTTGTGGTCGTGGTCCCCGTTCATCATTGAGGATACTAAGGCCTGGTTTGGCCATTAGTGAGATGGCTGTCTCACAGCTTCCTGGTGTCCCAAGTGCTGTTTGGACAGTAAAGAAAAATGTTAATGATGCCTTTGATGCATACATTGTCGTGTCATTTGCCAATGCAACTCTTGTTCTTTCCATTGGTGAAACAGTTGAAGAAGTTAGTGACAGTGGGTTTCTCGATACTACTCCCTCTCTTGCTGTTTCATTGATCAGTGATGATTCACTTATGCAAGTTCACCCAAATGGTATCAGGCATATAAGGGAAGATGGACGTATTAATGAGTGGAGAACTCCCGGGAAAAGGACAATTGTTAAAGTTGGCTCAAATGGTCTTCAAGTGGTTATTGCACTGAGTGGAGGTGAGCTTATATACTTTGAGGTGGATATGACTGGGCAATTGATGGAGGTGGAGAAGCATGAAATGTCTGGAGATGTGGCATGTCTGGACATTGCCCCTGTTCCTGAAGGAAGACAGAGGTCCCGCTTTCTTGCTGTTGGTTCATATGATAATACAATCCGTATATTATCTTTGGATCCTGATGATTGTATGCAGGTTCTGAGTGTTCAGAGCGTATCTTCACCTCCTGAGTCTCTTCTTTTCCTTGAAGTTAAGGCATCGGTTGGTGGGGAGGATGGTGCTGATCATCCTGCCAATCTTTTCCTTAATGCTGGTCTGCAGAATGGAGTTCTGTTCCGGACGGTAGTGGATATGGTTACAGGGCAGCTTTCTGATTCCCGGTCACGATTCTTAGGGCTGAGAGCCCCAAAGTTGTTCTCTATTAAAGTAAGAGGCCGGCCTGCAATGCTTTGCTTGTCTAGTCGACCATGGCTTGGTTATATTCACCAAGGACATTTTCTGTTAACGCCACTTTCTTACGAGACACTTGAATTTGCTGCCTCTTTTTCCTCTGATCAGTGTGCCGAAGGTGTTGTTGCTGTTGCTGGGGATGCACTGAGAGTTTTCACCATTGAGCGTCTTGGAGAAACCTTTAATGAGACTGCTATTCCTTTGAGGTACACTCCTAGGAGGTTTGTATTGCACCCTAAGCGGAAATTGTTGGTAATTGTAGAGAGCGACCAAGGATCATATACTGCAGAAGAGCGTGAAGCTGCACGAAAGGAATGCTTTGAGGTTGCTGGAATGGGAGAAAATGGCAATGGTAATATGAACCATATGGAAAATGGTGGGGATGATGAGGACAAAGAGGATCCCCTCTCTGATGAGCAGTATGGTTATCCAAAGGCAGAGTCGAACAAGTGGGTTTCTTGCATTAGAGTTCTTGATCCTAGGACAGCTGCCACAACTTGCCTTTTGGAGCTTCAGGACAACGAAGCTGCTTTCAGTGTATGTACTGTGAATTTCCATGATAAAGAGTATGGAACTCTCTTGGCTGTTGGCACAGCCAAGGGGCTACAGTTTTGGCCCAAAAGAAGCTTAGTTACAGGATTCATTCACATTTATAGGTTTCTAGAAGATGGCAGATCACTTGAACTTCTGCACAAGACACAAGTGGAAGGTGTTCCTCTTGCTTTATGCCAGTTTCAGGGAAGACTACTTGCTGGGATAGGATCTGTGCTCCGATTATATGATTTGGGGAAAAAGAGACTGCTTAGGAAATGTGAGAATAAGCTTTTCCCTAACACTATTGTCTCTATCCAGACTTACCGCGATAGAATATATGTTGGAGACATCCAGGAGGTATGGTTTTTGAGTTTTTTCTGAATTCGCACATCTTTCTCTCTTTTCTTGAGAATTTTACTTTTTTACTTGCATGCTTGTCTTCTATATTGTGATGCTTGATTGAAGGTAAGAAAGGTTTGCAAGGTCTTTTTAATGCTGTCTTGGTTCTTAAACTAGAACACTTTGCTTTTATGCATTCCTCTGTTTTGCTTTCTTTTGTCAATTATTCTCAATTTGATATTAAATATTTTCCTTTTTGCAGTCATTCCATTTTTGCAAGTATAGGAGGGATGAAAATCAACTGTATATATTTGCCGATGATGTTGTTCCAAGATGGCTTACTGCATCATACCTTATAGATTTTGACACCATGGCTGGCGCAGACAAGTTTGGAAATGTCTATTTTGTGCGGCTACCACAAGATGTGTCGGATGAAATTGAGGAAGATCCAACTGGTGGAAAGATAAAATGGGAACAAGGGAGGCTCAATGGAGCTCCTAACAAGGTAGAGGAGATAGTTCAGTTCCATGTCGGAGATGTGGTAACTAGCTTGCAGAAGGCATCTCTTATACCAGGTGGTGGAGAGTGTGTTCTTTATGGAACGCTGATGGGGAGCTTGGGGGCATTGCTCCCGTTCACCTCCCGTGATGATGTTGACTTCTTTTCTCACCTAGAGATGCATATGAGACAAGAGCACCCTCCCTTGTGCGGTCGAGATCATATGGCTTATAGATCTGCTTATTTCCCTGTCAAGGTGAACCTCCTGCTTCCCTTATACACTGAATTTTATTGAAATCATATTCTCACAGATGCTCCTGTATGGTAATTCTTTGTTTGGAAGATTTTAAAAATCAATTGCAGGCGCGATTAAGAATTAGAGTCTTTTCTGAATACTCTTGCATATAACTCTAGTTTTGAAAATTAAGAACTTTGTATCTTTCATTTTATTCTTCATTATATCATCAACAATTGTTTATCAGCATTACATTTTGCTAGTTCTTTGTCCACCTCATTTTCATGCTGTTAAAAGAAAAAATTGATTTGTTTGAAAAATGATGTTGTGAAGGTTGATTCTTTGGTGTAAATAATTACCATCGAACTCTGGTTAGCCATATATTAACTCGACTGTAACTCGAGGGTTATGACCCTAATTTTATGTCTTGTTACTTCTGGTATGAAAGCTTGAATTGATTTTGCAGGATGTGATTGATGGGGATTTGTGTGAGCAGTTTCCAACCCTACCGTTGGATTTGCAGAGAAAAATTGCGGACGAGTTGGATCGTACTCCTGGGGAGATACTGAAGAAACTTGAGGAAGCCCGAAACAAGATCATATGAGATAGCTGATAGGATCGAAGTTTAGATTGTTGTTGCTTGAACTGCAATTAGTTAACAATAGTCTAATTAGTTTCTGCGTATCGGGATCATTGCTCGAGAGTAGGTCCTTTGTTTGCAGGTCTTTTACCTGGATTGCTGGTTATGAATTGCGGCTAAGAAAGCGTTGGCATGCCTGAATCCAAGGCAGATGAGGAAGAAGTCGGACGTCGGAGTGGAGTCGAAAGTTCGTGATGATGGTGGGAGTACTGTATAAGTAGTTTTGAGGACAAAATCAGTGTTTAAGTTGCTGCAGTTGTGCTTGCAATTTGTAACTTTGATTACTTTACGAGTTCGTTTGTTAATTGATAGATAGATTTTGACATCTAATGCCCCTCTTCTTGCTAGGACTTAAGACACTTATTTTAAAAATAAATAAAAAGAAAAAAACCAACGAATATTCAAAATGAAAAGAAAATTTGTATAATTAAGGACCGAAAATTAAATTTAACCTTTTTTATAAATTAATATAAAAATATTAATATATGACAATTTTAGTGAAATAAAAGAAATTCATTTAAGTTTTTTTTTCCTCTCAATTCTCTTATGTTTTTTTATTGTCAAAAACATCATAAGTCTGAGTTAAATAGACACCGCTCATTAACTTTTTATTTTTTTTAACTTTATTACTTTGTTGTGTTTTTTATATGTTTATGTGTTCTTTTTCGTATGAAAATAATAGATAATTTTTTAAGTACTTTTGATACGAGCATGAGACGGGTCAAAATAATCATCTTGGAAAAGAAGTTGAAACTGTTTCGCAAGTTGACTGATGTTTTTGACTTGCAAAGCAGTTTCAACTTCTTTTTCAAGATGATTATTTTGATCTCTCTCATGCTCGTATCAACTTTTTTTGTTTTTCTTGTAAAATATTTGTTTGCTTTTAAGATTGAATTTGACGTTGTCTCTTCAATTGACGTTTATTTAGTTATCTTACTGATTCATCTTTTTTTTATCATTAAGTTAGTTCTCTTATATTGGTAGGAACTCGCAATTGCTATAGATAAGTCGCAAATGAATTGTGATAAAATGAATTTGTCAACATACTCTCATTGTTATATGTTTTTCTATGTTAGTGTTGTTGGTGTTAACTTTTTCACCATCAACAATTATGTTTATTTGTATCTATTATTTTTTGAATTATTTGATTGAATTTTTAACTCTTTTCTTTTATGCTCATATTTTATTTTTTAGTGGCTAATTTATATACTTTGATAAGCTTAAGATTATAGACTCTTGTAATTTTACTGTATTTTTTATTCAATAAAATTAATAACTATATTAATTAAAAATAAATTTAATAAACTAAAATCGACTGCAAAGTAACCCTAAAAAAATTAGATTTTTTTATAGGTACCATTATTAACATTCTTAAAAGTGTTTAAACTTCTAATAATATCCGATTCAAATATTGTAATTAGATTAGATATTGTATAAAAATTTTATATTATATACCATATATATCAAATAGTATTCACTTAAACAATGTAGAAAAATTTTAAAAAATAATATTGATTTTGGAATATTGGATGAGCGTAAATTTATGGTTGAGATTATTCACTCATTTCCCTTAAAAATATACTCATTTTCAATTCTAAATCTCAATCATCAATCTACCCCATCAAATGATTCAAAAAATCGATGTAAAATTATGTAACTGGATCTTATCTTTTTTTTATATATTATATCCAATCATTATTATTTTAGGGTAAATTACGTAAATGATCATTGAATTTACTCCCAAACCTATTTTGGTCACTGAAGTTTCAAAACATTCAAGTTACTCACTGAAGTTTAGGCATTAAACTTTTTTGTCACTCTATCGTTAACTTTTTTACAACGTTATGACATGGACGTCATCCACCGTTCACTTTCGTTGGACGCTACCATTGACGGTTGCAGATGGTGGTCGTTTAGTCTCAAATTTCACTAGCCGCTTCGCGTTGGCCTTCTGAGTTCGAATCTGGCCTTCATTTCGCCGAAAAATATCTCGAAGTCCATGGATCAAGCAAAAATCTTTTAATTTTTCTTTCGTTTATCTCTTTTCTCCGCCGTCGAATAGAGCTCATCTCAGTATAATACTTTTTTTATGTCGATGGAATTTTTCACCGTTCAAATCTTGAAAAAATTCATTCGTTCGCCGGTAAATAGACTTCATCTAAAAATTAGTGCATGAGTAACAAAAAAGTTAAATGTCTAAACTTTAGTGCGTAAATTTAACGCTTTGAAATTTCAGTGACAAAAATAAGTTTGAGAATAAAGTTCAGTTATATTTACGTAATTTATCCATTATTTTATTACAAAATATTATGGGCCAGAAAACCTTAAATTAAACCCGGCCCAGGCTACTCGGTCTCTTGCAAGTTCCAAACTGAATCATTTCAGCAGCCGACTTCACTCTCAATCTCCGTCGTAACCCACCATTTTCACCTTCTTGCCGTCTTCATCTCCGATTCGCCACCTCGCCAAACCCAGGTTTTCTTTTTACTGTTATTTTTATTTTCATGTTTTTCTTTTCATTTTCTTCAATGGGTCTTTGTTGGATCTCTAAAAAGTCTGGAAATTGATTGTTAACTTTGATGCAGATGTAGTACTGTTTATCATAAGCACACTATGATTTTTGAGTTGATAAAGATTTACCCTTTGAATTATTTTATGTTTATACTTGCTATATCAGCTTGATCGTGTTGTTTTTTAAAGTAATTTTTGTAATAAAATTTAAGATATTCTTAGGGTTTTATCTGCTTTTAGATCCGAGGATGAGTAACTTTTGTTTGTTTGATCATATTTATGTTAAGAATTAGTGTGTACAAGTTCTTGAATTACTTTACAGCTTGAACTTTGGATTCCAAATCTCACACGGCCACACCTTTGATTTATAGAGCTGCTGTTATTTTTCGTATCCCGACTTGATATACAACGGGATCATCGGTGGTTTAAGGTGGTTGTTTGGTTGTCGGGTTGCGGTTCACTCCTGGTTTGGATCGAGAGCCGCCGGTGGTGGCCATAGAAGGCATGTGGTAAGAGGAAGAGAGCTTGCTGAGAAAGGGGAAGGAAATTCCTTTTGTTATGGGGGAGAGGAGAAGGATCTCCTCCGTCCTCACCCTTAAGGTCATAGGACGGCAGCTATAGGATGGTTGTTGACTGTGATTGATGGGGTTAGGACAGGTCCTACGGATATTACTTATTTATTAGGAATATAAAATGATCTCTCCACTGATATTTATAGCAATTGATAATGAAAGCATCCATTATGTTCCCGGTGAATATGGCATGATCGGAAAAGTAGCTGCCACCACAGTTTATACCCATGCTCTTATAACATAGAACTTGTTTCCTCAAGAGTTTTTGCTTTCACAATCTCTTGCTGCTTGAGGCCATTTCCCGAATATTGCTTACTAGTTGTTTCATTTGTGGTGATCGGTTTTCTTCCCTTTTTGAGATAATGTGCAAATGATTGGTGTATGTGTTAGAAGATTTGATCAAGTTTAGATGAATTTTGTGAGCTTTTACGAGTATGGTCCTCAGCTGGTGAAATAAGCTTCATTTGTGATGGTTTTGAGTTTCATTTCGAATTAGATTTTCTACTGTTTTAGCCCGGCGTGATCCAGATATTCATTTTCTATGTTTTTGAAGTTTTCTCAAAGAATATTACGGTGGTTGTTCAAATAATCATTCTCGGCCTTCGGTATTGCCATGTTAGGATTTTGCACTGTGAATATTCTACCTGCAACGTTTGACATTAATCTTCCTATTATTAGATCATAAATGTTAGTTCTCAAAGATTTTTCTCGTTCTCTAATCCGTGATGTGGTACATATTTCTTGTTGCTTTTTTTCCTGACCATTTCCTTCTTTTACAGAGAAAAATGGCCAGCAAATCCGAGAGTAGGGAACCTGTGAACGAGCAAGTGATTGCAAATATGTATGGAGCTATGAGATCCGAACTAAACCAAATTTATTCTAAAATTACCGAGTTGGAGATGGAAGTAAGTGAGCATTCACTAGTTATAAATGCCATCCAGCCACTTGACCCAACAAGGCGGTGTTACCGGATGATCGGAGGTGTGCTGGTCGAGAGAACCATCAAAGAGGTTCTCCCTGCTGTTCTGCGAAACAAAGAAGGGCTCGAAGAAGTAATTGCTCGGCTTAATGAGACCCTGGAGAAGAAGAAAAAGGAAATTTCTGATTTCGAGACAAAATACAAAATCAGGATCAAAAAGTCCGACGGCGACGAGAAAGATGAAAGCAGCAAGAAGGAAGGCTCGGCTCAAGGAGTTCTTGTTGGCCCTGCAAGTTCGAGTCAGTAATAGGTATACACATAGCCCTTCCTATTTCCTTGTATGCTCGAACTTGCCTGTGATGAACACTAAACCTTGCCATTTGAAAACTTTATTCAGTTATTGCTAAGATGTACCAGGTTTTCGATGATCATATGTTCTGTTCTTTTATATGATCATGTTCTGAATTTTGCCTTGTTCCCGGATTGGATTTTCCTTGCAAATAGGTAAAGATTTCGAGAACTAAGATGATGAAATCATGTGTTTTAAAAAAAGGTGGATTTGAGCATTGCAGTTTCGAGTCAACAATCACGAACGAACTACTGAGTCGGATTTCCTGGTTGGGTTTTCTCATAAGCAAACCAGAGCTTCATTCAGAGTTTTTTCAATTGTTACAACTAGAGTTTATTCTTGTTGTTCAAAGACAAATGGCCAGTTTCAACTTTCTTCGTATCCGGCCTCAGATTTCCGCATTTTGTTTCGTTCGTCTAACCACTTGATAATGTCTGCAAACATGATCTCGATGTTTTCCGAGGGCTCGCCGTAGAGCAAACCGTGCCACATTTTGGTTGGGGTAGAGTCTGCGGTCGAAGCTACCTTGAAAAGTTCTTTGCTTGTTTATGGAGTGAAAGAAATGCGGTAAGATTTTATTTAGGTAAAAGTACAGTAATGGTCCTTGTAATTTTAAAATGAGTACGAAAATCCCTGTATATTACCAATATCATCAATTTTATATAATAGACAAAAATGATTAATTTGGGGTAGATTTAATTAAATGATTTTTAAGTGTTTTATATTTTTCACTTCGACTCTTAACTTAACTTAAGCTTCGTTCGGCGGAGTTGTGCAGAAGCTGGGTTAGGTGGGAAAGTCGCATTTTAAGAGAAGTAAATTTTAGCTTTTTCAACAGCTGCGTTTGAGGCAAATTTACTGGGGAAAATGGGATGAAGCAGCACAGAAGCAGAGGCGTTCGGCAGAACTTTTTCGTTTGGCAGCCAAACGCAGCTCTAACAGTGCAGCCGAACGAACCCTTATTCGATTAGATGTAGAAGTTTAAATTAAGTTACAACAGATTAAATAAACACGCCACGTTACTTAAAAATGTCAAGTCAAATTTTATTGTAACACGATATTATGTCTCATAAAATTAATATTTTTGCTAATTATTATAAAAGTAATATTTTATTTGGTTTTTTATCGTGCAAAGTTCTTTTTATTTATTTCAAAGGTATATGGATAAAAATACATTTCACACCATAATACAAGGACCAATATAATCTCCCTCGTATAAAAAAGAACATGTGTGTGGGTCAGGACATCTAGGAGTGTAATCGAGAAAGTCAAGTTCGAATAGTAGTAAACTCGAGTTTGATTTAATATTTAGAAATTGATATTTGATTTGAGTTTAACCAAACATTAAAATATAAGTACAGTAATTATTTTTCAAACTCAATTACTCGAGCTCGATTATGCTTGTATCTAAGCTGAAGTTTTAACTCGAATTATATTTTGTATGTAAAATAAGTTATCTATGTAACTTAATAATATAAATATTTAAAATATATATTAATAAAAAAATAAGATAGGCTTGCGAGTCATTCTAGCCGAGTATCATGATACTCGAATTAGTCTCGCGAGCCGTTTGAACCGAGTATTATAATGTTCGAACTCGATTTTTTTATTACCAAATCAAATTCAAATTCAATTTTTTTAGTCAAACTCGATTAACTTATAAATATTAATGTCTCGTTCACACCACTAAAGACATCCACTAAAGATATGAGTAGGACTCTATCTAGGCAATGATTTAAAGACCGGACATAACAACTATTATTTTATCAAGGGATAAATAAACTTTTACTCTAAATTTAATAATTTTATTTTAATTTAATCATTAAATTTTTTATTTTTACAGAAAGTAGAGCCTCGTTAAAACTTCTTTCATAACCAACATTAAACATGTAATAACCCATTTCATCTAAACCACACCCAAACCTTAACTGAACCAGCCCAAACCCATGACCCCTAAATCATTACCCTAACTGAACTGGCCCAAACTCGTTTACCTAGAACCAAACCCTAAACCGGTTACAACTCATAAATCAAACCAAAAAGAAAAACCCTAATAACCATCTAACATTATCCTAACCCTAATCCTCTACCGTCGCCATTCTCGACCGCCGCCGCCTCCCATCTTCCAGCCACTGTTCCTTTACCGGCAACCAAAATAAACCCCAAATTAGATTTAAAACCCTAAAAAATAAAAATAACCTAAATCTACCCTAACCTAAACACTACCCTCTGCTTCAGCCGACCTATCAACCTCACTCGTACCATACTCGGCTGCATCAATCCCTTAAAATCCGGATTCAGATCTGCAACAATAGAGTAGGGATTTTAATTTTTATTGTTAAAATTGGGCATTATAAACCAAAAAGCAATTGGAATCTGGGAGGGGGTCGAAAGTTAAAACAAAAAGAAATCTGAGGGGCGATTTCAGAGAGAAATTTAGAGAGCTTTTCATCCAAAAAACTTTTAAGGGGGAGATCTGAGAGAGGGGTTCAGATTCAAAAATTGTAAGAGAGATTGTCAGATCAAGAAAGTGTAAAAAAAATAATAAAGTTTCGAAAAAAAATCCTGAAATAAAATTGTTTTCTTATCTTGGTTTTTCGTTTGAAATCTGAAATATTTTTTAATCGGAAATAAAAAAGGGAAGGGTGAGTTTACCTCCGTTCGGTGTGCGTCGGGCCTTCGCGCCTTTGCCATCGCCGTGCCGCCACTCGCCGTGAGGCCTTGCGCCGAGGAACGACAGTGAAACCCTAGTGAGCCGCCGTCAAGTGAGTGAGTGAGTGAGAGGAGAAGGGAGGAAAGAAATTTTAGGGTTATTGATGTTTTGGTTTGAAAAATGATACCCTTATCTTTGTTTAAACCGACCATTAGCAAAACGACGCCGTTTTGGCATGCCAGACCCGCGTGTGACCCGGTTACCCGGGGAGGATTCGCGTATCCTTGAATGGGCAAATTACGCTCTTGGTCCTTATACTTTTAGCCCGCTTTAACTTTTGTCCATGGTTTAGCTCCGATATCAGTCCCTCCTCTTTATTCCCGTCCCCCTTTCCACCCCTTTTATCCTATTTTCGCACCTTTGTTTTATTTCCTCACTCAATTTAGTCACCGTTTATTGGGTTTCATTCTAGCCCTTTTACTTCTGTTTTTTCATACTTTTAGCGCCCCTCTTTTATGTATTATTCATTTTGGTCCTTTCCTTTATATTATACATATTAACTATATATTATACTATAGTATATGTAGTATGATAGTGTGTATGTATATATATATTGTATTATTTAGTATAATGTATCTTACTATATTATATGATTTTATTATATTATGTTTTTTTTAAATATATATTTATTACATGTATAGATATTTGGTATATAAGATATGTTCCATATTTTATTATGTATTTTTTTAAGAAATGTTGTAGCATTATATATACATGTATTAGTGTTTGTACATTATCATACATTATTATATTATATTAATTAATATTACGAGCATATTTTTTATCATGTATATATATATACACGTATATGTTACGGTTTTAAATATATGTACATATATATTATAATATATGTAGTTTTATATGTTATTATGTTTAAGTATTTAATATGTATATTTTTATATTCGTGTCTATATTAGTAACTTTATGATTTGTGTTTTGATCATGCATTTTAATTTGTTCGTATCTGCTTTTTTTATCATCTAAAAATTCTTTAAAGAAATGAATTTTGAATTTTAAACCAATATTTTTAAAAATCTTTATAAATCATATCCCGGGCGTAAAGGGATGTGATTGTTTTTAAATTTTTCCAAGAAAGCGAGAAGCCGTGCCCCGGGCGTAAAGGGATGCGATTCTCTCGATATTTTTGGCATTTAAGAATCGTATTTTAAATTTTAATCGAATTCGCAATTTTCAATGCCAAGACATTAAATAATCGACTAGGTACCAAATTTGGGCGGTGTGGGAGTGCTAATCCTTCCCCATCTGTAACCGACTCTCGGACCCGAATTTTTTTGAATCTCTGGTTTTATTTTGGTGTCCGGTCTACCTTTTTTAAAACTATCGGTGACGACTCCATATTTTTTAATTTGAAATCGGGCGACCATTTTTTAAATACATCAAAAAGAAATTTTTAAACCCGAACGAACTAATAGAAAAAGTGAGCGACTGACGGATTTGGGTGCTTACAGCTGGCGACTCCGCTGGGAAATTTTAAAATAAAAAGAGAGTCAAGCCACGAGTCGATTATTTTTTAGTCTTGGTCATTGGAAATTCGAATTCGATTTTAATTTGAAATATGATTCTGTTTTTAATAAGACATGCACCTTATTTTTCTGTAAATATAACTGATTTATTTTTTCTACATTCCATGAGCTTTTACCCGAGCTCCGTCTTTTTTAAGTAGAAGTGTGATACCGCCATCGTGTGGGTTACCACAGTATAGGTTGGTGAATCGCTTTCGGGATATATTTCTTATGCTTTCGTGTGGGTTACCTCCGTATAGGCATAAAAGATGTATCCCCCTGAATTGAACTTGGTTCGTTTGAAACCTATAATGGGTGAGGATCAGGGGCCTTGCTACCTTTAGTAAAGGACAGCGAGGACAATTCGGATACCCTTCACTAGAACTAAAACCGCATATAATGAGCCGTATGAGCCAACCCTTTAGAGCCATGCGAAATTTTGTCCGTTTAGCGGTTACCCTTTTAGGTTTTGATGCATTTTTATGTACAGTTTCTTATATGTTTTAATTTTTACCTTATTTACCATTTAATTTGTTCATTTGATTATTTTAAATTGGAATTGACCCGTTTTTTTGTGATCACATTATATTACATCTGTTCATTTTGCATTAACTATATAACGTATCATAACACTTTTACTTTTGCATTTTTTCCAGTATGAAATACTAATTCACGACTGGTTCTCAATTTAAAAAACTATCATCGGGAGAAAATCTAGTACTCTAGATATCAAGGCAATATTCAAAGTTGCAAATGAAGCCCGTGAGTTCGAAAGTTGAGCCACGAGAACCATTTTTGAATCAGTACTTTCGCATCTCGCATCTACATGCATACATCCCCATTAGATACAATAATGTTGGTCGACCTAGCACCTTACAGAACCTCTACAAGAGCCTGATCTTGGGGCATGTCCAAAAGCACCATCCACATATTTTACAAACATTGTGCCTCTAACAAGGCCCTAGTCTGGGGGCATTCTTTGCCAAGGTCCAGTATTCGTTGCGGAGTCAAACTCTTGCATCCTTTAAATGTCTACATCGATCATAGCCTGCAAAACTTCACTTGATCCAAAAAATGATAAGCTGCCATGAACCAACACACAACTTATGAACCCAACTTAGGGGGCAACAGAATCCATACTCTAAGTTTCAAATTCGCTACAAGAGTAGTTTTAGACGATGACATAGAACGAACAAAATGTTGGGGCATGCACCGAGATGAAAGATTTAAAGCTAGGTAACCGAATCCAAGAAGAGGTTGGAGCATCGCCACATGCAAAACACCAAGATCCTAACAGGACTAGTGGTGAGTCAGGGGCATCCTTTTGAGGACCAATGAAATCATATCACATTCATCTTGCATTGAATCATTTTTGCATACGTCATACATTTAGATTAAATGCATACACCGAAGCCACCATGCATTTAGGATAGACACATGCATTTAGGCATAAAATTCATGCATGCTTTTTTTACAAACAGGTTCGAAGAAGATATCGAACTTCATCAACACAAGGGGCAATCATGATGGCCAAACATAAAAAATGCTGAAACATCTAAATAAAAGGTACCAGCAACAAATTTTTTGAATATTTACTGATTAATGTTTTTTCCATTTTCAGGCCATACCTCTCCGCTAGTAGAGCAGTAGAAGTAACCTTTTTCGGATCTTGCCTTCGTCATTGGTTATAGCCAACATTTCCAGATTTTGCTTTGCCGCTGATGGTGTAGCAGTTTAGACATTTTGAAGATCTCGTTTCTCCGTTGATGGTGCAACAGATCTGAACCTTCTTCTAGATCCCGTTTTGCTGTTGATGGTGTAGCAGATCAACATTTTTAAAATCTCGTTTCTCCGTTGATGGTGCAACAGATTAAATTTTTCCTTCGGATCTCGTCTCTTCGCTAGTGATGTAGCAGATCATGCATTTTCTAAATCTCGCTTCTCATTTGATGGTGCAACAGATCAAATTTTTGTTAAGGTCTCGTTTCTCCGTTAATGGTATAATTAGACCAATTTTTTCTTCTTTGGATCTTGTATCCTTCTTATAGTTGTAGGTCAAAAAAATTGATAAAAAAAATCAAAAAAGAATTCAAAAAAAGAATAATTCAAAAAAAATCAAAAAAATCAAAAAGAAAAGAGAAAAAAGTCAAGAAAAAGTCAAAAAAGTAAAAAAAATCAATAAAAAATCGAAAAGAAAAAATCAAGTTGTTGTCATTCGTCGATCTTGCCCCTCCGTTGATGGTGTAGTAAGATCCAAGTTGCTGTCATTTGATCTAGCCCTTCCGTTGATGGTAAGGCTAATTCTAAGTTGTCAAATTATCCGATTCTGTCCCTCCGTTGATGGTGTGGCTGGGGTCCAAGTTGCCGAAATCCAATCTTGCTCCCCCGTTGATGGTGTAGTAGAGTTCAAGTTGATGTTCTGCTTCTCCATTGATGGCGTCGTACAATCTAAATTATCCGATACTGTCCCTCCGTTGATGGTGTGGCTGGGGTCCAAGTCACTGCTATTCAACCATGCTTCTCTGTTGATGGCGTAGTAGGGTTCAAGTTGATGTTCTGCTTCTCTGTTGATGGCGAGGTAGAATTTAAATTACCATTCGATCTTGTCCCTCCGTTGATGGTGTGGCTAGGGTCCAAGTTCCTGAAAGCCAATCATGCTCCTCCATTGATGGTGTAGTATGGTTCAAGTCGGTGTTCTGCTTCTCTATTGATGGCGTCGTAGAATCTAAATTATCCGATCCTGTCCCTCCGTTGATGGTGTGGCTGGGTCCAAGTTGCTACTATTCAATCCTGCTGCTCCGTTGATGGTGTAGTAGGGTTCCAGTTAGTGTTCTGCTTCTCCGTTGATGGTGTAGTGGAATACAAATTGTTATCTATTTTCTTCCCTTCGTTGATGGTGTGGATGGGTCCAAATTTATTGACTTTCAAGCTCTTTATTAATGTTGTAGCTAAAAATAAAAAAAGAAAAAAGATGATGAAAAGAAAAATTCAAAAAAAGGAAAAAATAAAAAAAACGATAAAAAGAGAAAAGAAAAAATCCAAAAAAATCCAAAAAAAGAAAGAAAAAAAGAAGAAAAAATTCAAAAAAAAATCAAAATGAAAATCAAGTTGTTTGCCGATTCTGCTTCTTCGTTGATGGTCTAGTGGAGTCCAAGTTGCTGAAATCCGATCTTACCCATCCGTTGATGGTGTGAATAGATCCAACTTTATAAATTTACGGTTCTGCCTCTTCGTCAGTGTTGTAGCTGAATCGAGTTTGCCAAATTCTAATCATGCCTCTTCGTCAGAGTTGTAGCTTGATCGAAAAAAACCCTCCGATCTTGCCTCTTCGTCAGAGTCATAGCTAGATCAAATCTTCAGACCTTGCCTCTTCATCGTTGTTGTAGCTCGGTCAAATTTAACCTTCGGTTCTGCCTCTTCATCGGTGTTGCAGCTGAACCAAATTTGCCAAATTCTGATCATGCCTCTTCGTCAGAGTCGTAGCTTGATCGCAAAGAAACCAACCCTCCGGTCCTGCCTCTTCATCAGAGTCGTAGCTGGATCAAATATTCAGACCTTGCCTCTTCGTCGGTGTTGTAGCTTAGTCAAATCTAACTTTCGGTTCTGCCTCTTCGTCGGTGCTGTAGCTAGACCAAATTTACTGACTCTTGATCTTGCCTCTTTGTCGGTGTCGTAGCTGGATCAACATTACTAACTTTAGACCATGTCTCTTCGTTGGTGTTGTAGCTTGGTCAAAATTTACTAACTTTCAAGTTTTATCAATGTTGTATCAAAAAAAAGAGAAAAAGAGAAGAAGAAGAAGAAGAAAAAGAATTCGAAAAAACAAAAAACAAAAAAAAAGAAAAAGAGAGAAAAAAATTTAGAAAAAAAAGAAGAAAAACTTTTCAATTTTCTGATATTGCCTCTTCGTTAGAGTTGTAGCTGGATTGGACATTGAAGCTTTCATCCATCGATCTTGCCTCTTCGCCGGTGCTGCAGCGGGATCGAATTTTGTAGACCCTGTCTCTTCGTTAGTGTTGCAGCTGGGTAGAAGTTTCTTTAGGTATTAACTCATCATCAATAATATAGCAAGTTGAACTCGTTTTGTTTCCCCAACAGACAACCCCCTATTCTGAAGATTTTGTTTCCTAAGAGTGACAAGGTGGGTCAACCAAGACAAGAAAGAAGACATGCGTCAAAGAGAATGAAGGTCTACCGAAGAAAGAAGACATACGTCAAGAGGGGAGAAGCTCAGCCAAACCGAATGAAATGGGTCATTTTTAGTCTTTGCTTCGTTACCGTTATACAACAACGAGCAAAGAGGGGCAGCTGTAATAACCCATTTCATCTAAACCACAACTAAACCTTAACTGAACCGGCCCAAACCCATAACCCCTAAACCATTACCCTAACTGAACCGGCCCAAACCCATTTACCTAGAACCAAGCCCTAAACCGGTTACAACCCATAAACCAAACCAAAAAGAAAAACCCTAATAACCCTCTAACCTTATCCTAACCTTAATCCTCTACCGTCTCCATTTTCGGCTGCCGTCGCCGCCATTCTCGGCCGCCGCCGCCTCCCATCTTCCAGCCACTGTTCCTTTACCGGCAACCAAAATAAACCCCAAATTAGATTTAAAACCCTAAATCCCTAAAAAATAAAAATAACCTAAATCTACCCTAACCTAAACACTACCCTCTGCTTCAGCCGACCTACCAACCTCACTCATACCCTACTCGACTGCAACAATCCCTTAAAATTCGGATTCAGATATGCAAAAATAGAGTAGGGGTGTTAATTTTTATTGTTAAAATTGGGTATTATAAACCAGAAGCAATTGGAATCTGGGAGGGGGTCGAAAGTTAAAACAAAAAGAGATCTGGGGGCGATTTCAGAGAGAAATTTAGAGAGCTTTTCATCCAAAAAACTTGTAAGGAGGAGATCTGAGAGAGGGGTTCAGATTCAAAAATTGTAAGAGAGATTGTCAAATCAAGAAAGTGTAAAAAAACAATAAAGTTTCAAAAAAAATCCTGAAATAAAATTGTTTTCTTATCTTGGTTTTTCGTTTGAAAACTGAAACATTTTTTAATCGGAAATCAAAAAAGGGGGGAAGGGTGAGTTTACCTCCGTTCGGTGTGCGTCGGGCCTTCACGCCTTCGCCATCGTCGTGCCGCCACTCGCCGTGAGGCCTTGTGTCGAGGAACGGCAGTGAAACCCTGGTGAGCCGCCGTCGAGTGAGTGAGTGAGAACAGAAGGGAGGAAAGAAATTTTAGGGTTTGTGATGTTTTGGTTCGAAAAAATGATACCCTTATCTTTGTTTAAACCGACCATTAGCAAAACGACGCCGTTTTGGCATGCCCGACCCGCGTGTGACCCGGTTACCCGAGGAGGATCCGCAAGTCCTTGAATGGGCAAATTACGCCCTTGGTCCTTATACTTTTAGCCCGCTTTAACTTTTGTCCATGGTTTAACTCCGATATCAGTCCCTCCTCTTTTTATCATGTCCCCTTTTCACCCTTTTTTATCCTATTTTCGCACCTTTGTTTTATTTCCTCACTCAATTTAGTCACCGTTTATTGGGTTTCATTCTAGCCCTTTTACTTCTGTTTTTTCATATTTTTAGCGCCCCTCTTTTATGTATTATTCATTTTGGTCCTTTCCTTTATATTATACATATTAACTATATATTATACTATAGTATATGTAGTATGATAGTGTGTATGTATATATATATTTTATTATTTAGTATAATGTATCTTACTATATTATATGATTTTATTATATTATGTTTTTTTAAATATATATTTATTACATGTATAGATATTTGGTATATAAGATATGTTCCATATTTTATTATGTATTTTTTTAAGAAATGTTGTAGCATTATAAATATATGTATTAGTGTTTGTACATTATCATACATTATTATATTATATTAATTAATATTGCAAGCATATTTTTTATCATGTATATATATATATATACGTATATGTTACGGTTTTAAATATCTGTACATATATTATAATATATGTAGTTTTATATGTTATTGTGTTTAAGTATTTAATATGTATATTTTTATATTCGTGTCTATATTAGTAACTTTATGATTTGTGTTTTGATCATGCATTTTAATTTGTTCGTATCTGCTTTTTTTATCATCTAAAAATTCTTTAAAGAAATGAATTTTGAATTTTAAACCCATTTTTTTAACCGCATCTCTATAAATCATATCCCGGGCGTAAAGGGATGTGATTGTTTTTAAATTTTTCCAAGAAAGCGAGAAGCCGTGTCCCGGGCGTAAAGAGATGCGGTTCTCTCGATATTTTCGGTATTTAAGAATCGTATTTTAAATTTTAACCGAATTCGCAATTTCCAACGCCAAGACATTAAATAATCGACTAGGTACCAATTTTGGGCGGTGTGGGGTGCTAATCCTTCCCCATCCGTAACCGACTCCCGGACCCGAATTTTTTTGAATCTCTGGTTTTATTTTAGTGTCCGGTCTACCTTTTTTAAAAATGATTGGTGGCGACTCCACACTTTTTTAATTTGAAATCGGGCGGGCATTTTTTAAATACATCAAAAAGAAATTTTCAAACCTGAACGAACTAATAGAAAAAGTGAGCGCCGGACGAATTTGGGTGCTTACAAAACCAATATTCAATATCACCGAAAAGTTCACATATGTTTCGAGATCAAAATCTCGTCGTTTTGAAGCTTCAATTCCCTCTCCAACCTTGAATTTCCGGATTCAATTCTCTGATTCAACCAACCGATGATATCCGCAAACACAATTTCGATGTTTTCCGGTGTTTCCCCGTACAACAATCCATGCCACATCCCGGGATACAACTTGAAACTCTTGTCCGAGCTTGCTGCTACATCATACAGTTGCTGGCTCACTGCTTTATCTGTTACTTTGTCATCTCCTCCATGTAGAACTAGAAATGGTAATGAAACCTGTTCCAAAAAAGAAAGCATTAATTCACCGTATGTACTCGAATTATGACTCAGATTATCAATCAGTCACAAACTTAATTTTTTTAATCGAATCCAAAACTATTAGTATCGTATCAATCAGTCTTTTGTTAGCCTATCCATTAGTTTGAGCATTAAACTTCAACTTAAAACTGACATGGAGTATATTTAAAACACGTACATCAAATTATGAACATGGATATACCTATTTACGGACCTCTAAGATTTTATGCATTAAAAAAATTAATGGAAAAGCATGGTTGATACAATATATGATACTTAAAGTGTTCGATTAGAATTGTTTTGAATTTATGGACTAATATGCAATCCAGAGGATAGTTTGGGGGTGTTTGGTGAAATTAACCCGAAAAGAAAACATAGATTTGAGGGGGCAAAGAATAAACAAACCTCATGAAGTCTTTGTTCAAGCTCCAAGCTTGTGTTTAGGAGTTCATTGGCAGTGTTCAAACGAGGACGTCCTTCGTAGCAATAAGGATTTGCTCTTACCTGTGAATTAATTGACCAATTATCAGTTAGTCTGGCCGGGTAGGATGCCTGATCTTTAAACAAGGTTTAGGGTTTAAATTATGATATTGTGAATTGAGTAAATTAATAAAGAATTAATTGCACCACATGTCCCGAAACTATGATATTCATTCTAAATTGGTCCTAAACTTTTAAAAATTTCAATTTCATCCTCAAACTATGACCTCATTCTAAATGAGAGTCATAATTTGAAGATGAAACTGAAATATTCAAAAGTTTAAAAATCAATTTAGAATGAGAGTCATAGTTTAAAGATGTGTAGCGCAATTTGTTGATTAATAAATCGAATATGATTGATTGAACTAAAAAGATACATGTGCTCTTATTTCGGGCTGTCTAAAAGCAGCATCGACCACATCTTGGACCGGAACTATTCGCCACGTTGGAATAAATCGGTTCAGCTTTCGCAGTACACTTATGACTAATGGATGTGGCTTCATATCATCTGCAACCTGTGTAAATAAAAAAATTAAATATATGTTTAATCAAACTCATTTATTTAATAGACAAACATAAACAAACGATATACAAATAATTTATCAAGTTTAAACATTTTTTTCAATGTTCAACCACAGGAACAAGTTCGTAATCCTTTAAATCCAAAAATCTCGAGTTTAGTGAAAAATAATCAGTATTAAAAGAGTTTTTCTAAACTCTGTTGAAAAATCTAATGCAATTCGATTTTAAATATAATCAGAAACCATATAATTATGGAATATTAAAATATTTCCGACAATTTTCTTTTCAAACGTTGACTTTCTCTCAAAGTTTAAGAAAAAAATCAAAGTTTAAACTTTAGAAAATTTCATCAGATAAACAAGAAAAGGGGAAAGGCTGCTGTCTGAATATTCTAATTCTATAACTAATTTTGGGTCAATACATTTTTATTTATTATTATTTTTTTTTAACTATTTTTTATATCATATCAAACAGCGAAACTCGAACAATAATTCGAATATTAATAATTACTCAATCAACTGAATTTACCTTACACATAGGGGCAACCAAAACTGCCCCATCCCAGTAATCTGGCTTCTTCCTATGTACCAACAACAACACTGCTCCTCCCATGGATTCACCTACCAAATACCTCATCTTCTTCTTGTTCTCCTTCCTCTCTGATAAATCGAATTCCGGATTCGTGTCATAAACAAATCATTTATCACTCTACTCGTAATTCAATCGACCGATCTCGATCGGTTCATAAAACAGAAGATACTTACCACAAACATCAGTGAAATAACTGGAGCAATCATCAACAACATTGTCAAAGCTTGAGATATAGCCCTGCAAGCCGGAGGACTTTCCATGGCCTTCATAATCTATTCCGTAAACTGCATATCCTGCTTTCACCAACCGAATCGCAGTACCTGGCAGGAACAGACACATAATTTTATGTCAGGAGTGTGAAATTGGATTAAAACTATACGGAATTTTATGTATATACTTACTGTTCATGGTGATGCTGCATTCCATGGCGTATCCATGGCAGATGAAGATCAAAGCTTTCGGTTCTTCGTTCACCGGAATCCAACTGCATGTGAACAACTTCAAACCTCGAGAATTCGTGATATATTCCTGCAAGATCATGTAAAACAACAGAACACGGTTCAGTTTTGGTTCAGAAACTGATAATATCTATGCATATATGTCACGCAGTTTTGAGATATATAAACAGTGGCGCTGCGCATCCTATTGATAGTTGATCACTAACCTCTTCGTATCGAACAGTTCCGGCTTCAAGATCCTGAAGAAAATCATCAAAACCCCAGACATAAAATGATCAGAAACAGACAAAAACACAAAGAGAAATCAAAAGACGATGAGATGAGATAAGAAGATGAGAACGAACCATGGATTTTGTTTTTTAAACGTAGGGTATGGGAACTAAGAGAGAAAGTGTAATGGGAAACAATCTGACCTAAATATGCACACCAACACGAAAGCTCAAAGTTTTAATGGGGTTGAGACAATTCTGTGATCAAAGTGATATATATATATACACACGTATACAAAGATGTGTGGACCCTTTGGGGCTACTTGCTTGCATGTTTATCCAATTTGGGCCAAACTCCCTTATTAAAAGAGAGGGATTACATGAACTCAACAAGTGTCCCAGTGAAAAAACGAATGATGTTCATCTTAGGAAATACGGGTTTAAATCGCTATATATTGTGCTTTAAATTTTTTATGGTGCACGCGCATTGTCAAATGATTAAGATTATCTATGAACAGATACCACATTGTAATCACTTTTAAACTATTCAAAAAAAGAGAAAAAAAGTACATACTAATTGAATAAATAAATAAAGATATTATTGTGCTTTAAATTTTTTAAAATAATTTCCTAATTTTCTAGAATCATTTTTTAATTTTTTTTAAAAAATTAATATATGATGTACTAGACAAAACTTTAAAAGCCCGAAGTCTTAAATCATAACTCTAAACTTTAAACATTAAATTCAAACTGTAACCCTAAACTTAATATCCTAAAATATAAACTCTAAAACATAAACTAAATTGAAGTTTACACCAGTAGTGCATCAAATATTTTTTTTATTTTAATATTATATATTTTTTCTTATACGAATTTGTTTCAATGTTGTAAAAAATGGGTTTCAACCGATTGAACCAATGATTCTGAAATAATTGAAAACCTATGTCTTCTCTCTAAACTTAAAAAAAATTCTGTCTTTGAGCAGAATAATTGAAATTTTCTCTTTATCATGGGTTCGAAATATGATATTATAAATAGAATTAATTGGATTGACATAATTACTCTTATAATGAGTCTTTATAATTTTTTATTCGAATTAATCAATTAATAAATTAAATATCGGTGATTAAAAAACTGGCATGGAAATAGGGTTTCATTAGTTTCACAATGAAAATTTAGAAAAGCAGTGGAAGGGATAGCAATTGGATTGGGTCAAAAGAAATCAAAATCATCCAAAAAGTTGAAATCCATCCATTTGTGAACTGCTTTTTGCAGTTTGATTACAGAAATAAATGCCTAGCCGCGGACAAACTGTGTTCTAAATGCCGGATAGACGGCAGCTTTGACTCGCCTAATTCAACTCATCCCTCTTTCAAAGCCACCAATGAGTCACATTATCTTTATGGGCTTCTTCCTAGCTTTCTCTACTCGTTTCACCACCAACCTCTCCCGTTTTCAAGATTCAATTCTGATTCCTAACTCGGTCGTGGTTTAACAGTAAGATAAGCAGTGATTGAATTTGGAGTAAAAGTTGGGAGTAACTTAAACTTTTTAAAAATTTGGAGGGTTTAATTAAAATTTTTAATAATTTTGAGATAGATTTAATCAGAAATTTTGAAAATTTCGAGAGGGAAGTTAATTAAAAGTATTCAATATCTTGAAGCTTAATATGAATTTTTAAAAATCTTGAGGGAGAAAAATTAAAATTTTCAAAAACTTTAGGGCCAAAATTCGAATTTCCCAAAATTTTCACCTTATCTTATATTTAGATTACACAAGCCTTCCTATTTAAACTATACAATCTAAAATTTAAATCTTAGACTCTAAAACCTTAAATATTGGATCATAAACCCTAAATTATAACCATAAATCCTTAAAATCCCTAAATCTTAAGTCCTAAAATAAACCCCTAAATCTTAAATTCGACAAGCATAGTTTACGCAGCTTAAATACCAAAATTTTCTCATATAATAACTACTGTAATAATAACATTTTTATTATTTGGTTCATGTTTTGTGCAAATAGTAATGGTTAAAAGAAAATGGTTAGGACCGTTACTATAATTTTTTTTTGAATAGTTTAAAAGTGATTACAAGGTAGTAACTGTTCATACATATTCTTAATCATTTGACAGTGCGCATACATCTTGTAGACAAAGCAATTTGAACTCGTGTTTCCTATGATAAACATCATTCGTTTTTCACTGAAACAGATGTTGGGTTCAGGGTTGTTACTATAATTCAAAGAAAATTATTAGGAAAATTATTATAAGATGAAAATGGCCACAAAACATTAATGTCGTCTACCAATCTTTGCCTTAATAGCGTTAATCTCATGGACATTTCGAAAGACGGAAGCAAAAAATGCAAAGGGCACTTTGATCATTTAGAAAGTACACATTGATATTCTTAAGTAAGATCTTGAATTTTAATATTACGAAGGGAGAAAACAGAATTAAAAAGGTTTTATCCTCCATTTAAAAATACGATTTAAATTGACTTTATAATATAATCGAGACACATGTAGTTACGAAATTTCATGAATTTTTGACCAACAAAATACTTGGTCAAATGAGAGTTAGTCAATTATTATAATTGATGATTCATAACTAATTATAAAAATACACATTTCAATCACTTTCTTTCTATTATGATAATATTATAAGTCATGTTCTTAGAATAATGTATCAAATAATCATTAAATATTATCAGGTCCCGTTACCAAATTATTGGATATCTAATTAATTTTTTACATTAAAGTTGACGCTAAACATTTTAAACAGATTTATTTTTACCACAAATACTAACTAAAACGTTAAATTTTAATGGCTGTAAGGTGGTAATTTGCGTGACAGCTTACATGTACTTCATGTTTATATACACTATTTGGTTTACATATCATATCAATAACCCTAGCTGCTTGTTCTTGCTTAACTTAATTGTTTTTGCATCTTTTTTTGATCTTATTTTAGCCGGCGATTGGCGACACCAATTTTGGTATTAATTGTTGATCGTCGGTGTTTAATCTTCTTCATGTTTTCTTATATCTCACTTTAATTTTTTTTTTTTTACTTTTAATAAAATTCTATATGTTTTGGTTATTTTCTTCTCAAAATTTTGTTGCGTTTGTTTTTCTCTGCCTTTGTGGCATGTCTTTTCTCTGTCTTTATGACACATATCTATCTTGTGACATGTTTTCTGGATACTTTTGCGGCCGCTTGATGCTCGTGTAGTGTTCCTTACGACGGTTGGTTATCCCCTTTTGTGGTTATTTGTCAATTTAATCAGATATGTGTAACGGATCAGAGCCTATGAAACCGACGTAAAAGGTACTTACAATTTTCTATTGAGGATTTCATTTAGTTCATGTTTTGACAACTCCCCAGGGAACTCATCCTACAACAGACTTTAGAGATTTGTTGTGGTACAAAGTGAAATTGTCTAATTTGGCCGGAGCAACCCTTTAGTTTTCTTTTTGGATTTATCATTTTTTTTAACTTTTTTGAATGTTTGAAAACTTTGAAAGGTTATATTCTTTTTTTGTTTATTAAGAAAGTTGCATGGTTTAAAGTTAAAAACAAATAATTTAAAATTATAAAAATATTTTATTTTTTAAAAAAATTGTGAAATAAGAGTGAACTAACGCGCGGGCTTCCACATTAACACCATTAAATATTTAAGGTTTTACCCATTAATTTTGTAAAAAACTAGAGATTTTGACCCATTCCCCTCTAAATATAATTATGATTATAATTAGAAATTGTCAAAAAAAAAAAGATGACGCTTCTACGTGATATATTCAAAGTTTTGCTTTCAAAATACTTACATGCAAAGGCAGAGCTAGAAAAATTAGTTTGGAATGTTAGAATTTTAAACAAATATATAAAGATTTTAAAAAATGAAAACAATAAGTGTCAATATTCATTTTATAGTTGTATTACTTTTATTTTTAATATTATTTAATATTAAATTTATAGACAAAAAATTTCTCCAAAATTTTCTTTTAGTCCCTGTAATATGTACAGGTTATAATTTAGTCCATGTACTCTAATTTAATTATTTTTTTTTGTCTTTTTACTTTTCAAATAATTGTTTTGACCCAAATAATAGCTATGAAATATGTTAGGCTAAACTGTACTATTAATCCATGTTATTATGTGTAAGTTAATCTGCACCAACCCGAGTAAAATTTTGTATAAAAATCAAAATAAAAAATATATTTGTAAGAGTATTTATTTCATTTATCTATTTAAATAAAAAATCAAAAATATTTTTTTAAAAAAACTTAACCAATAACCAAAAAACAACTTGCTATTTTTTTTACATATTTAAATATTTTCTCTCTTTATGTGTCATTCGTCTGAAATCATTCAAAATCTAAACCAACCCAATTCTAGAAATATAAAGGGTAAATAAAGTACACAATAAATCACTAAATTAAGGAGAAATGATATTTTTTGTCATCGAGGTTTCATAAGTTACAAAATTTTTATTAAAATTTTTATTTATATACGAGATTATCATTAATTTTTTTAAATGTTACAAAATACTCATTCAAAATTATCGAATAGCTACAAAATTTGTCCTTAAACTTATCAGAATTCATTGTAAACTTATCACTAGTAGGTATCATTTTGTAACTGGATCAAAAGTTTAATGATCATTTTGTAACTTTCAAAACTACAATAACCTCTAGTGTGCTTTACCCAAAAATAAAATTTTATTGAAACCAGAAGAAATAAATAAGCCCAAAAATATTTTTTTAGTAAAAAAAAAGGCCAGTAAGGCCCAAGTAATCTCTATGTATGCCTTTAAACCCTTTGCTTCCACAAAATTTAGGGTTTCAGATTTATTTATCTGAGAGAAGCCGCCGCCGTAGTCACAGAAGAACAGCAGGAGAAGCAAGCAATGGGTAATTAATCAAAAACCTTTAAAATGTGTAAATTTTTTCTTACATGTTCTCGTTAATTTTGAGGTATCTAAATTTGGCTATTTCATGTTTCTGTCTGTAAATATATAATTGGAAAAAAACCAGCCAGGATTAAGGTCCATGAGTTGAGGCAGAAGTCGAAAACTGATCTTTTGGCTCAGTTGAAAGATCTCAAAGCTGAACTTGCTCTTCTTCGCGTTGCTAAAGTTACCGGTGGTGCACCTAACAAGCTTTCAAAGATGTTAGTCTATTTCACTCTCGTTTTCTATAGTTTTGTTGTGTTTTAGCTTTGGATCTTGAGTTTATGTTTTGATTGGGTATGTATAAAGTGGAATTTGATTTCTTAGTTTGTTTGGATAAATGGGTGTTTATTGGTTTTTATTAAGGTTTTGTTTGTTTGAAAGTTTGAATTCATGTTTATGTCTGCTGTATGCTCTTTATTACTCGAGTTTGATTTTTCGATAAGCGAAAAGAAAGCAGTGAAAGTGAACTTGATATGGTTTGATAGACATTTATTGCTTTTTACTAAGGTTTTGTTTGTTTGATTGCTCGAATTCATGTTTATGGTTTTTACTGAGATTTTGTTTGTTTGATTGCTCGAATTCATGTTTATCTCTGTTGTGTGCTCTTTATTACTCGAGTTCAATCATTTACTCGCTTTTTGATAAGTGGAAAGAAAGTAGTGAAAGTGATCTTGAAATGGTTTGATAGACATTTATTGGTTTTTACAAGGTTTTATTTGTTTGAATTCATGTTCATCTTTGCTGTATGCTCTTTATTATTCGAGTTCGATCGTTTACTGGCCTTTTTATAAGCGAGAAGAAAGCATTGAAAGTGAACTTGAAATAGTTTGATAGACATTTATTGGTTTTTGCAAAGATTTTGTTTGTTTGATTGTTTAAATTCATGTTTATTTCTGCTTTATGCTCTTTGTTATTTGAGTTTGATCATTTACTAGCTTTTTGATAAGCGAAGAGAAAGCAGTGGGAGTGAACTTGAAATGGTATTATAAACATTTATCGGTTTTTACTAATTTTTGTTTGTTTGATTGTTTGAGTTCATGTTTATCTCTGCTGTATGATCTTGATTACTTGAGTTCGATCATTTACTGGCTCTTTGATAGGCAAAAAAGAAAGCAGTGAAAGTGAACTTGAAACGGTTTGATAGACATGTTAAGCATTTTAAGCACAAGTTAGGACTCTCGTGTATGAGTTTCATTTATGGTTTGTTAGCTGAATAAATTCAGCTTCGTTAATTTGGGTGGTGTTCTGGTTCTCAATTCATTGGTTTTGGAATGTTGTTCTGAGTCTGGTGTTGGTATATCGATGCAGCAAGGTGGTGAGGCTGTCCATTGCTCAGGTATTGACAGTCATCTCACAGAAGCAGAAGGCTGCACTGAGGGAGGCATATAAGAAGAAGAAGTTCTTGCCCCTTGATCTGCGTCCCAAGAAGACCCGAGCCATCCGCAGAAGGCTTACCAAGCACCAGGTACACCATCCTTGGCATTTTGTTTAAGTTGCATATCTTTTAATTCCTCTTATTGGATTACCGATACCGGTTGGAACTTCAAGTACGTTGAGAACTAAATGCTGCTTTGATTTTTTTCTGTTTTTGGTATTTGAAACATTTGCTGGTTTGCTTGGCAGGCATCATTGAAGACTGAAAGGGAGAAGAAGAAGGAAATGTACTTCCCCATGAGGAAGTATGCCATTAAAGTGTAGGGTAGAGATTCTCTCATTCTATTTACATATCAATAGTCCTCTACTTTCTAGCTGTTTTGTTCGTAAAACCCGAGTTGCGATTTTGTTTGATTTTAATGTTTCTAAACCTTTTCTCCCTTATCAAAACCAAGATTCTGATCTTTTTGATGGATTTTTGCATTTGATGATAAGGTATGGACTGATTTGTTTCTAAGCTTATGATCATAATTTCTGAATTGTCATGCATATACATACATATTATATCGAAGAGAATTGAGAAGCTACAAAAAAAAACAGCATCAGTTGAGGCAATCGACAGGTCGAGGAACGGGTTGCCAACCTGTGCATACATGAAGGACATGTTTCAAAGAATCTGTGGGAGCTTCCATTGTCCATGTTTTATAATATTCACTTGGATGGAACATACTTCCTTCACTAATGCCTGCTAATATGCATGTTTGTGCCCCATTCAGAAACATGTCTCCTTCCGAATTTATTACGCCGGAACATGCCTCTTCTCGGTCGGCCGCCTATGTTTCCGGCCAAAAGCAGTATAGATGAACAAATCTAGTTAAATGATTTCAAACTCTAACCTCTCCCCAATCAAACATTATCATTTGATAATTAGAGGTAAAATATCCAAATTTGACCAACCTTAACCTAAATTAATCCAATCCCAAACTCTAATCAACTTGAAATAAATAAAAATGGTAAAAAAAAACTACAACTTGTTCGAATTAAGCCTGAATTGATCCGAATTCAAAATTGACCAAAGCCTAAATAACTTGAACTTAAGTAAGCCCAATAAGAATTTTGAAATGACTAGAGTCCGAAATGACTTGAACCGAAAAAATTCAAACTTTTAATCAAACTCAAATCGGCTTGAACTTAAAATATCCTAAATTTGAATCTGGAACTCAAAATCGATCCAAATTCAAATAATCAAATATTTTAAAAACTGGATCGAACCAAATAGATCTTTAGTTTTGTTTAGTAAAAGATTGTCACCTTTTCTGTGTAAAACTCGAAAGTTTTCTTCTTCTTTCCAGCTTCATATATGTTGCACTGAGAATATACCTAATTAACACAAAACACACACAATTAGGAAACAATTTGTGCATGGAAAATGGCAGTGATTGGAACTCTTAATTACCTGGGCTTCTACACTTGCACAAACAGCATAAACTTCCCAGTTTCGAGTATAATTGTTGTACAAATGAACTTTCCCAAACCTAACACGAGGTTGTCTCTGTCGAGTTCCATCGAAAAAACAATGGTGAATCGTCACTCGGATGTATCTGTCTCCTACATGTGTTGGGTCTGCTCCGATCAGCATTGTCTTGTCGTGTTGAGTGAAATAACATCTGGTGCACCACAAAAATTTGTAGAAAACAAAATATAAAAAAATCCATATTACGTATTCGAACATAGTACGAGGTTACGACCCGCCGAAACGACACTCACGTACATGAAAAGACTTGAAATTGAACATGCTTTCAGTCAATAATGGAACTTAACATTATTTATTGAGGGGACTAGACTCTTAAAAAAAATAAAATTAGGAGGGGTAACACTGAATTATAAGCATTGTTTGGTAAACAACTTTTTGAGCTAAAATTAGAGGTTTAAACTATTTTTAAATGTTTGATCAGTCAAATTCGTTAATTTAGATGTTTGATAACATTGAATTATAAGACTAGATTATTCAAGACAACATTCGCATATAAGAAAAGATCTGAAATTTAACATGCTTACAGGCAATAACAAAAGGCAACGTTGTTTATTGAGGGGACTATTTTAAAAAAATTAAAATTAAGAGAGGTAACAATGAATTATATATTTTTTGGGAATCAAAGGCTAATTTTTACCAAGAATTTTTTTTAAAATTTTTAATATTTTTTAAGGATCATGGCTCACACTAGTCCCTGAATAGTTACGCCACTACTTACAGGGTTGTCTCAAATATTTTCGAGACCTAATCAAAATCTCAGAAATAAACCCTTATAGAATGAAAGCTCATTTTATTACTTTAAACAATTAATTCAATATTTATATTAATAAACCAAAGAAATATGAATTAATGAGAGAGACAAAGGAAGAAAATAAAAAAATTAAAAATTTTATGGGATTGAGAGATGACTCGCGAAATGTTAATTGTAAAAATAAAAGATGACGCTCTAAACTGGAGTTCATGTTGGTCCTCCATGAATTGAGCCTGCATACTCATATGCAATACTCACACTCGAATCCTTTGAAAAGAAATTGCAGAAACCAAAACAAACCCAGAATTTAATCTCTATATTCGATACCGTTTGTGTTATCGGTACACCAAAACTCATGTTCGAATCCGAGTAACATAGCCACGACTTACCTAGAAACAGTGATGTCGGTGCTTCCTCTGGTGATATCAATCAGGCCGTCATCATAATCTTTGAAACTACACCTATCGATCCAAATATGCTTTGAATTTGGTTTGATTTGAATCCCATCAACATCGTGTCCTCTTCCTCCTTCAAACTCCATATTACAAATTATCACATTTTCACATTCTTTCAATCTCAATCCTTTTCCCATCAGCTTTACCCTTTCGCCTCGTCCGTCGATCGTTTTGTGAGAATCGACGTGTAAGTACGACGATAGTTGGATCGTTCCCGACACATTGAACACGATCCAACCTGGTCCCGATCTCCGACAGGCTTCGCGGAGAGAACCCGGACCATCGTCTTCAAGGAGATTATACATAATATGTGTCAATTAGTGAATTCCAAAGATAAAAAATAAGAAAAGTTAGAAAGTATTAGAGGGATCGGACCGGATAATGAGGTGACGGGGAATAGAGGACCGTGGAGACCACCGATAGCGAACCGACCGAAGCCCTCGGCTTGACCGGCGATTGCTCTTAGGGTGCTGTCTACGTCAGCGTACGGAAGCGATGCCATATTCATGTTGTTCTTGTTGGTTTGCTTGACGTTGTCGGTTTATTGGTGCCATGAGATGTTTTGAAAAGTCGTTATTTTCCGTTACTTAAGGGTATGTTGGTGAGAATTTCCTTTTAGGCCGGGTTGAATAAGTAACATATTCATATTTATGAATGATTAATTTAAATTTAAATTCAAATATTACACCAACATATTAAAAAAAATTCGAATAAACTAAAAGTAAAATTAATTGTTACATAATACAATCTATTTAATTTCCAACGAGAACTCACACATTGACAACATTTAGTGAATATATATACATTTCTTTTACTACCGTATGAATTATTATATTTAAATAACGTAACATATTTTTTAACATTAACGTAAAATAAACGAAAAATGTGTATCATAAACTTGAAAATAATATAATATTTTGGCTCAGTTCTAAAAAATAAAGGGTTCCTTTCAAAATAAAAAATAAAGGGTTTATTATTAATTTTCCAAATCCTTAGGGAGCAAGTCCTTTTCAGGACTTTTTCTCCTTTGTCACTAGGATAAAGTGTTAAGTTCTTTAAACAACATCAGTAATAAAATTGTTTGTATTTTGAATGAAATAAATTGAATTAAAATAAATATTTTATAACAATTCTATGCAGTATCTAATACAGATCAGTTGTTAGTAAATTATATACAAATGATTATGAAAAAATACAAACAAAATTATATTATAATTTTTTTTTTCTATTTTTGAACATTTTTTCTTATTGTTATTTACTTTTCTTATTTTATTTTAGTAGTTAGGTCACTAGAAGAATAAGTAATGAATATTTAGGGTTGAGATAAAATGTAAATCACCAGAGAGTTAAATTTTTTATGAAAATAGGTAAAATAAATTAATAATCACTGAGACTTTTAGTTTATATAAAGGAAAAAATTTTGATACACAAGCCGTGTAAACTTTAGTTTACACGTGCCTTTTAGTTTTAGGGGTTAAGGTTTTATTTTAAGGTTTAAGGTTTAAGGGTTTGGGTTGTAGGGTTTAGAATTTAAGGTTAATGTTTAGAATTTAGTGTATAAGGTTTGAAGTTTAGGGTTTAGTTTTTTAGGGTTAAGGTTAGAAATTTAGGAATTGGGTTTTTATAGTGTAAATGCACAGGCTTGTGCAAAATTAATTTTACACAGCCTGTGTATCAAAGTTTTACCCTTATATAAATTAGTTTAGAGTTTAAATATTAATCTTTAGGTTTTAGGGTTTAAGGTTTATATTTTAGAGTCTAGTTTATATTAGAGTTTAAGTTTTAGGGTTTTACGATTAGAGATTTAAATTTTAGATTTTATTATCGAATACTCGTAGTTAGTATTTGTTATCTTATTCTAACCATCTTTTGTAAATTTTTAGTTTCGTCCCTGCTTTTATCGAATAGCTGGTTCCGAAATAAACTTCCATAACTTTATTGTCTAAACAGATTCAAGACAATTTCTGAAAGAAAATTAAACTAAAATCAATATTCTATAATGGTTATCTTTTCCGTTATTCCGACTCTTCGTTTTTCTTAAAAAATATACGTGTACTCGAATTCGAGTAATATTCAACCCTGCAAAGGTCCGACCTCTCTTGATCTTATAGAATATAGATTCAAGGCAATTTCCGAAGGAAAACTAAACTAAAATCTATATTCTATAATGGTTATCTTTTCTGTTATTCTGATTCTTCATTTTTCGTAAAGAGTACACACGTATACTCGAATCCGAGTAATATTCAGCCCCTGCAAAGGTCCGGTCTCTCTTGATCTTCAGAAACTGCAATATTGGAAGTTGAAAATGAGTAAAACCCAACATTACCAACAGTCTTTTTTGAGCTCATCTGAGACCTCTTGCAATGTGCAATGGCTCCCTGAATCGGACTCTCGAGCTCTACACTCACACTGCTGCTTCGTTTAAGAAACTGCAGGTACTGAAATCCGTTTGAGCCGTTCGAATTCAAGGAGGAGGAGGAAGATGATGAAGAAGTTGAGGACTTGTTCGTCGAAGAATATCGTTTGATCGCCATCGAAAACGACCGCCTATGCGGATTGCCGTTTCCGTTGTCATTGTTCGACGGCTTCCTCCCTTTGTCCTGATTGATTTGTCTGAATTGACTCTGCTTCAGTTTTGGAATCGTCGACTTATTGCCATCTTTAGCAGCGGCAGACGACTCGTCCGAGCACCCGGATTTACCCAAAAAAGCCTTGAGAAATGAGCTCGAGGATTTCAACCTCGAGCTCAACTTAAGCTTTTTAGTCCAAGACTTTTTTGGGTTTTCAATTTCGCCGACGCACCGGTTTACACCCGTCTCGGTCGAATACTCTAAAATCGAGTACTCGACCGGATTCAGCTCCCTACTAACCGAACAATGTGAGATATTGCAGGATTCAAACGGAGTACTCGTTGAAGTTGGTGTTGTGACAGTAGTGGTGGCCAATGGGGTGCCGTAGAATTCTTCGAACACACCGTTTTTGTCGCCGTGAACCGAATGGAGACCCGATTCGGAGATTTCGAGGAGACGAAGTGGAAGAAGCTTGCCTTTGTAGAAGAGATCATCAGCTGGGGAAGTTGTGGGCTCTCTCTCCATGGGAAGTGAAGACATTTGGAACTCAAACTCTCTTGAGTTTCTGGAATTGCTGAAGAAGTTGGAAAATGAATTGATTTCCATGTCAATGTATTCATCATCCTCATGGCCATTCTCAGTGAAGCTCACTGCCATTTTCAATGTTTTTTAGGTAATAATCTCTCAGTGTTGGTGGAGAAGTGAGCTTTGAAAAGAGAGGGAGGTGATTGCACTCTTATAGTGGTAATGCTGTAAAGTTTTAGCAAAAAAAAAATCAGAGTTCGACATATATTCAGATATGAATATATTAATATAACTTTTTAGACTTTATAGACCTAATAGAGTAGGAATGAACACAGGTTGGATCAGGATTTTAACCGATCTGAACCCGATCCAAAAAATTAAAGTTTCTACCCAACTTGATATGTGGTGACTTTCGACCTAATCCGAATATATTGGTAGTTTTCTAGACTCTATAGGCTCACCGAAGGGCGCACAGAGTTGAGAATTAGGTTTGTAAAAAGGAGGGAGCGAAATTCGGCTCGATTAGAAAAAAAACTAATTTTTAAAATTGACACGACTTAATTCGAATTATAAGTTTATAAACTTGACTCTACTAAAAAAAATTTAAATAAAGTTTGAGTTATAAAATGAAAATTTGAATAACTTAAAATTTTTAGTAATTATCATATTACTTTTCAAGTTCGAGTCGTGTCTCACAACTATGCCTGTTATATGTATATCACATATGAAAAATATAAAGAAATATAGATGTATAACGTACATGGTTATAGAAAGTCGTTTAAATTAGAGCCAATTACTACTATAACATTATAAATATTTATGATTAAACTTGAACAGAAACTCGAAGAACTCGACTAAAAAAATTTTAAAATAAAGTTTGAGTTATAAAACATGACTCGTAAATTCGACTAATTCGATATTTTTTTATTCGACTTGATCGAATGATTACTCTTATCTATAAAAACTTTAATAATTTTATAAGGCTAATGTAACTTTAGAGTGTCTGAATGGTCAGAATCGTGAAGATTGAGTACTTAGTGCTTATGACCCAACACATGCATGTCATTGATGAGTAACTATGATATTATTTGAGCAAACTTCGATGAGTTGACAGTATCAACAAATTCTATATATATATATATATATATATATATATATATTATCGGTACATGAAACTTGCATACGATGGATACATATTCATATTCGACATTTACTCGAATTCGAATAATATGATTGGAACATATAGATATTTGTGGGATTTGTAGGGCAAAAAGTTGAAATATGAGAGCAGCCCAAATTTCAAAACCAGGTTTCAAGCATCAATCATCCCCATAAACATTACTCCTACTGAAACTTCTGTCTGCATGTGTGCTCCAATGGCTGCTAAAAGAATAAATAAAATAAATAGTCACTTCTTTATGGAGTAATAAGGAATAACGGTATATTTTTAATATAATCACTGATATTCGATTAATCAAAATCAAATACTGCAAAAATTCATTATAAGAGTCATCCTTCAAATTCAATTTTAATCTCGAGTTGTTAACTTATCTTTCTTTTACTACTCTAAAAATGAAAAATTAGGTCTAATCATGTTCTCAATCCTTGTACATTTTACACATTTAAAATTTAATCATTTTTTTTATTTTGATTCAGTGATTGAATTTCAATAGGTAATACTAACAAAGGGTTTTTCTTAAAGAGTTAATATTTGATGCACAAACAGTGTAATTTTTTTTATACAGACATACATATTTTAACTCTACAATCCCTAACCCTAAACCTAAAAATCCTAAATCACAACCCTTAAATCATATATCATACATTCTAACTCTAGACCATAAAATTTAATCTCATAAGTCATAAATTATAAATTAAATCTCTAAACCCTAAATTAAAACTACTCATAAAAAATATTTTTTCGCCATCAATGCATGAAATGTTTTCTCTTCCGTTAAATTAGATTATAATTAAAGTAGTACAAGTCATGTTAGAAAAAATTCTTCTTTTTTGATGTTACCAATTAAATTTCAATTATCAAATCAAAGTATAAAATCTAAATTTTAAGACAAAGTGTATGTAGATTAAATTTACGAAGAATATAAGATAAATAATTAACTCAAGAGTTTTTTTTTTTTTTTTTACCTAAGATCTCTATTGTCTACTCTAATTTTTTTAAGACCTCTATTGTCCGGTAATCACAAATATCACGACTAAGTCCGAAATCAAGTCAAATCAGAATTCATTTCAAAGATCAATTTCTCTCAGAACATTGAGTTTTTTTTTTCATTTATAAGAATCAAACTTAAAACCTTAACCAACAATGAATTTTTTACCACTCGATTCAGAAGACGGTGATCGTTAATTCGTGATTTAATTTTTATAAAGAAGACATTTGATTATTTTTTTTTAAAGGGAAAAGAAGACAATGAAAGAGTACTGAATGAGTTGTTGACATCACCTAAGAAAAGAACAGATGAACCGACAGTGGATGGTGGATGGAGAATATCCTGTGGAACTCGAGGCTTTCCATTTTTGTTTCTTTTCTTTGGGTATTGGCTTAAGCCTTTTGTCTTCCCTTTTAATACACTCTCCCCCACACTTATTTAACCACTAAATTATGTTATTTTTTTTATTTTAAAGACAACCTCATTTCATTTTTGTAATTTTCCAAGGAAAAAGCATTAGATAATTACATCTCAACAACTTTCTTTTTAGTTATTTGATACATCTTCCCAATGCTTATGTTGTGTTTAGCTGAAACGATACCACACTAAATGGTGGCCCATTCCATAGATCGGAGGTTCAAGGCCTAGTGCGTAAATGCTCGCATTTCGCACAGGCAAAGCCTCTTCATACATTCAAGGCACTTCTGATGTCTCGACAGAGTCCCGAGGCAAAACCCCTAAACAACATAGTGGCTGAACCTACTCTGGCCCAGAAATTCAGGGTCTGTTTGATTTTAGAAATATTTTTTATTTTTATTTTTATTTTTAAAAAATAATTTTCAGTTTCAGTTTTTTAAAAATAGAAAATATGTTTAGTTAATAGAGATGAAAACTTGTTTTTAAAAATGAAAATAGTGAAAATGTGTTTGCTATCTAGATTTTCAAAATAGAAACGAAAAAATAATCATTAAATACTTAAATAAAATATAATTAGAAAATATTAGTATAATAATAAATAAATAAAATATGAGAAAATAAATCAAAGTTTTAAGAAATGGCATTAGAAGGATTCGAACCGTGTTAAAATTAAAAAAACCCTTATTTTCATATTTTCTATTTTCTTAAAACATTTCCAATGAAAACATTTTACCCTACCATCTTTTTCCCCCTCGTGTGGGTAAAGAAAAAAATGTGTCCAAAACATGCAACAAGAAGGATATTGCTAAGTTGATATGGGACATAATTATGATAAACTCTACCTTGTTTAAGACAGTGTCTTTCGCAAAGCAGGGTCACAGAATGCAGCTAACTAAAGGAACCATTATTTGAATTCAAAACTAATATCGAATATAGATGTGTGTTTAGAAAATAATATATTCGATTTTTTTAAGTTTCTTCCAATTGGTACAGGGATTGACAAAGTAGAGACTTTATCAAAGTGGACCGGAAGAGGGGCACCGTTGCCGGTTATCCGGACAACACCGGCACCTCAAATGCATAGAAAAAACAACGCAACAGAAACAGTACAGTTGCTAGAAAAAACCTTTTCGAAGAGATGGCGGGGTCGGGAAATTCTTTTCCTCCCATCCCCCACTAGGTTCTGTTGAAAGCAATGGAGGCCCCTGCAAAATGATGGTGTTATGCTAAAGACAAGACAAACCCCAAATTTCTATATCATGAAACCAATTTCATTACAGCTAATGCTTTTTTCATTGGGGTTCGCTATTTCACTATAGATTAGGAAAGCCCCCAACCCAAAGCCTCTCTGTTCATCCACCTTTCTTTTTCTAGTGATGAATCTCACTTCCAAACAAAGCAATGTCTTGTGTTTTTGTGGCCATGCAGCTCTTTCTCTTATATTAGTGGTGTCCGAGACATTTCCGAAAATGAGCATAGTAAATATATATGAAAAAGCTTATATTAGATGCATACCATATAGAGAAGGTTGAACATTTGACATTAGCTCAAACCCAAACCTTTTTATAAATATCAGACCTACAAATTATTCAAGGTTGAGAAATCTACGGTAAACTGTTAAGAGTCGAAACCCGATAGAGATTCATGTTTTCTATGAATTGCCACAGTACAGGTATTTACATAAGAATGAACGCATTTAAACCCCGTCCAATGTTACAGAGGAAACAGCATAAAGCTTGATTCTAAAATGCAGCTTTTTTGGCAGGTTATATATATATATATATACCAATACATGTCATACTAGCACATGTGCTTGTCTATAATATCATCAGATAAATTTTGACCAAGTCTCCAAAAGGTTCATTTACCTGATCTATTTGTGTGGCGTGGTGTCACCAGATCTCAGCTCCCTTTCAAGTTCATCGAACTCCCAATCACCTATCTCATCGGTCGAGTAGTCTTGGATACCCTTCCCAAACTCTGACTCCAACTTTGCTAATTCTGCTGCAGGGTCTAGCAGCAGCTGTGCTTCAGGATTATCCTTTGTAGCTTCAGGTTTAGGTCGTGTTGATTCCGGAGTTGCAGGGTCCAGCAGCTGCTGTGCTTCAGGATTATCCTTTGTAGCTTCAGGTTTAGGTCGTGTTGATTCCGGAGTTGCAGTGTCTAGCAGCGACTCTGCTTCATGATTATCCTTTGTAGCTTCAGGTTTAGGTCGTGTTGATTCCAGAGTTATCTGCAGGTTCTTATTACGAGCATCAACCTTTGGAGTCTCTATTTCCAAAGTTGGCCTTTCAATAGCTTCGAATTCCGCTCTTAACTTTTCAATGTCATTAAATAGCTCTTTAACCTTAGGATCACCTTTCCTGGATAGGAGACCGGAAAATGGGTTTAAAAACCTCATTTAGACTGAATCGTGAAAACACAAGGATGGGAGTCCACATGGAAATTGGAAAGGATGGATTTGCATGCAAAATGTATTTAGCTAACCTTGAAAGTGGTTCGTGTTTATAAAACTGCTCTTTCATGCTATCCACCACACTGAGGGTAGTTATAATCTGAAACAAGGAATCAATAAACAAAAGTCTCTACAACTGAGGGTTTGAACTGAATTGGAAGGGAGGAGATTAAAATGATAAGTGCTTAAAACTAGTGAAATTAATTAAGCAGTATATGGTTTTATTTTTATTGTTGCTAAAATTCCCTCTAAAAGAAAACAAATGAGTAGGGGTCAAGTGTACCTTGGCTTCATAACCCAAATATTCCTCCTCTAGATGTTTCCTCAGGCTTAATTCTACGGAATCCTCGTCACTTGGGTTAGATGTGTTCCCTGATCTGTCATTTCAGAAATAAAGAAATGAGAAAGTGCGGTAAAAATAAATAGGCCGGAATTACTTATCTCAAAGGATACAGATTACTTTTCATTCAACTTCCTCAGGTTCTCAACAAATGTACCGATACGATTGATGGAAGGGCTCAGCACTTTCTGCAAAAGAGTACAAAGTTTCCAAGAACAATGCATGAGAGATAAAGAGAGAAGGAACAAAGACGGCTTGACAACAACTTAGGTTCACAAAGTATTTCCGCTGTCAGAATGCATTGAATACCTTGTAACCAGAGAGTAGAGTAAGGACCAAGTTCACAAAATAATCCTCGTGTTGCTGCAATTCCTCACTGGAAATGCAAACAAGACGTATCAACAAAAAAAGTTAACAGAATCCAGTATTATAAGTAATAGATTAATAGAACTAAGAGCAGACTTCATACTATTCACTTTCTTCAAAGCAAAAGAATTTGAAAACATGTTCGAAGATGGAGGATAATTAGACACATAATTCTCCTACTCAACAGAATTAAAGAATGTTATATTACATACTCGACTTGCTTCTCCTTAGCTTCTGCATATGCGGACTGGATATGCCAAGTATCTTCCAAGAAATTAATCCATGTATGGAGGACTTCAGCTTCTACTCTACAAGCAGAAATGGATTTTGAGAGTTCATCTTCCTGTTAACATATCAGAAACAATTCTTAGCTATTTGAATTTTGAACCATATCACGAACCATAAAATTATCAATATGGAGTAATTTATATGCATTATAAAATTAATATAGAAATTCGGGAAAACACGCAGACGCTCTCACCTTCATTTTCAAATGGGAGATAATCTCACTGTTAGCTTCGTTAAATTGATCTCTTTCTTCCCGGACATCACGTAGACGCGCATTAGCGGCAGCCAACGAGATATTAACCTACACATATTCCACTGAAATGGTAATGGAGCAGAATCCATCTTTTTAAACAAAAGGTAGCTAAAAACAAGATAGAACTTTCTACGGCATGAACTTGAAGGAGGTTTAAAACCTAAACTTTTCCAAGCCGCCTTGTTTGCATGGTTGTATAGGAGTTCCACTCCTTCATAATTGAAATAATACCCACTCATTAAAATCAAGTGGAACCAATGATCATCAAAACAGATTTAAGTAGTACAATGAAATAAACCCTATGGATAAATCATTCTTATATATGTCATACTAATTGATTTCCAAGATTTAGTACTTCACCAATCAACCCCAAAAGTAAATAAGTATATAAAAGCTCTGCTTCAGTAAAGTATACAGTCACCTGCAACATGTATAAGTATATGTTCTCTGATTCTAACATGGTATCAGTTTAGGTCGATAATTTCTTCCAAATTTCAATTTTTTTTCCTCTCTTCTCTCGACCTTTCTTCCCTATTTAGAAAACATGGCTACAGCAGAACCTGCTGCTTCTGCAATTAGCTCTCCAGTAAGCTCTCGTCCATCTGATTTTACCCTTTCAGATGCGTCTCTTTCTCCCATTCCGTCTCAATCAGTGAGACCAGCAGAGTGGAAATCCCAACGGGTCAAAGCCCCGAGAGAAGCACATGTTACTGCGCATGACAGTTCTTCCAGCAATTTCAGTAAGCAACAGATTGTGGAGCTCCAACAGATGTTTGGTCAAATATTCTCCAAATCAGATTCTACTGCATTTCCTGCTACAGAAGGTAGAATTTCTTGTTTGGCCACAGTCAATCCCTGGAGTTGGATAGTGGATTCTGGTGCTTCTGACCATATGACAGGCAATCGTGACCTTTTTCATGAGTACAAGCCACATTCATTTGCATCATCTATCAAAGTTGCCGATGGATCTCTCTCCATTGTATCAGGAAGTGGTTCTATTAAATTAAATGATCATCTAGTACTGTCTGATGTTCTTTAGTACCAAAACTGGCCTGCAATCTTACATACATTAGCAAAATTGTTAAAGATGAGAATTGTGATGTTAACTTTGGGCTGTCTGGCTGTATTTTTCAGGCACAAGACTCGAGGACGGTGATTGGCAATGCTAGGAGACACAATGGACTCTACATTCTTGATGGCCTATCCTCTCGAAACAAAATTATTCCCAGTTGTTCTACGTCTACAGTTTTTTCCTCTTCCTTTCTTTCCAATGATGTCATGCTATGGCATTTTCGATTAGAACACCTGAATTTCTACTATCTTGCGAAATTGTTTCCTAAGTTGTTCCTGAATAAACATCCCTCGTCATTCACCTGTGATGCATGTCAACTTGCCAAACATACAAGACAATCATATATTCCCACTAAATTTAAACCTACCTCTCCTTTCTCTATCATACACAACGACATTTGGGGTCCTTCTAAAGTTAAAAATGTATCTGGGGCTCGCTGGTTTGTGTCCTTTATTGATGATCACTCTCGGGTTACTTGGACCTATCTCATGATAGAAAAATCAGAGGTTGAAACGATATTTAAAACATTTTTTCACATGATCGAAAACCAATTTGAATGCAAAATAAAGATAGTTCAGAGTGATAATGGGTGTGAGTATCTTACTAAATCCCTTGGTTCCTTTTTTCGAGAGAAAGGTATCTTTCACCTTACTTTTTGTGTCAACACTCCTCAGCAAAATGAGGTTGCTGAAAGAAAAAACAGACATCTACTTGAGGTAACTCGGTCTCTTCTGCTTTCTGCTAATGCTCCTCAGTATCTTTGGGGGGAAGCACTTCTTACTGCTACTTTCCTAATTAATAGGATGCCTAGCAAAACTATGGGCTTCAAAACTCCTTTTGACACCCTTTTACATCTTTTTCCACTTTTCAAACCATGGTCATCTGCTATTCCTTTTCGAGTATTTGGCTGCAGAGCTTTTGTTCATGTGCATAGCAACAATAGGAGTAAGCTTGATCCTAGGTCCTTGCGGTGTGTGTTTATAGGATACTCACCTATTACCAAGAAAATCTATGTTTCATTTGATGTTACTTTCTTTGAAAATCAACCTTATTTTGTAGGGACTAAGATTCAGGGGGAGAAATGTGAGGAATCTCAGCCTATTACTCCTACTCATATTCTTCCTTTGTTGTCTCCTTTTCCGACCCTTGAACAAACACAGGAGAACAACCTAGCAACTCTGATGATCCTACAACTTCTCCAGAGCCTACATTTCCTAGCTCGCCTAGTGTTCTAGTAGAAAGATCTTCCCCAGAGCCTACATCTCCCATCTCTTCTAATGTTCCAGTAAGAAGACCTTCTCCAGAACCTAGATCTCCCAGGCCTCACACTACTCAAACCCCACAATCTCTAGTCAAACAGCTTACTCCCTATACCAGAAGAAAGAAAATTGTCACATAACCCATTGATCAGCCTAGTACTTGCCAAGAACTGATCTTAAGTCCTGCTGCCATGGAGGAAAGGGTAAGCAATGATGTCTCAAAAAGTCCAGTTCATGAGAATTTAGATGATTTTCCGATTGCAATCAAAAAGGGGTAAGAAAATGCACTAATCATCCTATTGATAGATTTGTTGCTTATGGAAAACTATTGTCTGGTTTCAAGGCTTTTACAGCTAATATTAATAGTGTAAGGATCCCTAGAACAGTGGAAGAGGCATTTGAAAATCCAGATTGGAGGAAAGCTGTTGAAGAAGAGGTCAAAGCCCTACAACAAAATAACACATGAAGTTAAACTGCCAGAAGGAAAAAATGTGGTCGGATGCAAGTGGGTTTTCACAGTAAAGTATCATTCTGATGGAAGTATCGAGAGGTTCAAGGCAAGGTTAGTGGCAAAGGGATTTACTCAGTCATATAGAGTAGACTATCGGAGACTTTTTGCACTGTGGCAAAACCGAATACAATAAAGGGTGTCTTTGCTCTCATTACTTGATTAATAAAGATTGGAAGTTGCACCAACTGGACGTCAAGAATGCTTTTTGAATGGAAAGCTTGAAGAAGAAGTATATATGCAGATTCCACGGGCTTAGAGGATGACTCAACGAAACAAAAAGTGTGCAAACTAAATAGATCCTTGTATGGGTCAAGCAATCACCAAGGGCCTGGTTTTGTGATTCGCGAAGGCCATGGTGAAGAACGGGTTCAAGCAAACACAGCAGATCACACCTTGTTTAAGAAGGTAGCTTCGGATGGTAAAAACTCTCCTTATTGTTTACGTTGATGATATGATCATTAGAGGAGATGACACAAAGGAAATTGAGAAACTAAAGACTTTTTGGCAATGAGTTTGAGACTAAAGACTTGGGAAGTCTTAGGTACTTTCTCGGAATGGAGGTGGCTAGATCAAATGAGGGAATAGTCATAAATCGGAGAAAGTACATCTTGGACATGCTCTCGAAAACTGGAATGCTTGGATGTAAACCAAACAGACACTCCAATGGATGCGAGCTTGAAGTTTGGAAAAAATGGCACGAGTACTCCCGTGAACAGAGAATCCTACCAAAGGCTGGTTGGGAAACTGATTTATTTATCACTCACCAGGCCTGATATAGCTTATCTAGTAAGCATAATCAGCCAACACATGAGCGATCCTAGAGAAGAACATATAGAGGCAGCCAATAGAGTCCTGCGATACTTAAAGTTTACACTAGGATTTGGACTTATTTTCAGGAAAAATCAAGACAGATCTGTGAAGATTTACACAAATTCTAGCTGGGCAGAAGAGTTAACAGATAGAAAATCTGTGAGTGGCTATTGTTCGTTTGTGTGGGGAAACTTAGTCACATGGAGGAGTAAAAAGCAAACTGTGGTGTCTCGAAGTAGTGCAGAATCAAAATATAGGGCTATGGCCCTTGGAATTTGTGAAGGCATGTGGCTTAAAAAACTTCTCACCGAGCTGGAGTTGGATGAAAAACAGGAGTTCGAGATACTGAGTGATAGCCAATCAGCAATGAGTATTGCTAAGAATTCAATACAACATGACCAGACTAAGCATATCGAAATTGACAGACATTTTATTTATGAGAAGGTAAACAGTGGTGTCGTAAAGCTGCACTATGTTCCTACAAAGAGTCAACTGGCGGAAATCTTTACAAAGGTACTTCCGAGAGTGACCTTTGACGAGTTCTCATCCAAACTGGGAGTATACAACATATACACACCAGTTTGAGGGGGAGTGTCGGATATTGGATGTAAATTAAATGTTGTAATCTTATCTTATCTCATCTAATAGTTTGAATTTAAAAGTCTAAATCTAGATAAACTCTATCTCGTTAAAGGATAAGAGTTATATCTCTTAGGTAGACTACTCTAGGTTAACTACTTGTAAAGCCTATAAAAGGAGTACTCTTGTACAGCATTTTTGAAATAAGATTTAACAGAGAAACACTCTAAAATGTTCTCTGATTCTAACAATATAAACAAAAGAAACAAAAATTATAAGCGTGAAAAAGAGGAAACAATATGCTATATTTCTAGGTAATCAAAAACAAAAATGCAAAACATGGTGCAGATTTCCAACATGTAAGAAACAACTAGAAACAGAATGCAGCAGAATAACCTTTTTCAGCTCTGCTTCAAGTTCATCTCTTCGTCTCTCAAGAAATGAAATCTCAGCTACTATTTCCTGGATATATTGTCCATTAGAAGAAAAATTTACATTTCTCATCTAAAACAGTAAATACACCAAAAGTCACTGGCATATTTGCCCAGATCAGCATGGTTTTTATTGTTTTGATTAAAAGCTTACAAAGTTTATGACGCTGATAAAAGTTTAGGCAAAAATAAACAATAAACCTAAAAAAGAAAGTTTTTCTTCTTTTTTTAATTTTTACAAAGTTTTTCTTCTTTTTTTTAATTTTTACACTATATATTATTCTTTTGGTATATATGGACATGCATTTGGGATTAATGCTTAGGCTACATAAATGGAGGCTCTCCCCCATCCCATAAGCCCACATCCTCAAGATGCCAAAATAAGATCTACGGATTGAGTCTCATGTCCTAATCGATACCAATGTTCCCTAGGAGACTTTTTGAACAGCATACGATGGAATCTAACAACACTAAACACTGCTATGCAGTACCATGATGCATGAAATCATGAAAATAAGTAACTAATCCTTAAAATGCTATTTTTAGAAGAAATCCTCCCACAAATAGTTTGATATGTTCCATATTAAACCTGCCAAGTCATTAAGTCTTATTCTTAAAGGAACTAAATTGAAGATCAAGAATTAGGAAGTGTACAAAAATCTTCTGCAGTGGATCTAACTAAACTAGTCTTGATTTTAACAACACATTTGATCATACAGAGTAAGAAACAAGCTAGCTAGCTAGCTAGCTATCAAATTCCAGAGAAGACTTCTTGCAATCAAATATTGCACTCTAACCTAAATAGCAAGATGATAAGATTTTCCTTTTTTATCTAGCAGTAGACAGGGAACACATCACTGCGAGTATACAACCTTCTCTTTTCCTTCAGCTTCAGTTGCTTTGGCCACATGAGCAGTTAGAGTCTCTTCCTTCTGAAATCTGCCAATAACAAAACCAATGACCAGTATGCAACAATTACATTTTTCAAGGATTTCATCCAAAATTCAGATATTCTCTTAGGTAGAAGTGGAAATATCCCACTCTAGCACCCCCCCAAGAAATCACCAGAGACAAGATTAAAAACATTTTTGCCAATTAGCATAACCTAAGGATAACTTTTTCCTTATTAATAATAAATAAGATCAACAAGAAGGAAATTTAGATCAAAGGTCATACATAAGACATAAGAAATATAAAATCACACCAAGGACTTCAGCAGACGTCCTTTAAAGAAACCATGAATTCTGGTCATCAGTTAAGAGTATTGATCCATTTTTGCTTAAAAAAGCTTCGTACTTCCTCAGACATTCTCAAATAGGATATAACTAAAATGGTCATAGTACATTTCACAATTTCACACTGAAAATCAACAACTGCAAATTTTCTTATACTGGTACCTAATGAGATACTAAAATGTTAGGAAATAAAAAGAATCAGCTGGGGCTGCACTAACCCTTCAATATAAAACAATGTATCAAGAGCTGTTAATTTTTATCTACAGTAACTGCATTGATAAAATCAAATATTATTCAAAATGACACAAACTTTTATCAAAAGTACCTGTTATCTGAAATTCGTTTCTCAGCTTTTGCACAAGAGTTGGCAAGAGATTCTGATAAGACCTTCAACTTGTCAACCTGCTCAAAAAAACAATATAAAGCAGCAAATTTCAAAGTGATGCCCCCAAGAAATGCTGCATTTTCGAAAACAGATGCCCATCATTTAAATTTTTAGCTTGAATTGCAAAAAGGTAATAAAATCCCAAATTAAAAATTTTAGATAGAGGAAGCAAACTTTAACAGAGAACAGGTTGCATATACATATTTCATGCTTATCAAAACATTACCAGGAAATAACCAAATATCAAGAAATTTCTACCTTTAGAGAATGAAGCTCAGGAGAGTCTCCATTGTTTAAAGACTTCTTTTTCAGTAAAGTCTTTTCCAATGTGGAACAGTTTCGTATATATGCAAGTGCTTCTTTCAGAGCCTACCACAAAGATAAGGTGGTCAGCTTTCATATTTTCTTTCAGGGAAAAGTATTGCAAAGTTCAGTCACTGTTTTAGCAGAAACATAGCCGCAGTAAAGATCACTGAATGTCGATAATCAGAGGGTAAATCAAAACCATGAGTAGCTTCAAAAATCAGAAGTACTCATTTTTTCTTTGGAAAAGAATAGGAGCTGTCAACTTGATGTCAAACTGTTGACAAGAGCCCATTTAATCAGATATCATAAAGATCTCTATTGTCATCAAATGTGTTGACATATTTAAGCTTGTATTTTACTCTATATGCTATGGCACTCGGAAAATCTTTAAAGTTTTCTTATCTCAACTAGGACAACTGGTTTTTTGTTTCCTATATATGAATTATCAAGATGCACCAAATTGAGAGAGCTAATAAGATAAAAAGCAATCCCTATAAAGTAGTCTAGAGCAATGATAAGAATACCATCATTCAGCCACCTACACACAATTAAAGTGATTTGACAAAAGAATAACAGAAGCAACATTAAAGGAAGAAGAGGATGGGGGAAGAGAACCATCTGGGAAACACCCAGAACATGCCATTTTGTGGCAAAGGAATAGCAAATAACATTTAGTTCGATAAGAAATCCCAGAGTCTCTACTACATTCTTTTGCAGCTTTATCAAGTGAAAACAGTTTGTTCAACGAGTGACTTCTTGAAGGACTATATGCATGACCAACCATGAAGCAAAAGGAAATAATTAGCATCAAACAATTGCAAGATAAACATACAAAATGAACCGTATATTGTTCTATAAGAAATTTGATTTGTCTAGATTAAAAGCTTAACAGGAATCTCAAAATTGTTTCCCTGACGTTATACCAGATTTTCAACTCAACATGCAACACATTATAGCTTTTAAACAGCCACAAAAAAAGACGAGAAAAGTTTACCATAAATCAAATCAAATCAAATGCTCACCTCAATAGTTACTTTAGTAGCATTGTCATCTGCATTATCATGACCTTCTAGTGTGCTCAGCTTACTGAGTTTTTCCTTCAAATCAGAAGCTTCACTATCCATTCTGACATTGGTGACAAAAGAAGAAATGTTAGTTTCTCATTTTCTCTTGCTTTAGCAAGCCTAGCTGGCAATCAAGCACCTCAGACATCAAAATCCTAAAAATTTCTGGCAAACATGGTTGCTACAGAACAACATTAATCAAAAAACATGATAGCAATTCCTACTTTATTAAAATAAGTAGAGCAAGTAGATTTATGCTAACATAATAGCTTGGTTCGTGCAAAATATGACAAAAAGTAAATTTACTTCCCATATAACAGATATATCTTAGCTAGATATTAGAAGTTAGAACTCATTTTAAGAGAGGGAAAATACAGTATATGTACAATTAGGAAAGAAAATTTCAATTAGATACTGACAAAACTATGTTACTCAAAATCAGGAGTGACTGTCGGATACGGGTATTACCCGGCAAGGGTATGTTCTATTTTTTCAAAAAAACTTAAATAAATGGAGAATCGCACCTCCATGCCCAGATCCAGATTGATGTTGGATATGAGTGTCAGACATGGGTATTTTAGGAAAAATGAAGAACCAAAGTAACATAGGCCAGAAATACATAAGAATTTGGCATTGTCAGAAACATGAATTGAGAAGCCAAAGCCAAAGTAGAGAAAACACAATAGTAAAATGTGTACATTATAAAACAGGCTGACGGACAGGAAATGGAAGCTCTCTGTTCTGAACTACCTTAAAAGATCTGCACTGATTTTCAACCCTGTTATGGCACTTTGAACAAATTGAAGCAGTTCCTCCCGCTTCACCTATAAATTACCATGTTTGAAAAGATTGGGGGAAAAGAAATAAGTAAAATTTTAATCTTTTTAAATTGCATATGGAATTTAGCATAGGTTCGGCAAGTTACCAGCACTTCATCTTGGTAGCGAGAAAAGGCAGAAGCTAGATCCAGTACGCTGCTGATTACAGCATTGTGAACCTCTTTTCCTCCAGCGAGGCAGAGCCTGCAGGTATTGTTATTTAATTAAATGAAATTTCCAAAATCCAAATCAATTTTCAGGCTAAATGTTCATGATAATAAATTATTTGTCTCACTTAAAAAAAAACAAAACCTACAAGAAGAAGCAGAAACTGAAACCATTCTTCACATGTTAGAAACAGGCAATTTTAAACTGTGATGGCAAAACCTCAATGTCGGTGTTCCAGTTTATAATAAAGCAATAGTCATAAAGTGAGAGGACTTACTGAAAAATCTGCTGGAGCAGAAAAATCTCTTCCTCATTTGGAGCTTCAATAATCTGAATTATAGAAAAGATTTAATCTGCGTTAACCTCAATGACCAGGTATTCCAAAAACATAAAAGTGCCATAGAAAAGTTGCATGCTTTTTGGAAATATTAAGCTCTTTTGGTCTCCCAAATTCTGAACGTGAGTAGATGAAAATTACATAAAATCAAACTTACAATCCTACGTGAAGACATCCAAGATACTCCAGCAGGAAAGGTAACATGTTTATGAACAGCTTGTATTAGATAAAACACGACAAACTAAGAGCTTTCTGATGATCTTCTTTGAAAACTATTCAATCATTAAAATTTTTACGTAAAGATATTGTTAGTTAGTATGCATAACCGTGTGTTGTAAAGAGTTTTAGATAGAGTAGGAGTTGTATGTTATCTTTACTTTATCTTAACTAGTAGTTTGAATTTCAATTTGATCTTTGTAAAGGATAAAAGTCTTATCCTATAGGTTAACCACTTGGTGTTAAACACCTCTGTAAAAGTCTATATAATAGACTCTCTTTCACTAATGAAATATAAGAAAAACACAGAGAAAAACACTGTTTCTCACATGGTATCAGTTTAGGAGCCGATCCTATCTCTCTCGTCTTCTCCTTTGCTTAATTTCCATGGCCTTTTTCGAAACCACCACATCAGAAATTAGTTCCCAAAATAACTCTCGTGCATCCGAATTTGGATCTCGGATGCCTCTCTTTCCCCAATCACATCCTACAAACTAAATGGGAACAATTACCTTCAACAGTTTTTGGCCATCTCACCTCTAAACCTTCCACAAGCGCCTTTATCGGCTAGTGAAGGTAGAATTTCTGTTTGGCCACTTCAAATCCTCTATCCTGGATTATAGATTCTGGTGCCTCTGACCATATGACAGGCAACCTTCAGCTATTTCGCACCCATTGCAACTCTAAAACCTCCATCAAGGTTGCAGATGGGTCTCTGTCCCAAGTACAAGGAAGTGGCGCTATTCAAGTGGGTGATAAACTGGTTTTGCCTCATGTGCTATATGTTCCTAATCTTGCCTACAACTTGTTATCAGTTAGTATGTTAGTTCAAGATACTAAATGTGATGCTCACTTTGGAATTAATGGGTGTGTATTTCAGGAACAGGGCTCGAAGAAGGTGATTGGCAGTGCTAGGCTATCCAATGGTCTCTATATCCTTGATGAATTACCACCTTTGATTGCTTCAGTTTCACGTTGTTTTAAGACTTCATCTTCTTCTTTAGGTAACCCTGATGATATTATGTTGTGGCATCTTAGGCTAGGACATCCAAATTTTGTGTATCTTTCAAAATTGTTTCCCAAGTTATTTAGCAATAAAAAGCCACATTCTTTTAATTGTGAAGTATGTCAAATTGCTAAACATACTAGGCAAACATATGCTCCTTCCTCATTTACACCCACATCTCTCTTTTTCTATAATCCACAAAGTGATATTTGGGGTCCATCTAAGGTAAAAAGCTTGTCAGGTCTAGGTGGTTTATTACCTTTATTGATGACTATTCTAGGACTACTTGGACTTTCTTAATGAGGGAAAAGGCGAAGTTCGTCAATTTTCAAAACTTTCTATCAAATGATTGAAAATCGGTTTGACAAACGTATTAAGGTTGTGAGGAGTGATAATGGGAGTGAATACCTTAGTCAATCTCTTAGGTGTTATTTTTTGGGAAAAAGGCATTTTCCATCTTACTTCTGTGTCAATACTCCACAACAAAATGGTGTTGCCGAAAGAAAAAAACAGACATCTACTAGAGGTTACGAGGTCTCTTCTTTTTCAGCCAAAGCACCTAAATATCTTTGGGGGAAGCCTTACTTATCGCCACCTACCTTATCAACAGAATGCCCAATAAAACCTTGGGTTTTGCGGTACCAATGTAAGTCTTATTCAAACATTTTCCTCACTTTAAACCACTTTCATTTGTTATTCCTCTTAGGGTATTTGGTTGCACTGACTTTTGTTCATGTGCATGATAAAAATAGAAGTAAGTTGGACCCTAAATCAATCGGGTGTGTTTTATAGGATATTCCTCTAGTCAAAAGGGTTACAAATGCTATTCTCCTATTTCTAAAAAGACCTATGTCTCTTTTGATGTCACTTTCTTTGAGGATAAACCATATTTTGCGGGGATTTGAACTTTGTGGGGAGAAAAATGAGAATTCAGCCCTTTGTTCCTCCACCTTCCATCATTTCTCCTCTACAGACATTCCTTTCATATCCTATCCTGAAACCACTGTAAGCAGAAAATACTATGCCGACGGAAATGCACTCTCCTCATACCAACAAATCACCAAGTCCTTGTACAACACCTCTTCCAAAGACCTAGGGTTGTAGCACAAATTTCCCCCTATACGTGCATTCACGGCCCGATGATGATCAATTTAAGGTGTATACCGAGAGAAGAAGAGCCCCTAAGGAAGTAAATAACCACCTAGCACTTGTCAAGAACCGGACTCAAGTCATTCTTCTTGAACAGAGCTTAAATCACGCTCTTGTCGAGATTGAAGGTAACATTCCTCCTCAAGATTCTAGTGACCTTGATGACTTTCCTATTGCTATTAGAAAGGGAGTAAGAAAATGTACTATGCACCCAATTAACAAATTTGTTGCCTATGGTAAACTTCACCCAATTTTAAGGCCTTTCTGACCGGCCTAAGCAGTGTGTGATTCCTAAAGCAGAGAGGAGGCCTTGAAGAATCCCAAATGGAAGAAAGGTGTCGAGGAAGAAGTAAGGGCACTTGAGAAAAATGAGACATGGTGTTTGTGAGATCTACGAGGAGGAAAGAGGGTCATTGGATGCAAGTGGGTTTTCACTATCAAGTACAACTCGGATGGGAGCATTGAAAGGTATAAAGGCAAGGCTGGTGGCTAAAGGTTTTACACAATCCTATGGGGTGGATTATCAAGAAACCTTTGCACCAAGTGGCTAAATTGAATACTATTAGAATCTTCTTGTCCATAGTGTAAACAAGGTGAAATTACACCAACTAGACATCAAAAATGCCTTTCTCAATGGGAGTCTCAAGAGGAAGTATATATGCAAATACCACACGGTCTAGAAGGTAAAACAACTAGAAATACGGTGTGCAAACTCAACAAATCACTTTGTATGGACTTAAACAATCTCCAAGGGCCTTTGGGTTTGAGAGGTTTGCAAAGGCTATGGTAAAGAATGGATTCAAACAAAGTCAGGTGATCACACCTGTCGAGAAAGGTTGCAAAGAATGGTAAAATAACCTTATTAATTGTGTATGTTGATGACATAATTATTACGAGGGGATGATAGTACTGAAATTGAGAATTTGAAGATTGTTCTTGCCCACGAATTTGAAACAAAGGACTTGGGGAGTCTAAGGTATTTTTCGGGTATGGAAGTAGGAAGGTCAAGAGAAGGTTTAGTCATCAATCAAAGGAAGTACATCCTAGATCTTCTTACGTAAACCGGGATGCTTGGATGCAAGCCGGTAGAGACACCCATGGACCCGTGGTTGAAGTTCAACAAAGAGGAAAGTGGTAATCCGGTTGACAAAGAATCCTATCAGCGGTTAGTTGGAAAACTAATTTATCTTTCTCTAACAAGGCGGACATTGCCTACTCGGTGAGTGTTATAAGCCAAACACATGAGTGATCCTCGAAGAACATTTGGAGCGATTAGCGTGATGTGCGAGGTACCTAAAATTCACACAGTCTTTGGGCTAATTTTCAAGAAAATTCCGACATGAGCAGTGAAGGTATATACAGTTCAAGTGGGCGGGAGAGCTCAGCGATAGAAGGTCGGTTAGTGGATATTGTGCTTATGTTTGGGGCAACTTGGTTACTTGGAGAAGCAAAAAGCGGTGTGGTGTCAAGGAGTAGTCTTTGAGGCGGAATTTAGAGCATTAGCTCTTGGAATATGTGAAGGAATGTGGATAAAGAGGCTTCTCAAAGAGCTAGAGTTGGATGAAAAGACTGAGTTCGAGATCTATAGTGATGACCAATCAGCAATGAGTATTGCTAAGAATCCGGTGCAACATGACAGAACCAAACACATTGAAATAGATAGGCACTTTATCTATGAGAAAGTGAATGGTGGTATTGCATGACTAAACTATATTCCTACGAAGCGGATAGTGGCATCTTTACTAAGGCACTTCCAAGAGTTATTTTTGATGAGTTCACATCCAAACTGGGTATATACAACATATACACAGTTTGAGGGGGAGTGTTAGTTAGTATGCATAACCGTGTGTTGTAAAGAGTTTTAGATAGAGTAGGAGTTGTATGTTATCTTTACTTTATCTTAACTAGTAGTTTGAATTTTAAATTTGATCTTTGTAAAGGATAAAAGTCTTATCCTATAGGTTAACCACTTGGTGTTAAACACCTCTGTAAAAGTCTATATAATTGACTCTCTTTCACTAATGAAATATAAGAAAAACACAGAGAAAAACTCTGTTTCTCACAGATATTTACCTAAATTATAGAACCATTACATACTGCCATTTTGAGGTCAGTAAATGTGATCTCTAAAGTTCTCACTTGAGTCATTTTTCAAAATGTTTCCTCATTGTCACCCAATTTATCTAGTCAAAAATAGATTATTTTGATAGCACAGGGCATAAAAGGCATCGAAGCAGCTTCACAATTTACCACATTTGATAAGAACTAATGATCTTAACATTTAAAGAGTAAAGCTCTAGTTCTTGCATGGAACTTTAGTCAAAGTCGTTGGAAAACTATTATTCATCAATAGAAATGTCAAAAACTTCAACAGGTCCATGATAAAATGTTTTCTTTTTTCTTTTATTTGAATGATCTATCATGAGTATTTATCATTTTTCAGGTACAAGAGTTAGATCCAGAATGATCATAGCACAAATGTCGACTTTTCCAAATCCTCAATTCCTCATCTAAAGCCTAACCCTCAATAAAATTAGTCGATAACTAGGCTAGCAAAGCATGGAAATAAAAGTTTAAAAAAGTATATATATTCAAGATTCTACACTATCTTGACAAATCGTGATTAAAAAGAAAATATGAACAAATGACCAAGCTATCAAATCGTACCATTGATATTGTTATGAACTCCAAAGCCTGGCTTTGAAGGAAAACCTCTAGAAAATTCATTGGTGTACCCCCAATATCAGAGTCATAATACAAAACCTATCAATCATTAAAAATAATTAACAGAGAAAGTCATTATACAATACAAGAAACTTATTTGAAGCACTCCAACCTATTTCAGGCACACAACAGCTAGTCAACGGCATTAGTTTCCAAATCCACAAATAGTAATGTACTTCAAAAGAAATATAAGGATATAGCAATAAGAGATACTAGACTATTTAAACTAACTCATGAAAGAAACACAGTGGATAATTTGATGTCAGACTACTCGGAAAAAGTGGATCTACCTATCTTCTTGTTGAGCTGATATTTACAAAAGCATATCATACAACTCGATAAGTAAAACAAGGCATAAGTATGTAACACCTAAGCCACTGCATCTAATTGGTTTTTGTTAGAAAAAGGAATAACTCACCACTGATGGCCTCTGCGGGTTCTCCATTGCTTCATCGGAAGCAAGAATTTGCTCGAGGCTATTTTGACTGCCTTCGGATGAAAACTCCGATAACTTCTCAATTTCTTTGAGTGCAACCAACCATCTTCTCAGCAGCATAGCTCTATCGGGACCCCTACAAAAGTTTGCTGCTTCCTCCAATCTTTTCACAGTTTGCTTCAAACTCTTGATACTGTGAGACCCCTGCATAACTATGCAATTTAAGCAAGTCCAATAACAATATTATAAGATACCACAACTGGAAAAAGAATTTCTAAAAGTAAAAAAGGGGGGAAACTAACTAGTACTGCATTAAATCAAGTGAGAAAACGCTAGCTGGCTTTAATATGATAACCGACAAGATCATAAGGCACTTAATTAATACCAGTTTACAACATTACAAGCCAGATTTGACATTGATCAAATTTTCTTCTTAGCAGCATTACTTGAAAGAGATATTGTCAAATCCAATTGAAATTAAAAAAAAAAATACTCTTATATGTATATATAGATGCAGACAATGTATAGAATTTACTCCACCAAAGAGAGACATTTCTGGAATTATAGTTCAATTTTAAATTGCATTTTGTTGATTTAGAAAGAAAAAATGTTAAAACAAGATTATTATATACATTTCATTATCTTCTAATAGAACAATCAAGCAATTGGAAATCAAAATGAGACCACCAAAACTAAAATATCGCAATTTGATGATAACAAACCATTTCTCACAAATTACTCTAAAATTCCAAATTAAGAAAGAAAGAAAGAAAGAAAATGTCAGCATGCAAACCTTTCAAACTAGAAAAACATTCCGCCTAAAATTGCAACATATACACCTCAACATGCAAATAAATAAAAAATGAAGAAAAAAGAGAGAAGGAAATTACAGTGCGATCTTGAAAGAACTTGGCTCCTTCAGCGACAGCTTGGCCAGCATGATGAACAACGTTATCGGCATAGTTTTTGATGTTTCGCGTGATGTTACTGGTGTTCCCAACCTCCACCGCCTTGCTCACCGCCGTTTTCAGCCACGACATTACGTTTCGTTTCGCCGATCAATGCGATTAGGTTTAAGTAATTTTGTTCGAAGAAATTTTAGGGTTTTGGAGTTAAATGAGACAAAATGGGGGAAATGTTCTTTCAATCTTTTATTGGATTTTTGTTTCGGGTGACAAGAAAAAGAAAGGGTAAAATTCACAAATGTTCACAAAGTTATATTAAAACTTTTATTTTAGTAACTAACTTTTAAAAGTTATGTAATGGACATTAAATTTTAAGTTATTATAAAATGATCATTGAATAGTTAACGTTGATAAAAGATAATGACCGTTTAAGAAAATTTATATAATAACATATTTAATCTTTTATATTTATACAAACAATTTATATTTTTTTCTCTTTTTGTTTTCATCTTTTCTAAAAAATCCATCCACTCTCTCCTTCACTTACTTTGCATGTCCTAACAAACTCAAGGGCACACTAGCACCCTATGTTGAGATATTTATTTTGATATAACAAAGTGAAAAATATTTTTAGACTTGAACAAATATTGCAAAAATAATTTAAAGTCCATTTAATTTGAAAAACATGTTTGAAAGCTTTTAAAAGTGTTTTTGACTCAAACATATGTTTTTAAGTAATTTAAAAGTCTCCAACGACTAGTTTTCCAACGGCTAGTTTTTCAACGGCTAGTTTTTCATTCCACACTATAAATACAAGTCAAAGACACTTGAAGAATAAGTAGAGAATATATCCAAGCATGTTGATCAAGAGAATTTGAGTTCAATTCTTATTTCTTTATTTCTCTTGTACATATTCTAGAGAGTGCTTATTTGTAAATCTTTTGTACTCTTTCTTGTGAGCTTAATTGTGTAAACACCCACCTTGTGAGGTATTTATTTTCCAAACAAATCCCTTGTAAAATGAGATGTTCTAGTTTAGCCTTAGACAAAAACTATAGTGGTTCTATCTTAGCCAAGAAAAAAATAGGGTTGTAAAGGTTTTCTCCTAAGCCTTGAAAATGGGAAGAATTCATAGTGAATTGTGAAATCCTTAGTGGTGTGCTAAGGTAGTGGATGTAGAGCTTGGTTAGAAGCTCGAACCACTCTAAAATCCTTGTGTTCATTGTCCAATATTTTATCGGTTTTAGCCAATTCAACCAAACATCAAAAACAACCCTCTTGATGGTAATCGAAGATCAATTCAAGCGAGCAACAAGCCTTTTAATTGGTATCATAGCCTCGTCTCCATCAAAAGACTAACATCTGGAAGTAAAAATCTTTTGCTCGAAGTCTACCGTTCAAGAAAATGACAAGATTTGAAGAATGTCGCTCTATCTCGTGTCTTCCGCTCTTCGAAAGTGAAGCATACTCCTAATGGAGCAACATCATGAAGTATTTCATCAAATCTCTCGATTTTGACGTTTGAGATATCATTGAAGATGGATACTTGGAATCTCCTAAGAAGAAGAAGAAGAATAAGCAATGGAGTACAAATGACATGAAGGCAAAGCTAAACTCCAAGGCCATGCACACTCTTCTTTGTGGCCTCAATGAAGACATTTCCAAGAAGGTCTCCACATGCAAAAGTGCCAAAGAAATATGAGAGAAGCTTGAGAAACTCTACGGCAACAAGAAGGGAGAGAAGAATGATGATGTTTCATCATGTGCAAACATCCTCTCAATCCTTAAGGTGGATAATGTTTTGGCTCTCGATGAGCCCAAGGTATCTTCTAACTCTAATGATTCAAATTCTTATTCATTTGATGAGTTACAAGATGCTTTCGATGAATTATTTTTGGAATTTGAGACCATGAATTCCAAATTTAAGAAAATGATTTCTAAACTTGAATTTGAAAATGATTTTCTTTTGAAAACAAAGTTGGATTTTGAAAACCAAAATAAAATTTTTGAAAAAATATTTAGAGTTTTCAAAACATGCAATGGAATTTTAGAAAAATAAAATCTTGATTTAAAAGTTAAGATTGAAAGCTTAACAAAAGAAAAAGAAATTATTTTTAATAATTCATCTTGCCACATAATGGCGAAATGCTCACATTGCCATTATCATGATCATTCTTTACATACTTGTCCTATAAAGAAAAGAAAAACTTATAGGATTAGACAAGTATGGGTTCCTAAGGGAACTAGGGACATTGAAATTAATGTAAATGGATCCAAAGTAATTTGGATACCAAAATCCAAGTGAATGTCTCTTATAGGTGTGTTAGAGCAATGGCAAGCAAAGCAAAGATATGGAAATGCTCTAGTCACACAAATGAAGAAGATAACATCTATACTAATTCTTTATTTATGGTTGTCTATTCTTTTATTTTTAAAGTCTTGGATAAAATGAATTTCATATGCTCTTAATTTGATTTTATCTTGAAATTCAATGTCTTTTAAGTGTCAAGCATTTGAGCTAAATTTATTAAAACAGAATGCTTTGTTTAAGGGAGAGCTTTTGGTTTTTTTTTTAAATATCTTATCTCCATTTTTTTATACCAACAATTGGTATGTTTATCAATTGGTACTTCAATTTTTTCAACATTTGGTGTTTTGAACTTAATGACATTTCAAACTTTGTTTTGAAATTATTTTTGATATAACAAAAAGGGGGAGAGATATGTTTGAAAAATTCAATTTCAAAAAGAAAAATGGGGAGTCTTAAACATTTTTCACAAATATTCTTTTTTTTTCTAAAATTATTTTTTTAAGGGGGGCAATCTCAAAAATAATTTTTCAAATGTTTTCGTTATATCAAAAGGGGAGATTGTTGAGATATTTATTTTGATATAACAAAGTGAACAATATTTTTGGACTTGAACAAATATTGCAAAAAAACAATTTAAAGTCCATTTAATTTGAAAAATATGTTTGAAAGCTTTTAAAAGTGTTTTTGACTCAAACATATGTTTTTAAGTAATTTAAAAGTCCCCAACGGCTAGTTTTCCAACAGCTAGTTTTTAACGACTAGTTTTTTCATTCTACAGTATAAATACAAGCCAAAGACACTTGAAAAAGAAGTAGAGAATATATCCAAGCATGTTGATCAAGAGAATTTGAGTCCAATTCTTATTTCTTCATTTCTCTTGTACATATTCTAGAGAATGCTTATTTGTAAATCTTTTGTACTCTTTCTTGTAAGCTTAATTGTGTAAACACCCACCTTGTGAGGTATTTAGTTTACCAAACGAATCCCTTGTAAAAGGAGAGGTTCTAGTTTAGCCTTAGACAAAAACTAGAGTGGTTCTATCTTAGCCAAGAAAAAAGATAGGGTTGTAAAGGTTTTCTCCTAAGCCTTGAAAATGAGAAGAATTCATAGTGAATTGTGAAATCCTTAGTGGTGTGCTAAGGTAGTGGATGTAGAGCTTGGTTAGAAGCTCGAACCACTCTAAAATCCTTGTGCTCATTGTCCAATATTTTGTCGGTTTTAGCCAATTCAACCAAACATCAAAAACAACCCTCTTGACTTGAATCGAAGATCAATTCAAGCGTGCAACAAGCCTTTCGCCCTATTAAGACACCATTGTCCTCAAAATCTCTGTGATGTTTTGTCCTTGAGTATAGTGTTGATCATGTTGTTTGTTGGCATGTAAGGGCCAATTTAGCATTATTTTTGAAAAGTGTGGTGAAAAAGTATTTTTACGAAGTGTTTTTAGATTTTGTTTGTTTGAGGTATAAGTGTTTAGTATTGTTGTCAAAAAGTACTTTTTGAGAAGATAAATAATCATTTTAAACATAATGTTGTAAGCTAGAAAATAGATATTTAAATGATATTCAAATTCTTTAATGGTATAATATCAATTTAAATTATAATAAAAATATTTTTATTAATATAGAAATATTTTTTATCTAAAAATTGACCAAAATATATAAAACATTTAAACTAATAAATAATTTAATAATCATATAATTATATCTTTGCTAAAAAATTTATAAGCTTATAAATTATAAAGTAAACACAACATAAGATAATAAATAAAGGTTAAAATTATAATTAGACTTCTAAAAGCACTCAACTTTTGAGTTTGGGTTGAAAAAACACTTTTCAAACGCAATTTTTTCTCCAAAAATTATCTGTTTAGTAATACTTATGACTCTAAAAATACTTTTAACCCCAAAAGAAAGAACATTACGCGAACATTATAAATGAGTATGTCATTGTTTGCTTAAAGCTTAGTTTTTTTTTTTTATTTTAGCAGGAACCTGAATCTTTTGGATGCATGCTGGAACATACATAGAATGTACAAAAGTCATTGATGTTAAATAGGACAAGTCGAATATTTTTAGAAGATGGAGGCTTTATATTCTCATGTCAGAATTTAAACCCATACAAGATGAGATAATATGAGCATCCTTGGTCACTAGGCTAATTAATGGATCTTTGTTCCATATGAGTTTTTAAAACTAAAGTTGTGAATATATTTGCATAATTTCATGGGGTAGTCGTGGGAGGATGGGAGGTTGAACGAAGATTCTTTTGGAATTGAGAAGAAAATTAAAAAAAGTAAATAAAAAAAAGGATAGAATTGATTGAATGTGTAAATATAGAGAGATTAACTGTGTTATTGTACAATTTTTTAACTATTAAGTTATTCATTTGACAACATTTAATGATTTAGTAACTATTTTATAACAAAAATTAAAATTTAATGCTCATTATGTAAATTTTGGAAGTTTAGTAATCAAAATAAACATTATGGGACGATTTAATTACCATTTGTGTACTTTATAAAAAACATAATATTAAATTGTATGATATGACGGGGTGTGACCAACACATTTTTAACTGAGTTTTTTTGTCACCCTCTTGATTTTACAGGGCTTTGTCCTAACTAATCTGGATTGATCTGCGTCACACACCTGGCTTTGGTGGGTAGCCTCTCAACAGAGATTTTCAACGTACACAAGTCCTTAAACTTGAGACATGCTTAAACGACATTAAGTTGCTTACCATTTGGATCAATCCCCGTTAATATTTTTAACTTTGAGTTAAGTGAGGCGGAACTAAGCTGATGTTTTAGTAATTAGATTTTGTTACATTTATAATATCATGGAACAAATTTTTATACAAATTTTTATAGAAAATTATTCAACCAATGATAATTATAGACCGAATGATAAAAGATGTGTAAATAATTTATCACGTGTTTGGATTTTTATATAATATATTCTAGTTGTTTTATTTAAAGATAATGGCTTTATACTCAAATAAGTGTAAATTATACTTAATTTTTTAGATAAGCGACTAACGTATTTTTCGGCCCAAGTAGGTGCCTAACATTTCATTATGCAACTCTTTTAAGGTTTTTCGTCAACAGCCGTTAAAAAAATTATGTCGTCTAATAAAAATGTGAGACGTGACATATTTCTTAATTTTCATTTAATCTATGTTTAAAAATAGGAAAATCATTAACTTTTTAAAAACCCAAAACTTTAATGTTTTTCAAACTAACCCAAAGTCCTTAAATTCCCCTCCACCGCCATTGAATACCACGTTGTTGTCATCAAAGTGGGTCTCCACCTCTCATCGCACGAGTTGCAAGGCCCAGTTCGTCGCTTGTCCATCCGTTGTTCGATTGAAGATTTCACGTTCGACGTTCGTAGTTCGTTTGACTGCTCGTTCGTTGATTTCTGACGACATAAGGTTGGAGCTATCGGCTGTGGAGGGTCGACGAAAGAATGGGTGACTGATGGTGGTTGAATTGACAGTCGGAAGAGAGTAATTATGGGCTAACTATTTAGGGTTAGGGATTAAAGACTTTTTTGAGAAATTAAAGATTTTAGGTGTTTTAATAAAATTAAATATTTTTGATTTAAAAATAAAATTAAAGAAAATAACAAAAATAAGCCATGTGTAGAGTTTTTATCGGATAACGAAAAAAATTTAACGTCTGTCGTGGATAAACCTTATAAGGTTACAAACTAAAATGTTAAACACCTATTTAGACCAAAAAATACTTTATACACGTATCTAAAAAGTCATGTATAGTTTGAATACTTATTTAAGTATTAAGCCAAAGATAACCTAAAAGTATGAAAGATGAAAATATCCTTTTAAATAATATTAAAGATAAACTACACAAATAATCTCTTTTAATTTATTTTTTATTTTGATCACTCGTTTTTTAAAAATTACATTGTGATCAATTGTTTTATCTATTAATCACATAATAAAATATAAATATTCAATTGGGCCAAAAAATACACAATTTGCATTTATTTTCGTTTTAAAATATAAAATATTGGCAGAAAAAATACACCAATGAGAAAATTACAAATAAATAGGCAGAAAAAGTTTCCACCACTGAAAAAGCAATATAAATAGAAAAAAAATACATAAAATTTAATACCACAAAATAAATAAATAAATTATTTTTCTCAGAAATTAGAAGAAGAAGATATCTTATCCGACACGGTGTACTGAAGAACAGAAGCACCACCGAAAATGGTTGCAGCGCTTCCACCACCGGCCTCATCTCTCAAACTAACGACAGCAGCGCCATTCCCATCCCCACGCGCACTCTTCCTCGCTTTACGCAAACCCCAAATTTCCTTTATCCCACGCGCCACTCCCGATTCCGACGCCGACGCGGACTCCCCAACCGAAACCGACTCCGACCCATTCGAATCCCGCCTCTCCCAAGTCCGCTTCCGTTACCGAATCGGAGCCGGCAAGAAAGCGGAGCGCCGAAAATCGAAGAAATCCGGATCTGCATCCACTTCATCGTCGTCTTCTTCCTCCATCTACCTTCCTCCGGTGCCTTTAAAAGAGTCGGTTTCGAATGGGTTAAAAGTGGATTTCGGGTTCAGCCCATATAGCGAGAGAATAAACGGACGGATCGCTATTCTCGGGTTGACGGCTTTGGTTTTGGTTGAATTGGCTACGGGTAAGAGCGTGATAAGTTATCACACGCCGGCGATTATCTTCATTCAGATTTATTTTGTAGCTGCAGTTGGAGCTTTGTTCGTTAAATACGAGAAAGAAAAAGTTAGTGTTTGGCCTCCTTCTCTGTCCTAATTCATGTTTAGTTTGTAGCTGCAGTTAATGCGTAAGTTATTTGTAGTTTTATACTGAGATGGTACTTTTATTATTCAACAAGAAAGGCAAATTTACTGAATCGTGTAAATTTTTTTCTGAATCTTATTGTTTATTTATGTTCTTGGCTTGTAATGCTTGTTTGAGACTTGAAGAAAGTGGGAATGGGTCAGTGAATTACAATTATACACACACATGTATTGCCTTTTACTTCACTTGGACAAGCACCTTTTTTGAGCCTTCTGCCCTTAACAACACCAGACCTATGATGCTCCAGTAGTGATCAACTGCAGTTTCATGACAAGCAGCAACAAGATTGTGATGGTGTTATAGTTCTCCTTGCGCCAGTTTTTTTGTCCGATGCTTCAGTTGAATCATCTGCTGTATCTCCATGATTGGGCATTGCACGCTCTTCATGATGCAGTGGAACACGATTATAATTATCGGTAATCAGTTCATGTATGGAAGGAGCTTCAACCCAAGGTGTTTGAGAGTGGAAACTCTGTTAACCACTAGGATGAACATCTCTTGAATGATCAATAACTGAAGGCAACCGACCCAAGGCAACTTTTTTAATCAAAGACGAATCATAATTTGCTGCATATCCTGAAGGCGATACTTTAACCGGTTCCTGCTGTTGTTGAAGATGATCGGACTCAATTAACTTTCATGAGGCTACGCTGTTGTTGGAGATGATCACAACTCTGATAACTTCTCGAGGAGTATGCTGTTCTTGAGGAACCTGATGTAGAAGATGATTGGAACTGTGATAACTTTCTCGAGGTGTATGCTGTTGTTGGAGTGAACTGTGATAACTTTCATAAGGCTTATGCTCTTGTTGAATATTGTAATACTCAGACTGATACGGGTAACCCGATCTAATCCGAGGTATCACATTCGGGTTACCGAAGCGACCCATAATACAAATTTCTGATAAACGAATTTTCAAACTAATTAAAACAAATTTAAAATACATGTTCAAAAATTACTCATTTAACAGAACAATGTTTATATATACAGGTTATAAAACAAATTACAGACTCAAATATAATTCAAGACGTGACATACATACCCTCTAATTACACATGTACCGTACTCTGCAAGCAGTGCCGAAGGAACTCCTATGCTGATGTCAATAACTGCATCATGATCAATCTTTTAACCTGAAATGGTAAGGAACAACATGAGCTTGGAAAAGTTCAATAATACAAAACTACCAAATGGTGCAGGCACAAGCAGGTAATGGCAAAGCATAAAGCTGATATGTTGTTATTAACAGGTTTCAGTTATGATAAGAAATTTCATATTATCGAGGTACTTGAAGGTAACAGAGTTATCCTTTATTTGATCACCTGAGTACCGATAAGATGCTTATAGTCTGAAGAATCGAAAAAGAGAAAAATTACAGAAGTTGAACTAGGGAGTTTAGTGTGTTCCATTGAGTGCATAAATGAGCTATACATAGAGTTTCAGATATTGATAAATTAATTCAGTATGGTAGATTTAAAAGAGGCAAGAAATTTATTTATCACCTAATTACCCTCCATTCGAACTCCAGTATGCAGTTTCACATAACTGCGTCTATAAGGGGCATTAACCTAGGAACATTGGGCATAGGTGTCATCCTAAAGGGATACCTTAGGTTCAGTAGGAGTCACCCTAGCCAAAGCATAGGAACCTGAAACAGTAAGAATCACCCTACCTGGTACAGAAAAAGTTACCAGCCGGATCAAGGCTAAACTTGTAGTGACTTCATATTCTATCCCAAATACCTCAGTAAAATAGTCTAGGCAATAATTACAATTATCAGTAGTAAGCAGAAGTAATAGTAGAAATAAAGAAGGCAATTATTTTCAGTAAAATAGTAACCAGAGAGCATGTTTTTCAGATCAGACACATAGGTATATTTCTGACAGGTAGAAGTCATAAATCAAATCAGAGAGACAGTCATGGCTTCAAATCGGAAAGAATATTCATGTGCACGTGAAACACACTAGAAAGAACAATTTATTTCTCGGAGACGCTTAGTAATTTTCAGAAAGATAACTTTGAACATCTGACAAATTTTAGACTAATTTCATAATATGATCCCTACAAAATGGGGGTTTGGAACTAACGGCTCAAACCAGACATTCGAAAGTGGATACATCAGGATCATTGAGAATTCAGATATATCAGGAGTGATCCAATCATTTAAGCCTACAAGGGCATTATGGTCATTCTAACTTTCATGGGCAATTTGGTAATTTAAACCAACGAGGTATAAACGATGATTTGCAAAAATTTAGGAATTTTAATTGTTCATCAGGTTTTCGAGTCCCTTCGAACTAATCGGAACCTATCATTACAGTCTTTACTATTTAACCAGATAGGTACACCTTAAGTATTTATTTATCAGAACTGACTATAGTGTATAACAAAAAAAGATTGCCTTCACCAATCAAACACTGAACGTGCTACGAGAAATCGAACATGTATTCATGTAGTACTTTCCATGTATTGTAGCAATATCATTACTGCCGTACATGAGTCAGGCTTTATATCACGTAGGGGCATTACATTCATTTAAGTTGTATCGGTTCTTTCAGTATTGAAAAGGTTTCACTTATTCTAAGTCATTGAAGTATTATAGTTATTTCAAAGCCTGAGGGTGTTACAGTCGTTTCGGTGCTTAACTGTATTTTCAAACATTTCAGAACCTAAAGATTTTTAGTCATTTTAATCAATTCGGTCATAAAGTGTATTTTAGTAAATTGATCTTTCGATAATTACTTAGAATGTTTCCAAGAAAAAGGTTTTTCAGACGTTTATTAAGAAATTGCGAAAATTTAGGCATTTCGCAATCTTTGAGGTCAGAAACTTGATTTCAAAATTTTTCAAATAGATCGAAAATGTAATGTGTTGAATTAGGGATTCTATCAGGTCATATATGAATGTCCATATCATTTTTTTCACTTCTAAGGGTATTCCAGTCCTTTTTACACCTCAAGGGTATTTTTGTCATTTTTTATCCAAGTATTTCAGGCATTAAACCTTTTATCAAGAAATAATCTGAACTGAAAGTTTCGAGGTGAACTACTTTATCGATTATTTACTGAACTTGGATTTCTTACCGGTCATCAATTCCTCTTTTGAGTCATTCGATCTTAACCAAAATATTATCATTAGACCAAAAATAGTACAACTTTTAAAAATAATCAACGATAATCAAATGACTAAACATATTTGTTCATACATTAACCAATTACCAACATGTTCTATAAAGCATACAGTAGGTAGTAAAGTATTACCTCGACTCCAGCTACATCGGTCGGCCTTTGATACACTCGTTGATCACTCTTGAACTCGAATTCTATGTCCCTTAAAACCCCGGATGCAGGAAAATGTAAATGCCTTCAATTAAACATATCCCATAATCAATCCATTACTCAAAACAGACTTCAAAAACGAACTCAAGACATTGAAAAAACCTAAAATAGGAGTTTTTAGAAAAAAAAATTAATTTTTTGGTCAAAGTCAACTGTCAAAGGTCAAATTCAATGTTGATGTCAGCAGTCAACGCTGTCGTTATCGGTCAACTGGTCAATTGGGTTAACTCGGGCGATTTGACTCACTGAGTTGACTCGATCAAGTTGACTCGATTGGGTTAGCTCGGTTGGGTTGGCTCACTGAGTTGACTCGGACGGGTTGACTCAGTCAACAGGTCGGGTTGAACGGATCGGGTCAGTCAAACGGGTCTGGGTTTGGGTTGTAACTCATTAGCTAATGGGCCTAAAGCAGGCCGATTCAAGATTGGCCGAGCAAGCCGGTTCGAATTTAATATATCAGTTTGAGCCCACTCAGCTCGATTCAAGGTTGAACCGGTCCATCCATTCGAACCAGTCCAGATTGGCTGTAACCATGATAGCAGTCGAAAATCGTCTCCAGGGCGCGTGAGAACCACGCGCGGCCTATATCGGCCGAAAATGCTTCAGGGCGACGGCAAAAGACACGAAAACTCGTTTGTCAAGGTTTCAGATGCTTACCTTAGCTCGAATTGACAAAAACCACAATCAAAAACCCATGTACTAGATAGAAAAAATAGGATCCCTCCTCCTCGAAGCTTCCAGCCGATTTCCACGGTGGACGATAAGGCGATTCGACGAGTGATGCACCATGATACGACCGCGGAACAACTGTGAACACTAGAGTGAGGGCGATGTCGATCACGGACCGACGATGGAGCAGATCGATGCTGGCGAAGATGAACAGTTGCTCACGAACGACGACCGAAAACAACGATCGACGACCAAGGATTGAACTGTGAACAACCAACGGTCACACTAATTATGGCGGTACACGCCATGAACGACCGAAGAGACTTCGCCGAGACTTGGTCGGAAAAGCTGAAGAGATGAAAAGTCGGGAAAAAAAAGAAGGATCCAGATCTGATTTCTTTAGATTCAATTGAGCGTTCAATTTGGCAGGTGGGGGTCCAAACTTATTTATTTTTTTTATCAGATCAATAGGCATGGTTTATTAATAAACTGGAAAAATTCTTAATCAGATATCGATCTTATCCCAAACAGATAAGGCTTAGGTTCACCAAGCTTGGGTTATGGTATCAAACCCCTACAACTGCAAATCTCCATTCATCATTTATTTTTTTCCATTTTATTTTTAGGGTGGTATCAAATCCCTACAACTGCAAATCTCCATTCATCATTCATTTTTTTTCCATTTTATTTTTAGGGGTGTTACAAAGATGGTCGGAACTCTGATAACACTTTCCTTAGGTCGATGCTTTTTTGAAGATTATCCAAACTCTGATAACTTTTTTCAAACTGATGCTGTTGTTGAAGATGATTAGAACTCATGGCTTTCCCGAGGCCAATGCTGCTGACTCTTGCTGGTGTTGTTGCTGCTCGTTCGTCCGTCGCTGTAATCGGTTCATGATACAGTTGAAGATTACAGCGACCAGATTCTGCAGAAATAAAGAGAAAAAATCTACTAAATAACTTAACAAGCCTGTATTTAACACTTTCTCTAACTGCATTTCTATTAACCTATGTTGTCAAACACTTAAAGACTCGAATTGAGTAACATAGCTACAAATTAATTCGTCTTGCTTTTCAAAATAAAAGAAATCACATGTTTTTTATAGATAAACTAGATCGTTCTTTAGAGTTTATTATATGTCCCCAACTCTTTGTTTTAAATCATGATATAATTTTTTATTCATGGCAGAAATGAAAACAGAGGTCCAACAATGTAGGAGAACAAGCAAACAGAGGGCAACCTTGCTGGAAATGAAAGAGGCTGAAGGTTTCAGGGTTTCTTTTGCTTTTTGGTGAGAAGCGGCTCTCAAGATAACTTTTTTTATGCATCATGATTATTATACACAGAAATTTACACACAAACATATTACAGTTCACTTGTACAAATGTTTTTCTTTTCACCTTGCATCTGAAGACAATATAAGGGTTCTATCCCTGCCCGCAACCAGCTGAAGGCTTTGTTTTTTTTTTTTTTTGGGATAAATGTTGTGTTTTATTATCCCAAAAAGCAAGGAAACAAAAAAATACCCTATTACAATGGTACTATATGCGTGCCCCTAGGAGGCCATCCCACTAGGGAATTCCCCGAGCTGCACATATATGTCTATTTACATCATCTACTTGCACATTTTTACTTTGCACTTTTACACAAACAATTTCCTTTATGCACTCAACCAATCTATCCCAATCTCTATATGCATTCCTAAATCTCCTAAAATTCCTTTCCTCCCAAATATGGTAAACATAAGAATTCCATGCAATTTTGAAAATGAAGACGATCAATGACCTTCCCTTTAACCGAGAACAAAGCCAGTCAAGCTCTCCCTCCCAATCCAGCATCCCTCGACTTAGACCGCAGAGTCTAAGTATAGTAGTTCAGATTTGCCTCGAGTATGAGCAGTCAGCAAAAATATGATTCCTAGTCTCCTGCCCCGAATCACACAGTAAACAGCAACAATCCCCAACATTTAACCCCATATGCTACAACCTATCAAGAGTAGACAATCGATCAAGAATAGTCATCCACATCATTATAGAATGCTTAGGCATATATAAACCAAACCAAACAATTCTATGCCAAGGCACTTTTGGTCGAATCTCTCGGGTTTCATTCTATATTTTCCCCACTTTTGAAACTCCAGTAAGGAGCAAAGTTTGCAACATCGGTCGAAGCTTTAACATCTTTCGAAGGCACCAACTAAAGTAGGCACTGCTATCTACAGACCAGAAATCTTGCCCCTTGAATATTTTTGTTTTACTTTTAGGTCTCCTTACACGAATATTTTTGTACGATTCTTCAATTGAATGATCTTCCGTATACCCCTGATAGGTCATTGCGAGCTCTTCATGATACAGTGGATGGCTATGCTTGTAATTGTTGGGCAGTTCATGTGTCGAGGGAGCCTCAGTCCAAGGTGTTGGAGAATGGGAACTTTGATAACCGCTTGGTATAACATCTCTGGAATGATCAATATCTGAAGGTAATTGATCCAAGTCAACGGTGTAAATGAATGGCAAATCACCTTTTGCTGTATATGCTTCTAAAGGTGTAACTTTAACCGGAGCCTGCTGCTGTCGAAGATGATCGGGACTGTGATAGCTTTCTCGAGGTTGATGCTGTTGTTGAAGATGATTGGAGCTTTGATATATTTCCCGAGGCCAATGCTGTTGTTGGAGATGATCAGAAATCTGATAACTTTCTCGGGGCCGATGCTGTTGTTTAAGATGATCGGAATTTTGATAACTTTCTCGAGGCAGATTCTGTTGTTGAACCGAACTCTGATAACTTTCCCGAGCTCTATGCTCTTGTTATCAAAATTTAGCATCAACGGAGCCTTCAAATACAATTGTGTCTATAGGCATCTTTCATGATGAGTCTGGTAAAACCCTGATTGTTTTTTCTCTAAGCCCATTCAGCTGTTGCTTATGAACCTATGAGCGTGCAGATGGAAATTATGTAAAAGAAATAGCACGTTTTGTAAATAAATTAGATCACTCTTTAGAATTTATCATATGTCGTAAGCATAAAGTAACACACATGCATATTAAGCTTTACTTAACTCGGACTAACGTTTTTCATCCGGAGACAATATAAAGGGCTCTATCACAGGAAGCGACACCTACATCAAGACCCTGATATCTGCTGCTGGCTACTGTTTGTGTTGTCGTGTCTGCTCGCTCGTCCATCGCAGTAATCATCTGCCAGGTTCTGTTGATGAGCATCCGTCAAAGGTAACCCTTGAGAAGATTGACTTCTTTTTTCTTTTTCTTTTTAAAATTTACTGGGAACTCACTCGGCTTCATTTTTTTTCTCTCACAAACTTGGTGGTGTAGTTTGGTCTTTAGTCTCTTTGTTATTGAACATGAAACCAGAATTTTACAGTGAAAGATGATGCTATATTTTAGCGTCATTGCTTCAAGAATAAAGCGATATGATTGTACGAAAATGAAAGCAACTGTGATTACTTTCCCAAGGAGGCCGACGCTGCCTGCTTTTGTCACCGTCGGCATTTATTTTGTTGTCCCTCACTGTAATATACATTTACTTGGAAGTCATCTCCCTTACATTAATAAAAATAAAGCTACCAGATTGTACAGAAATAAAAGAACTAAAAATCTGCTGAATAACTTAACAAGCTTATACTCAACACTTACTCAAACTGCATTTCTATAAACCTATGTTGTCCCAAGTTTTCAATTCTTTTGTTTTGCTTTTCAAAATAAAAGAAAGTACATGTTTTAATAGATAAATTAGATCATTCTTTAGAGTTTATTATATATCCCAGGGTTTTTTAATCGTAATAAAAAAAAGTATTCATAGAAGAAACGAGTACAGAGGTATAACAACATACAAGAACTAGCCCACCCCAAAGCAACAAGAAAACAGGTGGCAACATAGCTAAGAATCCAAACCTTCAGCAACAAAGCCTAAGCTGGTCATCCCATCTGATCTGAAACGAACATCAACCCAATATTAACCTGAACGACCCGATTGTCACCTCTACTCCCGATGCGACCTACATGCTCTCAAGATAACTTCACATGTATCTTAAACTTATTATACATAAAAATTTAACACATAATATTTTCTTTTTCCCCTTCTTTTCCCTTTGAATCTGAAGACAATATGTGTTCTATCACTGGCAACAAGATGACTTTGGTTTATTTGGAGCTCTCCTTACACAAACACTTTTGTCCCAAACTTCAGCTGAATGTTCACGCTCTTCATGATACAGTGGAAGACGATCATGATTATAGTTATTGGGATTCGGTTCATGCGTCGAAAGAGCCTCAACCCGAGGTGTTTGAGAATGGGAACTCTGATGACCATTAGCATCTCTTGAATGATGATCAATAACAGAAGTCAACTGATCTGAGGTAACTTTGTTAATCAAAGATGAATCTTCTCTTACTGCATATGCTTCTGTAGGTGTAAATGTAACTGGAGCCTGCTGTTGTTGAAGATGATCGAAGCTCTGATAACTTTTCGGAGGGCGATGCTGTTGTTGAAGATTATCAGAGCTCGGATAACTTTCTTTAGGTCGATGCCTTTGTTGAAGATGATCAGGACTTTGATAAGTTTCTCGAGGCGTGTGCTGCTGTTGAAGGTTCTCAGAATTTTGATAACTCTCTCGAGGCTGATTCTGTTGTTTAAGATGATCGGAACTCTGAGAACTTTTCCGAGGCTGATGCTGTTGTTGAAGATGATCAGAACTCTGATACCTTTCCTGAGGAGCCGGATGCTGTTGTTGAAGATGATCAGAACTCTGATAACTTTCCCGAGGCTGATGTTGTTGTTGAAGACGATCAGAACTCTGAGAACTTTCCCGAGGCGTATGCTGTAGTTGAACGTAACTCTGATAACTTTCCCGAGGCCGATGCCTTTTTTGAAGATGGTCAGAACTCTGATAACTTTCCTTTGATGCTTTTGTTGAAGATTATCAGAATTCTGATAACTTTCCCGAGACTGATGCTGTTGTTGAAGATGATCAGAACTCTGATAACTTTCCTTAGGCCGATGCTTTTGTTGAAGATGATCAGAACTCTGAGAACTTCCCCGATGCAGTTGCTGCCGGCTCTTGCCGGTGTTGTCGCTGCTCACTCGTCCGTCACTCTGAGAACTCTTCAAATATTCGGAAATTCTGAAAAACTCTTGATATTGTGTTTAATGGTAATGATTTTTTGCCGCTATGAAGTGTGGTTTCAGATATATTGCCAAACCATGTCGAGATCTGCTCAAGGTCTTGGACTATATCATAGCAGCTTCCAAGAGAGAGACTTTTCTAATATTATTTGATCTCAGACCGCTCTGAAATTTAATACAGGTGTCGGAGGTATCTTTCGTGACGAGTCCGGTAAGACCCTGATTTTTTTTTCTCTAAGCTTATTCAGCTTAATGTTCTATTTTCATCTTTAAATTGTCAGTTTATATTAATCATATCTCATGTTTATAAAATCGTTATAAAAATTATTAATTGCCATGTAAATACTAATGTGTATTATGTGATAATATGATGTTTTATATACGATAATTTGAGGATGAAACTGAAATGTTTAAAACTTCGGGGGTCCAATTTAGAATGAGAGTCATAGTTTAGGTATAAAATTAAAACATTCATATATTTAAGGATCAATTTAGAATGAAAGTCAAAATTTGGAAATAAATTTAGAATATTTAAAAGGGAAGTCGTACTTTGGACGTATGGTATATTTAACTCTAAAACTACCCACTATACCAAGTTTCTACGAGAACCCAACAAGTGCTTTAGTGATAAAAGATGATGATGTTCATCTTAAGAAATTCAGATTTGAGAAACTTTGTCTACAAAATGCGTGTCCATTATTATAAAAAAGTATAAATATAGGGTAAAACTTTGATACACAGACAAGTCTGTGTATTTACACTATAAAAACTCAAATCTTAAATTTCTAACCCTAACCCTAAAAAACTAAACCCACACTCTAAACCCTAAACCCTAAATTCTAAACACTAACCTTGAATTATACACCCTACAACCTAAACCCCTAAACCCTAAACTAAAACCATAACCCTTAAAACTAAAAGGCACGTGTAAACTATTAATATTAATTATATTAATAGTTTATGAATTTTTTATACCCAGATTTCCAATTTATTAATGAAGGTTAAATTTGTTAAAAAATTATCACAAGAATAATTTAGTAAAATATACTTTTACAATTTATAAACTAAACATTATAATATTCAATTTCGATTAAATGAATTAAACAATGTAAGTCTTAACAAGTAAATATTCATTCGAGTAATCTTGTTCTCATAAATAATTTTATATTATGTGAACTAAACGTCAAATTCTAGTATGTACTCGTTATTTAGAATTTTTAACTTTTCATATTTATTAATAAAAGTTATATTTTTATATTCATATTTAAATATATATTAAATATAATTTTTTTAATAAAATCAAACAACTTAGAGAAGAATCTATCACAAAAAGTCACTCAATATACTATATGCATGGCCTTTATTTAGAGAATATAAATAATAGTGGGATAAGATTAATTAAGCCTCATATCACATACCCCAAAAGGTCTTATTCTTGAGGGGGGGGGGGAGGAGAAGAAAGAATATAATTTGGTAATTAGCATAACACATCCACATGGGTTTATTTACTATTTATTATTTTAAGTATTAATTAAAGAGAAAAATTTTAATACACATACTGCGTAAACTTTAGTTTACACAAACCTTTTAGTTTTAAGGGTTAGGGGTTTGGTTTAGGGCTTAGAGTTTAGGGGTTTAGGTTGTAGGGTTTATAACTTAAGGTTAGTGTTTAAAATTTAGAATTTAAGGTTCAGAGTTTAGGTTTAATTTTGATTTATAGTATAAATAAGCAGGTTTGGATAAAATTTATTTTACACAGTCTGTGTATCAAATTTAAACCCTTAATTAAATATATGTGATGAATTTAAATTCTTGTAAAGTACTTTTGGATTATAATTTTTAACTAGGACAATACTATCATTAAGTAATTTTTTCGACGAAACTGTATGATTAGCTAATAATTAAGTCAAATTAATTAAAACTAGAGCTAAAACTAATTAAATAATTCCCACATGATTTATGTAGGGTCAAATTTGAGCTTGAATGCTCAAGGACCCATAGCTTCAGCTTTTGTCAATTGTGCCAAGAATTCCTTGACAATTCTGTTTGTAAAAATTTAGAAATTATATTCTTTGTTCGAATAAGTTTATCTTTTATTTATCATTGAAGAATTGAAACAACTATCCGTTGATAACTATCACTTGATATAATGAGATGAGATGTTAAATTTTCTAAACAATATTAAAATTTTGAATCTGGACTTGTGAATGAAATAAATTAAGTTAAAAAAATTATTTTTACGATAAACTTTAGTAGTATATTTAATTCAAATTAATTAATAAATTTAATATCAATAATTGTACTAAAAGAAACGAAATGATCCAATTATTTCCAACCTAGCCGCATCCCTTTTTTTTTATTTTCTCCCTCTGTCCGCTGCAGCTAATTTTTTAGTTTTTATTTTTACGTAGTCGGCGGCGACATTAGTTTTAGTGTTGGTTGTCGACCGCCGATAATTTTTCTTGTTCTTTTGTTTTGTTTTTTAGTTTTTAGTTTTTAAATTCAATAATTTTGTCTTTATGACACGTATTTCTCTACTTTTTGGTACGTATTTTCTATCTTTTGGCATGTTTTTTCTCTTAATCGGTCGTTTGGCCGTTTCTTTTTTTCTTTTGATTTTCTATTAGGGTTAAATTTGACAATGCCACAACTGATCAAGGTGGCGCTCTTTTGACTATTCTGTTGATCTCCTTATTTTGGACCCTCGAAGTGGATTTGGATACGAGCTCACAATCACCGTTCTTATTTCGCGATTGAATTTTAGTAATGACCGTGTTGTCAACGTGCCTTATTATTGTAATATGCATTTTTTAATGTTGTTTATTGTTGGTTTTTACCTTTCATCGTTGAGTTTTAGTGATGCTTGTATCTATTTTGTTTTGAGCTTTTAAGTTAGGGTTTTACCTTTTCTCTATTTATGATTTAGAGATGTCAGTTTTTGTGTTATTAGGAATATGTTCAGATCAAATTTTTTTATCATAATTTTAAACTCTCATTGTATTTTTAAATTTTTTATCTTTTAATAAAACTAACGTACTCATATTAAAAAAAAAGATAAGGTTTAAATAGAAAAAGATTAAAGAGCATTTTTTTTATAAAGTTAGATGCTAGCATTTTGGGTCATATAATGTGAATCACGCCGAGGCCCTCCTTTTAGAAATCGTAAAGTTACTTTTTTGTGTCTCTATTTAGTCTAATTATTAAAAATTAGATTTAAGATTTATAATTAAAGTTTAAGGTTTAGAATTAGATTTAAAATATTAGGTGTAAGGTGTATTTTTAGGGCGTATGGTTTAGAATTTAGAACTTAAGGTTAGAGTTTATGATTTAATTTTTTAGTGTTTGGACACAAAAAGAGGCAAAGTATTTTTATCCCAAAAGTAGGTTTCGCATGGGGTTGAAAATAATATAGAAATTCTCTGCCTTTTTCGGTGCATCTTTCTATGCCTCATATCAAAATGTTAGGTTTAGAGTTAAGATTTAAGGTTAAAGTTTAGAATTAGAGTTTAAAAAATTAGGGGTATAATGTATTTTTTAAGGTTTGGGATTTAAAATTTAGAATTATGACTTAAAATTTAATTTTTTAGTGTTGAGATAAAAAAAAACACCGAAAATAAATAGATAATTTTTGTCGATAAAAATCACGTGACGCGCGGATAGAGAGTTGCATTATATGGGTATATGTATACATAATCGAGTCATATAAACTCCGAAAAAATCTAACTAAACTTAATCTAATTTGAATTAAATATTCGAAAGATCAGTTTAATCCAATCAAATTTTATACCCTTAAACTCGATCAAAAAATCAATTATATCTTCAAATTTTATTAAATTACTCTAACACATCATTAATCATACGTGGACTACAACCATAAATACAATTAACTGTCATGCTGGCACAAGAACAGTTGACGTTAATTAAACGATAAAACTGATGTAATTAAAAAATAAAGATTTTTTTTGTTTGAATTTATTTCAGGAGTAAAGTGATTTTTAAACCCTATAAAGTCTTTTTTTCTTCTTCATAATTCAGTGACTACGAGTTGTATTTTATCCTTAAAAAATAAAAAGTCAGACAGGATAATAAATTGAAAAATGTATAAGATCAGGGGCAAATTTTGGAAATATGAAAGTTGAAAATAAATTTTAGAAAAATAAGAAAAGTTGGAGAAATTTTAAGAATTTATGACAAAATTTACAATAAACACAAAAAATCACCTCCTACACAATACAACCAAAATTAGTTTTTTTTTTTACGCCAATAGCTGAGCTATGCACTTTTTTTCATTTTAAAAAATAATTAAATATTTAAGGTCGCCTTTTGCAAAAGACGACTTTTGTGTTTACTGTAAATTTTGCCCGATTCTCAAAATTTCCCCAACCTCCTCTATTTCCCTAAAATTTGCTTCCAACTCTCATATTCCACCAAATTCCCCAAGATCAGGGGCATATTTAAAATTTGAATTTGAATTTGCTTGTGATTTTAAAGATTTTCCAATACCAGCTTTACTTCTTCTGAAATACATCAATCTATGCTCTGTCTTTTTACCATGAATGAATCATCTATGTTTTCAGAACATTAACAGGAACTACACTGCTATTCCTAACTCAATTGACTCTCGAAAAATTATATCACGAGCCAATTCTGAGTTCGTTCAAATTAGTATTCCATGGTATACAAATGTGATCTTACACTTTCTTAGGGTACAAGAAACATCGTCGGCCCTCAGCATGTCGGATTCGTCACTCATCCTTCATAATTGTTCCCACTCTCTGTTACAGATCGAACCGAGGATGGCAAAGGCTTCCCAGTTAAATCATCTCACAAATGCGTTCGAATACACTTTAAGAGTAAAAATTAACTGGCTACGATGATGTCCGTGTCAGAAAATCATTAACTGCTAGACTCGCATCGCCATGGGCCACGGCATCTTCAGGGTCGGGCATGTAGAGACTTGAAGATGAAGCCTGCACATTAAGAACAACGTCTGGTAAGAGCATATATAACAGAACTTTCCTGTACCGGAGAAGAAATGCACAAGCGATTTGAAAGGCAAACACCCAAAGTTCGAAATCAAGATGGGATACATGTTCATTATCCAAATGAGGTTATCGGTACCTTAGTATCGAGTTGCATCTCTCCATTACTATCGGCAACAAGGAATGCACCATGTGCCTTTAACCAGTCAACACAGTCCTCCAATCCATCGGAGTCTTTCTCATCACTTCCTTCATCTGTAGGCATACCACTGCTGAAGCCCAGCACCTGAGCAATGTACGAAACAGGAACCTGAGGCCGATAGGATCGAGACATACAGCTCACAGCCTTATACCGCATTTTCTCAACATAGAGATCTGCAAAAAGAACAAATGAAAGAAAAACTTCAGTGCTCCTTTGATATATGCATTCGGTTCTAGCATCGAGATAACCCAAAGAATACATACCCATAAGGCAGGCGTTCAAGTTAGGTGCCGTTTTGTATAATCTGAAGAACAAGACATAATTTCCTGAAGTCACTGCTGCGCGAACTGCAAGTGCATGCTGAACAGCTTGATCCTTCTTTGTTTTATCAGATAACCTGGAAATCGGAAATGACGGTATCTTTTGTGTCAATATAGCATGGAGAATAACTGAAATTCAAGAAATCAAGGGAAGAACCATGTATCAATAAGCAACAGAACTAACCGTGACATTGAAGATAAGAGATCTTTGTAGTTGTTTGAGTGCATGATAACACAAAGTAAATTATAAGCAGCAAACTCCATATGGCAACCCTCGATTCCTTCAGCGTAAAGGATTTTCAACTGTGATTGGCACTGAACCCACAGAAGGAAAAAGGAAGAAAAGTAAATATGATTCAAAGTGTAAAATAGTAAAACACGTGTTTATAAATACATTCATTATATCCCACTTTGCATCAATATCGGTTGTCAAATCTTTCAAGATGGTGAACGCTAAGCACCAGCTGACTTAAAATGGCATTACATCCGAAACAGACCCCAAAAAGAGGAGAAAAAGAAAGAAAATATGCAAATCCATTGGAAAGAAAATATGCAAATCCATCGGCAACCAGTTCACAACTTTCAGACAATAATGATAAACTTATGGTGAGCTTTTTACTCAAACCTTTCATCTGAAACACAATTTTTTGACGTAAAGCCAGAGTCTAAGATATAGCCTTCACAAATGTCCATAATTTATCAACCATAAAACATCTAGAGACTAATCGATATGATAAGGCTACAGTAATATTGGCTATATTATTAGGCCTTACTTGACAACTAACGATGTCACCAAAATAAATAAAATTAGCATGCTAATGATTCATACAATAACTACACACCCTAATCACTAACGTCCATTCGTGTGTTTTAGGCTAAAATACTTAAAAAGCCCTTGTACTTTTCCAAGTTCTCTAGATAAGATACTTAATAATACCTTAACATATCATTTTTGAGTAATTAAACCCTCAACGTACAATTTTAACAACTAAAGCCCTTAAAATATTACGTTCGTGTAGTTGAACCCGTGGGCAACATGTTTCTTCTTTTTTCTATTCTTTTCCTTTTGCCAAGCAAAAATAGGCGTAATTAAACAAAAGTAATACTTAAAGGGCTTAATCGAGTACAAAAGAAGGAAGAGGGCTCTTTTAGTACTTTAGCTATTTGTTTTATCTGTATTTTTGTAAAAGCACAATATGTTAATTTAGCTAGGCAAACAAAGCTAATTGCCACGTCTGATACACAAAAAAGCTGAAAACAAAACGATTATGGAAAGACAGAATTTAGTCCTGTTAACAAGCCATCTGTTAGATGTTAAACATTTTAATAAAAGCAGGTAAACAAAAGCTATCCCAAACAAGAAATTATAACAAACTTTATTAAAGTGCAAACCTGATTATACTCAGGCAGGTCCCCAACTTCCAATGTAAATCGAGCATGAGTTTCATAAACCTGATTACCAGTGAAATTAAGCTAAAAAATCAGTATGATATCCAGGAAATATCAGTTTAAAAAAAACATTCACATCAACATAATCATATCTTATTTTCCCAGAGACAGGGTTATGCATCAGATATACCTTTACTGTTAGCTGGTTTCGGATTCTTTGGACAGTTAAGTCTTGGCGAATAGACTTCAACTGATCACACTTATAAAGGTAGTTCTTCTGGCAATTTTGAACCATAAGCAGAGCTTTTTCCAGAACTTCTTCTGGTCTTACCTGTAAATCAACGAGGATGCTCAAAAATATGAAAAAATATGGCATCATTCTTTTTAAATATTTCAAAAGAAGGAAAGCAAAGATTATATCAATAAAATGAAATATCGACGATTACGGTGGAGGGATCTGGAGCAGAAGTAAGACGTAAGTAACGTTTCTCTATTTCCTGGCATGTTCCTTTCACAGTTAGTGAATCCCAGTCAATGTCTTCAACAGCCCTGCTGCCACCATCTTCAAAACTTTTGCTAAGCACCAAAGCAGTAGTCCTTCTAGCATATAGATTTCCAGTGCCAGCATTTTTTGCCTTAAAGTGATTATTTTCTGCTCGGTTTCCTTGCACTTCCTCAAAACGCTTGGAACGGTTTTCACGTCTCTTTCTCTCCTCTGGGGTATTAGCGAGTGCAATAGCACCAGAATAATACGCTGTTAAATTTTGCTCCTCGTCACTATCACTAGATGCATCGCCATTATCAGCAACACTTGCATCAGCAAGACGCTGTCTCTTTACTTGTCTCTGGACAGTTTTAGTAGCAGATTTCTGCTCCATCTGTGGAAACCTAATCTTTTTCATAACATCAGACTTCCACTCAGAATTTGCTCCTGTAGGCTGCACAATAATTTGTTCAATGAAGAAAGCCTAATAAATTATCTAGACCATGAGTGCAATGCCTTGAGAACCAATGATATCACTAAACCCTTGTGAAAAAGAGAATGCATCCACCTAGCATAGAATTGCAACAAAGGAACAAATTCAATGGAGTTATATGCTACCTTTTTGCCCTCCTCATCGAGATGAACTCGGCTACTATATTTTGCAGCATAATTGTTCAGAGAACCCAATTTGTCAACTGGCTTCTCCTCCGGTAAAGGCTCCCACCTGCTCTTGGACCGTTTAGCTGGATTCTTGTACTTCAAAAATGAAGAAACAGGGGTTGGGTTTTGTGAATTGCTGTGAGAAGATAAAAAATGAAAGGAAGAGGTGTGAGAATTGAGGCATAACAAATTATTTACTAGATCCAAAACAAATGTCATATAATTGAATATAAAAGCAAGCCACAAACAAAATCAAGCACTGATGGGGAACTAGAATGAATACCTCTTATCAGCCATATCTGTATTTGGTATTGGGAAGAGAGGCTCGACATCCCAGTCACGTGTATGAATTGTACCATCACTAGTTGCCTTGGTAATTATCTGAAAGAGGACAGTAGGAGGTGAAGGACAAAGTTAATACTTAATATGCATCCAGCATAAAATAGAAGAGCTACAGCAATTGCAAGTAAAACAATTAAAAGACAAAAATAAACTCAAATAAACCAAAATATCCCCAAATGTACAACATTAACGAATCAGTGTCAATTAATCTCATTAACGTTAAAGCGTCCTATCACAGAAAAACTTCTTTTCCATAGCATCCCTTGTAAAGAAACATACTAGCATGTATGTACGACAGTAGGAGATTAAAAAGTTGTAGAAAATCAGTCCATAAAGCTAGGCACGTGAATCATTGATCTCAATCTTCCTTTCCAATGGACCCAATATCCACTTTCAAATGCTATAGTTAAAAACATAACAGGTCAGCAAGAGAAGGCTAGCCCAGTGGCTATAGGTCCAAGATTCAAGTTAACCTCCTTGCTCAGTCCAGTTGTAAAGATACAATTTTATTTAAGGAATTCATTAACCCAAACTCTTTAGAGTGTTTGATTACCATGGCATGAGGGGGGAAAGCCATTTTGCATATGATTCTGAAAAACAGCTACCAAAATTTTGTTTTAAAAAATACCCTCACCTCCTTCATGATTTCCTGGCAAGCTGCCGATTGCTTTTCATCCTTACATTGAGCCAATGCCCTTTGAACATAATTCTTTAATGATTTTGGGAATACACCAGCCTGCATGCAACAAAGCAGACATTAATTGTTGTTCCAAAATCTGTCATATCTAAACCATGATATAAGTCTTCTTTTTTTCTGTGGGGGAGCAGGCAATTGAGGGCGCTTGAAGTGAACTTTACAATCTAAATCTAAAGAATAGAATATATGAACAAATTTCAGGAGTAATTTAAATCTAAATCACCATCTACCACATTGATGCTAAGGTGCATTTTAATTCAGCACTGCATAATCAAGCAAGTTAAGCCATCCATATTAGGAGCCAAATATAAAAAGTAAAGATCACAGCTTAAATGAATAACAAAACTACCACAAAATAAGGGATGAACAGATAACACATCAAGTACAGTCAAACACCACCAAATATGTATGCATATAAATATTTTAAAACAACATTAGTTCAACGATATGATAACATCCATATGATTTACGGACACAGAAAAGCTAAATAACCCCAAGCATTATTCAAAGAAACATATTAATCATTACAAAACAGGTTCAGAACTCAATACAGTGTTTCCTAGGCATCCATCACCATATTTGGCACGTAGAGCAACCAGAATGAGGCACATCATCATTGACTTTCAGACTACTGGCATTCAAGTTTTTTCAATGTACATAAAAATACCTTCACAGTGCTGTCAAATCCTGTAACATTAATTCACCAATTCTTATAAAAAAAACTATGCCACTAATGGGTGATCTAGTTGCATGGCTTCAGGCAACAAAGAAACTCAAATTAGACAAGATATATATATGTTTCAGGTACTCTTGTGCAGATGCTCAACCTAGTTGGCAGAAAGAAGCTTTCTTACTCAACTCATTTTCGTATAGAAAACCGTAGTAGGATAATTCTACGTTGTTTACTTGATTCCAAAGAAAAACAACTATGCAATTAAATTACAAAACTCACCTTGAATACAGAATCAGCTGCATCATTGGACAACACTTTTTCACTGGATTTTGGCTGGGCAACACTTATATAAGCAGGTTTTGCTATTGCACTGTTGTTAAGGCCCTCTTTGTCCAATTTTGGTAAGCCCAATGGCAAATTAGAGGCAATTCTGGGATTTGTTTGAATCTGCATTTTGCCTACCCTTTGTGACTCTGAAGATTGAACAGTTTGTGCAGGTGGTTGGTAATTTTGAGGTGCTGGCTGAGACACGGGATGGTGTAAATTGGGAAGTTGAGGGCAAGCAGTTTTCTGTTGTTCCTGAAAGTTACTATATGAAGATTTTGAGTCCAAAGGCTTCACAAAATGTGGCTGTACAGGACTAGGATGCTGATTTTGAAAACTTGGAGCCCCCTGTGTCCGGTAACTATCATAAGCCCCAGCGACTGATGCACCAGGCTGACCAAAAAGTGCACAAAAAGATGAAAAGGAAGTTAAGTACCAAGCATCCAAAGAAATATACTACTAGCATACAGTACAGCAACAAGAAGCACATAATAAAATTCATGATGCGCTATAATATGATAAGTACATACATTTATCATTCTCCTCACAACTATACCATGAAACCCACCTTCCAATCTGGATGTACCATACAAGATACTAATTGCTTTTTAAATCAGGAGTATTGATTTAATTAAAAAATATTAATAACTACAAGCAAAGGGAAGCATGCAATAGAATAAGAATTATTACCACAAAAAGCTTACATATCATAGGGAAGCATGCAAACCATAGAAGATGCAATCATAAGGACATTAATATACTAAAAGCCCTTGGTTTGCATTAAGAGAGATACTACCTAAAATTGTTCACTGATACAAGCTGGTGACACTGAAAGAACTGGAGAATTTGAAATAATCATATTTGCATCATAACATGGCTAAACATATTGTGATTCAATAGATTCTAGGCCATTAAAACATCATCAGACTAAAAATAATAATGCTAACAGTATAACGTTTTAAAATCAGAGAACAAAGAGTTAATACCTTACAAATTCTTAGAATTAAAAGTAATAACGGTCCCAAATTTACCACTAAGAGAGGAAATGTTGGTCTAACTTTGAAACAAACTTACCCCAATATGGCATGCATTTCAAAGAAAGAAAGTATATTTTATAAACTTCCAAAACCCTTCATCTTAAGTGGTGGAAGCATCCAAAGTTCATAGCCTAAATATTGAGAAGAATAACAAATGGCAAAATACATATCCCATCAAACAGAAAATTTATCAATAAGGATCACACACAAAATACTGCACCTATCATACTGTACCTCAAATCCAACAAAATAGAAACATAAGAAAAATGTGTGAATTGTGAAAGCACACTTCAAATAATCACGTTCAATATAAAGTACAGCAAAAGGCATAATATAGACAAAATAATAGTGATAGAATGCACACTTTAAGATTAGCAGATAAATAAATCATCACTATTTATGAAATCAGCTAATCCTGGACCATGCATCCAACATGAACTCAAACCTGCAACAAGGGTGTTTGAGATGAACTGGACTCTGGCCTCCAAGGGGGAGCAAAAGTTGTAGGGGCTTGATGACTGTTTGAAGCGGGATATCCACCACCGACACCAGGAACCTGAGACAATTGAGTGGACGCTCTAGCAACAGACATATTTTCTGTTCCAGGAGCACAAATAACTTCTGTTTGATTGTAGTAATCAGCCCACTGCTTGTAATGCTGCTGATAATGCAATGAATTTGTACTTGCATTACCGGACGCATAAGCCCCACTTGTATCTGGAGCGTAGTTTGAATACTGGTGGTGAGTAGTATAATTTGCATAATTGTCTCCATTCCATGTGGTAGTTTGATGAGTGTAACTGCTGCTTGGGTAACCTCCAGCTGTCTGATAATCACCAGGATTGTAGTAAGTGCTTGAATAACTTGTAGGCCCAGCATAAGACCCTGTATTCTGAAATGAGGAAATAGGCTGATATGGAGCACCTGTGTTTTGATATGCTCCTACTGGCTGAGAGTAAGATGGGTTAGGTTGCTGCTGATAACCACTATAGTACCCTTGGTAACCTGTGCTCCCAAGTGAATAAGTACCAGCAGAATTTGTGTATGAAGTATAGGCACTATAGTCGGATTGTGCATTTGTCGCTCCTAAGCTCGATGAAGTAGCAAGAGATGCTGCATTAGACCCATCCTGGACAGTTCTTGAGGATGGCTCGCTGTGCTGCACATGGTGGTGAGTGGAATTTGAAAAACTTCCGTTTTCTGCAGAGTGATTATCTACCCTATACATGTTCCATGATGCAGCTTCCGAACCAGTTGTAGTGGGAACACATAAAGACGTCTGGCCTTGACTTGCATTAACAACATACCGATTCTGAGAAAAAAGAAACAAAAGTTAATGTATGACATATGAAGGCTTGGATGTAGTATGCACAAATCAAACCAACCACGACATAAAAGCCTGTGACTTTTCAAAAAAATCGTTAATATAAACTCAAACCCAATTCACAACAAGAAAACTCCACACCCAAAATGTCTAAAGTACTATAACCTATCTAAACATCTTAGAAACTTCAAACCCAATATTTTGCCTTTAAGCTAATGATTTCACTACTTCTATAATCCAAATGTAAACTCGCACGAAAGCCAAAACCTAACTCAGTAACTTCAAACTGGATTCATTGCAAGCAACAGCACAATCTTTAAACTAAGATTATGAAACCCTTCTAACGTATGAATGTAGTCTATATCCAAACCCAACTCACGACACAAACATTCTTTGTTTTAAAAATGCTCAAGGAGATTAGCCCTAACATAACACTTCAACCCTATCTACAAGCTATGTTAGTATGTCACCACCTTCGGTTTTCGATTCCAACACCTTTGTCATCCAATTCTAACGTAACTACAGCAACCAACACCATTCACCACAATATTACTTAAAGCACTAAAATCCAACTAAATTCGTTAGAAAGACTACTATTAATCTATTACCTATGGTATTGGATCTCAACACTTTATTAACACAGCCCATTACCTAAATCAACTTATTTAGCCATTTTAGCATTTTTCTCGAAACAAAGAAGGGAAATTACCTCAACAGAGTTCGGGTCAACTGAGGCTAATGTTTGCGTATTAGCAGCTTGATTCATCATTACATCATCATCCCTATATGTGACCAAAAACAAAAGAGAACAAAAAGAAAATTAGCACCGTAAAAAAAGAACCACTAATCGTATCAAATCAATAATTAAGTTGCCCGGAAGAAGTTAAAACTTTTGCATTGAAATACTATTATAAAATTTGGGGGAAATTCCACAAAACCCTAATAAAATTTAAAGGAAACCGGCAAACTCCTTACTTTAAAAAAAAAACCCTCGGAATCGATGTGAGAGAACGTATTTAGCAGCAAATAACACAGTTTGAAGATCAGAGGACAAAACCCAGAAAGGAAAAACAACGAAAAAGGGGAAATTTTATATGGCAAACAATTGAATATAAGGTTTCATCAAGTAAAAAGAATAAAACAACAAAGAGCAGAGAATACAGAGGAAAAATATATTGAATTAAAAGGAATTAAACCCACGAGCGAGAAGAAAAGACAGACAGAGGAGAAAGAGAATCGGAGGAAATTTATAATTGAAAAACAAAAGAAAGAAAATAAATTATAAAGAAAAGGAAAAGGATTTGATAGTAGGTGGATTTTAATGGGTTTGGGCCGATCTGTCGAAATCTGTAACAAAACCGGACCCGTTCAAGAAGATTTCTCTATCAAAAAAACCTAATTCGATATATATAGAACCCTGAATTTTAAATCCCTACACTTAAATCTCGAATCTCTAAACTCTCAACTAAAGATTTATGTGCATTATTCATTTATTATTTGTGCATATTATGTTTTGAAACTTGGAATTGGTTGAAAACAATAAGTGAAATCAAATATCAAGTTAGTGATTACTAATGATTTAACTAATTATAAGTTGTATTATGAGAAGTTTTTAATGCAAAAGGTAATTGCTAGCACACTTTTATTTTGGCCACCAAACTTTTAAAATTTTTACTGAGGTCATCCAATTTTTATTCTATTTTTATTTTGGTCCCTCATGATATTTTCCGTTAAAAAATACTGACGTGCCCCGTTAATTTTTCTTTTCCTAAATAAAATCAAATATATTGGGTCTCACGTGAACCTTCAAGAACCTAGTATTAGTTTTTGAAACCTTAAACGAGACACCCATGTGAAAATCTTCCACGCTCTACTAGAGTTATAGCATGAAAAATTGAGCTTTTTACGCTTATTGCTTGGATCAGGTAAAAATATCAGAAAGAAATGATCCAATGAAGAGAGGAGAACATGGGGAAATTTAGAGAAGAAAAAAAGAGTTCAGGTGAGATGATTTCTGCTGAAGGTGGGACCTAAAATGTATTATTTCATTGAGTAAAAGAAAACTAACGTGTCACCTCAGCAATTTTTAACGGAAGGTAACATGAGGGATTAAAATGAACGAGAAATAAAAGTTCGATGATCCCAATAAAAGTTTAAAAAGTTCGGTGACCAAAATAAAAGTGCCCTAAACTTTCGGTGACTATTGATGTACTTTACCCTAAATTATTAATCATTTTTTCGGAGTCGTAAATATAATTGAATAAGTAATTTAATAATATTAAGGATCAAATTAAGAAGTATGGGAGAAAAGAAATTTGCATGGTTATTTGCCCTAAACTAAGTTAATGAGATTATTATTATTATTGAACAATTCCCACCTAGAGGGAGGGGGAGAAATTACTTCCTAATGAGTATTGAACCCATAACCTAAGAAAGAAGAGAAAGTGTCAACTGAAAGCTTTTAACCACTTACTCTAGAGATTGTCAACAGTAAATGGAATTAATTGTAAAGGTTTTATGATATTAAATTATATTTATATGTTATTTTATAAGCTATTCGTACATTAGATGGAGAATATAATAACACCATTTACCATTTGTTTTAGCTATCCGTCATTTCCTCAATTTGCTTTCATCTTCTTTAACACACCAAAACTTCCATTGATGAAAGCTTCAAACCTTAGAGAGAAACTCTTAATTTGAGAAGAAAATCTTAGCACATGTCATTCAAATTTGTGTATTTAAGTGATTTATGTGCAAATTCCATGTTTGAAGTCCAATGTGATGTTGATACTTAAAAGGAGAAGGGGAAAGAAAAAGCTAACGAGACATACTACAAGCTCGGATTAGATGAGTGTAATCAAATCGAGTATTTACTTGATAAAACTGTCAAAATTTTGTTAGTCTGTATATTCAGTAGAATCTCTATAAATTAATAATTTTTTCGGTCCCGATTTGAGCCCAAGATCTAAATTAATAATTTCAATAAATTAGTAAGATAATAATTTTTCAGAAGACCCTTATATAAATTTATGTTCCCTTCAAAATTATAAATTAATAATTATGTAAAATTAGAAATATAACTAGGACAACTTAGTAAAGTATGATTCTTATACTCACATAGTGCTTTACGTATTTGATCTTTCATGGTTGATTTTTGGGCACCTTTTCGATGTGAAGTCATGGTTGGTTGGTTTTGATTTGGATTGACTAGTTAGGAATGTTTGATGTCGTTTATATAGTGGTTGATTTTCTTACCATACATGAACTTGCATTAAGTTTTAACTAGTACTACGTACTACAATAAACTTTGTTTTTTAGGAGTATGTATTACATTTAAGGGTAAACTACGTCGGGTACCACCAAACTATTGAGGGTGACCCGTTTTTACCACCAATCTTCCAATTGGTCCATAATTATCACCAAACTTTATTTTTTGACTCGTTTATACCACCGCGTCGTTAACTCCTTAACGAGACAATGACATGACGCACAATGTGATGACTTGGATGCTAGACCAAAACGACGTCGTTTTGATGCCGCTATTTTGATACTAAATGGCCCAAAACGGCGTTGTTTTGCTAGAGGAAAATAAAGAAAAATTATGCATTCAATGGGATTTGAACTTGAAACCTTTAAAATCAAAGGTAACCTTTTAAACACTAAGCCAACTTAACATCTTTGTTTTGTTTGCAACACAAATAATATATATTTCAAACTGCAGTCGATATTAATTCAATTTATTTTATTAAATAAATAATATTACTATATATAAATATATTATAATTAATATTAATATACATATAATAATATATTAATATATATAACTAATGTAAAACTTATATTGATTTTGATATAACAAATGGCTTTTAACTCGTAATGGTATTGATATAACTTAAAATAAATCTTAAATAACCCATACGAATTACTCACTACGCATTCGAACAAATGTCTTAAGCTTAACCAATCATTTGATGCACTTTAAAAATTAACATTCGATGGATTTTATGTCTAAAGCTTAACCAAACATTTGATGAACTTTAAAAATACATTCGATAAAGTTTTCCAAGTCAAAATGGCCTTTAAAGCCTAGGCGTACCGATACGGTACTATGAGTACCGGTACGCTCTGTGTTTCTAAATCACTTCGAATGTATACACGAAACTGATTTTGAAACATCGAATGTAAAATCAGTACCGGTACGACAATAGGCATACCGATACACGAAACTGATTTTGAAACATCGAATGTAAAATCAGTACTGGTACATCAATAGGCGTACTAATACTTGTATTTGATTTCAAAAGATAAGTGTAGAACACATACCGATACGCTACAATACGTATCGATACGCGAAGAAATTATTTTTACTTCGAATGCAAAATGAGTATCGGTACAGATATACGAGTACCGATACTCCTTGAGGCAAAAACAAAAATTTTCAAATGTGTACCGGTACAGAAATATGCGTACCGATACCCTATGGCATCAAGATTTTCCAGTGAGCAATTCACGTACCGGTACGGATTATGGAGTTTCGGTACCCCTTTCTGAGTACCGATACTTGACTTCGAGTACCTGTACACCTTGCTTTGTAGCGACTATTTCTATATTGGGCAGGTACCGATACTCCGATACGTGTACCGATACCTAGGTTTGACAGACAACATTTATTGCGGGAAACTTGCTCTCCAACGGATATATTCAATTCTCCAACCACCCAAACGGCTAGAATTCAATGAAAAGGTATAAATACAAGCCTCAAGTGCAGCTACGACAACCAATGAACCTACATTGATCAACATCTAAGCATTCAATCAAATCCCAACCTTTTGTGCTCTTGAAAGTCAAATTCTTGTAACCAACTTGTATACTTTATTGTAATATTTTATTTCAAGTTTGGGGTTGAGTGTTCTTGTAATTTGGGCAAATATTTACCTTGTGAGGATATTTTTAATTTGCCATTTTCCTTCTTGTAAAAGAGTGAGTTTTGATCAAGCTTTGGGTAGAAAGCTTTGATCGATTGTAACGGTTGCTCATTAGCCTAAAAAAGGGGAAGAATTTCATAGTGATATTGGTTGAAAATCCTTAGTAGGAAGCTAAGGTAGTGGATGCAGAGCTTGTTAGAAGCTTGAACCACTATAAATCATTGTGTCCCATTGCTCATCTTTTTCCTTTAGCTTCCAAAATTTTAAAATTGCCAATTCACCCCATTTTGGCCAACATCCACATTGATGATCATCCTAACAATTGGTATCAGAGCCATACTTAACCGAAGGTCTAACAACCGTTGAGGCGATCAAGTCAATAGAAGTCAAAGCAATGACATCCACCTCTGGCAACAACTTGTACGAGTCTCAATCCATCACCAAACCTCCATACTTCAATGGGGACAACTATCCCTATTGGAAAAACCGTATGAAGTTCTTCATCAAATTCCATGACTACCTCCTATGGGATGTAGTGGAAGATGGACCAGCAATTCCAATGAAGAGAGAATGTGATCGGTTAGTTCTGATGTCCAAGCATGAGATGACCGATGAAGATCAGAAAAAGCTCCAAATCAACGACAAAGTAATGCACATGCTATTTTGTTCACTTGGACCGGATAAGTACTCTAAGATGTCATCTTGCTCAAGTGCCAATAAAATTTGGGATAAGCTAGAGATTACTTATGAAGGCACGAATGAAGTTAAGGAGACCAAGATTGAGCTTCTTAATTTAAACTACGAGAATTTCAGGATAGACCCGGATGAAGACATCTCCAAAATGTTCGAACGGTTCTCCGTTATTGTAAATGGCCTCAAGGGTCTTGGATAAGTTATTCCAGAGGAGAAGCTAGTTCGAAAACTTCTCTACTCATTTTCTAAGTCTTGGGATGGTAAAAGAACGGCAATTATAGAAGCAAAAGATCTCAAGACGCTAAAGCTCGACGCTCTCTTGTGGTCTCTTCTCACCTATGAGATAATAAAGAAAGAAAGAGATGAAGAAAAGAAGAAGGAGGAAATGAAGGTCGAAAAGAAAGAAATGGAGAAGAAGAAAGTGGGAATCGCTCTCAAAGCTTCATAAGAAGAGAGTGATTCAAGTGAAGAGGAAGACGAAGAATTGGCTATGATAGCCAAATGATTTACTCGGTCATGAGATCCAACCATAGAAGAAAATTCAACAGTAGAAGGGATCTCAAGAACAAGAACAAAGAAGAGGAAAAGGATTCGATCATGTGCTACGAATGCAAGAAGCTGTGACACATCAAGATTGATTGTCCTCAACTAAAGAAGAAAGGCTTCGAGAAGAAAATGAAGCACAAGGCTCATGTAGCCACTTGGAGCGATGAAGAGTCTTCAAGTGAAGAGGAGCACGAAGTTGCCAACCTTTGTTTCATGGCCTTTGAAAATGATCAAAAGGTAACCTCTAACTAATTAAATGATCCTACATATAATGAATTATTTGATGATTATAATGAGTTACAAGAGGCTTATGACGAATTGGTTGAAAATATAAGGAATCCGTTTTGAAAAATAAGAAAACTATCCTTAATTTAAAAAACCAAAATGATTCCTTATTTAAAACCAATTCAGAAATTGAAAAGAAGGTTAGTGATTTACTAGATGATCAAAAATATTTTGAAAAAGAAAATGTTGATCTAAACAACATTCTTTTCGAGTTGAAGGATCATTACCTCAATGAGGTTAATGATCTTAAAGCTTCTTTGAACAAGGTTGGGAAATTTAGCTTTGAAAAGGGACAATCTTCAAAACCCAACCATGTAAAAAGATACTTTGGTGGATACAAACATGGAGGACACTCGAGGCCCTATTATAGTAAGAAAGTTAGAAGTGTGTGGATTTCCAAAAATGTTATTACTTCTAACAATGTAAATGAGATTACCTCTTGGATCCCTAAGTGATTCAAGATTTTGAGAAGTAATGTTCATGGACCCAAAAAGATTTGGGTACCAAAAATCAAAGTTTGATTCCATGTTTGTAGGGGGAGCATTGCTACAAGGCCAAAACTTCAAGTGCAAATTCGTGGTTCATTGATAGTGGATGCTCAAGACATATGACCGGCAACAATAGTAGATTCGTGGAATTTGAGCTAAAAAGAGGAGGATTGGTGACATTTGGTGACAACTCCAAAGGTCAAGTTGAAGGAACGAGTTCCATTGGTAATCACTCCTCCGTACTTATTGAAAATGTTCTATATGTCAATGGTCTTAAGCATAATCTTTTAAGCATTAGTCAATTTTGTGACAAAGGTTTCAATGTTGTTTTTGATTCTAATGGTTGCAAAATTTTAAACATTGAAACAAATAAAGTTGCGCTTGTGGGTCATCGCATAGGAAACATATACATGGTGCATCTAGATGACATACACATTTCTCATGCATGTTTTGTTGCAAATGATGAGCGTGAATCATGGTTATGGCATAGAAAACTAGGGCATGCAAGCATGAGCGTTTTAGAAAAATTGGTTTTAAAAGATCTAGTTAGAGGTTTGCCTAAAATAAAGTTTTCAAATGATAAAATTTGTGATGCTTGTGCAAAAGGCAAACATATAAGAGTTTCTTTCAAGTCCATTAATGATGTTTCAACTAGTAGAATTTTACAATTGATCCACATGGATCTCTTTGGTCCTATTAAAACTACTAGCTTGGGTGGAAAATCATATGCATATGTTTTAGTTGATGACTACTCTGGATACACTTGGGTTTTATTCTTAAGTACCAAATATAAGGCTTTAGAAAAATTCATCATCTTTTCAAAAATTACTCAAAATGACCTTGGTCAAAATATTTCTCACATTCGAAGTGACCATGGCACCGAATTTCAAAATCTAGGTTTTGAGGATTTTTGTAACTCAAATGGTATTAGCCACAATTTTTCAGCCCCTAGAACTCCTCAACAAAACGGGGACGTTGAAAGGAAAAATCGAACCTTAGAGGAAATGACTAGAACCATGCTTTGTGAAAATAATTTGCCAAAATATTTTTGGGCGGAAGCTACTAATATGGCTTGCTATATCATAAATAGAGTAATGATTAGGCTCATTTTAAGAAAAACTCCTTGTGAGATTTTGAAATCCAAAAAGCCTAACATTAGCTATTTTCATCCATTTTATTGTAAATGTTTTGTTTTAAACAATGGAAAAGATAATCTAGGCAAATTTGATGCTAAGAGTGATGAAGCTATTTTTCTAGGATATTCCTTAAACTCTATCGTGTATTTAATAAAAGAACCTTAGTTGTTGAAGAGTCTACTCATGTGGTTTTTGATGATAACCTCCTTCTGATGAAAGATTCTTGTGATGATGATGTAGGGATTTTTGAAGCCAATGATGGTGGGCAATCATCAAAAGTGAATGAAGTTCCAACCAAAGAAGAGGAAACAAAAGATCTACCTCTAGAAGCCTTGAAGGACATGAACCTAGAGGAAAATGAAGTGAGCTACCAAATAGAGTACAACTATGTCAAAGGTGGTGAGATTTTGGATGATCCATCCAAATGGGTAACCACTAGACTTTCTCTTAAAAATGCATGTAATGTAGCATTTATCTCATGCATAGAGCCTAAGAATATTAAATAAGCATTAAACGATGATTATTGGATAATGGCTATGCAAGATGAATTAAACCAATTTGAGAGAAGTCAAGTTTGGACACTAGTTGATAGGCCTAGTATAAATCTACTATAGGAACTAAATGGGTTTATATAAACAAACTAGATGAGATTGGTAACATAGTGAGAAACAATGCTAGACTTGTTGCTCAAGGTTACACTCAAGAAGAGGGAATCGATTTTGATGAAACCTATGCACCCGTAGCAAGAATGGAAGCCATTAGGATGCTACTTGCATTTGCATGTTATCACGAATTTAAGCTTTTTAAAATGGACGTAAAAAAGTGCATTTTTAAATAGTTTTATTAATGAAGAAGTGTATGTAGAACAACCACCCAGTTTTGAAGATCCAAATTACCCAAACCATGTGTTTAAGCTTTCAAAAGCTTTATATGGTTTGAAACAAGCTCCTAGAGTTTGGTATGAGAGATTATCAATTTTTTTAATTGACAAAGGTTTTAATAAAGGAAAGGTGGATACTACACTCTTCATTAAAAGAATTGGCAAAGACATATTAGTAGTTCAAATATATGTTGATGATATAATTTTTAGTTCTACTAATGAAATGTTTTGCCAAGATTTTGCTAAGTTGATGCAAGGTGAATTTGAGATGAGCATGATGGAGGAGCTCTCATTCTTCTTGGGGCTCCAAATTAAGCAAAGGAAGGACGACATCTTCATCAATCAAGCTAAGTACATCAAGGACATGCTCAAGAAGTTTGGCTTGGAGAATGTAAAACCTCAAGCCACTCCAATGAGCTATTCCACAAAGCTTGACAAAGATGAATGAGGTAAGTGTGTAGATTTAAAGATTTATCGCTCTATGATTGGATTTTTGCTTTATCTTACTGCAAATAGACCCGACATTATGTTTAGTGTTTACTTGTGTGCTAGATTTCAAGCTAGTCCTAGAGAATCACACATTGTAGCCGTTAAGAGAATCTTTAGATACCTTAGAGATACACATTGTTTAGGTCTTTGGTATCTTAGAGAGTCTTTCTTTAATCTTCATGCTTTCTCGGATGCGGATTATGGGGGTTGTAAGATAGATAGAAATAGCACATCCGACACATGTCAATTCCTAGGTAGTATGCTCATATCTTGGTTTTCTAAGAAACAAAATAGTGTAGCATTATCTACCACCGAAGCCGAATACATATCCATAAGGAGTTGTTGTGCTCAAGTCCTTTGGATAAAGCAACAACTCTTAGATTATGGAATTGACGCTGGTACTATCCCCATTAGGTGTGACAACACTAGTGCAATTTGTCTCACTAAAAATCCCATACAACATTCTAGAACCAAACACATAGAAATAAGGCATCATTTCATTTGAGATCATGTCTTGAAAAATGATATAGTTCTAGAATACAAAGACACCTTGAACCAATTAGCGGATATTTTTACCAAACCCTTAGACAAAGAACGTTTTTGGTCTCTTAGGAGAGAGTTAGGTTTAACCAACCTTCCTTGACCCTTAGAACATCTTTTGGTCTTAAAAATATGCTTAAATTTGTTTGATTGATTGCTTATGTGATTTTGCTCCTATATGCATAAATGCTTGTTGTTAGGGGGAGTTTTTGCATGCTAATATATTGTCTATGCTTTATTTTTAATGCTCATACATCATGCATGCATAATAGAGGTAGTTATTTATTCTCATAACCTTATTTGCAGCCAAACTTGACCATTTGGTGCATAGGGTATCGGTACTGGCATACCAGTACCGGTACGCGACCTCTATAACGAATATCGATATAAGTATCGATGAGCGATACTGGTACGCGTCTTTCTATGTACCGATACGCAAAACACAGAGAATAGGTATCGGTACGCGATTTAGTGTATCGGTACTCGGGGCATGGAAACACTTCCTAAGACTCTTAAAATCAGAATTCCCCCCCAATTTCCATTCTATCAACCCTAGCCGTTTTCCCCTAAAAATTCTCTTAATTTCACTTGATTTTCACTCGTTTTCTCCACAAATTTTTGAAGTTTCCTACACTTCTTCAACAACCCATCAAGCTTTCATCAAGATTGTGCACTTCTATCATTAATCTCATCCGTTCCAACAATTTTAAGGTATTTTTCGTTCTATTTTTTTAACTTTGTTTTCTCATATGGAACCTATATTTAGGTTGTTTTGAGGATAGTATATGTCTATTAAATTTATTGATTTTCATTTATTTTGTTTTAAATAAAAAAGATTATTATACATATTATTTTGAAATAATTTGTTGGAATTATTGGACTGAGTAATTGATTAGTGCATATATTATGGTTTGTTTAAATTTTTGCAGGGTGATTTCTTTTGCTCTTTCGAATCGAATTTCTTTTAATGACCCCTAAAACTAAACGCTCTAGATCTGGTCCCTCAACCCAAAACTCAAATCCTCTGAACTTTACCTTAATTTTTAACTCTTGTTTTAATGAACCGGGTTGTCAAAACCAATTAGAACATTTTCGGTTATACAAAAATCTTCCTATTCGAAGAGAAAGGGTTGTTGACTATGAATTTATGGTTTCTGAAAAACTATTCGAAGAGAAAGGGTTGTTGACTATGAATTTATGGTTTCTGAAAAATTTAACTTCCCTCATCTTGCAAATCTTAGGGAATGGAAATTTTTAACTTTTCTTCGTTTACCCGGGGTTGTCTTTAAAACTCTTGTTAGAATATTTTATGCTAATGCTAGGGCAATTCTTAGTCAAGACGAAAAAGAGGTCGTTACCATAGAGTCCTATATGATGGGTAAAGTTTTTAGGGTAGACTCATCTATTATTGCTACTCATCTAGAATTAGACGACATCGAGGACGATGATGAAACCCAGCGTATTCCTCTTGTTCATGTCCCGAACTCTTCCACATCTGTCCTTAATGCTCATGACAGGTTCCTTCACCTCTTAATTACTTGGTTCTTTCGTCATTCCGAGGGGAAGTGGTCTACTATTAGGGGGTAGATGCTTTTTGGTTGCATTGCTTCCAAAATAACATTCACCCTAACCTCGCTCAAATAATTTTTGCTGAAATTGTCTATATTTGTCCAAAATTGTCATAAACCTCAAGTTAAATCTTTTACCTACGGTTACGTCTTGAGCCACATTTTTGCTAAATAAAACATAAACACTTCTTCTAATCTTGCTTGCCCCCTTACCGATCCCATTAATGAAAAATCTCTTCGAAAGAACATATTTCATTATATTGATGGTGAATGGGTTCGACTACAACTCGGTCAGCCTCGTGAAGGAAATATGCCAACTCCACCGCTAGTTCCAGCCCCGGTTGTGCCTCCACCGGCTTTTGGTGATGACATGTGCTCTTATTTTGATGGCAAGTTCGATGAAATGCGATCTTATATCGATGGAAAATTCATTGAGATGCAATCTCAAGTTACATCTCACATAGACGATAGCTTCACTTCTCTTGGTGCGCGTGTGACGAGCATCAAGACCGACTTGGCATCTTTTCACCTTGAGTGGAAAATGCATACCTTTGGTGACACCGCCGCAGAGGAGGAAGAGGACAATGATGAGGATGGGAATGATGAGGATATCCCATAGCTCTTTTTGTTTTATCATATCATAGTGCATGCATCCTAGACTTGGATTTGATGTTTGGATTGTTTTTATTGTTTCCATCTTGCTTTGACTATTATGTGTGGATTGGATTTGATACTCTATGCTTTGAATTTGCTATATATATATATTATGCTTTGGATTGTTACTTTGGCTTCGTACTTTGGCTTTAAATTGTTTATTTCTCCTATTACGTATATTGCTTTTGATCTAACAAAAGTGGGAGAAGTATTTGGGTTCAAATTTTACAATCAAAAGAGAAATTTTGAAAATTTATTTCAAGTTTTGTTATATCAAAAAGAGGAAGATTGTAAAACTTATATTGATTTTGATATAACAAATGACTTTTAACTCGTAATGGTATTGATACAACTTAAAATAAATCTTAAATAACCCATACGAATTACTCACTACGCATTCGAACAAATGTCTTAAGCTTAACCAATCATTTGATGCACTTTAAAAATTAACATTCGATGAATTTTATATCTAAAGCTTAACCAAACATTTGATGAACTTTAAAAATACATTCGATAAAGTTTTCCAAGTCAAAATGGCCTTCAAAGCCTAGGCGTACCGGTACGGTGCTATAAGTACCGGTATGCTCTGTGTTTCCAAATTACTTCGAATGTAAAACCGGTACCGGTACGGCAATAGGCGTACCGATACACGAAACTGTTTTTGAAACATCGAATGTAAAATCAGTACCGGTACGACAATAGGCGTACCGATACACGAAACTGATTTTGAAACATCGAATGTAAAATCAGTACCGGTACAACAATAGGCGTACTGATACTTGTAATTGATTTCAAAAGATAAGTGTAGAACACGTACCGATACGCTACAATGCGTACCGATACGTGAATAAATTATTTTTACGTCGAATGCAAAATGAGTACCAATACAGATATACGAGTACCGATACTCCTCGAGGCAAAAACAAAAATTTTCAAATACGTACCAATACAAAAATGTGCGTACCGATACCCTATGGCCTCAAGATTTTCAGTAAGCAATTCATGTACCGGTACGGATTATGGAGTTCTGGTACCCCTTTCTGAGTACCGGTACTTGACTTCGAGTACCGGTACACCTTGCTTTGTAACGGCTATTTCTATATTGGGTAGGTACCGATACTCTGATACGTGTACCGATACCTGGGGTTGGCAGACAGCATTTATTGCTGGAAACTTCCTCTCCAACGGATATATTCAATTCTCCAACCACCCAAATGGCTATAATTCAATGAAAGGGTATAAATACAAGCCTCAAGTGCAGCTACAACAACCAATGAAGCTACATTGATCAACATCCAAGCATTCAATCAAATCCCAACCCTTTGTGCTCTTGAAAGTCAAATTCTTGTAACCAACTTGTATACTTTATTGTAATCTTTTATTTTAAGTTTGGGGTTGAGTGTTCTTGTAATTTGAGCAAATATTTACCCTGTGATGATATTTTTAATTTGCCATTTTCCTTCTTGTAAAAGAATGAGTTTTGATCAAGCTTTGGGTAGAAATCTTTGATCGATTGTAACGGTTGCCTCCTTAGCCTAGAAAAAGGGAAGAATTTCATAGTGAAATTGGTTGAAAATCCTTAGTAGGAAGCTAAGGTAGTGGATGCAGAGCTTGTTAGAAGCTTGAACCACTATAAATCATTGTGTCCCATTGCTCATCTTTTTCCTTTAGCTTCCAAACTTTTAAAATTGCCAATTCACCCCCTCTTGGCCAACATCCACATTGATTGATCATCTTAACAACTAATAAATAAAATATTTATAATAAATGATAAAATTATATTATCAATAATATTAAATATAAATAAATAATATATTATTATAAAAATAAAAAAATTCAAAAAAAAAACAAAATTTCCAAAATTTACAGAAAACCCTCAAAATCCACCAAAACATTAAAAATCTAATCTATAAATCCTAAACCCCTAAATCATAAATCCTAAACCCTAAAACCATAAATTCATTAACGGCCAAAATGGATGGATTTAGGCTTTAGGATTTTGGTGAATTTTTGTTTCTTTTTTTGTAAATTTTGGAAATTTTAAATTTTTTTAAATCAATTTTTTTAGTTTTTATAATAATATATTATTTGTTTATATATTTTAATATTATTTATTTATGAATAAAATTTTAAGGTTTATAGTTTAAGGTTAGGGTTTATGGGTTTAGGGTTTAAGGTTTTGGTGGGTTTTGAGCTATTTGGAAATTTTGAGTTTTGAAAATTAGTCTTTTAGTTTTTATAATAATATATTTATCTATTTAATATTATTTATAATATAAAAATATTTATATATATTTTATTTTATTTATTATTTATATATTAATATATGTATACTAATATATTTATATTAGAAATAATATATTTATATTATTTATATAGAGTAATCTTATTTATATGATAAACTGTTGTTTGGAATATATATTATTTGTGTTAGAGATAAATAAAATTGTTAAGTTATCTTAGTGGTTAAAAGTTTGCCTTTGATTCTAAAAGTTCTAGGTTCAAATCCCATTGAGTGCCATAATTTTTTTTTATATTTTTCTCCAGCAAAACGACGCCGTTTTGGGACATTTAGTATCAAAATAGCGGCACCAAAACAACGTCGTTTTGGTCTAGCATCCAAGACATCAAGCCGTGTGCCATGTTATCGTCCCGTTAAGGAGTTAACGACGCGGTGATATAAATGAGTTGAAAAATAAAGTTTGGTGGCAAATTTAGACCAATTGAAAGTTTGGTGGTAAAAATGGGCTATTCCCAATAGTTTGGTGGCACCTGGCGTAGTTTATCTTATATTTAATTTGTCACATTGTATATGAACATCATTCAATTAGTCAATACAATGCACATGTTTTATTCATGAAGAATAATGTATGTTCGTTGAATCGAAAAAATCTCTTTAAATTAATAAATTATTAATTTATTGATTAATTAATCTCTTTAAATTAATAAAATTCCGTGATCTCGACATTATTAATTTATAGATATTTTATTGGAATGAATTTCAAATACTATAGCAAGCTTCAAGTTACCTTTTGAGGTATTCGATTTTATTTTGGAAATGTTAAATTGATGTGTTTGATAATGTGGAGTTTTTAATATTACAATGGAAAATACTATGATGAGCTTGGTAATAATATGGATGTGAACTACGATATTTGATATGCTATAAAATGCTAAGTTGAGTTTCAATTTGTGAAAATGAATTAAAATTCCACAAATATGTTTGTTTTAAGGGTAAAGCACAATAACAGTCACTAAACTATGATAAATGTTTATTTTGGTCATTGACCTTTCAAAAATTACAAAAAAAAATCATTATATTAGTCGAATTGTTATAAATGACCATGAGCATTATAAAAATAGTGTAACAATTCAATTCATTTAACGGCCGTTTTGTAACAGTTTAATAAAATACTTTAATGATTAATTTGTAAATTTTAAAAATTCAAATGATCAAAATAATCATTTTTTATAATTTATGTACTTTACTCAATTGAGAAACTATCAATCATTTTTTATTGTTGGACATGATTCATTTAGACGTAAGTAAAAACCCACACGAACTTTGGCTCAACAAGAGCACAAAGCCTGCACATAGAGTCGTAAATGATTAAAGTGTTCGATGAATAATTTAATTTTTGTTCGTTTATTAAATTAAATAAATAAATAAAAGCCTATTTATTTAATGAACATGACAAGAATAATGTATATTTGATTTATTTATATTTATAAACAAACTCATTTATGTTCATTTAAAGCTCGTTTATGTTCGCTTCAAACTTGTTTAATAAATCATTTAAAAGTTATGCTTTATTATATTATTATACAATTAATTTTTATTTGATTATTATTATTGTTAATATTTCATTATTTTATATCAAATATATGTGTGTGTTTATTTAGAATTTTTTATTATTTGTAAACATTTTTTGTAATTATTTGCAAACATTTTTTACTATATGTTCCTGAACATATTCACGAACAAGTTCATTTAATATACACAAACATATTTATTTACACTTTGAGAATATTAAATGAACAAACATAAACACATACAATTTTAAATAAATGAAAATAATACAATTATAAAATTCTCAACGAATACAAACTAGTAATATTTAGTAAGTTTAGAATCCGACTATGAACATCTTGAATCCCTTTTCTACTCTCCAAGTGAGTTCCGTATCATAAAACGTATCTATTTTTTTTTTAACAAAGGTCAATTAAATCATCACCAATATCACTTACGTCATTGGGAAATCTTTTCCGACTTCAAACTTAATCTAGCTTTACTCCAACGAACCAAAATCAGACTAAAAGAAATTGTGAATCTTAATATGTCCGACTTTTATTTTATTGAAGTACTTTGTGTTGGAAAATAGACTGTTGCAAAACGAGGCGTTAGCACTGACTGAAAAATAATAAAATAACTAAATATAATCATAACTGTGTTGTGGTATTAACCTCTGTCTTAGAAGCGAATTCGCCCCGATGTGTGTAATCGCCACAATGGACGAACGATCCCCTGAAGTTAGCATAGCTCTTCAAATTTCGTACACCCGAAAGATAGAGTGGACTTTGATGGTACTGCTCTTCTCTAACTCAAAACAACACTCAAGAAAGGTTTATGAAAACCAAAGAGTGTTTCAAAGCAAATGACATTTGCTTAGGGATATATCAAATGATAAGAAATGTCCACTATTTATAGGCTAAATAGGGAGGGCAATATAACCCCTTGACCCGGTCAAGCCGCCAGACCGAATCGAGGAAGCTACATTAGGTTTGTCGCAACAAACTGAAGAGATTCAACAAAACCCGGTCCACTTTTTTTCTTTTTATCTTGTCTAGATGCCAATTATTAGTCCTACGTGTACATGCATCACTCAGGTATAACCCCACCTCAATCGGACATCATTTTGACATCCAATTGATCACATTTGCAATTTAGGGACCAAATTGCAAACACATGAAATTTGCATGATTTAAGCTCATATTTAGTCAGGTTCTGATAATTCTTCTCAAATTTCATCTCAAATTGATCATTCAAGCTCATACAATCGCATGGATAAGATTCAGGGACTAGAATGCAAAGAAAGCAAAACTGCCAAGCCAACATTACAGAAAACGGCCTCGGGTATCGGTACGGGTGTCACCGTACCGATACGCATAAAAATGCCCCAGACCGATACACCACAGCAGGTATCGATACGCCATAACGAACTTACCTAACTTTTGAATTTTTTTAACATACGTACCGGTACGCTTACATGGGTATCAGTACACGGGTTTGGATTGAAAAAGTGAAATTCCAGAGGCTAGAACGTGTACCGATACACGATTGCCCGTATCGATACGCCAGGCCAAAAATCACCTAGGCGTACCAGTACTCCTTACGCGTATCGATCCCTCAGGCCAGAAAATGCCTAGCCGTACCGATACGGTCCCCCGCGTATCAGTACGCCTGGACCTGTAATGCCACAATTTGCTAGTTTTTCATCTCAAAAAAATTCTCAAACCATTCTAACATGCTTATAACACCATACCAACATGCCATACATATCACAAGCCAACTAGCAACTTTATTTCTACAGCACAACAAGCATCAAAAGGGAATCTATAGGCATGCTTCCTAATGTCTATTCAAGCAACATGTCAAAAAGGTAAGCCAACATCAAAACAAACTTTAAAGGCCATTTACAACCCAAGAGCAACTAAAGAAATATGCTCAAACAGGGAGTTCCACAAAACATCTCCCAAAACACAATAAGTTCCCCATTGCCCTTATTCATTATAGTCTAAACCAAAACATACTTTGGAAACAAGTCTTGCCAAGATCCCCTTGCTTCTTGTTGCCTTCCAAGACTTCAATTATCTGCATTAATGGACAACAAGAGAGTAAGCACACAAGACTTAGTGAGGAGTGCTCAAAACAAACACCAGCAATGCATTTAAAACCATTTATTTAACATCATCTTTTAAAACATCATGCCTCTTTTAAAACATGCACTTACATCATTAAAACCAGCATTTTAAACCATATGCTACATGTATCATTAATCAACAACAAGTCACATTGCTAACCCTCTACTTAAGTCTTCCCATGCATTACTACCAAATGCAAAGCTTAAGGAGAAACATGTATAAATCACATTACACAACTTAAAACATTTCAATGATACATAACAATTATATCAGCTTTCAAGTGATCATTAACAAGTTCAATAACAAAAGAGTTCATCGGATACACGGATTCAACAAGTGTTAACCCAACACTTCAAACCATCTCAACCGGAATAGCGATACAATCACAATCGCGATACATTAACAACCGGGTACAATATCAACCAGGTACACTTTCAACCCACAGGGATACCCATCCCTCTCATCGGTTAGATGCTTAACCCACTAACGGGAGTATTCGGTACTGTTTAACCCCTCTACCATTAGGGTACTTGGATGGAGTATTTGGTACACCGTATAAACCCCTCAACATCCAAGGCGACTTATTTTACAGTACACTCAATCCTATGGCCGACCAACTATATCCGATAATAATTTTAAAACCACATCACTTACCAATATAATTAACCATTTAAACATTCACCTCACTGTTTTTAACAAGCATTAAGCCAAACATTTTTCCAAAGCAATAACCATGCTTTAAACCACAAGTATAAACCATACTTACAAGGATCACTTACCATGTGCACCCTTCAGCAAAACATGCTTAAAAACAGTATATCGAATACTTTAAATCATGCTTATATAGTAGGTAACATGTAAATCAAAACAAGTGCATCAAACCACTTAACATTAGCACGGCCGAGAGAGTAAAACCACTTTACTTACTTCCTAGCTTAGGTAAGCGTTTCAAGCTCTACCTAAACTCCCAAAAACCACCTTTAAAACATTCCAAAGCTGGAATCCACGTTTCCACTCACCGATACACGAAACTCGATTCGCCGACGCGAAAACAAGTATCTGAAGCCTCATACGCTTCTCCAATCACTTCCAGATTATCCTCCCCTATTTTTACCATAAAACAACATAGGATTAATGCTTCATAATGCATTCTAAACACAACAACTACAATCCTTCTCTGACTCCCACAAAACCCTCACAATTAATCCTCCACAACAACCGAAAACATAACCAAAACACTTCGATTCACAACCCATCCAACATCTATCATCCTAGCATTATTTTAAATACCAGAACACATCTAAAAACAGATCCAAGACAACCTACCACCTCCAGCAACCCTTCAACCATAGATTCAACACAAAACATCAAAACTAACAACCTAAACAAATTGAGACTCTTAAGTTTCGGGATTCCATTGATAAAAATCACTTATCAACATTGTTAAACATCCAAAATATGAATCACATCACCATTACTTACTGGAAATCAGGTTCAATTCGCGAATCAACTCATTTTCCCCAAAGATCTCATTAAATCATTAGAAAATCATCAAAATCATATTAGAAAACCAAGGATCAAATGCTTGGGAATTTCAATAAAGAACCATGAAATATAGGAGATCTCGGACCTTACCCCTATTGTGAAGTTTCTCCCTCAATTGATTTGTGAAAAGCTAAGAAATCACAAGATTAATGTGAGATTTTGTATAAACAATCTTTGTAAAACAATTTGAAACAATAAAATCAAGTTAGAAACCACCTCACCTCTGGAAATTTGATGAAATCTGAGTATTTGGCTGAGGAGAGAATAGAGAGAAAAAGTTGAGAGAAAATGACGTGATTTTTGTTTAAGAAAAGATAACCACCTTTTTAATAAAATCCACTTTAATTATTATTTAAAGCACATGTTTAAATTAGTTAAATTAAGGGAGAAAACCTTCAAAAAACAAATTGGTAAAATAGCTCCTTAAAGATTCTAAGTATTTGACCCTTTTCATTGTAGTCACTAGAAAATCATAGTTTTCAAAACTTTTATTTTGGTCACTAACCAAAATATCCACCTTCCAAAACTAATTTTTCAAAATTGATTCCGCCATTATTAAATATATAATTAATAATGATTTTTAAACATTTTCCATAATTTTTCCAACACGAAAAATATACGATCCCGAAACCAACTCGAATATCTACTCCGGTCCACCGAACCGTCTAATAACCCACTAAACCGCTAAGCCCTAAAACTAGGGCGTTACAGGCAAAAAGTCATTCCCAAAGAACAATTTAATTCTATTTATAATAGAATTAAATGTCGTTATGAAATACGTTACTTTTTGAGCATTAATAACATTCCCCCCACTAATGCGAAAGAATATCCTTCGTAATTATGAGAGCATTGAAGTAAAAACATGAGAAGAGCACTAGTGAACGCATCTAGAACTAGAACATATCTAAGATTAGGTTTTCTCATCAGGTTTATCTAAGAATATCCCTCAATGTGTCAACAAAAGTATATATACGAAAGTATATACTCAGGATTCTAGTAAGTGTACTAGAAAAACGACCCAACGTTTTTCATAGAAAGTGCCTAATTCTTCTCACTTACGTAGGTTTTCTCATCAGGTTTATCTAAACATAAATCACCCGAATCTAGGCCATGAAATAATTAAGAGCTTTTACAAAAGCTCATCCTCACAATAAATAAGGTAAATTTCTTCAAGTTCATCTTAAATGAACCACCCAAACTCTGGATAAGAAATCATTAATAATAATACCCAAACTCTTTAACCAGTGAATTTAATATGTCATTCTCAGTAGGATCACCCAAACTCTTGGGATTGAATTCATTAAGAGTTAAAAAACTCATCATCTCTAGCGGCAAGTTCAACTAGTACTTCACGTTAGGACCACCCACTCAACACTGGGTTATGAACTTATTAAGAGTATATGTTCATCCAAAATCAATAAATTCATCAAGTCTTTCTCACTAAGACCACCCAAAGTCTGGGCTATGAATTTATTAAGAGCAATGAAGCTCATCATGTGCATGTACATTATTTGTCATAGGGATATGTAAGTAGAAATGCACACTATGAGTCTTTTCAAGGTTTCGTTTGACCACATTGAACTTAGATAACTAAGTTGGGTATCCACCATGAATTCCTCAACCAATGGGCTTTAGACTCATCCCCTCGACGAATCTAGAACCAATTTTCGACTTAACCCTTGTGATAAGCAAATCAAATAGGTTCTTCTCCAACTTTAGTAATTATTTCAAGACACCCCCGTATTTCTAACATATTTAGGATAGAAATAAATCCATAAGTATCTTTGGACAACGTGTAAACAAATTCTCTTGCACATATACTCAATCATACTAGAGTAAAGTTTGTTATGAGTTTTAACAATAAAACTATGTTTTAACAAACTCAAATCTTGTTTACACAAGATTATATTTTCAAAGTTTTTGAGAAGTTACTAATCATTAAGATTAGTATGCATAATCTCAAACGGTTATGAAATTCTTTATATCTCATCAGTAGCTATTCATGACTTTTTCTCATTCAAAATGAATTTCGATTTTCATAGTTCTTCATAAGAAGTGTTTAGGAAAATTATAAGATTGTTTATGAGGATTTTTTTAACTTTTTCAACATCAGGAAAATTATCTCAAGTTTACTACAAGAGATTTCAACACAACTCTTGAGTATACCATCTCGTTCCTTTCATCTACTTAGGAAAAGAACTCAAAGAGATTTAATTGTTACAACATACTATTAGTAGCACTAATATCTATCATATTCTCATTCATATTATTCAACATATTAGCCCTAAAGAGACCGTCACATATTTTATTTATTATGACTAAATTTGGTATTCTACTCAACCAAATTGATCTCAAGTCTTTTAACTTCCACGTTAAGTTTAAAGAGATCTTATTTGCCACAATATCTTTTATAAAAATTGAGCACATTAAAGAACAATGCACCAGGTAGGTTACCATGAAAGAGAGGTGGTGCACTAGACACATTTAAATACCAGGTCTTTCATATAACCAATCCTAGACATGCATTTTCCTAATGCTTTCTGACAAGCCATTTATGATTTTTTATCTTTAGTTAAAGCCTCTTAAAGAATTATGCTTGATACTTTTACTCACAATAGTATCTTATTAAGCATACAAAATTTAGGCTCACTAATACCTTAGTCTTAGTCTTATACTAGTGGTTTGTCTTAGTCCATAATATATCCACTAAGTTTTAAAGACTAATTTAAAGGCTCATCTAAACTAATTCATGTATATAAAATCATGAATTAACAGGTAAAAAATCTAAATAATTTGACCTCATTGATAGAACCATAATTTCAAGTATACTTTGTTTATTTTCACCACGCCTGTAAGATTAATCTTTGCATCATCATCTTCAACTAGAATGACCCTAAAATCTATTGTGATAATCACTTCATCTGAATCATCTCTTTTGAATCTCCGTAACCAGTACAACGTTTGCACGTCAATGTAAGGATGTGCAACTATTATTGTTCACGACTGAACAACAGTATAAAGTCACTTCTAAATTGTTGAAAAATAGACTATTGCAAAACGAGGCGTTAGCACTAACTGAAAAATAATAAAATAATTAAACATGACCATAACTTTGTCTTGGTATTAACCACTGTCTTAGAAGCGAATTCGCCCCGATGTGTGTAATCGCTACAATGGACGAACGACCCCTTGAGGTTAGCACGACTCTCCAAATTTTGTACATCCAAAAGATGGAGTGGACTTTGATGGTACTGCTCTTCTCTCAACTCAAAACAACACTCAAGAAATGTTTTTGAAAACCAAAGAATGTTCAAAGCAAATGACATTTGCTTAAGGATATATCAAATGAGAATAGATGCCTACTATTTATAAGCTAAATAGTGAGGGCAAAATGTCATTTCCAATGCATAATTTAATTCTATTTATAATAGAATTAAATGTCATTATGAAATACGTTACTTTTTAAGCATTAACAACACTTTGTCCAATATATTTTTAAACATAGATATAATCATGGTAGAGTATGATGTTATTTTTTTCTAAATGATTCAATTTTGAACAACATAATTTATAAGTGCATATGAATTTATCTAAATTTAAAAATCATACTAAAATACTATATTATAATTGAATTAAAATACTCAAAAAAAATTATGGATATGTTTGCAACTTTAAAAAATAAATAAAAAATCCTCCTTTTAGGCCGGCTTCCGTTTGAAACATTCTACCTTTTCAAGCCCATTTCCGTAAATCCGGGAAAGTAGTGGGGCTTCGGTAATTACACCATCTCTTATTTTTGAACGTTGACTCATTCTCATCCTTTGGCCTATAAATAATGAAAAAGAAAACGACGCGTTTAACCGCCCGCTATCTCTCTCTCTTCGAAAGAATTCTAGGGTTCTTCATTTTCTCCTCCTTCGCATTTCCCTTTCTTGAGATTTGATCGTAAGTTTATTTTCTTTTCTTTTCTTTAATTTAATTTAATTTATTTTTTATTTCAATTTCGATTCTCATTCGCTTATGCATTCCTTTTATCGGTTGTTTGTTTATAGATCTGAAAGGTTATTGAGCTTTCAAAATTGAATTTAGATGCTTTTTATGCTAATATCTCCCTCTGCGTATCAATTTGTTATTTTTCTTGTTTCTTTTCGTTTTTAAGATTTTCAATTGTAATTGTAAATTTAAAGTGTTTCCCCGTATAATAGGACATAATTAGCGCGTAGAAGTACGGTTTTATTTAGATTCTGTCTGGTTGTGGTTTTTATCACTTGATATTTGTGTGCATTATGATTTCAAGATTCTTTTTCCCTTTTGAAAATTGAAATGGTATGATTTGTCATGAACAATGCCTTGCTATTTTCTATATTTGTTAGAGAAATATACGATGCTAGAATTAGCATTGGATTTTAGTATGATACGTGTAAAATTGTTTACGATTTCATGTTTTCAGTAGTAACCTTTTAGAGAGAAAAGGCATGCAGTAGAGATCACAACTGAAGGGAAGCTTTAAGACATCTTGAACTCAAATTAGACTGTTGATTCTGTTATGCAAGAAAAGAAATATTTCTTCTATAACGTGTTATATGTAAATATTGGTGATTGTGTTTTTGGTTTCTGTGGAAATAGTTATTGCAGGTGAATAAAAATGCCTAGGTATGATGACCGCCGCAGCAGTGGTACTCGCCTTTATGTTGGTCACCTATCATCAAGGACACGATCACGCGATCTTGAGGACATGTTTAGCAGATATGGGAGGTAATATAATCTCTTTTTATTTTAAGAATTTGTAAACTTTGTAATTGACAAATTGTTACAATGAGTTGAGTGGTTTGATAGTTTCTTTTCTATGTTTACTATTTCAAGTGTTCCATTTTTCTCTGTTTGGGTGTTCATGGTTGTTTATTCTTTTGCATTGATGGCCATTAGGATAGGTTCTGGGTGTAGTGATGATGAAGTGGGAGAAAATAGAGCACTTGCCAAGCCCTTGTGGTAGTGCTTGTCATATGGTCTTCCTTATAGAATATGAGTGAGAATGTTGCACCCCTCCACGTGTCTGTGTGGTTTAACTTGAATGATCTTGTTGAAGGTCTCTTGGCTTTTGCCTAACCTGGAGGTCTATGGTGAGAGGGTGCCATGGTGGATTTGGCCAGTTTTTCTGTAGTGTTATTGCGTGTTTTTATCGAAATGGAACAAACTCAAAAGTGGTGTTTTTGGTTCAACTTGAGGGGCGAACTATCAACCCTTCGATAATTGTGTCTTGATGGCCTTACTGTTTCTGGCACCCGTTTGCGCAGAATACGTGATGTGGATATGAAGCGAGACTATGCATTTGTTGTATGTATTTCTGGACTCTCTCTTAATTTAAATCAAAGCATCTTTTCTTTATCTCTATGTTTCTTCAACTCATGTCGTAAATATGATTGTTTTGCTGGATATTTTTTTTCCTTTGTGTGTGTGTTGTCTGCCTTCTGGATAACAGGAATTCAGTGACCCGAGAGATGCTGATGATGCAAGATATTCATTGAATGGCCGAGACTTGGATGGAAGCCGTATCATTGTTGAATTTGCCAAGGGAGTAAGTTCTGTTGTTTTTCAGACATTAATACCTCAATACTATTGAAAGGAACTAATAGTACATGTAAGCCCTTGACTAATGTAATCTTTCACTGGTTAATCTTATGATGAACTCATATCTTTAATGCCTTCAGATCTTTGGTTGATGTGAACCATAAAATCTGCATTTGCAGTTCACCCTTACAGCTTGACATGTTAACCTACTTTTTATTTGCATGTGTGCTCATTGCATGTTTATTTGATGTGACATGTGTGAGTATTTTGCCTAGTATGTTGTCCTGCTTGTGTGATAGCCTATTTGTTATCTTATAAAATTTCCACTTTTTAGTCTGGTTTGGAATATAGAACTTGTCACCCCTGACCATTCTGAATAATGAAATTTTAAGGGTAGAGAGAGGTGGATGAGAATGTTGGTCTTGTATGGTGAAATGTGGTTTCCCTGATGGACTCTAAACAGATTTTAATAGTTTCATTTCTCTTTTTTTTTCCATTTATTTAATATATTTTGTTGTTTTTAAAATAAATTAACTAGAGTTAAATTGTGTTAAAGAGTATATTGGATATTGATGAATGTGGAATAAACAATTACTATGCCTTAAAAAATGTATGATCATCCTAATATAAGTTATTCTCTATATGCCCCGGGTTTCATATGTACTGCATCATTTTATTCTGTTGTTTCCATTCCTTGTTCTGATTGTTGTCCTGGAATTCATTGTGAAGTTTGTTGGTCTACATCACTGAATCTGATTTGACTTGTAATTTAGGTCCCTCGTGGCCCTGGTGGGTCTCGCGATTACCCTGGAAGAGGCCCTACTCCTGGGTCAGGACGCTGCTTCAACTGCGGAATTGATGGTCACTGGGCCCGCGATTGCAAAGCTGGGGATTGGAAGAATAAGTGTTATCGTTGTGGAGAACGAGGCCACATAGAAAGAAATTGTCAGAACAGTCCTAAGAAACTAAGGTGAAGGTCTTCTTTTGTTACTCTTCTTATCCCAATCAGTTTGGTTTGAATGGATGTGTTATAATATTTTATCAGTTAACTTCCATATCATTTAGTTGTGAGACATCTCTGTTGGTGGCTTGGTGCAGCCGTAGACCCCGTAGTTACTCACGCTCACCTAGTCCCCGTCGTGGTAGAAGCAGAAGCCGCAGTTATAGCCCAAGGCGCAGTGTCAGGTTTGTGTTTAACTTTCCTGAAACATAATTCCACTTATGAAATATAGATAGCTATTGACTTTTGTACTTTGGTACCTTGAAATTATCGAGTCTTCTGTGAATTCGCTTTTTTCTATTACTTTCAACAACGAAATTAAAATATACTCTCTTAAGTCAAGATAACTGAGGGAGATTTAATTGATTGAGTTGTTTTATTTTGTTACCTTCGGGGCTTAGTCTTCTTTGTGCTCAATCTTGACCTTATGCAGTAGATCGAGATCACCTGTGAAGAGAGAAAGGAGTTTGGAGCGTGACGATATAAGATCAAGGAGCCCTAAGCGCCACAGGGGATCTCCATCACCGTCCAGAGGGAAGAAGCGCAGTCCAGTACCCGACGAAAGAAGCCCACCACAAGAGAAAGGTAGCCCTTCCCCTAGAGATGCCAGGGGCAGGAACAACAATGGTTCAGATTACAGTGCAAGTCCGAGGGGAAGAAACATAAGCCCAGATCGTGAAGTGGATGCCGAGGACAGGGCTTATAAGAGCCCCACGAAAGAGAAAGAAAATGGCCAGAGCCGCAGCCCTAGCCCAGCCCCTAGGGATGACCGGAGCCCTATTTACGACAATGAGGTTAATCAAGCTCCTCATAGACGAAGTGAATCAAATTAATCGGTGGCGGGTTGAAATGGTATGTTAGATCTCGGTTTGCAAGAACTTTTCTGTTTTTATGTTAGATTGCTAAATTCTTATTTCTCGAGCATCAAGCAACTATTAAAATTGTTTTCTTTTTTCTGTCATTGGTACTGTGATAAAAAAAAAAAAAACATTGGCCTTCGACTGTTTCAGTCACAGATGGATCCCGGTGCCTACTCGAATCCGATCCAACCAATTTGTGCTAAGAAGGATGGTATTTCCTAGTTTTGTCATTTGCTTTTTCCCCCTCATTCCTTTTCTTTTGCTGCAGTGATGAGTAGAGGTGTTCATTGGCCGTTCCGGGTTGGGTTAGGGTTGGACTTTATGTTTGTTGTCTAAACCCGATCCGACCCCGAAATATAAGCATCATATTTTGTTCAAGTCCGTCTATATTTCTAAATGGCTGACCCAAGTCCGTTTTTCAATCCACTCGGATTCATTTTTTAAGTCTAATATTTTTTGTTTGTTTAAACGCTCTCCAATTTCATGAGTCTTTATATTTGGCCGCTAATCCGATCCTTGAACAGGTCGAGTGATGAGTAACTGAAAGATTCATGGTTTTAACCAATGACTATCTAAATTGATTTTTTCCCTGTAATCTCTAATTGTATCATCGAAATTACAAAAAAAAAGAGCTCGTATTATCATCTGTTCATTCCTTTCGATTTTGTTTCCATTACGATATTTAAATTTTCAAGGCCTAAGAGTTCATAAAAAAAACCAAGTCCTTGAATTTTTTTTACCCAATTAAACCTTTATATTAAGAAATTAAATTAATTAAGCCTTGAAATTAAAAAATACATCAACTAAGCCTTTTAATTAATTTTACCGTTAAGTCTTAATATTTTCATGTTATTTGTCATGTGGCATACTCCGGTGATGTTGTGTGACATTTTAAAAATATTTATAAAAAACTTAAATTATTTTAAAAATATTTATAAAATTTTAAAAAATATTAAAAATTAAAAATATTAAATATTGTTAAAATTGTAAAAACATATTGTTTTAAAAAATATTTAATTTTTTTTTAAGTTGTAAAAAATTCTAACTTTTAAAATACTTTAATATTACATTTTTTAAAATCTTGAAATTTATTTAAAATAATAAAACTATTCAATATTATAAAATATAAAAATGTTAGAATATTCTGAAAATTTAACGATTTAAAAATAAAATTTTATTGCCTTAAGCCTTTAATTTTTTTTTATAATTTTATAATAATATTTAATATTTTATAATTTTTAAAATATGTTTAATATTTATAATTTTTAAAGTATTTTAAACTTTTGAACAATTATTATTTATTTTTAAAAAATGAAAAAAATATTTTAATATTATAAAATAAATTTAGATTTTTTATTGCTTTTGAATTTTTTTAAATTAAAAATTTTAAAAATGCCAAGTGATATTATTTTGTTGGGTCAATAAAAAATAAAAAAAATATTAAAGTTAACTGTCAACGTTGGTCAAATGAATATTGAATTTTCTTTTCTTCAGTTTGAAGGCTTTTAGGTGCATACAAATCTTCAGGAATTGAATTGATTTTTTTCAAAATTCAAGTATTTATTGAACCCTTAAACCAATTTTCAAAACAATTAGAATTGTTTTTTCAACGTTAAAATTTTAACAACGTTGTGATAATAGCTCGTATTATAATACATGTGTATTTTATATTAATTTTTTAAAAAATTTTAATAATATTTTTTAATTCATTTTTTAATTTTAAATTAATTGTCGTGATCAGTATGAACTATGAAGCATGCACTGTTAAAAATTTAAAGTGGTAGTCAACGTTTCCATTGAAAAAGGTTATTTGATTATTTTAAAGATTGAGGATCAAATTTAATTTAAAAAATAAAGTTAAATTAAAAATATATACAAACATTAAAGATTAAATTTGTTATTATATCGTTCCTATTAAACTAAAATACAAAAGTTTTTAAAAAGTTAACTAAGATTCTTCCAATGAGGCAGAGCATGGATGGAGCCGGAATATGAGAAGAATAATCAACGAGTCAACATTAGGGGTCTGTTTGTTTTACTGAAAATTATTTTTGGAAAATGAATTCTGAAAAGTGAATTACATTTTCTGAAAAACATACTACGGAAAGCATTTTTTTATGTTTGGATGATGCTGTGTAATTTATTTTTCGATGTTTGGTAAAATTTTCTAGAAATAATTTTTGAAATCTATTTTAATAAAACAAACGTATTTACAAATTTTCTTGATTTTTTATCTTTCATTTTTTGAAAAAAAAATAATTATACTATAATATTTTATTTTTTTAAGTACATCAAAAACCTCAACAATGTAATCGCACACAAACGTGCCACTCAAAATTGGTTCATTAGTCCGGACTCCACAACCCTAAATATCAACATGAAGAAATGTCAATAAGCAAAGCTTTAGAATACAACCAAAATTTAAAATTGTTACCTTAGTCTCTGTTTTGAAGACTTCTAATTTCATTCGTACTCCATTTTGCAAAACCCTATTTGGACATGCTCTATTGCAGCTACACATGTTATCGAATTTATAAATAAGGCTCTTGCATAGGGTTTATAATTTATGGTTTAGGGTTTATATTTTAGAGTTTAAAGTCCAGTCTAGGGTCTATGGTTCAAGGTTTAGGGTTCAAGGTTTAGGGTTTATGGTTTAAGTTTTAGGGTTTATGGTTTAGGATTTATAGTTTAAGGTTTATGGTTCAAGGTAAGGTTTAGGGTTTAAGTTTTAAGGTTTAGGATTCAAGGTTTATAGCTCATGGTTTAGGGTTTATGATTTAAAGTTTAGGGTTTAGTGTTCAAGGTTTAGGGTTTATATGTTATAATTTAAGGTCTAAGGTTTATAATTTAGGGTTCATGGTTTAAGGTTTAGGGTTCATGGTTTAAGGTTTATAGTTTAAGATTTAGGGTTTAACGTTTATAGTTTAAGGTTTAGATTTTATAGTTTAGAGTTTAAGATTTATAGTTTAGGGTTTAAGGTTTGGGTTTAGGGTTCATGCCTTGAAGTAAAAAGTTGGGAATTTGTTTTACGAAAAATCAAACCGTAAAACACTTTACATGAAATGCAAAAGAAAATATGTTGACAAAGAAAATGAATTACATTGACGAACCTATTTTTTGTCAACCAAACATAAGAAAATGAGGAAAATATTTTCCGTAAAATGAATTACATGAAACAAACGGACACTAGATCACATAATAAAAAAATTGAGACGGATTACGGGGTATATCTCGACACTATCGACGAAGAACCCACTGTACGAGTAATAGAAATCTTTTCTTCCTTTTTTATACCCTTTATGTCTCACACTAAAAAATTAGGTTTATAATTAGAGTTTAAAAAATTATAAGTAGTATGTATTTTTAGGGTTTAGTGTTTATGATTTAAGATTTAAAATTTATGATTAGGACATAAAATTTATTTTTTTAATAATAGGACATAGAAAAAAGCACCGAAAAAAGACAAGTGATTTTTATCCATGTACGAGTGAACCAACTGTACAAGTATCAAACTAATAGTTTGACTATAATATAGGGGCAAAAGAGGTATTAAGCATTTTTTATATAATAAACATTTGTGCCACGTGGGGTATTCGCAGGAAGCCACATAAGTTTTTTTAACGGATCAAATTATAGTAGAGGGACTAAATCCATAAAAAGACGTAATAAGGGGACATTTTACAAAATTTGACCTAAGTTGATAAGTTGCTCACTCGTATATGAATCACAAGTACTCAAAAGGGATTTTGTTCTTTGCCAAGACAATGCTAACCTTCTTCCTTGTTACTAAAGTGACTTATGATATCTCTACTCCTACAATGATATTATTCTACATGAAATTAATAAATAAAAAACCAGATCGGAATTTAAATCAATACGACTTCCGGGTAATTCGATTCGATTTAAAATAAGTATTAAATGCTGTCGATCCCAATTCGACCTCATTTGCACCCATAGATTGTTTGATAAAAGAGAATGGATGTGAAATGAGGTTCAATCAATTGCATAATAAGGTCGAGATGAATAATTACATGAGACAAATTCTTCAATACCCTAACAAGTTTTAAGGTGCAATAAGAATTACAGTATTATGTTCTTAAATCGATGTTTCGGAAATTTCGAAAGCAGCAGGGAATATCTACAGATGATGCAGAAGATTACCAGTAACATGAGGAAACGGTTCGAGACGAGTTCCTTTCTTTTACCTTTGCGGTCTTGATCGTGTAGATTCATGAGATGTAGGCCTTAACCAGTTCAGAATAATTGCAGACCAGACCTGTCCTTGGACATGTAATTTTACCGTTGCTTTTCTCGGCCATTTCTTTGAGAGCCTACCACACGAGACAAGGAAACAAAAGATTTAACCACGGTCAGACCGGTCAGACATTGGTTTGATGCTACAGGATCCTGTCTATATTGATGTTTTCCGATAAGCAAAAGTCCAACCAGTTGGGTCAATATAGCTTTAAGTAATTTGAATGTTAAATATAAATGTTTAACTTTCCACCGGTTAAAAGAAAATCGGGTTTAACAAATAATGCCACACAGCACGGACAACCAGTTCTCGGTTCAAATGATCGGACCGGCCTCTCAAAGAAAAAGAAACATAAAAGTCAGCAGTTAAAATGTGAAAGTTTGTTAGGTAAAATGTGAACCTTGGTGCTGTAGACATAGCCATTAGGTAAGACTTGAGGTGGGTTCTCTGTATCCATCAACTCTTTGGTTATGTAGCAAACAAGCTTTGAATGATGCTGCTTCGAGTAGGGCAACGGCATTGCTAACTTCCGGAAGTTGTCCTGTGACAACGGGTCCTCCTTGGTGCAGTCATCTTCATAACAGTATCTAATTATGTCAAGGGAAATGCAGAAATATCAAAGCAATTGGTCGTTCAGGAATTTAGATGTATGTGGTATGTCAACACATGCAATGTAAGATTCTTACAACTTCATGGTAACTCAGAATGCCAATTCAAGGACTGCTCAAAAATCATATCAGTTAATGGCTTTGTTAACATCGCCGGAGCTCCTAAACGGAAGATAAAAATAGATAAATGAATAGGCAGTTACATAATGGTAGCTTCTGTAAGGATACGGAGTTTTCAATGCGGACAAGCCTGCTTGTAGATAAATATTCAGCAATGGCTCCAGGGTCATGCCATATAACCTGTAGAACTCTTGTTTAAACTGATCCACCAGGAAGTCCCACTGCTTTGGATCAAACAAAACCTGGAAATGTATCATAAACAAATATGATGAGAATTGTTCAAACCCAAGCTATTAGATCCCGTAAGATGGTATAAAGCCCTATAGTTAAGGCCATAGCTAAACGGAAGCATTATGGTTGATCAGCGTTAGAACAAAAATTAGGCAAAAGAAGATACAATGTTTTTTTTTGGTTTCCCAAGGTTCCACTGGAGCAAATTCAATGACTAATTGTCCGCGTTCTGTTGGAACATATAGGGTAGACATTGGCCACAAGTTGTAAAGCTGCTCCGTGCACAGGGCAAAGATTGAACCCTTGACCACTGGTTAAGAAAGGAGAGACCCTTACCATCTCACCTAAGTCTCGTGGTTCGAAGATGTAATGTTTTTAAATATTACAATTTTAGCTGACTTATCCAAATATAAAAAAATGTGTCAAACGCGAAACAAGATCATTTCTCTATTTCTACATTAATTTAAAGTATGCTCCATATTTACAATGTCATCAATCATATAAAACAAACAATTGACCTCATCAAATGAACTGAGCCAGACAGCTGTTGATTTTGCCTTTGCTCCCGTTACTGCCTATTCTTTCATCAAACAGTAATTTAACTAAGCATCAAACAATTAAGTAACCTGAACCAGTAGTCTAATAAAATGAGGTGTAATATTCACCTTGTACTTTGCACATTCCGTATTACTTCTAAAGGCCAATGTCGTCATGACTTGCTGCAATTCTTTCAAATGGGTAGCTCCCCATGGTGCAAGGTACCTTCGAGCATACAAAATAGCACGCATGTAGTTTTCGTCTCGTACCAACTCAATGAATTCCTGAAGTCTCAATTGGAAATCGAATTTGCTCTGATCGAAATCAACCAAAATGAATCAATATGAAACATATTCCCAGTCCCAGATACAATCTAAAATCACAGTTCTAATCCAAGTTGGGATACCCACAAATTCTAGACAGATTTCTAATTAGTAAAGAACATCCGAGACTAATGAATGCAATTAACAGAGTAATTAAACAGCATCATGAAAGCTCAGTTATATTTCACTCTTAAAGAATTGTGGCCTTGAACAAAGGTTAAAATCACATCAAGTGAAATTCAGAGAGTAATGATAATCATAATTCAAAAAACACAATAGTGCATACCTTGGACTTCTTCAACCGTGATTTGTTATCTGCACACCAGGTAAGGGCAGGACCCACATCCTGATTTCTAAGAGCATCAATGACTTTCTTAGCTTCTTGGAAAACTTCAATATCAACAAGTTCCTGGAACATAAAAATTCAATTAAATTGCAGGGGGACTAAAGGTAATTATTTATTCTTATGTAAAGGCATATTTGCTTCAAACAACAGAAGAGCCATTGCAAAATAATAGTCAAACCAGATCGGCTCTCAAGAATGGTGGCACATGATGTGAAATTCATGCTGGGCATTAACCTCTAAATGTATTGTAATTGCTATAATGAGCATAAAGTTCCTATTGGACCTCAACAGTTATTATGAGGAATGTAACCGGAACTATTGTTAAGATATAAAAACAGATGAGGACAATGTTTTCAAGCATTTGAAGTGAAAGAAAAAGCCGCCTGAAACACAGATGAATGACAACGCCTTCTAATCCAGAAAGTTAAAATATGCTTACAATGTAAATTATTATAGACAAAGAAGATGAAACCACTCTGATTCAAAGTTATACTACATGAAAGCCCTTCCAAATTCTCCAGTAACCAAAATATAACTTAAGTGGAAACCTCCATTATTCAAAGAATGAAACCTGTAACACCTCCATATCAGATGAAACAAGAATTTAAATCACCTCTATATTGCTACTTTGAGCCAGCTTCATTGCAGTGTCATAATATGACATACGCAACATGTAGTCCACAAGGATACGCTTTAATCGCACGTTATTCCATTCTGAAAGGTTCTCAGCATCCACGGATTCCAAGTGATCAAGACGAGCCCGACACCTCTGTGTGTGCGAGTTCTCTGTTCGACTTCCCTCTTCCAGCTGAAAGACAAAAAACACATAGGATCCTTGATTTAATAGTACAAATTGTATTATCAAATTAAAGTAGAATTATGAAATTTTCATTTTTCAGAAATTTAAGCATTTTCAAATCGAATTACTTGTTCTCTTTCTTTATATATACATTGATCCTAAATCATACTAAACTCCATCTACTTTCACTCAAAATTATCCAAAATCATAACAGTTAGATCTACAGGAAGTTGAAAAAAAAGAGAGTATGATTTGCTAACTCCAGTTCAATCTATATCACACTCACTTTACTCAGAAACAATAAAGCTAATTAAGGAAAATAAATATAATTACAAAAGCCTCGTCTTATACCTTGCGTTTGAGGCCTTGCAAACGAGAAACAAGGGAAGTAAGACTCAAAACCGCGTCATCCTTGGAGAGTTCGTTACTGTTAGCTACGTCAGCGACGCTTGAAATGACGGCGGAGACTTCTTTCTCGACGGTTCGGTGATTTGCTCGGATCGTTTTTTTGAGATGTTCGAAGGGAACACGCAGGAATTGGTGCTCTAATTTCAACGAATCCGTCAGCTGACTCAGTTTGGATGAGGGAGACGTGTTTGATCCGGCGATGGGCGCGGTTGTCGTTGTGGTGGTTTCAGCGGTGGTTGTGGCGGTGGAACCAGTGCCGTTTGGAAGGGGATCGATTTCCATTGAGAAATTAAAACAAAAATGAGATTTTCAACGGAAGACCGGAGAGGAAAATAACGATTTCAGATGGGGAAAGGAAACGAGGGTTGTAAATATATGTGTTAGGCTAAATTATAAAATACGGAGAAATCATTTTTCTCCCCTCACTTTTAAACATCTATATTTTGCCCCTTTAACCCCAAATGATGGCTTTGTCCCTATTTGTAAGTGGTGGGTTGAACTTGTTGTTGAGATTTGCTTGTTACTTGTGGATGCTGCTGTTTAAGGTGAGATATCATGTATAGGGCTCGGTGTTCGTCGAGTCGAGTAAAAAAATTTTGAGTTATTCGAGTTTGCAAGTCTTATTTTACGATTCAAACTTTATATGAAATTTTTTCGAATCGAGTTTATGAAATTCGAGTCGAATTGAGTTCGAGTTTCTGTACAAATTTAATTGTACATATATATTTCTTGATATATATTTATATATGTATATACGTAGTGGTGCGCATATATATTTCTATATGCATATACTTAGGGCTGGGCGGTGCACATATTGATTCTAATTTTAATGGCTTTCTATAAGCATATACGATATACATATATATTTTTGCATAATTTCACATGTGATATACATAATATATAATGCAGAATTAACAAACTCAACTCGAATATGAAAATTGATCAACTAATTATTAAAACTTTTGAGTTATTCGAATTTCCATTTCATAACTCAAACTTTATTTGAAATTTTTTCGAGTCGAGTTTATGAAATTATGAGTCGAGTCAAAACGAGTCATTTTTTCGCCTCGAGTCGAATAATTCAGTTTTTTCTAGTCGAGTTTTGCCCACCCCTAATCATGCAAGTGTCTTGGTCGCTACGGCCTGCAAGTTAGCGACCAAGACACGTGCAACAAGCAGCCCAAGAAGTTTTTAGCAAAATCTTGGGCTTGTCTAGAAGACCACTTGAGTTGGTCCGATCGTTGGAGACTGAAAGAAAGTCCGATTACATTGAGCCTGATAAATTAATAGATGATATCTTAATAGAGAATATTCCAAACGATCAGAATATCCATCAATGTAATCTTCTGGACTGAGAAATCATGCTTACTTAGGTTTTGTCTGTCGCTGTCCCGAAGTGTTTGGGCGTGTAGTCTTCGAGCGTATGCTTCGATCTCCGTGTTATAATCTAATTGTTCTCCCTGGTTCCTCCTGGTCATAAATCAAACAAAAATAATCAGTAACTTCACCGTAGTCCCCGGCAACGACGCCAATTTGACACGCGTCGTTCTCGCGTCAAAGTAATTCCTTCTTCTCAAATAATAAATAAAGAAATTCAAACGTAATAAAAGAGAAGAGTAAGGGTCGATCCCACAGGGACTAAGAGAACTTCATGATTTATGTTTGCTCGATCGGTGAGCCAAGAAAAGAGTTGAATAATATTTAAGTATGGTGGGGGTTTGTGAATTAAGTAAAAATAATAAGAGATTGTAGACAAAATTTAGGAAGTGGATTAAATATGGTAAAGATTAGCCTCGGGCTTTTGCTTTGACTCAGCTTCCTCGGATCATTAGAATAAGGATTTTTCACTTCGGGGTTCACGTCGGTTACTCGTCTTCAAGGATCAATCCTTGTAACTGTGCCTTGTATACCGAATACGCCATCTTTGATATCGATTTTGGAAATTGATCTAATCAACAACAATGTTGTAGATCAAAAATGTTTAAGTGAAGCCGACTCGGACTATGTCATTTCAATAATAACTGATTCCGATCTCAGTTTCCTCTTAGCAAACAATTTTGCTAAGTGTGTTCCCAAGAAGTTGAATGTGCTTCAATAGTCGATCCTTCCTCCCACACATTTAAGCAAAACAACATCCTGACCAACGTCAATCTTTGGTTTTGAAATCATTTTGATTTTGAAATTAAGTTTAGAAAACTAAGAGAGATACCCGAAATTGTTTAAGTGTTTTTCAATCCTCACGTTGGAATTGAGCCATTGCTTTAACTCTTAGCTATGGAGAATTTAGCTAAGTATGATTATGGGAAAAATCATACTTAGCATTATAAAAGAAAAATAAATAAAAAACTTAAAGCAAGAACTAAGAAAAGAAAGAATTTTATAAAACTCTAAAAGTTGAAACAAAGCTAAGAATGAGAATGAGAATATGAGAGATGTCATTTGAGTTTGCCCAAACGGGGTATTTATAGCAGCCTAAAACCCTAAAAATAACCATAAAGAGATAAGAGATAAATCCTAAATTATTTAAATTAATTACAAAAGATAAATCCAAAGTTTGAATTTAAAATCTGGCTGATAAGTTATCTGATATGCGGTTGATAAGCTATCGCTGCTGCTGACCTGGCGTCCAGTCAGATTCATGCTCAGATTCATGCCCATTAATCCAACCATGAATTCAGAAAAAATTGCACAATTTCAGCAGTTTAAGCAATGTTCCTGGAATCTACTGTCCTGCATGGAAAATGAACAAAAATGTCCACATTAGCAACTTAAAACAATCAATCAAGGAGTAATTAGAGATAGAATAATGCATAATTTAAGCACTAATCAATAACACAACACTAGAATGCTTCAAAGATCATCAATCCAACAAATATAAAGGGTCTAAAACATCATGAAACACATTACAAAAATCCCCACAAGATCAAATGACACATTGCCTTATTAACCACAAATTTAACTAGTTTTCATACTCAAGGTAAATGAAGATCTTGGACTCCCTTTGACTCGATTGTTGCCCGAACCTTTATTTCTCTGCAAAGATGAAATAAGAGCGTAAGTAATGCATGCTTAGTAAGGATGCTCAACAAATATTCATCAATGCAATTAAACCATTTGTGAAAACTCGCTTTCATTTCAATCTCAAGGCATTTAAACAAATTATGCTAGTTCAAAACATATGCATTATGCTTTCATTCTTGCTTTCCATCATATACTCATATATCGGCAATTAGTGTGACTAATACAAACCATCACTTTTTCATAAATCACATCGGATACTCGGATTACGGTGGTGATAATCTTTAAATCACCTTTTTAACGGTGGCGAGCAGAGGGACTTCTCTTAGATTTGAATGGTAGAAAGTTTTATCGGCATGAGGGAAGCAATATACTAAGAAACGAGTTTTATCCGATGGTGGAGGAGAGAGATCATAAATAGAGAAATTAAAAGGTTTTTTCAAATTTGTGGACTTTGGGGTATTTTCCGACGAAATAGAAGTCAAATTAAAACGTTTAATGTCTAAACTTAAGTGAGTGAATTGAATATTTTGAAACTTCAGTGACCAAAATAAGTTTGAAAATAAAGTTCAATGATGATTTACGCAATTTACCCTTTTCTTTTTGCATAATGTTGTTTGCATTTGTTAGTCATTTCAGATCATTACTTTCCTTATGTTTAATCTTATATTAGATTAAAACACATTCAATTCACGAATGAAAAATAAATAAATAAACAAATAAATTTTCTTCAAACTCATGTAAAAGAAACAAGTTCCCTTCTATAATAAATCACATTGTGGAGAGAATGCAATCTGTAAATCGAGTAATTCTTGAGGGAACAAGAGCTCGAAGAAACTTGCCGGCATCGGCCACCGTTCCGTGATTCGATCGACGTGCCTTTAGCCAACTACAGTTTCGGATAGTTGACGATATGTGACAACTTCAAACTGCAAAAACGAAAGGCATGTTTTCATACAAACATGAGATAATGAAGAGCAAATGATAGAGGTTTAGGACCTGTTGCACTAGCAAATGTCATGTCCGGCAACACCACCTTGAATCGAAACCACGGGGCCATGCCAGTAGCTACGGCTTACCAGTTGAAAATCGATAAACAAAATGATAACCGTTATATCGTCGTGAAAATGTCTCCTCACTCCGCGATCGATCTTCTTCAAGTCCGAGTATCTCATTTCCCTCTTCTTTGCCGCTTCGCGAATAGCGGCTTTGACGAGCTTCCTGGCAATACCCTGTTACATGCATCGGGCACAAATGTCAAACACAAACACTTTAGAAAAAATGAGGAATAGGACCGGCACAAAGAAATCTCACGTTACGCGGACAGGTGTTGACGATGTCGACGGCCTCTTGATTGCTAAGGTGTTCCCATAGCCCGTCCGATGCAAATATAAGAAAATGATCTTCGGGGTTGATTTTATGTACTAATATCGTTGGATCGGCTCTAAGGATCGGTTTGTCGAATGACTCGGGAACTCTAAACTTTGGCAACAGAGGTTCTCTGTTGAACTCTGCATTCTTTAGATAAGCATCACCAATGGATCTGGAAATCTGTCGCATAATAAACTTTGGTTAGCAAACTATAAGTATGTCAGAACCTATGTTATTCGGACTAGGACATGACTATCGGACTAGGACGCACTGTAGGATACAAGTTTTTCCGTGTCGAAAACAACAAACTATCAACAGATATAGAGAAACATGTCACAAACACAATGAACTACCTGAATAATGCCCTTCACACGCCATACTGTGTGCTTGAGGACTACAATCTGCGGATCGTGGGGATGTGACGATCGCAGCTCTTCCCGCACGGATTCGATACTTGTATTGTGCTCGGATGATAACTGAACCGCCTTGACCTCTTTAAATTCGTTGTCCGATCTCCCTAATACCACTCGGGAATCGCCTGCATTTGCAATGTATAACAGTCCCCTACAAATTATTCCTACCAAACAGCATGAACCGACGGAAGCCATTGGCGGGTCGTTTAGCCACTGCTTCCTAACAAGAGCAAGAAAATCCTCCTCGGTTGCCAAAAATGCTTTGTTTATTACGTCCGCCGACATTCCGTTATTATCAGTCGTAAACTCTGCACCAGAATAGTTGTCAAGTCAGTAAGCATGACATTAGCTATAAAAAACCCCTCTAATGTTGCTCCGACTCTTCATTTATAAACCTCATCGGTCCTACAAGATGCATGATTCGGTGTTTTATATCTTACGACTATCGAATATGAAGTTTCCAAGACAACCAGTTGAAACAAGCCAAGATGGCATGGAGTAGATAGAATAACATACTTTTGATGTAGCTGAAAAGGTTTTCATTTATAAACCGAGCGGCCGTCGGACCTCCGTGACCGTCGTAAATTCCAACAAATGTCCCATGAGGCCCTGTTTCAAATAAGCTCAAGGGACCCGATTCGAGCTGGCTAGTGTCTTCCAACTGATTGTTTGCTTGAATTACCGCCATCGAAAACTCACCGGCAACATGTTCTCCGGCATCTTTGTACCACAACAATCCATCAACCCTACCATTAGCATTGCTACTACTAGACGATTCACCTTCGACGGAAGACGGCCTCCAACAGGGCGGCATCATTCGCATTAATGATCCCGATACCATAACTTACATATCCAGACACCAATACAGACAACTCTATTGACTAATAACTTGCTCCGGTTTTTCTCGATTTCGAAATCCGCAACTGAAGTTTCAGAATTCAATCACACATTGATAAATGCAGACAACATTGATCTGCATAAATTCAGACAATCATCAATATATATCTTAAAAATATTGAAGAACGAGACATGAAATCTTGAATAACATTAAAGAAATTCTGACACCAATCAATTTGTATAACATCTTTACATGTATAAAAACATGAATTCTAGGACAAAATTGGAAATTTTCAAAAAAAAGGGGACAAATTATGCATTGTGAATCATTTACATGCAATAAAATAGAAACAAAATTAAGGGTAGTTCTAAAATTTCATAATTTTGAGGAAAAAAATTGATTTTTTTTTCAAACATCACCTTAAAACATCAAACATGTATAAACAACAATTATTAAGAAAAAATTATCCAACATAGATTTTCTTCTTACATACATACCTTATGAAACAATGCCCGATTTCGTATGATCTTTTCGGTCACAAGCATGTCTATAAAAACTCGAAAGACCTGTTGGTTCGAATGATTAAATAAACAAAAGAATCAAATGACCACCCAAGAAAGAAAAGGTTAAGAATGTTTAAGACAACATAACATAACAAAAAAAGAAAGAAAGAAAGGTTGAAAGAATGGTTGAAAGGTAGACTTGGAGAGAGATTTGACAAAGAAAAAGAATTAACAAAACAAATTTTGAGTTTTGGAAACCACCAGGATAAGGTGGCTTTTCTTTCTGTCTATCTGTGGGTTTTTGGTTGGATTTTTACTTTATTTTTATATTGTTCGGTTTTTATTTTCTAATTCATTGGTTAAAAGGGTTAACAATGAACAAACCAATATTTTAGGCAACTTTTACTCATCTCTATTTCTCTATTTTTAGCAAACAACGGCAAACTATTATCTTTCTCCGAATTACTTTGTATTTCAATTCCATGGTTTGGTGCATCCATTTGCATGTATTGTTTTGTTGATTTTTTAGAATTATCTGTATCTGACTCGTTAGTTGATTAATTTATATCAGATACTGCAAAGGCTCATTATAAAACGATTCTCCTAATATAATTTGCTCAATTCACAACGTTATGATTCAAATCTTACTTAAAAGACCTAACAGCTCAGCTTGATATAAAAGTGTACTGATCTTGTTTTGTTATTTTAATCATATGGTAATAGAGTTTTATAATTTCACGAGCTAGTCGATTAAGTGTTAACTTGGAGATCATCTATTTGGAAAAAAAAAAAAAAACAAATCATCATATGTCCACCAATATACTAAATATCAATCTTAATTATATTATATTATGGGTTGAGATCAACCTATACTATATAAAATCTAATTACTTTTACACTTTTTTTTAAACCGTTGGATGAGGGTAATAAATGAATAAGATTATTTTTTTATTTTTCTATGATAATCTTCATATTTTTTACTATTTACCTCATCCATCCATATATTTTCATCCGACGGTCCAAAAAAATATAAAACTTTCAAATTTTATATGGTGTAAGAAGATCATATCTCATATATTATATTATATATATTAAAATAATGGGATATCTCGTTAAAAATATTTTATATCCAGATCACGTTAAAACACAACCCAAACTGTGGAAGAAAGAAGCAAATAAACCAATAATATCCGACGTATTGGCCGACTAAGCAGAATTAAGTTTTGTAAAGGTCCAATATGAGAGTAACCCTCCCAACCTAGTTTTCTCCGTTCATAACACCAGGACTCAAAACCCTAACATTGCTTAAAAAACTTAGCGTCTCATCCCGCTAGACCAACTGATTGTTGGCAATACAACAACTACATGGAGACGTAACAAACTCTGAGTACACTCAAGTCTAAGCAATACTCATCTCGGAAACATTCATATACGACTGTCTCACCTAAATCTAAATAACAAAGTCAAGAGTCAATTCATTGCTTAAAGATATAACCATCCATATAACTTCCAAACAAGGTCACACTTAATTCCGATTTCGATATCGTTCGTATGACAATCAATCTAACATTTATACAAATGCAGACTTTTTTTTCTTGGTACAATACATATTCATTTTATGGTCTATGTTCAAGATTCTCTCCTTTCGAGAACAATGTGCCTTACTATTGCACCAAACACTTATTGGTACGCAAATGTAGACTTTACTAAACCCTGCATTTGAATCTATATTTGCATTTACACAATGATGACAACAATAAAATTCCAAACGCATACTAAAAAGGATTAAAATTTCATCTGGTTTTATGAGATGAAAACCAACTACATACAATCTGATGTATGACTTTCAATCTATGACAAAGAATCAAAATGCATCCCTTTTTCACTTGTTTCTTCACCCTAGACTTCGACAACGAAAACAAAGAATAAGCAACCTCAGGAACACAAATTCAAAAAGTATAAAAGGCTATATATTTCTATGGACAATATGTTCAGCCACCCATAAAACCGAAACCAACCTTTCAGACGATCATTCCAGGAGGAATTCTCGAGACAAATCAGGACTGCCGAGAAGGTTAAAAGTTTTGTTGTTGTTTAAGGTGTCTTTCAAGATCGTAATTTGGCCTTCCTTTAAAAGTACATCCTCGTCCAAAGTTTCTATCTTCTTTTTCAATATGTCAACCTCTGAGTTTAGTAGCATGTTCTTCTCGCTGTATTGCTTCACCTCTTCCCACATCAAATCTCTTTCTTCGGAAACCTTTGGTAATATCCCCCTCAAGATCGATAGTTCCTTCACTGATTCTTGCAAATCATTCTGAAGACGGCTTATTTTATCATCTTTCTTTAGTATCTGTTAATATCGAAACCAAATAATTAGCCAAATATGTTCTATAAGCTTTCAGAAGGGTATCTGATTGCCTTATTGTGAAGGGTAAGGCAACATCGCAATGGTGACAAGAAATAAGTGACTAAAGATAATATATGAGGTTTGAACATTAGAATATTGGAAACACATAAATCAGAGTGTACCACAAACATCGAGCAGCTGCATGTATGCACTTAAATCAAACTCTAAGATACATTATCCTGCGCTTGTCAAAAAAAAAAAATTATTCGTTTCCCTAGCACATACTCTCTTGACTGCAGTTTTTCCTATGCTGCTGTTTTTTTTACTTCTTTTTATAACAATTTCGTTCACGCATGCTATTCACTTGCAAGATACGAAGGATTCTGTACACACATACAGCAAACATATAACATTTAAAGATCAAAAGCTACCTGCAGTTCAAGATCCTTCAATCTGTGGGCGAGGCAGGAAATGTTGTCCATTGCATTTTGTACTTCATATCTAAGGATGTCATTACCTCTTACAGCTGCTCCCACCTCAGCTTGCAACCGTTCGACTTCAAGCTCTTTTGAATATAACTTTTCTCTCAACAAATTTGTCAGCAATGTTTCTGATTTCAGCTCTGTTCTTAGAACCTCCTAAAAAGTGTACAGTGTCACAAAAGCAGTGAGTACGAACTTAAAAGAACATAATAAATGCACAATTGAAAAGTAAAAACAAGTTTAATGGATGAACAGACTTGAAAAGGTAATGACCAATGAAAAATGATTCCATATATAGCTTCAACTGTAGATTTCAGCAAAAACTTACCTCAGAAGATTCTGAGTGAACCTCTGACACAACTGTTGCAGATTTCTCCTGCAGCAAAGTGGCTATTGTCTGCAAACTCCTTGTTAGGCTTTCAATTCCACGTTTAAAGCATTGCACCTTTAAATCGGATTCAACAATGAATTGACCATCTAGACCCTGCTGAATTTCTTGAAGCTGACTAGCTTTTCCTTTGATGAACTCGATTAACTTGGATGACAAGTGGGTACTCTCATTAAGCATAGACAGTCCTTGGTCCTGCAAACAGTTTACACGATTCTGCATTTCTTTGTCAAGCTTGAAGGTTACAGCTCCAACGTCTTTTCGATTACCTTTTAAGCGGTTCAGTAAATCGATATTCTCATGTCGAAGAGAATCAACTTCATGCCTACAGGACTCCACTTCCCTTCTTAATGCCAATTCTAATCCAGTCAGCCTCATTTGCTCCATTTGCAAATTTTTCACCCGATTTTCATTCTTTTCCGTGGAATACTTCTTCTCCATCTCCTGACTATATCCTTCTCGCAACCCTTCAATTGTTTTCTCTTGTTCACTGCAGGTTCGAAATAATCTGGCAATGGACTTCTGCAACTCCTTGCACTCCTTATCTTTCTCTTCAAAATTTCTTCTAATGCAATCAGTATCTTCTGTTGCCGCTTGATGCTTCTCTTGCAGTTGGGAGAGATTTTGCCTTAGATCCTCATTCTCATCATTCAATGTTTCAACCCTTCTAGTCAACTCTTTAAGTTGTTCTGCAGAATAAGTCATCATGCTTCTGTTTTCAGTTTCCTTTTCATTCAAGGAAGAGACTTCTCTCTGAAGAGAAACATTTTGCTCCGCAAGCTCTCTAACTCGTTCGCGAAGCCTCTGCTCTTCTAACCTATACTTCTCAAGCTTAGACGACCAATCACTTGACCTTCGATCCAACTCCTTTTCCAATCCCAACTGTATCTCATGTTTCTCAGTCTCTAGTTTTTTTGTCTGCGACTCCAATTCTGCCCTTGCCATTCTCATTTCTTCCCTAGCACGATCTCTCTCTTCAATTCTAGACTGTAGAAGTTCCGAAACCTCAAGTGCCAGGTTTGTTTTGTCCTCTGAAAGGCATATAATGGTCTCAACGAGAGACGAAACATTAAACCCAATGTTACGAAGAAAGCTTTCCTGCTTGAGAGCTTCAGAAAGAATCAAAACTCTCTCCTCAGCTTCTTTAGATCTTCTTTGTAACTCCACATATGTATCCTCTTCTGTTTCAGAAGAGTTCAAACCATTAGAACTTCCCGCAAAGAAACAATGTTGCTTCTCCAAGCCAGAGAAATCCTCATGACATCCAATATCGTTTTCGTAAGGATCATCCATTACACAACCATTTTGGGCCAACATACCCAATTTGGACTCCTGGCATCTATTCACGTATCCACCATATACATCTTCAGTGGTGATCGGAATATGAAGATTGAAATCCTTAGAACTTGATCTCGGTTCAGGAGTCTGTGAAAGCCTCTCAATCACATTCTTTGCAATCATCTGAGGTGACTCATGCCCGAATCCATTTTCCACCCAGTCTCTAGACGAGAACTGAAGACGTGTGCCTTTAGCATCCCTAAATGAATGAAATTTCTGTTTCTCTTTGACAGTATCTGTCGGAGACGGAGGAGCTGTATATTGAACTGGTGGAGGAAGCCTCCCACCACCCTTTCCGAGCTTATTTATTTTAGAACTGTTCTTGGACTTACTACTTTCCTGCAGCTGTTCTCCATCAATATAGCGGTCCACAACTTTACTTGACACATTGCTAGAGCAAGAGGAAGAGCTTCCCGATGAATCATGGCGTAGCCTTGAAGAACTAGAAGGACAGTGCCTCTCAAACCAATTAGCTGCTGCTTCACATTGTTTAGCCTTAGATTTTTTCTCGGGAGTAAGAGTTCTTCCCCTGGAATAAACCACAAGAACAAGGGCGGACCTTTAGATTTATACAAGTAAAAAAACGAGGTCCAATCAATCATTTTTATACTCCGTAACCAAACAAACACATCAAATGCAGAAATTCCTTACCGAGATGATTGATCATACTGTTGATTGGGAGTAATATTAGGAGACCTATTTTGATCATTTGAGGAAGGAAATTCTTCTTGTCCCAGACCATCTACAAGAAAGGCTGCTGATGACAAAGAACGACTCCTTCGAAGGCCCAGCTGGCTGTTACTAAAGCTAGGGCTGTCGGGTATTTGCTTTCCAGATTTTCCAAAGAAACGTTTAGGACTGAGAAAACTGTATTCAGCCTTATCACCAAGTTGATCATTGAACCCACTTTCCAATGTGTTTTCCCAGAAAACTTGCTTGTCTGCTGGTGGTGAAGGAACAACGGCGTTGGCATTACCACTGCTAGAGGAAGATTTGAAGAAAAACAGCTTCTTCATCTCTATATATCATCAACAAGAACAAGTTTTATCTCACAAAAAAATCTGGTACGAAATCCAAGTCCTTTTATAACAACCTTTGAAAGAATGGAGTCTCAAACAACCTGGAGACATAATACAAAAACCATAAAAGTTATTAAAAAAAGGAAAAAGGGCATCAAAATCACTAGAGAATTTTTGGACAATCTATAAAGAAAATACCAGAGAAATAAATCTTGGTTTAAGAAAACAAGTGCCCACAATAATGAAGTTCAGAATTGGAATTTATACATCAGATAGAAAGAAAAGAAAGCATATGCAACATTGAGATACCAATCATGAAATAAAAAGGTATCTGATACAGATAAATATGCACTGGTTTGTGATTCATTTTGTTGGAAAAGCAAAGGAAGACAGCAATATAAATAGATAAAATGCTGAAACAAGGATTATGTTATCCGAACTCATTTCGGACATGAGAATAAAGTATCATACTCAAAATATATGGAAAAAAAATAAGCATATATGTATGCAATATTAAAAGAACCAAGACAGAAATTACAAAGCAAAAGTCAGTAATTAAGATTCACAGACAACAGAAAAAGAAAGGAAGAAGAACCTGCAAACAGTTACAATAACTTTAGAAAAGAGCTAGAATTTTAGAAATCAAACAGTTACATATATGTATGCATATATACTGATATGTACAGATTAACTATTATATAACTTTTTTATATATTTTCTGCAACTTTCACTTTGCTAAAAGTTTTCTCCCCCTTTTTTAACATTAAACAAACAAACAATATTTTTATAAAACAGATATGTCAGAGCTGAGCTTGAGATTCAATCTAAAATTATCTAATTCACCACACCACCGACCCCATCAAGGTAAAGTTACCAAAAGGACCAAATTACCCGACTCACCATTTCCAAGTCCTTAAAAAACCTCCCCAAAACCCCTTTAAAAGGGACAACGAAATGAAAATAGCTTCATAAATTCTGATCAGAATAGAAGAATATTGAGACAGATCACCAAATCAATTTTATATTCAATTATGGATGAAGTGAAAAATAAAGAGAGTAAATACCAAGTATAAAAGAATAAAATTGAAAGCAATCTGTTGGGAATTGACTTACAAGAGAATCAGAAGAAAAAGATTTGAACTTAAGAAACGGAACATGAGAAAAACAATAAGTTACTTTGCTTTAACTTTCTCAACAACCAAACATTACCCATGTGAAGAAAAAAATCCCCAACTCAGCTTCCTCTTCAAACGGTCAAATCCCAAAGCATAAAAAATATAAAGTAGAAGAAATACAATAAATTCACAAATTCAACGCCAAAAATTAACCTTAAAACATCCAAAAAGAAGAAAAGATTAAATCTTTGCATTTAATTACTTGCCATTAAATGAACGATACGGTATTTGTTCTTCTCTATTAAAGATTCAAAATTCGAAAATTGAAAAAAGAAGAACAAAATCCCCCGGAAATTAAGGGTTTTAAACAGAATGACCAAAAGACAGTGAAAGTAAAGTGCAAAAGCAAGAGAATGACAGAAGGCGCAGAGTCAACGGCGTTAACGATCGGCGTTAAAGAACGGACGGAATTCAGTACTTACCGGTGACGGAAGACGTCGGCCGTTCAGATTTTTAGAGAGAAAATTATTGAGAAGGAAATTAAGAGAAGCAGCCAATAGCAGAGAACAAAGAGAACGTTTCTTTTTCTCGTAGGGTGGGAAATACGGGAAAAGATTGAGGGTCTTTTTGTCATTGTATGGACCTTTTTGAATTCTCGGGGCGAGGTTTTCATTGAGTGGAGCCGGGTGTAGGGAAAATTTGCGATTGGGTCCCACGGTGGACGCTGAGGCTGGAGCGTTGATTAGCAACTTTTGACCGTTATTGCTAAATCTAAAGCTCCACTAATTAAATAAAAAGGTTTATAAAAAAAATATAAAAAATTTTAATGCACATGATATGTAAACTTTAGTTTATAAGTGCCTTTTAGTTTTAGAGGTTGGGGTTTTAGTTTAGGGTTTAAGGTTTAGGGGTTTAGCTTGTAGGGTTTAGAATTTAAGGTTAGTGTTTATAATTTAGTGTGTAGAGTTTAAGGTTTAGGGTTTAGTTTTTTAGGATTAGGGTTAGAAATTTAGAATTTGGGTTTTTATAGTGTAAATACACTGGCTTGTGTAAAATTAATTTTACACGGCTTTAATTTTACACAGCTTGTGTATCAAAGTTTTACGCAATAAAAAATAAGTGCTTAAAGTATGTATTTTTTAAATTTTAGGTGTTTAAAATATCAAAAGTTATGATTTTAGGTGCCCAACTGTTAAAAAAATTAAAAAAATCGTTGACAATACAAAATTGGCACGTGTCATTTTTAATTTCTTTAAACTATTTTTTAATAATTTAAAATTTTACAAAAAATCTTGAAATTCTAAAACTTTCTAAAATAGCCCTCAAATCCCTAAATCCCCAAATCATCACTACTACCACCGTCGGTCGCCGTCATCGGCCCCACCTTTTCGGTCGCCGAACCCAGCCGACCATTTTCTCCCACTCATCGTCGCTGAAAATCGGCGAACGGTGTGCTAACCGAACATTGAACGTCGAACGTGAAATAACCGTTCGATTGGCATACTGTTCGTCGGTTTTCGGCGACGGCGAGTTGAGGGAAATAGCCGGCTAGATCCGACGACTGAATGGGTGTGGTCGGCAACGATGTTTGGCGGCGGCAACGGTGAGGATTTAGGATTTAGGGACTGATTTGAACATTTTTGTAAATTTCAGGATTTTTTAAAAAAATAAGTTTTTTCAAAAATAATTTAAAAAATCAATATTCATGTCATGTGTCGCGTTTTAAATGGATAACGGTTTTTTTAACAGTCGAGCACCTAAAATTATAACTTTTGAAACTTTAGTTGCTTATTTTTACAAAAAAATACTTTATGCACCTAAAATTTAAAAATAATATACTTTGGCACTTATTTTTTATTTAAGCAAAATAAAATATGGGTAAAGTACACAAATATAATCATTAAACTAAGTAAACATATTTTTTGGCCATTGAAGTTTTGGTAATTAGAAAAATGTCATTAAACTTATCAGATTACTACAAAATGGCCACTATATGTTATAAAATAGTGATAAATTTTAATAATTTTAATAAGTTTTAAAATATCACATTATAAACACATAAAATTTAAAAGTTCACAATACATAATTCAAATACAAAAATTAGTGATTTAAAGTTAATTTTAAGATGAAATATTCTCTATTTCATCAAATATATACATATTTGAAAATTTAAAACTTAAAAGTACATAATACAAACATAGAAATAATTTAGAGATTTAGATTTAGTTTTAGGTAAAAATATTAAGGAACCTAAAATAAAAATATAATTTAAAACTAAAAAATAAATATATTAAAATTATCGGGTCGGGTACCCGTTACCAAAAAATTTTGGCCAGACCCGGCCCAACTACCCCGGAAAAATCTCGCGTCGGGTACCCGGCCCGGTCGGGTAATTTTTTTAAAGAATTACCTGGCTTTTTAAGTTCGGGTCGTCGGGTAGGGTCAATCGAGTTAAGTATTTTTAAACACCCCTCGCAGTTTGATAAGTTTAATGATATTTTGTAATTTTTAAAATTTTAATAACTAAATTTTTTTATTTAATGTTAATAACCATTTGTGTACTTTAACCTAGAAATTATAATTTATTTAAAACATAATGATTGGATACAAGCGGATTAAAAATACAATAAATTAACACCCACATCGCATGTAAAAGAAAGTATTTTATTAAGGCTTAATATCAAAATAAGTGTCTAAATTTCTATTTTTTCTTTTTAGGTGTTTAATCTTTTTTTAATCATTTTAAGTGTTTAAACTATTATTTTTTTGTCAAAGTATGTGTCATCAGTTAACTTAAAAAAAACAAAAATATATTTTAGGCATCTAAAATGGGCAAAAAAAGTTTAAGCACCTAAAATAAAAAATGGATAGTTTTGGCACTTATTTTGATATTAAGCCTTTTATTAAATATATATTTAAGCAAGATTAAGGATTCAAATCTTGATATTATGAAAAGAATAAACTGAAAAGGGATAGTCGACCCCAATATACTTATATAATAGTCGATTAATAGATCAAATACCGATAATTATATTAAAAAACATAACAATTGGATCAAAATCTATGTAATTTGTCCTTCATATATAAAGAAAAATTCCGAAACTTACAACGGAATACTTCCAAAGAACAATTCTTGCAAGCTAATAAAAAAAAAGGCAAATCAATGCATTAAAAAGGGATTAAATATATAATCTCCATTATAAAAGATTAAATATATAATCTCTAAATTTTGTGTCCCTTTCGCCATACATAATTATTTTATTATTTTCCCCATATGTGCAACAAAAACAGGACAGATGATTTTAGTTGGGTAGTGACTCATTTGAAGGGTAAATCTTTTATTGTTTTTATTTTTAGGCTTGCTCGAAGCTCTTATATTGGTGATGTTGATTTGTAGTAGGTTTTTTTCCCTGCTGCCTTAGATAATAATACAAGGGAAAAATTTATGTGTAAACTTTAGTTTATACAGACCTTTTAGTTTTAGGAGTTAGGGTTTAGTTTAGAGTTTAGGGATTTGAGTTATATGGTTTAAAATTTAATGTTAGTGATTAGAGTTTAGAGTTTAGAGTTTAGGGATTTGAGTTGTATGGTTTAAAATTTAATGTTAGTGTTTAAAATTTAGAGTTTAGGGATTTATAGTGTAAATACACAAGCTTTTGTAAAATTAATTTTACACAACCTGTAAATCAAAGTTTTACTCATAATACAAAGAGGTTATTTAAAAATATATTTTATTTTTTTAATAGTTATTTTTTAATAAAATAATAGTTATTTTCTGATACACGTGTAAATTTATTTTACTTTGATTATTCTAAACTTAAATTATAAATTCTAAAATCTAAAACTCTCATTTCAAACTATAAACTCTTAGTTCATTACCTAAACTCTAAACTCTAAATAGAACTCCTACACCTTAAAATTAATAAATATATATAAATTTTAGTTATTTTTTACATAATTTATGTATTAAAATATTTTTTAATACTGTAATGCTAAGATATATAAAAGGTTGGGAGAATGATTCTTGACAGCCACTTTCTCCTTACCTCTGAAGTGCAATATATAAAAGGCAATTTTACAATGCAAGATATATGGCATAGACTTGCTTTTAAGTTTCTACATTGTTTAACATACAAATTGGTCCTTGAACTTTACAACTTCTACCATAATAGTTTTTGAACATTTTAATTAAATATTTATTTAAATCAGAAGTTCATGAGAATAATCATTTGATTCTTTCATGTCAGATTTCAGGATGCAGATCAGTTACCTGGAAATGAAAGCATCACACAGATATAAATATACATAGAAATGCATATAGCTGGTGATTGTGTACCACTTGGTAGAGGGTAGATTCTACATTCTTTCATGATTTTGAGTATACAGCTTGTATTGCATGTAGAAATATTTTTAAGAAATATGAAATTGGCCAAAGGCCTTCTCAAAGAATTTTGTTTTGAATTAAATTATCAGTTGGAGAGATAGACGTCGTGTCTCTTAAATAAAGTCAAAAGTTCAATAATTGGCGCTTAATTTTGTATTTGGGCCTGGGCATGAGGGGAACCACTCAGGGCCCAAAATTTTTATAATCAATTATACTTATAAAAAATATTTTTATAATATAGGGTATAATTTTTTTAGTACTTGTTACTATTGAGCCTAATTTTTTCTCAATATTTATTATTATAGGGCAAATTTTGTCCTAATATTTATTATTAATTGGCCAATTTTTTTCTAATATTTATTATTAGGGGTTTACTCTTAAAATTTATTTTTTTTCTAATATTTGTTATCAAGGGTCCGGTTTTTTTTCCTCAATATTTGTTATTATGTGCATATTCTTAAAATTCATTTTTTTTTCTAATACTTGTTAGTAATTGCTCAATTTTTTCAATACTTGTTATTAGAGGTCCAATTTTTTTCAATATGGTATACTCTTAAAATTCAACTTTCTTTTCTAATACTTGTTATTAAGGGTCTAAATCCAATTTTTTAACACTTGTTATTAAGGATCCATTTTATTTTTCAATATTTGTTATCATGAACATACTCTTAAAATTTAATTTTTTTCAATACTTGTTATTATGGACTTTCTCTTAAAGTTTAATTTTTTCAATATTTGTTATTAGGAACAGAGATTTAAATAACAGTCCGCAACCGCAACATCAACCATTCTATAGCGGTAGCGACATCGTCCGAGACCATGATATTCGTAACTGTTATGTCCACAATAGAATATGTTATTAAAAAAATTTACAACCACGATACTCGTAGTGGCTGCAATAACAATCGTTATGTCCGCAATTGTAATAAACGCAATGGGCTGAAAACGTGACCACATCCGTAATTTTAAATTTCTAATTAGGGGCCCATTTTTTTCGCCCTAGAGCCACCAAAATCTCAGAAACAGACATGTTGGCGTCGTGAATATAACAAACTGGGTTGAGAGGGTTGTCTGCATAACCACAATGAGCCTCTATAGCCCCAATACAAATTAGTCAACCAATGAGTTAGATATTCAAAACTAAAAGAAAACTCATATCAATTAGATAGTTATGTTTTGATGCATAAGCTGTGTAAAAAAATTTACACAACCCTCTATATTTAAACTATAAAATCTAAAACCTAAATCATAAACTCTAAACCTTAAACTCTAAATTGAAACCATAAACCTTAAATTCTACATCCTATAACCTAAACACTTAAACCCCTAAACCCTAAAAATTAAAAGGCTTATCAAAATAAACTTGTGTATGAAAGTATTTTCTATTAGATATTAGATATTAAGAGATAGGAAAGTTCTCATTGACTTTGATTATTTTTATTGTCATCTTCATTTTTTGTATCTCGTTAGTTCTTTTTCTTGATCAACTCTTACTCTTCGTTTTGATTTTAACTCATTTGTGTAATCTAATACAATGAATTTTAATTGTAGATTCAAAAATGATTTTTTTTTTAAATATGCCTCATGCAGTTGCGATAATGATAACTAATGCCATTGCACACCTTCTCCAGCATTTTTATTGTCTTAAACTCTAAATATTTTCAACTAATAAATCACTCTCAAATCCTTTATAATTGTAACAAATGTTATTGTAGTGCATCTAATAATAATAATAGTAATAATAATAATAATTGGTATGCCTTTATCTTAATTTTCTATTAAGTTAATTTTTTTTTATTATGGAAGAGATTTATGGCAAGAATTAGGCATAATGTTAAAAATAGCCCCCAACGTTTGACCTTTTGGTCACTTTAGTCCCTGTTCTTTTTTTTTTATCCAGAGAATCTCCTAACGTTTCATTTTTGTTCAAATTTCACCCTCATTGGATGGAAACCGTTAGTCAACTAATGATCAACGCCTGAGGCTGACGTGGCATGTCTGCATAGTATGAGAAGCTGACATGGCACTTCTCTGACGTGGCATGTCTACATGGCATGAGGAGCTGACGTGGCACTTTGCTAAAGTGGCATCATGATTTTTTTAAAAAATATTTTTATATTAATTTCTAACCAATCAGACAATGCCACATGGCAGCTTGGTTCTAAGGCATAAGAAATAAGCAAAATTCAAAAGATGTGTTTGGGGGGATTTGAACCTAGGTTAATGGTTTGAAAAACTCAACACACAACCATAAGCCAACCTACTATGTTGTTATTTTTCACCACTTATTTTATTTATTCATTACTTTATTTGTTTAAAAGTGATGAAATATTCATTAAAATATTTACTAATATATCTTAAAACCTAAAACCCTAATCCCTAAAATCCTAACCTATCTAATTTTATTTTTAAATTGATGGCTTAAGTATTAACTCTGACCATCATTCTATTCTTATTTATATTTGTCCCCCTAAAGTTTCATCCCGACTCCGTCTGTGCTGCCAGTTTACCTTAATTCTAATAAAAATTATAAAAAAATAAAAATATTTATAAAAATTAAAAAATGCATAAAATATGTAAAAAAAATTAATTTTTTAAAATAACATAAACACCAACTAAACATTGACATTAACTAGCATATGTGCAAGTTTACTTTTTTTTAATTACTAAGACATTTAAGTGACAATATTGTCAAAAATTACAATAAATTTACGAAATAAATAAGGCTTAATACAAAAATAAGTGTCCAAATTATATCATTTTTCTGAGATAGATGCCTAAAGTTTTTTTTACCAAAGTAGGTGCCTAAAAAGACTTTAAAACGAGTCAAAAACAAAATATTAGGAACCTATTTCGACAAAAAAAATTAGAGAAAAAATATAATTTAAACATTTATATCAATATTAAGCCAATAAATAATAATATAATTTATTATCAAGAGATGCAATAACTTTTGTGTTTTAACGTTTACCGAATAACTTAATACAAACAAATTGAATGTGTTGTTCAAATTCCATTGATTACAAACCAAAAGAAGTTTTTGCTTTAAACCATCTAATAAAACAACAACCCCCGTAAACAAGAATAGAAAACCATTGTTTTTTTTTTGTTTGTTTATTGTTGATTTACCTTCGCTGCCTAAACAATTCTTTCTATTCCACTCATTTCTAACTCCTAACAACCCCCATTTCAACTGATAAAAATGGTAAATATATATTTTGGTACCTGAATTTGACTGCAAGATGTAATTTGGTACTTAGATTTATGTTCAATTAGGTACCTGAACTTGACTTGTTGGTTCAAATTGATAACCGAATTTCACTTTTTGGTCCATATTGATACTTACAATAAATGACTTATTCGAACTGGTTTAAAACTTAAAGTAAAGTTTAGGTACTTATTTTGACAAAAAAAGTTTTTAAGTACAAAATTGTATATTAGAGTCAAGTTTAGGTACCAAAAATAAAACCTTATATATATATTGTTTTTTACCATTGTTTCAAAGAAATTACTCAACGCAATCATGAGTTTCTCCCTCCTCCATCTCTAATTAATTTCTCGTCCTTTTGCCTTTTCCTTCGTCACTCTCATTTTCTCTCTCACTCTCTCACATTTTCCCGTCATCCAAACAGCTTATAACCGAAACTCCTTCCCTCTCTCTTTATTTCTTTCCTCTTTTTACGTTGGCGTAAATTCTATTAACAAATAAATCTCCGAAAAATCCTCTCGTACCTTCAGCGACATCCCTCCTAAATTTAACGGGCCAATCAAATCGATCCACGTCAGCACTAACAAATGAGATCCGCCGCCGGCACCGCCACCATTACAACTTCCGCCAAAGGTGGAAACCCCCTTATAAGCTTCGGACACAAGAGGTTCGCTGTTCTCGCCATCTGTCCCTTCGATTTCTATCTCTCTGTGATCCATTCTGATTTGATTAGATCTTTCTTTTTGTCTTATTTTTTAGTACAGGATTTTTTAATGTTTTTGAATCTTATCCGTAATTCTCGATTTGGTTTTGATGATCTGAAATGTGATATACTTTATTGAACAAATTAGAATGGATAAAATGTGAACATTTGCTGCATTCTTGCGTTAACTCTGCAATCTTTGGATGCGGATTCCCGTAAATTAAGCTCGGTTTTGAATATTTTGACATTTTTTGTGTTCGATGTCAAGATCTTATTGAACTGATCACAGTTTGGTTTCGTAAATGAGGAATGTGGTGGATGAAAACGTTGTTGGAATCCGTGATATTTTATGTTAAAAATGGCTTCATGGATGATAGACTTGTAGTTTGAAATTGTGTGGCAAATGAGTGATTTTGGAAATTAGAGAGGTTTACTTTTTTGACTCTACGTTGTTGTCTAGTCACTAGTGTATGTAAGCAATGGTTGGAGAAGGTTTACCGGTAATGCAAGCTGTATTTGGATCAAATTACATGCTATTTCTCTTTTAGTTATATGTTTAATTCTCAATGAGTTATCTTGATTTGAATTTGGTAAGTTTAGGCTAACATTACAGATAAGTTTAAGCTAGTTTCGTTTAAAATGTTGTGGTAGCCGGGGATTGTTGGAGCCAATTGTAAGTAATTTGAGTTTTCTGCTTAGAATGTTGTGGAATATACACTCTCTTTTGTGTGTGTGTTTTTTTTGGAAAGACTTGTTAGTGCCAACTGTGAAGGTTTTTTGTGAACATTTCGAGGGTTACCAAAACGTTTATTATTGACAGGGATGCTTATGGATTTGCGGTGAGACCTCAACATGTGCAAAGGTACCGAGAATATGCTAATATCTACAAGGTAATTTTCTTGTTTGGTCTCCTGATTTTATGCCATTTTTATTTTAAACCAACATCTTTTTTCGGCTGCTGGGGAAAAGGATGATAAAATGACAAGTCGTATCATCATGGTGGATATTGAATAATGTCTCTCTCTGAATTTAGTTAGAAATGGTTGTTAATGTGTCATAGAGATATTATCTGAAACTGAAAATAACTTAAGCAAATAAATTCTGTGAAGACTTAAAATATTTCCTGTAGTACATCCCCCCTTCCCCAACTTCTCTCTCTTCCACATTTCTTATGGGTCTTGAATGGTAACAATCTCTATAGTTCAGGTCTTTCATATAGTTTCTTTAACTAATTTCTGGGCAACTGAGTGGACATTGAAGGAAATAAGTATCAAGAGATGCAATAACTATTTCCATGACTTTAGGAAGAAGAGGAGGAAAGATCAGATAGGTGGAGTGATTTCTTGGAACGTCAAGCAGAGTCTGCTCAATTGCCAATCAATGGTATATCTTCAGAGGAAGACAAGAAGGCCTCGCATGCGGCTGAGGATGGGAACAATGTAGTAAAGATGGGCGCTGAAGGAGATGATTTATGTGAAAGGAAGTCTGGTTCTGCTAGCCTATCTGAGAATGATACAGAAAAAGAGAAGGTGCTGTCTGCACCAGAGAAAAGAGTTCATCGGATCCAAATATGGACTGAAATTCGATCAACGCTACAGACCATTGAGGATATGATGAGTATTCGTGTAAAGAAGAAAGGCATTCTATCAAAAGATGAGCAAAAAATCAGTCTAGGAAAGCCATTAACTCCTACTGATGATGCTAGATCCCCAAAGGGAGCATCAGAGGAGGATTCTGATGATGAATTTTATGATGCAGAGAGATCTGACACAGGTCAGGTTTCCCCTACAAGTGGCAGCGGAAGTACCAGAACTGGTGCTGCTGATGCTGATGCTGATGCAGCTCCTACAGAATCTTTATTTCCCTGGAAGGAAGAGTTGGAAGTTCTTGTTCGTGGTGGAGTGCCAATGGCTCTTAGGGGAGAGGTATTTTATTTGATCTTCTGTTATTCTCTCATAATTTCCCGCACACTCTTTTCCTTTCTTTCTCATGATCTTGGACATTTCAGCTTTGGCAAGCCTTTGTTGGTGTGAAGGCACGCAGAGTGGAGAACTATTACCAGGATCTACTAGCTAATGAAACTTACTGTGGCAACAACACTGAAAAACAGAGCTTGCAATTAGACAGTAAGGATTCAACAACAGAGACCGTATGTGGTCCTGAGAAGTGGAAGGGACAGATTGAGAAGGTTGTTCCATGGGAAGCATTTTGAATTCTATATTTAGTTTCTTCAGCAGCTGGTGCTACCTTTTGTTTTGTGTTATTAATTTGAGTTTCCTAATCAATTAGTGGTTCTAAAAACAGGATTTGCCCCGAACATTCCCAGGTCACCCTGCTCTGGATGATGATGGTAGAAATGCTTTGAGACGATTGCTTACAGCTTATGCTCGACATAACCCCGCTGTTGGTTACTGTCAGGTATGAGGTTATGAAATATGTTAGCTACGATCATGCTTCATGTGTTTTGGTTTCATTGGGATAAGTGTTTTTCTCATGCAGGCCATGAATTTCTTTGCTGCCTTGTTACTCCTCTTGATGCCTGAAGAAAATGCTTTCTGGTAGGTTTGGAGACAATTGAGAAATTCCTTCCAGATCCATTGTTCTTTCTATCTGTTGATATTTTTTAGGTTATTCATCTGAGCATATTTTTCTGCAGACACATGATTTCATTCCATTTTACATGATTTACATGCTTTCTTATGTCTATTTGGTGGGATCCTTTAAGTTTTGGGGGCAAGCATGGCATTTATAGTAATATCACTATTGGCTTTGTATTATTCTGAGTTGTGTATATATTTCAGGACTTTGGTGGGCATTATTGATGACTATTTTGATGGCTATTACTCAGAGGAAATGATTGAGTCTCAGGTAATACTTTTCCCAACTCTTTTCCTCCTTGTTAGTTGATTTATGCTAATCTGCTTTCTCATCAATGTTAAAGTGGTTGGTGGAATATTTACACTTTAGATAACTGTCCTGGTAATTCATGGCCTTTTGTTAGGTTGACCAACTTGTTTTTGAGGAGTTGGTGCGCGAGAGATTTCCTAAACTGGGTCCGTATTTTTTCGTATTTGTTCTTTTTGTGTTTGAAAATTCATATTTGTTATCTTTCCATTGCTTTTTTGGGCAGTTTATGATTGGCATTTTTCTTTGTTTTTGCAGTCAATCATCTAGATTATCTGGGAGTGCAGGTGGCATGGGTTACTGGACCATGGTTCCTTTCGATTTTCATGAATATGCTTCCATGGGAAAGTGGTTAGGTTTCATGCTGTTTCTAGCACTGCTTAATTAGTTAATCAATAAATCACACTATTTGAGATCTTCTGTCATAATTGGTGCCTTTGTTGCTAATTTACTGATTCTGCACTATCATTTAATAATTGGAATCACCGGTGCTTAATTACTGCTTCCTGATGGACTTCTCATTACAGTGCTTCGAGTCTGGGATGTGCTCCTTTATGAAGGAAATCGTGTCATGCTTTTTAGGACAGCACTTGCTATAATGGAGTTATATGGTATGGGATAAGACATACGAGCAATGACTTTAATGATATTTTTATGGTACTTGAAGCTTGAAAAAAGTGATAATGAGCTGTAATGTACACAATGCAACTTAATTTTCTTACAGGCCCTGCACTAGTTACAACTAAGGATGCAGGAGATGCTGTTACTTTGCTACAGTCATTGGCTGGGTCAACGTTTGACAGCAGTCAACTTGTATTGACAGCTTGTATGGGTTACCAAAATGTAAATGAGAAAAGATTACATGAATTAAGAGAGAAGCACCGGTCAGCTGTAATAGCTGCAGTTGAGGAAAGATCAAAGGGGCTTCAAGCTTGGAGGGATTCTCGGGGCCTAGCATCTAAGCTTTATAATTTTAAGCAGGATCCCAAGTCAATGCTTGTGGAAACAAATAAGACAGGACGACTGGTTGATTCACAAATAAATGGGGATCTCTCTCGTTCTGATTCTGGATCCACGAATGCTGATGTTCTTATTAGTTTGACAGGAGATGCTGACACGGATGCTGTTCCTGATCTTCAAGAGCAGGTAGCATATACAATTACCCTTTTTGTTAATGCAATTTTTGGTTGTTTGATGTTGCACTTCGGCTGAGTTGATGATCTTTGTTCCTTGCGTGTGGACTAAACTTACTTGATCACTTGCATGTTCTGTTTGCCCTGTAAAGTAAAAATACATAGATAATTCGAATATGCAAGGTATTCTTATATTATATCCAATGTTTTTTTTTTGTTCTCCCCCCCCCCCCCCTAGTTTAATGCAATGGATATAGTAACCCTACATTTAATTGACCATACTGCATTCATATGTGAGATTGTGACATGAATCAAATTCTTGGAGTATTTTAGATACCATTTTCAAACCACCAAGGGAATATAAAATTGATATCAGAGTTCATATAGGGGATATTATTGTGATTTGTTTTAAAGCTTCCAATGATTAGATACATTTATCTGCCTGAGTGAATTTGTTGCACTGCTTCAATATACATTGAAACTTCAACCTTGTTAACACAAGAGACTATATATGGATGTGCCTTGTCTGATTTTTATTGGAGTTCCTAAAGACATGGGAGGCTAAGCAGTACTTCATAATCCTAATTCCTAAACTATAAACCCTAATTTATATTACCATAAAACTTAATTCATAAAACCCTAACCCTAAAGCTAATTCCAAAACCTTAATTCATAAACCCAAACCATGAAGCCTAATTCTTTTTTTATCATATACCCTAATTCGTAGACCCTAATTATAAGTCCTAAACCATAAAACCCAATACCTAAATCCTTGTTTTGGTGATATATTATTGGCCTGCTTTACGAATAGATCATACCCGAATCCATTCTTCCCTTTTATTGTGAGATTTATTGGTCTGTTTTATGATGTTCTGATTTCTTAATTTGTTATAAACAATCATGTGCAGGTTGTGTGGTTAAAAGTTGAGTTGTGCAGGTTGCTGGAAGAGAAAAGATCAGCTGTCCTCAGGTTAGATTTATATCATCTCTATGGTTTGCTGTCCTGGGTTTGCTATAGACTGTAATAGAGGCCGTGAATTTGTGTTTTTAGTTTCAGATCTACTACTAGTTTGCCTCCTTACCTCTCTTATACACAGACATAAGTTAACTAAAGTACTAAACTACATTACAATGGCTTATAAATTGGAATACCTGCCTGCTTAATCTTTGCATTTTATGCTGGAATTCAAAATAATATTTTTTTTCCATCGAAGCTTGATGAATATTACTCTGACAATCTTGCTTCTTGTAATTTGTATGATTGTATCAGATCGGAGGAGCTGGAGACAGCCTTGATGGAGATGGTACAGCAGGATAATCGGCGCCAATTAAGTGCTAGGGTAAAATGGAATATCTTAATTAGTGTCATTTTAACATGAATAGAAATATATGATTGCTGGTCTTGCATTTTCCCCCCATCTTTCCTTGCCAGTATTCACTGTTGCATTATTAAACTACAAATCATTCCAATTCCCACGGCTAGTTTGCTTGGTTTTCCTGGCACCTTGGGCTTCTTAGTGGACAGCTGTATGTTGGAATCTCTATGTGCATTCCATCACTTTTTACCACAGAGTAGACAATTTGATTAAACTACAACTTGCAAGAAATCTGTGTTAAAATGTTGTCATGACCCATGCCTGAATCAGTGATAGACATTTAGACAGTTGCTTGCTGCAACCTTATATGCTTTGAATGTTTCGTGTTTCGTTGACTTTAATGTTTCTGGATGTTTTCTTAAGACAAACATCTTGCATACACTAAATCTGCTTATGATCTTTAGGTGGAGCAATTAGAGCAAGAGGTTTCTGAGCTTCTTACAGCACTTTCTGAGAAGCAGGAACAAGAAAATGCAATGCTTCAGGTTTGAGTTGTTTCCTCGTGTTCAATTAGTGGAAGATTATCTTCTCTTGTTATTCATGTCGTGATGATTATAAGATTTGTCACACATTTCATAGGTGCTAATGCGGGTAGAGCAAGATCAAAGGGTGACGGAAGATGCTCGCAGATTTGCTGAGCAAGATGCTGCCGCACAAAGTTATGCTGCTCAAGTGCTTCAGGTACTCAATTGTGATCAAACCTCTTGTTTGCCATGGTAATGGTTTGAAAATGATAGGTCCTCTTTAGTGTATGTCTTAATTTTGCGGAAAAATCTCTGCAAACAAGAAAATATTTTGGAACCTGCAAGATGATAAACAATATTACTCGATATATTCTAGTGTAGAAAATTCGCAATATGCTCTTTTCCTTTTCCCCGTGAAAGATTTACCCTCAAACAGACCCTTACGGAGATAACTGCCATTGTTTTGAGTTCTTATATTTTCTTTTACGGGGGAGCAATTATGCAATTATTGTACATATTTTTATATGGTTTCTTCTCTGTTATAACTTTTATATTAATGCAGGAAAAGTATGAAGATGCCGTTGCTTCGCTTTCTGAAATGGAGAAAAGAGTCGTAATGGCAGAATCAGTGTTGGAAGCTACCTTACAGTACCAGTCTGGACAAAGTAAAGTACAACCTTCTCCACGGTGTGTTGTGAACCTTTCGCCAATTCGAAATCCTTTCTATTTGGTGAAATATTTTTAGTTGGTCTATTGGGCCGTTATAATAAATATAAAACTTGCAGATCACTGAATCCCGATTCTCCTGCACGCACCAATCAAGAGCCCCAACAAGAAATTCCTGCGCGAAGGATTAGTTTACTTTCTCGACCATTTGGACTTGGCTGGCGTGACCGAAACAAGGTTAGTTTTCATGAATTTACTTGTAAGATATCTTTTTTGGGTAATTGCAAGTTTTTGGATAATCGGATGATTGCTCTTCCGGGATAAACCAACAACCAAGAAAAATGCGGATCACTAGAGATTTATTTTTGTCTTGTTACTATAACAATATTTCATTTAGTGTACTGATATTAAGATTGATTGAACAAAACAGGGAAAGTCCGGTAATGACGATAACCCAAACGATGGGAAGCCATCTAGCGAGGGTCAGAATACCGAAATCCATCCGAAAGACACGAACGGCAAGGACACAAATGACAAGGAAACAAACGGAACCGAAGGTTACGTTAAGGAGTAAGAGAATTGCCGATTTTGTCGTGTTAATACCCGCATACATATCTGTAATTCTTCCTCTCACCGGTGACCGGCAGTTTGCTTCTTTATAATATTTTTTTTACTAGAAGACCAACATAATACACCCATAATCATTAATTGTCAGTTCAATTATCAGATGGTAATGACTAATAATTACTTGTAGAAGTAAAAAAGAGAATGCAAGAACTAGTGTGTAATCATCCTTAAGAAGTTGCTTTCACCAAATCTGGTTCTTGAAAAAAAGAAGAGAAAAAGAGAGAGAATCAACTATAAAGTATATGGTGGGGTTTTGTAATTTATGCTTCTGTGATAGATTTTTCAAATCTTAGTTCATATTATCATTTGCATATTTTTGTGCACTCGAATATAAATCATGTAACAGATATGAAATATATATAAAAAATTAACCAGGGATTGAAAGCTCGAAAAATCCCTCACCGATCGGTAGTTTTTACTATTGTGCTTTTTAAGTTTTTTTTTTTTTGATAATTTAAACCATAACATTTTATTTTTATCAAACAAATTAATTTTTGGAGGGCTAATTGTTGATCAATAATTTTACTGATATGATGTAACAATTTTAAGGGTTTAATCAATTAAAAGTTTAATAATATACAGTGATATTTAAAATAAAAACTTTTATTATCAAAATAAATAAAATTGAACCTATTCCATTGCCTCAATGATTGTGTCAATACAGCTTATTCCTCTCCTAAATTATAAAATAATAAACTATAGGAAAATATTTTATGCACCGACGGTGAATAACTTATTTTATACAAATATTTAGTTTTAAAAATTTAAAAGTTAGGGTTTAGTGTTATGATTTTAGTGATTTTGGTTAGGTCTTAAGGTTTGAGTCCGTTTGTGAAAAAAAACTTTTCACTAGCGTTGCATCAAATAATTAATCATAAATAAAACTAAAAGAAGAGAAAATATTTCATTACCGACAGTGAAAAACTTATTTTTCATAAAAGGGTATAATTTAAGGTTTAGATGTTTAGTTATGGTTTAAGATTTATGAATTTATGTTTTGGGGTTTATAGGTTAAAATTTAATATATAGGGAAGTACAGAAAACCCCTCAACTTTATTTTTTAATTGCGCCCCTGAAGTTGATTGTTAGTTAACGGTCAGTTGATCATTCGAAACTTTATTTTTTTTATAAAAGTTGAAACTTCAAAGTTTAATTTATCCAAAAATAACTTTAAGGAGTTAATTGAAAATTTTGATAAATATTAAAGGACTTTTTTATCATTATAGCTTCTAAAAGTTAGAAAGTTCGATGAAGGATGCAAGTTCTTTAAGCTTAGTTTTATATTGTTTGAATTTTTTTTACAGTCAGTTTCAACTTATTTTTTTTTATTCAAGTAGTTTGACACATAAATATAACATATTGATTTTCAATTTATCTAAATTTAATACATAAAAAAAGGCAATTTAGAATTCATAGAGCACTTACTATCTCTAAGAACCAAAAATTGCCGCAAATTCAGTATTCAATATTTACATTTTTTTATTAAATTGGCCCTTGTTTTTAATTAAACTAAATTAATTTTTTTAAAAAGTCAAACTATTTTTTAATAAAAATGTTAATAACTATCAATTGATCTAGCGGGTTGAAACATTATGTTTTGTTCTAAAAAACATTTTCTATTTTTGTTTTCTATTTTTTATTTTCATAAAATAATTTTCATTTTCAATTTTCCAAAAATTAGAAAACACATTTGGTTAATAAAAATAAAAACTTTTATTAAAAAATTAAAATAATAAAAAAGTGTTTAGTATCTAGTTTTTCAAAATAAAAAATAATCAAATAGTTACTCATTAAATAATTAAATTAAAATATAATTATTAAAAATATTATTATAATAAAAATGAGATATGATTAAATAAATCAAAATTCTAAAATTGACATTAGAAGGATTCGAACTCGGGTTAAATAGAGTTAAATTTAAAACTATTATTTTTATCTTTTTCATTATTCTAAAAAAAATTCAATGAAAATAATGAAAATATGTTTTTATATTTTTAAAATTTCACTTATTTTTGTTTTCATTTTCTAAAAGTTATTTTTAAATTTTGCAACCAAACATATTTTCTTCAACATTTTCTATTTTTTAAGAAAGTGAAAGGCTTAAATGAAAAATAGATGCCCAAAGTATGCATTTTTTTAACTTTAGGTGCCTAAAGTATTTTTTTTTTTGTAAAAATAGGTGCTCAAAGTTTCAAAAGTTATAATTTTATGTGTCCAAAGTATTTTTTTTGTAAAAATAGGTGCCCAAAGTTTTAGAACTGTGTGCTACATGTCAAGCATTGATTGGTTAAAAAACTTTTTAACACCCATTAACGGTCAGACGCCTAAAATTATAACTTTTGAAACTTTGGGCACCTATTTTTACAAAAAAATACTTTAGGCACCTAAAGTTCAAAAAATACATACTTTGAGCACCCATTTTTCATTTAAGCCAAAATGAAAATGACATGTATTCTCTATAACCGAACACACTCTTAGACAATGTTAGTAGTTTGAATCCTGGCATTATGAATAAAGAAACTAGATTAGGAGGGATTGCTCTTATAATGAGCTTTTGTAATATTTGATTCAAATTAATCATCTAAATTTGGGGATTTTGGATTTTGAGTTAGGGATTTTAGACTATTTTGTAAAAAAATTTAAACTATTAATTTTTTTAAAAAAATAAAGAAACTAACAAAAAAATATGTCATGTTTTGATTAGATAACGGATTTTTTTAACTGTCGTTAATGACCAGACACCTAAAATTATCGAAATAAAACGTTAGACACATGTTTTGAACAAAAAATAGTTTAGGCACAAAAAATGAACAACACTTATTTTACTATTAAACCTAAAATCTAAACCATAAATCAAGCATTTTTAGTACAATAAAATTTGTTTTTATTGCATCTCTCCTTTGGTTGAAACAAAAGATAAGGGAAATGGATGAGTGATAGTCATATTTTTTGTTGTCATATCATGTTTGAGTGGATGCTTGTGGTTCAATTTGTAAGTATCGGATCAATGGTTAAATTATCGATTCGATTGGTTAAATCGACGGTTTAAATTAACTAATTTTTTATCTTGTTTTTCTATTTTTGACGGTTCATTTTATATATGTTTTAATGTCAGTGATTGAATCGGTCGAACTATCGATTTTTAACACAATCGGTCGATTTAATTTGATTACGATAACATTAGTTCAACGGTACCCTCAGTAGGATTGAACTCAAAGAGAAAATGGGATCTAGAAAAAGAAATGGATAGATTTTTAACAAGAAGTTAGAGAAATATGGTTAGTTTTGGAAGAGAAGTGAATGACTGTTTTAAAAATAAATACAATTTTTCATAAAAATAATATACAAAAATTAATAAAAAAACATAATGTTTTCCTAAAAAAATGAATAAAGTCCATCGATGATTTTATAATCAGAAAATGTCTTAAAAATTCAAACAGGGATGATGGAAGTATTAGCTACAAGGAAAGGGTTCTTGAATTTTCGTCATAGTTTTTTGAGTCAAAATTAGAGAATTAAATTCGTTAATTTAAATATTTTAATAATTATTAAAATTATATTAAAAAAATAATTTCATAAATAAGAAATTAATATATACATCTTCTTATATGTTTATTAATGATATTTAAAAAATTAATTTTCATAATCTAATTAATATTAATAGATACAAAATATTAATAACTAATATATTATTCAAACAAGTATTAAATATAATCATGTTCTTATATGCATTTTGTTTGTTCTAATAATCAAACGGGTATCGACTATCAGTTCATTTTATCAAATAATTTTATACAATCAGCTAAGTTAATCTGCTAGTCAAATCAACTAATGATATCAACTAATACAATATGCTACAACTATCCGCTAATTGTCAAACAAGACCAAAGTATAAATTAAATTATATTAATTTTTTCATATAATTAATTTCCTATGTCTTAGAAATTATGATTTTTAACCCATAATAACAGTTAATTGTATTAGCAAGTCCTTTCACTTAAAATCATTAAAATGCACAAATTTTATCCACATTTCAACCACGATTCTTTCTTGTAATTGTGAGTACCTAGTAGTATAAGAGAATCAACTCGAAAATTCAAATTAAAGATAAATCAATAAGACAACTATATAAACGTTAACTGAAAAAAAAGTAACATCAAATTTAATTTGAAATAAAAGAGAAAAATATGTTACAAAAATAAGAAAAATGTACTACAAAAATTTCATTAGAAAAGAGATACCCATTGGCCAAAATAACACAAAAATCAAACATACATAAACAAAGAATTAAAGAGATAAAAATGAGAGAAAAAAAAAGTCGATGATCTCGTATAATTAGGTTATTTTGTAGTAGTTTGTCGATGTTTTCATAACAATTAGCAGAGTAGTCTGCATGATAATTTTGTTGATCTTGTATCACTACTTAAAATTGTTAGGTGGAGAAAAATATATTTGTTTGTTGGATTTCTATAAATAATGAAAGATAGAATTTAAGAGGTGATTTTTTTTTTGCTTTTTATATTTTTTTAAATTTTATTTTTTTCTTTTATATATACCAGATTTTCTATAACAAAAATCATTTGTCTTTTTTACTCAATTTTTATGTTTCAACCCTAAAAATCGGATTCTAAACCCCAACCTTAAATTTTAAACCCTAAAAATACATCCTAGATTCAATACTTTAAACTCTAATGTTAAATCATAATCTCAAACCCTAATCTTAAATCCTAAACTTAACTTTCAAATGTAAAGCATAAATAAAAATACCCAAAAAAACAGACGGTTTCTACTCGATTTTCTAGTGAATTTGGTCGTCAAATTTCTTCCATGTTCTATGGATTGTCATCTTTATGCACAATACAACACTAATGATATTGATAGGATTTGAGAGGGGGAGCTGGAAAACAACAAATCCCCTTCAGGCCTGCACCGCAGAACCATGAGTGAGGTAGTGACTGTTCCTTTCGACAAAGAAAGGAAAGCCACTCAGCTTCACATAAAATTTGTGATCTTTCACCTTGACAACCATGCTCTTTTTTTCATTTCCAAAGCTAACTCATCTTATCGGCATGATTAGTCCAAACGATAAGCAATTTAGTATTGTTTAAATAGGTCTTGAATCGAAATCTTATATATACAGAAAATTTTCGTTCAGAGACTCACCTATTAAAAATAAGTGTAAAAATACGAGTCGATCTGAATTAGTTAAAACAAAATACTGAAAAATCAAAATGAAATAAAAAAAAAGTTAACTCATCTAGGGATGGGCAAAATGCTAGACACGGTTGAATTCCGACCCGTGCACATCCCTAATTACTCTTCTTTGTTTTTCTCTCGCAAATTCTCAGGCCAATCCAATTTCCTATTGATATTATGCTGAAGTATGTGTTTGTGGTACTTAAACAACTTTGTCTCTCAACTCTTCATTTAAGGATTGAATCTCACATCATCAAATCCTGCAAATTCTGAACATAATTCAGCTGTCAACTTCAACCTGTCTACATCTTTCTTTATGCACACTGAAAAAAAAAATTATTCCATTTTTTCTGGTAGCAATTCATCTGTATTGAATTATCATTTCTGCACATAATATTTGTTGTGTCCATCAAACCTGGAAGATGGGTTCCACAAAGTTTGTTTCTTTTTTCTCGAGTTTTCTCTTATATACACCATTGGTGAGTGTTCATTGGAGAGCAAGATTGAAGAAAACCCGATCTTTTTTTTTTGTGAAGGATTTGTATTGCCATGGGTTCAGTCTCATTGAAGAACCCTCTTTTGTTGAATGAAGAAGCTGATGTCAAAACCCCATCTCTTCTGAAATGGGGTTTGAAGCTTGTAATGTGGGTGGTTTTCCTTGCATGGGTTGCTCTTATTTTTCTGTATCCTGGAGAATTTGGTACACAATTGGTTGATCAAATCATTGGTTCCACCAGAGATTCTGTTTATGGCATTTCAGGTTTGTTTCTCATTTCATTCATTTACTTTTGGCGGGTGCTTGAAGTTTTTTTTTTCACCCCATTTAAGCTTTTGAATCAATAAATTTAAGGATTTATATCCAATACACTGGCATTGAAACTTTTAGTTTCCACAAGCGCCTTAGTTTTAGGGTTTAGGGACTCTTTTTAGGGTGTAGGGTTTAGGGGTTTAGAATTTAGGGGTTAGGGTTAAGATTTAGAGTTTAGAGATTAGGGTTTAGGTTTTAAGGTAATATATTGATGATTTAGGTTTAAATATACAAACTCTAAATTCTAACCATAAACCCTAAATTCTATTCACAACCACTAAATTCTAAACTACTAAACCTAAACTCCTAAACCCTACACTCTAAACAGAATCTATAAACCCTAAAACTAAGGCACTTGTGAAAATTAAAAGTTTTTAACGCCAGTATATCAAATAATTATCCTAAATTTAATCAATTAAGTCGTTTGACGAATTTTGACTATCAAGTTTTGACAATTTTTTCTTGAGATATTACTGTCATGTGACACGCTACAGTTCTGTCATTTATAATTTTTTTTAGAATTTTAAAAGGATTTTTAAATAAAATAAAAAAAGTCTGAAAATATCAAGTGAGAACGTTATAAAAAGACACATTGCATCAGTTGGTCTAAGAAAATCTGTTAAATTTAACTATCAACGTTGGTTAAAGGAGTGAATTGATTAAATTTTAGAGCATAAGAGTTTAATTGGGTGCAAAAAAATCAAGGACTTAATTAATTATTTTTCAAAAGTTAAGGGCTTATGATACCCTTAAACATTTTGTTTTCAAACTTCATTATATGCTTTGTTTTCACTCCATGTTTTGATCTTGTATTTTTCAGGAAGTTTGTTCTTGGCATTCAGTGCTCCGATTCTTCTCGTTGCTATCCTTGCAGTAGCTCATCTCATCATCTCTGGTGAAGATGTCTATGAAAAGTACGTTCATTTCCCTCGCTTAAACTTGTTTTAAAATGATGATACAGAATACTGGTAGTCACTAAATTTTTAATATATTTTTATTTTAGTCACTTAAATCAATCAACTTTCGTTACAGTCGTTAAACTTTTATTTTACTTTTATAATAGTCACTGTCGTTAAAAATTTTAGCGTGACGCCTTGGAGTAAGAGCTTGAGGGATCAACTTAAATTCTAAAAAATTTGGAGGCTTGAACGAAAATTTTCAAAATCTTTTAATAATTTTGAGAGATTTAATCAGATTTTTAAAAAAGATGAGAGAGAATTTATTTAAAAATAATCAAAATTTTAAATTTAAATATAAATTTTAAATATCTAGGATTCCAAATTAAAATTTTTGAGGCAAAATTCGGGAGGGAGGGGGCATGGTCTCCCATAGTCCATTAAAGGTTATGCCCCTGCGTGACGCGCTAAAGTCTTCTTCCTATAAGAATCATAATATCTCAATTACAACCATTATCAAAGCCAAAATTTCATTGCGCAAAGATTGCCTTCGATCAATTCCAGCTGTGAGAGAAGGATTGTTTGGCCAAAATGGTTACTATAGTTTAGTTTCAAGTTGATCTGAAGGTTAACAATAACATATAGAAAAATTTTAATTTTTAGTTTCAATTGATATTTTTAATTCCGATTCACCACTGTTAACCATCATATTAACTTAAAGTTAAATTGCATTAAATTTCTAACAAAACGAATCTTTTCCAACATTAGAATTGATCGACGACCGTTTCATTCATTAAAATTTTGGTCTTAGTAGAAGCTGTAAATTTAAAAAGTTTAAGATTTTTTTTGGAAAAACTTTAATGTGACAAACCAAAATATCTTAACAGTTAATGGCAGAGACTATAATAAAAATAAATTAAAAGTTTAATGACTGTAGTAAAAATTTTCCGATTTCAGTGATTAAAGTAAAAGTTCTCTAAAAATTCAGTGGTTACCGGTATAGTTTACCCTTATAAGGATGATGTAATATGTATGTTGTTTTGATGAACATGAACATTTGAACATTTTGGCATTGTTTATATAGGAAAAGTTTGAAGAAACCTGGGTTTCGTTTGTGGACTTTCCCTGTTCTTGTGGATGGACCATTTGGGGTTGTTTCTGCAGCTGAGCTTATTGGGATAATCCTCTTTGTTGTTTTTGTCATTTGGGCAATGTATGCTTACACCCTGCGGAATCTTAACCTCTTGACCTTGTTCGACGTTCCTGATTCGGACAAAGGGTAAAAACTATTTCTTGTTTCTTTATGATCAACACCGGTGCTTGCACGGTGCCGTCTCCTCGACTCGATTTTTCTTGAAGTACTCATGTGCGACAGGACTTCGATTCTTTGAGGGCCTAATATCGTCTTTCATCTTCTTTTTCAGTCGAATCTTGCTGGAATTCACGGGACTTCGGCTTGGAATGTTGGGATTACTCTGCTTGATATTCTTGTTCCTACCGGTTTCGAGGGGCTCGCTTCTTCTTCGTTTGATAGACATACCTTTCGAGCACGCTACGAGGTATCATGTATGGTTGGGACATCTCACCATGGTGCTCTTTACACTCCATGGACTATTCTATGTCATTGCATGGGCAATGAATGGAACACTAGTGAAGGAAGTGAGTCTTCGTATTCGGTTTTCGTTCGTATTCTGTTTTATACATACATACATACATACATACATGTGTAAAAGCTGTTGAATGAAGGTAGTGGCTAAACTGTTTCAATGTTTAATTGCTTGATGCAGATGTTGGAATGGAAACGAGTCGGTATTGCGAATTTACCCGGAGTTATCAGCCTTTTAGCCGGCTTGTTCATGTGGGTTACATCGCTTCATCCGGTGAGGAAAGACTACTTCGAGTTGTTCTTCTATACACATCAATTGTATGTCGTCTTTGTCGTGTTCTTGGCATTGCACGTCGGTGATTTCGTTTTCAGCATCGTTGCCGGAGCGATATTTATCTTCATGCTCGATCGCTTCCTCCGGTTCTGCCAATCACGAACTACAGTTGATGTACTTTCGGCTAAGTGCCTTCCCTGTGGGACAGTTGAATTGGTCCTCTCAAAACCTCCAAGTAAGAACAAATTTATAGTTTTCTTGATATATATACACACATATGTAATTTGACATTACTGTTCTAACTCTTTTTCGGATCGAACTGTGTAGGTTTGCGGTACAATGCACTCAGTTTTATTTTCCTACAAGTTCGAGAATTGTCATGGTTGCAGTGGCATCCGTTCAGTGTTTCGTCGAGCCCTCTCGACGGAAAACATCATCTTGCTATTCTTATAAAGGTTCTAGGCAAGTGGACAGAGAGCTTGAGGGACAGTATTTTAAGCATGTCCAAGACAGAACCGTCGAAGGTTACGATAACAGCTTCGGTTGAGGGACCTTATGGACATGAATCACCGTACCATTTGATGTAAGTAGTCCCATATATTTCATCTCTTTCGGCTTTTGCACGTCAGGATTGAACTTTTTAGTCACCTTGTCCTGTTTTCACAGGTATGAGAACCTGATCTTAGTTGCAGGCGGTATCGGGATTTCGCCATTCTTGGCGATCTTAAGCGATATCCTCCATCGTGTTAACGATGGAAAGCCATGTCCACCGAGAAGGATTATGATTGTCTGGGCTGTTAAAAAGTCAGATGAGCTCCCTCTTCTTTCAACGATCAACATGGGATCGATTTGTCCGTTTTTCTCCGACAAAATAAGCCTCGAGATCAATGTTTATGTCACTCGAGAATCCGAGCCTTCATTGGTATTCTAGTTTATGCTCAGCACTTCTATTTTGCTTTCAAACATAACCATTTTCTTTAGTTTCATCTGCCAATTAATGTTGCCTGCAGGAAGAAGGTAAGGTTCATGTGGCATCGAACTCTTCCTGCCCTTTCTCCGGCCGCAGTATGTCGCCATTGGTCGGAACCGGAAACAACGTATGGTCCGGCCTATACGTTATCATATCGACAGTCGGATTTATCATTTTAATGGCTTTATTGAGGATTTTCTACATAAAGCCATACAATGTGTCCACCTGGTGGTACCTCGGCCTTCTTTTCATCCTATGCATGGTGGCGAGCGTTGTTATCTTCGGCGGTGTCGTGATTGGTTTATGGCACATTTGGGAGAGAAACGTTTCCTCAAAGGTTGAAGATCGAGATAATGGCGGCATAAAGGCCGAATCTCCTCAGAGTAATGGAACTGTTGCAGACAAAGATCCAACTCAGAACAATCTTGAAAGTTCAACCATCATTCAATATGGTTCCAGACCAGACTTCAAAGGTCAGTGCTATGATAAAATGTTACAAGGAACTCATGTCGAACACAAATATGTATCCGACATTGATGGCCGAGTACGAGTGAGTCTTTCTCGAGTTTGATTCGTTTTTTGTTTCTGTTTTGCAGACATATTTGCAAGCACAAGCAGGAAATGGGGTAATGCTGATGCAGGTGTTATTGTCTGTGGTCCTCCAACTCTTCAATCAAGTGTTGCTAAAGAAATCAGATCACACAACATAAGGAGACAACGCCATGACACAATTTTCCATTTCAACAGCCACAGCTTTGATCTATAATTATCAACACTACTTGAATAGTTATATGTATATCATGTATGTATGCATGCATGCATGCATGTATGTGTGTAATGTATGTATATGGAGTTGGAGAAGCCTAGATGTATGTAATATAGGTGAAGCAAAAGTAATCTGCAAATCTATGACTTAGATGGTTCTGTTATTCTGCTAATGAATATATTATTTTTACAACATTCAAATACACGCACTCGCGCGCGCACATGGTGAGGACGGATGCAATTGCCATCTTGACATGCGAAACTCCATTATCGATGCCGGCTTGGGCGTAAATCTAAAGAGATATGAACATTGTTGTTGATACCATGTAAATGATCTTCCAAAGATCCTATCGGCATGTATTCGTACTCTCTAAATTAATGTTACTCGATCAACAAGTTGGTTCAATTAGTAACCAGCTTGGTATACCTTAAGCATGTCTCGAGTTTGAGGCTTTGTGTATTGCAAAAATTCTCCGTTAAAAGACTCACCCACATCAAATAATCAAGTGTGCGGCACAGATCAATCTAAATGACAAAATCTTAAAGAACCGGTTGGACAACAAAAAAAAGTTAATGCCTACTGCAATATTCCGTGACTACATCAAATTCTGTTGTGATATATTGTTGCTAAAGCCCATTTTCCTTGTAATGGTTTGTTATATATATATAAAAGCATTTAAGGGCACAATTCTAACAGGGTTATTTTTTATTTATATTACAAATAAATACTTAAAGTATAACAATTTTTTTATTTATGTATTTAAAGTATTTTTTGGTAAAATAAGTATCCAAAGTATACAGTTTGGTTAAATTAAGTACCTAAATTATACTTTTTGGTCAAAATAGGTATTTGAAATATTTTTCGTCAAAGTAAGTGCCTAAAGTATATTTTTTGGTCAAAATAAGTACCTAAAGTACTTTTTTGGTCAGAATAGATACTTAGAGTATATATATAATCTAGTTTCTTAAAAGTTATTATGTGATATTGATTAAAAAATACATTAGGTACCTATTTTAACAAAAAATATATATATATATACTTTAGGTACCTACTCTGATGATAAAAATAGTTTAGGTACCTATTTTGACCAGAAAGTATACTTTAGGTATTTATTTTAACCAAGAAATACTTTAGGTACCTAAATAAAAAAGTTAGTATACTTTAGGTACTTATTTGTAGTCTAACCTTCTTTTTTAATGTTTAGGGACCAATTTGCCTATTGTTCAAGTGGGGGACTAAAATGCAATATGGGTATATTACAGGGATTCAATGATATTTTTAACTAAAAATGTTTTAAGTTGAGTTATATAATAAAAATTTATTTGATAATTAGGTTATGTAAGCTTTAGTAAAATTTACACAAAAAAACTTATTTGGAAAAAACTTCGATACACAGGCCGTGTAAACTTTAGTTTACACGTACCTTTTAGTTTTAGGGGTTAAAGTTTTAGTTTAGGGTTTAGAATTCAAGGGTAGTGTTTATAATTTAGTGTATAGAGTTTAGTTTTTTAGGGTTAAGGTTAGAAATTTAGTATTTATATTTTTATAGTGTAAATACATAAATTTATGTCAAATTAATTTTATACAGCCTGTGTATCAAAGTTTTACCCAACTTATTTATGGTACAGTTAAAGTTTAAAATTTAAGATTTTAAGATTAAATAATTGCACATTAGATTTTGTAGTTTGAAATAAATAATGTCTCAAATAATAACTTTTATATAATTTACAAAAATAATTTGAATTATTTGTAAATTGAAATAATGTTGTTGATATACGTAGAAATCGTCAAGTTGGCTCTCTCTCTCTTTTTCTCTCGCCTTTCTCTCAAAAAAGTTAAGGTTTGCTCAAATTTGAGCGGCATCGCTATTTGCCCTAAGCGGTGCCGGTCGCCACCCCAACAACTTTATTTTTGATCTTTCTTCTCTTTTTGTTCTGTCTCGTTTTTTTTTGTTTTAGAGGGTATTTCGTTTCAATCACTGGTCAGCTTGTTTGTGAAGACTCCTCTCTAACGTCGTTGGTCTTGTTCAGACCCTCTTAAGTGAGGGAGTTTTTTTTAGTTCGCGGCCAAAAAAAATTCTTTTTGAATCTCATTTTCTATTTTTAAGCGACAAATACTCAGACACTGTTCTCTCTATCGTTCTTTCATCTTTCTTGATGCTTTATATTTAACCATAATGTTTGCTGATGATTTCTCACTGTATATCCGTGAACGCCTCGATGCTGCTGCCATAACAGAAATGACCATACAAATAGAAGAGTGAATACTGGCTTCGTTTCTTTGTCGTTCCTCTTGTTAGATTTCCTTGATCTTTTCGTTGTTGGGTGACTGTTGCCTATCCTTATTTGTTGTGTGTTTCTCCTGTCATTGTTTTTTCTCTGATGTTATTTATTTGTTTCTCTTTATTCTTGTTTGTCTGGTGTTTATGGTGTTGTGTTTTGTTTTTTGTTTTGGGTGATTTTGTTTTTTTCTTCTCCTTTTCCTGTTTTCTTTTTATTTTAACTATATTTATGATGTTCTTTGTTTTAATAAAAACTGGCTTTGTTCAAAAAAAAAATCCAAGAAAATAGATTGCCTTCATGGGCGGATCATTGTGGGAGCAAGGGTAGGCCTAGCCCCCAAAAGTTTTAAAAATTTAAAATTTAACTTTTTAAAAAAAATTAAAAATTTTAATTTAGTCCCTACAAAATTTAAAAAAAATTATTATGTTCTAAAGTTTTTGAATATTTTTAATTAAGACACCTATTTTTTTAAATTTCTCTAGTTAAACACTTTTTTTTTGAAAATTTAAAATTAAACTCTTCAAAATTTTGAAAATTTTAATTTAGGCCTTTAATTTTTTTTGAAAATTTCAAGTAGGCTCATCAAACTCTATTGTCAAGATCCAGCCCTGATTGCCTTACAATTCAACAAGCTTTAATGTTAGTAAAGGAACTCCATTAATGTTATACGGCAGGTTCACTACATATGAACTGATGGAAAATCAAGAGTTCTGTTCAGTGAATGTTCATTTTGTCCTTTCAAATTCTCTCTTTCTATATAAAGCAAGCAGTAAGTTTAGATGAGCATTCACTGAAATTCCCACAGTTTCATATAGTCTAATGCCGTTCATGGCTCCCACCACCACCGGCACCACCGTAAGCTTGAAGCTTCTGATAGATACGAAAGGGCAAAGGGTTCTATAAGCCGAAGCCGGCAAAGATTTTGTTGATTTCCTCTTCATCATATTGACATTGCCGGTTGCCACTGTCATAAGGCTGCTTACAAAAGAAGGCATCAATGGATGCGTTGGGAACTTTACGAGAGCGTTGACAACTTGGGTGATGAATACATCCAGTCGACTACAACCAAGGGCGCCTTGTTGGAACCTACATATTCTTCAAACATGGTGACCGACGTTCCTCTCTTGTTGCCGAACATTCGATCATTGACACCACAAGAAATTTACCGATGCTCGTATGGTCATAGCGAATGTTCATATAGCTATAGTGGTTTTAGTGGCAAATGTTGTTTGTATTATACGAATGACCCAACAGCTACTTGCCCTTCATGCTCTAGGGTCATGAACTCACTCGCCACATTTGTAAACCCCCCAGATAAGGTTTCAGCTGCATCACCGGCTGCCGATAAAGGTGGTTATGTGAAAGGCGTCGTTACATATACGATCCTGGATGATCTGACGGTCACACCAATGTCAACTATTTCAGGCATAACCATGCTTAGCAAGTTCGACATTAAACAAGTTGATGCTTTGGAAGAGAAAGTGGTAAATGTAGGCATGAATGAGGTGAGAATTATTGTCCCATTTCTTTACAATTTGCTGTAAGAAACAAGGGATTCATGGATTTGTCTGGTTTTTATTTCAGGGTGTGGTGTTATTGAAAGCGTCGCTGCAGTCTAAGACCGTGCTTACCGATGTCTTTCTTTCCCCGAAGCCAGGAGGAAGCGTGCTAAGTGATCAAAATGTTGCTGCTGGTGATTGCGGCTGATTTGTTTACGAATTTACAAAGTGTTAGCAGTTCGCAGATCCACAGATTTTTGTAGTTTCTTTTGTTGATCAGTTTAAACAGCCTAAACAGTCTTCATAGTTGTTAAACTCTATAAACAGTTCAGGACCTTTTACGGTTCTAGTACATTGCTCCAACTCTTTATTTTCTCTAGAATGGGTATCCCGCACACTCTCGACAATTCTAATATGGCTATATCCTTGTATCTGACACATCCCTAAATCCGAATAACAAGGCTAACACCGACAGCTCTTACAAGTGTTGTTCTAAAAATCACCCCATAGATCAAGAGTCTTTAAGTGTATATTTGCATTAGAAAAAATATGGACTTCTGTTGCAGATGAATAGCTCTCTCTATACACACACTCGAGCGTATGCACATGCATGTGTGCGTGTGTGTGTTCAGATCACAGCTATATCGTCGGTGATTATGCTCGGCATAAGAAATATATACAACAAAATGACAATGGCATCGGCATTAAGCAGATATACATGTATTTTTTTGAGCCAAACCATAATAGTCGGCTTTAAGAACATAATGCCCCCCATCCCCTAACAATAACTTACGCCACTTCACACATTCTTTAGGATACAAGTACAGAACTACCTAGTTTTGTAGTTTAGGGCTTTACACCTGCCTATCTTTATTGCATATTCATTTTTCTCTTCCGTTCAGGGTTTTTTTTATGAATGAAAAGAATGACCAAATTTACCTGCAAATACTTCGAATGATACGACGATGCAAGTCGTCATGCAGCTGTAGACTGTTTGTCATCATGATCTTCAAGATTCAAAGCACGGAGCAGCTTTGACCATGACTCCGGGATTCCTCCTGGAAGATCAAATTCTAACAACTTCCCACGACTGCGGTAGAAATCCTCTACAGGTCGAGTCTGTAAAGAAGATTTGTAAATGCATCAGGCAATTTTTTCTCCAGTAATTACGACTCCCAAGATCATAGGGAGATAAGATGCCATATTTGGAGGCTAGATCACGTCTAGTAATTTCAAAACATACAGATAACACCCAAACACTCCAATTGATAGTAAACTAAATTCTCAAGAATGCAATTTAAAAAAGTACGGCAATGGAGAAATACCATCGCTTGGTATATGCGAAGACGTTGCTTAACAACTTCTTCAGTATCATCAGGTCGAGTAATAAGCTTGGATGCACATTGAGGAGGAGGAGGAAGTGTAGCCATTGTCACGGCCCAAATCTTTTGGTCCGAGACAGTTGCGCAAGGATCCGCCCAAGAGGTTCAAAGCGGATCATCGGGCTTGCCAAGACCACCAGACTTGGCCCAACACTTGGAGAATGCTAGAGAGCCCGATCACACTAGCTCTTCGGAAAAGGCAAGAGACAAGAAGTCAAACGAGGAATCTTGCCATATCGGGTGTGATCAACTATCTTAGGAAAGAAACCTACTAATTGATGTAATTAGGTAGGATTTGATATTCTTTCCTAGTTTAGAGATTCTTGTAAGGATTTGGGCTAATCCTGGCCATCCATGTAAATCGATCCGGACCATTGATTGAGTGGGAGCTCAACTATAAATAGAGAGCTTCCCACTCTCATTTGTATCATCCAGCATCCAATTCCATTCATTCTCTCATTTGAGAAGAGTAATAAGACTCTGAGGCATTTACTCTACTTTTCCTCTTGTTCCTTTTCAATTGTCTTTGTTCCCAAAGCTCTTCGAGCTAGTTGCCTCTCGAGTGGCCAAGAGTAGCCACCATAGTGCTTAAAGCGCTTCCGCATCCATCGAAGCCTGGAGGGCTTGTTCGAGCCGTTGCCGAGCAGGAGTACTCGCAAGGTTGGTTGAAGGCTTACTTAGGCGCGGGAATCGACCGATTAGCGTCAAGGGCGTCTAAGGCCGCACGGATCACTAGGGTTGAGCCCTAGCCCCGTGACACCATGTACATCCCAGGCCTCCCGTTCTCAGCCTTGATATCAATAGAAGCCAAATTATAGTTTCCTCCGCACTGACTACAAATCCTTCTTCCAAGACATTTTGCAAGCAATGCTTCTTCCCGAAGCTTCAGATTAATCACTAAGTCGATGTCTGTCACGCCCTCTAATATTTCCTAGGAAATATGCATAATAAAATGGTAGACAACATGGTTAGGGTTCACTACTAATTGGCACGGAAACAACTAAAAAGAAGCATAAACACAAGCATGGCACGAACACACAAAAATGTCAAAATCTATATAATGCCTGTTGGGGAAAAAAAAACTTAGGAACATGCATGAATACACATGGATGCACAAATTGTCAGGTCTCACAAGAGTCAATTACCAAGAAGTTATCAGATGCTTTTAGAACCACAAACAATGACTGGAGTTTACACATGTTTTTTAGCAAAAGCTTTCCGCTAGCTATGCAAAAGGATCAATGCAATACAAAATGCATGTACTTTTCCTATCAGTCCTTTTACCATTGCCTTCACTAACATTCTTATTTCCTTGTAGTAAAATCAAACTACCCTTTAGCTGGAAGCAAAATATTACAGAAAATTATCAAATGAAGCACTTACCGCCTGTCTTACTGTCCGAGGAAAACCATCAAGAATGAACCCTGATTCACCCTTAGCTTCTCCCATTTCAAGACGTTTGGAAAGTAAATCTATTATAATTTCATCTGAAACTAATTTGCCTTGGTTAACTATCTCCTTTAGCTGCCAAGTGTACGATAATTAAAAAAAGTAAATTTAAGTTTTTTTAAAAAAAGATGATGTTTCAACTCCAATTTCTTTCCACAAACCACAAAAATAACATGATGTTCAAGTTGCAACAAAAGCAAAAACCAGTTAAAGCTTAAAACAACACAAAATTACATCCAACTCTAATAACATTCACTAGCACTTCCTTTAAGAATTCATTAAGGATCCATTTGCTTGTTGCTTTTACTACCTGCTTTTTTTAAGGTTGATAATAAAAAAGAATGTTAAATATTTATGTAGTCTTTGTACTATAGTCAAAAATGCAATTCGGTCTGTGTACCATAGGACTAAGAGTAATTTAATTCTTGCATATTTGATATTTGGTGAAACAAGTATAATTGATAACAACTTTAACAGAAAAAACATCTAAAATGCTGACCAGTACTCCAAGAACATGACAAAACATACATAATAGCTAGTTCTATTTATAGGTTTGTATAGTCAGATTTCAAGAGTTCACATCAGCATTTAGATGGTTTTCGATTAATAATGTTACTAATTTACTTCTTGTTTGCAGCAATCAAAGTCCATGGACTAAATTACTTAATTCTAAAGGTACTACAAAATTGTCAACGAAGTTAATGAGAAACCATAAAAAATGCTGAATTGAACTCCAGGAATCAACAAAACATATGTATTGTCAGATTTCGGGAGTCCACATCAGCATTTAGATTGTTATCACTTATCAATGTTACATGTTTTCTGTTTGCAGCGATCAAACTCCATGAAGGGCAAGATTACTTAATGCTAAAGGTACAACCTCTGTACTTTAAGCTAAAAACAAAAACTACGTATTCAAACAGAAGTAAAAATCGTTTATCGAAAGGACCTGATTAAGTTAAAATGCAAGATGGGTTTGACTACAATGATCCAAATAAGAAATTTACAAATCAAAACTTTTAGCTTTAATCATTCAAAAGAAAACTGAACCTCGAATTCTCTATAGACTATACAGCAGTAGAACAAACTACTTAAACTAATCGGTGAAATTTATCCTCTTTTCAACATGCATTTAGTAAAAACAACGGTTTTTTCACCTGAAAACGGTCAAGAGGTAAAATTCCAACCTTCTTCTATAGAAGAATTGAAAGACGAAACCCTAAAAGAAAAGATTGGACCTGAGAAGAAAGGGGACCGGAGGAAGCGAGCTCATCACGGACGAGATCACCGGTGGCGATGTGAGGAACACCGTGAAGATTCGACAACAGAGAGGCATAGGTTCCTTTTCCGACGCCGGGACACCCTAGAAATACCCACTGGACATTTCTACCCTTCGGTTCTCTCTTCAGAGTCCCCAAAGCGGCTGGTTTGTTACAGTTGAGGTCGGTTTCGGGATCTAACGTCGAAGAAGAGGGAAAAAAAGGAAGGAGAGAGAGCTCGAATCAAGTAAGAGAAAGTTGCAGCGGCGGTCGGCTTTGCGGCAGCCGTGGCAGCTCTGGAGCAACGGCTAAAAACCGCCATGGTAAAGGGAAGGGGTTGTTTGGTTGTGGGGGAAAAGGTGAGAAAAAAAATAGTAGTAAAACACGGAAAAGAAAAAGTAGGCTTTGAAAAGTTTTTAAATTGAATTTGGATGTCTTCCTTGAACTGAGGACACGTGAGGAACGTGCAGAAATTTGACTTTTTAAAATTTGACACGAGCCTCTCCATTCATATTTTTTTCTTTTTTAAAATAAATATATTAATTTCTTATTTAGCCTAAAAAAATTAATTTACTTTAGACCTAATACACAAATAATTGTCTAAATTGTACATCTTGATCTTATTAACTTTAGGTGCTTAATCTATTTTTTATAAAAATAAGTGTCTAACGGTGTGTAGTCGTTAAAGGTTATTTAAAAAAATTTATTATTCAATCAATGTTTGACGTATGACAATAATTTTAAATTTTATTAATTTAAAAAAACAAGATTTTTATTTTTTTAGAAAATCATGAAATTCTTCAAAATTCACAAAACAGTCATCAAATTACTAAAATATATCAAACCCCAAATTATTATCGTTTTCGCCGTCGATCGTCGTCCCTGAGTCAACTTCTTTAATTGTCGGATCTAATCGGTCATTTTTTTCAATATGATGTTGTTATAAAATGACAAAAGACGTGCAAGCCGAACATTGAACACGACGTTCGGCTAGTACGTTGTTCATCATTTTTTGGTGACTCTATATTGAGAAAATGACCGATTAGGTCCTACGATTTAAGGGGTGGGCTCAGAGATGATGGTCGATGGTAATTTTGGGGTTTGAGATATTTTAGAGATTTGAGGATTGTTTTGTAAAATTAGGAGAATTTTAAAAAAATTTGAAAAATTAAAAAAAAATTGGGTAAAATAATTTTATTTGAAGTATTTTTTGAAATAAAATAAAATAAACATGTTACATGTCATTTTTTATTGATTAACAGATTTTTAACGGCATTTAACTATTAGACACCTATAACGAAATAAAACGTTAGGCACATATTTATCAAAAAATAGTTTAGGCACCTAAAGTTAACAAGAGGTATAAATTGAGCACTTATTTTTATATTAAGCCTTTAGTTTAAATTGTTCAAGTGTATTCTTGTTTTTAAAATGAAATTTTTTTATACACAAACTGTGTAAAGTAAATTTTACATAAGTTTGTTAACGGTGTAGGTTGTAGTGTTTAAAATGTAGGGTTTATATATTTAGGTTGTATTGTTTATAATTTAGGGTTTAGTGAGTTAGGGTTAGAGATTTAAATTTTAGAGTGTATAGTTTAAGAGTTATATTTTGATACACATATTGTGTAAAAAAATTTACACAACCATTTATATTTAAACTATAAAATCTAACATAAATCTTAAGCTCTAAACCCTCAAACTTGTATATCAAAGAATTTTTCATCACCAACAACCAATTCGTCTAGCGGAATGAGACGCTAGATTCCTTAAGTAAGGTTAGGGGTTTGAGTCCTAATGTTGTAAATGAAGAAAACTGGGTTGGGAGGGTCTCTCGTATATTGGGCCTCTACAAAATTCAATATAGATTAATCGATCAATAAATTGGATATCATTTGTTAAAATAATTTATAATTTAAATAAAAAATATTGTATAATATCGAACTAGACCTCTTTTAAAAATTAAATCGTGTCATAAATATAGAGAAAGTAAGGTATACATGAATCTCATAGATATCTAATATTATGACTACGAGGCATAATTTTAAATTCTGGTATTTACAGCGTAATCTCACATTATAGGGGCGTAATTTTACGTTTTGAACCAATTTACCCTTTACTTTTATTACTTTAATCATTTAAGTCCTTTTTTCTCAAATATTTTTTCGGTAAAATATGCAATAAAATTATTTAAACAACAAAAATAAATGTAACTGAAAACAAAAACCTCATATTTTTATCGGTAAAACTGTAGATGACATATTTTTTATGGTAGAGTACATGTCAATTTTTATAGACCATGTTCGATATTCGTTGTAGATTACATACTTTTTTTTTGTTACCCTTCGGTTTTTAGGGCTTCGCTTTGACCAAGCCGAATTGATCCGCGTTGCACACTTGATTTTGGTGGGTGGGTCTTCTAGCAAGAATTTTTCTGCGTACACAACGCCTCGAACTCAGACCTGCTTAAGCGATACCAAGCTGCTTACCACTTGGACCAACCCCGATAGTAATTGTAGATTACATACTTTAAAATTATAATTATTATACTTACTCTAATGATTTATTTATTAGAAATAAAATAATTTGAAATATATATATAAATATTTTAATTATTATAATTTAATTTATGTTATTTTATTTTCATATACTATACTTATTCAAGAACTTATCAGTTTTTGGATATTTCTTAAGCATGAGTTGAGATGTAAAAAATGTTATATTTAATGAGATAAAATTAGAATCAGCGGAATTGGTTTAATGATAAGCAGTTTGGTATCGCTTAAGCAGGTCTTGAGTTCGAGGTCTCGTGTATGCAAAAGATATTCATTATGAGATTCACCCACCAAAACCATGTGTGCGACACGGATATGAAGTTTTCTTCACGATTAGTGTTACTAATCATATGTAAATGCAAATTTAATGATGGTTTATATTGAGATTAAGTGATTGATAATACTTTTTTCTAGTTTCTTAACAATAACCCAACAAAATATAGGTTTTGTCTCTTTGTTAATGTAGTCCCTCTTTTAGAGTAATACAAGTTTTGAGTATTACAAACCCACAAGAGACTTGAAAAAAAAGGGGGGAAACATTGAGGAAAAGAAACCAAATTCCTGTTTTGCCTTTAATATACTATTTTTATTTATATAAAAAAAAATCATAGGTGAGAATAGCAATTTTTTCTCATATGACGGGTCCTGAATCGATTCGACTCGATTAAGGTTAACTTTTTTTACTTAAAAATTGGAGTAAGGAGAATTTTTTTTTCAAATTTTTCGGCGATCAGAATATGATCGGATTTAGATGCCTTGCCTCGTTCTAATATATTTACAAAAATAATTTTAATTTTATACTTATTTTTAGATAATATATTAATATTTTTATTATTTTTTTTGAGACGGAACAAATTTAACTATATTTTTGTTAAAATTTTAAGGTTACGCGAGATTATATTATATTTTTACTGTCGGGTTGAAATTAGATAAAATCAAATTATATTAAAATTAAGATCGGATTATTCAAATTAAAATATAGATGACCAAAAATTCATCACATCTCACCTTGTTGTCATCCCTAACCATATACGAATGTTCAATTATTGAAATTAATAATGTCTAATTAGATTATCTAAATCTAGGATGAGCAATTGATCAAATATTGTGAAAAAATTTCAAGTTCAAGTTGACAAATTATACTTTTATCATCCTAATTTAATTTAATTTTTTAAAATCGAATTGAGTGAAATAAAATTCAAATTGAATAAGTTTGTTTGGATTAAATTTTAAAATAGATTAAATAAATATTTTATCGTCAATTTAACTAAATTTCAAGTTGAAGTAAATAGATTTTAGAACCTTAAATATTTAGAAACAAACTTTTAAGGTAAAATAAAAAAATATTTTAGTTAAATAAACTTGGTTTAATAGTTTTTTATATATGACCTCAAATTTATTTATTTTTTACAATAAAACATTTTGTAACAAATTCTATATTTTGAAAGCTTTTTCATTTTTTTATTAAATATGTTTTGAGAGAATCAAATTTACACGTTTTTTTATTACACACATCCAACACTCGAGGAACTCCATTGGGTCTAGTGGGATCATGGCCCCCAACAAAAAATTGAAAATTTTATGGCAAAATTGTTCCTTAATCCTTTAAGAAGAATATAACTCATTATTGACCCCTCCTAAATTTAAAATTTTTTAAATAATACTTCAATAAATAATGTTGAATTTCGCCTCTAGTCCCAAACCCGAGTAGAATATTTTAATCACCATATTAGAAGGCAGTTTTGGTAGCTTACAAGCTACAAAATCTACTTGTTTAGGGAAAAGTGAAAATGAACAATCAGGTGCATCAAAGATTAAATACCATAACACTTCTGCAAAACACAGTTTGATATAAATCCGTGCAAAATCTCAAAATACAATGAAAGGTCTACCAAATGGGATCCAAAAGCAAATAAGTGACAAGATAAGAAAGAAACCTCAAAAGAAATACCCTAAATCACATCACAAAAATATATATATATATATATATATATATATATATGAAAACTTATATGATAACTTCACTCCTATTTTCGTACTTAAGAAAAACTTGGAAGTACACGGTAAACTAGGCTTGCCAGAATGCGGTAGGTGTCGTTCAGCTACATACGATCAACGTTATTGTCATCCCCACTGGTTCCATCTCCAGCATGCCTGTGACCAAATTAATTAAGCAGATACAACTTTAGATGTTTCATGTAGACATATATACCGATAGTATGTTTCTATGGTTACATGACTAGGGTGACTTGTTTTATACGACAACCTCGTTTGAAATTTATCCGATAATTAAATAACACTATGTGATGCCGAAGTTTAAGAGACACAATCATCTTATTACTACCAGATGAAAAAGCAATATATTATGACATTGGGGAATGAAAGTGGAAGTTTTACCTAAAAACTTTAAAAGGTGTTACGGGCACAAATATAAATTCCATAAAATTAGTATCGGTTCCTAGTAAACCCGAACCAGTAGGCAAAGTTTCATTTTAGCAGGGTTGAGAGACAAACCGCCAAGAAGAAGTTAAATTCCTGGCCTTTCTGTCCAACTGGAGATTTTCGAGATCAGTTGAAGCTCGAATCACATCATCATCATCATATCTCCAACTATACTCATCTTTCCTGTAACCAGACATGGAGGAGCCTGCTCTCCTATCTATTTTGCCAAAGTTATCAGATGATGGAAAAAACAATCATGTAGATATGCGAATGTTAAAACAATATATATGATAACCACTTACCAGATGAATGTGAAACAGGGACCGGCCTGACATAAAAATGCTAAAACTAGTCAGGTTTTAGCAGTATTATGAAGCAAAAAGGGAAAGATAAAGATGACTAAGTGGGATATGGAATTAATCCAGCACCTGCCTAATGGGGGCAATCCCCCAGCAACAGTAGATGACGAGGGTCTTCTTGTGTTACGAGAATCCGAACTAGATGAGGATTCAATTTCTTGTGATCTCCTTCCAGGTCCTCTTGCTTGGGATAAGTTCTGACAAAATGTGATTGGTAGCCATGAGCATATTTTCCGCACTCAGATTATTTGAACAACATTTAAAACTGAAAATGTCATCATGACCTGGGATAACATTACAGATATCAAACACAAACTAAAAAAATGATGTTATGAATCAAATCTCAATTTCTGTACACGTCAACAAACTCCCTGGTATAATGAAAGCAGAAACTAAATGCTTACATTACAAGAAAACTAATAGTTCTTAGTTCAATCTTAACTTAACTTAAAAATCTGTTTCTGAAATTTTGTAGTGTCGTTTCCAAACAAAAGACAGACCTGCTAATTTCTGTTTCCTTTTAATAGATAACCATTACAGAAACAACACAAAAACCTGTTTCAGCACCCAATTTACAGTAAAACCCATCCTTCTCCACATGGTGCTCAACATCCATCCCTTTAGCTCATTCCAGGATATTCAGAAATCACACCTCTTGTCACATCAGTTATCTCAAAAAGACGTCAAACCGGAAAAGAAAGCTAGGTTATACAAGGTTAGCCAAAAAGAATTAACATCATTCACGATACATTAAATAAGATTTCCAAATAGCACTTATCACAGCTAAAAACCAAACAAAATGGCATACAAGCTCCAGATGACAGAAACACTAATGACTCAAACGTCACATGTCAAAGACCTGATGCAGTATGAAATATATACAACAGAAATCAACTAACCTCAAACTTCAAGAAGCCTTCAAGAACATCCAGAAGCAAAGGTCCACTATCCCCATTTCTGTTAAGATCATAACCATTTTTGCTACTAAAGTCTTTCAACTCAGTTTTCCATGAGTCTTTTTGCTACATGTAAAAGAAGATCAAATATCCAAATGATTCACGTGTAAGCCTCACAGAAATAATACCAACAAAATAATCAACTATAAAGCAATGATAACTATAATACATTGAAAATTACTTTATTACCAAATTACATTCTGGCTGATAAACTTTAAGAGTGTGGTTTAGCTGTGACCAATCTAAGTATTCGCATACTAGTGCAGTTATCAATCTTCCTGCATTTGGAAATTCAAGGTGCACATTATTGAGGAGATCACAAAAGGAAGATTTAGAGCAGATTTTGGAGACATAACAGATGCAACATGAGAACGTGTTCACAATTCCAAATGAAATGGTTAAAGACCCTAAAGATTACAAATGCAATTATAAAAGGATTAATAACCAAATAATGGTAGGGGAATCATCTACCAAGAAAGAAAAAAGAAAACTGGATACTAGATTAATCATTTTTCGAAATGAAAGAGGGCCAGCAGCAAAAGCAGGCCATCAATAACTACAAATAACAATATATAACAAGACTAAAAATAATGGACTAACCAGAAGGAGAAGCATGAAGTTGTTTAGCACGATCATTGCAACTACCCAATAATGCAGGAGGTAAACTTTCTTCTTTTTCAATAACTCGATCCTCCTCTTCTATTGCCTCAAAGACACTTGCCCTGAGTTCAGCCTAGGAGTGCCAAGTAGGTTAACATTAAAAGAAAGAAAAAGGGAGAAACAAAAAACCACATGGAAAAACAGCTTTATTAATCCAAACACTTAACAAGCAAAAACTTCAAGATAATAATACCATTAATATACATCAGCTCATATAGGTTTTACCACTACCACATACAGAACACACTAATGACTTAGATCTGCACAACTAATGCCCCTTGCCTCCTCCCAGCAAAAGGAAAAAAAATCCTCCCTCTTTTTTTCCCATATCTGCAAGCTTTAAACAGAGGCAAACAACGAAAATGATTTTCTGCACTCATGTTAAAAATCCAAGAATGAATTCGACACTCATCATTAACAAGGCTCAACATTTCTGAAAATTCAGGGCATGACTTCCTCTTCTACTTCATTAGAAACATCTCACTCACAAACTTCCAAGTTCTGAAACCAAATGTGTATACTCAATAATAGATATTCCTCATCTTGCATTCTGCCCCTGTGAGAAACCCTTTTCCTTGGCAACTAAATGGTGCACGGATGCCAAACTTAGCTTCCCCTCAAAAAACTACACTACTTTCCTATAAATCCCCATACTAAAGCAGCGGCAAATTAAGAAGTTTCTTTTCTTCCTCTCTAGCTTCTAATGCAAAGAATTATGCATACATTTTCAGAAATTAAAATGCAGAACATTCCCTTGAAAAAAAAGCCACTGAAAATTAAAACATTCCAGATTACAATTCAACAAAATTAACAGCAAATCAGCTTATCAAACAAGACCAAAGAGAAAATTTCCAAACTTTCAAGTACGCCAGTATGCCACAATCCCACCTCAATACTCAAAAGGGGAAAATTAACATTTCCAATTTATCTAATTTCACCCTCAATAAACCACACTACAATGTTTTCAGAACATGACATTTCAACTTTTAGGTCCCAAAGTAACACCCAAAGATCTAAAAACCGAATTTACACATTCAATGATTCGTAAAAGTATATTTTTTAACAAATATTCAATATTCAAAAAGAAATCCTAAGTTTATATCCTAAACACGAGATCCAAAGCCAAAAGAGGACATTTTCGCTCAATTTTAAATTAACAAAGCCAAATTCCTCAACTCGGTTTCCTTTTCATCGATCATTCTCGAGAATCAAACATGAAATTCCGAAAGAAAAGAAGAAGAAGAAGCTAAAACAGAAAACATTTTTCTTACCCGGATCTTAGCTAGAATCCCTTTCTTCTCAAGGGTTCGGGTAACTAGGGTTTTCAAATCCATCATCTCTCTCGTGTAATCATCCATCGTTTTGTTTGTTTCCCTAGAAAATTAAGAACCATACATAACAAAACTCTTTCTTTTCCTTCTTAAATGTCTCGAAGAAAAATAAATGAAGTTGTCCTGGATGGTAAAGTGTGATCTGGTCCGTTCATTTTCATGATCTTGTATCTGATAGATGATTCAAACTTCGGAGATAGAAAAGTATGATCTTGGCCGTTAATTTTCTGATCTGATACTTTTAGAATGTATCTCACGGTTAGGAGATTTTAAGTTTCACTGGTTGTTAGTTGTTATTAACGGTGAGTAAATAATCGGTTAAATCTAATAAATTGAATTGACTTGTTGAAAATTTTTTTATTTTTTTATTTATTTAGTAGTATTTGATTTTATGAAATTGAATTAGAGGTTAGTATTTAACTTAGTGGAGTTAAAAAGTTTTGAATTAGTTAGGTTGACGAGTCTAAATTTATAACCTAAATTTTATTTGAAATTTTTTAAGTCGAGTTTTATGAAATTTGAGTTGTTCGAGTTTCTTTTCAGTTTTAATTGTAAAATATTTATAATATTATGGTACTAACTGATTTTAATGTAAACGACTTTTTATAACCATATATGAAATGCATATATATATTTATTCATATTTTTCATATGTGATATATATATATATATATATATATATATATATATATATATATATCATACAGAGTTGACATACTCGTTTTGAACTTGAAACTCGATCCACTAATTACTAAAAGTTTGAGTTATTCGAGTCATTTTTTAACTCAAACTTTTTTCTAAGTCTAATATAGTTTATGAAATTACGATTGGAAGTCCTTTCGCATCGAGACGAATAAAAAAATTTGAGTTGTCAAGTCGAGTTGAGTTTTGTTCTCCTAATTTAAATAGTATAAAATAATTATGATTAATTGATTTAATCTAAATGGGATATTAAATATATATAAATATCAATCTAATTATTTAATTAGTTATATATATATATATAATTTATGTAAATTTTATTTATAAATACATTATCAATTCGATCTGTTTGGTTTGATTAAGAAGAGATTATATCCAAATATTTCGATTTTGACAATAAAATCAATTCGGTTTATTTAATTTTGATGGTTTAATCGATTTACTCAATTATTAATATATAAAATCGAATTAACTAAATGCACACCTGTAATTATTAAATTATTTATTTATTTAATGCAAAGTAATATTATTTTAATTTATTTTATACAATATTTAATTTATCCCGGCTTAAAAAATGAAAAGGGTGAAATATAAGAGTTTTTAAAAGAGAATTTTACCAAAAATTTACAACGCTTAATTATTTTTTGGGGCCAAAATAAATTGTTTTTTATATATATATATATTCTTTCAAAATCTTATTTTTATTGTTCTTAACATGAATTTGGAAGTGTTAAAGGATGAAAAAGGCTTTAATTTAGAGACAGGTTTCTCTTAGGGCTGAAGGTGCATAGTCCCTGTTATAAGTTTTAAATATTTAATAATAATTTGGTCCATACAAAAAATAAATATTTAAAATAATAAATATAAGAGTTTATTAAATATTTAATCAGGTAAGGGATGGACTAAAGGAGGTTGGGTTCGTGCCCTCAAATATTTTGGTCTAATAACAATTAGGTCCCTATAAGTTTAATATTAGACAAAATAAACATCATCCCCTAAATTTTGAGTTTAAACATTTAATAAGCCATTGTATTTTTTTAAATTCAATGTTTTATCTTTTTTCAATGTTTGATCCTGATTCTGTCTTTAGATTTAATGAATTATCTCGTTAGACCAATTGATAACGTGCAGTATACCCATCAATTTTGATTTTAACCCAAACCCATATAATAGGATAAATTTGGAGAATAATTCAAATAAAAGTTAATATTTAGAATATAGGGGATGTTGGGAATATTTGGGGATATAGGCCATTTTCTATGTGGTGTTCTCTATTTTTTAATATTTTTTCCCAAGGACGCCACCTTGGGGAAAATATTAAAAAATTCCCTTTGCAATGTAGAAAATGGCCTATATCCCCAAATATCCCCACCATCCCTTATATTCTAAATAATAATTTTCATTTGGCCTATATATCTAACGAAACCATATAATAAGTGCCATAAAAAGCACACTTTTGGTATAATTATTTTAGGATTTTGCCTATCTTGTTTGGTAGCTTCAATTAACTAAAGTCATGTTTGGTAGCTTGAAATTGCTAAGCCTGTCCATAGTGGGCTCGCAAGAAGTTAAAGACCGAAACAAAAAGGAAGATACTAAAGTCATATTGTGGTAATTTATTTTGTTAGATGCAAAATTTTTAAGTAAGGTTAAATGTTCGGACTTTAATGGTATAAATAGAGTAAATTAGATTGATAGATTCGTTTACATAATGACTTTACAATATAATATTTAATTCAGATTTGTCCGTCAATGAATAGAATACCGATGATTATAAAAAAAAAATAGTTAGATGCATCATATTTCCCCAAGCCATGACCTCATTTTAAATCGGAGCCTAAACTTTTAAATATTCTAATTTCATCCAAACTATGACTCATATTTTAAATTGGTCCCCAAAATCATGACCTCATTCTAAATTGGTGCTTAAACTTTTAAATGTTCTAATTTCATCCAAACTATGGCTCTTATTTTAAATTGGTCCCCCAAACTTTTGAACTTTTCAATTTTATCCTCAAACTATTGATATATGTTAGTCACATCCATTGTTACTAAAGTTGTTAAAAATTGTTAATTGCATGTAAACACTGATGTGTATTTTTGTAACAATATAACATGACATATATAATAACTAATGTTGTATCATGTCCTCCATAATCATTATATAGAACGAAATTTAGAGGTTCTTTGGTTTTATTTTTGTTCTCTCAATTGTTTATAATTTTTTCTGGGATTTAAATATTTATTATTTTATTTAAACCCAACACTAATTATTGCTTATACCACATCATATTATTACACAATATGCATCAATATTTACATAACTGTTAACAATTTGAATAACAATTTTATTAACAATGAACGTGATTAACATATACTGATATACTGATAATTTGGAAATAAAATTAGAATGCTCAAAAATTTAGAGATCAATTTAAAATCAAAGATTTGAAGTGATAATTTGAAGGTGAAATTGAAACATTCAAAGTTTGAGATTAATTTAGAATACGAGTCATAGTTCGAGAATATAAGGTAATAAACATTTTCAACATAAAATATTACAATTTACACGTCAAATATATTGCTTTGGAAACAAACAAGCAACCTAATCTCTTCTGATCGGAACAAGACTTTCAACGTAAGTATACACCTGCAGTAAATCTCCACGAACCCTAGTTCTAACCCCGAGCTCACGCCAATCCCGGCTCTCAAGATCGTAAAGCACAAACTCTCCGGTCACGGATTCAGCCAACACCTTGCCATCCATCCAGAACCCGAACATACGTTCGATATTCGGGTTCGGTTCTATTTTCAACACTTTGGTCCAACGCCACTCGTCGTTCAATATCCAAACCTCATTTCTCGCACCTTTCTCCATCCGCTCGGTGTCCCAGAACGATATACGGTCGTGAACAGGCAGCAGCCGCCCGAATGATTTTCCACAGGGCGAATCTAACAACCGGAACTGCCCTTTTCCTAGATGAAATGCCAAGATTTTGTAGTCCGTCAGCCAGTAATAAACACCATTTGCGCATGCGTTGTTGTCGTTGGGACAAACCCCGAGACACTCGAACAATCGAGGATTCTCGTGTCTGATCACCCTCCAGGAATCAGTTCTCGTATTGTAAACAGCGTAATGAATGGTCCGGTCCCTGCATGTACGGTGGACATTCGATTGAGTCGAGTAAAAAAAGTTCGAGTTAGTCGAATTGAAGAGGCACATTTTATAACTCAAACTTTATTGGAAATTTTTCAAGTCGAGTCGTTCGGGTTTCTATTCAAATTTAATTGTAAACATTTATAATGTTATGATACTAATTAGTTTCAATTTAATTTTTTTTTCTATAACTATATACAATATACAAATGTTACTTCGTGTTGTTTCATATGTGATATATATAGAGGCGGGTCATAACTATAGCTTGTGGGAGCCTCGGCATCCCAAGGTTTGGGAAAATTTAAATTACACCTCTCAAAATATTTTATAAATTTTAATTAGTTCCTCTCAAATTTGTTACAAATTCTCATTAAGTCTTAAAATCATTTAATATTTTTAATTAAGTTCCTTAAATTGTTAAAATTTTCTTTAAGTCTTCTAATTTTTTTGAAATTTTAATTATACCCTCAATTTTTTTAAAATAAAACTCATTAAACCCTTAATTTTTTTGAAAATTTTGATTAGACCTCCAAATTTTTAAATTTTTCTATTACGCCACTCCAAACTATAACACCTTGATCCGCCCCTGGATATGTGTGTGTATATATATATATCAGGCAGAATAGAGACTCAATTTGAACTTGAAATTTATCCATTAATTGCTAAAAATTTCAAATTATTCGAATTTCTATTTTATTCAAACTTTATTTGGATTTTTCTCAACTCAAGTCGATTTTATGAAATTAAGAGTCCAGTATTTTCCTCATCGAGTTGAATTGAATAATTTAATTTTTTCGAGTTGAGTCGAGTTTTTGTACACCCTTACCTGCATGTTGTTCTCTTCGTCCATGTAAGTCCGGATATGAACCACCTTGTAGTCATTGGACAAAGGGTCCAATCCGAACCCGAGAGTATTCGAGAAAGTATACGACCTGTGGGGAATGCCCTCGTTACATTCGGGGAGAACCCTAAACTCTCTGGTGGCTGGATTCGACAGGGTTATACGACAATTGGTACGGTCGAACAAACAAACCAGTCCACCCTCGACACAGAAGTTGAACACAAACCTGTTGACAAAATGTGGCGGCAACTGCCAACGCATGTCTCGGTACGAAACGAGGTCGTGATCGACGAACAGACGCATGGCGACGACGGGTGTGTTGAGAGTGCCAGTGCAATAGTAGACGATGAGTCGACGCTTGTTCTTCTTGCTGATGTTGAAATGCCGAGAAATGAACTCTGGGTTTAGAAATAGACGGTTCCAAGATTTGGCCACGGAATTGAAACGGATGATGGACTTGACCGGTAATCTCAAGAGAGTAAGTCTATGGAGAGCGTGTCCCTATGACTCCTCTCCATTCCAACCTTGTTTGTTTCTCGAGAATATTGAGCGGAAAAAAACAAGTATTGGAGGAGGTGAAAGTTATAAGGTCGAACCAAGCCAACCACATGTTAGAGCAAAAATTATAAACCAAGACAAACCAATCACCAATAATGAATAAATGCTTAATTTAGTGTACAATTTTTATGAATTTTGAAGAATAGAAATCCCTGTACTTTTTGGTGTCCTATTTATTCCTCACACTAAAAATTAGGTTTAAGATTAATATTTATGGTTAGGGTTTAGGGAATTTGGGATAGGGTGTAGGGTTTAAGATTTAGAATGTAGGGTTATGGCTTAGAATTTATTTTTTTAGTTTTTTTAGTATTTGAGTATAGAAAAGAGCCCAAAAAAGATAGAATTTTGTCCAATTTGAAATGGTTATTGAACTTGAAAATTATCTTAATTTATCTATTTGCTTATTTTGAAGTTTATTTGTAAAATAAGTGTTCAAACTATATTTAATATCCGTTATTGATTATATGTGTCTAAAGTTTTTTTAATCAAAGTATGTGCCCGACGTTTTATTTCATTCTCTTTTGTAGGCCGCCTATTTAAAAAAGTCGTTATATATCTATCATTGATGCGTTCTATGAGTCTTACATTTTTTTTATTCAGTTAGCCATTACAGGTGAAATCGAAGTATTTGGGACTTAGGGTTTTCTATTTTTAAAAAATAAACTAATTTTCCTTTCTTTTTATATTTGTTTTCTTGTAAAATCAAGAGAAATGAAAGAAGATGAACGAATATCACGTGTCAGTCATTCATTGAACACCTTTTTTAATGAGCAACTGAAAAATGAAAAAAATAAGATGTTAGTATAATACTTTGACTAAAAAAACCATGCACCTAATGTCAATAAAAACATAGTTTTAACATTTTTTTGCAAATAAGTCTTATTTTTAGAATGTAAAATTCAGTTGATTTTGAAGTCGAATCTTACTATATGAATTATATTCTTTATTCTTAACAAATTAAAAAAAGAGAGAGAAAACCCCCCAAGCAAATATATTTTTTAAAATTAAATATCCATAATAAACTGAGATTAATCCTTTTAAATTGGAGGTTCCATTTATGCAACATAAAGAATAAAGGTAATAATAATAAGGCATAGAGATAATTTTAATTCTCAACGTTTATAATTTTTGTTATTTTGGCATTTATCCTTATTTTGGGATGAATTTAGCCCTCAACCTATATCTTTTTAGCAAATATCTCATTTTTTAACTAGCATGATGACTGGACCGTTAAAAATTTAACGATGGTGACATGTCATATACATATGATAATATATTTTAAATATGTCATCTAACCTATCAAATACATACACGTGAAATATAATTTCATTCTAATATAACATATAAAACATTTAAAATTCAAACAGAATATTAAAAATTAATTAAATCTAAAACAAAAGCATGCGTGAAAAATTCTCAGCCCTAACTACGATAGAATCAAAATCTTATCTAAAAAGGTATGAACATAGTCTAAAAAGGAATGGTTTTGTAGAGATTGCTTATTGGTAAATCAAAGGTAAGGGATTTTGATACTAATTAATTGGGTTTTTTTATTATTTTAATTTAGAATTTAGATATTTTAGTGTTTAATCTAAATCGGAGGGTTTAGGGTTTTGAATTAAATTTAGTGTTTTATATGTTGCATGGATGTTTTGGGTTGTGATGGGTGAGATTGTAGATCATTTTAAGCTGCTTTAGTTAGCTTGTTATTCTTGCAAAAGGGTGATGTTGCAAACTTCAATTATGTTTGTAGTTTTTTGAGCAATGTGAATTTTTTTCTCTGTTGTTTTTGTGGTGTTACTTTTTTTTTTGTTTTTGACGTTGATAGTAAGTTGGATGTCATGATTTTTTAGGGTGGTTTTTATTTTTGCTTGTGTTGTTTTTAAAGTTCGTCTATAATCATTGGAGACTTATGTTATTGATTCATCCTTACAAAGGTCTTTTTTAAGAGTGGATTGTGTCCCTCTTGAATCACTAAGACAAGACATAGGGACGATCTTATGAAGGGATAATTTGGTTCATTGCTGCTTTTGGGGAAGTGAAACTAGCTTAAGCTCGATAATTGTTATTTTGATTTGTCTTGTGTTGGGGTTCAATTTGATGTTGATCATGATGTAGCTAAGAATGAATAGGTTCTTAACTTGTGTTCCTACGATAGTTTTAAGAAAGCTAGGCGAATCTCTGATAGATGTGATCTTCAATCTCTGACAGTTTGACCTAGTTGTTATGACAATTTTTTTTTATGTTTTGACAACTATCTTCTTGTGGGCACTGGGGCAAACTTTGATTTAACCTTCAGTTTGACGGTGACACTGATCTTTATTGTTGTGCGTTTAATGTTTTAGTTTATTTTATCATGTTATTTTGATTGAGAAAGCGTTTGATTGTTTTGAATTCATTATAGACATTTTTTTGTTTATTTTACCATGCATAAATACCACAAAAAAGTTAGATTTCTAATTAAGATCCTTGTATATTTTCAAGCAACCATTAATAGATTCATTATTTTCAAAGTTTCAAGTTAAAAAAAATATTTTGAATGTTGAAGGAACATCAATTTTACGTTGTTTAAATGAAAATATAGCTTTAAGAATCCTTAACCATGGTAGTTTTTCATATTTCGAAATCTTAAACAAATCTACTACTCTATATTTCTTTTATTATTTTGGATTTTTTTATATTCAATCAAAACTCAAACCCTCAAATTTGCTATTTTTTAAATTCAAGTTTAAATATTAAACTATAAATTAAAATTCTAAACCCTCCGATTTAGATTAAACACTAAAATACCTAAATTCTAAATTAAAATAAAAAACCCATTTGATTAGTATTAAAATCCCTTACCTTTGATTCACCGGTAAGCAATCTCTACAAAGTCCTTCCTTTTTAGATTGTTTTCATATTTTTTATTAGATAGGATTTTGATTCTATCGTAGTTAGGGTTGAGAATGTTCACGCAGGCTTTTGTTTTAAATTTAATTAATTTTTAATATTTTATTTGAATTTTAATTATTTTATATTAGAATGAAATTATATTTCACATGTATGTATTTGATAGGTTAGATGTCATGTCATTTAAAATATATTATCACATGTATATGACATGTCAGCATCGTTAAATTTTTAACGACCCAGTCATCATGCTAGTTAAAAATGAGATATTTATCAAAAAGACATAGGTTGAGAGCTAAATTTATCCCAAATAAGGATGAGGGCCAAAATGACAAAAATTGTAAATGTTAAGGGTTAAAATTATCTTTATGCCTAATAATAATTACAATGATTTTGAGTAAGCACGTTTGGTCTGTTGGTCAAATTGCTCATCTGTGTTCCCTCATATTCCCTTAAGTCATGAGTTTTAGACCCACTAATTCACTAGGAGCGTTCCCCTTTCTTCCCCTACAGTCTCTATTCCCCTTCCCTCTAGGTAGGATTAAGATTAAAATTAAAATTTATGAAAAAATAATTACAATGATTTCATGAAAAGAAAAAGGCAAGAAACAAAGATCGGTGATTGGGAATTTGGTTCTCCATTTGCATAAAAACTTTACGAAAACATAATATATGCCTGACATTGCCTATTGGATTTGGGCACACAACACTAATATATATTCTTAAGTTTAGTTTTTCCAGCTAAGGCTTGTGTGCCATAAATCCAACATGTGGGCCTCAATTTTCCATTTTGGGCATGGGAAAGTCTCACTTCACCTTGTTGGTATTTGCCTCATTTTATATTCTTGCGTATCCTAATCTATAATTATATGTATAGAACTATATTTTATTAATTAATTTTAGGTATTACTATTAGTATCGATCCATTAATCGATTAATTTAAATTGAAAACCATTAAAGTTTAATACGTGGACAACTCTTCTAACTCAATTTACTTTATTCATAACGTCAAAATTCGAATATTTGACATTGCTTAAGGGACCTAATGTCTCATCATGTTATATCAACTTATAGTTGGTATATCTTGTTAATTAATGGTGTTGCATTTTTATAATATTAAAACTATCAGATTTAATTTTAGAATTTTTTTTGAAAGAGGAAATTTTACTTTTCTAAAAATATATACAATTTAATTATTTTTTGCACCCAAAAATTCATTTGGAAGAACTAATGGAAAATTTAAGAGGATAACCTAAATAATGAAAGAAAAAAGAAAACCCCGTTTCCATGATCTTCTACAATAATTGTTTAAGTAATTATTTTTAATGACGTGATACGTTAGTAAAATGGGTTAGATTTTAATTTTACACCTTAAATTTTAAAGAAATATCATTTTAACCCTTAAATTTTAAGTAAAATATCAAAATACCATCGTCGTCAATCATCGCCGACCACCGTTATCTACCACTATTGGACCCCACAATTTCAAATTCACTCTTTTTTACCTCATGAATGTCATTCAGGTTATTCTAAAAAAATTATTGTGATACACTCTTTTCTAATTAAGTTAGCATTTACTAGAAGATAGATTGAGTAGGTACCATTCCACAACCAACAAATCATTTTTTATTAAATAGAGAGGTATTACATTCATATTTCGAGATTCGGACCCATACAAGATAAGACAAATATGAACATCCTTAACCATTAGGCCAATTAGTGGATCTTAACAATTCATTTCCTTTTTCTCTTACTATTACCCCAAATCAAAGGCAAGTGAAGGGATTGCCTTCACTATCCTATAGGGGCGGAAGATAGTGATAGTCGGAGGGGACCTTGGCCCCCTAAATTTTTGAAGAATTTATATTTTATACCTCAAGTCTTTGAAAAAAATTTAATTTGGCTCTTTCAAAAATTTTAAAATTCTTATTAAGTTTTTATTGCTTTGAATATTTTTAATTAAGTCCTCTATTAATTTTTTGGAAAATTTTCATTAAGTCCCAAAATTTTAAAAATTTTATTTTAGACTTATAAAATTTTTAAAAATTTTAAATTGGGCCCTTCAACTTATTATACCAAGATTCTCCCCTGCTACCCTAAATATTAAAATGGAACCAAACCAACTGAATGCGTTTCAAGGTAAAACATTACCCTAAAAGGAAAGGTTCTAAAATTGGATGGTATGAAATAATTGAAGGGGGAAAGAAAAATTCTAGAGTAATTTACACCCGTGGTCTCTTTTATTTAAGTTTTATTCTATTTTGGTCACCCAAATTTAAAAATACCATTATTGCCACTTATGTTTGAAAACATTTCTATTTTGGTCACTAGAACGTTAATCAATTTTACCTAAAATTAACAGACCGATTAACTGAAAAAAATTCAGTTCGGTCGGTTAATTTGGTTAAAACCGAATAATGCACTCCCCTATAAAGGATCCATTGCATAAGCGAACGAGAATAACATAATTATTCTAATTGTCTTCTTTGGTTAGTTCTGTATCGGAGTTAACATCAGTTATTTTTCACTATTTTAGTAGACGACGGTAGCTAAGGCAGCAACAATGGTTGACGACGGTGGCATCAATAAAAATGAAGGTTGAGGTTGGAGAGGAGAAAATTTTTAGGGTTTTTTGTTTGAAGATGGTGAAAAAATAAAAAGTTTAAAATTTTAAGGATTAAATTAGAAATTACTCATTTTTATTAACATGACACATCATCAAATTAACGGGGACGAATGGCCCAGTGACTAAAATATAACAAAATGATAACGTAATTGACTTAAACAAAAAAAATTAAAATTTGTGACCGAATCGAAACAAGACGAAAACAAAAATAACGGAGACTAACTGTCTAGTGACCAAAACATAAATATTTTCAAACGTAAATGGCAAGATTTTTTTTTTAAATTTGGGTGACTAAAATAAAACAAAACCTAAACAAAATGGACCACAAAGATTACTCTAAATTCTATGTGTTGTTAGATAAATCATTGTAGTATTCTTCTTTGGGTAAAGTTAACAAATGGTAACTGAACTTTGGTCTATTATTCAATTTGGTAATCAAACTTCTAATTACTTCAATGTTACTATTAAATTTTATGTTTTGTTTCAATGTTATCACTCACCCATTAACAATCGTTAAAATATTTAGTATAATAATATATTCAATCATTTATGTTTGTACATTCAAACAATTTAGTCCTCTTGCCCAAGAATCATCGGCGGCACTGGTGCTTCTCCCCGTTCAACTGCGACAACATTCCGGTAAAACTTTTGCTTCCATTTTCCTTTTTCCCAAGATAAGCTTGTTTGTGTCACCAGTGGTGTTTCTTTCCTTGAGCTTGCCTTGGTTAACCATTTTTTCCTCTATGGATACCCTGTTTGAATCCTCGTCGATAACCAAAAGTAACAATTTCGTTGTCCTTGTCTGATTTAAAGTTTTTGTCAAATGTTTCACGTTTCCAGAAAAGGATATTAACTTGGGTTTGATCCAAAAATTGTAACATTAAATGGACATATTAATGATAATATTGAAGCAAAATTAAAAGTTTAATAATAATATTAAAATAATTAAAAAATTAATTATCAAAATAAATGGACGGTCTTGATCTGTCCATCATGGGTATTTTTTTCCTTTATGGCGAGGATGGTGAAGTTTGATTTGTTGTTGTTTTCTTTTAGTTAATTCATTGTGACAATTGACGAGACATGTCCTGTGTCTCCTTTAAGGTGTCTCTTCTTTATTTTCTCTCCACAAAATTGGTAGTTGGCCCCTTTTATTTCTCCTAGAAAATTATTAAAACTACCCTTTACGGGAAACCCAAATTCTCAATAATTTCATATACTAATATATACTATTTCCGTCCCATAAAAACTGTTCCTTATTAATTTTTTTAGTCAATTTTTTTTAATTTTGACTCTTTATTATTTAAATTTTATTATTAATAAAAATATAAAAAATATATTTTAAAAAATTTCAATCAAGTAATTTTAAAATATATATTTTATAAAATTTATTTTTTAAAATATTTATAATAATTATAGTTAAAGTTTAAAAATTTTAACTTTTAAAAAGTTAATAAGAGACATTTTGAGTGGGTAAGAGAGTATAATATATTGTACATTAATGGGTTGGATTTTGGATGTGTGTTGGTTTTTTAAAGCTAATTGATTGGTTTGATGAATCAAATTTCATTATTTTTTATCAACTATAAATTAATCACGTGAAAAAAAAACATTAATTTTTGAAGAAATATTAAATATTTAAATTTTAGTGTTATGAATAGAGAATATTAAATTAGGAAAATAGTCTCTCATAATGAACTTATATAATATACGATCTAGGTTAGTCGACTGATGTGTCAAATCTCTGTAATTATACAAAAAATTATAGTTTTTAATATTTTTAAATGATTTTAAACACTCTTTCATTAAAATACAGTTGGTCCTCATTACTTATATATTCTATTAGTTTGGTCATAATTAGGATAATAACACAGTTGATCCTCATTACTCACACATTTTTATCAATTTGGTCCTAATTATGATTAGAAATAATTAATTTTATCGAATTGTTTATATCTAAACCCAGGACCAAATTGATTAAATGTGTAAATAAGAAGGACTAAATGTGTTGTTATACAAATTTACTTAACTGTCATGTCGATAATTCCGCTAACAGTTAATCGTTTGTGGCTTGATTGAAACCAAATTAAAAGTTTAGTGACCTAAATTGTAACAATTTGTTTATAATTTATCAGGAATCAATTTTGATGTTCGTTCAAATAAACCCGAGAATTATGTGCAACACTTTTGACTCTTTTTTTAAAAAAGATTTAACGTATGGATCGATTGAGTGAATACTCATTACTGATACGTATGAACCTTAAAATAAATTAAAAAATCGATCTTTCATTCAAGTAGTAAATAATTTAGTATCGCTTAAGCAGGTCTCGAGTTTAAGGCGTTGTGTATGCAGAAAATCCCCGCTGAAAGACTCACCCGCCAAAATTAAATGTGCGATGCGGGTCGGTTTGAATTAATCAGGTAACAAGAAAAAAAGATAACGTTTGAGGGATGAGAAAATAAATTTTTCGTTGAATATTTAAACACATTTGAAATTATTTACGTTGATTTGAATAGCTTTTGGCTTGCACTAAGGGTCCGTTTGTTTCATGTAGTTTGAATTCCAGAATTCAATTTTCGTAATTTACGGTGTTTGGTTCATGTAGTTTTACATGGTCAAAGGAGTTTGAATTACAATTGACTATTTTTTCTTTACATTTTGTTGCAGTTTGTTTTAACATATTTTTTTCCGTAAAACAAACTACATTCTCTTCAACTCTTAACGCTAAACACTAATCTAAACCCTAAATCTTAAACCACAAATATTAATATAAACCCTAAATGCTAAACCCTAAACACTAACTCTTAAAACCTAAATGCTACTATAAACCTTAAACCCTAAACCCTAAATCATAAACCCTAAATGATAACACAAACATTAAACCCTAAACCTTAAACACTAACCCCTAAACCCTAAATCCGACCTAAACCCTAAATCCTAAACACTAAACCCTAAATTTTAAACCATAAACACTAACCGTAAATCCTACCCTAAATACTAAATCCTAAATGTTAACTTAAACCCTAAATCCTAAACACTAACTTAAACCCTAAATCCTAAACACTAACTTAAACCCTAAACACTAAATGCTACCATAAACCCTAAACACCAACCTAAACGCTAACCCTAAACACTAACCCTAAACCCAAAATGCTACCCTAAACCTTAAACCCTAAATGCTAACCTAAACACTAAACTATAAATCCTAAATGCTACCATACTCTACCAAACAGCGAAAAATGAATTACACAACATCATCCAAACACCAGAAAATACTTTCTGTAGTTTATTTTCCTAGAAAATGTAGTTTATTTTCCAGAATTTATTTTCCGGAAACAGATTTCAGTGAAACAAACGGACCCTAAAATAAAAGGCATTCAACCAATTGCAATTAGTCTAACGAGATAGGACGTTAGGTCGATTAAATAATATTAGAAATTCAAATTTTAGCATTATGAATAAAGCATATTGGGTTGAGAGTGTCACTCCTATAATAATCCTTTAAAATACTCAATTTGAATTAGTCAACCAGTAACTCAAATATTGGCGATTATAAAAAAAAAAAAACCTTTTCATAAGATTCTCATTATTATAATAAGTTTATAACTTACATAACCTCTAGAAATTTTGTTTAAAGAGAACTGATATTTTAAATCAATGAGTAAAAGATATATTTAGTATTGCAATTCGGATATAAGCAAGGGCTCAAAAAATTTTGGTTAGGCTGGCCAAGATAATATTAAAAAAATGGACCAAAATTGAAAAACGTAAATTTTAACTAAAATGATAAAAAATTAAATTGAATGATTAATTTTTAAGAGGACCAAAACTAAAATTATATTATTGAACCAACGAGGGCTTGTCCCTCTAGCTTCACCTTAGGAAAGTAAAGAGATCCCGAGAACATAATATCATATTTATTAATGAGTTCACGATCGACTACTCGACAAAACAACACTTTGGAAATTTCTTCCCAAAACTTGAAAGTTCACTAAACAAACTTAAAACGAAATGATAATGATTTGAGCAATTTTTGTTATATATATATATGTATCAAATTCTCAAGTTTTTAGTATAACTATTGGTATTCGGTCATTAGTCAATTAATTCAGATCGTATAATGTGTATGTCTATTATGAGAGCGATCTTCTCAATTTAATTTGCTTCATACACAACGTCAAAATTCGAATCTCCAACCTTACTTAAAAGACTTAAACCCTCGTGCCATTAAACCAACTTATAATTCATCAAATTCCTCGATTTTGTATTACAACTTCAATACTCTTTTCATGTAGGAGACAAGAGATTGGATCACATGGTATGAAAGTGGAGGCGTAGAGATAACAGATGTGTGATGAATGTAGGACAATAATAAGTTGATTAACAACTAATTGGTCTAATGAGAGGAGGCGTCAAAATTTTTAAACAATATCAGATATTTAAATCCTAACGTTGTGAATGAAGCAAATTTGGTTGGAAGGGTCTCCCTCTTAATGAACATTTACAATATTCGAGTCATTAGTCGACCAATCTATGTCGAATACTACAGAGACCCATTATGAGAGTGATTCTTCCAATCTAATTTATTCCATTCACAACGTCGCAAATCAAATCTTCACCTTTACTTAAAGGACCTAAATTCTCGTTCCATTAAACCAACCCATAGTTTTAGAGTCCTCGATTTCGTATTACAATTTTAATACTTTTTTCATGTAGGACACGAGAGATGGGATCACATGGTATGAATTGGACGCATAGAGATAACGGATGTGTGATGAATGTATGAATATGAACATGGCATCAGAAAATAGAACCGGTAAACCTAGTAAAAGAATACTAAAATAATAAATCGATTAATAGCCAATTAATCTAGTGAGATGAGAGGTTAATCCTTTAAGCACGAACGTAACTATAAAGGACTAGTGGAGCGGGGCCATGGCCCTCATAAAAATATTAAAAATTAAACAAATTATATGGTAAAATTGTTCTTTGACCCCTCAAAAAATATAAAATTTAGTATTGTCCCCCTTAATTTAATTTTTAAATCACCCCTCAACAAATAATGTTTAAATTTCATCACTGCTTTTAAGCAATGTTAAGAGTTCAAATCTTGGTGTTATGAATGTAACAAACTGAATTAGAAAGGCCGCTATTATAAAAAAAAATTACACTACTCGATTCGAAAAACTGTATAATATAATTAGGAAATGGGTAAACATTACCATATGTCACTAAACTATTTCCGCTTTCTTGTTTTGGTCATCAAACTTATTTTGTGCAAAATCGTCACTAACGTTACGCTTTTTTCCTATTTTGGTCACTAATGTTACTTTTGTTTCCTGTTTTGGTCACCGGTCTATTGCTTATTTCCTATTTTGGTCTCTAAATTGTTCTCGTTTTTCTATTTTCAGTAAATTTTTAACGGCGGATGACGAAAATAGAAAAAATATAATATTAGTGACTATTCTGCCAAAAGTAATAGTTTGATGACCAACAGAGAAAAACATGAATAATTCAGTGACCAATGATGATATTTACCCTTAGGAAATAGGGTTGTCAAAAGGTGAAGACAAATAGTTTATGTGTATAACTCCAAGTCCATATGGATGGTTCGAGACTGAGGGGACCCCTGCCTTTTGGTTCAACACACGAGCCATTTTCTGTTGAAAGCTACACTTATTCTATCACACTCGTGATTCCCTTTCTTTCACACTCAAGTATTTTCTACTCATATCTCTTCCTCTCTTTTTTTTTTGGAATACATACCTCATCATATATACATCTATACATGAAATTTTCTCGAGTCAAATTATTTTATGCATTGACAGTAAATTTTTATTTTATATAAACTTTTAATGTTACCGTGCGTCTCAATCATTATTTAAGATTTTATATTTTAAAGTTTAAGGTTTAATGTATATATTTAAGACTTAAAATTTAGGATTAAATTAAGTTTTCATAAATTGAACACATTGCAGTTTTAAAAGTCTGTTTGTGGGAAAGAAAATACACTATGAGTGCATAGAATAATTGCACGTTTATCTCAATTAATACCTTCTTATGTCTGGTAATCACATGAGTTTTAATTATATTTGATGTCGAGCTAAGTTAGACCCTAAACCATTGACAAAACTATGTTAATGTGGTAGGGTCGTGCCCAGCAAATTTTGTATTTAATTATTTTTAGGTCCTTCTAATTTTGAAGTTAAACAACTTAAATCTTGACAACTCTTGTTTTTTTATTCCTTAATTTTTTATTAAGTAAAGAGATATTTATATTACCAAGTCAAGTGTCGGGATTCGAACCCATATAAGATGGAACAACATGAGTAGGGATGAACATTTCACCCGACCCGGGACTAATAGTGTAAATTTTCACTATATTTTTAGGGATATTTCAATAATGCCCCCTCTCTTTATATTTTTTTATAATAAGGTCCTTAAAAATGACTTTTTAGAATTGAGAACCTAATTTTTTTTTACAATTAGGTCTCTAATTGTTTTTTAGATCGAGCCGGGTCGGGTTTGGGTTTAGGCATATAATATTTGGGTTGGGTCAGATTTTTTTAAGGATAGTGTTGGGTTCGAGTTTAGGGTAATTATTTTCGAGTTGAACTTGGGTCGGCCAAAAACCCGATCCTATTTAACCCGTGTTCATCCATAAATATGAGTATTCTTGACCACTCAACCAATTAGTAGATATCAATTCATTTACTTTTTAGACCTTTCTTAGTTGTACCGCCAAAGGAATAGTACAATAGTTCAAGTTTCATAATTAAAAAAAAAACATTTCAAGTTTCATTACTTAGTTTATATTAATTAAAGAGTAAATACACATTCTATATAAAAAATTTACACAAATATGTTTATTGAATAATTTTTCTTAGTTAAATGGTGTCAAGTTTAATATATGTATATATATAAGTAATTATTTGATACACAATCCTAACTATTCTAACACTAAACTATAGACTTTAAATATTAATTTTAAACTTTAAATATAATATATGACATTCAAATAGGCAAAATTGTGTAATTACACGTCTGTATATTAAACAATTTTTTTAATTTAAAACGTTAAAGGAGAAGGGGTTATTCGAATTTAATGTCAACTAAAATTTTATTTCAACATAGATCTTTTATCACGATATCGCTAGTCTAGGGGAGGAATTCCATAAATATTGCTTTAGGGATTTTTTCTCCAAAATATGATACTTTTCATTTTAATTTATGAAATATTGCATTTGTTACAGTACCTTAGAAGTTGGATTCAACATAATCCGACTTTGAACAGTAAATTTAAAAAAATTTCTAAAGACTGGTTCAGAAGGATCCGACTTTAGATAATTTTTAGGGGTTTTTTGTGGGAAAACATTGTTCATAGTTGGATTCTGTTGAATCCGGCTTTTAAAGTACTGTAGCAAATGCAATATTTCTAGAATTAAAATAGAAAATAGCATATTTTGGGGGAAAACCCTAAAGCTATATTTGAGTAAAAATTTCCGAGTTGGAGAGGTGACAAGTTTAATCTATATTTATTTAGATTTAGAATTAATATTTTGGATTTTATAGTCTCATTTGATAACATTTTGTTTTCATCAAAGGAAATGTGATTGGTGGAAAATGTGAATGAAGTTAACGGTGATAAGGATGTTGATAAACAAAGTCAAGGTCCGACCACACAAGAAAAATGTCTCCTTTTATGAACCGACAAGGATTAGTCCTAAATTTAAGGTTAGGTTCCAACGGACAAATCCGTATATTAACCGTTTCTTAACGTGTATATAATTGTATAGTTATAATAATTATTGATATTCAATTTATTAATCGAATAATTTAAAGCATGTATCACCAAATTTATTATGAAAATAACCCTTTCGGTTTAACGTACAATACTAAAATTTGAATTATTGAGATTGTTTAAAGGATCGGACGACTAATACATATTCTCATTAGACCGACTTATAATATTTTTCAATGAAAATATGAAAAGCAATTTAAGGAAAATATCAGCTACGTTTGCAACACACAATTGGTTCCATATGTACTTTTGTTGATTTGGAGATTTTTCTTTTCGTGGTGTGGGTTCATTCTAGATGATAAAGTAGGCCCAACCATCCAATTAATTGACAATTATTATAGAAGGACCAAGCTCTAAAATTATTGGACAAATTACATATTTAGTCACTCAACTTTTAAAACTTTTAGTTTTGTCTCACTCAACTTTTGAAATTCATTTTTAATCACTCAATCTTTAAATGTCTAACGTTATTAAATTTTTATGGGTAACTTTATACAAAAAAGAAACCTTGAAACTTTCCCTTCAAACTCAGATTTTTAGACTCCTTTTGTTTTATCGGTGCCATAGTATTTTATTCCAAATTCGAACGATGAGGAGGTCGAGAAGGAGAAAAGCAATATATCTTGTGTTGGGAGCTCGAACGATCAACCGAAATAGCCAAGAAGGGGGTTGAATTGGATTTTTACTTTGGTGGATAAAAACCAAGTAATAAAAAAGGGACACAATGATTTACGGTGATTCAACTTTGTAACCAAAGTTTACCTCAACCACCTTAGCTATCCACACTAAGGATTTTTCACGTTGTTAACAAAAATCGAAAAGATAAAACAAAAATGAAAGAAATCATTGGTTGTTTTCATTGAGAAAGTGGGGTATTATGAATATATAGAATAAGTCAACATTGTATTTCGAGATTTAGGTGTTGGTGTCTCCGTTGTGGACCGGCGCAAGGTGGCCGAATTTATTCAGTCAATCCATATTGCTATGGTTTGAAGGTTTTGTTTGCTTTTCATGAGAATTCACGCATGATGGACTGACTGATGAGAAATAGTTGAATCCACACACATATACATAAATGATTCATGCCAATTTCATGTGAATTTCATTGCTTGTTTTTCTATAACCACTTATATTCAATCCAAGGACAGAACCAAGAATTAGGAGTAAAATATAATTAACCAAAAAAATGCGAGGGATAAAGTTCAAATGAATTGAATATTAGGGTCTAAATAGGTAAATAAACGTATTATATTTTTTTAATAAAAAAATTGGGGGCATAGCCCCAAGGAATCATGTAGGTCCATTCCTGATTCAATTTATTGACCGATTAACGAGGATTGAATATTGCAGAGACCTATTATGAGACGGTCACAACATTAAGATTTGAACCTCTGATGTTGTTTAAAGGATTAAATCTCTCATCCAATTAGACCAACTAATTGTTGATGAATTTCAATATTAGTAGTTAGGAATATATATTTTTACACCATCAATATTTTAACAATTTGGTCGTTAAATTCATTAAGATAATCTCATTTATAATGTATACGTCAACTATTACAGAACATAATATAATTTCTTGAACCCAACAAGTGGCCTCAATAGAACAAAAGAGATGATGTTTATTCTAGGAAACATGTGTTCAAATCGTTTTATCTACAAGGCGTCTTTTCCCAAATCGTCACCTGCAGGCGATGACTTCCTCTTGCACTGTAAAATTTACCGTAGATTCTAAAATATACCCCAACGTCCCCAAAATCCAAAATATTATTTGGGTTTACATTATTCCCCAAAATACTTGTTAAAAACGACTGTCCATTGAGCAAGTCTTTATTTTACGTGACATCATATATAGGGACGGATTTAGGAGTGCTGAGGCAACTGCACCCTTAAAAATTTAAAGTTTCTTTATATTTTATATTTTTTATTGATAATCTAATTCTACACCCCTTAAACTCTTATAATTTTGCACCTCTATATTTTTAATATAGCTTCATGATAATTTGTACCCATTACATAAAATTCCGGTTCAGTCTCTAATCATATCAGCAAAAGCTAACATTTCTTTGATAGTACTAGTTTTCTTTATTTATTCCTATTTTTAATAAAATTTAGTTTTATTAATCAATTTACCTTTTTCCCAACCATTTATTTACCATTTTATTGAAAAGTGAATTATATTTACCTAAAATAGTTTAATTAAGATACCCAAGTACTTTAATTAATAAAATATAAGATAATAGCCCCGTTTTGTTAGCAAAATACCAAAAAAAGGAAAAGCAAGCAAACAACTTCTTTCAATATTAATACACGTGTCGGAATTAGGATGAAATCATTGGATTCAAATTGTTTAATTTCGAAATCGATAGAAATTTAAAAAGTACTTAGATACAAAAAAAAATGAAAATTGTAACTTAATTTATCTAATTTCAAAATTGATATAATTTAAATTGTAATTAAATCATAAAAACTGTAAGATAAGGACTTAATTCAACTGATTTCAAAATAAGTAGGACCAAAAAACAATTGAACTTAGAAACTTGAGACCAGGTCATTCTACCATCAAATTATAACAGTTTTTTTTATATATACTAATATCACATGGTAAATTACAGTTCTATTATGTGATTTTTACAATTTTTTTTAAAAGAAATATTTTTTTATGAATTATATATTTTTTGTAAATTTTGTAAATAAAATATTTTAAAAAAAGTCAAGTGACAACATTATAACACAATAGGTTGTACCAACTGATTTAAAAAAAACTTGTTAAATTTAACAGTCAATATTAGTCAAATGACTTAATTAATTTATTTTATTGGTTTAAAAGCTTAATTGACAATTTATTAGTTTACGAGTTTAACTGAGTATAATTTTAAAAAAAAAATTAACTAATTTTTTTACTTAACTACAAAATAAGTGTCTAAACTATACTCATTTTTAGATATGTGCCTCCAGTATTTTTTTTTTGTCAAAATAGGTGTCTTAGTTGACTTTAAAATAAATCAAAAAATAAAACTTTAAACACATATTTCAGCTAAAAATAAAATTTTAAACACTTATTTTAATAAAAAAATACTTTAAATATTTATTATAAAAAATATAACTTGTACAATTATTTTATAGTTAAACAATTTTTTTAAAGTTCAAATATTGTTTACACCCTTTAAATTTTCTTTTACAATTTTAAAATTTGTATACATAAAAATTAATTTTTACTTAATTTAACAAGTATTATTTGTGTAATTTACCTAACAAAAATAAACAAATTGGCACCCCCACCCAGAAAAGAAAGGGCAAGTGTTAACTATGCTACCTTCACTGTTAACACGTTCCTCTCCTTTATTTCCATTGTTTCTTCTTCCTTTCTCCTTTAGTTCTCTTCTCTAGAAATCAAATTCTATTTTATTTTCTCCTTCAAAGTTCAATCTTTTCTCCCTTATTTAACTCAATCTTTCTCCAATGCAGTCTCGTTGATGTTTTCTCGTATAATCAACCGATTCCAACAGGAAAAAAAGAACCCATTTTTATGAAGTTTGTTTTGGTTTTGTTTCCTTGAAGAAACCTTGTTGATTTCTGTAAAGTTTCTCCAGAAAAAAAACCATTGGTTTTAAGAGAAGAATAAAACATGTTGGATCTTAATCTTGATATGGTCTCGAGCGAGTCGTCTTGTGACAAGAACATCGACAACAAGAAGAAGATGATGGCGTTAACTCAAATGGAGGATTCGGGTTCTTCGAAATCGTCGATCGTTGATGAAGATGTTCAGTTTTCCAATGCAAAAGATGAGAACTCTTCCAACGACGCTTCGCCGGTGTTCGTTTTCGATATCTTAAAGAAGGAAAAAGATGATGCCACTCCGCCGGACTTCGTTACTCGACAACTTTTTCCGGTCACCGGAGAAAAAGTGGGTCTGGAGTTGGAGTTCGGAACAAAGGGTTCTTCTAGTAGACCTCAATGGTTGAATTTATCTTATGCTGAGTCTACCGGTGAGGTTGAGCTGACGACTGCTCCGATAAAGCCTCAACCTAAGAAGAGTCGCCGAGGGCCGAGGTCCCGGAGCTCACAGTACCGTGGCGTCACATTTTACCGGAGAACTGGCCGGTGGGAATCACATATATGGTAATATTCATGTGCAGAAATCTAATGTTTTTTTTAACTATTTTTGGTAATATTCAAATGTTAAAATTATTCTTTTTGTGTGTGTGAATAGGGATTGTGGGAAGCAAGTATATTTAGGTAATTTAAGTGATTAATTTTGGTTTAGGAATTCCAGATTTTGTAAATAATTTCATGGATTTTTTGGATTCTTTGCTGATAAGGGTATGTTTCTTTGTTGTGTTGACAGGAGGATTTGACACTGCCCATGCTGCTGCCAGGTGAGAATTTCTTTTTTGGCTTCGTTCGGTGCAATTTGGAGAGAAGCCGAAAATTTTAGCTTTTTTGAAATATCAGTTTGCAGCCAAATCAGATGTTTAAACGCCTGTTTAAAGCGCTCTCTTCGAGCGTGCGGCACAATTTCTCCGTTCAGCAGTCAAAAGCTGGTTGGAAAAGCTGTGTCGAAGGGGCCCTTAATCTTTATTCTTTTCATAGTACCAAATTACGGATGTTGTGTCGTGATTTTTCTTTTAAAAGTCACTATATTTCTAAATTGCGGTTGCAATTACAGTGTGGTTGTGACCTTAAAAGCCGTTATGATGCGGCTGTTACGCCGCGTTGTGGCCACAATTGCATGATGATTGATAAGTTGTTGTATGTTTCATATTTGTTTAAAATTTCAATTCAATTTGGATCTTATTCAGAGCATATGATCGAGCTGCAATCAAGTTCCGGGGAGTCGATGCCGATATCAACTTCAGTTTGAGTGATTATGACGAAGACATGAAACAGGTAGACAATATTGCAGAATTTGTGTAGCTTTTTGTGTGAATTTGTAGCTTGATTTTGGTTGTAAATTGTGTTGATATGCAGATGAAGCACATGAACAAGGAAGAATTCGTGCACACTCTTCGTCGACAAGGCAACGGATTCTCTAGGGGGAGTTCCAAGTACAGAGGGGTGACGTTGCATAAATGCGGTCGATGGGAAGCTCGAATGGGACAGTTCCTGGGAAAGAAGTGAGAATACTATTCACCAAAGCTTTCTTCCGTTTGATCTTTTGGTTATAATTGTATTGGTTGATGATCGAGATTAGGCTTTTAGTTAAGAGCTTATCGTGTCACCAAAAGGGGGGGGGGAGAGATTGTATAGGGTGTGAAAATTATGATCCTTGCTTGCAGGTATATTTATCTTGGATTATTCGACTCCGAAGTAGAAGCTGCAAGGTCTTTTATGATCATAGTTTTATGTTAGAAGTCTTTGATGTGATGAAATATGAGTGATTGTTATGGTTTTCGGTTTTCGGTTTTCGATCTCTGAATTCAGGGCTTATGATATGGCTGCCATGAAATGTAATGGAAGTGAAGCTGTGACCAACTTCGAGCCGAGTTCTTATGATGGGGAGACTGCAAATAGTGGAGGTATTTGCAGATTTTTGAGATTGTTATTGTTATTTATTGTTTTAAAACGAGTTCTTGATCGTTTTGATGTTGAATTCTCTGATGCATTAGATGCAGGCAATTGTCATCAGAATCTTGATTTGAGCCTGGGGATTTCAGCGACTTCGGTTGCTCGAAATGGGAGCCACGTTGCAGGGGATTTCCATTTTCGTAACGCTGCTGGCACCGGAGAGAGGCTGAAGTTGGAGAGTTATACTTCTGCGTCTCTGGGCATACAACCTCAACACGGTCTGACAATTGTAGCTAAGCACCCTCCGACGCTATCCGGTGTTTACCCGCCTACTCTTTTACCATATGTCGAGGTACTTGCCTTTGTTTCATCAGCTCCTCGCCCATTGTTTCGACAATTGTAGAACCTACTGATTGAATGATGTTATGATATGACAGGAAAGGACAATGCAGAAGAGAGCTGAAGCTGTTCCGTCGGCCGGATTCTCGAACTGGGGATGGCAAATGCAAGGGGATGGTAAAATTACCCCAACCCCGGTGTTTCCTATAGCAGCATCATCAGGATTCTCTTCGTTCAATGCCTTTGCTTCACCGACTACTCTCCCGTTCAACAATTCCAGCCGAAACCTTTGCCTTGCAACACCGGCATCGTCCACAAATAACACTTCTCACTACTATAATCACAGGAGCTGAAATCGGCACGACATCACGGAAACTTCCCATAAATCTCACTGTACAAGCTAGGTGAGTACAACAAGTGAAAGCTTGTAACAATTGTAAATCCACTGAGTTTGCATTTGTTTCAAGTAATACAAGAATACCTTGCATTTGTTAATGTTGCAAAACTTAAAGTTCTCGCTTCGACATTACGCGGTGTTACGATTGTTATTTTGTCGTTCTGACTTTCGGTATAACTGTAGAAATTTGAATAACATCACGGGGGTTAGCCGAGTCGGAGGTATCTCCGGAACAGTAATTTGGAAATCGAAGAATGAGTACCGTAAAGAAGAAAACAAATAAGAGTTGAGAAGAATTATGATGACGTTTTACCCGATCTTAACCATAACGCTTCATCCGAGAAGACTTGATAACTCATACGCTTACCTTTAACTCACCAGTTATAACTCGACATGTGGTCCAATTGATAGAGTCGAATCAATTTTTTTTAAATTAGTCGAGTTGAAGTGTCATATTTTAAATTTTATTTGAAATATTTTTTATTTGAGTTTTAGTTTATAAAATTCAAGTTCAAGTTTCTATTTAAATTTAATTGCAAACATTTATAACGTTATGATACTAATTAGTTCAAATTTAAATGATTTTTAATAACCATATACAATACACATATATATCGAGAAAACGACTCAAACTTGAAAATTGATTCATTGATTACTAAAAATTTCGAAAATTTCGAAATTCTATTTTACAACTCAAATCTTGTTTGATTTTTTTGAGTCGAATCAAGGTTATGAAATTACGAATCGAGGCAAGAAGAGTAGAGTATTTTCGTATCAAGACGAGTCGAATAATCCAATTTTTTTGAGTCAAGTCAAGTTTTACCCGCCCTTAATAGATTGAAAAACTATTATTCTCTTATTGCTCTTCTAACATCTGGTCATCCTGTCCCTCGACTCTCCGTCTTACCTTAATCAAGGTGAATCAATCATCTTTGTTTCTTTCTCAAATCATGTATCAAATATTTACTCATTTGAAATAAGTTCTCGAATCCAAATAATGAGTTTATATTCAATACACAGGCGGTGGAAAAAAAAGTTTTCACAAATATTTTGGTTTAAGGCTTTAGGGTTTATATATTAGGAGGTTAGATTTAGAGGTTTGAAATTTAGGTGACACGGTTATAATTTAGGGTTTAGAGTTTAGTGTAATATGATTAAAATTTAGGGTTTAAACCTATAAACCTCAAATTATAATATCAAATCCCTAAATTCTAACCACAACCCATCAATTCTAAACCACTAAACTTAAATCCCTAACCTTTAAACCCTAAGATCTAGCCATAAACCCTAAAACTAAGACGTTTGTGAAAACTTTTGTTTCTACTGCCTATGTATCGAATAATTACCCCAAATAATATAGGGGTTATATTTTGATACACAAATTGTGTAGAAAAAAATTTACACAATCCTTCATATTTAAGCTATAAAATTTAAAACCTAAATCCCTAGCCCTAACACCCTAAAACTTAAACCTTAAACTCTAATTTCTAACCATAAACCTTAAATTCTACACCCTAGAACCTAAAACCCTAAACCACAACCTAAATATCTAAACCTTAAAATTAAAAAACTTGTGTATCAAAGTTTTTTTTCATAATATAGAACGAATTAATAAACTTCAGGGGCATTGATGCCCCAATTTACTCAATCAAAAAGAAGTTGGTTGAGATATTGAAAGTTGCAAAAAGGTCCTCAATTTATTTATCTTTAAAAAAAAACCGTTTGCTCCAAGCTTCTATATTGATCAATCTGCAATAAATTTAACCAGCCCGGTCCAACTTGCATCTCTCAAAGCTCTAAAATCTGATTTTACAATAGAAATTGATGGCTTTTGCAGGGTTAACGGCAATGAATTCGTAGACCCAATCAATGCTAAAATGTACTAATTTCTTTTATTTCAGGCCGAAAGCGATCACACTTTTCCATTATGACATGTTTATAATTAATTTCAACTTAAATGGTATTTATATCATGCGTATATATAGGTGGTATGTGACTAGATTTCCCAATATCTTGTCTGATTTTTACTTGCTTTCTTTGGAATTCATGCCAATAAATGTAAAATTTGATAATGAGTAGCAACTTTACTATTTAAAGTTTTGAGCCAAACTACCAACAACTAGTTGGTCTAGTGGGATGAGGCATTAGATCCTTAAGCAATGTCAAAAATTTGAATCTAGACATTGTGAATGGAAAAAACTAATAATGGGCTTCTGTAAAACCCAATCTGAATTAGTCGACCAGTGGATCGAAAATCGGTGGTTAAACTAAAAAGGTTTTGAGTCAAATTCATGATATTAAAGTTTTGTCGGCATAACTTAAAATAGGTTTAGAGTCAGGGTTGGGCATTCAATCGAGTCGAGTCAATAAATTTTGAGTTATTCAAGTTTACAAGTCCTATTTTACGATTTAAACTTTATATGAAATTTTTTCGAATCGAGTCGGGTTTCTGAGTTTCTGTACAAATTTAATTGTAATTATTTATAATGTTATAATACATATTGATTCCAATTTAAAAGACTTTCTATATCCATTTACGATATACATATATATTTCTTTATGTTTTCACATGTGATATACATAATATATAAGGCAAAATTGATAAACCTGACTCGAACTTGAAAACTGATCAACTAATTACTAAAAATTTTGAGTTTTTCAAGTTATTCAAATTTTAATTTTATAACTCAAACTTTAATTGAACTTTTTTTGAGTCGATTTTATAAAATTACGAGTCGAGTTTTTTTGCGTCGAGTCGAACAATTCGGTTTTTTCGAGTCAAATTTTGCCCACCCCTAGTTAGAGGTTTTAATTATGACATTTGTGAATGGAGTAAATTAAGTTAGGAGGGTTGTCCCATAATGAGCATGCAATATTTGGTTCAGATTATTCAACTAATGCAATGGGTACCGGTAGTTATACCAATTAAGAGTTGTTGATCGCGTGATCGATCACCACCTAGGTAAATGATCTTGACAAGAGATAGATTGTACGAAGTTAGTTCGGATTAGAGTATCATGTTACTTATGTGGGGCGATCAAGGATCGCAAGTGATGGTCATGTAAGGGAGCATCGATGCTAGCTCTATACAGTACCGATACTCGATTCATCTAGTGTTGGTACTAATTGGTTAGTACTGGTACCCGTGTGTTTGTTAGTTAAGCTTCGAGTTAAAATTTGATTCGTTTTGGAAGTTATGGGAATTGGCTTCTGATTAAAGGGACACAGTGTTGTGATTGGATTTAGGTCTGATGGTTTCTGATGGACTTCGAGATTTTGTTGTGGGTGCTTTAGAGAAAAAGATATATCAAGGTAAGAGATTCTTCTTTTTATAGTACAGTGGTCAGTATATGGTAAATTTTGAGAGTAACAGTTGGTACCAAGCTTTCGTCACGCGTTCAGGAAACAATATGGAGTCGTATATTGAGATTGTGATGAGTGTTTGACTTGCCATCAGTTGGGAGTCAAACATGGAACTTCTCAGAGTTGTTGTGATGCTTCGATGTTCCTCAACAGAAATTGAATAGATGACCGTGGAACTTGTAAAAGATCATAAGTGCACAGTTTTTATGGGATTTCTTTGAGTAATGATACAGTCCTTGGTAAGTACCTTTTGATATTTTCGGCAAAGGTGAGATCCAGATTAAAAATCTTCTTAGATTGTTGTGGTTGGGTTGTACGACATTGTTGTGTGTACATGTTACTTTTTGACACGAGATTCGAGGTTTATGATGAAACCTTATCCCTTGGTGGGATTCCTATGTGATGACAGAACCGATGGTATAGATGATGTGTTTTCAAACACGTTATAGTTGAAAGTGTAAGATTCTTGCGTGAACCGAGTTAATGAGATAAGATTTAGTTATCGATAAGAGTTATCATCCAAAGTTTAAGGTAAGCACTTGGGGCGAGTAGAGACGTTGTTCTTTTTTTGAAGTCTTGCACCGAACAAGTAATATTTTAAATTTGCGAGGCCGTCAGGGTTAGAGACTCATTTAACGAGTCACCACAAGAGAAATTGTTCGTTTTGGCTGCAACGACTGTTTAATATCTTGTTCTTTTTAGATCGTACATTGTTGGGGAATGATTTTTGCGTGCAACAATCTCTTGGGTTCTTTAGCATAAGTTAAGTTTCTTTTATTGGTGTATTCGTGTAACAGTTTTACTAGGGTATCACTAGGTTTTGCTTGTCATCTATAATATACCAAACGAAGATGGATTCCTTCCGAGAGAAAGAATTAGTTGAAATTAAGTTTTTATAGTTAGAAGGCAAATGTTATATTTGACAAGTGTTGAGATCAGAGTAGTGCAGGATAAATCTCCGAGAATGTCAAGAGTTATAGGAGTTTGAGAATCTTCTATGAGTTATGTATATAAATTTAGAGGACAAAATTTCTTTTAAGGAGGAGAGAGTTGTAACGACCTGAATTTTGGGCTTCACAGAATTGGGCCTCAAACTCAATTAATTAGGTCTTATGTTGGAAGCCCAAATCATTGATAGTTGGTTTTGGGCTTTATGACAAATTAAAAGGGGTTTTAGGTATGCGTGTTGTTTAATGAAAAGAAAAAAAAGAGGGAGCAGGTTTAAAATAAAGAGGCTGATGTGATAGGGAAAAAGAGGAAAAAAGGGGAGGAAAAGATATTTTTGTGAGAGAGAAAGAAAATGGGTTTTGTGAGAGGAAAAATTTTTAGGAGTCGAGACGTACCTACCTGTGGTCTCTACACTGTTGTCACTCACCGTGGTGGTGCTCGAAAAGTTTGAGAGTCGTCGAAAAGTAGGCTTTTAGTGCTTAAAATTGAAAATCGTCGCCACTAGTAAGCTTAGGAGGTGCCAAAATGTCAGACTGAAACTCGCAAGCCAATTTCTACTGTCAAAAGATGTTGCACGGGTCACACGTGCCACTGGTCGCACGTGGGGTTCATTCTGGGCGGTTGGAGCCAATTGAGCCGAGCTGAGTTGGAGCCAAGCCGCCGAGCTGAGCCACGTTGACGAGCTGTTAACCTCAAGCTATGTAACCCCCTCGACCCGGCCTAGTCGCAAGACCGAACCGAGCAAGCTACATTAGGTTTATCGGAGTAAACCGAAAAGATTAAACCTAAAACACGTCTATTTTTTTCTTTTATCTTGTCTAGATGCATTAATGATTTCCTAAATGATAATACTGTTCACAGGTGAACACTCATCTCAATCGGGCATCGTAACGATATCTAATTGGCCACAAACACGAATTAGGGACCAAAACATAATTTCAACAATCTAGAAGGACTTTTTAAAATTTTAAGTTACCAACCTTTAATTAAGTACATTTCATGCTTATGTGTCAAAAATCAGCTTCATACGATCATCCATGCTCAAATAATTAACAAAGCAAGATTCAGGGACTAAAACGAAAGAAAACATAACTGCCTTCCCAGGACATTAACAGAAATAACGATATCCGTATCGATACACTGAGTCCCGTATCGATACGGTTTTGAACTCATCATTTCGATACGGCAAGACCCGTACCAGTACGCCACTTTGAGTATAAAACACGTTTAAAAATCATTTCACACCGTACCGATACGGTCCCTTAGTGTTTCGGTACGCGACCTCTTCTCCAAAAAGTAAAATTCCAGTAACCATTAGGCATATTGAAACACCCCTACCTGTACTGAAACACCCTGGCCTTATTTGCCTAGCCGTACCGATACGGTCCCCCGCGTATCGGTATGTCTGGGCTTGTAATGTCAAAATTAACTAGTTTTTCACACAATTTTAGATGCAACTGGCCCCTATCAACTTTCAAACATGCATATCAACACTTGAATATACATAATCTATCATTTAAACCAAGGTTATGCAAGCAAAACAACATCATGCTTCCAAAGGACCACTCTAGAGGCATGCTCCCTAGACCACTATGCCAAACATACCAAAATGCACAATTAGGCCAATCTCAGCATAAACATCATGCCAACACACTCATCATAGCATATTAAACTTGGTCAAACCAGCACAACATAGTAATCCACAAGGAAACTCTAGATGCATACCTAAACATCCATTCAACCTTAACTATAGGCAAGTAATAACATCAAGCTGAACGACATATAACCATCATCAAAAACCAGCATATAATCATTCTAAAGAACCACAATGCAACGGATTTACAACCCCCAAGACCATGGCAAACACATTGCCTTATTAACCGAAAACGTAAACCGAGTTCATACTCAAAAGTAGTTTATCTCATGGATCCTTGCAAACCTTGCCTTTGCTGCCCCAGACTTTAATGCTCTGCATCATTAGGAAAAATAGAGCGTATGCACACATATTTAGTGAGGATGCTCATAAAAAAATGAAGCAGAAAAAACCATTTAAAAACCACATGCTTGCTTTTTCCAAAACATGCTTACAACCTAAGCATTTTTCCATGATTTCTGTTATAACTCGTTTACCATTCATACCCAAAACCCAAACTGAACCCAAAACCAAAACCCATTATACCTACCCAATTCACCTAGGCCCAAACCAAACCCTAAACCCGTTTATAACCCGACCCGACCCGAAAGTTATAAAATATCCAAACTAAGAAATATATAATAATAATAATAACAAAAACCTACCCTAACCCTAATACCAACTGCCGCCGCTGCCTTGACTTCTGTCGCCGTCGTCCTAAGCTGCCACCAGCCGAACCCTATCTCTGCAAAATTCGGCGCCATCATGAGATATGCAATAATAAAGAAGGGAACAAGTGGGTATTATTTTAGAGATAATTTTCGGTTATAAAACTGAACCAAATGTAAAATTAAAATGGGGGATTGAAAATCGAAAAAATGCGAGAGTTTGAGAAGGGATTTCGGATCTGAAAATTTTGTAAAAAGGGTCTTTTGTTCGAAAAACTTGTAAGGGGAAGTTTTGAGATCGAGAAAACAGAGATATGTAATAAAAAGAAGAGTTTTTGATCCCAAAGTTTGTAATCGGTGAAGTTTTAAGAAATAGAAACGAAATAAAAAATCAAAGGTAGTCTTTGTTCTTCTCTCATCGTTTTAAAATTGTTTGTATTCAAAGTTTTTTTAAATCCAAGTTAAGTTTTTTTTTTACTTTTTTTTAAAGAAGAAAAGTTTTGAAAGCTTACCGTCGTCGTCTGAATCCTGCCGCGAGGCTGAAGTGCCGGTGAACGACGCACATGGGGATGGAAACTCTGCCGTCGCTGCTGGTTGAGAGAAAGAAAGATTAAAAACAAACTTTTAGGGTTTTTTTTAGTTTAGATAAACCTGTTTTAAGAAAAATAACCCATATATGTTGTTTTGAACCCGCTCAGTAAAACAACGTAGTTTCAAGGCTAAGAATCTGAGTTTTTTTTAAAAGGTATAATTACGCTTCAAGTTTCAAGTCATCCCTCTTTCAACCCACATTTATTTCTGTCTATGGTTTAATTACGATTCTGGTCCCCTTCTCTTTCCCACCTCTCGGTTTTGCCTTTTCTTTTTGTTGTTTATGTTTCAGCTACCTAGCTTGTATTTTATGTCAAATTAGTCACTGTTTCTATTTAATTTCAGCACTTTATTTATGTTGTTTATATTTCCATCCTTGCATTTTCTGTTTTGATTCAATTTGGTCCCTGCATGTTGGTTGTATTTAATTTCAACACTTTATTTATGTTGTTTATATTTTTGTCATTGCATTTTGCGTTTTGTTTCATTTCAGTCCATAATATTTGTCATCCATACCATGTAATTTCGTATTAGTGCATTTTGGTCCTTAAACTTTAATTTTATGTTGTTTTAGTTTAGATCATGCATTATTATCATTATTAGTTCTATTATTATTATTATATGTATATAATATATTATTATTAATATTATATAAAGTATTTTATCTTATACATTATATATTATTATCACATGAAAGATCTATGTATATATATATATATATGTTTTTTTCTTGATTCACATTTTACGTATAACTTTTTATACTTATTTTTATGAAATTATGAGTGTTTGGAAGAAAAGAAGTTGAGAGAAAAGGTTTAGGAAAAAGTTACGTGAATTTCTTTTAAAAGTTAATAACTAACTTTAGATATTTAATCCTTATTAACAACCTTTTAAAACACATGTTTAAAATGATTTAATTGAAGGGAAAAACCACCGGCAAACACTTGGTAGATTAGCTCCTTAAGGATTCTAAGGATTTGACCCTTTTGATTTTAGTCACTTTAAAACAGTTTTCAAAAATCGCATTTTGGTCACTAACCCAAAATGTCATATTTCCATATTCCTTTTTCTAAAATTGCTTCAACCAAAAATCAATATATATTAAAATATGATTTTAAATATTTTTCCATATTTTTATCTTACCAAAAAATATACGATCTCGAATCCAACTCGAATCTCTAACCGGTCCACTAGATAGTCTAATAAACCTAAAACCGCTAGACCCAAAACCGGGGTGTCGCAACTCTCCCCCATTTAAGAAATTTCGTCCTCGAAATTACCTAGAGGAAACAGATGCGAAAATTGCTCCTTCATATCCGTCTTGCTTTCCCAAGTAGCTTCCTCAACACCTCGGTGTCGCCACAAGACCTTCACGAGCTCTATCGTCTTACCACGTAGGACTTTCTTGCTGGTATAGAGGATCTCTACAGGTTCCTCATCAAAGGATAGATCCGACCTCAACTCCACATCCTCCACCGGTATAACATGCGATGGATCTGATCGATATCTCCTCAACATCGAAACATGAAACACATTATGAATTTTCTCCAACTCGAGAGGCAACCTCAACCGGTATGCCACAAGACCCACACGCTCAATAACCTCGTATGGTCCAATAAACCTCGGACTAAGCTTACGCTTACGTCCGAATCTTATCACATTTTTCTATGGTGACACCTTCAAGAATACGCGATCGCCCACCCCATATTCAACCTCCTTATGCTTCAAATCCACGTAAGATTTATGTCGATCCGCAACCACTTTCAACCGGTCGCATACAAGATTAAGCTTCTCATCTGTGTCTTTCAACATATCCGGTAGGGTAACATGCTTTTCCCCCACCTCAACCCAACATAAGGGCGTACGACATCTTCGGCCATATAACGCCTCATAAGGTGCCATCTGTATACTTGCCTGATAACTGTTGTTGTAAGCAAACTCAACTAAAGGCAAGTGCTTCTCCCAGGTTCCTTGAAACTCGATAATACAATATCTCAGCATATCCTCCAAAACCTGGATAACCTGCTCAAGCTGCCCATCTAACTGAGGATGATACGCAGTGTTAAAACTCAACCTCGAACCTAAGGCCTGGTGCAAACTTCTCCAAAACCTTGCCGTAAACCTTGGATCCCTATCCGAAACGATGGATTTAGGTACACCATGCAAGCGCACAATCTCCGTTATATACAAATCTGCCAACTTGTCCAAGGTGTACGTTGTATGCACTGGCAGGAAATGTGCACACTTCGTGAAATGGTCAACAATTACCCAAACCGAATCCTTCTTAGCCGGTGTCATCGACAAACCTGTTACAAAATCTATGACGATTCTCTCCCATTTCCACTCTAGAATTTTCAGCGGTTGCAACAACCTGGATGGAAATTGATGTTCAGCCTTGACCCGCTGACATACCATGAACTTGGAAACAAAATCATCCACATCCTTTTTCAACCCAACCCAGTAGTATGCCTCCTTCAAATCACGATACATCTTAACACCACCAGGATGCATAGCAAAAGAACTAGAGTGTGCCTCCGTCAAGATAGTGTACCTCAACTCTGGATCATCCGACACCACTATTCGACCCTTAAAACACACAACTCCATCATCATCAAAATAAAATTCCATCGGATTACCATCCGTTATGTCCTTAACATGCTCAACCAACGAATCATCGTACGATTTCTTAGCTTTAATCAAATGTGATAACGTAGGCTTAACTTGCAATTCAGCCAACAAATTGCCCTTCCGTGTCACACTCAATCTTGCAAACATAGCTCGAAGCTCAACTGCAACCTTACGACTTAATGCATCCGCCACTACATTGGCTTTACTAGGATGATACTCAATGGTCAAGTCGTAATCCTTAAGCAACTCTAACCATCTACGTTGCCTAAGATTCAAATCTTTCTGGGACATCAAATACTTCAAGCTCTTGTGATCCGTAAAGATCACACACTTCTTACCAGGATGGTAATTTCGCCAAATTTTCAAAGCGAATACCACGACCGCAAGCTCCAAATCATGAGTTGGATAATTACGCTCATGAACTTTCAACTGCCTTGATGCAAAGGCCACAACCTTCCCATCCTGCACCAGCACACAACCTAAGCCAACATACAACGCATCACTATAAACCATAAACTTCTTCCCAGATTCAGGCTGAATCAACACAAGAGCATGTGTCAGAACTTCCTTCACCTTCTCAAAACTGTGCTGCTGCTTCTCCGTCCACACATAAGGAACATTCTTCTATAACAACATGATCAACGGTGCCACAATACTCAATAACCCCTCAACGAAACGGCGATAATAACCAGCCAACCCAAGAAAACTACGCACATCCGCTACAGACTTAGGTGGCTTCCAATTGAGAATAGCCTCAATCTTTTGTGGATCAACGCAAATACCCTCTGCGGAAACCACATGACCAAGGAATGCCACTTTCTTTAGCTAAAACTCGCACTTGCTCAACTTAGCGTACAACTGATTATCCTTAAACACTTGCAACACTATCCGTAAATGCCGAACATGCTCTTTCTCAATATGGGAGTACACGAGAATATCATCTATGAACACCACCACGAATTGATCAAGATACTTATAGAACACTCTATTCATCATGTCTATAAATGCAGTCGGGGTATTTGTCAAACCGAAAGGCTTGACTAGAAACTCATAATGCCCATACCTTGTACAGAACACGGTTTTATGCACATCTACATCCTTAACCTTCAACTAGTAATACCCTGATCTTAAATCTATTTTGGAAAACACCGCTTGTCCACGAAACTGATCGAACAAGTCATCAATCTGCGATAATGGATACATGTTCTTTACTATCATCTTGTTTAACTGATGATAATCAATACACATACGCATCGTACCATTCTTCTTTTGCACAAAGAGAACATGAGTACCCCACAGAGAAACACTTTGTCGAATGAACCCATGATCCAACAACTCTTGAAGTTGTGACTTCAACTCTTTTAATTCTTTCAGTACCATCCTATAAGGAGCAATGATGTTGTACCCTCGTATGTCTCAATACAAAACTCCACCTCCCTATCCAGAGGTAAACCGACAACTCATCAGGAAAAACCTCAGGAAAGTCGCAAACGATCTGAATATCCTGCACTCGAACACTCTTGGCTTCCGAATTCATAACAATAGCCAAATAAGCTTGGCAGCCATCAAACATCATCTTCTCCGCTCTAACATCCGAAACAACATTAGAGAGAAACTTAACATTCTCGCCAACCACCACCACTTCATAATCGTCGGCCAACCTCAAAAAAATCCTCTTGGATTCACAATCCACAATTGCTCTGTGCTCACTCAACCAATCCATACCCAAAATGATATCAAAACCATGGAATGACATTTCCATCAGATCTGCGGCACACACATATCCTTGCACCACCAAAGGACAACGCCGTTACAACTTTTTGTTGTAACCGTCTCTCCAAAGAAACTTGTGACTAACATGCCAACATCTAAGATCTCAACAGGAACATTTAGCAAAGATGTATGTTCACTCAAGATATATGAATGCGTATACCCCGAATCAATCAAAGATAACAATGATAAGGATTGCAAAGTAAAAGTACATACAATTACATCTGTGTTATTACGACCCTCACGGTAAGCAAAGACCCGAGCTGGTCGACCACCTTCAGGTCTCACCGCTGCAGCATAAGCCATACCTCTCTGACCATCCTCGTGCCTCTGAAAATTACCCATGCCACGGTCTCGGCCCCTAGCAGGTGCAGCAACCTAAGCTGGTGTATCTCTCACAGTCCGAGGACAATTACGCTTCAAGTGATCAGATGAACCACAAATCCAACAAGCTCCAGCATTACCCCAGCACATACCCGCGTGGCGCCTACCGTATTGCTCGCCCTCCGGTGTAACACGAGCTCATTGAGTACCCTGGCCAACTCCACCACCACTCATGTGATTTGGCTTATGTCTCTTATCCCTAAACCTCCTATTTCGCCTCCCAGAATAGCTAGAGTCAGCCACTCTTTTACCCAAGTTCACACCTGCAACCTGAATTGGTGCACCCAAGGACTGCTCGATATCCTTGGCCCGATTGACTAACACATCAAAATCCGTGTAATCTGTAGCCATGAGATACATCTTAATATCCTTAACAAGACCATAACGGAACCTGTCACATCTCTGCTGGTCATCTAGAATCAAACTCGGAGTATACTGACTCAGTCGGACAAACTTCACCTCATATTCAGCAACAAACATGCCTCCTTGGGATAAAGACATAAACTCGCGCTTCTTCATATTCAAGTTATGGGTACCAAGATACTTTCTCTTGAAAGCTCTCCAAAAGAACTCCCAAGTAACGTTTGCCTCAGGAATGCTAGCAATTGTGGTCACCCACCAATGATATGCATCTCCCTGCAGCAGAGATACAATGCAACCCAACTTGTGCTCCTCGTTACATCCCATCTGATTCTTGATGTGAACCGTCTTTTCCAGCCAACCTTCGGCTGTCTCAGGGCTCAAACCTTGAAACTCTTCACCTCTCAAACTCCTTAAATGCTCTAAGGGTAAACCTTGATTTGCTACCACCGCAGGTGCAGGTGCCGGTGCTTGTACTCCAGTCATCTCTGTCTGAAAATCTCCCGTTATTGCCTGAACTAACGGAGTCAAATCACCATATACGAGCACTTGGTGAACCTGGGGTGCTTCACCCACCCTAACATCAACTGGAGGAACCACTAGAGGATGGGGAGGCAATATATGAGGGAGATTATCTTCTGTCTTATTATTTTGCCTAACCCCGGCAGTATTAGCCATAGATCGTGTCTCATGTCGAACCATGCTAACAAAAGCATCAAAACACATTAGAGTTAGGCTAGCGTCAGGCAAAGGATCCAAGTTAACTTTAAAATGCATTTGAAATCATCGGTAATTGGCAATGTGTTCCCAAAACATACCCCAACTGAATATTAAACAATCACCGAACATATACACAATCACCGTGCAGTTCAAACAACATCATCTAGTCAAACAACAACATCCCAACTTTTTGCAAACCTGGCTCTGATACCAACAAATGCAACCCCTTTGACCCGACCTAGTCGTAAGACCGAACCGAGCAAGCTACATTAGGTTTACCGAAGTAAACCGAAAAGATTAAACCTAAAACAAGTCAATTTTTTTATTTTATCTTTTCTAGACGCATTAATGCTTTCCTACATGATCATACTGTTCACAGGTGAGCACTCATCTCAATCGGCCATTGTAACGATATCCAATCAACCACAAACACGAATTAGGGACCAAAACATAATTTTAGCAATCTAGAATGACTTTTAAAAATTTTAAGTTACCAACCTTTAATTAAGTACATTTCATGCTTATGTGTCAAAAATCAGCTTCATACGATCATCCATGCTCAAATAATTGACAAAGCAAGATTCAGGAACTAAAATGAAAGAAAATAAAACTGCCTTCCCAGGACATTAACAGAAATAACGATATCTGTATCGATACACTGAGTCCCGTATCGATACTGTTGTGAACTCATCGTTTCGATACGGCAAGACATGTACCAGTATGCCACTTCGAGTATAAAATACGTTTAAAAATTATTTCACATTGTACCAATATCGTCCCTTGGTGTTTCGGTACGCGGCGTCTTCTCCAAAAAGTAAAATTCTAGTAACCATTAGGCGTAACGAAACGCCCCTACCTGTACCGAACAACCCTAGCCTTATTTGCCTAGCCGTACCGATACGGTCCACCGCGTATCGGTACGCCTAGGCCTGTAATGTCAAAATTAGCTAGTTTTTCACACAATTTTAGATGCAATTGGACCCTATCAACTTTCAAACATGAATATCAACACTTGAATATACATAATCTATCATTTAAACCAAGGTTAGGCAAGCAAAACAACATTATGCTTCCAAAGGATCACTCTAGAGGCATGCTCCCTAGACCACTATGCCAAACATACCAAAATGCACAATTAGGTCAATCTCAGCATAAACATCATGCCAACATACTCATCATAGCATATTAAACTTGGTCAAACCAGCACAACATAGCAATCCAAAAGGAAACTCTAGATGCATACCTAAACATCCATTCAACCTCAACTATAGGCAAGTAATAATATCAAGCTGAACGACATATAACCATCATAAAAAACCAGCATAGAATCATTCTAAAGAACCACAATGCAACGTATTTACAACCCCCCAAAACCATGGCGAACACATTTCCTTATTAACTGGAAACGTAAACTGAGTTCATACTCAAAAGTAGTTTATCTTTTGGATCATTCCAAACCTTGCATTTGCTACCCTAAACTTTAATGCTCTGCAGCATTAGAAAAAAGAGAGCGTAAGCACACATGCTTAGTGAGGATGCTTATAAAACAATTATGCACAAAAAAACTATTTAAAAACCACATGCTTGCTTTTCCTAAAATATGTTTACAACCTAAGCATTTTTCCATGATTCCAACCGAATCAAAACATAATAACCTTTATATAACCATGCTTTAATCCTAAAACATTTTAACCAATCCATGCTTAAATCCTCAAAGCATTATAAACAAGGTTCATCACATGAACTTTCACATATATTGGCATTTATAGTGACCCAGATAAACTACCTCTATCCTATATACATATCAGATATATGGATCTCTCATACCATGCCTAGTTAAACTGCATGATATTCCAAACCTTGCCTAGTTAAATCGCAAGATTTGACTCCCTCACCTAGTTAAACCGCAAGATCTCACCCTTGCCCAGTTAAACCGCAAGTGTACCAACCTTGCCTAGTTAATCCGTAAGATCACCATCAATATGGGTTGCCTAGTTAAACCGCATGCACCAAGTGAGGTCTCAACAGTCTGAGTGGCCTTGTTACACCGCCATACCTCAAGGACCCATGGCCACGATCGATTTTGTACATGTTTTATAGTGCACTTTTAATCCTATGGCATGCCAACTATATCTGATTGTTTTCTCACCTTGTCACATAGCCAATATATCATTTACAAACCATTTACAACCATTTACTCACTATTTTACAATGCATTAAACAAAACATCACATATGCAAATATCATTACCAATGCAATATCACCATTCCCTACCGGAATGAAAACCAATGCTCAATAGCATTTAACATACTTTCAATCCCCTGCATATGTACTTAAAACCATGCATTTTCAGCAAGTAAATAATACCATGTTTATCACCAAAACATACAAACAACATGCCCATATCCAAGAGCAAAATAAGGGAAACTTACTTCTAAGCTTAGGTAAGTGTCTCACGCTTACCCTAAACTCCCAACAACCTTTACAATCCTTTATAAAGCATTTAAAACCAGTTTCCACTCACCGATACGCCTCGCCTTCCTTGCCAACGCGAAACAAGCTCCCGACAAGCAACCAAACAACGTCAATCTTTGTCGCCTTGATTATTCCCTGTTTTAAACACATAAAACCAGAGGATAAATGCATTAAAATGCATTCAAACCATTTCCTAACAACAATCTCCCGCAACTCCCAAGTTGCCCACTCGAAAACCATCCGAAATATACCGAAATCATCATCAAACATTTTCGAAACTTAACCTAGCCATAAAACAACAATTTAACCCATCAACCAACATCTAATAACATCCAGAAACCCTTTCCTAACATCTTTTTATCTCCAGCAAAGATTAAACTCGACTATCTCCACAATAACTCAAAACTAGCAACCTAAATAATTAGAGATTCAAGAGTTTCGGGATTCTATTGATAAAAATAGCTTACCAACATCAAAACACATCCATAACATATATTAAATAAATCTTAAATACTAGAAATCAGATTCACTTCGAAAATTACCATGTTTCATCAATATTTCCAAAATAAATCAATTAAACATTGATAAAACATTAAAATCACATTACAACTTATAAATCAAGGATCAAATACTTGGGAATATCAATAAAGAACCATTTAACAGAGGATATCATGGACCTTACCCCTGTTATATGATTTCTCCCTCAATTGGCTTGTTTAAAGCTAAGAAAACATAAAATTTCAATGAGATTTTGCAAAACAAAGTTAAGGAATCAAATTTAAATCAATAATCTGAGTGAAAAGAGTCCATCACCTCTAGATTTTGATGAAATTCTGAGTGTTTGGAAGAAAATAAGTTGAGAGAAAAGGTTTAGGAAAAAGTTACGTGAATTTCTTTTAAAAACTAATAACTAACTTTAGATATTTAATCCTTATTAACAACCTTTTAAAACACATGTTTAAAATGATTTAATTGAAGGGAGAAACCACCAGCAAACATTTGGTAGATTAGCTCCTTAAGGATTCTAAGGATTTGACCCTTTTGATTTTAGTCACTTTAAAACAGTTTTCAAAAATAACATTTTGGTCACTAACCCAAAATGTCATATTTCCAAATTACTTTTTCTAAAATTGATTCCACCAAAAATAAATATATATTAAAAGATGATTTTTAACTATTTTCCCATATTTTTATCTTACCAAAAAATATACGGTCCCGAATCCAACTCGAATTTCTAACCCGATCCACCAGACCGTCTAATAAACCTCAAAACCGCTAGACCCAAAACTGAGGTGTTACAAGATGCTAGTCGAGACGCCAAACAAGCTAAGCTGTGTTGATGAGCCATTGACCTCAAGTTGTCAGCCGAGCCGTCAGTCAAACCGAGCTACTGTTTGACTAAGCCACTAACTCGTTGACCGTCATTGACCAGCATTGACCGATGTTGACCGGTCATGGACCGGCTGTTGAATTTTTTAAGGGATTCTACCTGGGGGTTTCTTTACGTTCTGGATCCAATGTCATAGTTTGTTTTGCCAAATTCGAACCTAGTAAGCTATTTTTACGCATTTGATCTTGTGAGTGGTATAGGATATACATGAAATTAATATATTTTCATATTTATTGATATACGAGGGTTATTTGAGTTTGGAAATCAGATCATGTGGATTGTTTGAGAAGTTCGGATGAGGATTTTAGTGATATCGGCTTAAGGTTAGTACACCTCAAACTCTGAAATGCTTCATGGGCATCATAAGTGTAATGGCTTTGCATGTTAGTGGTTGCAAATTAGGAGATGAGTAATAAGCATGTATTGATACTGTTAGTTCGAGGCTTGATAACTATTGAGATGCTTGATGAACTTGAGAATGATCGAGTCTGTTATGAGCTTTAGAGATTGTATAGGATTGTCTGAATATCCGCATAATTATCTGATTGTATGATTGATTGACTGATTGATATATGATGATGCCTTGTGTGTTAGCTGAATAAATTGATATGTTCGATTGAATATTGGTTAGAGACAATACTGATAAATATTCTATTAAATGGGTAAAAAGCCAATAAGTGGTAATAATTAATTAAATACGCTAGTAACGTACTTTAATGCCTTTCATAAGCTTTAGGGACTTAATAGGTGTTATAACACCGTAATTTAAAAAAATTGTACGAACCCGTGAATTGGGTACCGGTACGAGCTTTGGTTGTATCGGTAAGCGGTTAGGGTCATATCGGTACAGGTAGGACCGTACAGGTACTTATAGAATTTGGGAATTTCTAGCAAACTAATTGGTAACGGTACGCGTGTGAGTACCATTAACCAGGGGTACCGTATCGTTACTCATATTCGAGTACCGGTGTCTCTGAATTGGATAGTCTAAAATGTCAGTATAAGATAAGGGTAAATACCGAATATTAATAATTGAACTATGTCTAGATAAATGAGATTAAATATGCACTTCTCCATAATATATTAATAACTCGATAATGTATAATAAACAATATGTTGACGATTAGCAACAATAGGGGATCATTGTGATCGGGTTGCTTGTATGCCGGGTAGGCATTCGATGGGTTGAATCTTCTTGATTGATGAGATTCGGATACCTAGTGAAAGAGTTTTGCAACACCATGGTTGAGATACCTAATGGAGGTTATTGATGCTATGTAACCCATGCCTTATTCGAAGATACTCGAGGAGGGATTTTTAGTATTGGTGTATGTTTCGATGCTATGTGACCCAGCCTCACCCAAGGTAAATATTTCAATGCTATATGACCCGACCTCACCCAGAGTGTAGATGCTCGAGGATGATTCCAAGCAGGGTGTATGTTTCGATGCTATGTGACCCGACCTTACCCAGGGTGTATGTTTTGATGCTATGTGACCTGGTCTCACCCGGAGTGTATGTACCGTTGCTTTGTGACCCGACCTCACTCTAGAGTTGTGTTGTTGTTGTTGTTGATGTTTTTGCCTTGGTGATCTGATGAGATCTCAAGCTTGGTTGTGCCTTTCGTGCCATGATTGATGATTGTTGAGATGTCAGCATGTGTTTAGGCAGCTAGTAGTAGCGCCACATGTTTATTTATCTCTTTTTATTGCTCGTACTAGCTTGCATGCTTATGTTTATGATTAGCATGAAGTATAGTAGAGTAGATGTGTACCACTAGTCTTTGTAAGCTCTGCGCTCGGAATTGTTGTTTTCGTGCGTAGGTTGATCGTGGGACCGATGAGCACTATTTGTATGGGATTCCAGCAAGCAACGCTGTCAGAGTATGATACTTGTATTTAGTGGGCTGTGTATTCATAGAACCTTACATGTATGAGTTTGTAATCCTTATTTTGAATTTGTATTAATCAAGTCAAATGTTTAAATATTTTATTTAATTGGAGCTCATTTGTAACGTTTTAATCGTTTATACATTTATTTTGAATTGTGAGCTTTAAATGTTTTGGAAAGTATTTTATTTAGGCTAAACCAAGTTAAGAAATTTTATGATTTTGGTTTTAGCTTTAAGCCCAAATGTGATATTCGGGTCGAGGGTGTTACAGAACCAATTGCCAATCAATTTATAAGGCAACACAACTTTAGTTATAGAGCTTAACTTCTTCGGTTTAAGATATAAAAAACCCTTGTAATTTAAAAAAATCAATTAAATTCCTAAAATTATTTTACACTCCATTAAGCCTTTTAATCAAAAAATTGAACATTTGAACTTTCTTCTCATTAGGTAACTAATAACTAGTACACTAGTAAGGTGAGACCATAATAATTAGATAGTGTGAGCCACGAGAAAACAATCTCATTTTATCCCACTTAATTTTTTCTGTTTGCAAGGTGTGTGCATTATCAAATGGTTAAGAATATGTATAAACACATACTACCTTGCAATCACATTAAGACTATTCAAAAAATTAATTATGTGTCCCTTCTTAAGGAATAGAGGAACCATAATTCATGAAGATATAAAATTTAGGCATAATATCAAAAAATGTCCTTAATGTTTAACATGATAGTTATTTTGACTTTTCTTTTTTTTCTTTTTAAAAGGCTTAAATATATATTTATTATTTACTATATGAACTAGATCGTTTCTCCAAAGTTAGTATTTAAAGAATTTTTACTCTCAAACTGGTACCTGAACTAAGAACTTTCTCCCAAGTTGACACCTAAAGAATTTTTGCTCCCATTTTGTACCCAAACTTTAATTCCATCCACTATTTTGATACTTTTATTAACATATTTAGTCCCCAAAACTTACACATTATGTCAATTTGGTCACAATTTGAAACAATTCAATAAATTTAACCCTTTATATTTAAAAAATCCATCAATTTAGTTATTTTTATGATACTTTCAAATCAAACAAGCTTAACGGATTAAAATAACAATGAGGTAATTGCATTCTACCCTAAAACAACATCAAGTAACCATTAAAACTTTTTATACCAATAAAGTGATATATCATATAAAAGAAGAACAAACAATTTAAGAGAAGAACAAATAGTAAATTGATAGAATTTTTAAATATATGGTTAAATTTATTGAATTATTTTAAATTAGGACCAAATTGATAGAATACATAAGTTTCGGTATCGACATGGGAGAAGGTGACTAGTTCAAGTACCAACTTGGGAGCAAAAATTCTTGAAGTACCAACTTGGGAGAATATGCCTAATTCAGGTACCGAAATGGGAGCACAATATCCTTAGGTACCAGTTTGGGAGAATGTGTCTAGTTCAGGTACCGAATGTATATTTAAGCTTTTTTTCAAACCATTTTAACCCCTAATGTTTCATTTTGGGTCAAAATGGCCTATATGTGAATGAAAACTGTTAGTCAACAAACGATAATCAACTTGAAATGGCTTGACAGAATAACATGTCATGTAGGTTTGCTACATCATTTCAAGCAATTTACCGTTAGTTGACTAACGTGCACATCATGTAGATTTGCTACATCATTCTGTCAATTCAACACCTATGTCTATTGATAAGTGTTCAAAAGTACTATTTTTCTTACCCTTTTTACTCATATTATTGTTAGACTTAGGCTCATATTAGTTGCATAATTAGCCGTTTATGCATTAATCCATGTTTCCTTCCATCGTTGAGCTTGATTACATAACTTGGTAGTTTTTTTGGGAAAAGATGCTGCTTTGGTGTGTTTTGTGTGTATATGCAGGATCACTTGCCAAAGCAAGGCTAGAGCTAGTTGACAGGGAAATGCATGAAGGATATGTCGAGCCAGTTGCCAGGGCAATACATGAAGGAGACGCCGAGCCAGTTGCCATGGCAATTGTCGACAAGAGCAAAGGTGATATGGTAGTCGAATTTGATGACTAGACAAGCCCAAGATGACGTGGAGCAAAGCCCAAACCCAAAGGAATTTGATTGCCATGCAGAGATTAAAGAAGAATTAAATTCCAAGAAGATAGGAGAAGTTCTAGTAGGAATACAATTATAATAAAGAATTATATTCTTTAAAGATAATTTATTTCCAACTTAACTTCCTCCTCAAAGAAGGACTTTGCCCTAGCCCTATAAATAGGATGGAGATTTCGACAACTTAGAGAGAGCAAAGGAGGGGAATTTTGACAAGTCCAAGGAGGGCAAGAGGAGAGAATTTTCGACAAGCATCTAGGGCAAGGAGGATTTCGACAAGCCTCCTTCTTCATCATTTTCTTTCTTGTTCGATTGGGTTCATGCTAGGGATTATTTATCTTGTGTTTCTTTGGAATCTAGCCATGAACTAAATCTATTTGGCTATGGTTATTGTGTTTTGTGGTTGTGAGAAACTATTGGTTTTTGTTTAGGTAATAAGAGTTTGCACTTTTCTATTCAAGGTTTATTCATTCTTGGTTCTTATTCTTGTTTGCGAGTGAATTGGGAGAGGATCTCGTAACTTCATCTATTTATCTAATATCGGGAGAGTTAGATTCAAGAAACGAATGATTATGATCTTTATTCAATCTATTGATGGTGAAGATTAATCCGGCTTAGGAATAAGTTAAGGATTTCAACGGCTAAGAGGAGCGCAAGATTGGTTGTTGTTCACCCTTGATTCACGCAGGGATGTATTATCAAGGCATGCACAAGTAGCTAGAGTTTCGACTTAGGGATAAGAAGAAACCATTGAAGAACGCTCTGCCGAACCTTGAAGGTTGCTGCCCAGACGCCCAAGTAGTTGCCCAAGCAACCATCGATTAGTTGCCAAGGCAACCCCGTTGTGCAAGTTGCCACATCAACTGAGTTGCCCGTGCACTCTTTTACCAAAACGATCCAATCGGCTATCACACCTCAACTCACGATAACCTGGCCTATCTCTCTTTCAATTGATGTCATCTATTCATTTACTTTATTGCTTTCTATATTAGTTATTAGTTAAACTCTTATAATCCTTTACTTGTGTTTTTACTTTTTACAGTGCAAAAGACTAGATTCTTGAAGTGGCACCAATCCCTGTGGAGACGATATCTTTTATACTATAACTTGCAACGTGTATACTTGCACAATTGTGTAGCACTTATTACGCGCAACAAGTTTTTGTCGTCGTTGCCGGGGATTGGCAATTGGTGTTAGTTGTTTTTGTTATTGCATTTTTTTCTATTAGTTTTACTAACTTTTCTTTTTGTTTGTTTTATCAAAAAAAATTTTAGGTGCGCTACAAGTTAAGGGACATCAACATGTCAGGAAATAAAAGTCAATCTATTCGAGAGATGATGTTGGAAGATATGAATCAATCCAATCAAAAGTTCCTTGCACCCTTTGATGATTACCTATACCAACCGAGAAAAGCCCAAAGAACTTATACCATGGAAAAATCTTGTGCTATGTGTGGAGAACATCATATGTTTGAAAATTGCCCTCACACTTTCGGTGCATATAACTACATGGAGGACCATAGAGGGAACCAACAGCAAAATTCTTCATGGTATGGTTAAAAAGCTCAATTTTTTTTACCATAACAATTTTTCTACAGCAACAGATATGCCATGGCAATGTAGTCATTTTCAAGAGCATTCCAATTCCTTAGAGGAAACCGTTACTAGCTTCCTTGGCTAGACTTGACGGTTCAATTGAAGAGATTCGAGAGCTATCAAAATCTATGGATACGAGGATAGCTCAGTGGGATGCAACCTTAGGGGATTCAGAAGATCAATTGGGGAGATCCACATATGTCATGGATAACATGCACCAACAATTCATTCCTAGGGATACTGACGTCCCAAGGCAAGAGGATAAGGAGCAATGCAAAGAAATCTCTCCGATGTGTGAGGGACAACTAGAACCTCAAAGTCAAGAGGATGCCAATGAGAGAGACTGCCCAACACATGATGAGCATGAACAACAAATTGCCTCGGCAATGATTGAGGAGCCTGAACAGAGCAATGCTGCGACAACACTCAGTGAAGCTGAGAACAACAATACTACAGCAAATTCTGAGGAACCTGTTGCCCAAAAGGTTACAACGTTGATGTTGAAGCAGGAATCTGTAGATTGCTCTCATCTACAATTGTCACGGCAATTACACGACCACATGCAAGATCAACGAGATGATAATACTTTGCCAATGGAATATGAGCAGGTAATGGTTGAACCTTTTGAATTCTTTAAAAACCCACCTCGTCTATTGCAGGTATGTCTTGAGGAACCAAGGTTGGTAGATTTAAAGCCATCGAAATCTCTACTGATGGAGATGTTTGAGAGGCCAAAAGAAAACAGTGTTTGGATTCGTAAAGCTTTTCAGAAAATTGGTTTTTCCCTTGACTTACATCAAATTTTGGCAACTGATTGCCACGACAATTGGCTTGAGCAGCAATTGCCACGACAACAAAGGCTACATCCAACCATGATAGAAGTTGACAAGAATGAGGTAATTGAATGGTTGAGAATGGATACAATTTTTCCTATTGATATATTTATGCCTTCAGAAATAGTAGCAAGGTGGAGAGTTTACATGGACTACAAGTGAACAAAGAACAAAGACACCTCCACCATGATAACGCAAAAGGGAGTAGTGGCAAGCACATTGGCCAAACTCTTTTTGGGCAATATTGTCACCCGATGGAGGGTACGGATGGACTATAAGAAGTATCGGAAACGACTCTCCTCAAGTTTTCTCAGATATGCAGTAACATTAGAAGATGCATGATGACACTCTTTTCAGACATGGTCGAAGACCTCCTTGAGGTCCTCATGGATGATTTTTCCATTTTTAGTAATGAGTTCGACAGTTGCCTCGGCACCCATTGTTGTTCCACCAGATTGGATGCCACATTTTGAGCTCATGTGTGATGCAAGTGATTTCGCGGTAGGAGCAGTCCTAGGCCAATTCACAGGGAGGAGGATGCGGATTTAGAGATATGCGATGCATTCCTGGATGAACAACTTTTAGTTGCCTCGGTAACCCTTGATGCCTCGGTAACCCTCGACGCCGCAGCAGCTCCTGATACGCACACCTCGGCAACCATGGACGCGCACTCCTCGGCAACCCCTGACGCCTCGGCAACCATGGATGCGCATGCCTCTGCAACCCTCAACGCCACGACAACTACCAATACGCACGCCTCGGCAACCACGAATGTATATACCTCGGCAACTCTATACGCACACGCCTCGGCATTCTTGGGAGTAGTCGCCACGGTAGCACATGCCTCGGCAATACCCTGGTACGCGAATTTAGTTAATTTCCTTGTTTGTGGTATTTTACCTTATGACCATACTCACCAAGGGAAGAAGCGGTTCTTCCATGATGCTAAGCATTACTTTTGGGACGAGCGCTTTTGTTTAAACAATGTGCAGATCAGGTTATAAGCCGATGAGTCCCTGAAGAGGAGTAACAGAATGTACTCCAACAATGCCATTCTTCACCCTATGGAGGATATTTTGGAGGAACTCGTACCGCGACCAAAGTTTTTCAATCTAGTTTGTATTGGCCAACACTGTACAAAGATGCCAAAGAGTTTTACAAGCAATATGATCGTTGCCAAAGGACGGGCAATATCACCTACAAACCAATGGGCAATCAAGACCATGAATATGGATTAGGAAAGTGCCGGACAAAAGCGTTTGATGGATCAAGAATGAGATAGAAGAATTCCGTGCACTCGCCTATAACAATGCACGAATCTACAAGGAGAAAACAAAGCGATGGCACGACAATAAACTATTGTCGCGGCAATTCACGCCAGGGCAACTAGTTCTCCTATTCAATTATCACCTAACACTTTTCCCGGGAAAGCTGAAATCAAGATGGTCGGGACCATTCGAAGTCGTCAAACCATTCTCCCATGGTGCTGTGATAATCAAGTCCATCTCTGACAACCATGAATTCAAAGTTAATGGACAAAGATTGAAGCACTATAATGGTGCCCATGTGGAACGTAACAAAGAAGTGGTCACTTTAGGAGATGCATGAGCATGCTCTCCTTTCAATATTTTCTTTTTCTTTTTATTTTTATTTTTAGGAGATATTTTATTTTTCTTCATTACCTTTAGTTTCCAGGTTTTCTTTGTTTTCTTTTCCACAACAAGACTCACAACCACTACTTGCCACGGTAACCACAACAGAGGATGCCCAACCAACCTTGAAGATGCCACGACAACCAAAGTTAAAGACATCCCGGCAACCACTGCAAAAGCCAAAGATAAAGCACATATGCCCAAATCAACTCCTATGGAATCATTTTTTGATTTTTCAGATTCGGACGAGTCCTCCATTGCACCAACAAAGACCGCACCAATTGAATCTGTTGCGCGTAATAAGTGCTACGCAAATGTGCAAGTATACACGTCGCAAGTTATAGTATAAAAGATATCGTCTCCACAGGGATTGGTGCCACTTCAAGAATCTAGTCTCTTGCACTGTAAAAAGTAAAAACACAAATAGAAGATTATAGGAGTTTATCTAATAACTAAACTAGAAGGCAACAAAGTAAAAGAATAAATGAGATCAAATAAGAGAGAGATAGGCCAGGTTATCGTGAGTTGAGGTGTAATAGCCGATTGGATCGTCTTGGTAAAAGAGTGCACGGGCAACTCAATTGTCGTGGCAACTTGCACAACGGGGTTGCCTTGGCAACTAATCGATGGTTGTCTGGGCAACTAGTTGGGCAACTACTTGGGCGTTTGGGCAGCAACCTTCAAGGTTCGGCAGAGCATTCTTCAATGGTTTCTTCTTATCCCTAAGTCGAAACTCTAGCTACTTGTGCATGCCTTGATAATACATCCCTGCGTGAATCAAGGGTGAACAACAACCAATCTTGCGCTTCTCTTAGCCGTTGAAATCCTTAACTTATTCCTAAACCGGATTAATCTTCACCATCAATAGATTGAATAAAGACCATACTCATTCGTTTCTTAAATCTAACTCTCCCGATATTAGATAAATAGATGAAGTTACGAGATCCTCTCCCAATTCACTCGCAAACAAGAATAAAAACCAAGAATGAGTAAACCTTGAATTGAAAGTGCAAACTCTTATTACCTAAACAAAATCCAATAGTTTCTCACAACCACAAAACACAATAACCATAGCCAAATAGATTTAGTTCATGGCTAGGTTCCAAAGAAACACAAGATAAATAATCCCTAACATGAACCCAATCGAACAAGAAAGAAAAGGATGAAGAAGGAGGCTTGTCGAAATCCTCATTGCCCTAGATGCTTGTCGAAAATTCTCTCCTCTTGCCTTCCTTGGACTTGTCGAAATTTCCATCTCTTGCTCTCTATGGATTTTCGAAATCTCCTTCCTATTTATAGGGCTAGGCCAAAGTCCTTCTTTGAGGAGGAAGTTAAGTTGGAATTAAATTATCTATAAAGAATATAATTCTTTATTATAATTGTATTCCTACTAGAACTTTTCCTATCTTCTTGGAATTTAATTCTTCTTGGAATTTAATTCTTCTTTAATCTCTGCATGGCAATCAAATTCCTTTGGGTTTGGGCTTTGCTCCACGTCATCTTGGGCTTGTCTAGTCATCAATTTCGACTACTATATCACCTTTGCTCTTGTCGACAATTGCCATGGCAACTGGCTCGGCTTCTCCTTCATGCATTGCCTTGGCAACTAGCTCTAGCTTTGCTTTGGTAAGTGATCCTGCACATACACACAAAACACACCAAAGCAGCATCTTTTCCACAAAAACTACCAAGTTATGTAATCAAGCTCAACGATGGAAGGAAACATGGATTAATGCATGAATGGCTAATTATGCAACTAATATGGGCCTAAGTCTAACAATAATATGAGTAAAAAGGGTAAGAAAAATAGTACTTTTGAACACTTATCACACCCCCAAACTCGAACTATTGCTTGTCCTCAAGCAATGCAAACTCATAATTACCTGCCAAGACTTCAACTTTCACAAACTTAGCCTTGAACTTGATTTCAATTCTCTGAACCGGGGCACAAAGTATGATTAGCTTTTTATTTTTTTGGAAAACTTAGGAGTTACTCGGAATCAAACTATAATGCTTGTGAGTGTGTGCAAGTTGATTTTTCGGATTCTATGCAAACAAGAGGTTTTCAAATTACTTCATTGGGTTCTTTTTAACATGTTTTAACTAGAGCCAGTTTTGGGCACCTCTAGTGTTTAGTTTTTTTAAGTTAATTTATTCGAGTAGAGCCGGTTTCAGGCACCTCTAGCAATCAATTTTTTTAACACATACTAGAGCCAGTTTCGGGAACCTCTAGTGAAATTTTTTTTAGCACATGCTAGAGCCAATTTCGGGCACCTCTAACATTCATCCAATTTTTTTTCTAATCCCCCAATTTGTTAATTATCAACCTAAGTTTACTAGAATTCCTTAAATTAATCAAACCACAACAGTGTTTCATCAAATTTAGCATCATAGTAAAATTATAAGTTTTTTTTTCATGGTTATCCTAGAATAAAAATTCTATCAATTAAGTGCATTGGCAAAGTCATCATCGGATATTCATCAAATCTAAGCAATTATTGTTCCAATTAAAGGCATGGCAAGCAATTTATGTATCCTAAATGTAATACTTAAGATGAATGTAACTAAACATGGTAACTACTAATAACAATCCCCCCCAAACTCGAGTGAGGCATTGTCCTCAATGCATGCATAAAAATAACGAAAAATAAAAATAAAAATGCATACGAGGACTTACTCCGAGAGTTCGTCATCGTAGATGATTAGTTTCCTTTTGGTCGGTGTCTTGATTCTCTTGCTTGAACGCGATGGTTGTTTTCTTGTTGCCGGTGGTGGAATCGATCCTCGTACGGGGTTATCCTCATCGTCCTCTTCATCAATGTCATTGGCTTTTCGCTTAGAGGATTCAATTGGTGCGGTCTTTATTGGTGCAATGGAGGACTCGTCCTTATCTGAAAAATCAGAAAATAATTCCGTAGGAGTTGATTCAGGCATAGGTGCTTTACCTTTGGCTTTTGCAGTGGTTGCCGGGATGTTTTTAGCTTTGGTTGCCATGGCATCATCTTGTGTGTGCACGATGTAGGTTGCCGTGGCGACTACTTCATTGGTTGCCGGGGCAAGGATCTCGGCAGGAAAGATTGGGAACGGCACACGATTGTCCGGGTACTTTTCTAGGATCACTTGGGTGATGGCATTGTTGTGCTCCTTCATGTACCGCATGAACATTAGTTGCCGATCTTCAATTTGCCTTAGGTGGCTTGCCAATGGGTGCAAGAGTGCTTCAAAGTGTCTCGGTGTTGTTGGCCAAGTTGCCAGGGCGTTAGGTGCTTGGGCATTAGGGATTGCCGTGGCGGCAGGAGTTGCCGTGGCAATTGGAGGCCTTGAAGAATCTCCTGGTGCCTCTCCCATTAGCTTTCGGATTAGTGCTTGATTCCAACCAGACTTGGGTAGGGCCTTTTCATCGGTGGACTCACTTGGGACATGCATCTCCTTGCAAAGATTAGAAATTAAGCAAGGGAAGAAAAGAGAACCCTTATCTTTTGAGCTAAATACAAAAATCTCATCACAAATAATTTTTCCAATGTTAATGATGCGATTATGCAAAATAGAATGTATGAGCAAAAGATATGGTATATCAACGGTAGTATTGTGTGTGGTGGGCATTAAAGAAGTTTTAACAAACTTATTCCATAGTTTTGCCTTGGGTTTAAGCCGAAGACGACTTACCGTGCCCTTGTATTTACCGTCGTTCTAATGAGTTCCCGGTTGAGTGAGTTCTTGAAGCACCTTGTCGAGTTGCTTGGGAGTGATTTGATCAACGAAGGCTTGATGCTCGTCCTTCTCAATGTAAAGCCTGTAAAAGGTGTTGACGCTTTCGGGACTTATGAGTATGGCCTTGTCACGAACAAAAACATAAGGATTATCCAGGTTAGGTGAGTGAGCATAGAATTCTCTTACCCATGAGATGTTACCCGGTTCCGGTTGATGGCAAAAGATTTGCCACTTTTGATGTGCAATCCTCTCGAAGATGAATGGTTCAAGGCCGAAATTTTGATGAGAGTTGGAGTATTCAAAGCCTTGTTCTTCATGAATCTTCCGGCTTTCAAACTTGGATTGAAATCTTTCTTGAACCACCGGTGTAGCAAACTTCTTGTATCTTGGTTCTTTGGAGGAACTTGGATGAACTAAAAGTTTAATCTTGGATGCCATGGATGATCTTGGTTGTGAGTAAAAACAAAGAAAAGAAAAGAAACTAAAAAAGTTGCAAGATAGAAAGTAGGAATAGGTTAAGGGTGATGGGTTTTATAGAAAAGATAGGTGGGTGGGATTAGGGGAAAACGAAAAAGGGTTTAGGGTGAGGGAGAAGTTGTCGACAAGGGGTTGTGGGTAGGGTGAATTGGAGGCTTTATATAAGCCTTAGATTTAGCCCATTAGTTTCCTTGTTTGAAGATGTTTTCCTACTTGGATTAGAATTCCTCTTTATCTTGAACTTTTTTTTCCTACAATTCAAAGACAAATCAAATAAGGATTAGAATTAAATTAATAAAAGAAAATAAATAAAGATGTATAAAGGGATTCTAAAAAAAAACCTATCCTAAAAAATATATATAATAATCGGAAATAGTAAAAATAAAAAAATCAAAATAAAATCAAAATAAAATAAAATAAATACTTAATTGAAAATAAAAATAAAAAAATAAAATAAAACTACTAATATCAAAATGGAGAGCATGCTCATGCATCTCCTAAGTTGACCACTTCCTTGTTACGTTCCACATGGGCACCATTGTAGTGCTTCAATCTTTGTCCATTAACTTTGAATTCATGGTTGTCAGAGATGGACTTGATTATCACAGCACCATGGGAGAATGGTTTGACAACTTCAAATGGTCCCGACCATCTTGATTTCAGCTTTTTCAGGAAAAGTTTTAGCCGAGAATTGAATAGGAGAACTAGTTGCCCTGGCGTGAATTGTCGTGGCAATAGTTTCTTGTCGTGCCATCGCTTTTTTCACCTTGTAGATTCGTGCATTGTTATAGGCGAGTGCACGGAATTCTTCTATCTCATTGAGATCTATCAAACGTTTTTGTCCGGCACTTTCCCAATCCATATTCACGGTCTTGATTGCCCAGTACGCCTTGTGCTTGATTTCCACCGGTAGATGGCATGTTTTGCCATAGACAAGTCGGAAGGGGTACATACCTAAGGGTGTTTTGAATGCAGTGTGATATGCCCAAAGTGCGTCATCTAGTCTTAATGACCAATCATTCCTTGAGGGATTTACAACTTTCTCGAGTATTCCCTTCAACTCCCGGTTGGAAATTTCTGCTTGCCCGTTGGTTTGTGTGTGATATGCCGTGGCGATCTTGTGTGATATGCCAAAGCGTTGCAACATCTTGGCAATTAGTCTGTTGTCAAAATGCTTGCCTTCGTCACTGATAATTGCTCTTGGCATCCAAAACCGTGTAAATATATTTTTCTGCAAGAATCGTTGCACGATCTTGGAATCGTTGTTGGGGACTGCAGCTGCCTCAAACCATTTAGACACGTAGTCGACGACAAGTAGAATGTAGAGGTTGTCGAATGAAGATGGGAAAGGTCCCATAAAATCGATCCCCCATACATCGAACAATTGCACCTCGATGATGTTCTGGAGCGGCATCTCATGTCGTCTAGAGATATTGCCCGTCCTCTGGCAACGATCACATTGCTTGTAAAAGTTTTGGGCATCTTTGTACAATGTTGGCCAATACAAACCAGATTGCAAAATTTTGGCCGCGGTACGAGTTCCTCCATATGTCCTCCATAGGGTGAAGAATGGCATTGCCAGAGTACATTCTGTTGCTCTTCTTCAGGGACACATCGGCGTATAACCTGATTTGCACATTGTTTAAACAAAAGAGGCTCGTCCCAAAAGTAATGCTTAGCATCATGGCGGAACCGCTTCTTCCCTTGGTGAGTAATTCCATAAGGAAAAATACCACAAACAAGGAAATTAACTAAATTCGCGTACCAGGGTATTGCCGAGGCATGTGCTGCCGTGGTGTCTGCTCCCAAAATTGCCGAGGCGTGCGCGTCAAAGGCTGCTGCGGCGTCGAGGGTTGCCGAGGTGTGCGCATCCATGGTTGCCGAGGCGTCAAGGGTTGTCGAGGTAACTAAAATTTGTTCATCCGGGAATGCACCGCATATCTCTAGATCCGCGTCCTCCTCCCTATTGCGTTCCAAACGTGATAAGTGATCGGCCACTTGATTTTCTGTTCCTTTCCTGTCCTTAATTTCAATATCAAATTCTTGTAAAAGTAATATCCAACGAATCAAACGAGGTTTAGCATCATTTTTAGCAAATAAGTATTTGATTGTCGAATGGTCCGTATTGACAATTACCTTTGTACCAATCAAATAGGATCGGAACTTGTCAAATGCGAAAACTACAGCTAGTAACTCTTTCTCCGTTGTTGTGTAATTCACTTGAGAACTATTAAGAGTTTTACTAGCGTAGTACATCACATGGAAGGTCTTACCTGTGCGTTGGCCTAGGACTGCTCCTACTGCGAAATCACTTGCATCACACATGAGCTCAAAAGGTAGCGTCCAATCTGGTGGAACGACAATGGGAGCCGAGGCAAGCTTTTTATTTAGGGTTTCGAATGCTTGGTTGCAAGAATCATCAAAATTGAAGACTTTATCCTGTTCAAGCAGATTACACAAGGGTTTAGTGATTTTAGAAAAATTATGAATGAACCTCTTGTAAAAACCTGCATGTCCGAGAAAACTTCGAATTCATTTAACCGAACTTGGTGGGGGTAATCTCTCGATCACGTCCACCTTGGCTTTGTCTACTTCAATTCCCTTGGATGAAATCTTGTGGCCGAGCACTATTCCTTCATCTACCATAAAATGATATTTTTCCCAATTGAGGACTAAATCCGTTTCTTCACATCTTGCCAACACCCTTTCTAAATTTCCGAGACAACTCTCGAAGTCATTACCAAAAACAGAAAAATCATCCATGAAGATCTCAAGGAAGTCTTCGACCATGTCTGAAAAGAGAGCCATCATGCATCTTTGGAAGGTTGTCGGGGTGTTACACAATTCGAACGGTATCCTTCGGAAGGCATAAGTACCGTATGGGCATGTGAAGGTTGTCTTTTCTTGATCTTCTGGTGCTATGGCAATTTGATTGTAACCTGAATAACCATCAAGAAAATAATAAAAGGGTTTACGTGCAAGATGGTCAAGCATTTGATCAATAAAGGGTAATGGGAAGTGATCTTTCCTAGTGGCTTTGTTTAGCTTTTGATAATCCATACAAACCCTCCAACCGGTCACAGTCCTGGCTGGAATGAGTTCATTATTTTCATTACTTACCACTGTTATACCTCCCTTTTTCGGTACACATTGTACCAGACTTACCCATGTACTATCAGAGATAGGGTATATAATGCCGGCGTCAAGCCACTTGATGATTTCTTTCATTACAACCCCTTTCATGGCATGATTCAGTCTCCTCTGGGCCTCAATTGAAGGTTTGTGATCATCTTCCAACAGAATCTTGTGCATGCACACTACCGGGCTAATTCCCTTCAAGTTGGCAATTGTCCACCCTAATGCCTTTTTGTGTAGCTTCAACATCTTGATCAGCTTCTTTTCCTGCTCAGGCTGTAACTTAGAAGAAATAATTATAGGCAATATTTTATCGGTTCCTAAGTATGCATATTTTAGTTGCTCTGGCAATTGTTTCAACTCAAGAATCGGTGGTTGTTCAATAGAGGGTTTTTCGAGCTTACCTTCCTTACCTGAGTAATCCAGTGGTTCAAAGTATGTACCTGGTCGATTGACTAGCCAATTTGCCTCTTCTTGTTGTTCCTCATCGACTGGTTCTTCATACTCCTCAGGTTCCTCTTGATCGGCAATGTAGTTGCCGAGGCAACTAAATTCCTCGTCGAAGTTAAACTCTGCCGTGGCATGAAGAAGTTGACATTTTTCTGGATCATCGGCATGCCTTAGTGTTTGGAACACATTTAGTTTAACTTGCTGGTCATTAACTCTCATTATGAGTTATCCCTTTTCAACATCGATCAAGGTTCTCCCTGTTGCTAGGAATGGTCTCCCGAGAATGATGGGTGCATGCTCATCTGCTTCACAATCCAAAATAATAAAGTCAGCGGCAAAATAAATTTATCAACTTTTACCAGTATGTCCTCGATTTTTCCCTCTGGATGCACATAGGATCTGTCGGCTAGCTGCAGCATAACTGTTGTAGGTCTTGCCTTCCTGATTCCTAGTTTCTGGAAAACCGACTTAGGCATCAAGTTTATGCTAGCCCCAAGGTCGCATAATGCTTTCCCGACATAGTGATTTCCAATGGAACAGGGTATTGTGAAACTTCCGGGATCCTTCAACTTGGGTGGCATACGATTGTGCAACATTGCCATGCATCCCTCTGTTGCGGCAACTGTTTCAAACTCTCATAGCCTTGTTCTCTTGGACACAATGTCTTTAAGAAACTTGGCATAGTTTGGCATTTGTTCAATTGCTTCCACCAATGGCAAGTTGATGTGGACTTGCTTTAGGATATCAAGAAACTTCTTGAATTGATATTCTTGCTTTTGTCGCTTCAACCTTTGTGGGAATGGTGGTGGAAGTCGGATATCTTCGATCCTTTCATTGGTTTGAAACCTGATTGACGGCATTGCTGTGACAACTGGAGTTGCCGAGGCGTTATCAACTGGGGTTTCCGAGGCATGCTTATCACAAGTTGCTGATGCGTCTTTATCGTTGGTTGCCGAGGCATGCTTATTGCCGGTTGCCGCGGCAATTCCTGGTTCAGCATCTGAGGCTTTGCCGCTAGGTTCGTCTTGATCTTTTTGTGGAGTTTTGTTTGATGAGCGGGTTTGAACCTCTCTAAGTTGTTGGCCACTTCTAGTGGTGATCGCCTTACATTGCTCATGGCCAGTTCCTCTTGCAACTTCAGTATCGCTAGGTAAACCTCCTTGCGGTCTAGTATTCAGATTTTGAGCAAACTGTCCAACTTGATTTTCCAATGATTTGATTGCTGCCTCTTGGTTTTGCAATCTCATCTCGGTCCTGTTAATAAAAGTATCAGTTCTTTTTATGAAATTACTATTCGCAGCTATATAAGATTCAGTTTTCATCATAAAAACATTTAGAGAATTTTCCAAAGAACTAGATGTTGTCGGTTGTTGCTGCGGCATCTGTTGTCGTGGCATATTCTGCTGGAATCCCGATGCTTGTGCATTCTAATTGTTCTGGTTTAGAGCATTGTTGGGATTACTCCATGAAAAATTCGGGTGCTTCTTCCAAGCTGGATTGTATGTATTGGACATCACATTGTTGTTCCGGTTGTAATTCCCCACATAGAAGTTGGATTTCGGATTCTGCATACATTCAGAAGAATTATGGTTATCACCACATAACTCACAAAAAGAATCCATTACCTTTACTTCATGTGTGTTGTTTGGTTTTTGCATGTTCTGGACCATCTTGGTTAAAGTGGCCAATTGTGCCGAAATTGAATCTGATGATCCTAGTTCATGTATTGTGGCTTGGCGTCTAACTCCTCCTCTTCTAGTAGATGGGAATTGATAATCATTCTTGGCCAGCCTGTTTAAAATTTGCATTGCTTCTTCCGGCGACTTATCTAGGAGTATGCCGTTTGCCGAGGCATATAGCATCATCCTTGTTGGTGTATTCACGGCGTTGTAAAACATTGTTACTTGAGTCCACACCGGGAATCCGTGTAGGGGGCATTTGCGTAGAAGTTCTCTATATCGCTCCCAAGCCTCGTACATGGATTCATCATCTGCCTGCCGAAAAGAAGTAATGTCGTTACGAAGCTTATCAGTCAAATTTGTAGGATTAAATCTAGCAAGGAAATCACGACAAAGATCAGTCTAAGATGCTATTGATCCTGCAGGAATGCTATTCAACCATGCTTTCGCCCTATCCTTTAGTGAATAGGGGAATAATCTTAATCGTAAGACATCGGGGGTGACTCTATGTATTTTGAAAGAGTTGCAAATCTCGAGGAAATATTTCAGATGTTGCCGTGCATCTTCAGTTGCTGAGCCGCCAAATTGACCAATTGTGTTTATCATATTAAACATTACCGGTTTCAACTCAAAGTGGTCGGCTTCAATTTCAGGTGCGACAACTCCTGGGTTAAGTCCATCTAGATCTTCTTCAAGATAGTCTCGAATAGTTCTGTTTCGTGCAAGAATCACTCATCCTCCTGCTCGAACATCTTGATTCATATTGCCGTCTTGATTTGCCATTGCTTCTCTCATCCTTCGTCTAAGTCTTTGTAAGGTTCGTTCGATTTCTGGATCAAATGGATATTCTGGTGAAGTCGGTCTCGCCCTGGTCATATACCAATGCAAAACCAAAGTTTGTTAGCCCTTTGAATTTTAAACAAGAAAAATAAAAAGAAAGTGCAAGAAAATAAAAACAAAGTCGCTATTGCCAATCCTCGGCAACGGCGCCAAAAACTTGTTGCGCGTAATAAGTGCTATGCAAATGTTCAAGTATACACGTCGCAAGTTATAGTATAAAAGATATCGTCTCCACAGGGATTGGTGCCACTTCAAGAATCTAGTCTCTTGCACTGTAAAAAGTAAAAACACAAATAGAAGATTATAGGAGGTTATCTAATAACTAAACTAGAAGGCAATAAAGTAAAAGAATAAATGAGATCAAATGAGAGAGAGATAGGCCAGGTTATCGTGAGTTGAGGTGTGATAGTCGATTGGATCGTCTTGGTAAAAGAGTGCACGGGCAACTAAGTTGTCGTGGCAACTTGCACAACGGGGTTGCCTTGGCAACTAATCGATGGTTGCCTGGGCAACTAGTTGGGCAACTACTTGGGCATCTGGGCAGCAACCTTCAAGGTTCGGCAGAGCGTTCTTCAATGGTTTCTTTTTATCCCTAAGTCGAAACTCTAGCTACTTGTGCATGCCTTGATAATACATCCATGCGTGAATCAAGGGTGAACAACAACCAATCTTGCGCTCCTCTTAGCCGTTGAAATCCTTAACTTATTCCTAAGCCGGATTAATCTTCACCATCAGTAGATTGAATAAAGACCATACTCATTCGTTTCTTGAATCTAACTCTCCCGATATTAGATAAATATATGAAGTTACTAGATCCTCTCCCAATTCACTCGCAAACAAGAATAAAAACCAAGAATGAGTAAACCTTGAATTGAAAGTGCAAACTCTGATTACCTAAACAAAAACCAATAGTTTCTCACAACCACAAAACACAATAACCATAGCCAAATAGATTTAGTTCATGGCTAGGTTCCAAAGAAACACAAGATAAATAATCCCTAGCATGAACCCAATCGAACAAGAAAGAAAATGATGAAGAAGGAGGCTTGTCGAAATCCTTCTTGCCCTAGATGCTTGTCGAAAATTCTCTCATCTTGCCCTCCTTGGACTTGTCGAAATTCCCCTCTCTTGCTCTCTATGGATTGTCGAAATCTCCTTCCTATTTATAGGGCTAGGCCAAAGTCCTTCTTTGAGGAGGAAGTTAAGTTGGAATTAAATTATCTATAAAGAATATAATTCTTTATTATAATTGTATTCCTACTAGAACTTCTCCTATCTTCTTGGAATTTAATTCTTCTTTAATCTCTGCATGGCAATCAAATTCCTTTGGGTTTGCGCTTTGCTCCGCGTCATCTTGGGCTTGTCTAGTCATCAATTTCGACTACCATATCACCTTTGCTCTTGTCGACAATTGCCATGGCAACTGGCTCAGCGTCTCCTTCATGCATTGCCCTGGCAACTAGCTTTAGCTTTGCTTTGGCAAGTGATCCTGCACATACACACAAAACACACCAAAGCAGCATCTTTTCCACAAAAACTACCAAGTTATGTAATCAAGCTCAACGATGGAAGGAAACATGGATTAATGCATGAATGGCTAATTATGCAACTAATATGGGCCTAAGTCTAACAATAATATGATTAAAAAGGGTAAGAAAAATAGTACTTTTGAACACTTATCAGAATCCTCCAAGCGAAAAGCTAATGACACTGATGAAGAGGACGATGAGGACAACCCCGTACGAAGATCGATTCCACCACCGGCAACAAGAAAACAACCATCGCGTTCAAGCAAGAGAATCAAGACACCGACCAAAAGGAAACTAATCATCTACGATGACGAACTCTCGGAGTAAGTCCTTGTATGCATTTTTATTTTTATTTTTCGTTATTTTTATGCATGCATTGAGGACAATGCCTCACTCGAGTTTGGGGGGATTGGTATTAGTAGTTACCATATTTCGTTACATTCATCTTAAGTATTACATTTAGGATACATAAATTGCTTGCCATGCCTTTAATTGGAACAAGAATTGCTTAGATTTGATGAATATCCGATGATGACTTTGCCAATGCACTTAATTGATATAATTTTTATTCTAGGATAACCATGGAAAAACTTAGAATTTTACTATGATGCTAAATTTGATGAAAAACTGTTGTGGTTTGATTGATTTAAGGAATTCTAGTGAACTTAGGTTGATAATTAACAAATTGGGGGATTAGAATAAAAATTGGATGAATGCTAGAGGTGCCCGAAATTGGCTCTAGCATGTGCTAAAAAACACTAGAGGTGCCCGAAACTGGCTCTAGTCGAATAAATTAACTTAAGAAAACTAAACACTAAAGGTGCCCAAAACTGGCTCTAGTTAAAACATGTTAAAAAGAACCCAATTAAGTAATTTGAAAACCTATTGTTTGCATAGAATATGAAAAATCAACTTGCACACAACTCCGCACACACTCACAAGCATTATAGTTTGATTCCGAGTAATTTCTAAGTTTTTCGAAAAATAAAAAGCCAATCATACTTTGTGCCCCGGTTCAGAGAATTGAAATCAAGTTCAAAGCTAAGTTTGTGAAAGTTGAAGTCTTGGCAGGCAATTATGAGTTTGCATTGCTTGAGGACAAGCAATAGTTCGAGTTTGGGGGGTGTGATAAGTGTTCAAAAGTACTATTTTTCTTACCCTTTTTACTCATATTATTGTTAGACTTAGGCTCATATTAGTTGCATAATTAGCCATTCATGCATTAATCCATGTTTCCTTCCATCGTTGAGCTTGTTTACATAACTTGGTAGTTTTTGTGGGAAAAGATGCTGCTTTGGTGTGTTTTGTGTGTATATGCAGGATCACTTGCCAAAGCAAGGCTAGAGCTAGTTGCCAGGGAAATGCATGAAGGATATGCCGAGCCAGGGCAATACATAAAGGAGACGCCGAGCCAGTTGCCATGGCAATTGTCGACAAGAGCAAAGGTGATATAGTAGTCGAAATTGATGACTAGACAAGCCCAAGATGACGTGGAGCAAAGCCCAAACCTAAAGGAATTTGATTGCCATGCAGAGATTAAAGAAGAATTATATTCCAAGAAGATAGGAGAAGTTCTAGTAGGAATACAATTATAATAAAGAATTATATTCTTTAAAGATAATTTAATTCCAACTTAACTTCCTCCTCGAAGAAGGACTTTGCCCTAGCCCTATAAATAGGATGGAGATTTCGACAACTTAGAGAGAGCAAATGAGGGGAATTTCGACAAGTCCAAGGAGGGCAAGAGGAGAGAATTTTCGACAAGCATCTAGGGCAAGGAGGATTTCGACAAGCCTCATTCTTCATCCTTTTCTTTCTTGTTCGATTGGGTTCATGCTAGGGATTATTTATCTTGTGTTTCTTTGGAACCTAGCCATGAACTAAATCTATTTGGCTATGGTTATTGTGTTTTGTGGTTGTGAGAAACTATTGGTTTTTGTTTAGGTAATAAGAGTTTGCACTTTTCTATTCAAGGTTTATTCATTCTTGGTTCTTATTCTTGTTTGCGAGTGAATTGGGAGAGGATCTCGTAACTTCATCTATTTATCTAATATCGGGAGAATTAGATTCAAGAAACGAATGAATATGATCTTTATTCAATCTATTGATGGTGAAGATTAATCCGCTTAGGAATAAGTTAAGGATTTCAATGGCTAAGAGGAGCGCAAGATTGGTTGTTGTTCACCCTTGATTCACGCAGTGAGTATTATCAAGGCATGCACAAGTAGCTAGAGTTTTGACTTAGGGATAAGAAGAAACCATTGAAGAACGCCGCGAACCTTGAAGGTTGCTGCCCAGACGCCCAAGTAGTTGCCTGTGCAACCATCGATTAGTTGCCAAGGCAACCCCATTGTGCAAGTTGCCACGGCAACCGAGTTGCCCGTGCACTCTTTTACCAAAAACGATCCAATCGGCTATCACACCTCAACTCACGATAACCTCGCCTATCTCTCTCTCAATTGATCTCATCTATTCATTTACTTTATTGCTTTCTAGATTAGTTATTAGTTAAACTCCTATAATCTTTTACTTGTGTTTTTACTTTTTACAGTACAAGAGGCTAGATTCTTGAAGTGGCACCAATCCCTGTGGAGACGATATCTTTTATACTATAACTTGCAACGTGTATACTTGCACAATTGCGTAGCACTTATTACGCGCAACATCTATATGGCACTGTTATACCAATGTGTACATCATGTAGGTTTGCTACGTCATTTCAAGCAATTTATCGTTAGTTGACTAACAGTTTTCATCCACAGAGGGCTTATTTTTGGCCTAAAATGAAACAATAAAAGTTAAAGTACTTCAAAAAATAATAATGGCCAAAGTGACTATCCAATTAAATGTATTTTTGACATTATGTTTGTTCTTAATGTACCAAACAAGAATTAAACCTAAAATTTAATAAGATGTTTTCATCTTTTTTAAAGCTTAATATAAAAATGTCTAACTATATCTTTTGTGAACTGGATAATATTTTTTAAGTAAAAATAGATGTATAACATTTTATTTTATTAATTTTAGCGGTCCGATAGTTAACTGAAGTTAAAATTTTCCATTTGTACACTTATTTTTGAATTAATCCTTTCTTTAATAAGAAAAAGAAAAACAAACTTTTTTTGAAGAAAAAAAAAACTAAATTTTAATAAAGAGAAAGAAAAGAAGAAAAGTGTGATTTGATGGGTTAACGAGAAAAAGGAAACAGAAGCAGCCTAAGAACGTGGGTTGTGTTCGCCTCAATACATAAATACTTATTCATTTTCTTCTTCATTCTTTCATCGTGAAAACTCCATTGAAAGTTTTCAATTTTAAAGAAAAATCCAACACTTTTCATAAACCCAAAACCAAATTTTTATAGTAAAATCATTTTTAAAAAAAAATCCCAATTTTCATTTACGTTTCTTCTCCATCGTCCGATCCTGTTTCGTTCATTCTCCAAATAACAACAAATATTACTAACTCTTTCTACCAATCCCCTCCTCTCGCGCGCCAAATTAAAAAAAAAATACCTTTTCTCTTCTTTGCTTCTTCGTTTTTGCTCATCAGGTTACCTCTTCACTCTCTCTCATTTACACTGTATATAACGATTTTTGTATGATTGTATGAATGTATAGATGTATGTATGTATGTTTTGGGTATGTTTATTTAACATAGATTCATCTGGGTTTCTCTTTTTTCCTTAAAATGTTTAGAAATAATTTGTGGGTACTTATATGTTTTGGTTTTTGCCTTTTTTTTTCTTCCCCTTAGTGATCTAGGTCTGCAGGGGACATGACGGATGGTATGGCAAGGGGGCCAACTAGTCCAGCAGGAGGGAGCCATGAGAGTGGAGGGGAGCAGAGCAGTTCTCACTCAAACGTGAGGGAACAAGACCGTTACCTCCCAATTGCTAATATAAGCAGAATCATGAAGAAAGCATTGCCTGCTAATGGCAAAATTGCTAAGGATGCTAAAGATACTGTTCAAGAATGTGTTTCTGAGTTCATCAGCTTCATCACTAGCGAGTATGTATAATCTTAATTCTGGGGTTTGTTAATAGTCGTTTTGGGAACTTTTTTTATGCTTTTTCTAGACTTGGGAGTTTTATTTTGAATGTAGAATTCTGGTTGGTGTTTGGAAAGTTGTAAGCTTTACTTGGTATTCTTTGACTTATGGGGTGGTAAAGATTTTTTGAGGGACTTGATATGCGGTGTATAAGAGGAAAGTAGGCATTTCTGTTTTGGATTGCAACATTTTGACACTTTCTTTCAGGAATTCTGGTGGAAGTTGGAATTGGCTTCACTGAAGTTTGTTTTACTTTCTAGTGGGTAAAGTTTACATTTTGAGGGATGTTGATTTTAGTGTTGATGAAATATAGGTCCTAATATGGTGTTTTTTCTGAGCCACTTTTTGATATGAACTGTAGAAGCCAAATGTTGTTTCATAATGGTGCTTATTTCTTTTTTTCTTAAAATAATGTTTACTTCAGAAAGGTAAATATGTTTTCTATGAAATGTGAATTGTGATTTTGGTGTTTCTTGACATTGGGGATATGATTTCGAGACTTTGGTTGTTGTTTCTGACATATGCTGATTGTCTGGTTCTCAAAAAAAGCTGGAAGTTTGACTGGTGTTTTTTACTTTTGAATGGGGAAGATTTGGTTTATGAGGAATACTTGGTTCCTTGTGTTTTTTTTTTATATTTTTATTCTGACCTTCAATGATATTTGTGATTTACCTTATAGTTTACATGAGAAGCAGAGTGTTTAATTTGTTGTGACTGGTGTGAAAGATATCATTGCTTTGCTTGTTTAGTGATTGATCCTTTTGTTGGAATTCAGATTTAGTTTTGTGAAATGATTTGGGATGTTTGTTTTTGCAGGGCAAGCGATAAATGTCAGAAAGAGAAGAGGAAGACGATCAACGGTGATGATCTGTTGTGGGCAATGGCAACATTAGGCTTTGAGGACTATATTGAGCCACTTAAAATATATCTGTCTAGGTACAGGGAGGTAAGTGGAGCTTTAACTTTGTGCCTATTTGTTTATTTACTTCACTTTGCTTGATTGAAATTTTTGGATAATTCATAGCATACAAGTAAATAATATAAGGCTCAAACTGACATGATTTAGAAGTACAAGCTCGGTGCGTTGTTTTATTTAATCTGACCATTTCTTTCTTCCTTTTCGGCCTTGTTCTTGGGCTGATGTTGTTGGAATGATCATGATGCACAGTTGGAGGTAATTATATTCTCTTGTTAGTTACTAATATATATGTATGGGCTAGGATCCACTTATTTTTTGGACCGTTGGATTAATTGATTTTAATGGCTGAGATTAAAAATTTTAAATCAAGGAAAATTCACTTATTTTTTCCTGTAAAAATCTTCTTATTACCCATTGTTAATCTCAGTCATCGATTTTTCATTATTCCAACGATTCAAAAACGATCCAAGAACTCTTAAGTTTTACACTATTTCAACGGATACTAACCCTATATATATTGCTTTTAGTTTGTATATTTTGGTATTTTCTCCTCTTTTAACTGCAAACATTGTAACTGGCAGGGTGATGCTAAGGGATCTGCTAGGGGCGGTGAAGGTTCCCTTAAAAGGGATGCTGTTGGAGTTCTTGCTGTCCAGAACCCACAGGTGAAACAATAATATTAACTCTAGATTTTTGTTAGACGACTAAATTTTGTATACTTTGCTTGTTATTTTGAGCATTCTGTAATGTACTCAACTGAATTACCATGTTCTTCTTCTGCATCGGTGGTGAAAACCTGCAGTTTCCTATCCAGGGGTCATTGAACTATATTAGTTCCCAAGTAATTCTCTCTCTCTCTCTCTCATATTTGGCTTTTTTACTATTAATCATACAAGTATAATTTGCACAAATCCTTGAACAATAAGGTGTTGAATTATCAAAAGCTTTGCACATCATAATTTTCCTATCATACTATGCTTTCAGAGTACATTTTTGACCAATGAGAACAGGATTCTTGAATATTAGAGGATGAATGATTGGATTATATTATAATTTTCACCGAGATTGATTGATCGGATAACTACTTCTATGCATGATTGGATTATCTGAACTTTTACTTCTCTCAACTTGCAATTTGGGAGAAGTTCAGACTGTCATTTTAGAAAAGTTCTTGCTGAACCAATCCATATGCTTGAGAACATCTAAATTAATCATATGTTTTATAATAGAAAGTGGGGCAGTTTGTACTCATTTTCACCTGTTTTCTAGCCAATGCATGTGTGGCTATTCCTTCCCAACATACGATAGTGTACGCAGGGACGGACGCACGATTTTATGCTAGGGGTGCAAACTTTTATACTTAGAAAAATTATATGGGAATTTGAGAACTTTGGAGGTGTGAAATTAGATCATCAATATAAAATACAAAAAAAATTTCTAAAGTATATGGGAATTTGAAATTTCCATGGGGTGCGACTGCCCCCCTAGCACCTCCCTCGTCCATCTCTGAGTGTACCTGTCCAGACAAATTGATAGCTATAGCACATTTGATGGTCCAAGACCAGTGTGTTCACAGTAAATATTACACCAGCCATGTCCTTTCAAGATTTAAGATCATATGTTTCACCTTGCATGTTTTTATGTTGATGTGTTAGGTACATAAGCTACCCAGCATAAACCCATGTTGGTTGCAGGTAATTAATAAAATTACAATGGTTCGATTTCCTTAAATGTTGCAGGCGCAAGGACATCATATGATCGTTCCGTCCATGCAAGGCAACGAGTAGCCGATCCGAGCTTCGTCTACCACTTTCACAAGTATTAGCGCTGGTTACATTGTTTAACTCAAAACCTCTTTTAGGATCTTCATTGGACTAATCTTTATTATGCAAAGCTACACACCTTGGGGATTGTTTAGTTTAGCTTGTTCTAAGGTGATAAAGTGCAATTATTCTTAAAATAGTTGAATGATATATCCTTGTACTGTCCATATTGCATCCATTTCGTATCGTTTCATCACGTTAATAATTCGTATGAAATAGATTTTGAATTGTTGGTATTATATTTTGCATATCGTGTTATCGCACCATGGTGCCAGCAACCCCAACCACCAATCCTCAAAGGTGCACACATCAAGATGGTCATATAGTAGTTATATAGCAGTCTTCAACTCATACAACCATAGCTCTCTAGCTTGTCGTCTCGTTGTACTTGTATTTTTAAGTCCACAGATCGTGTCGAGTGACATCGGTTCCGTGCTGAATGGTCGGTACCATGTGACACAAACGCATCGTGACGAAACTGAACACCATGCAGAAAAAAACAAGAAGGAAAGAAGCAAGGTGAAATGGGCAATGCGAGCATCTAACTCACAACATGACCATGATTTGTTGGATGCATGAGGCAGGCCAACTCACTAACTTGCCCATTTTCTCCCCCACTTGGTTTTCTGGCAGAGAAGTTGTCTCTAAATCTTCATTTTCTCTCTGCTCTCTTTGATCCCCTTTTGGCTGCTTCCCACACCTGTCCACTCGATTAGTACTTTTATTGTTTGAAGACTGTTGATTCGAGCGTAATTAAATGTTACGGTAAAATTAATTTTACACAAGCATGTGTATTTATACTATAAAAACCTAAATATTAAATTCCTAACCCTAAAAAACTAAACCTCACACTCTAAACCCTAAATTCTAAATTCTAAACACTACAACCTTGAATTCTAAACACTACAACCTAAACCCCTAAACCTTAAACCCTAATTAAAATTTTAACCCCTAAAACTACAAAACAGATGCAAACTAAAGTTTACACAGTCTATGTATCAAAGTTTTTTCCATATAATTATGTTGATGGAGGGGGCAATGTCTTTTCCTTTGCCAACTCAAACCCTCAAAAGTTCCAACTCGATCCACCATCAACCCCTAACTCACCCCTCACTTCTCATTTGTTTATAATTCTTTTCCATGACAGTTGGTGGTTGGCCAACCCCTCATATTCTTACTCACCCTCCAACTAAGCAAAGAATATTCATTATCTCATTATCTGATACAAAATTATACACAACGTAAAGTTTAGACTGCATAATCTTATTTGTTTTAATCATAAATTTTAAATTTATAAATTCCAATTTATGATTCTAAACCCTATAACATAAAATTCTAAACCCTATATAGAACATATGATACTAGAATAGACAAAATTACGTAGTCTAAATTTTAAACGGTATGTTTTCAAATATATTTTTTTAAAAACTATATTATTTAATATTTTATACATCAAGATTCATCACTATAATTCTAATAAAATAATTAGGTAACATGCAACATATGCTTACTTAGTAAAAATTTAAAATGTACTATTCCTCTTTCGATATAATAATATGTATAGACCTATTGATCGATTAATTCAAATCAAGTACTGCAAATATTCATTATAAAACGACTATCACAACTCAATATTTTTATTCGTAATGTCAGAATTCAAACTCTGATTTTATCCAAGAGATTTAGCATTTTTTTAGTAAAATTATTCTATAACTTTAATTTTGATAAAATTGTATTTACCATAGAGGAATAGAGTAGCATTTTGCCTTGTGCAATACAGTTGGCCACGTTTTTGTGCAATACAGAGAGCAAGAGAGGTTAGAGTTTTGAGTATATATCTGTCTGTTCACTCCTCACGTGGCCTGCTATTGATTATTGGATTTGTATGTTGGAAAATTTTACCACGCATGACAAACAAATACCATTAACGCTGAACATGGTTAAATACCATTAAATTAATTAATAAAAATTAAAAATTCTAAGAATTCAACCTATAATTATAAATTATTTAAAATAAAATTTTAATTAAATTATTTTTCATATATATTATATTTGTAATTTTTTTTAAATAATTAGATCAAATACCAACCATAGTCAATTAAAAAAACCCTAAACCCAAAACCTTAAGCCATAAACCCCAAATCTCAAACTCAAAACCCTAAAACTAAAACCCAAAATCATAAACTCGAAACCTTAAATTTGAACATTGGGTTTAGGCAAGCATTAGTGGTGTTCGTCGAGCGTGGTAGACTCATCTCTTATGTATGTATGTTTGTATGTGTTATACTAATCATGTAATTACAAATTATTAAAGAAAAAAAGTTTAATATACAGTCTGTGTAAATTAAATTTTACACATGCTTTTCAAATTTAGGGGTTAGGGGTTTAGTTTAGGGTTTAAAGTTTAGGGGTTTAGGTTGTAGGGATTAGAATTTAAGGTTAGGGTTTAGAATTTAGGGTGTTAGGGTTAGAGTTTTAGATTTTAAATTTTAAAAAAGGGTTGTGTAAAAATATTTTACACGGGTTGTGTATCAAAATAAAACCCATTATTAAATATACGAACCCAACTTGTAGTCTTAGTGGAAAAAGATTATGATATTCATCCTAGGTGATTTGTATTCAAGTATGGGCAGAGCCAAGATTTTTTAGGGGTGTCATATTCTTTGAATGGTATTTAAGAGCTTGTTGGATTAAAATCATCAATTGTGGGCACATATGTAAAATGTATGATGTTATTATAAAGTATGATACAAAATCAAGTGACCAATTATGTTAGGCGTGTCATAGGTATTAAAGTGTCATGGAAATAAAAGTGTATATACCGTAAGATATATTTATAATTCAATGAGGGGCGGAGTTATAAATATTAAATAATTGATTTAATAATCAACTATATAAAGAGGTAGCGGTCCCAAGAAATAGATTAACTTGTTTTTTCTCTCATTCCCCATCAGAGAGTTTTGCATCAAGAGAAAACCTATCTTCTTAGAAGATTAATACCAAAGAATTAGGATTTCAACATCAAGATTCAAGGTTTTCAATCTATCGATTAATTCAGGTACGCTTCCACAATTAGTTTATTATTCTTGATGGTTTGACATGATAGATCCTGGTTATATTTCATATTTAATTTATGATTTGGTTCTAACAGAGCTGTCAATTATTTATAAATGAGTGTCGTTTATATTTATTTTTTAGTATTTTTATAAACAAATTATATAGAAAAGAATTGTTTCAAAAAATTCTTGGGTGTCACACTCCGCTATGTGGCTTTGCCCATGTGTTCAAGCAGTTTCGTCTGCAAGATTTGCATCTTATCAAATGGTTAAAAAAGTATGAACATATAGCACCTTATAATTATCCTAAGACAATTCAAAAAATAACAAAAAATATTAAATATATAAACTTTAACTACAAATAGGATGATGTTCATCCTAGTGAAATTTAGTTAGAAGCTAAAACGACACAAACACGATTTTCAACTTTTGTTAAAGGATAGAAATTTAGTAAACTAAAAACTAGAAACAAAAGTTCACACAGTTTAATAGAAAGAACTGTTATATTTTGACTCAAATTCTAATTGGTAATTAAGCTGGGTTTTATTGTAATTCTAGTGGTTGAAAATTACTTGGTAATTAGGATTTACTTTAATGAGTAAATATCTATTTTAGGTAGAGATCATATTGAATAAGGTTTCTTGGTGACCAAGTATTTGGGTCTATAAATATAGACAAGGTTAAACCTTTTGAATTATGAGAGAACAAGAGAATAAGAGAGATGAGGAATTACTCTGGAGAGATGTAACCACTTTTAGGTTCTCCACAACTATTGTGCTTACGTTGTAGAGATCGCTATTGTAGGGATGTTGGGAAGAGTGTTTTGGTTCCACCAGGTCATGAGATTTGTACACCGAGTTTTGGGATTACATGGGTTATCACGTATTTGTACTCTTCGGGTTCTTTACGTTGATAGTGGATTGATTTCTCTCGTCCGTGGAGGTAGGCTATGCTGAACCACGTTAAATCTTATCTCATGTGCATGTCTTGGTCTATGTCGTTATCGCTTTGGTTATTTTGCCGAATAACAAATTCCTAACAAATGGTATCATGAGCTATGGTTCGAGCTACACGATTGTGAAGGAATTTTTGCTGTGAATTTTGCGGTGTGATGTTGGAGACATGCCAGAGGAGTATTGCTGCAACGAGCTTTCAGTTGCAGGGGGAGTAATTCTCAAAATTCAACAGTGCTTCAACGGATACTACGTAAGAATTGGAGTTGTTGAAGACTTGGCGGCGGTGCTTCAACATATATTTGGCTTATGTAAAAATTGAAGCTGTTGAAGACCAATGCTCGAATAGAATTTGTGTCAAGGGGGAGATTTATTATATTTTGACTCAAATTCTAATTGGTAACTAAGTTGGGTTTTATTGTAATTCTAGTTGTTGAAAATTACTTGGTAATTAGGATTTACTTTAATAAGTAAATATCTATTTTAGGTAGAGATCTTATTGAATAATGTTTCTTGGTGACCAAGTATTTGGGTCTATAAATATAGACTAGGTTAAACCTTTTGAATTATGAGAGAATGAGAGAGATGGAGAATTACTCTGGAGAGATGTAACCATTTTTTAGGTTCTCTACAACTATTTTGCCTACGTTGTAGATATGGGTATTGTAGGGATGTTGGGAAGAGTGTTTTGGTTCCACTGAGTCATGAGATTTGTACACTGAGTTTTGAGATTACATGGGTTATCACGTATTTGTACTATTCGGATTCTCTACGTTGATAGTGGATTGATTTTTCTCGTCCGTGGAGGTAGGCTATGCTGAACCACGTTAAATCTTGTCTCTTGTGCATATCTTGGTTTATGTCGTTATCAATTTGGTTATTTTACCGCATACCAAATTCCCAACAAGAACAATCATGAACAGTTTACCAAGTAGATAACTTATAAAAAGAATATTAAAAAATGAGTGCTGATATGACGAGTTCCATGAGTTTTTATTTTTAATTGGAACTCGTTACACCAGGCAGACAAGTTCATGTAATGGATGTTAGATTCGAGAATAGTTTTGATTGAGTGCCAGAAACGTAAATAATATAAAAAAAACGAGATATTTAGGTAAAATAACCGAGGTTAAGCAATTTATTAGGGCATTTGGAAAGTGGGAACCGAACCAATGGTAGGATTGATGTGGATCCCCCACGTGATCACCTGCATCGGTGCTGAAGTGGAACCTCAGACGTCTTTGACTTTGACCCCTTCCCCAGTTTAAACAAATAATAATAATAATAATAATAATAATAATAATAATAATAATAATAATAATAATAATAATAATTCCCATTGTAATACGGCCACAGCCCATAGAAACTCAAACCATATTGTTGTTTTGGAAAAATTATGAGAAAATGATGAAAATAAAAGAAATTTAAGGAAATGGTGATTACAGAAAATCAATTAGAAAATTAGCGTGATTATTAGAGTAATGCTCAAAGTTGTCGACAGCTGTCACCGGTTACAAGTCATCAGCAACTGTCGAAATCGGTAACAACTGTCGACGACTTTGATTCATTTTTTTTTGGATATTTTCATGACTATTTAAAAAATATTAATTTTTTTTTTAAATGGTGCATTTAAAACTTCAGGCATATAAGTGAAAAATGAAAATGGTGCATATACGTGAACAAAAATATTTAAAAGAAATTAAAATTATTTAGATTAAAATGAAAATTTTTAAAACTTCAGGCATATAAGTGAAAAATGGTGCACTTAAAAAAATAAATATTTAAACAATACGGTGTGTTTAAAAAAATAAATCTCATTGATGTTTGAACTATAAGCGTAATGTAAAACTTTACAATACTATGATTTTGTGTTCGAGTATCTGATTGAAATGACTTTTTTTCATTGGCATATCCATACAAATATTACATTTTCCAATTTCCTAAACAATGCACGTAAATTTCACTAAACATATTAAAATATTATTCAATTATCAATTAAATTGTTAATCATTATTTTTACATACAATTTGATGTAATGTATTGCATATACTATCCACCAAATGCTAATCGAACTGATATCAATCAATAAATTTGTTAATTATTTAAATAAGTTTTAATAAATTAAAAGGTTTTAAATATATATATATATATATAAGAAATATATTTTTTAATATAATCTAAAGGTGATTAGAAAGTAGTATCAGTTTATACATATTCTTAGTCTTTTGACAAAGCACACACTTTGCAGACATAATGATTGAACTCGGAATTCATTACTCTCCCTCCCAACAATGTTGTTTCTAAAAATTGAACCCGTATTCTCTCTTTAAGAGAACAATGTATCTTGCTATTGCACCCGACAATAATTGATTAATTTAATTTTAATTTAAAAAATGTATATTTGGACTGCAAAGTGTTAATTTATGTATAGACGTGTATGCAAATTTGATAGAAAATAGCGTGCAGAGAGCATCTGAATACATCGGCCAAAACATCTCCTCGGGACTTCACGTTGCGTACCTCAAAATTCAGTTAACTTTGTGGGGCCCTTTGCCTTTTGTTCACCGGCTTTTATCTGTCTATTTCCTACGTACATGTCTTCTCCCTCCTCTACGCGCCACCCTTACCACGTCTTCACGCGCCTCCCTTTTAGATGGGCTCGGGTCAATTTTTTGGCCGACCAAACTCAATCCGAAAATAATTACCTAAACTTAAACTCAACCCAACCCTATCTTTAAAACACTCGACTCAAAAAATAATAAACTTAAACTCGAATTCGACATGTTCTATAAAAAAATAATTTTAGGGACCTAATTGTAAAAAAATATTTTTAGGGACCTAATTGTAAAAAATTTTAATTTTAATGATCTAATTGTAAATATATATATATATATATATATATATAAAGATGAGCATTATTGCAAATATCCCTAAAAATATATTAGATAATTATACTATTATTCTCAAGTTGGATCGAATATTTTTTACCCTAAACATGAACTCGACCTGACCCGAAATCACCCTTAATAAAAACTATACCCGACCATAACCCGATTTCTTTTTACAAAAGAATTGACTCGACCGGGTCATGTTGAAACACAATCAGGACGAGTGAGATGCCCATCCCTAGTTTTTCTTTCCTTTAATCATTTTCCTTAAAAATATTAAAATTTGATAATTTAATAATATTATTTTATATACATTCAACACATGATTTATTACGATAATTTTAGAAAAAAACATTTAATGGTCGATTGAGTCTTAATTCAGATGACATAATTATTACTATAATATTTAGGATATACATTTGAAAATTTTACGAGCATATTTCCTTCTAATTTATGGGTAGAATGGTGACATGAGATTTTTTTGACAGATTCTAAATCTAATTCTAATCCTACTTAGAAGGGATGGAAATAGAAACTCTAGAGAAAGAAAGGAGAGGGTGACACATACTTTTGAAAATTTTAGTCATTTAAATTTACTCGTATATGTATGGATATGAGAATAATTTCAAAAAGAAGTTTTTTTAATATATTTTTATGTTTATTTTACGGATTTATATTTAAATTTTATGATTATCTTTCTTAGTAATATCATCTCTAAGATTGAAATTTATATATATTTTATATCATTTAATAAGAAAAAATCAAGAAAATCTCCTTTTTAATCAGAATATAATTTCAGTTACATTGGGTCAGGAGAGTCACTGTAATATACATATGCAATATTCGATCTGAATTAATTAACCAATAAATCGAATATACGTTATTATAAAAAATTAGTGAAAAAATGTGTGATCACGTTGATTATGTAGTTATAAGCACAAAGTCTACCTGTCTTGCCTATCTGTCTCCTTCATTTCTTTATTTCCCTCCATCTCTCCCTTCTCCTTATATTCTCCCTTTCCCTCCCTATTTCCTTCTTGGGTTTCCTCTCCTTTTTCTTTCTCTTCATCCAAACACCTTATTTTCTCGCAATTTCCGCAGTCAAGTCTTAGTATTTTGCTTTCTTTTTGCTGTTGTTGCTGCTAACCGCCATGACTATGAGTAACAGTGTTGGGCAATTCGGCGACACAACTTTAACCAAAGTTTTCGTTGGTGGCTTAGCTTGGGAGACGCCGAGAGAAGCCATGAAAGAGCACTTCGAGAAGTACGGCGAGATCCTTGAAGCCGTCATTATTTCCGATAAACTCACCGGCAGATCCAAAGGTTATGGATTCGTAAGTTCTGTTTTCACTCAAATGCTTCTGGTGTCAGCTGATTCCTTTCTAGATTTATATTTTTACAATTTTTGGGGAATTTGTTAGGTTACATTTAAGGATTCTGAAGCAGCTAAGAAAGCTTGTGAGGATCCGAACCCTATCATCAACGGCCGCCGCGCCAACTGTAACCTCGCCTCCTTCGGTGCTCGCCGCCCCAGGTCCGCCGCCACTGCTCCTCCTCCGCCACAACAAGGTATTTACGTTTATATATATTTTTTAAAATTTTTAAGTAGAAAAAATAGTGGGTGGTGGCATTGTTGTGAATATAAGCATCATGGGGTCTAATATTTGTTTTTTTTATCAAATGGAATTGAAGGATCGAACGTTGGACCGAGGGCCACATCGACTGCACCTGCCAATCACGTGCAGTGGTATTACCCGGCAGTGGGGACACCGGCGTCCCCCTTTCACCATCATCAGGCCGTTCCTTTTTATGGGTACATATTCCATTTTGTTTCTTTAAATCTTATTGAAGTTGCATGGTATGAAAAATAGACTTTGCCTTATCTTATAATTGTCTCTGCTCACTTGTTTCAGTTATTCTCCCACTTACATTGCCACTGGTATGAGCTACAATCATGTAAGTAGCTTCTTTTCCTTTTGATTCCCTTGGTCACGAAAAATTTAATAGATGTTATTGGATGGTCTCATCTAATAATAATTTTTCATCTTATTTTTTTCTAAGATGAATCTTCACCTGTTTCCTACATATCATTAAATGAATGAATCTCATTGGATGGGTCATGAATGACGTGGTGAGCTGAGACCATATAATAATTTCTCCTTAGTCACGTACAGACATAGTACGGACATAGAATTTTATGTTATGAGGAGCTAATCTGTAAAATTATAAGGGTCAATTTATAAAATTTTAGGGATAAGAATAGATTTTTAATAGAAAATATATAAAAAAAATTTAAATCATATACAGATTTCAAATTTCTCGGGGACGACCGTCCCTTCCAGCCCCTTCGGTCCATCCCTAATAGTAGTTGATGGTTAATCATAAAAATTTTAAATCGGTATCTGAACTTGATTTCCGTCACATATATCAGTACATAAATTTAACTTCTGTAACATTTTCAACTGATGATAGTGTTAAAAAATATATTCGGAAGTCAAAATTAGACACCAGTTTTAGAAAAAAGAACACTATATGTATTGATTTGGTCATTGAAATTAAGTTCAAATGCCAAATAGCGTATATTAAAAGGATGAACTCGACTTTTAATGGTGTAATAGTTTTTTTTTTTTTTTAATTCTAAAACTTCACGTGTATATGATGCAACATAATAGAGATGGACCGAGGGTGTTAATAGGCCGTCACACCCTTGGAAGTTTCAAAGTCTCATATATTTTAAAAATTTTCTTTGTACGTACGTGTAAAATTTTTAAATTTTCATATAATTTTAGTAAGTTTAAAAGTACGTATTTCTAACGTAAAATATTGCGTCCGTCCATGCAACAGAAGCTAAGCTACAATGGAGGATCCTACATGAATGGACATTTCTCTCAAGTGTATCCAGCAGGGCAGGCTATTGTAGGTGCAAACACATTGATGCCAATGTACCCATTCTACCATTACCATCAATCACAAACAATGGGGTTACCGGCATCAGCCACCCACATCTTCCCATCAGCAACGGCCGGCCCCATCGCCGCAATCCCGAGTGCCGCCGCGGCCATTGCTCCTAGTTCAGGTAACAATCCATTGGTACTTCATGATGGTCACTCACATGGTAACATGCTCACCTTCTTCACGTTGTGTCTAGTGTGGACTAATGAAATGAATCATGTTGTCACGTGTGGGGGTGGTTTGGGTCCACTGCCAACTGGCTCTTTCAGTAAACCATGTGCTGGGGGTTGGGATTGAGCCATTGAGGTTTAATATTGAACCATTTGTAGTTTAAAAGAAATTAATTTCGAATAGTGGTTTTAGTGCATGAGAGAATACTATTATCTTTAGAAAATTCAGATTTGAATTATTTGTCTGCATGATGTGTATATGTTATCAAAGGACTAAGAAAAAAATAAACGAATACTACTATAAGATCATACCGGATACTAAGAAAATAAGTTTATATGACAGATTTTTGGTATGACTTATTATTATTATTATTTGTGACTTTATATATTGGAAAAAACTTTGATACATAGGCCGTGTAAACTTTAGTTTACACGTGTCTTTTAGTTTTAGGGGTTAGGGTTTTAGTTTAGGGTTTAAGATTTAGGAGTTTAGGTTGTAGGGTTTAGAATTTAAGGTTAGTGTTTAGAATTTAGTGTATAGGGTTTAAAGTTTAGGGTTTAGATTTTTAGGGTTAGAATTAGAAATTTATGAATTGAATTTTTATAGTGTAAATATACAAACTTGTGTAAAATTAATTTTATAAAGCCTGTATATTAAAGTTTTACCTTTATATATTTATGAAAGAACTGATAATAAAAAGACAGTTTGCTTGGCTGTGGAATAACCAGTTGGCAGAGGCGAAAGCTTGAAGAAGATTGGCTAAAGAGGGAAGCTAATTCGTTGGCAGAAACAACACTGTGGGGAGTTGGAAAAGCTGCTCAGACCAACATGATATATATTTTATCTGATCTGTAATTTCCAATATATATTTTTTATGAAACCCCAAAAAAATATTCATTTAATATTTATTCTTAATTAGATGTTTCCATAACATTCTTTCATTCTATCTCTAACATTTGAGTTATGAACCTTTAGAATGAATAAAAGAAACTCTTTGTAACAAAGTATAGTGGTTTTAGTTATTTATTTATTAATTTAAAATGAGTGAAATTAAGCCTCAATCCTCTTTTTTATTTTTCTCTTTCAATTATGTCACTTTTAAAGACAAACAATTAGACTCCTCTCATAATTTCATCCTAATTTTGCCCTTAAACTTTGTTTTCTTGGTCTCCAAGGCAAAAATCTTGATACAGTAAATTCACAATTTCATTTTCTTTCTCAATTGGTATTTGATAAATAAAAATGATTCAATTACTTTCTAATATTTTTCTTGGTTTTTTTTTTTCTCTTCAAAAATCTCTTCATTTTTAATTTTTAATCTCATCCATCCAATGCTCATGAATTAGTGTAAAACTAATTGAGTTTTACATATTGTGAATGGATCCTATCACACATATGTATAGTCCACACCGCTAGGGTTGAACATTCGATCAAGTCAAGTGAAAAAATTGAGTTAATCGAGTTGACGAGTCTTATTTTATAACTCAAACTTTAATTGAATTTTTTCAAGTTGTTCAGGTTTTTGTTCAAATTTAACTATAAATATTTATAATGTTATGATACCAATTGTTTCCAATTTAAAGCACTTTTTATAACCATATACGATATGCATATATATAGGGGTGTGCAAAACTTGACTCGAAAAAATTAAATTATTTAACTCAATTCAATGTGTTGAGATAAAGATTTTGATATAATTATTATGAAAAATATTTTTGGGCTTAAACAATATTTCAAAAATAATTTAAAGTCCAACAAACTTGAAAAATATGTTTTAAAGTTTTAAAACCTCAAAAATATGTGTTGTTAATTGTTTTATTATTATAAAATATTTTTGAGTACATGTACGCACTGTTTATGTACAGGTACGGCGCACTGTTCATGTACCGATACGCACTGTTCACGTACATGTATGTCCTAAAATTTTACAACAGCTCTTTCCTTTTTAAACAAGTATCGATACGCCAAGTCGAGTATCGATATAAACAGTTACAAAAGTGCATTTAAGGTTGATTTTTCACCCTCCAACGGCTCCAAACCACCCCAACGGTTATAAACAACTAGATTAACATTCCACACTATAAAAGCAAGCCATGAACACTTGAAGATGGTTAGAGACAATATTCAAGCTCCGTGATCAAGAAAATTATTCTTTAAGTCTTCATTTCTTTATTTCTCTTGTATATAGTGTATAAAGAGTGCTTTAATTGTAAATCTTTTGTACTCTTGTGAGGTTTTCTTTGTTTACACAAATTACCTTGTAAAAAGGAGAGGTTCTAGTTTAGCCTAAGGAAAAACTAGAGTGGTTCTATCTTAGCCATTGAAAAGATAGGGTTATAAAGGTTACTCTTTGTTCTTGAAAAAGCAAGAATTCATAATAGTGAATCGAGAAATCTTTAGTGGTGCTAAGGTAGTGGATGTAAACTTGGTTGAAAAGTTGAACCACTCTAAAATCGGCCGTGCACATTGTCCATTATTTTTCAATTTTTTCCAATTCCATTCGAAGAGTATTTCAACCCCTTGGGGTTTTCGGTTGATTGATTCGATCCCAACACAATGCGAAAATGCTCGACTCGTAAAAGTTCAAATAAAGTTTGAGTTATAAAATAGAAATTTGAATAACTCAAAAATTTCAGTAATTAGTGGATCAATTTTCATGTTCGAGTCCGATTTAGTCTCTCATTTCTTCCCTATATTTATATATGAAGAAATGTATATGTAGATTGTATATGGTTATAGAAAATTGTTTAAATTGCAATTAATTAGCATAATAACAATATAAATGTTTACAATTAAATTTGAACAAAAACTCGAACAACTCGACTAAAAAAAATTCAAATAAAGTTTGAGTTATAAAATAGGATTGTCTAACTCGACTAAAAATTTTAAATTATTCGAAGTTTCGTATTCAAACTTAGTTTGAAATTTTTTCGAGTCGATATTTCATATTACGGTAGATTAGTTTACCCAATAATCAAACAAATCAACCTGACATTCTAAAACAGACATTTCATGACGGCGTCGCAGGTAAAGTATGAGGGCTTTCTTTCCTTGTTGAACAAGTAAAAGGTGCATTAAAACATTTTGTTGATCGCTTCTTTTGCGGCGTTTGCCCTCGAAGCCTCTGCATTTCTCCGGCGCCGTTCTGAACGCATTTTTCTTTCGTCCTTTTCATCTGATTTTAAGGTTTCTGAAGTAGGTGAGGTTTCTCCGGCGCCGTTTCGTTGATTTCGTTTCTCGATTACTTGCGCTTTCCTAATATGAATATCTCTTCTTTCCGGAGGATTTCTCCATTTCTATTTTCTAAAGGTAATAACTGTTGCTTGCCATAAGTTTTAGAATTAAGTTCTTTCTTTACATTGGCTTGTTTTCTACTCTGTTTTCGTTTTGTCAAATCAATCTCTAAATTTTCTGGTTGGTTCCGTTGTTGCTTTCTTTGAACACACACATATAACATATATTTATATATATATTTTTAATATATGTTCTTTACCTTGTTGAACAAGCGTGTATATATATATATATATCATGTATGTACATATACCTTTTTTTCCTGCTAGTTACATTATTGGTTGTGTTTGCTTTGGCTGATGTTAGATTATAGTATTCTTTTTCTATAGCAAGTTTTGCAGGAAATATCAAGAAACTGCCCGGGCTTGGTTTCAAGAAGTTTCAGAAAATTTTGAACCCTCCTACAGTTCTTTGATATTTTCTAGAGCTTCTTGAAACCAAACCCGGACATAAACGTTTGATGGATGTTAGATTATAGTATTCTTTTTGTTGGCCACTATTCATTTTCTGTTTTGATGGATGTTATTTTTTATCTGTACATTAATCGTAGTTCTTCAATCCGTTCCGTGCAGATACCGTCCACGGAAATAAGTTTTAAGCGGAGTAACCGTAAGTATTGGTGATCTTTAGCCTGATTTTGTCCATTTTTACACTCTTTCAGTATCAGTTTTCAGGGACCTTATGCTTGATGGACTGCTTTCTGTATCCGTTTACACACAAAGATTTGCTTTGTTGCTCGAGCGGAAAGTTCGCCGAACATACTCTTTCTGGTTTGTTGCCATGCTCACCCCCGGCATCAGTGTTTTCTCCAAATCTATTAACTGTTCCTAGGAAAAAAATCTGGAATTCTTGATGATGTTCGTGCCAGCAGCTGGCTGGATGCTATGAAATCCTCACCCCACATCATAAAATACCAGGGATTACAACCATGCGCTTGTATCAGCTGATACAGATGTTGCATATGGCACATGGACGATATTGCTTCACTTTAAAGATAAAGTTGTGCTAGACATATCAAGAATTCATGCAGGGACAAGAGAAGAAACTGGCTGGGGTTCGTTTCAAGAATCTTCAGAAAATTTCGAACCGTCGGAGGTATATTCAGTCCAAGAAAGGTACTCAGAACTACCGCCGCATGGATTAAGAAGGAGCCACTGTTCAGACGAGAGTCAAAATGCAGGGACAACAATAACACCTCGAACACCTCTCTAGGATTGAGTATCCCTCCTACAGTTCTTCGATATTTTCTCGAGCTTCTTGAAACCAACCCCAGGCAGTCTCTTCTCTTGCCCCTTCATGTATTCTTGATATTTCTTGCAGAATTATTGATCCGGACAAACTGCATCATCCAAATACGGGTTCGTTTTCGTTTTTCAACTTGACCCCTAAGTTTTTTTTTTCTTTTGCGTACCTGATGGATGAAACTTGATGCATGATGAATTGTACAAGAGACTTCTCATGCCAAAATGGTTCAGGCAATATCTAATGAGGTATACAAAAATTCCTGACCTGCTTTTAAAGAGATTTAAAATGTAAATAACTAGGTAGACGTTTTGTCAATAGCTTGATATTTTCCATATTGTCATAGTTGGTTTTCCGATTGTCATTCTGGAGTTCGATCATCAGAGTATTTATGGATACCTAACTCTTTTCATCTTTACGAGGTTGATACACATCTCGAACGGCTAAGAGATACCGTCGTTCGAAAATGCATTTGGTTCACGATTTTATACATGTCAAAGTGAATATTGTTGGTAGCTTACAAGTTGAATGCTATCTTGGGTGCATGTGTTAGTTGTTTTTGTATTGATAACTTCCATCAACAATCATTTTGATGAGCTATATAACTTGGATTCTGCTGTGGATATCAGACCCGGAAATGTTCAATTCCTTTAAGATCTTTTTGTATTCGGATGTCTTTGGAGAGTTATATCTCAGCATCCATGTCTGAATATGCATCGGAATTAGGTACTTCAAGAAAAAAATTGTATGTTTTCAAACATAGCCTGTTGAATGGTAAAATTTGTTGTTTAATAGTAGTCTTCTTATGTAGCACATTCTTTGGTTGCCAGTTTCATATTGTTAGAACTTAATGCAAGCTTAGGATTGTCATTAAAAGTTTGGCTTTCGAAAAAGATCACTAAAAAAGGCCCCGGTTTTCTGGCCTTGGGTTGATGAATTTTCTATGTCGGATATGGTAATATGTTAAATATGGATATGATTTTTTCATATATTTGGAGGTTGTACCTCTATGCCCATGTCTGAATATTTCCTGGATTCGGGTGCCGGACATGACTACTTGAGAAAGAATGAAAAGTCGGAGTAACATAGCCTTATTTAATGTGGTTTGTTAAGTTTTCAATTTGAATGTTCTTTATTCTTTCAGGAACAATGAACCTAATCTTGAAAATGGTCTTCTAGGAAAACGTCAACCGAAGAAAAATGAAATCTGGGGACTGCCATAGCCGGATTGTCTCGGGAGGATCTTAGCAAGGCATTGGAGATTATTGCTCAAAGTAATCCGGGGTTTCGAGCAATGGCTGAAGAGGTGGAGATTGACACTGATGCTCAGGTTATAGTTAAACTTGACAAATTTTGATTTCTAGAACATTATTCAATCTCTGCTTAATCAATGGCTCCAATACTGAATCCTTTACCTGTCCTTTATTCTGTATGCAGAGTGAATTTACCCTATGGAGGTTAAATTTTTTGGTGAAGGATGTTTTTGAAGGTCGGAATAAGATTGCGGCAAACACGAGTGACGACAACAACAAACGGAAAAACGAGATACCTGATGCTACTGCAAAAACTGTCAAGAAATAGAGTAAAAAGCCTTCCTCTTGATCACATCACATATTGGATGACTGCAGCATAAGATTCCATCAACGGTCGCATAGCATTCATAACAATTAACCCTCGGAAAGCACATCTAGACCTTCGGCAGCAAGACGATCACGGGTTCGGTGACTCGACAACAGATTAGATCACTTTTAGCTTTAACTATTTGACTGTTCCCTCTAAATATAATTGAAAATAGATTTTGTGGCTGGTTCTAACACCGTGTAAATGTCCTATGGCAAGTGTCAGTTCAGACATTCTAACAAGAATGAAGAGTTTGAGTAGTAATGTAGCATATTCTATGGCTATGCGCTGCTGCTAATATTTGCATTTCATATCATATTAATAATTGATTTCTTTTCGGAGAAGAAATTTACACATTGTTCTAAGTTGTGAAAAGACACAAATTTGATTGACGAGTCTTATTTTACGAAAGCAAAGGTAAAAGGTAGAACCTAGAAACTTTTGGAAAGAGGCCACTGACATTCACTGACCTAACTCGTTGCTATATCCTTACAAGTATTAGCAACATTTTATAATGGCAACAGCTTATTAGTTTGTTGAAACTAGCTTGAGAACTCGAAACAAAAATTCGAAATTCTGGTGAACGAGTTTGTTTTCTCTAGGGCCGCATACAACTTAAGAAACAAGAGAGAAGTTAACCATGTTCTATATATTCGAATCATTTTGAATTGAAAGAACAAGACGATAGCTTTATCTTAGACTTATACACAGATAAAGTTCAAAAACATTTGCACTGTCTGATTCGAAGAAAAGTACACACCCTTCCGCATCAAGCTTTCATTTTTCTTTGAAAGATTGTTTTAAAACCATGGAAAAAAAGAAAGCATATAGGTGAGATAACTTATACATCATTATGCAGATAGTCTTATGTATATTATGTTGGAAAATTGTTTAATATACATGTTGTGTACTGGTTAGACTTCATAATCCTTTCTGTTTTATGTCAACAGTCTCTAGAGTAATGATTAAAAGTTCTCATTTGACATTTTCCCCTCCCTTTAGGTCCAATAGGAGCCAATTTCTTCTCCCTCTTAAATAGGAACTGTTCAAAAAACATCTTGTTTTATAAGTAGAGATTTAGTTTAGAGTTTACAAGTTTAGTTCTATGGTTTAGAATTTAGGGGTTATGTTAGGGTTTAGGGTTAGATGTTTAGATTTTAGTTTTTAAAGAACAAATATGCGAGCTTGTTTAAATCTTTTTACACAAAATGTATATTAAAATATCACACATTTTGTGTAACAAATATTACACATCACTTCTTTAAAATTTAAAATCTAATTCCTAACCTTAAAATACTAAATCTTAAACCATAAAATCTTAAACCCTATACCCTAACTCTAAATACTAAATTCTAAACTCTACGACCTAAATTCAACCCTAAATTTAACAAGTTTGTGTAAACTTTACACAACTTGTATATTAAAGTTTTTGCCTTCATGTACTTTTCAAGACTCACAGGATGTGCTCAGTGGAGTGAATTGGAAGCATATTTGGTCCCTTCATGTACCTCAGAGGGTACGTGTGTTCATGTGGCTTGCAATGCGAGATCGATTACTTACCATTTACCAAGGTTGAACGCTCGAGACGACATTTGGGTACTGATGTACGTTGCAGTTTCTGTCATCGAGGTGATGAAGATCTCTTACATATACTCCGTAATTGCTCATGTGCCTTGCGCCTATGGAAATCACTCATTGACCGTAACAAGCTTGGGGCCTTCATGTCGCTGCCTATGTTTGGAGTGACCTTCTCAAAATATATGTCCAGCATCTGGGTTTGCAGGAAGTGATGAGATTTGGAATATACGCTTCACCACGATCTGTTGGCAACTCTGGAAGTAACGATGTGCTTTATTATTTGATGACCATTATGTGGATCAAGGAGATCTCCTAAGCTATTGTAATCAACTTGCTATGGAGTGTTCCGAGGCATCAACAACTGCATCTAGCTTGAACCTCATTGCCAGGGAAGTGCTACATTGGATTCATCCACCAATTGGATGGTTCAAAGCTAATGTGGACGGGGCGGTCTACTCCATGAGATTCATGCATCGATAGGAGGTGTTCTACGCGACAGTAATGATGGCTAGCAGTTTGGTTTCATGCGTAACTTGGAAAGTTGCTCAGTTATCATTGCTGAGCTTTGGGCCATTCATGACATGCTTTTGCATAGTTGGCGTCTCGGATATCGTCAAATAGAGCTCAAGACGGATAGCCTTGAAGCTGTTCGGATCCTTACAGGTGTCTCCCTTTCACTCTCGGGCCATAGCATTGTGGCATCCATTCAGGAGATGCTAGCCTTTGAATGGGAAATGGAGATTAGTCATGTCTATCGTGAGCAAAATTCTGTGGCCGATTGCCTTGCTATATGGACAAAAGTTGCCCGATTAGAGTGGTTTATTTTGTCGAGGCCGAACTACTCCGTTACGGTCTTGAATACTTGAAAGCACAGTTGTAAGCACACAAAGACCATATACGTACCATTCTCGATGACTGGGACTATGAAAAGATCTAGTGGGCTGACTCTAAGCGGGTCGTTAACGATGCATGCTTGGGTAGACAACTGTACATTGACCATTTGACTCGACGACTTTGAAAGGCGGTCTCCAAGGCTTGTGAGATGAGGAACCGAGATGAAGATTTGAAAGAGAGGTGCCTCTCAATTGGGGAGGATGGGCAGCTGTTAGACTTCCTAGATAAGGCAGTGAACCAGCACCAGCAGGTGAGCCAGTTCTTCGGCCGTATTCAAAGTCTGCACAACGGGAACTGAAATGCATTAAAAGAGGAGAGCAATCGGCATAAAAAACCATTTTCTTTACGTTTCAAGAATGATGTGTACTCGAACCTTATGATCTATGAAGCGTACTTTAATTTCGGAATATCAACGATCTTGCATCATTATCATTCGCATCTTTTTTATTCATTATGAGGTCGGTCAAAAGGTGTTGTTATATCACGCCCGGTTAAAGCTTATGCCAGGTAAGCTTCGTTCTCGTTGGCTCAGACTATTTATAATTACTAATGTATTTTCTCATGATGCAGTAGGATTAAAAGCTTGGATTCGGACAAAAGCTTCAAGCTGGGTATGCTTCATTCTTGTTGGCTTAGACCATTTATAGTCACTAATATACCTTTTCATGGTGTAGTATGATTAAAAGCTTGGATTCGGATAAAAGCTCATGCCAGGTAAGTTTCATTCTCGTTGGCTCAGACCAGTTATAGTTACTAATGCATTTTTTTCATGGCACAATGGAAATTAAAAGTTTGGATTCAGACAAAAGCTTCAAGGCCATGACGATCATGAACAACTCCAAGATAAAAGGACGTAATTCCCGAAAGAGGTATCATTAGGGCAAAAGAAAAACGGGCCATTAATACAAATGATCGACCTAGCATGGAAAAGATATGACTGAGTATGAGACACTCATTTTTAGTCAGCAACCCTCAATTCAAAAGAGGATTGGCCCATTAATGAAATTATATTTGAAGAATAAAGGGAGCATCACCTTGCGTGAAGAAGGTTTTTATCCTCTGCACTTTCAAACGGAGATACCTCCTGAATACATAAAATCTCTTTTGCACTTTCAAACGAAAAGAAAAGCATCTTCTGCACTTTCAAACAGAGATATCAAGACGTCATCCGCACTTTCAAAAGGGGACATGAAAGAATCTTCGCACTTTCAAACGAAAATCCAAAGTCTCTTCTTAGAGCAAATCTATCGAAATATCCTCTGCACTTTCAAACAGGGATACCTTCTGAAGATATAAAGTCTCTTCCGTACTTTCAAACGAAGAGAAAAATATCTCATGCACTTCAAAATAGAGATATCAAGACGTCACCCGCACTTTCAAACGTGGTCGTAAAAACATCTTTGTACTTTCAAACGAAGATCCAAAGTCTCTTCTTAGAGCAAAACCACTGAGCATCCAACACCTACCCCTAGCCCTGTGCCCCGCTTCAAGCTACTAGCGAGGAAGCATGAACCACACCATCCACAGTAAACTCCATGTTAGTTTTTCATACTTTTTTTCTTTTGCGTTTATTTTCATGTAGTTGCATTGAGTGAAATGTTTTTCTCAAGTTTGGGGCAAGTTTGTCCATAGTTAACAGTTAGTTTTATTTTATTTGGTCTTGCAATTATTTAAGGTCGCTATGGCATTGGTAGTTTGAGTATGCTGTTTAAATCTTTGATGATGTCCTATGATTAGGGGTGTTCAAAAATATTCGATCCAACCGATCCGAAAATTCAGATATCCGTTCCGATTTTTATTTCTAGATTGGATATCCGATCCGATTTTAAATTTTCCGGATCGGATACGGATCGCAATATTTCAAGTTTCAGATTATCTGAAAATCCAAAAATTTAAATTTTTATGAATATTAATTTTGTTACTTTTAACAATTTGGTGCTTGTTATATCCGAAAATTTAAAAATTGAAATGTTCATAGATGCGAATCTTGTTATATTTAGCAATTTGTTGTTTGTTATGTTCGAAATTCTAAAATTTTCATAAATACAAATTTCAAATTTGAAAAAATAATTAAATCAAAATATATTTTTGGATAATCGGATATCCAAATATTCGATCTGATTATCCGATATCTGAATATCCAGATATTCAATTTTTTTCAGATCGAATACAGATCACTATATCGTCGATCCGAAAAATCGGATATAAAAAAATCGGATCAGATATGATCCGATATTCGACAATGAACACCCTTACCTATGATGATGACTTGTGCTTAATTGATAGAAACGTGTTAAAAGCTCTAGTGATTTGAACTTACGATTGATTTTGCTGAAAATTATACTTGATATGTTGCATGCTTTCAAACACTTAAGAAGCCTTAGGAAAATTAGGTCGACTCTCTGATGCCTTAATATAAATTGGTAATAATGAACTGAATGATCAATGTTAGCATAAAGACTAAAACTTAAAACTCCCAGAAAAATTGAGAAAAGAATGAAAAAGATGAATTTAAATGTAAACTTGATACCAAAAGCAAGCTGTGTTGAGAGACACTCTAATATGCTTTGCTAGCTTAGTACACTAGGTGATTTGTGTTTGCTCCATTTAACTTTCCCCGGTAGGAACACTAGTACTAGCATTAGAGTGAATGAAAGTCTTCACATGATGACTCTGCTCATAGGATCAGGTGTTTGCTCCACTTTAATTTTAGGCCTGAAGAGTAGCTGTGATAAGCTGAAGCCCCAAGAATACAGTTTAATGAATCAAATAACTAAGGGAGTAAAATAATGTGCTAAAAAGGAAAGAAAATTCTAGGCAAGAATAGAGAGCAATCATAAAAATTCTTTAAGGTCATTAAGTATTGATTATATGCAACACAACACATATTGCACTTACAGTGGAATTAATCCTAGTAACGAATCTGTTGAGCTTTGTTATATTACATACATCTTTGATTTTTTCTGAGGATTGAAAATTTGATGCAGCGTGTTCAGATTATTGATGCCATAATATAGTTTCTTTTCTTTAGTTTTACATGTCATTGCTTGAGGACAAACCATAGCTTGAGTGATAACTATGTAGAAAACCTATATTTTATGCCCTTTATTTGAGTTGTTGTATGAAATCAAGCTCATATAGTTGCATTTAGGTTTAGTTTGCGTTAAATTTAGGAGTTTAACTTTGTGCTTCAGCAATTTATATTTGGATGCTATTAATGGGAAATGTGGGTCATTTTAGTGGTGTTTGTGTAGGAAACTATGAAGTAGTAAAGTGTCAGAGCAGTGGAGTGGCACCCTCTCATGATCACTAACTCATCATAATCATATCACTTGTTAAATTTTGACAGAGGCCATTTTATGACTCTAAATTACTTCAAGAATGAGGGGCAAGACACCCTGTATCGTTTCAAGAAGGAGCAATCGGGCAAGACACCCTATGTCGCTTCAAGGGAAAGACACCACGTATTACTTCAAGAAGGAGCAATTTTCTTCAAATAGGGCAAGGCACCCTACATCGCTTCAATAATGAGGGGCAAGACACCCTACATCGCTTCAATAATGAGGGGCAAGACACCTCGCGTCGCTTTGAAGGAGCATATCACTTTCTGACTTGGTGTCCTCGGGGTCGAAGGACCAGAGTTATATTTTCACACTACCTCAGGTTTGAACCAGTGGGGTTCTATTTGTTCTTATTGGGTTCGAATGAAAAGATCATTTTTTCGACTTGGCGTCCTCGAGTTCAAAGGATTAGAGTCATATTTTCACACTACCTCAGGCTTGAAGGAGTGAAGTTTCAGTTTGTTCCCTACACGGGTTTACAGTCCGATCAGATAAGATCATTACCTTTTGTCCTTTGTCATTATTTTGGTTTTACCAGAATGTGCAAACGGATTTGAAAAATGAAGGATAAAGATATCATGAACAACTTTTTCACCCAGAGCGGTTGCAAACAATTTTCACCCATAAGTGGTTGCGGGATATAGATATCCCAAACTTTTTCACCTATAAGTGGTTGCGGGGTAAAGATGTCCCAATTTTTTTGCCCATAAGCGATTAAGGGATAGAGATATCCCAATTTTTTTTCACCTAGAGTAGTTGCAAACTTTTTCACCTAGAGCGGTTGCAAACAATTTTCACCCATAAACGGTTGCAGGATAAAGATATCCCAAACTTTTTTTCACCCAGAACGTTTGCAAACAATTTTCACCCATAATTGATTGCGGGATAGAGATATCCCAAATTTTTTCACCCATAAGAGGTTGCGAGGTAAAGATATCCCAAATTTTTTCACTCATAAGCGGTTGCGGGATAGATATATCCCAAACTTTTTTTCACCCAGAGCGGTTGCAAACGTTTTCACCTAGAGCGGCTGCAAACAATTTTCATCCATAAGTGGCTGTAGGATAGAGATATCCCAAACAAATTCTTTCACCCATAAGCGGTTGCGGGATAGAGATATCCCAAACAATTTTTTCACCCATAAGCAGTTGCGGGATAAAGATATCCCAAATAATTTTTTCACCCATCAACGGTTGCAAACTTTTTCACCCAGAGCGGCTGCAAACAATTTTCATCCATAAGCGGTTGCAGGATAGATATATCCCAAATAAATTCTTTCACCCATAAGTGGTTGTGGGATAGAGATATCCAAAACAATTTTTTCACCCATAAGTGGTTGCGAGATAAAGATATCCCAAACAAAATTTTCACCCATGAGCGGTTGCGGGATAGAGATATCCCAAACAATTTTTTTCACCCATAAGTGATTGTAGGATAGAGATACCCCAAACAAATTTTTCACCCATAACGGTTGCAGGATAAAGTTATCCATTGGTCTGTCCTCCTCGGGTTCGAAGGAGTAGGTCACCCTTTCTTTTCAACTCGACATCCTCAGGTTTGAAGGATCATAGTTTCTTTTCGAACTACCTCAGGTTTGAAGGAGTGAGGTTCGATTTGTTCTCATCAGGTTCGAAGAAGCAGATCATTTGTTCGACTTGGCATCCTCAAGTTTGAAGGATCATAGTCATATTTTCACACTACCCAAGGTTTGAAGGAGTGAGGATTCGGTTTGTTCTCCTCGAGTTCGAAGGAGCAGATTACGGTTACCAGTGTACAGTTTGACCGAATAAAATTAGTGTCTTTGCCCTATTCTCGTTTTACCAAAATATGCAAAGAAGGGCAGTTGTAGTCACATATTTTTATCTGGCCCATTTTGTTTTTTTATTATTTCATTTTTATATTATTATTATTAATGTATTTTAGTTATTCTTGCAGATCACACAAGATTTTAATCACATCATATATGGAAAGATTACAAGAGATCCTGACCAACAAGTATGGAAAGTCAAGTGATGATCAATAAATTCTCACTGTGGACTCACGGCTAATTTTCGATAGGATCCGAGCCTTTCTGGGCCAGGATGTCTCTTACATATTGACCGTCTTTCAATTACCTTTCTAAGGCATCTTGAAATGCCTCAATCGGACGTCAGGAGCTCGAGATATGCTCATTTTACTGAAGACAACACATGCATAAAACTGGATACGAGTTTAATACAAGAATTTGATTTTATTATGAATTTTCAATTATTTTATTGAATATTCATAATTAAATTCAAGCTTAGATATTTCCCTATTTGTTTTAACTCATTTAGGATCAAATTGAATGTAAGGAAAGTGATTTGATGCCCAAGTAAAGACATTATTCCCTTTCCAAATATATTTAGCATAAACATGGAATATGCTTTTTAGGATTTTTTGAAGCCTATAAATAGGCTCAATTCCATTGTAATTCACACATCAAACATCAAACCACAAACATACACCATACAACAGAACACATGTACACACCATATTGAAGAGAAATAAAAGCTATAGTTGATTTTTGAGGTATTTTTCATACCAAAACGTTGTTTCTTTATATTCTTTTTTCTTTGTTACTTGATTTCGAATAAGGAGGGAAACAAGTACGAGTTCTCACCAAGTCAAGCTCGAGGAGGATCTGTTACCGCCAAGGGGTGAAACTGATGCCACCACCGAAATCGGGAGCAGGAGCAGCGGCTGCACACCGCCGGTAAGTAGTGTTCGACATCCATGCGTGGCGGTGTAGTATAGTCCATGGCTAGGCATGTACCCCATCGTCGACGAGTTTATGCTTCAGGCCCCTCTATTTGCAATCTCTTCAGTTTAGCCTTTTATTTATTTAAATTTCAGTCCTTTTAATTTTCCTTTTTTTACTTGATGCAATTTGATCCTTGTGTTCTTTAATTCGTATATTTCTTTGTTTTTTTCCTAAATAAAATTGGTAATTATATCATGTAAATAAAATTTAACTTTTGGGTTAATATATGTGATAATATGATTTTCATATAAAATTGACAAAAAACTTTAAAATAAATTAAATATAAAAATTTACTTTTAGGTTAGTTTCTCTTGTAAATATTAATAAGTTTTATTTGACCTAATTAAATTTTGGAAAAAAACTTTGATACACAGGCTGTGTAAACTTTAGTTTACACGTGCCTTTTAGTTTTAGGGGTTAGGGTTTTAGTTTAGGGTTTAAGGTTTAGGGATTTATGTTGCAGGGTTTAGAATTTAAGGTTAGTGTTTAGAATTTAGTGTATGGGGTTTAAGGTTTAGGGTTTAGTTTTTTAGGGTTAAGGTTAAGAATTTAGGATTTGGGTTTTTATAGTGTATCAAAGTTTTACCCTTAAATTTTTGCCTTATAGTTAGTTTATTAATAACATAATTTAACTATAAATGCTTTAGGTTTAGATTTCTTAAATAATTTGTCTCTTAATAACTAACTTGGTAAATTTTTACATTAATCCTTGCACGCATTCATTCGGGTTACCAAGAAAAATATTAGTGATCAAGTAAGCGACGTTCTGCGTGTTGGATTAAAATCTGTAATTGTGGGCACATATGTATAATGTATATTTCTATTATAAAGTATGACACAAAATTAAGTGACCAATTATGTTAGGCGTGTCATGGGTATTAAAATGTCATGGAAATAAAAGTGTAGATACCATAAGATGTATTTATAATTTGATGAGGGGCAGAGTTATAAATACTTAATAGTTGATTATTAAATCAATTATATAAAGAGGTAGTGGTCCCCAAGAAATTGGTTAACTTGTTTTCTCTCCTTCCCCGTCAGAGAGTTTTACGTCAAGAGATAACCTATCTTCTTGGAAGATCACAACCATCTTTTAGGCGATCTCCATCAAAGATTCAAGGTTTTTAATTTATCGATTAATTAAGGTACGCTTCCGCATTCAGTTTATTCAGATTATTGTTCTTGATGATTTGACATAATAGATCATAGATTTAGATTTCATATTTAGTTATGGTTTGGTTTTAACAAATGGCATCAGAGATAAGTTATGTCGAATCATTAAGAAAATAATTAATTTTATACAGAAAATAACAATATTTGATTGTTCAAGCGCCGCGTAATTTTTTATTAACTTCTGGCTTGCGGCTTTACATTAATATGCAAATTGTGATTATGGAGTTTTGTTGTTTCTTCCTAATTTTGTTTTTAATTGTGTTGTTAATCGGCAAATAGCGTTAATATGCAATCTTTCCCTAATTTTGTTAATCGGCAAATTGGATTACGGAATTTTGTTGTTTGTTGCGTCAGTAATGGTGATAACCCTATGTTGCGTTTTGATTTGGGGTTTTCAATTTGGAGCAGATCCTATTTCTTTTATATATGTTGAATTTAAGTTTTTTTTAAGTAATGAATATTCGTGCTATATCATGTATTCATTAGTTACAGTAAACGGTTTCTTAAACATCAATATGCCCTTATTTTGTATTGCTTTTGCTTTCAAGTATGAAATATATATATATATATATATATTATTTAAGATATATATATTTTATTTGGTTGGATCAAAATTTTAGTTTTGATCATTGGGTATTAAGATAAATCTTGTTTAGTTTTGAACATAATTTTTGGCTTAAATTTATTACTCTCTATGCTTAATTATGACATTAATGTTATCTACGGAATATACATTTGGTTTTGGTTTTGGAAAGCATGTCATTAATTTTATGAAATTCATATTCGATTCGGTTTGATCAAGAATTTCGATTTTAATCGTCAAGTTATTATGCACACTAAAGTTTTATGTGATCATTGTATGAATCATTCATTTATATAAAGTTAAGGATTGAATGCATTTAGTTTAACTATTTATAAATATTGTCTTTAAGTTTATAATCAAAATTTTGGCAAATGTATGTTTAAGGAATTTTTTGAGAAACAGTCAAAGATTTGGTTTTTTGATTTCTGATAGCTCCATTCAGACAACCTTGTTTTGGGTTATTTTAGAAACTTAAGTGTTATCAGAAATTTCAGTTTTGACTGTTATAAAATTTTAAATTTGAATATCGGTATATTTATATTATATATTTTAAGATAAATTAATTGAAGCATTAAGTCACCAAAAGTGACATCTCTTGTAGAAATTATTTTATTTTAATATATAGAAGGTTTTGTGCATGTAAGTCGAACTATGTTAGTATTAATCGGCTCAAAAGAAGGTTAATAATTAACATTATTACATGTGCAACTATGGTAATAAACATGTGATAATTATTCAGTTTTATATGTGAGCAATAAATAGGCCCAAAGGAAGATTTCTATTTGACATGTTCTTATTATCAATGTTTGATTACTGTACCAAAATATCACTTGCAAGTTAATGTTTCGTCCAAAGATGAAATATTAATGGAGTGTACGGTATCTTAATATGAGGTTTACCTTTAATCAAATTTATTATTATTTTGGTTATCTTTTAATTTGATTGAAAGATAAAATTAAGACAAATATTTTGAAACAATTTAATTCATATTTTGGCTTCGGATGTCTAATATTTTAATGGATTAATTGAAACATAATGTCACCAAAGTGACTGCTTTTGTGTAGATTAGTTTATTTAAAATATTAAGATAATTATGAGTTTTGTAATTCATGCGTTTATTAATTGGCCTAGAGGAAAGTTAATATTTGGCCGCATTACAATGACAATTGTGGTGATAAATGTGTGACAATTATAAGGTATTTTATGTGAACAATATGTTAGTCCAAAGATTAATCTATTGTTTGACATAGTTTATTGTCAATGTTTGATTGCTACAACAAGAGTACCACTTACAGTTAATATTACTGTCCAAAGACTTGATATTAATGTTGTGCTTGGTATCTTGAGGGGAACTGGCCATTATGTTGAATTTATTGTTTATTTATGGATATGAATGTGAGCTTGTTTTTATTTATTTATTTATTTTTATTCTCTATTTAGCTAATTTAGCTTTTTGCTATCACAATATCTGTTAAATACATTCTACACTCATATTTAGTGAAACTAGTTTCAAGGAATAGAAAAGACACTTACATATAGTATTTGGTTGTATGAACATAGACTTTGCACTAAGGGAAGAATAACTTGCACCTCTCACTACGGTATGCACCCATAAAAGGGATTTTGAGAGGTGAGATTGTTCAAATCGCACGAGTCTAATGATTATAATGAATAACTTTCTATAAGTATTTAGGAGTAAAAAAAATCTAAAGAGATTACTCATATTAAGGGTTTCCTTGACGAAATTAAGAAATGTTTTACCCAAACATTAAGGTTAAGATGACATCGCTTATTCCTTCTTTGATGTCTATGAAGTATAAGGGTCAAGGAAATGTGAGGGAGTACATTATGAAAATGTTTAATATTGCTTCAAAATTTAAGGCACATAAAATCGAACTTTCTAACAATTGTTTGTTCTTATGGTTTTGGCACCGCTTCATATACAGTTTAACTAATTCAAGTTACAATTGTCAAAGGGAGAAATAAACTCTATTTGGGCTCATTTCTCATTGTATTCAAGAGGAGAAAGGTTGAAGCATTATAAGTGTAAAATAATCATTTGGTCAGTGCTTATTTAGTTAGCGTCTTTAAGAATAAGGGCAATAAAAAATATTAGAATAAAGTTGCTAAGGTCCAACTCAAAAGAAACACCAATAAGTTATAAAGTATTGATTCTTTTGTATAAGTTAGGACACATGTGAAGAAATTAAACTTCAAAAGTGAGCAACTACTTCGGTTATTTTGAGTGATCCATGAATTGTAAATTTTATGATCCCACAATAAGGGTTATTTTAAGGAGAGATTTATAACATTTTTAGGATGTTGAGTTTGGAGGGAGAAATAAGGTTAGATACATTGCTATTGAGGATGAGTTAGATTATAATTTAATTCATACTATCACTTTTGATGATGTTTAGGTTTTCACACCTATCATTAATCAAGAAGTAAATCAAGTACCTTAGCAAAACAATGTTGAACAAACCTCATTCAAGATAAGGTAATTGTTTCAGAAGAACAAACTCAACAACCTTAAAAAAATAAGTGTCATTAAAGATATCCACGAGAGGAGGGAGAAATACCATTCTGGATTATTACTTTGTATTTCTTCAAGAAAATAAGGATAATAATGGAATGATAGAAAATGATTCAATCATTTTTTATCAGATCATAAAAGTTCTGACTCTCAAAAGTGGATTGATGTCATTCAAGAAGAGTATAATTTTATGCAAGACAATAAAGTTTATGAACTTGTCTCATTACCTGAAGGTGCAAATCAATTGGTTGTAAATGAATATTTTAAACCAATAGGGATGCAAATGATAATGTGGACAAGTATAAGGCATGTCTTGTATCTAAAGGATATGCTCTAAAAGAAGATAATGATTTTGTAGAAACTTTCTCTCAAGTTTCATTGAAAGACTCTTTCAAGATAATCATGACGCTTGTTGCTTATTTTAATCTTGAGCTACATAAGATAGATGTTAAGCTTGTGTTTTTCCAATGGCGACATTGAAGAAACTATTTATATGGTACAATCATAGAGTTGTGACTTATGATACAATATCAATGATATGTAAATTAAAGAAATCCATCTATGAGCTTAAGTATGACTCTCATTAATGAAATTATAAATTTCATATCGATTATCTCATTTGGTTTTGAGATAAATTTGGTTCACAATTGTATATACTACAGTTCAGTGGGAGTAAACCAAGTGATACTCATATTGCTAAAGAAGACAAATATTATCTTACTCAATGCCCTAAAAGTAACCTTGAAATTTAGAAAATACAAAAGAATCCATATGCATAATCTATTGAGAATTTAATTTATGCTTATGTATGCGTTCAGATATTGCGTACATTGTTAGAATGTTAGACATATATTTAAGCAATTCTAGTTTGAACCATTGAATAACAGCCAATAGGGTTATGAGATATGTTTAGAGAACAAAAAAAATTACATGCTCACATATCAGAGTTCTGGTAAGTTAGAGATCATCAAGTTTACAGACTTCGATTATATTAGAATATTGATGCAAAAGAATTGTCACATGGGTTGCTAATTATAGATTGAATAGAAAGACCACTTCGGTTTTTTGTGACAATAAATATGCATTCATTTATTCTATAAACAATAGGAACACTTCAAATTTAAAGCACATAAATATTAAGTTCTTAGTTGTTAAAGAAAATTCAGAGTGGTTGTGTGTCTATAGAGCATGCTGGTACAAACTCCATAATTGCGCACTTATTAAGAAATTATCACCCTAGGTCTTTCATGAGCACACTACTCATGTGGGTGTAATGTTATTTAAGGATATTCGATTTTAGTGGGAGTTTGTAGTTTTGAAAAATGCTTTTTTGGTTTAGACACAATTTCAGTTACTTCAGTTTAAAGTTATTTTAAGATTATTTTCTGCAGAAATAAAGTTCTTTTGGTTTATGCACACTCTAAATTCGGTAAAGTTTGATCTCACTAAGGTTTAGGAGGACCAGTTGGAAATATACATGTTCGGTTCACATTTCATGTAATTTTCCATGCTACACATTTCATGTAATTTTCCAATTGACTATATTTGACTATATTTGTATACGTGACCATGATTGATCTATGTCATTTGACTATATTTGTATACGTGACCATTGACGGGTCTAGTCATGATTGATACGACAAAGGCTGCTTTGATCCTATATGGATATAGTTGATGGACGAGATTGTTATAGAATACCTATTATATAATAGCAAAATTTTGAGCTCATAAGGTTATACATTTGCCAGGAAACATATGTTGCCCAAGTGGGAGATTGTTGGATTAAAATCCGTAATTGTGGGCACATATGTATAATGTGTATTGCTATTATAAAGTATGACACAAAATTAAGTGACCGATTATGTTAGGCGTGTTATGGGTATTAAAATGTCATGGAAATAAAAGTGTAGATACCATAAGATGTATTTATAATTTGATGAGGGATAGAGTTATAAATACTTAATAGTTGATTATTAAATCAATTATATAAAGAGGTAGTGGTCCCCAAGAAATTGGTTAACTTGTTTTCTCTCCTTCCCCGTCAGAGAGTTTTACGTCAAGAGATAACCTATCTTCTTGGAAGATCACAACCATCTTTTAGGGATCTCCATCAAAGATTCAAGGTTTTAATTTATCGATCAATTAAGGTACGCTTCCGCATTCAGTTTATTCAGATTATTGTTCTTGATGATTTGACATAATAGATCATAGATTTAGATTTCATATTTAGTTATGGTTTGGTGATTATGGAGTTTTGTTGTTTCTTCCTAATTTTGTTTTTAATTGTGTTGTTAATCGGCAAATAGCGTTAATATGCAATCTTTCCTAATTTTGTTAATCGGCAAATTGGATTACGGAATTTTGTTGTTTGTTGCGTCGATAATGGTGATAACCCTATGTTGCGTTTTGATTTGGGGTTTTCAATTTGGAGCAGATCCTATTTCTTTTATATATGTTGAATTTAAGTTTTTTTAAGTAATGAATATTCGTGCTATATCATGTATTCATTAGTTCTGAAACGGTTTCTTAAACATCAATATGCCCTTATTTTGTATTGCTTTTGCTTTCAAGTATGAAATATATATATATATATATATATTATTTAAGATATATATATTTTATTTGGTTGGATCAAAATTTTAGTTTTGATCATTGGGTATTAAGATAAATCTTGTTTAGTTTTGAACATAATTTTTGGCTTAAATTTATTACTCTCTATGCTTAATTATGACATTAATGTTATCTACGGAATATACATTTGGTTTTGGTTTTGGAAAGCATGTCATTAATTTTATGAAATTCATATTCGATTCGGTTTGATCAAGAATTTCGATTTTAATCGTCAAGTTATTATGCACACTAAAGTTTTATGTGATCATTGTATGAATCATTCATTTATATAAAGTTAAGGATTGAATGCATTTAGTTTAACTATTTATAAATATTGTCTTTAAGTTTATAATCAAAATTTTGGCAAATGTATGTTTAAGGAATTTTTTGAGAAATTGATCAAAGATTTGGTTTTTGATTTCGATAGCTCCATTCGAGACAACCTTGTTTTGGGTTATTTTAGAAACTTAAGTGTTAATTAAATTTGATTTGATTTGTTATAAAATTTTAAATTTGAATATCGGTATATTTATATTATATATTTTAAGATAAATTAATTGAAGCATTAAGTCACCAAAAGTGACATCTCTTGTAGAAATTATTTTATTTTAATATATAGAAGGTTTTGTGCATGTAAGTCGAACTATGTTAGTATTAATCGGCTCAAAAGAAGGTTAATAATTAACATTATTACATGTGCAACTATGGTAATAAACATGTGATAATTATTCAGTTTTATATGTGAGCAATAAATAGGCCCAAAGGAAGATTTCTATTTGACATGTTCTTATTATCAATGTTTGATTACTGTACCAAAATATCACTTGCAAGTTAATGTTTCGTCCAAAGATGAAATATTAATGGAGTGTACGGTATCTTAATATGAGGTTTACCTTTAATCAAATTTATTATTATTTTGGTTATCTTTTAATTTGATTGAAAGATAAAATTAAGACAAATATTTTGAAACAATTTAATTCATATTTTGGCTTCGGATGTCTAATATTTTAATGGATTAATTGAAACATAATGTCACCAAAGTGATTTGCTTTTTTGTGTAGATTAGTTTATTTAAAATATTAAGATAATTATGAGTTTTGTAATTCATGCGTTTATTAATTGGCCTAGAGGAAAGTTAATATTTGGCCGCATTACAATGACAATTGTGGTGATAAATGTGTGACAATTATAAGGTATTTTATGTGAACAATATGTTAGTCCAAAGATTAATCTATTGTTTGACATAGTTTATTGTCAATGTTTGATTGCTACAACAAGAGTACCACTTACAGTTAATATTACTGTCCAAAGACTTGATATTAATGTTGTGCTTGGTATCTTGAGGGGAACTGGCCATTATGTTGAATTTATTGTTTATTTATGGATATGAATGTGAGCTTGTTTTTATTTATTTATTTATTTTTATTCTCTATTTAGCTAATTTAGCTTTTTGCTATCACAATATCTATTAAATACATTCTACACTCATATTTAGTGAAACTAGTTTCAAGGAATAGAAAAGACACTTACATATAGTATTTGGTTGTATGAACATAGACTTTGCACTAAGGGAAGAATAACTTGCACCTCTCACTACGGTATGCACCCATAAAAGGGATTTTGAGAGGTGAGATTGTTCAAATCGCACGAGTCTAATGATTATAATGAATAACTTTCTATAAGTATTTAGGAGTAAAAAAAATCTAAAGAGATTACTCATATTAAGGGTTTCCTTGACGAAATTAAGAAATGTTTTACCCAAACATTAAGGTTAAGATGACATCGCTTATTCCTTCTTTGATGTCTATGAAGTATAAGGGTCAAGGAAATGTGAGGGAGTACATTATGAAAATGTTTAATATTGCTTCAAAATTTAAGGCACATAAAATCGAACTTTCTAACAATTGTTTGTTCTTATGGTTTTTTGGCACCGCTTCATATACTGATTTAACTAATTCAAGTTACAATTGTCAAAGGGAGAAATAAACTCTATTTGGGCTCATTTCTCATTGTATTCAAGAGGAGAAAGGTTGAAGCATTATAAGTGTAAAATAATCATTTGGTCAGTGCTTATTTAGTTAGCGTCTTTAAGAATAAGGGCAATAAAAAATATTAGAATAAAGTTGCTAAGGTCCAACTCAAAAGAAACACCAATAAGTTATAAAGTATTGATTCTTTTGTATAAGTTAGGACACATGTGAAGAAATTAAACTTCAAAAGTGAGCAACTACTTCGGTTATTTTGAGTGATCCATGAATTGTAAATTTTATGATCCCACAATAAGGGTTATTTTAAGGAGAGATTTATAACATTTTTAGGATGTTGAGTTTGGAGGGAGAAATAAGGTTAGATACATTGCTATTGAGGATGAGTTAGATTATAATTTAATTCATACTATCACTTTTGATGATGTTTAGGTTTTCACACCTATCATTAATCAAGAAGTAAATCAAGTACCTTAGCAAAACAATGTTGAACAAACCTCATTCAAGATAAGGTAATTGTTTCAGAAGAACAAACTCAACAACCTTAAAAAAATAAGTGTCATTAAAGATATCCACGAGAGGAGGGAGAAATACCATTCTGGATTATTACTTTGTATTTCTTCAAGAAAATAAGGATAATAATGGAATGATAGAAAATGATTCAATCATTTTTTATCAGATCATAAAAGTTCTGACTCTCAAAAGTGGATTGATGTCATTCAAGAAGAGTATAATTTTATGCAAGACAATAAAGTTTATGAACTTGTCTCATTACCTGAAGGTGCAAATCAATTGGTTGTAAATGAATATTTTAAACCAATAGGGATGCAAATGATAATGTGGACAAGTATAAGGCATGTCTTGTATCTAAAGGATATGCTCTAAAAGAAGATAATGATTTTGTAGAAACTTTCTCTCAAGTTTCATTGAAAGACTCTTTCAAGATAATCATGACGCTTGTTGCTTATTTTAATCTTGAGCTACATAAGATAGATGTTAAGCTTGTGTTTTTCCAATGGCGACATTGAAGAAACTATTTATATGGTACAATCATAGAGTTGTGACTTATGATACAATATCAATGATATGTAAATTAAAGAAATCCATCTATGAGCTTAAGTATGACTCTCATTAATGAAATTATAAATTTCATATCGATTATCTCATTTGGTTTTGAGATAAATTTGGTTCACAATTGTATATACTACAGTTCAGTGGGAGTAAACCAAGTGATACTCATATTGCTAAAGAAGACAAATATTATCTTACTCAATGCCCTAAAAGTAACCTTGAAATTTAGAAAATACAAAAGAATCCATATGCATAATCTATTGAGAATTTAATTTATGCTTATGTATGCGTTCAGATATTGCGTACATTGTTAGAATGTTAGACATATATTTAAGCAATTCTAGTTTGAACCATTGAATAACAGCCAATAGGGTTATGAGATATGTTTAGAGAACAAAAAAATTACATGCTCACATATCGAGTTCAGTAAGTTAGAGATCATCAAGTTTACAGACTTGATTATATTAGAATATTGATGCAAAAGAATTGTCACATGGGTTGCTAATTATAGATTGAATAGAAAGACCACTTCGGTTTTTTGTGACAATAAATATGCATTCATTTATTCTATAAACAATAGGAACACTTCAAATTTAAAGCACATAAATATTAAGTTCTTAGTTGTTAAAGAAAATTCAGAGTGGTTGTGTGTCTATAGAGCATGCTGGTACAAACTCCATAATTGCGCACTTATTAAGAAATTATCACCCTAGGTCTTTCATGAGCACACTACTCATGTGGGTGTAATGTTATTTAAGGATATTCGATTTTAGTGGGAGTTTGTAGTTTTGAAAAATGCTTTTTTGGTTTAGACACAATTTCAGTTACTTCAGTTTAAAGTTATTTTAAGATTATTTTCTGCAGAAATAAAGTTCTTTTGGTTTATGCACACTCTAAATTCGGTAAAGTTTGATCTCACTAAGGTTTAGGAGGACCAGTTGGAAATATACATGTTCGGTTCACATTTCATGTAATTTTCCATGCTACACATTTCATGTAATTTTCCAATTGACTATATTTGACTATATTTGTATACGTGACCATGATTGATCTATGTCATTTGACTATATTTGTATACGTGACCATTGTGGGTCTAGTCATGATTGATACGACAAAGGCTGCTTTGATCCTATATGGATATAGTTGATGGACGAGATTGTTATAGAATACCTATTATATAATAGCAAAATTTTGAGCTCATAAGGTTATACATTTGCCAGGAAACATATGTTGCCCAAGTGGGAGATTGTTGGATTAAAATCCGTAATTGTGGGCACATATGTATAATGTGTATTGCTATTATAAAGTATGACACAAAATTAAGTGACCGATTATGTTAGGCGTGTTATGGGTATTAAAATGTCATGGAAATAAAAGTGTAGATACCATAAGATGTATTTATAATTTGATGAGGGATAGAGTTATAAATACTTAATAGTTGATTATTAAATCAATTATATAAAGAGGTAGTGGTCCCCAAGAAATAGGTTAACTTGTTTTTCTCTCCTTCCCCGTCAGAGAGTTTTACGTCAAGAGATAACCTATCTTCTTGGAAGATCACAACCATCTTTTAGGGGATCTCCATCAAAGATTCAAGGTTTTCAATTTATCGATCAATTCAGGTACGCTTTCGCATTCAGTTTATTCAGATTATTGTTCCTGATGATTTGACATGATAGATCCTGGGTTTAGATTTCGTATTTAGTTATGGTTTGGTTCTAACACTGTGGGCGTTGTGGGGGTGTTAATCATTCCCCACACGTAACCGTGCCCCCGAACCCTTGAGATTTTGTAATCTCTGGTTTGCTCTTAGGTTTCTGGTCTGCCTAATATAATAAAAGAGACCGGTGGCAACTCCGTTATCACAATCTCTAACACGAATACCCTAAATCCTAACTCCTAAACCCAAGATTCTAAACCATACAACTAAGGATTTATATCTAATACACTGGCGGTAGAAACTGAAATTTTCCACAAGTGCATTAATTTTAGGGTTTAGGGTATTAATTTAGGGTGTAAGGTTTATGGGTTTAGGTGTAGGGGTTTATAATTTAAGGATAGTGGTTAGAAAGGGTTTAGGGTTTAGATGTTGGGGGTTTAATTTTTAGGGTAATATGGTTAGGATTTAGGCTTTAACTTATAAACCTGAACTATAACCATAAACCCTAAATTTTAACCACTATCCCTAAATTCTAAACCCCTACACCTTACACCCTAAACTAAGACCCTAAACCCTAAAACTAATGCACTTATGGAAACTTTCCTAAATTCTAACCACTATCCCTAAATTCTAAACCCTTACACCCTAAACTAAGACCCTAAACCCTAAAACTAATGCACTTATGGAAACTTTCAATTTTCACCGCCAGTGTATATGGTAATAATCCTATAACTAAACCCCTAAACCTCAATATAAACATACAAACTTGTGTATCAAAGTATTTTTCCATTAAAATATTATATTTTGATGCACAAGCCATGTAAAAAAATTACACAATCTTTCATATTTAAATTACAAAATCTAAAAATTAAATCCCTAACCCTAAATTATAACTCTAAACGATCAATTCTAAATCCACAACTTAAAACCCTAAATCTTAAACCTTAACCTAAACCCTAAAATTGAAAAGCTTGCTTAAACTTTACAAAGAAAAAGGGGTCAAGGTAGTAACAATTTATAACCGTAATGACTAAATTGAAATGTTTTAAAATTGATTGATGCAAATAGAAAGTAATCTATTCAGAGAGTTTGCTCAGAACAAAAATAGAGACGAATGAATCAATTTTCCGCTTTTCATTTTCACTTCCAAACACTACTAAAGAAAAGGGTGAACGAACAAAGACAAAGATCATCCTAAAACGGCAGAGCTCGACGGATTCGTCATTCCTTTCTTCATCTTCAAATCCGGTAATCTGTCTTTAATCTCATCTGGGTTTTCTTCATTTTTGTTCAATAAGCGTTAAAAATGGTGTTTGTTTTACCCTTTTTTGGGTAGAGAATGGAAAACCCAGAGGCAAATCAACTTCCCGAAGTGGATTCATTGCCGGATGGCTTTGTCGAGAGTCCTTCAGAGCCTTTGGCTCCTAAAACTCCCATCTTGGAGCATGAAAACCTTTGCAGCCTGATTATAAAGAAGATGATTTAGTTGCCAATGAATTTGGAGCCGGAAAGGGGCTGAAGCAAAGAACTTTTCCCGTGCCATTGTCTGAGGGGGACACTTTTGATAGCTGTTTGGACTCTGTTGATGGTGAATTAGTCGGCCATGAGGCATCCGGCGATACAATTCCTGAGGCTGCTAAGGTTGGGGAGTCCCAAACTATAGAAATATGTAATTTTTATGTCCTCTTCTTTTTAACTTTCAGATGAATAAGTGCATTTTTAGGTTCTAGAGTTAGTATATTGAATGAGAATCGAGATGCCGAAAACAAATCTCTTAAGACTATGTGCATGTGTGGTTTTGTGTGTATGTCTATCCAGTGTGTGTGCATCCAGTTGATATACAGACTATAAACAATTTTTCTTATTCTATGCAAGTTTTTTTATATGGTTTCATGAGAATTCAGATGCCAAAAACAAATCTCTTAAGACTATGTGTATGTCTATCCAGAGTGTGTGTGTGTGCACGCGTGCGTCCAGTTGATCTTCAGACTATAAGCAATTTTTCTTTTTCTATGCAAGTTCTTTTTTATAGTTTCATGAGAATTGAGATGCCAAAAACAAATCTCTTAATACTATGTGTATGTGTGATTATGTGTATTATGCCTATCCTCTGTGTGTGTGCACGTAAGCAAATTTTCTTTTTCTATGCAAGTTTCTTTTTTTATTGTTTTCATGTCTTTGGTTACCACTCAAAGTAATGAGAAGAAAAGAGTTTGATATGATCATACTATTACTAGTAAAGGCATACCTGATGAAAAAAAAGTAAAACAAATTGAAAAAAACTTCTATTAGGTGTTTTTTCTTCGTCTCTATCTTGTATAAAAAGCCTGCTTAAGTACATAAGACGTGCTCCTGGTTCAAATCTGCCTCGTCCGAAAGGATATGGGGTGATTTTGTTATCTGGTGCTGAGGCGCATGCCTTTGTTCTACTGTTTCAATTTTAAACTTGGATGGTTTTTAGGTTTTCTAGTGCTCATTGGTGGTTCTTGATTTGAAGGAAACATATTCATCAGAGAGTGTGGATTCCCTGAAGAACAAAAAAACAGTTAGTAGGTCATGGCACATGACTAAGTTCTTTCGAATTGTTGTGCTTGCGGGTTGGGTTCAGTATGAACATCATGAAAGTGTTGATGATTATTGCTTACTTATGTGGAAACATCCTTTCTGTCATTTTTTTTATCCTGAGGCTGTTGGTAACTTTTGACTGGTTGCATATATATTTTTTTCTGGAGGATAATCTTTATAGCAATTCTATTCGCTTAAAATAATGTTTGTGTCACATTAAGACCATTTGACCATATATGTTAGACGAGCTTTTCAGTTGCAATGCTGATAGTTTATAACTTCGCCAAGTTGCATATTTTCAGGAGTATGAAGGTCTTCTCAGTGATGTTCAGTTTATTCAGAAGTTATTTATATGCTTATTTTATATCAGTTTCATCTATATAAGTGAACTCACCGGTTTATTTTTTAGGAAACCACTGAAACCAAACTCAAGAATGCAAAACGTACATTAAAATCTGAAAAGGTATTCCTCGAGTTCTCTTTCAAATATCAACAAGTTCTAGCAGAAAGAGATGCAGGTAAGTTGAAATAACATTTATGATGCCAAAAAAGTCACTATCACTGTATCACCTGATGTGATGAATATGTTGGTCTAGTTACCTAAGACCAATTTTTATTGATCCTTATGATAGTACGGGTTGTTTTGCTGTGAAGATACCTTTTATGTTGCCAACAATGATATGAAAACTGGTTTTTATTTCTGACATGCTATATGTAGGATGTATACAATTTCTGTGTTCAGTTTGATAAAAAATAAACAAACAAATTAAATTTGAGTGTTCGAGTATGATGACTATTGTTATACGATCTCTTCCAAAAGACTATAACCATCATGGCTAGTACAATGTTACCTGATATCCAAATAAATTTTAACTTAATGTTGTCTCTTGGAAAGAGCTATTCCTGTATGAATGCAGTTTAACGGTATGGTTTCTTTCTTCTTTTGTTGAATGAGAAAGTCTTTTGACCTCACTGTACCCAGATATGTTCATTTCCTTGGAAACTTTGACCAGCTAAATTTAGAAGCTATAGTTTTTTTTTTTGACAAGTAGAAGGTATAGTTGAATATTAGGTTTTGTATGATATGAATATCAAGGTGGCGCATATGACACATCGGTGAATATTATAATCTCTCTCTATATCTTTAACATCATGAAACTGATTTTTGTTTCTTTGCCTTCTCGTGTAGCTATTGCTGTCCGGGATAAACTTGAATCACTTTGTAGGGAGTTACAACGTCAAAACAAAATGTTAATGGTATTTTTCTTTGGATGATCCATCCCTTTATGGTTGTTGTTGATGCACTTTTCACCTAGTATTTTGAATTTATGATTATGTTACAAACCAACCATAAAACGATATAAGTAATAGTTCTGATCTCAACTGTACTTCCTCGATAAAGTTGCTCTTCTGCAAGTGTTTGACATACTTTTAATCAAGTGATGGTGAAGCTGCACAACAAATTTATTTATCGAGGAAAGCAACTTTCCTTTTATGAAGGTGCTGATGACTTGCTCATGATTTCACAGGATGGATGCAAATGGGTATCAACAGAAGGGCAAAATATAAGATTAGATTTATCGGCGAGGTTCCATAATGCGATCAAGGTTTGATGCTCCCGTTTTGATTTTGAAAGTGATCATGGTGGATACACTGACTTACATGCTGACTGGTCCATCTCGCTGTAGCTATATTACTTCATAAGATCATTGTCTAAACTGTTACACATGATTGATACCATGACAACGGTTTGCATAACATATATGTAGCGTAGGTCAGCAGAGATGATATGTAAAATGCAAGATAAATGGTAAAGGAACTGTGTCATAACTCATGAAGATAGTACTATAAGAGAATGAGTGTAAGTGTCGGGTACTATAAGAGATTCACACCGAAGCATATTTTACTATTAGTTTCTTAATCTTGTTTTTTCCCTTATAGGATGTGACCAATAAGCTGGAAGAGCAGAAGAATGAGTGTCTATCTACACTGAAAGAGAATGAGATGTAAGAGACAGGAATTGCATGTCTAATTATTACAAATATTTTCCTTCAAGATTGATGACATCTATACTCTGAGTGTTATTTGAATCACCAAATTACATCTGTTTTGTATTCTGGTCCCCCAAAAAAAAAAAAAAAAAAAAAAAAACAAAAGGATCATTTAAATTGGACATCTGATTACTTTAGGAAATATATTGGTTTTTCCAAGTAAATTTCCACAGAATTCCTTCTATCTGGGAAGGCATCATCTCCCCCATATCATTTATTTGATTTAATGAATTACGTTAACGCCAGTTTGTCGTTGCTCATAGGACTTTTGCAATTTTTCATGCATAGGTTAAGAGAAAAGTTGAAGCAGTTTGCTGATCAATATGCTCTCTCTGAACAACAATTTGAACAAAAGGTACGGGTTAGATTTACCGGTATAGCCAAGATTTTCCATCTCAAAATACAATCAAATTGTGTTGTTTACAACTGTGAGCTTAAGCCTTGGACTTGTGACACAGCTGAAGCAGAAAACGCTAGAACTAGAGTGATATGGATCCATTACCCAACAAAGTCTTAACCACTTGGCATACACAACCCCCATGATCTATACAACTACAAGTTCTCCCATGTTTTCATTATTCCCTATTTTTTAGGACTTTAACTTTGTTTTTTCAGCAAATAACAGTCCAAACTATTTATTATAAATAGGCTACGATTTGTTCTTAGTTTTAGGATTAAGATTATTGTTATTTGAAATTTCTAGAATTATTGGTTGCATTAGTGTTGAAGATTCTTGCACTGTTACAATTAGTAAATAAAATCTTTGGTTCTCCATTTCTTTTCTGCAAAAGATCGGCTCCTATTATTTTGGTATCAGAGCAAGGTTCGGTTCGAAATGGCGAAAACTCGCAACACCACTTCCCAAGAGCAACCACTTAACCCTCCAACCGATCTAAACATTCCCACCTCACAATCCGTCACCCCTAATAATGACCCAATTGCCTTACAACTTGCATCAATTGTTTCTCGTCTCGATATCATTGATGAATTACGGGCTGATGTGGCAGCTCTTAAAGCTCAAGCAAAAAATGCACCACATTTGGAATCCATTCCAGAATTTCTTAACAAAGGCAAAGCCAAGGAAGGCTCCACTAGTACAAGAGAGCCTCGACGATTCGCTTGGTCAGAAGTTGAAGAGAATGTTACTAACAGTCCATGGCCACATCAAAATTTACCTAGTCGACTTCATGCGAAGATGGATTTTCCCAAATTCGAAGGTGGAGACACTCGAGGATGGATTCTTAAAGCTGAAAAATATTTTCGCTATTATCAAACACCAGATGAGTTGAAGGTGGACATAGCTGCAATGTATCTAGAAGGTGATGTACTAGACTTGTTTTCATGGCTCAACAATGAACGAGCTTTAGTTTTTTGGGACGAGCTTGTTAAGGCGTTCCAAGTAAATTTCGGGCCCGCTGAGTTTCAAAATCTAGATGAGACATTCGCCAAACCGGGACCATTCAAGAATATAGGCAAGAGTTTGCAAAAAGATCGGCAAGAGTATCAAACTGGCCAGACCACTGTTTATTGGGAGTTTTTCTTCATGGGCTACGAGAGGACCTCAAAGTTGATGTAAGAATTCATAAACCACGCACGGTGTATCATGCCATGAGTTTGGCCATAGAATTTGAGTCCAAATTAGGTGCAAACAAGAAGGCCAATCCTTCATCCTCCCAGCAAACCATCCAGCCAAATACATCTTGGCCTTGGGATGTTGAGCGCCAAAATCGAATTTCCAAAGGGTTGTGTTTTCGCTGCAATGAGAAATTTGGTCTTGGCCATAGATGCAAAACAAGCTCTTTTGTCGCGATAGAGATCATAAACAATGATGAAGATGGAAAAGACTACTAATCATTCACTTCGACTTGAGGACAAGTCGAGTTTTCAGGGGGGAAGTACTGATATGGATCCTTTACCAAACATAGTCTTAACCACTTGACATACACAACCCCCATGATCTATACAACTACCAGTTCTGCCATGTTTCCATTATTCCCTATTTTTTTAGGACTTTTAACTTTGTTTTTCAGCAAATAACAGTCCAGCCTATTTATTATAAATAGGCTAGGATTTGTTCTTAGTTTTAGGATTAAGATTATTGATTATTGTTATTTGAAATTTCTAGAATTGTTGGTTGTATTAGTGTTGAAGATTCTTGCACTGTTACAATTAGTAAATAAAATCTTTGGTTCTTCTCCATTTCTTTTCTGCAAAAGATCGGCTCCTATCGTAGAGCTTGCTGACCTAAAAATTAAGCAGCATGAAGAGAAATTGATCCAAGAACAAGTGTAGATGAAAGTATATGCAGAGCAAGTGTCACAGTTATTGGCAACTGAAAAGAACTTACGCACGCAGTTAACAGCCGATGGTGAAAAATTCCAACAGTTTCAGATCAGAATCGTCAGATTCTTTCCATGCCATTTATCATTTCGATTTTAGTGGCAGTTTTTTTTCTTTTTGCTCTTTAAGCTGATGAATATAATATTAGGTATTGAGTGCTTATGTCATTTGTCTTGGATGGCTGACACGGGATTTCAGTTAAGAGGTCTTATTGGAAGGTTTGTTGTCACATGCACAATATCATGATTTAGTTATAAAGCTACAATCTAAGTGATTTTGTTTACTGAAAACTAGTGAAAGTTTACTTGAACATGGTTGTTCCAGCTCTTTGTTTTTCATGAAGTATCCATGTCCAATACCCGTCTCCGATGCATATCCAGATCTAGATATGGGGATATGACCCTTCAAAGATCCTCCGAATACATGAAAAAGCTTTAAAAGTTTAACATACCCGTGTCCAAGTAACTGAGACTTTAAGTGCTTTCGTTGTAGGAAATAGGAATAGTAGTGGAATGCTTTTGTAATACCTTTCTAGGCAACTAAGAAGTCACCCATTGAATGCACTTCACAGGTCCGACATCCTCTGCGTATTGACTGCTGAGCTGCAGCATTACTGAAATCTGATTAGCGTCTTCATGCCCTTTTGTCGCACCGTTGATATTTGAACCTTTCTCGTCATCTTCATTATGTTTGACACTACTTAATTTTGCAGGATGCCTTGTTAAAGAGCAATGAGGTCTTTGAAACATTTAAGCAAGAGATTGATAAGGTAACATTATTTACCTTTTACCTTTGAGAGATGCACTTTCCTCTTTCCTATTGCTCCATTTTACTATTGCTTGACCAATGCTATGTTAGTCTGGCTCTTCATATTTCTTGAAGTACCCGTATCCGACGTACATATTTGATGCATATCCGAACATAGGTATGGGGATAGATCCTCTAGTGACTTTTACATGAAAATCTTGGGAAAAAGTGAACATATGGATATGATATGTATGAATGTTCAACACTCGTACCTGAATCAAGTCCCATGTTGTGTTATGATTCTGTCCAAGTTACCAACTATTTTGTCCTTTTGCATACAAATTAGATGGGGAAATCAATCAAGGAACTGAAGAAGGAAAATGTATTCTTGAAGAGCAAATGCGACAAATCAGATGTTACTCTCATAGAACTTGTGGAGGAGGTACGCAGTTAACATATCGATTTTAAGCTTTCATTCTTTAGGAATCATTATCTATTTCAAGAAGAGTTTATCTACCACTAATCGTTGTTCATCTTTGCTCGAGCAGCGCGAGCTATTGAAGAAACAACTGGAAAAGACGAAGAACCAGAAAGAAAAGCTCGAATCATTGTGCCAATCTCTTCAAGCCGAGAGGAAGCAAAGCTCCTCCGGAGGCAACAGCCTTGATTCCATGGCAGTTTAAATGTAGACAATATTTAATCAAATATGTATGCATGTTTTTTATTATGGTTTAAATTGACATCGTTCTGACTACTTTTTCTAGTATTCTATTTCATGCATATATGTGTAATGTTGTACGTATAGTACTTTTTGGTTGAAATCAGGGTTTCGATTGCCGGTTGAAGTGACTAATCTCCCTCGTCGTGGATTCTTTCTGAAGAGGTAAATAGTTGGTCATGAAATGTGTTCTATTTCTATGAGCAGGGATCGAACTATAACCCCATGGTTAATTCAACTGAAATGTTGTATGTGAACTTTGATTTAATTCAATTGTATTCATGGTATTTAGCATTTAGAATTTGATTTAGTCTTTCATAAATCAGGAAAACAATTATAATGGGTACTATTCTATGTTTGCTTATTATATATACAAATAATTATAGTTATCCAATGTAAAGTTATTTACAATTGAATTAAAATCGAAATTTTAGTAAATAACTGAATTAAAATCAAAACTCAATATATATTTGATTTATTTTTAAAAAAATTAAAATCATACATAAATTATGTAAAATTAATAAAGCTCTTTGACCAATTTTGACTGTTAATTAATGACTTTTTGAAGATATTATTATCACGTGACATATTACAGTGATGTTATGTGATATTTTAAAAAAAGTAAAAATTAATTTTTTAATAAATTTTTTAAAGAATTTTTAGAATTTTAATTTTTTTTAATAAAATTATATTTTTTTAAAATGTAAGTGACAATACTGAAACACAATGCATTGCATCAATTAATTTTAAAAAAAATTGTTAAATTTAACCGTCAACATTGATAAACAAAAATTAATTAATGAAATTCTAAAATATAAAGACTTAATTTGATGAAAAAAATCTGGAGACTTAATTAATATATTTTTTAAGTTTAAGAAATTATAATACCTTAAACCTTAATTTTACACATTAAAGAAGAAAAATTAGAACTTTCATATATATATATATATATATATTATTCAATAAAATAAAAACAAAGGAAAGAGCTTCCGAGTCCTTGACTCCCCCTATATAAAGTCTATGGTTTCCCAAGTTTGTTTGATTGTTTGTTAAAAGAAGCCTTCTTTTTTCACATTTCGTCTTCCAAACAACAAATTTCCATGGAAAACAAGGATATCTACCTTGAAACAAGCAAAGCTGAAAGATCAGTTTGGTTAATGAAATGCCCTCGTTTGGTTTCCCGCTCTCTCCAACCCCCTACAAACTCTTCTTCTTCCGCTCCCTCCACCACCACCACCACTTCTTCTTCTTCTTCAGCTTCTCCTTCCCAAGCGGTTGCCAAAGTTATTCTTTCCATTGACCCCCGTGTCTCTAGTGATGATTATGACTCATCTTCTCCTCAGGTTTCCATCCTTTTCAATGAATATCATTGTGGGTTATTTCTTGGGTTTGGTTCATTTCATGCATCTGTCCTTCTTTGTCGTGTGATTTTCAGGGATTTTTTTTGGATTAATGGGGTTTTAGAGTTTGGAATCCTTTTTTGTTTTCTGGGTTTGTTTCACAGTTTCATTGCATGCATTGTTTTTCCCCATTGATGGATATTTGATTTTTTGTGCTTTGCCATTTAGTAATGTATTAGACAAATAAGTTTTTTTCCCTTCTTTTCCTCTGTTAATTTGTGGATATTTTGGGTGTCGGTGAATTTATATTAATTCACAAGAAATTACTTGCATGCATTGTTTGTTAGTTTTAGAGAGGTAAACTTTTTCATGTAATTATTATGTTCATATGGAAGAATGAATCTTCTTATATTGGTGCCATTGGCTTATATATATATATAAAGGCTTGATGGTGATAACAGTAGTCATAGTAATGAAGTTAGTTGAAAGTTGAAACCATGAAACTTTTTAAGTTATGACAATCACTGTTGATGAAAGTTAGCTGAAAGATAAAAATATGGTTTCAGAAGTGGTTGAAGGATCTTAGCAAATGATGGTATAGATGTTTAATGGTAAAGAGCTTGGACAAACCATTAGGAATTATAACAAAATGCTTAACATTTGTTTTAAATGAAGTTGGGTGGCTTTTCAATCTCATTTGGATGAGAAATTTACTAATCTAAACGGTATATGGATCGGCTGAGGAGTTAATTGAAGTAATAGCTGATCAGGAGAGTCTTGATCATGGTTGATTAAATTAAATGGGGTGTTGATGTCTTAAAACAAAATTAAGTTTGGTTCTTAGATCTCATAAAACTAAAGTGAATCACAAAAATGAATTAGCCCTCAATTGAACAATTTAGGTAGCTCTGTTTTTACTCTTTCTAGGTGTTTCATACGATCAGGTCCCTGTGATTTCCATTACATTATTTCACTTACCTCAATTTGTGCTGTCACAATCAACTTGTTCAGATTACTTCTTGTTTTCTGATGTTGTTTGTAACTCGTTAATCAATTTTGATAAATTGAGTTTTCTTTATCAGTTGAGTGAGCAGGGTGGAATTGTGTTCTTTTACTTAGAATGGTAATGCTTTGATTGTGTTCTGTCTTACATAAGTTGTTTGTTGAACCTCAGTTTACCATGGAATTGGTTGGCACAGAAACTGGAGATGTACCGAAGCGCTATTCCATGGACATGACCAAAGACTTTGTTCCGATGTCTGTGTTTTCGCAGACACCCCAAGGTAAGCATGTGTCATTCCAGGAGACACCAGCCTTTATACTTCACTTGCCATGTATAAAATGTTTCTACTAGTAAGTTTGTCATCTTGCATTTTATATGATATCCATCTTTGAGCTAGTTCTAATCAAGTCTTGCTCCGTCACTTTACACGGAAATCATGGAATTGGGATATTAATTCTTCTCTCATTAACAGGCTAAATTGCACCGCTATAATGTGTCTTTCTTTCTATTTTCTAAAAATAGGCTACTGGCCTGTAATAGCAAATGTGAAATCCTAAACTAGTTTATCTTTTGGTTTTGGGGGAGGCCTCCTATTTCTCCAGAGGAGAAAACAAAGGCTCAGCAGCTATCCCAAAACCATTGTCCTTGACAAATACTTGAATGTATTGACTATCAATGTTGGGATGCAACACATCACTTTTATCAACTGTCATACTGTTACATTGTTGACATTAAACCGAGTTTAAGAAAGTTTCATTTTTCCAGCAAAAATACAGGTCCGGTCAATTTTTTTGAGACACTTCTATCTTGAAATATTTGTTTAGTGCAGTGAATAATTCAGACTTTTCTTGTTAACTCAAGATGAATTTAAAAAGAATCTTCGGTTGGAGATTATATATTGAGAAACGCTACTCTTGATATTTATTTTTATTTTGCAGGAAAGCTTGCAGTTGAGGGGAAAATATTAAATAAGTTTGACATGAGACCTCATGATGAAAACATCGAGAACTATGGGAAACTCTGCCGCGAACGGACAAATAAATCTATGAAAAAATCCAGACAGATACAGGTTCTAATAATTTACCACATATTTTACATTCCTTTATCTCATTTCCCTTTTCCTCTAATTTTTCCCCTATTCTACATTTCAGGTCATCGATAATGACAATGGATCTCACATGAGGCCTATGCCAGGGATGATTATCGCCGCCGTATTCAATGTACATATGCCTACTTCCTTTACATGTAGAATTATCTAAATAGTACTATGTTTTTACTGATATTTCCTTTGGGGACTGTTTTCATTTGCTCTCATATATGCAATCAGAATATATTTATAATCTGTCCATCATATGTATGAGGAGAGCTGCTGTGTTTGCCATAGGAAAAGAAGAAGGCACCTGCCAAGACATCAGATACAAAAAGAACACGGAGGGATCGTGGAGAGATGGAAGATATTATGTTTAAGCTCTTTGAAAGGCAATCGAATTGGACTTTAAGACAGCTGATTCAAGAGACAGACCAACCAGAAGTATGTTTGTTACTCAATTATTTCTGCTGACGCGGAAACTTTTAGAACCTTAATGCTATTGAATCCCTATAATTCAATGCTAGCTAAGCCTCTTTTAAATTAAAGAGGGCCTGGAAAAATGTTTCAGAAGATATAATATTTAAAACCGGCGGTAAAAGATTTGTCAGAGATGAATACAGTCTAAGGTAGGTGTTATTTCCTTTGTTGCTCCGACACTTCATTTTTCTTGAAAAAGTTGTCTGGCACTAGTAAAAAGCTGAACATCCGTGTCAAACACCAACCCTTATTCGACACTTATGTTTGAGTCCAAGTAACATAAGCTATTTCTTCAGAAAAACAAATCTGAAATTATTCTAGCAGGGTAGAGAACATTCAAATTTTTTAGGTAATTGGTTGAGAAGATGCTGGTTTCAATAGATTACGATTTAAGAGTTAATTCCCGGAATTCATTCGAGGATTATATAAAGATCTGAGGTTCTAGACATCGAAAAGGCACATCGATTGCTTGAAATTTTTTTAAAGATTCTCTATATGGATTATCAGTCAGCAAAAAATTCAGGGTTTAACATATTGGCTTCCACTAGATATGGTATTTGAAAGATGAATTGTCATCGATTCAAAGCATAAATGGCGCATATTGTCTTATTGCATTCCGGCCAGTAGCTTACGGGTTTCTGATTCTCCTCCGTACATCTCTCTTTGAAGCAATTTCTGAAAGATATACTTAAAGACCTGTGTATATACAACAACAAGGGAACTAATCAAGGATCATATGAGCTGAAACCGGAATACAAGAAAGCTACTGATGGTACCAACCCTTAAGTAAGTTTACTTTCATCAGCTGATGTTTATTTGCTCTTGCTTGTTCCTAAACTACTACTTTTCTTTTTAACCAGAACTCAGAGTTATCCAATTCTTCAATGCAAGAGAAGGTTCAGGAAATAACAAAACACCATTTGATTCTTCTTTTAGCAAACCAAATGATGCCATTTTTGTCATTTCTCAACTTGGCTCAAGCACATTGGAGTTTCATTTGCAGTTTATTTTTATTCATGACACCATTGGTTTCTTTCAAGTTTTTTTTTTCATTAGGTAAATATGGCTTCTTTATTGTTCTTTTCAGATGATTGAGTATTAGAATAATATGTTTAGATTTCTATTTTTTTTTTGAGGGGGGCTAAATAGATAATTAATGCATTCAAGGATAAAGGCATTAAATTAAGGGGAAAATATTCACACCTCCAAATTTTGATAGAATTTCCATTTACCCTCCTATGGTTTGAAAAATGGTCACTTGCCCTCTTGAGGTTTGATGAAAAATCCACCAACTCCTAAGGTCTATTAAATAATTGAATTTAAATAAAAAGACAAATTTACCTTTTTATTATTACCTATTATTCTATTTATTTTTGCTATTTTTTTATTCAACAATTTCAATTAAATAATGATAAAATTCTATTTAATTGTAAAATCATTTTGATCATTATTATTTAAAGTATAATTTTAAATAACTTTGTAATTTTACTAAAAGTCGAATATTATTTAATTTTATAATACACAATATAATTTTAAGTAGTTAGTTCTTTTATTTCGTAATTGAAAACATAGGAAAATGAATAAATTAAATAAATGATACATATTAAATAATAACAAAGGTTAATTGTCTTTTATATAAAAATTACTTCATAAATACAGACTATTAAAAAATTACTTAGTAAATACCAGAACTTAATGGAGAAGAAGTGAGAATTTTGCACCAAACCATACCTCTTGGTAAGTGTAAATAAAAACATATATAATATGAAAAATACTTTGATACATAAGCTTGTATAACCTATAGTAACCGGACTGCTGTGTCCTTCTACTCCCCAGAACAGTGTTGACAATTTTCGAAGACAATTTTGACGCACCAGAAGCCAACAGCTGCAGAGGGGCCGTAGGAAGACATTGCGGCCTCGGTTAAACCCTAAGTCCACCCCTTCCAGTCGTGGTAAAAGCAAATCCCAGGTGGACGGTAAACCTGCTAAGCCTCATGCTGTTGTCCTCCTACGCAAATGTAATTAATCATCAGACTTCTTCGTGCTCAACCAAAGCATCGGGCTTTGCCCTCCCAGGAAACAACCAGGCCATGTTTCTACACGTTCTGCTCCTCCAGCTCGCAGCCAAGTCAGCCTTGATAAGTCTAAACATGCAGTAATGGTGGTATCTAAGAATGCTGACTCCAATGTTCCCTCTTCCAGTACTCCACTTCTTCTACCTCCTTGCCGCTTGAGCCGCCAGACTTGGTTAAGAGAAACAGACAGAATTCAAATGCTCAAGGGGCAAGATCATCAGCTCATGTCTTGCCATAACTGATGCGACTACTACCCCCAATGTTACGCTTGAAGGCAACATGGCTGCTCCGATGCAGGAATAGCCTTAATAACTGTCTTTTCTCTTTTATGATGAATTTTAAATTCTTTTAGAATGTGTTGAGATATTTAATTTTGATATAATTTTAAAAAAAATATTTTTGGACTTAAACTAATTTGTAAAAATAATTTAAAGTCCAACAAACGAAAAATATGTTTCAAAGTTTTAAAACCTCAAAAATGTGCTATTAATTGATTTATAATTATAAAATATTTTTGAGTTGATTAAAATTTTTTAAAGTGTTTAAGAATTGTTTTAAAGCTTTAAAAACATGAAAAACACTATTCAATCACTATTTGACACTGTTTACGGCATTGTTCATGCACGAGTATTGTTCATGAATAGTGTTGGTTACGAAATCATTCTCTCCAGTTTTGAAATTGGGTTGTCAGAAACTCAATTTTGAGCTTGTAACGGTTATATTTTGATAAGGTATCGAAATTTTTGTAAAGGTTTCGGAATCATTGACTGTAGGGGCTTAAAAATGCTAAAAATTCATTTTCTAACGGCTCCAAATTACCCCCAATGGCCATAAACGGCTAGTAGCTCATTCCTCATTTTAAAAGAAGACTTGGGACACTTGAAGATGGTTAGAGATAATATCCAAGGTTCATGATCAAGAAAAATAGCTTTTAAGTCTTTATTTCTTTATTTCTCTTGTATATATTGTATAGAGAGTGTTCTTCATTGTTTTCATTCTTTATACTCTTGTGAGCTTCAGTTTTGTAAACACCCACATTGTGAGGTATTTAGTTTACCAAACAAACCTTGTAAAAGGGAGAGGTTCTAGTTTAGCCTAAGAAAAACTAGAGTGATTCTATCTTAGCCATTGAAAAGATAGGGTTGTAAGGTTATCCCGTTGGCCTCAAAATGAAGAATTTATAGTAGTAAATTGGAAAATCCATAATGGTGTACTAAAGTAGTGGATGTAGACTCGGTTGGGTTCGATTACCTTATCTAATAAGTACTTATTTTCATCAATTTCAGTATGAATTCACCATAAAATCTTGCTACCATGAACATGTTGAAGATGTCATCATTCGAGTCTCAATGGGGTGAGTTCATGGAACTTTTTAAGCCGATATTATTAATTCGACAATGCGAAAACTTTGCTGATAAAATGCAAAATCTGCAACTTTTCAGGGTCATTATACAGTTTCTTTGCAGTTATGTGACTCTTCCACTCTATGCTTTGGTGGCTCAGGTAAGAAAGGAAAATATAGCCTTTGATAAGCCCGAAAAAGTTATGAACATGATGCAAAAGCATTGTTTGATCTAAAAATAATCGAAATCTAACTCGAAATTTAGTTTATTGCAATGAAAATGATACTAAATGTGTATGTTTTGTTTTGTTTACAGATGGGAACTAATATGAGACCAACAATCTTTAATGATAGAATTGCTGCTGCACTAAAAAACTGGCACCATACAGCAAAGAAACACACCAAACAAAGCAGGCAGCATTCCGAGAATACGACACCGTTTTCGAGCAGGCCGGCAACTCCAACTCACGGGTTGTCACCGGTTCATCTTTTACATAACTATCCCCGAAGTGTCGAAAGCTACCGTACATCTCCGGGGCATTTGAATGATAAATGGGATCCTGAACCGTTTCGTTCTCCAGGACACCACCATGAAATCAATGACCTTGCTCATGATAGATCACAGGTAGAATGAGGGAAGTGGATAGGGCAGTTCAAGAATCTAGCTCTTCTACAGAAATGCATGCTGCAGCAACTCAAACGATTCGAACACAACATGAGATTGACATTAGTCCGTCTGATTTCTCGTTTGTGAAAAAATGATCGAGTTGATAAAGATCAACTCAGATTAAAGGGACAGTGCAGCTATTATTTGTCAATTCTTTGTACATGTTATGTATGTTTGAATTGAAGCTAGCCTACAGGGAAACTTAATTTCATTCGAATCGGATATCCATTATGCATTCGAATCGAATATCCATTTATATATTAAATTCATGTTTAATTTTACTCGGCCAAGAAAATGTCCAAGGTGACCTGCTCTTGTGGTACCTCTCTTCCTTGTGTGTACTTTTAACTGTTCCAAAACCCTTTGCACACCCTCCAACCAGTACTCTGCCATGGAAGGGTCATATGTTCTCTTTCCTTTAAACTCCTCGGCACCAAATTTGGGTAGTTTTTCGACCAGAGTTCGGTGAGTTACCGGGGCAGTTGCCTGAGGTACAACTTCTGTAGCCTGTTTTACTACATCTGTTGAAGTTCGCATAAACACGGCCGGATCAGGCACAATAGGGGGTTGATGTGGCACATTCTGCTCCGAGTGCATCTCGTCAGAACCACTAGGTTCGAGTGTTTGGCTCCCTGTCTCGTTGCCGGCGACTAGGTAAGTTCTGCTCATGTGATGGACTTGAAGATCATGAGTCTAATCAAAGAAAATCAAACGTTTGCGGAAATGGCTCTAAATGTAACGCCCCGAAATTTCTGATGTCAAAATTCCACTTCGTTCCGAAATTTTAATTAAATTAAATTTTCATGACACAAGTCACGTACTAACGGAGCTAATACTTGGATTAATTTGGGCACTAAAAACTATCGCTAAGTGTGTGTAAACACAAAATAATATTCGGAAGTATGGACTAATTTGTAAGAGTTTTAAAAGTATTGGGCCTATTGAGTGATTAAGGCATACTGACAAAATAACAAAGAACACAACTTAATTGATTTAAAGCACTACTAAATCTGTAAGCCCAAAACTTCCGTTGTTGGAATACGTAACGTTCTAGCGTCTAATTGTTAATGTTTGAGGACTATATTGCTTAAAATGGAATTCGAGGGACTAATTTGAAAGGAAATATAAATCTTCTCTACATGTAAAAATGTTAGCAAATTAGCTCAATTGACAAGGAGTAGTAAAGACTGACAATTTGAGGGTATTCCTACATTATATTCTGTTTATTTATAATTTATGTCGTAAAATCGAACATGAGATCTAATGTTGATAGGACTAAAACGATGTCCTTTACCAGTAAGGAAAACATCGGATTTAGAGTTTATAGGTTTATAATTTAGAGTTCAAGGTTAAAAATTTAAATTTTAAATTTTATAGTTTAAATACGAAGAGTTGTGCTCTAGCTGCTCTTTCCCTGCAAGGTCACATAGAGGTTAGAACACTGATCTTTTCTTCTCTCATAAGAATGCCATTGTTATGTTCCCGGGGAAGCACCCCGGAAAGTTAAAATACTTCATTATTTCCCTATAAATTCAAATACAACAATATTTGTAAAAAAAGCAAATTAATTCAAAATTTGCATATATATTCATTTCGTTTTATAGAAAAGAAACCTGGAGAAACAAAGATTAGATGAAATGCGTATAATTAGGGGTGTAAATGAACCGAGCTTGAACGAACAACATAATGTTTGTGTTTGTTTGTTTATTTTTAAAAGTGTTTATGCTCGGTTCGTGTTCGTTTAAATTTTTAAGATTGTGTTCGTGTTTGTTTATTTATTTTTTTGAAGGTGTTCGTGTTCGTTTGTTTAGTGTTCACAAACGTGTTCGTTTAAGTATTCCCAAACATGTTCATTTAAGTGTTCGCGAACAAGTTTGTTTATTTGTTCAAAAATATTAACTAAATTAATAATAAATAAATAAATAAAACAAAAGCAACAAAATAAAATTTACATTTCAACATAAACTTATATAACATCCTTATCAACAACAATAAGTAGTATTTATATACGTCCTCAAGCATTTTCATCATATAAACGAGCTTTTAAACGAGCCTATAAACGAGCCTATAAACCAACCGAACACACCTCTGTCCGTGTTCTTTTGAGCGAACATAAAAATTTTGTTTATACTCGTTTATTTAACTTAATAAACGAACATTAACGAACAGTTCATCAAACACTCTGTTCATTTACACCTTACGTATAATGGACGTTCTTACAGCCCAACCATCACAGTTTAGATGAAAGATGTTGGAAAAACAACCAGAATTATACTTTTACCTTGGGGTGAGCATTCCATTCCACTCGGAAAGAAAATTGAATTTTTAGACTTACTCGATGTAAAGAAAAAAAATTGATTGGATTTAACTTGATTAATAAATTCATAAATTTGGTTCGATTAAAAAAATTAAATAATAATTAAGTTATAAAATGTGAATTTAAATAACTCAAAATTTTTAGTAATTAGTCGATTAGTTTTAAGTTCAAGAAGAATCTCACAAATTTGTCTAATATATATATATATCACGTATGACAAAAAATGAAAAATATATATGCATATTGTATATGGTTATTGTTGAAAAAAATAGACTGCTGCAAAACGAGGCATTAGCATTAACTAGAAAATAATAAAATAATTAAACCAAACCAAACCGTGTTGTGGTATTAACCACTACCTTAGAAGCGAATTCGCCCCGATGTGTGTAATCGCTACAATGGACGAACGCCCCCTGAGGTTAGCACGTCTCTCCAAAATTCGTACACTCGAAAGATGGAGTTGACTCTGGTAGTATTGCTCTTCTCTCAACTTAAAAACAACACTCGGGATAGGTTATAAAAACTAAAGAGAGTGTTTCTAAAGCAAACACTTGCTTAGGGATGTAACAAATGAGTGAAATTGCCCGCTATTTATAGGCTAAATAGTGAGGGCAAAATCGTCATTTCTACAGTACAATTTAATTCTATTTATAATAGAATTAGATAGGCATAATTTTAAATGTTATAATGAACATTAACAACATTCCCCCACTAATGCGAAAGAATATCCTTCGTAATTATGAGAGAGTTGAAGTTAAAAAATAAGAAGAGCAATAGCGAGATTAGTTGCTTAAGCACTAGTGAACGTATCTAGAACTAGAATATAGTAATGATGAGTCATTCTTCTCTTAGATAAATGAACGGATCTTGAACTTTCTAAGATTATAGTGAACTCATAACACACAACCAACCCTTCATCCACCGAAGTCCTCGATGTGTCTACAAAGTATATATACAAATATATATATATATATATATATATATATATATATATATATATATAGTCTTCTTTCCTCAAGATTCTAGTAAATGTACTAGAAAAATGACCCAACGTTTTTCATAGAAGGTGGCTAGTCCTTCTCACTTGCGTAAGTAATTTCATCATATTTATCTCAAGATAAACCACCCGAATAAGGGATCTGGAATTATTAAGAGCTTATTACGGAGCCCAACCTCACTAAAAAAAGTAGGTGAATTCTTCAAGTCCATTTTAAAAATGAACCACCTAAACTCTGGATAAGAATCCACTAAGAATAAAAACTTAACCTCATTAACGGTGAATTCATAAATCATTCTCAACAAGGATAACCCAAACTCCTGGCGTTGAATTCATTAAGAGTTAAAAAACTCATACTTTCTAGCAGTAAGTCCATCAAGTCTTTCTCACTAGGACCACCCAAAAATTGGGCTATGAACTCATTAAGAGTAGTTATTCAACCAAATCGGTAAATTCATCAATTATTTCTCACTAAGACCACTCAAAGCTTGGGCTATGAATTTATTAAGAGCAATAAAGCTCATCTTGTGCATGTACATTATTCGTCATAGGGATAGGTAGGTAGAAATATACACTACGAGTCTTTCTATGATTTCGTTTGACACCATTGAACTTAGATAACTAAGTTAGGTATTCACCATGAATTCCTCAACCAATGAGCTTTAGTCCCACCCCCTCGACGAATCTAGAACCAACTTTTGTATTTAACCTTTTGTAAGCGGATCAACTAGGTTCCTCTCTGACTTTAATTATCATTTTAAGACACCGCACATTTCTAACATTTTAAGATAGAAATAAATTCATAAGTGTTTTGGACAATGTGTAAACAAATACTCAATCATACTAGAGTAAAGTTTGCTATGAGTTTTAACCATAAAATTATGTTTTAGCAAACTCAAATTTTGTTTACACATGAATATATTTTCAGAGTTTTGAGAAGTTACTAATCATTAAGATTAGTATGCATAATCTCAAACGATTTATGAAATTCCTTTTATCTCATTCAAAGAGAATTCCAACTTTTTCCTAATTCGAGAAATTAGAAATATCATGTAAATATTTATGAGGAGTTTTCAACTTTTCCTAACAGTAGAAAAATTATCTCAAGTTTATTACAAGAAATTTCAACACAACTCCTAAGATAGACCGTACTTTTCCTTTCATCTACTTGGAAAAGAACTCAAAGAGATTTAATAGCTACAACATACTTTTAGTAGTACTAATGTCTATCATATTCTCATTCATATTATTCAACATAAAGAGACCATGACATATTTTATTTACTATGATTAAATTTGGTATTCTACTTAATCAAATTAATCTCAACTCTTTTAACTTCTACACTAAATTTAAAGAGATCTTATTTGTCATAGTATTTTTATAAAAGTGAGCACATTAAAGAACAATGCACCAGGTAGGTTACCATGAAAGAGAGGTGGTGCACTAGGCACGCTTAAATACCATGCCTTTCATAGAACCAATCCTAGACATGCATTTTCATGATGCTTTCTGATAAGTCATTTATGAATTTTCTTCTTTCTTTAATTAAGGCATCTTAAAGAATTATGCTTAATACTTCTACTCACAATAGTATCTTATTAAGCATACACATTTTTACTCACTAGTTAGAAAAGTCATCAATTTAGCCTAAGTCTTTACACTAATCTAAAAATGCTCCCAGAGTTTACAGACTAGCTTAAAGGCTCAATAAAATTCATGAATTAATAGACAACAAGTCTAAATAATCTGACCTTATAGGTAGAATCACACATTCTAAGAAGACTTATTCATTCACACCACGCTTATAACTTCAATCTTCTCATCAACATCTTTAGTCAGAACTAGTTTGAAATTTATCGTGACAGTCACATCACATGAATCAACAACCTCATTTAAATTTGTTAATTTTAGAATCAGAAACAACATTTTTTTGTTAGTTTGTAAGTAATTACTAACAATAATAAACATTCTCAAAAGTAATTTACATATAGTAATTAAAATTCTTATTTTGAGACTCCCTTTTACTTTCTATAGATTATGCGAACCATGCAATAATCTTGATAGCTCCACAATAAGAATATTTGGCTTGGAGGATCATTCCAACATTCTTTACATTTTCTTCCACTGTCATATTGTCTAAATTTCTCACAAGAAATTGTTTGCGTAACAAAAAAAAAAAAGCTTAAATAAAAAATATGTGCCCAAAGTATGTTTTAACACGAACGTTTGGTGCAACATAGTAAAGCAATTACAACGTAATAAAACGTTTGAAATCACACATAAATTATAATAACACAAATTATAATTTATATAATGTATTAAAACGTCATTATTAAGATTTTAACACCATCGTAAAGTGCATTACCATCATACTAATTGAATGGTTACAAAATATATTCAAATGGTTAAACCGTTACAAATTAAATGATCATTGAATAAATGCATTTAAATCAGATAACATACCCATCTCAAATTGATGTTTAGCTCTTGGGATCACATCAATATGTTATATTTGCCTTTAATAAATATTTCTTAAAAGGCTTAAATGAAAAATATGTGCTAAAGTATATATATATTTTTAACTTTAGGTGCCTAAAGTATTTTTTTTTGTAAAAATAGGTGCCCAATGTTTCAAAAGTTAAAATTTTAGGTACCCTAAATATGTCACGTGTCAAGCATTGATTGGTTAAAAAAATTTAACACTCATTAACGGTCAGGCACCTAAAATTATAAGTTTTGAAACTTTGGGCACCTATTTTTATAAAAAAAATACTTTAGGCGCCTAAAATTAAAAAAAAAAACATACTTTGAGCACCTATTTTTCATTTAAGCCTTCTTAAAAACACCACACATTAAAAGCATTTTTTCAGTTATAATGATAACCTTAACGGTTTACCAAGGATTAACCATTATTAACACATAAAAAACCATGGATGCATTAAAATGCTACTATTAACACCATTAAGAATTAAAGCCTATAAGAATATTACAAACACACATTAAAAAGGCTTTAAAGTCTCATAATTACACATATAAATGCATTATTTCAACCGACATTAGCTTAGACATCCCAAGAAATTAAAAAGCTTGTAATATCAGTTTTTAGGTTTTTATACTCCAACCATGATAACAAATGGCATGTTCGATCCATTACATGAAAATGTAATGCGTTTATATCGACCGTTTATGTAATGGATCAAACATGCCACATCATAGAATTTGTTTTTAAAAGCTTAAATTTGTTCCAAAATTTCAATCATGTTTGAACAACAGTCGAATTTACTTTTAAATTGTTGAAAAAAATAGACTGTTACAAAATGAGGCATTAACTGAATGGAAAATATTAAAATAATTAAACGAAATCAAATCGTGTCGTGGTATTAACCACTGCCTTAAAAGCGAATTCGCTCCTATGTGTGTAATCGCTACAATGGTCGAACGACCCCTTGAGGTTAGCACGGCTCTCTAAATTTCGTACACCCGAAAGATGGAGTAGACTCTGGTGGTACTGCTCTTCTCTCAACTCAAAAATAACACTCGAGATAGGTTATGAAAACCAAAGAGAGTGTTTCTAAAGCAAACACTTGCTTAGGGATAAAACAGATTAATGAAATTGCCCACTATTAAATAGTGAGGGTAAAATTGTCATTTCCATAATACAATTTAATTCTATTTATAATAGAATTAAATAACCATAATTTTAAATGTTATAACGAGCATTAACAGCAGTTATATAAATATCTTTTAAATTAAAACCAATTACTACTGTAACATTATAAATACCTCCAATTAAATTTGAACAGAAACTCAAATATCTCGACTCAAATTTTATAAACTTGACTTAAAATTTTTTAAATAAAATTTGAGATAAAATAAGACTCGTAAAATTGACTAACTCAATATTTTTTAACTCGACCCAACTCAATGGAATGACTCATACTTTTACCCTTCTTTTATTTCTTTCATTCGTATTTCTTTCGTTCTCTTACTTTGTTTTCTTTATCTTATAACAATCCATATCAAAATCAAAGATAGATTTATATAATTTTTAAAATAACTTGATTTAATTATTCAAATTATTTAATTCTAAAAACTATAAAATTATTAACAAATATAAATACTTTTATAATATTTTTATTAGATTAGCGTCAATTAGTTCTTGATACCAATACAATTAAATTTTACATAATTCATATATCAAGTAATTTTTTAGAATTTACAATTGGCATCAATTATTAATAAACAAAAATAAAGTTGTCAATAATCTTTAGAGAAGGTGGTTAAAAAGTCTCAGTTAACACCCTTTCGTTTCCCCTAGATTGTGAGTTCATTGCCCATTAGGAGCGAATTTCCCTCCCCTCCCCTATGTAGGAATTGCTAAAAAAATTAAAATTATATAATCTAAATTTTAAACAATTTGTATATCAAATGATTTTCTTTTCTAGTTAAACTTGTATATTAAATAATTTTCTTTTATTTTTTAAACATTCAGTGTACAATGTTTATACAACGATCTTATATCCTTCTATATATTATACCAACAACAATAGTAATCGAACTATACTCAATTAATAATTTTCTTTCTTTTTATGTGTAGTGTTTTGTTTTTCTAAATTATCAAAATACGAATTGCCAATTAACTTGTACTTTTTATACATATAAATTAACATGTAATTATTTTTATCACCATTGTTTATTGGACCTCAGGTTATTAATGATTATAGCATTCCACATTAAAAAAGAAAATTAGATATTTACCCACCTTCTAACTTTTTTACCAATAATATTTCAATTTAATATTCTATTTATATAGATTATGCACGTCAAGTCTTGAATAAAATAAAAACACTAACTAATTATTTTATGTAAAAACTTTTTAATCTTTTAATATATATTAATAAACACATTATTTTAAAACTACGTAGAAATATCAAATAACTCAAAATTTTACATGTGTAATAAGTACAATGATAATGATAATTTATCGGTTATATCGTTAAAATATCAATTGTACACATAATAATAATAATAATAATAATAATAATAATAATCATTTATACTATTTATAAAATGATTGACTGGGTTGATGTTACGAATATATATATATAATGTTACGAATATATATATATATATATATATGAATCCAATAGAATGAAGAAAATAGAGGTCGTTGATTTATTACATGTAGGTATTGGACGTACAAATTCTATAGACAAAAATGTTGCTACCTGTCAGCTTGAAGATCCACAGCCTAGTGCCTCCGTATTGCATCTCATACGGTTTATATCGCTGCCGGAACACTGGCATCAACGTGTTCAATTCTCCCCCCATAAGATGTCGGCCAAGGCTTCGAAACAGTGATATTATATATATATATATATATATATATATATATATATTTATCTCTACAGAAGATAAACTCATTCCAGAAATATTGTATAGTCCAACTACGACGAATAGGCACACGACAGGGTTTGCTTCGATCTCCCAGAGATCAACTATGCACCATACTGCTAAAGTTTCATGCATTAATTGCGAATCGTCTGGGAGAGAAGGATATTGGGCCCAGGTACACCTCCGACAAGGAGATTAAGAGCCGATGAAGAGCTAGGGCTGAAGCAACGATGAATGTTACGAATGAAACCCAGTAAAACCGTAACATCAATGCTGGTTCCTTTCTAGCAGACTTTAGGATCTTGAATAAGATCAGCTTTAGTCGTCGGTCGTTCAAAAGGGACTGGTAGTCGTAGACGGTTGAAGTTGTAGATAATCTGGAAGATAGATGTAGCTCTGTATTCTGACGCCCACTGGCCAGTCTTAGCTTCTGACTATACCGGCTAGCTGGCACAAATCGCCCAAGAGCTTCAAACATCCGGATGTATAGGATATCGGCAATGATTTTGCAGAATTGGAACCTGAAGACCTTTGCTTCTTTGGAAACCGCGGCTCGGACTAATGAAGCTCCATCCTGCTTAATACAAAGCTATATAAGTTTAATGTACCAAATGCATGTTTATGAATATCATTGCATCTTGGAAGGTTAGCCATGCTTATTGTCTGAATTCAACCAATTCAGACTTCGTACTAAAAATTTCCAGATTCCACGTCAAAATCATACGGTAAGACAAAAGCATTAGTTATGTTGAAGAAGATATTTGGAAAGGAAAAGGGAATCAAGTTGAACGGTACTCACCGCAGTCATTATAAGTCTTCTAAGAACCACACCGTCTTTAGATGGTAAAAGCCTCAGCAACAAATATGCAACGTCAAACACACCGTTAGTCCTATTTGGTAAATTATCCAGGGAAGTTGAAGTTTCATCACTAGAAGCTTCCGCCAACTGCAAACTCTTTCTGCAGAAAAGCATCGGAATTAGAACCTAAATGTGAACACCAAATATATGCTATAAAATCAAAAGAGGGAGCTTCATTAGAAGCTTCAATAAAGCGCAAATGGCCATTGTATAATATGTGTGTGTATACAGTTCCCAAAAACATAGAAAGAGGCCCCAGCTATGGACAGGATCCTCAACATAAGGATCACGCCATCATAGTGGTAAACCATGAGAGTTGAACATACCTAGTTGCATCAACTCTCATAAAAAGTGCCAGCCTCTCCCACCGAAATTCCTTCCTTCTGTTCAGAACCACCTGTATGGGGAAAAATCAAATAGATTAGACAAAAAGAATACAAAAGCAGCTCCGCAATCTCCCAGTGTTGACCGGAGATACCAAAAGAAAACATAGTTCAGTACCCCATATTGAATTGACCACTACAGTAAGGTCCTAAGAACTATATGAGGCATTTTACAGTTGCTGGAAATTAAACAAACTATTTTTTCAGGTTCTGGAAATATAAAATTTAGATGCTAACAATGATCAAGCAGAAGTAAATCAGACTACAATTCAAACACATAACAGGGAAAGTACCTAGGAACAAAACTATTACTAATTGTTAACGCCCCATTGACAGACTTCAATTATGATGCGTGAAAAAGTGGTATAGGCATATAGCTCATAATAAACTATAAGGTTAAAATGTCACCGAATGTAAAATTTTTCTTGTTTCAGCTGAATTTTCAGTTAGAAGTTTGCGGACAACAAAAGGATAAGCTGCCTCAAATGTCTTAAAACTTGGATCTGCAGCCATTGCCAAACCTGAAGGAATATCACGGAGAATGCTTGGTGAATTAAAGCCAGTTGGGATGGTTATCTGTAAACTGGGTATAAAAGAACTATACCATACAGGTATTAAAACAAAACAGCAGCTAAGAAAAACAATTAAAGGAAGATATGAAATGTGAGAAAGAAGCATAAGATACGGTCAGAAGCATTTCCCGGTCCTTTTTATGTTTTCAAAAGTGACATATGAAAGCAGATGCAGAGTCGTATCATCTCCGTGACAGAAAAACCTACATATATAAATCCATTCCACGTGACAACTGAATCTGTTGACATCAGTCCTATAATTGGTATTTTAATTCTACTCTTGAGCATTAATCCTACGAATTCTTTTCTCACAATGATATTGAACAAGAGACCACAAAAAACTTGCAACAACTAAATTTGACTTGAGATGTTCCAGTGCGAATCAGAACCCAGATCGGTTCAGTTACTTTTGCAAACACTTAGGCCAGGTTCCTCTGCCTGAGTTTCAAGTAGTGATGATAAAGGAGTAAGATGATAGTATGCTTTTTGTCACATAAAAGTTGAAGTATTATCAAAATCATGAAACTATACTTCTGAATTCTTTTTAAGTTCTTTTCAAACTTTCGATTCTTTATACCAATTTTGGAGGTCATCATGCAGCACATGAGGTTATAATTCAAAAACCCAGGTGAATAAAAAAGAATACCCAACAATGAAGTTACCCCCCAAAAAATAAATAAATCAAAAGAATCAGCTCAAAACTAAGAAATCTGAAACACGGTGACTTACCTTCCAAGGAAGCAAGAGAACGTAGGACTAGTGTGTAGTATGGAGGCATGCGGAAATGATATTTGAGAGCTACGGACCATATTTTTCCCAGAACCTGCAACAAGGTTAATATGACAATCAACCACTTAAGATATAAAGCAGTGAGAAGAAAAATCCTTTTGTTTCGATTTAGCTGGGGTCAGTGAGAAGAAACATGTGAAAGCGCTAGCATGGACAATCAAAAAGGAAAGCACTAGCATGGACAATCAAAAAGGAATCAATGCTATGGAATTATTAATTATGATAGGTATTTGTCATATCTCATGTCAAACTATAAAGAATTTTATAGTCGATTGCATTACGATTCAAAAGAAACACGGCTGGAAAAGATCAATTAATTCTTTAAAGACTGAAAAGGTGGACTTTATCATTATTCCTTTTAATAAACAAAGGGGAAACAGATAAGATGAATCCAATAAGATAATCAGCACCCCATATTTTTATTTCTAAACATGTATCATGCCTGAATTTAATATGAATATGAATAACATATCAATAGCAGGTAACATTGTACATTGAAATTAACAAATCAACCCACATACTTTTATGAAGAAAAGAGAAAGATTGTTTCCAAATAAAATCAAATTGGAAGTCACGATTTCACTAATATGAATCAGATGCAGAAAAGCTACCCGTTTTGATTATATAATAAGCATACAATGTATGCAAACTGGAGTTCAAGATGTGACTCTCACCCTACTGAACTTGATATCAGGAATCCCATCTTTAAACTCTACTTCCCCCAGGGCATACTCCAGATCCTGAACCATTTTCAAATTCAGAGTCAGTATCATTGGCAGGAATTCAACAGTTATCACATGACAAAAGCAACAAGAAAAACTTGGCTTTGCAGCATCAACAATAGAAACTCTAAGCTCAAGAACAATTTTTAGTCTGTTTATAGAGCCATTAAACAAGTAAATTATACCATTGTAACACGTCGGATATTAGTTCCTGGCCTTACAACATCCATTTCAGACAGAGATTGAACAAGGGATGACCAATCACCATTCACTATGTGCACTATGGATGCTAGCATTGCAAACTGATGTTTCTTTTCCATTCGACAAAGCAAACCAAAGTCCAAAAACCTGAAGCAGAAGTCACCATAGAAAATAATAAGTTAGCAGCACAAAACCAGAAGTTCTTCTATCACAAAGAAGATAAGGCAACGTTACCCTATCCGTCCTGATTTCGTGTAACGCAAATTTCCAGGATGTGGATCAGCATGCAACAAGCCTGTTTCAAGTAACTGAGTGAGAGATGCCTCCACTCCTTTGTTAACCTGAAATAGTTATAGCACAAAAAATCTCAATCAATTTTGCAAATAAAATTTGGCTAGGTCACACTGGCAAGGCATTCTATATACAAGTATTATAGAAAATAACCTTTTTTTTTTCCTTTTGACAAGACAAAATTAGTTTAAGAGCCACCAACTTAGAGGGAAAAAAGATGCAATCCCAATCTAAATGGCCAAATATGGTTTTTAGGATTGACTTCATACCAAAATGTGGATGGTATATATAAACAGCAGATACGTTTTGACTTTTGCAATCAGCAGATTGAAGAAATTCAAAATTTTAAACATAAACCAGACGTTCAACCTCCATTTCTTCACATTCTCAACTACCAATCCAAAGTGTTGGACTTGTTAAGCACTTGCTGTTTGATGTTCCTATCTTGTCAACTTCTTGGAAAACAAGCAAAAATATATCTTCTAGTTTGCATCATATACAAAGCAAGATTCTTTAGCAAATTCATGAGTAATCCAACATCTTTATCACTCTAAAATCTGCACACACACACACACACACACACGCACATATATATATATATATTATATACTTGCATATAAAATATGTATGCCAATTTGGTATCACCCCAGGTGATCTATGGTTAACCATACCTGTGCAGGCTGTACTACAGTCAAATGCAAGCTGATTGGTCTGGAGCAGAACTCTATTTTCATACAAGGTATCAATTACTAAGTACAGATTCTAATGGTAAATCACTACTCACCAGGTCAAGAAGACGCCTTTTTGCATCAGCTTTCTGCCTCTCTAAATATTTAGATCCATGCTTGATGGAGTTGCTCGTAGTTATAGAGAGTAAATCAGTTGGACTCTCTCCAACCATCCACTCCATGGTCAAAACTCTCTTCCTGGTTAAATGTTGAAATACTTTTGGAACTTGCATAAACAAAATGTGAGAATGAACATCCTGTGGACAACACATCCAATTAATTGAAGAAAGAGCACTTTAATAACTAAGCAGTAAACTCCCATTATGGTGACAGATATGCAACTTTTTTGCGGAAGTTTCAATGTTATCAATACCAGAAACTCAGAAGCATTAGCAGCCTCCAAAGTGTAATCAAGTTCCCCAACTAAGCCTTTGCCAAGCTCATCAGCATATAGACGAGGATCACTTTTTCTCTTTGCAATCTTTTGCAACAGCCCGAGCTGAAAAAAGAACATCAATTAATAAGTTTATACAGAAATTCAATTCTCAGCCACTTAGGGAGACACTGTTAGAGATGTCATACATACCCCGAGGCGTAAAATATAAATATCTCGCACTACCACATGGTGCAAATTAGGACGTTGTACTTTCACAGCAACATCAAAACCATCCAGAGTACTCCCACGGTAGACCTAAAAGGGTAATTAAAACAAGACCGCAATAAACACACTGAAGTGAGATATACAAAGAAAGGAAAAGAAGAAACAAAAAAGAGAGAGATAATGGCATCATATGATATGTGGTATTTAATAGCACACCTGACCAAATGACGCAGCAGCTACTGGTTCCTCAGAGATGTAGCTAAAGAATGACCCAATAGGAGATCCTAAATCCTCCTCAATAATTTTCATAGCCAGAGGCCTTGGAAAGGGAGGAATTTGATCGTGTAGCTCAGACAATGCCTGCCATTATAATTCAATCCAAAGTATCAAGGCATGCTCACTAAAAATGTAGAAGATCAAGGAGATTTTGAGAAACCTCATATATAAATCATGAATCCCAGAAATAAATTAATACAGATTCAAGCTTAAATTAAGGGCCACAACTCTGAAGATGAAACATAATCGTTTATAACTGAAAAAAGGAAAGGAAAGCATTGCATCTAATCATGAACAATTTTAAAAAACAAAAACATGATAAAGCTATCTAATGTTTTTATTAAATTTCTTCAACAATGTTGCAAGAAAATGTTGAAGTTAATGGCATACACATGCATAGGCCTATGAAAAACTACATAAACAAGAGTAGTCACTTAAAGGTTCCCACATAAGATACAGCAAATAGATGATAATAAAATACTCTGTAATCTAACCTTGGAAATTTCAGGACCAATAATATCTGGTCTTGTGGAAAGGGACTGACCAACTGCATCAGCAAGCAAATGCATGTAACTAGCATATTGGTAAGCTTGTGACTGCAGGAAAAAAATAAAATGCCCAGCATATAACTCGAAGATAAACAACTATGAAGAAGATGCAAACGGCAAATTAAGCGCTCAAACTTCAACTAGACAACATTTCTGACCTTTGATAAAAGTGGGGCCAAGGTCCAGCAATGTTTCTTTTAACACCATCCCAAAGTTGTACTGTGAAAAGTTCTCATCAATATCCTTAGCTGGACTTGGTATTAAGAACTTTTTGACCCCAGTCATGCGAATTCTAATTGCAGCAGAGGCAAAGGATGAGAGAACCTTGCAGAGAAGAAAAACGTAAGCCCTGTTATATTTTCTGTTCATTTTTCCTAGTATTATCTCCATGAACATTTGGTTACACCAAGTCTGTTGCATAGATAAACATGTTTGACTTCTTATCATACACATAAATTTGCTGATCATGCTTTGTGTGCTCCATGTGCATTTCAACTAAGATGTACCTCTGGTTAAACATTCATTTGGTTGTTTTTTCTTTGTTTTTTTAGATAAAAAGTAAAAACAATAAGCGAAAAGGAAATTTAAAACGTAATTAAAGGAAGAAAACTGTTACAATGTAATACACATTTACACATTATTATTCTAGGTAAAAGAATAACATATATTATTTTATTATTTAAAAACTTTATTCTCTTAATTTCAACTATTTAAAAGTGTTCATTTGAGTTTATATCCAAATGTTCTACATGCATTTACTTCCAATCGAAAAAAAATGTAAAACATATAATAAGATACGAAAGCAGATAAAAATATTTTTCAAACAAGTAAAAATAAAATTGCTCATCCTATAATCTTTTGTAAAGGTAAATAGAAGAAGTAGAAACCAAATATTAGTCAAATCATGATTGATCAATCATTCTAACTACCTCAAGAAGCCGAAAAGCCACTAAATGGGGGCGGCGACTGAAATAATCAGCTACTTCTTCCGCATCATAAGCTTCCGGAAGTGGCTTTGACCATTTCTTTGACTGGTAGTAGAAATAACTCGCATAAGCCTCCAATGCTTTGAGATCAGCCATCATCAAATCCAAACTAGACAGTTCTATCAAGACAATCATACTCCACTATCAACAACTAAAATTAGAACTAAAGACTTCAACTAAACTTCATCTATTTTCCTTTCTCCTTAACTAACAGTAATCAACAATTAATTACGAATTTGGCCAAAAACGAAAGAATAAAAAAAGGCTTCAAAATTAACCTGGATAATAAGGTTGAGGCCACAAAGGCGGTTGCGGAGGGGGCGAGAAGTCAGGATCCTCGAGATTCCGAAGCCAAACGACGTCGTCGACAGCTTTCTTCGCTTCAGAAATCCGAAACGTTTCGTTGGCCCACTCCACTCCTCTTTTAACTCCTTTCTTCAAGAACTCCATGTCTCTACGTACAACATCGCCGAAATGATTGAAGTTACCAAAAACAGCCTGTACGCGCCGCCGCGGTTGCTGCTTTCTCCTATACGCCGCCGCCGCCGTCTTCACTACTCCTCTGTTCTCCCGCAGCGCCGCCGTCACCGGCATCGACGATGCCAGCGACGTTACTAAAGCCATCCTCTGATTTTTTCCCTCTTTTTTTATCAAAGTTTTCCCTCTGTTTTATCTCCTTTTGTTTGTTTTTTTATTTATTGGGGAATGAGTTGGAGTTTGTGGCTCAGGAGCGAAGGAAGTGGAGTGGAGGAGGGATCTACGGCGGTCAATCTGAATTAAACCTATCGCTTTTAGAGTAGATGATTGGTCAAGCAAAGCTATCCGATTATGGCAAACCAATTGTGACATGACACGTGTCAGTTATGGTAGAATTCAAGTGAAACCCGTAAGATATGTGACTTTCACCGCAGTCAATTTTGGCAGTTCGCGCTACATCCGCGTGGATTAGAGCGTTACGATAACATTTTTTTTTGGGCTTGAGTGTCAAATAAATACACAAATTATAGTTTTTTAAATAGGAACTCAAAGTTATTCTCGAGTTAAGTAGGTGCTTAACAATTTTAAAGTTACGTATTTAATTGTTTTACCGTTAACTTATGTTAAAAAAAATCTCTATATTTATCAAAATTCACAAATAACCCTAAAATTTCTAGATCTTTAAATTTGGCCACTATCGTCGTCGTTCATCACGCTGTCAGCGATGGAATGAAATGTTTTTCTCTTGTCGCAAGACTCAAACTTCGTTCGTCGGTTGATCGGCCGCCATTTGCAGTCGATCATTTTTTCTTTTATCGAGTTTGACTTTATTTCGGTGATAGACACGCCGTCTGTCGACTATCAACAACGGGAAAATGGGGAAATGATTGTGGGGGTCCGGTAAGGGAAGTGGTGGGCACGCTTTTAGCGATTGACAGCGGCAACGACTGGAATCGAGATTTGAGACTTAAGAATTTAAGGATTTGGGGACTATTTTGAGGGTTTTTGAGAATTTTAGGATATTTTTAAAAAATAAAACATGCCTCGTGTCATGTTTTTATTGGCTAACGAAATTTTTTAACGTATGTTAACGACAATGCACCTAAATGGAAACTTTAAAAACTTTAGACACCTATTTGGCCCAAAAAATATTTTGGACACTTATCTAGAAAAATATGTATACTTTGAACATTTATTTGACACTTAAGCCTTATTTTTTAGTATAAAATTAATCGATGGTTATTAAATTATTTTAAAATAATTTTTAATATTAATTTAAAAAATAAAATTGTAACACCTGAAGGCAAAAAAATATATATATATATATATATATATATATATAAATAATAAGAAAATGAGGAGGAAGATAACTATGGGGAATCAAACCCATGACCCCTATCATGCTCCCTCGTTAAGTTATCCATCTAAGCTGAATTAACTCTTGTGTTCTAGCCTCACCAAGGTTTTTTTTAGGCCCTGGGTTAGTTATTACCAAGCATTTATTATAGAAACCAACCAATCCCCTTTGAATCCAATCAAGTTTCTTTTTCAAACTCAAACCCAACTTTTAAACTTTTCTCCTACCTAACCCTTGGTCGATGTTTGTCTGTCGTCTACCATCCGTCCGTGTCATGCACCATTGTTGTCGGTGTGCTCGTCATCCTTTGTCGACTTCAACCACGGTCGCCACGCGCAGCTTGTCCGTCTGGTTTGCCGTGGAGAAGCATTTGAAGCTTCAGCGAAACCTATTCAACCGTTGAAATTTCCCGCTCAGATTTCGGCCAATAACGTCGTTCGTGGCTCACGCCGCCACCAGCAATCGCATCTTCTTTCCAAGGATAACCTTCCCCTGTGATCTCATTGTGAACCGTTGTCGGGAGAGGCTTTGTTAGAAAATCTATTAAATCGTTCGGGTAAGGCAATTTTAGGGTATATCTGGTGCTAAATGGTTGTGATCTTGATGTTTGAGTGTTTCTAGTGTTTTTCCCCATCGTGGAAGGGTGTTTCTGGTGTTGATCTCTTTTAACAGCTGTAGAGCGTAGCGAGGCAGGTGCCCGATAGACTATCCCAACTAGTTTTTTTAGGTGTGTTCCTTGTGTGCTAAATTACAGTTTTAAATATAATTTTTGAAATGATCATGAGCACATGAGTATTTTTCTCTGATTGAAAGCATGAATAATTTTATATGATTTGAATACATTATCTATTTTAAAAACATGATATTATTATCTGATTGAATATATGACTAGCTTATCTGCATTGAAAGTTACCCATATGTATGACTTGAAAGCATGATCTCTGGTTATCATTTTCTGTTATAAAACATGTTTGCCACATGATTCTTTATATTGATGTCTGCTGTACAAACACTGATATTTATCTGGGGTATATTATTGAGGATATGTTATGAAGTCTCTGTAGGTTTAGCCCTGATCCAGCTAGTAATTCTTTATGGACCCAAGGTAGCCCCTTGGGTAGGTTCCGACGCTTCGGCTCGGGTAATTCCTTATGGACCTAAGGCAGCCTCTTAGGTTGGCTCATATGCCTATTGGGCCTAGGGTAAGTTCTTATAGATGCAGCTTTGGGGAAACTGCATATCAGTGTAAGGTTGGAGGGTAGTTAGGTAAATGAACCTTTGATTGCTCTTGGAACATGTTTTATTGAAATGATTATTTCCTATCTGAACTATTCATATGTTTTATGTGCACTTAATGGAATACCCCTAGCTCATAACCCCAAATATTTTTCCCTTTTAGATAGGCTTTCCAGACCTGGCACTTGGGGGATCAACACATTCAGTACACATATTTCGTTGTAATGTTTCTATCCGCCATATTGTCTTTATTGGGTGACATGAGCCGATATTTTGGATACCGTATGTTTTACTATATTCCGGTGTAGCTTATTTTGTAACTCAATTTCGATATAGTTTTAAGCAATTATCCTAACTTATCGATGTATGGTTTATAATTGCTGCTTGATTTGGATTAGTAATCTTAAATGTTTTCATGGAAAGTTTTTGGTATGGAATGTGATCTCCCGGAATTAGACTTAACACATAGGCGGTTCTAGGGGGTTACAAAAATAATATTAAATGGTAAATTTTGTTATAAAATATACATTAAATCGTTGGATATGTTAAAAGTTTGATGGCGAGTAGACTGAACAAGTTTGTCTAATTAAAGTGATAGATTAATTATTATAAAATAATCATTAAATTTTAGGGAAAACTATATATTTAGTACTCAACTATGCCTGTGTTACTATTTTGGTACCCCGACTATCATTTTGGTAAAATAGTACCTAACATTATATTTTTGTTTTGTTTTGGTACCCCGATCGTTAAAAACTAACAGAGATGATAACGTAGCTTGGTATAATCACAGTTTTAGTCTAAAACATTTATATATATTATCAATTTAGTCCAAAATCTATCAATTTAAAACATCATCTTAATTTTAGGGGTACAACGTCATCTTAATTTTGATAGAATTTTGTCACATCCCTTTCTCACCCCTCGCATTCTCGCTAATATCTCGATCGTGGAGCTTGTGTCCTCCAATGGACCCCACATTAGCCTTCAATGACCCCTAAATTATAAAGTTTTGATTGTCCCTAGTGTGTTTTTAAACTCCAAAACCCCAAAAAGTGTTCAACTAGAAGAAGAAGAAAAATGGGGAATTTACGATTTTAAACCAAAAATTAAAATAATGTTTAAATTGATAGATTGTATAAGTTTTTGGAATAAAATTGTTATTAACCCAAGAAACCATTTTCGTTAATTTTAAACGGCGAAAGTACCAAAACAGAACAAAAACGTAATGTTAGGTACCATTTTGCCAAAAATAATAGTTGGGGTACAAAAACAATAATACAGGAATAGTTAGGGTGTTAAATATGTAATTTTCCCTAAGTTTTATAAACATTACAAAATGACCATTGAATTGATAATTGTTATAAAGTAGTCATTAAACTACTTAGTTGTTACAAATTGTTGTTATTTTTTTTGTTCTAGGAAACCTTTCAAACAAAAGGAAAAAAAATCAAGAGATGTTTCAAGTTAAATGAATAAAGGTTTTCAAGAGATTCCTTTGAGAGCTGTTTGAATAGCTGGCAAAAAGAGTCTGGGTCGAGGAAGTGATGATGGTTGATGACGAACTGAAGTCTTGAAGCGAATGACGTGAACCAGCGGGTACTGTTGAAGGACTTGAGGAAGAATAGAAAGCGAGTTTCGAGAGGGAACAGTGGATGGAATCAGCAACGGCAGATGTTGTAGAGCAGGGGCAGATCTAAGAATTTAATTTTGGCGGTTCACTTATTTATCTTGTTTAGAGGTGTAAGGTTTTGAATCCAGACAATTAATTTGACTACAACCGACTAAATAAGCATCAAAAAATACATTTTGTTAAAGAAATCTCCCTACTTGAAAAAAGAATTAAAAGGGTAATAACAATCCCCAATCATGAAAGTTGAATTGATAAAGGGATGAGTAGAAAAAATTCGGGATCAACCATTTTACTTGTCAAATAGAATGTTTAAAGAGATAAGTGTGATATAGTGAAAGTTCTTCCGAGATTCAAAGACAAAGGTTATCAAAAGTTCAAACATTTGAGGATTGAACCAAATGTAATTTTTGTAGCAATAAATTTTTTAAGTATGAATGGTAACCCAAATGTAACCGCGCCCTTATTTGAGTGACTCAAATGTAATTTTAAAAATTTGAGTGGCCCAAATATAATATTACCCATAATTGAGTGACCTCTGTTGTACTTTACCCAAAAAATAATGGTGGGTCACGTCACCCACCAGGTAACTTAACATATTCGCCTATGCCGTAGAGGGTGGTAGTGGTAACATCATTTCATGGTGAGTTTGACATTGAAGCTATTGGCAGGAAGGTTTGCGTTTGCAAACAAAGAGTTATAGTTTGGCCTTTTTCTGAGGCTTTTGTTTTGAAGGGGATTAGTCAAGGTTTGACTTCGACAAATGCAAACTTTCCATCGCCACCATAAAATTAATTTGGCTTAAATATACATTCGGTATCTTATCTAAGCACCTTCTTCTAAGTTAGTACCTAAAGAATTTTTACTCCCAAATTGGTACCTGAGCTAGGCACATTCTCTCAAGTCGGTACCTAAAGATTTTTTGCTCTCAAGTTGGTACTTGAACTAGACACATTGTTGAGATAAATATTTTGATATAACAAATTTAAAAATGTTATTGGACTTAAACATATTTCAAAAATAATACAAAGTCCACAAAACTTGAAAAATATGTTTAAAATGTTTTGACTTTGTTCCTATATTGAATATATCTTTTAAAGTCAATTTTTAGCTTATTTTACATATTTTTAATACAAGTTTTGAAACCCCCTATAAGTGGTCCCGAAACCAGTGAAGCAGTAAGGCCTGAAAATCAAACCTGAGAAATAGGTTTTGAAACCTCTTTCATGGTTTCGAAACCCAACCCCTATGTCTGGTTTCTATACCAATCCCTGTAACGGCTAGTAACAGCTAGTTTTTCATTTAAAACCCCCTAATATTTTTGAAACCCCTACAATGGTTTCGAAACATCTGTGCATGTGTGTAATACCCCAAAATTTGCTAAGTTGTTTAAGAGCCATTTAGTACTAAGATAAGAGCTTAAAAGCTAACTTAGTGACTAAAATGACAAAATATAAAAGTTAGGATTTCTTTAATTATGGACTCTAAGAAATGAATTTCTGAGAATTTAGAGTACCTCGTGATAGAGAGTAAGCAAAATAGGGTACTTGTGAAGTTTGGTTGAAATCCGATGAGAAAAGTATCGGCACCTGATGAAATATTTTTATTGCACAGATAAGTAGTACAGGTTACAGGAGGTTGATCAGTACAATTAGATTTTTTATATGAGATTTATGTGGAAATCTATTTTGATCGAACAATTAAGGGATAAGCAGATACTTGATCTAAATAAAAATGCAGTATAAGATATGGAATTTCGATTGAACTGTAAAGTTAAGCGTGCTCAGGGCATAGGATGTGTGACCTATTAGGAAGGTCTCATGTCAGTACTTGAGACTGATAAAAAGGAATCAGTTTGAGTTAATATTATTCGTATGGATATCTGATAAAGGATTATTAAGAGAATTTTATCCGATAAAGATTTAGGGTAAATTATCAGTATATTAGACCGAGTCAAAATTTCATGATTTTGATTTTTACAAAATTATGGAATATTTTGTATATCAACAATATTTATTTATAGAAATTAGAAATATAAGAAATTCATATTTGATCCGATAGTTCGAAAAATGGAAAATAGTAGTAAGTGATTATCAGGTAATCAGATCGAATTGAAATTTTAAAGACAGTTCCATAAGCCATGTAAAATTCATAAAATATTATTTTTATAAATATTTTAATATTTCTAGTTAGATTCTAACTAGATTTAGTTCTACTTTTACATGATGGCAAATTAGAAAATAGAACTTAGTTGGAGGGTTATTTGAACTTAAGTAATTAAATGAATTTAATATTTATTTAATTAATCACACTTGGCATTAATAAGATAAAAGATGAACAAAATATGTTCATCTTCTACCCCTCTATTTTCGAAAAACACCAAGAAAGAAAGGGAAAAATACACAAAATTTTTCCTAGGCATTTTGAAGGCTTCCAAACAAGATTCAAGCTATTGACGAGGCTAAGGATACCAGATCAAAAGAAAGCAAGGAAAAAGTATCGAAATAGCTTAGTGGGGCTAATATCACGCATGGCTCAAGTGAGTGCATTTTTACTTATTTATATATATGTGATATGAGTGAGCGTATTTTTACTTATTTATTATATATGTAATATGAGTGAGTGCGTTATATGTATTTATGACATGTTGTTAAATAGGACGACTTGTGATGAGTCGGCCTTGGTATAAATAAAAATGTATGATGGCTTATTTATGCTAATAGCATGAAATATTAAATGGCTTAATAGTACAATAATTATAGCATAATGATTTACTCAAGGTAAATCGAATTTTAGATATTTGGGTATGAACTGTCCATTATCAAATTATGGATGATAGTATTGATGAATTGGATATTGAATGTGAAAATATTATATTGTTATGCCCAAGTACTAGTGTGAGAGTCTTTGGTATAATTGGATATCCATAGAGTCATAACAGCTGCATTCTAGCACTACGGTGCATTCCAGACACTTCGGTGTTGACATTAGATGCTACGGCGTTGCAGACACTATGGTGTTTTTTAGACACTACGGTGTCGACTAGCACAAAAATGTGTGATAATAAGGTGCAAAGGGCATCCATGAGTACGTACTCACCATCAGGCGCTACAACGTTGCAGACACTACAGTGTCGTAATGATGACTCGTAAATCATAGGTTCACATGAAATTGTACTTTGGGCTATAATTTATGAAATACTTTTATGCATGTGGTTAGGCCACTGAATGCCTAAATATTACAATATGAGAATCTTTGGTATAGTTGGATATCCATAGAGTCTTAGCAGCTGCGTCCTAGCACTGCGGTGCGTTTCAGTCACTTCGGTGATGTTTAGACACTTCAGTGCCGACTTAGACGCTACAGAGTTGTTCAGACACTTCGGGTGTTGTTAGCACAAAATATGCGATTATGAGGAGCAAAGAGCATCCTCGAGTACGTACTCATCTCAGTCGCTTCAGCGATGCAGACGTTACGGCGCCGTAGACACTATAGTGTCGTGATGACTTGCGTACCATAGCATCACATGATTTTGTACTTTGGGCTATAATACTTGAAATACATTTATGCAGGTAGTTAAGCTAAAAAGCTTAATGTACACAAGACTGGTAAGACATATCGAATCCTATGATTTGAATATTATATTGGTTTAATGAGCTATACATGTAAGGTAGTTCTATGCATGATAAAATGTTATTAACTGCAATTGGAAATCGCTTGCCATTTTGTAGGCCTGCGTTATTTATAATTATTGTTTTATATTGTTATGATTATGCCTTACTAAGTTATACTTAACGTGTGTTTCGTATCACATGTCGGTACTTCGGACTAGATAGTAGAGGAGGAGCTGCACATCGTTAGATCAAGTTAGCCTGCATTATCAGTAAGTATCACCACATCCTAGTCTAGTGGGCATGTATAGATATTAAATAAGTAACTATTTTGTATGTCAAAATTTTTGTATTATACTTATAAGTTAATTTGGATGTATGATCTAGAAACATGACTTAGTTTGAGAAATTAAGAATATTAGAAAAGATGCGTCAAACGATTTTAAACTTAGTTGGTTGTTTATCGCGTAGCGATTTTAAAATCAATAAAGGGTCTAGGCAGCACACATAGTTTTTACCCTGAATTATAATTTTGTTTTAATAATTGCTTAAAGTATTTTATAAACCAATTCAGGGTCGAAACTAGGTGATTCTAGATAGATTTGTAATTTAGTGAAAACCTAGATAGGGTTGTTTGAATTTTGACTGAAATTGCCTAGAATGACAATTTTGTAAAAAAAAATTACAAGTCTGAAAATCAGTGTAAATCAGTTAGTAACATCTTTAATGTGTATTCAAATATCGAATATACGTTGAGGGTATTACAAGGTGAGCATTTAATGCTCGATTTTAATGGCTTCCAACGGCTCCCAAACATCTTCAACGACCATAAACGGCTAGAATATCATTCCATACTATAAAAGCAAGCTTGGAACACTTGAAGATGATTAAAGAACATATCCAAGCTTCATAATCAAGAGAAATAACATTTAAGTCTTTTATTCTTCATTTCTCTTGTATATATTGTATAGATAGTGTTTTTCATTGTTTTATTCTTTACATTCTTGTGAGCTTAACTCTTGTAAACACCCACCTTGTGAGGTTTTTATTGTTTACACAAATTACCTTGTAAAAGAGAAAGGTTCTAGTTTAGCCTAAGGAAAAACTAGAGCGGTTCTATCTTAGCCATTGAAAAAATAGGGTTGTAAGGCTAGCTCTTTGGCCTCAAAATGAAGAATTCATAGTAGTGAATTGGAAAATCCTTAGTGGTGTGTTAAGGTAGTGGATGTAGACCCAGTTGAGTAGTCAAACCACTCTAAAATCATCGTGCTGCATTGTCCACTATTTTTCAGTTTTAGCCAATTCATTCGGGAAACATTTTTAAGCCTCTTGACGTATTCAGTTGATCGATTCGAGCCCATCAATTGGTTTCAGAGCCTCGTCTCCATCAAAGAACTAATATCCACGAGTAAAGATCGATTGCTCTAAGTTTACCGATTTAAGATTTCAATTGGCAAGCGATTCTACAATGATTTTATTCAAAGAAGGTTGCTCTATCACATGTCCTCATCTCTTCAAAAGAGAAGGTTACTTTCAATGGAGCAACATCCTGAAATATTTTATCCGAGGCTTCAACCTCGACATTTGGATGATTATCGAAGATGGACATTTGGAAGCTTCTAAGAAAAAGAAGAAAATGAGTGTCAAAGACACAAAGAATGACCATCTCAATGCAAAGGCTGTGCACATTCTTATTTGTGCCCTAAATGAAGAGATTTCCAAGAAGGACTCCCCATCCAAAAGTGCCAAAAAAATTGGGAGAAGCTTGAGAAATTTTACGGGAAAGAAGAGAAGAAAGATGGAGTCCCATCAAGTGCAAACCTCCTCTCATCAAAGGTGGATGGTGTTATGGCTCTCAATGAGCCCAAGGCATCTTCTGACTCAAATGAATTAAATTCATATACTTTCGATGAGTTACAAGATGCATTTGATGAATTATTTTTGGAATTTGAGACCATGAATTCCAATTTTAAGAAAATGATTTCGAAACTTGAATTTGAAAATGATTTTCTTTTAAAAACAAAATTGGATTTTGAAAACCAAAATGAAATTTTGAAGAATTATTTAGAGTTTTCAAAAATGAGCAATGAAGTTTTAGAAAAAGAAAATCTTGATTTAAAGGTTAAGCTTAAAAGCTTAACAAAAGAAGATGAAATTATTTCAAATAATTCATCTCATCTCATAATGACAAAATGCTCGCAATGTCATTATCATGGCCATTCTTTGCACACTTGTCCAATAAAGAAAAGAAAATCTTATATGATTAGGCAAGTATGGGTTCCTAAGGGAACTAGGGACATTAAAACTAATGTCAAAGGATCCAAAGCAATTTTGATACCAAAAATCAAGTAAAATATCTCTTGTAGGTGTGTTGGAGCAATGACAAGAAAAGCAAGGATCTTAAATGCTCTTGTAACTCCCCGGTTTTGGGCCTAGATGTTTTAAGGGTTGGTTCGAAGGTCCGGTGGACCGATATTAGAGATTCGAGTCGGTTTCAGGATTAAATCGAATTAAATATTTTTGAATGTGATAAAATTGTGGAAAAATATTCTGAAATCATTATTAAATATATTAATGATTGTGGTGAAATCAATTTTGGAAAACAAGTTTCGAAATTTGCTCATTTTGGACTAGTGACCAAAATGCAAACTTTGAAAACTATTTTAGTGACTGTTTTGTAAAGAGTCAAAACTTTGAATCTTTAAGGATCTAATTGCCCAAAAGTCTAATATCAAAATTTATCCCTTAATTGGCTATTTTTAAAGTGTTTTGGAAAATATAAATAGGTTGGGGAGAATTAATTTGGTTATTAAATCTTTTAAACAAAAATTACGTAACTAACTTTCTCTCAAATATTTTCTCTCAAAATCTCTCCATCCAAACATCAATTTCTTCTTCTAAATCTTCAGGTAAATCTTTCTTTCCTTAAATCTTTTGTTTCCAAATGATTTCTTGTTGTTAGTTTACCAAAACCTTATTGTTTTAACTTTATTTTCTCATGTAAATCATCCAATTAAAGGAGAAAGCATCCATTAGAGGTAAGGTTCGTTCTTCTCCTCTAATGAAAGGTTCTTTACTGAAATTCCCAAGTTGTTGACTCTTTACAATTGTTTTCTAATGTGTTTTGATAGTTTAATTAAGGAAAATTAGTTTAATTGTGTTTGGATTGATGAAATTGACATATTTCGATTTGCATCTGTTTTACTGGGTTTATGATCAGATTACATCATGATTTTGATGTTTAATTGAGTTAATAACTTGGTTTTAACTTTGTAATCACGAAACAAGTTGAATATCTAATGTTTAAGGTTGTTAGTTAAGGGTTTTTGTGAGGTTAATGGAGTTTAATCATTGCTGGAAGTAAAAAGATGTTGGGAATAAGTTTTTAGATATTAAATGATGAGGTTTGATGTATTGAATCATTATCTCATGGCTGGGTTAAGTTTTGGAAGTGTTTGAGGATGTTTTCGATAAGTTTTGGATGGTTTGTGAGTGGGCATCTTGTGAGTTGCGGGTAATTGCTTGTTGGAAATGGTTTGAATGCATAATGATGCATTTACCCTCTGGTTTATGTGGTTAAAAATAGGGGATAATCAAGGCGACGGAGCTTGACGTTGATTGTTGCTTGCTGGGAGCTCGATTCGCGTTGGCGAAATGAGATGTGTATCAGTGAGTGAAAACTGGTTTAAACACCTTTAAAAGGTTTAATGAGGGTTTTTGAGAGTTTAGGATAAGCTTGAAACACTTACCTAAGCTCAGAAGTAAGTTTCCCTCTTTTGCTCTTTAATATCGCTTTGGATATGAGCATGTGTAATTTATGTTTCGGTCGTAAACGTGGTTTATTTTACTTATTGTAAATGCATGATTTTGAGTACATGTGCAGTGGGTTAAAGGTATATGAAATGCTAGTGAGCCTTGATTTTTATTCCGGTCAGGAATAGTGTTATTGCTTTGGCAATATAATTTGCATATGTGATGATTTTGTATAATGCATTGTAAAACAATGAGTAAATGGTTTTGTAAACGATATATTGGTTATGTGACATGCTGAGAAAACATTCGGATATAGTTGGCATGCCATAAGATGAAGTGCACTATAATATGTTAAAAATCGATCGTGGTTAAGGGTCATTGAGGTAAGCGGTCGGCTACTCGGACTATGATGTTATCACTTGGGTTGAGTGGTCGGATCCCCTTGTTGATGTTGATCTTGCAGTCGGCAAGGTTGTTATATCATGCAGTCGGCATGGTATAGGTTATGGTAGTGGTCGACTATCATGAAAGGTTCGTGTATTCGAATTGTAAGGTTAACGGTAGGTTACCTAAGGGTTAGCGGCCGGCTAATCAATGATAATGGTCGTCTATCTGAGGTCACTATAGATGCCAATATATGCAAGTTCATGAGTTGAACCTACTTTTTAATGCTTTGGATTTAACCATGGTAATATGATTTAATGCTTTGGGATTTAAACATGAGATGACTAAATGCTTTGGGATTTAAGCATGCGATTTGTAAATATTGTTGCATATGGTCGATATGCATGTTTTGATTGGAATCATTGAAAATGCTTTGGACGTAGGCATGGTTTGAAAACAAGTGTATAGTTTCCAAGGGATTTTAAATGCATCATTGTTTCAAGAGCATCCTCACTAAGCATGGTGCTTACACTCTCTTTTTTATAATGATGCAGAGCATTAAGGTTTGGGGGCAGCAAAGGCAAGGTTTGAAGTGATCCAAATGCAAGAATACTTGAGTATGGACTCAGTTTATGTTTCGGTTAATAAGGCAATGTGTTTGCCATGTTTTTGGGATTTGTAATTCTATTTTTTTCATGGTTTCTAGGCATGTAAAGTGCTGGATTTTATGGTTGGTTTACTGTTGTTAAGCTTGTTGAGAAACTTTGCTTATGTTGATGCTAAAAGTGGTGCTTAGGTATGCATCTAGTTGTCTTGGAATGGTTGCCATGTTTTGATGATTCAAGCATGTTTGTTATGATGCTTTGGATGTGTAAGTTTGTTGTGTATGGCCTTAAAGTGTTAAATGAGAATCTTGGTTGTGTGGCAAAATGATATTAGGAAGCATGCCTATAGAAAATCCTGAGTGTTTGAATGCCATGTAATGATGTTGATTCTGGGATGTTTTGGTTAGGCATGTACCCTAGTAATGTTGTTTGAGTGTTTGGAGCATGTTGGAGTATTGTGGTTATCATCAAAGTGTGTTTAGACAGCAAATTATGACATTACAAGTCTAGGCATATCGAAACATGTGTCCTCGTACCGGTACGGCTAGGCCATTTCAGGCATAGCATTTTGGTACGCAGAAGGGTGTTTCGATACGAGCAAGCCTTTACAGGCATAGCATTTCGATACTCGAGCAAGTGTTCTGGTACGGTCTCAAACAATTTGGCTAGGCGTTACGATACGTGGGCAAGTGTTTCGGTACAAGTTCTAGCCAAATGGAATTAGGTTTTTGGAAATTGTTAAGGCGTACCGAAACACCTGTACACATACCGGTACGGCTGCAGTTAATTTTGTTATATAGAATATTTGAAAGTTTATGTTTCTTTCATTTTGGTCCATGAGTTTTGAGAATACAATTGTACGAGCTCGAATGATCGTTTTGGCTTTAAATTTGACATGAAAACATGTAATTGGGCTAATTGTTGATTGGTAACCTTATTTTCAGTTTTGGTCTTTAAGTTTAGTAGATTTGCATTTTAGTCCCTAAAAGGTATGTTATGCAATTGGTTGCCTTCCCGTGGTCTGATCCCTCTATAAACTCACCCGTTGCAAGTATGTACACTTAAGATCATAAGATTAACAATACGCGTCTAGACAAGATAAAAAGAAAAAACGACCATTTTTCGTAATCTTTCTCCGGTTTACTTCGGCAAACCTAATATAGTTCTCTCGGTTTGGTCGGACGTCTAGGTCGAGTTGAGGGTGTTACATTTGTTGGTATCAGATTCAAGTTACGAAAGGTTGGGATATTGTTGGTGGAACTCGTACCGCGGCCAAAGTTTTGCAATTCAGTTTGTATTGGTCAACACTGTACAAAGATGCCCAAGAGTTTTACAAGCAATGTGATCGTTGCCATAGGACGGGCAATATCACCCACACACCAATGGGCAAGCAGAAATTTCCAACCGGGAATTGAAGGGTATACTCGAGAAAGTTGTAAATCCCTTTAGGAAGGATTGGTCAGCAAGACTGGATGACACACTTTGGGCATATCGCACTGCATTCAAAACACCCTTAGGTATGTCCCATTCTGACTTGTCTATGGAAAAACATGCCATCTACCGGTGGAAATCAAACACAAGGCAGATTGGGCAATCAAGACCGTGAATATAGATTGGAAAAGTACCAGACAAAAGCATTTGTTGGACCTCAACGAGATAGAAGAATTTCGTACACTCGCCTATAACAATGCACAAATCTACAAGGAGAAAACAAAGCAATGGCACGACAAGAAACTATTGCCACAGCAATTCATGCCAGGGCAACTAGTTCTCTTATTCAATTCTCGGCTGAAACGTTTCCTGGGAAAACTAAAATCAAGATGGTCGGGACCATTCGAAGTTGTCAAACCATTCTCCCATGGTACCGTGATAATCAAGTCCATTACCGACGAACATGAATTCAACATTAACGGACAAAGATTGAAGCACTACAACAGTGCCCATGTGGAACGTAACAAAGAAGTGGTCACCTTAGGAGATGCATGAGCATGTTCTCCTTTTAATATTTTCTTTTTCTTTTTCTTTTTCTTTTTATTTTTATTTTCATTTTTATTTATAGGAGATATTTTATTTTATTTTTCTTCATTATCTTTAGTTTCCAGGTTTTCTTTGTTTTCTTTTCTTTTCCACAAAAAGACTCACAACCACCATGCTAAGGAAATTCACTGCAGACTACTTGCCACGGCAACCGCAACAGAGGATGCCCCTGCAACTACCTCAACAGTTGCCACGGCAACAGAAACTAGCGATGCCCAAGCAACAACAATAGCGTTGGTAACTTCTGATGCCCAAACATGGATCAAATCAAAGTAACATTATTCACGCGATACTAGCCACAAGCATTCAACCACTGACCGGAAAATGAATCAAGCAAATGACACAAAGGAAACTTATCACTCGAGGTGACGACCTTTCCGACTAACTCATTTCATTTAGTTTCTTTTAAATTTTGTTTCACTTTTACATGCATTGAGGACAATGCTTCTCTCGAGTTTGGGGGTGTTGATTTCTAGTTAGTTTCATGTTTAGTTGCATTCATCTTTAGCAAACACATATAGGTTGCATATGTTACTTGCCATGCCTCTAATTGGATTTAATTACTTAAGACTTGTTGCATATCCAATGATGAATTTTTGCCACTGCACTTAATTGAAAGAGCCTTTAATTTTAGGGTTGCATGAAAAGAACTTAGAATTTTACTATGATGCTGAATTTTTTTTACTATGGCTTGTTGATTGAAAGAAACTTAGTGAACTTAGGTTGCTTAAAATTTGGGTAAATTTAAAATTGAAAATTAAAAGTTAAATTCTTGCTAGAGGTGCCTGAAACTGGCTCTAGTAGTAAATGCACTTTCTTGCTAGAGGTGCCCGAAACTGGCTCTAGTAGTTAATGCATGTTAAAGAATCGCTAGAGGTGCCCGAAATTGGCTCTAGTTGACTAAAATAAAATGAGAAATTGCTTACTTTGCTAGAGGTGCCCGAAAATTGGCTCTAGTGAAAAGCTAAATAAATGCCCCCATAATTAACTTGATAAAAGCCTATTGTTCACATAGAATCTTGAAAATCAACTTGTACACAACTACGCACACACATTGTCACGAGCATTATAGTTTGGTTCCGGGTAATTTTTGTGCTATCCGAAAAATTAAAAGGTGATCATACTTTGTGCCACGATTCCGAGGTTTGAAGCTTGTCTTTCATGATTAAAGTCTTGGTAGGTAATAGTTAGTTTGCATTGCTTGAGGACAAGCAATAGTTCGAGTTTGGGGGTGTGATAAGTGTTCAAAAGTACTATTTTTATTACCCTTTTTACTCATATTATTGTTAGACTTAAGCTCATATTAGTTGCATAATTAGTCATTCATGCATTAATTCATGTTTCTTTCCACCGTTGAGCTTGATTACATAACTTGGTGATTTTTGTGGAAAAGATGCTGCTTTGGTGTGTTTTTGTCTGTGTGCAGAATCACTTTCCTAAACAAGGCTAGAACCAGTTGCCAGGGCAGTGCATGAAGGAGATGCCGAGCTAGTTGGCAAGGCAATTTTCGACAAGGAATAAGATGATATGGTAGTCGAAATTGATGACTAGATAAGCCCAAGATGACGTGGAGAAAAGTTAAATCCCAAAGGAGTTTGATTTCCATAAAGAGGTTAAAGAGATTAAATCCCAAGAAGATAGGAGAAGTTCTAGAAGGAATTTAAATATAATAAAGAATTATATTCTTTAAAGATAATTTAATTCCAACTTAACTTCCTCCTCAAGAAGGATTTTGACCTAGCCATCTCCTATTTAAAGGATCAAGCCGTCAAAGAGAGTTGAGCAAGGAGAGAGGATTTTCGATAACTCCAAAGGACAAGAAGGGAGAGATTTCGACAAAAGAGCAAGGGGGAGAGAGTTTGATTTCTTCTTCTTCTTCTTTGCTTCCATTAGATTCATGGTTTGAGGATTATTCTTTGTATATCTTTTGAACCCAACCATGAACTAACTTGATTGGTTGGGGGTTTTGTGTTTTTGTGGTTGAGAAACAATTGGTTTTTGTTTAGGTAATAAGAGTTTGCACTTTTCTATTCAAGGTTTACTCATTCTTGGTTCTTATTCTTGTTTGCGAGTGAATTGGGAGAGGATCTCGTAACTTCATCTATTTATCTAATATCGGGAGAGTTAGATTCAAGAAACGAATGAGTATTGTCTTTATTCAATCTATTGATGGTGAAGATTAATCCGGCTTAGGAATAAGCTAAGGATTTCAACGGCTAAGAGGAGCGCAAGATTGGTTGTTGTCCACCCTTGATTCACGCAGGGATGTATTATCAAGGCATGCACAAATAGCTAGAGTTTCGACTTAGGGATAAGAAGAAACCATTGAAGAACGTTCCACCGAACCTTGAAGTTGCTGCCCAGCCGCCAAAGTAGTTGCCCAGCTAGTCACCCAAGCAACCATCGATTAGTTGCCAAGGCAACCCCGCTGTGCAAGTTGCCACGGCAACTGAGTTGCCCTTGCACTCTTTTACCAAGACGATCCAATCGGCTATCACTCCACAACTCACGATAACTGTTGCGCGTAATAAGTGCTACGCAAATGTGCAAGTATACACGTCGCAAGTTATAGTATAAAAGATATAGTCTCCACAGGGATTGGTGCTACTTCAAGAATCTAGTCTCTTGCACTGTAAAAAGTAAAAACACAAGTAAAGGATTATAGGAGTTTAACTAATGACTAATCTAGAAAGCAATAAAGTAAAAGAAAAGAGGAATTCAAATGAGAGAGAGATAGGCCAGGTTATTGTGAGTTGAGGTGTGATAGCTGATTGGATTGTTTTGGTAAAAGAGTGCACGGGCAACTCAGTTGCCGTGGAAACTTGCACAACGGGGTTGCCTTGGCAACTAATCGATGGTTGCCTGGGCAACTACTTGGGTTTCTGGGCAGCAATCTTCAAGGTTCGGCAGAGCGTTCTTCAATGGTTTCTTCTTATCCCTAAGTCGAAACTCTAGCTACTTGTGCATGCCTTGATAATACATCCCTGCGTGAATCAAGGGTGAACAACAACCAATCTTGCGCTCCTCTTAGCCGTTGAAATCCTTAACTTATTCCTAAGCCGGATTAATCTTCACCATCAATAGATTGAATAAAGATTATATTCATTCGTTTCTTGAATCTAACTCTCCCGATATTAGATAAATAGATGAAATCACGAGATCCTCTCCCAATTCACTCGCAAACAATAATAAAAACCAAGAATGAATAAACCTTGAAATAGAAAAGTGCAAACTCTTATTACCTAAACAAAACCAATAGTTTCTCACAACCACAAAACACAATAACCATAGCCAAGTAGATTTAGTTCATGGCTAGGTTCCAAAGAAACACAAGATAAACAATCCCTAGCATGAACCCAATCGAACAAGGAAGAAAAGATGAAGCTTGTCGAAAATTCATTGCCCTAGATGCTTGTCGAAAATTCCCCTTGCTTTCTCTCTTGGTTCTTGTCGAAATTTCCCCTAATGCTCTCTCTATGGACTTGTCGAAATCTCTTTGCTATTTATAGGGCTAGGCCAAAGTCCTTCTTTGAGGAGGAGTTTAAGTTGGAATTAAATTATCTTTAAAGAATATAATTCTTTATTATAATTGTATTCCTACTAGAACTTCTCATATCTTCTTGGAATTTAATTCTTCTTTAATCTCTGCATGGAAATCAAATTCCTTTGGGTTTGGGCTTTGCTCCACGTCATATTGGGCTTATCTAGTCATCAATTTCGACTACCATATCACCTTTGCTCTTGTCTACAATTGCCATGGCAACTGGCTCGGCGTCTCCTTCATGCATTGCCCTGGCAACTAGCTCGGCGTCTCCTTCATGCATTGCCCTGGCAACTAGCTCGGCATTGCTTTGGCAAGTGATCCTGCACATACACACACAAAGCACACCAAAGCAGCATCTTTTCCACGAAAACGACCAAGTTATGTAATCAAGCTCAACGATTGAAGGAAACATGGATTAATGCATGAATAGCTAACTATGCAACTAATATGAGCCTAAGTCTAACAATAATATGAGTAAAAAGGGTAAGAAAAATAGTACTTTTGAACACTTATCACACCCCCAAACTCGAACTATTGCTTGCCCTCAAGCAATGCAAACTCATAATTACCTGCCAAGACTTCAATTTTCACAAACTTAGCTTTGAACTTGATTTCAATTCTCTGAACTGGGGCACAAAGTATGATTGGCTTTTTATTTCTTCAGAAAACTTAGGAATTTACTCGGAATCAAACTATAATGCTTGTGAGTGTGTGCGGAGTTGTGTGCAAGTTGATTTTTCGGATTCTATGCAAACAATAGGTTTTCAAATTACTTCATTGGGTTCTTTTTAACATGTTTTAACTAGAGCCAGTTTTGGGCACCTCTAGTGTTTTGTTTTTAGTTTTATTAAGTTAATTTAATCGACTAGAGCCGGTTTCGGGCACCTCTAGTTAAATTTTTTTAACATATACTAGAGCCAGTTTCAGGCACCTCTAGTGATCAATTTTTTAGCACATGCTAGAGCCAATTTCGGGCACCTCTAGCATTCATCCAATTTTTATTCTAATCCCCCAATTTATTAATTATCAACCTAAATTCACTAGAATTCCTTAAATCAATCAAACCACAACAGTGTTTCATCAAATTTAGCATCATAGTAAAATTCTAAGTTTTTCCATTGTTATCCTAGAATAAAAATTCTATCAATTAAGTGCATTGGCAAAATCATCATCGAATATTCATCAAATCTAAGCAATTCTTGTTCCAATTAAAGGCATGGCAAGCAATTTATGTATCCTAAATGTAATACTTAAGTGAATGTAACTAAACATGGTAACTACTAATAACAATCCCCCCCAAACTCGAGTGAGGCATTGTCCTCAATGCATGCATGAAAATAATGAAAAATAAAAATGCATACGAGGACTTACTCCGAAAGTTCGTCATCGTAGATGATTAGTTTCCTTTTGGTCGATGTCTTGATTCTCTTGCTTGAATGCGATGGTTGTTTTCTTGTTGCCGGGATATCTTTAGCTTTGGTTGCCGTGGCATCTTCAGGGTTGGTTGCCATGGCATCAGCTTGTGCAGGCACGATGTAGGTTGCCGCGGCATCTTCTTCATTGGTTGCCGGGGCAAGGATCTTGGCAGTAAATTTCCTTAGCATAGTAGTTGTGAGTCTTGTTGTGAAAAAGAAAACAAAGAAAACCTGAAAACTAAAGATAATGAAGAAAAATAAAATATCTCCTAAAAATAAAAATAAAAATAAAAATAAAAAGAAAAAGAAAAAGAAAATATTGAAAGGAGAGCATGCTCATGCATCTCCCAAGTTGACCACTTCTTTGTTACGTTCCACATGGGCACCATTGTAGTGCTTCAATCTTTGTCCATTAACTTTGAATTCATGGTTGTCAAAGATGGACTTGATTATCACAGCACCATGGGAGAATGGTTTGACGACTTCGAATGGTCCCGACCATCTTGATTTCAGCTTTCCCGGGAAAAGTTTTAGCATAGAATTGAATAGGAGAACTAGTTGCCCTGGCGTGAATTGCCGTGGCAATAGTTTCTTGTCGTGCCATCGTTTTGTTTTCTCCTTGTAGATTCGTGCATTGTTATAGGCGAGTGCACGAAATTCTTCTATCTCATTGAGATCCATCAAACGCTTTTGTCCGGCACTTTCCCAATCCATATTCACGGTCTTGATTTCCCAGTACGCCTTGTGGTCGATTTCCACCGGTAGATGGCATGTTTTGCCATAGACAAGTCGGAAGGGGGACATACCTAAGGGTGTTTTGAATGCAGTGCGATATGCCCAAAGTGCGTCATCTAGTCTTAATGACCAATCCTTCCTTGAGGGATTTACGACTTTCTCGAGTATTCCCTTCAACTTCCGGTTGGAAATTTCTGCTTGCCTGTTGGTTTGTGGGTGATATGCCGTGGCGATCTTGTGTGATATGCCGAAGCGTTGCAACATCTTGGCAATTAGTCTGTTGTCAAAATACTTGCCTTCGTCGCTGATAATTGCTATCGGCATCCCAAACCGTGTAAATATATTTTTCTGTAGGAATCATTGCACGGTCTTGGAATCGTTGTTGGGAACTGCAGCTGCCTCAACCCATTTAGACACGTAGTCGACGACAAGTAGAATGTAGAGGTTACCGAATGAAGATGGGAAAGGTCCCATAAAATTGATCCCCCATACATCGAACATTTCCACCTCTATGATGTTCTAGAGCGGCATCTCATGTCGTCTAGAGATATTGCCCGTCCTCTGGCAACGATCACATTGCTTGTAAAAGTCTTGGGCATCTTTGTACAATGTTGGCCAATACAAACCCGATTGCAAAACTTTGGCCGCGGTACGAGTTCCTCTAAAATGTCCTCCATAGGGTGAAGAATAGCATTGCTGGAGTACATTCTGTTGTTCTTCTTCAGGGACACATCGGCGTATAACCTGATCTGCACATTGTTTAAACAAAAGAGGCTCGTCCCAAAAGTAATGCTTAACATCATGGCGGAACCGCTTCTTCCCTTGGTGAGTAATGCCATAAGGAAAAATACCACAAACAAGGAAGTTAACTAAATCCGCGTACCAGGGTATTGCCGAGGCATGTGCTGCCGTGGCGACTGCTCCCAAAATTGCCGAGGCGTGCACGTCAAAGGCTGCAGCGGCGTCGAGAGTTGCCGAGGCGTGTGCATCCATGGTTGCCAAGGCGTCAAGGGTTACCGAGGCGTCTAGGGTTACCGAGGCATCGAGGGTTGTCGAGGCAACTAAAATTTGTTCATCCGGGAATGCATCGCATATCTCTAGATCCGCATCCTCCTCCCTATTGAGTTCCAAACGTGATAAGTGATCGGCCACTTGATTTTCTGTTCCTTTCCTGTCCTTAATTTCAATATCAAATTCTTGTAAAAGTAATATCCAACGAATCAAACGAGGTTTAGCATCCTTTTTAGCAAATAAGTATTTGATTGCCGAATGGTCCGTATGAACAATTACCTTTGTACCAATTAAATAGGATCGGAACTTGTCAAATGCGAAAACTACAGCTAGTAACTCTTTCTTCGTTGTTGTGTAATTCACTTGAGCACCATTAAGAGTTTTACTAGCGTAGTATATCACATGGAAGGTCTTACCTGTGCGTTGGCCTAGGACTGCTCCTACCACAAAATCACTTGCATCACACATGAGCTCAAAAGGTAGTGTCCAATCTGGTGGAACGACAATGGGTGCCGAGACAAGCTTTTTCTTTAGGGTTTCGAATGCTTGGGTGCAAGAATCATCAAAATGGAAGACTTTATCCTGTTCAAGCAGATTACACAAGGGTTTAGTAATTTTAGAAAAATTATGAATGAACCTCCTGTAAAAACATGCATGTCCGAGAAAACTTCGAATTTCTTTAACCGAACTTGGTGGGGGTAATCTCTCGATCACGTCCACCTTGGCTTTGTCTACTTCAATTCCCTTGGATGAAATCTTGTGGCCGAGCATCTACCATAAAATGGCATTTCTCCCAATTGAGGACTAAATCCATTTCTTCGCATCTTGCTAACATTCTCTCTAAATTGCCGAGACAGCCGTCGAAGTCATTACCAAAAACCGAAAAATCATCCATGAAGATCTCAAGGAAGTCTTCGACCATGTCTGAAAAGAGTGCCATCATGCATCTTTGGAAGGTTGCCGGGGCGTTACACAATCCGAACGGCATCCTTCAGAAGGCATAAGTACCGTATGGGCATGTGAAAGTTGTCTTTTCTTGATCTTCTAGTGCTATGGCAATCTGATTGTAACCTGAATAACCATCAAGAAAACAAAAAAAGGGTTTACCTGCAAGACGGTCAAGCATTTGATCAATAAAGGGTAATGGGAAGTGATCTTTCCTAGTAGCTTTGTTTAGCTTTCGATAGTCCATACAAACCCTCCAATCGGTCACAGTCCTGGTTGGGATAAGTTCATTATTTTCATTGCTTACCACTGTTATACCTCCCTTTTTCGGTACACATTGTACCAGACTTACCCACGTACTATCAGAGATAGGGTATATAATGCCGGCGTCAAGCCACTTGATGATTTCTTTCATTACAACCCCTTTTATGGCATGATTCAGTCTCCTCTGGGCCTCAATTGAAGGTTTGTGATCATCTTCCAACAAGATCTTGTGCATGCACACCGCCGGGCTAATTCCCTTCAAGTCGGCAATTGTCCACTCTATTGCCTTTTTGTGTAGCTTCAACATCTTGATCAGCCTCTTTTCCTGCTCAGGCTGTAACTTAGAAGAAATAATTACAGGCAATATATTATCGGTCCCTAAGTATGCATATTTTAGTTGCTCTGGCAATTGTTTCAACTCAAGAATTGGTGGTTGTTCAATAGAGGGTTTTTCGAGCTTACCTTCCTTACCTGAGTAGTCCAGTGGTTCAAAGTATGTACCTGGTCGATTGGCTACCCAATTTGCCTCTTCTGGTTGTTCCTCATCGACCGGTTCTTCATACTCATCATGTTCCTCTTGGTCGGCAATGTAGTTGCCGAGGCAACTAAATTCCTCATCGAAGTTAAACTCTGCCGTGGCATGAAGAAGTTGGCATTCTTCTGGATCATCGACATGCCTTAGTGTTTGGAACACATTTAGTTTGACCTGCTGGTCATTCACCCTCATTGTGAGTTCTCCCTTTTCAACATCGATCAAGGTTCTCCCTGTTGCTAGGAATGGTCTCCCGAGAATGATGGGTGCATGCTCATCTACTTCACAATCCAAAACAACAAAGTCAGCAGGAAAAATAAATTTATCAACTTTTACCAGTATGTCCTCGATTTTTCCCTCTGGATGCACATAGGATCTGTCGGCTAGCTGCAGCATGACTGTTGTAGGTCTTGCCTTCCCGATTCCTAGTTTCTGGAAAACCGATTTAGGCATCAAGTTTATGCTAGCCCCAAGGTCGCATAATGCTTTCCCAACATAGTGATTTCCAATGGAACAGGGTATTGTGAAACTTTCGGGATCCTTCAACTTGGGTGGCATACTATTGTGCAACATTGCCATGCATCCCTCTATCGCGGCAGCTGTTTCAAACTCTCCTAGCCTTGTTCTCTTGGACACAATGTCTTTAAGGAACTTGGCATAGTTTGGCATTTGTTCAATTGCTTCCACCAATGGCAAGTTGATGTGGACTTGCTTTAGGATATCAAGAAACTTCTTGAATTGGTATTCTTGCTTTTGTCGCTTCAACCTTTGTGGGAATGGTGGTGGAAGTCGGATATCTTTGATCCTTTCATTGGTTTGAAACCTGATTGACGGCATTGCCGGGACATCTAGAGTTACCGAGGCATTATCAACTGGGGTTGCCGAGGCATGCTTATCGCAAGTTGCTGAGGCGTCTTTATCGTCGGTTTCCGAGGCATGCTTATTGCTGGTTGCCGCGGCAATTCCTGGTTCAGCATCTGAGGCTTTGCCGCTAGGTTCGTCTTGATCTTTTTGTGGAGTTTTGTTTGACGAGCGGGTTTGAACCTCTCTAAGTTGTTGGCCACTTCTAGTGGTGATCGCCTTACATTGCTCATGGCCAGTTCCTCTTGCGACTTCAGTATCGCTAGGTAAACCTCCTTGTGGTCTAGTATTCAGATTTTGAGCAAACTGTCCGACTTGATTTTCCAATGATTTGATTGTCGCCTCTTGGTTTTGCAATCTCATCTCGGTCCTGTTAATAAAAACATCAGTTCTTTTATGAAATTACTATTCTCAGCCATATAAGATTCAGTTTTCATCATAAAAGCATTTAGAGAATTTTCTAAAGAACTAGATGTTGTCGGTTGTTGCTGCGGCATCTGTTGCCGTGGCATATTCTGCTGGAATCCCGATGCTTATGTATTCTGATTGTTCTGGTTTAGAGCATTGTTGGGATTACTCCATGAAAAATTTGGGTACTTCTTCCAAGTTGGATTGTATGTATTGGACATCACATTGTTGTTTCGATTGTAATTCCCCACATAGAAGCTGAATTCCGAATTCTGCATATATTTAGAAGAATTATGGTTATCACCACATAACTCACAAAAAGAATCCATTACCTTGACTTCATGTGTGTTGTTTGGTTTTTGCATGTTCTGGACCATCTTGGTTAAAGCGGCCAATTGTGCCGAAATTGAATCTGATGATCCTAGTTTATGTATTGTGGCTTGGCGTCTAACTCCTCCTCTTCTAGTAGATGGGAATTGATAATCATTCTTGGCCAGCCTATTTAGAATTTGCATTGCTTCCTCTGGCGACTTATCTAGGAGTATGCCGTTTGCCGAGGCATCTAGCATCATCCTTGTTGGTGTATTCACGGCATTGTAAAACATTGTTACTTGAGTCCACACCGGGAATCCGTGTAAAGGGCATTTGTGTAGAAGTTCTCTATATCGTTCCCAAGCCTCGTACATGGATTCATCATCTGCTTGCCGAAAAGAAGTAATGTCATTACGAAGCTTATCAGACAAATTTGTAGGATTAAATCTAGCAAGGAAATCACGACAAAGATCAGTCCAAGATGCTATGGATCCGGCAGGAATGCTATTCAACCATGCTTTCGCCCTATCCCTCAGTGAATAGGGGAATAATCTTAATCGTAATACATCGGGGTGACGCGTGTATCTTGAACGAGTTGCAAATCTCGAGGAAAGATTTCAGATGTTGTCGCATCTTGATTGTCGAGCCGCCAAATTGACCAATTGTGTTGATCATATTAAACATTATCGGTTTCAACTCAAAGTGGTCGGCTTCAATTTCAGGTGTGACAACCGGGTTAAGTCCATCAAGATCTTCTTCAAGATAGTCTCGAATAGTTCTGCTTTCGTGCAAGAATTACTCCTCCTCCCCGCTCGAACATCTTGATTCATATTGCCGCCTTGATTTGCCATTGCTTCTCTTATCCTTCGTCTAAGTCTTTGTAAGGTTCGTTCGATTTTCGGATCAAAGGGGATATTCTCGTGAAGTCGGTCTCGCCCGGTCATATACCAATGCAAAACCAAAGTTTGTTAGCCCTTTGAATTTTAAACAAGAAAAATAAAAAGAAAGTGCAAGAAAATAAAAACAAAGTCGCTATTGCCAATCCCCGACAATGGCGCCAAAAACTTGTTGCGCGTAATAAGTGCTACGCAAATGTGCAAGTATACACGTCGCAAGTTATAGTATAAATGATATCGTCTCCACAGGGATTGATGCTACTTCAAGAATCTAGTCTCTTGCACTGTAAAAAGTAAAAACACAAGTAAAGGATTATAGGAGTTTAACTAATGACTAATCTAGAAAGCAATAAAGTAAAAGAAAAGAGGAATTCAAATGAGAGAGAGATAAGCCAGGTTATCGTGAGTTGAGGTGTGATAGCCGATTGGATTGTTTTGGTAAAAGAGTGCACGGGCAACTCAGTTGCCGTGGCAACTTGCACAACGGGGTTGCCTTGGCAACTAATCGATGGTTGCCTGGGCAACTAGTTGGGCAACTACTTGGGCTTCTGGGCAGCAACCTTCAAGGTTCGACAGAGCGTTCTTCAATGGTTTCTTCTTATCCCTAAGTCGAAACTCTAGCTACTTGTGCATGTCTTGATAATACATCCCTGCGTGAATCAAGGGTGAACAACAACCAATCTTGCGCTCCTCTTAGCCATTGAAATCCTTAACTTATTCCTAAGCCGGATTAATCTTCACAATCAATAGATTGAATAAAGATCATATTCATTCGTTTCTTGAATCTAACTCTCTCGATATTAGATAAATAGATGAAATCACGAGATCCTCGCCCAATTCACTCGCAAACAATAATAATAACCAAGAATGAATAAACCTTGAAATAGAAAAGTGCAAACTCTTATTACCTAAACAAAACCAATAGTTTCTCACAACCACAAAACACAATAACCATAGCCAAGTAGATTTAGTTCATGGCTAGGTTCCAAAGAAACACAAGATAAACAATGCCTAGCATGAACCCAATCGAACAAGGAAGAAAAGATGAAGCTTGTCGAAAATCCCTTGCGCTAGATGCTTGTCGAAAATTCCCCTTGCTTTCTCTCTTGGTTCTTGTCGAAATTTCCCCTAATGCTCTCCCTATGGACTTGTCGAAATCTCCTTGCTATTTATAGGGCTAGGCTAAAGTCCTTCTTTGAGGAGGAGTTTAAGTTGGAATTAAATTATCTTTAAAGAATATAATTCTTTATTATAATTGTATTCCTACTAGAACTTCTCCTATCTTCTTGGAATTTAATTCTTCTTTAATCTCTGCATGGAAATCAAATTCCTTTGGGTTTGGGCTTTGCTCCACGTCATCTTGGGCTTGTCTAGTCATCAATTTTGACTACCATATCACCTTTGCTCTTGTCGACAATTGCCATGGCAACTGGCTCGGCGTCTCCTTCATGCATTGCCCTGGCAACTAGCTCGGCGTCTCCTTCATGCATTGCCCTGGCAACTAGCTCGGCATTGCTTTGGCAAGTGATCCTGCACATACACACACAAAGCACACCAAAGCAGCATCTTTTCCACAAAAACGACCAAGTTATGTAATCAAGCTCAACGATTGAAGGAAACATGGATTAATGCATGAATAGCTAACTATGCAACTAATATGAGCCTAAGTCTAACAATAATATGAGTAAAAAGGGTAAGAAAAATAGTACTTTTGAACACTTATCAATAACCTGGCCTATTCCCCATCTTTTGATTTCATCTATTCTTTTAGTTTATTGCTCTTAGTTTACTCGTTAATTAGAACTCCTATTATCAATTGTGTTTTTACTTTTCACAGTGCAGTAACTTAAGCAAAGTGGCCCAAACTAATCCCTGTGGAGACGATACTCGATTCTTATATCACTTTATTACTTGCGACGTGTATACTTGCACAATTACGTAGCACTTATTACACGCAACAGTTGGCTGATTCTTTATTGATGTTTGTTATGCACGGTGATAGTGTTTATGCTTGGTGATTGTTTAATATAATGTTGTTTTACGAAATAGGAACACATTGCCTATTACCGAGGTTTTAAAAGGGTTTTATAAGGTTGCCTTGGATCCTTTGCCTAATGCTAGCCTAACTTTAATGTGTTTTGATGCTTTTGTTAGCATGGCTCGACGTGAGACGCGTTATATGGCTAATAATACCAGAGTTGGGCAGATTAATGATGTGAAAGGGAATCCCCCTAATGCTTTACCTCTTTATCCTCCGTTGGTTTCTCCTTTTGATGTGGGGGAGGGTGTACCCCAGGCTCCTCATGTGCCAGTATTTGGTGATCTGACTCTGTTAATCCAGGCAATTACGAGAGCGTTTCAGGTAGCGATGGATGGAGTGCAAGTGCAAGCATCGACACCTGTTGTGGTGGTTAATCAAGGTTTACTCTTAGAGCGTCTTTGTAGTTTGGGAGGCGAGGAATTTTAGGGTTTGAGTCCTGAGGCAGCTGATGAGTGGCTGGAAAAGGCAATTCGTATCCTGAATCAGATGGGTTGTAATGATGAGCGCAAGTTTGGGTTACATTATATCACTGCTAAGGGTGATGCTTATTATTGGTGGGTGACTACAGTTGCGGGTGTTCTCGAGGCGGATGTAACTTGGAAGTTCTTTTAAAGAGCTTTCAATAGAAATTATCTTGGTACACAGTATTTGGATTAAAGAAGCGTGAGTTTATGTAGCTGTCGCAAGGTGGCATGTCTATTGCCGAGTATGAGGTAAAGTTCGTTCGCCTAGGTCGGTATGCCCCGGAGTTGGTTCTAGATGATCAATAGAGGTGTGATAGGTTCCGCTATGGCCTTGTGAAGGATATCAAGACTTATCTTCTAGCTATAGATTACACGGATTTTGATGTGTTGGTCAACCGTGCTAAGAATATTGAGCAGTCCTTGGGTACATCAGTTCAGGCTACTAGTGGGAGCTTGGGTAAGAGAGTGACCGATCCTAGCTATTCTGGGAGGCAGAATAAAAGGTTTCGAGATAAGAGACATAGGCCAAATCACAGGCGTGGTGACGGCGTTGGTCAGGGTAACCCAGAAGTTCGTATTGTAGTTAAGTGTGAGTGTTGTGGTAGACGTCACACTGGTGCATCTGGGGAAATGCCTTGAGCTGTTGGATATGTAGATCTCCTGGTCACGTGAAGCGTGATTGTCCTCATGTTATAAAGGAAGCGCTGGTTCATGTTGCTGCACCCGCTAGGGGCTGAGGCCTTGACATGGGTAATTTTTAGAGGCGTGAGAATGGTTAAAAGGTTGTAGCTCATGCTGTTGTAGTACGACCGAAGAATGGTATACCAGCTCGGATCTATGCTCATCGTGAGGGTCGTAATGGCACGGATGTGATCGTATGTACCTTCACTTTGCAATCATTGTCATTGTTATCTTTGATTGATTCGGGGTCTACTCATTCTTATATCTTGAGTAAACATGCATCTTTGTTGAATATTCCGGTTGAGATCCTTGATGTTGGCATGTTCATAACTAGTTCCTTTGGTGAGACGGTTACTACTAAAAGGTTGTATAGGCGGTGTCATTTGGTTCTGCAAGGTCATGATTTTGTGTCGTAGATATGATGAAGTTGCCATTCTATGGTTTTGATGTTATTTTGGGTATGGATTGGTTGAACGAGCACAAGGCAGTTGTGGATTGTGAATCCAAAAGGATTTTTTTGAGGTTAGCTTATGATTATAGAGTTGTGGTGGTAGGCGGGAGTGTGAAGTTCTTGTCCAATATGGTCTCGGCTACTCAAGCATAAAGGTTTATGCAATGAGGTTGCCAGGCTTATTTGGCTATTGTGATGAATCCTGAAGTTAAGGATGTTTAGGTGCAGGACATTCGAGCTGTTAATGCTTTTTTAGAAGTTTTCTGAAGAGTTACCGGGTTTATCGCCAGATAGGGAGGTGGAATTCTGTACTAAGACGTTCGTGAGTTCGGCAAAGGTGTCTATTGCTCTTTATAGAATGGCACCGAAAGAGTTGAGGTCATAGTTTCATGAGTTGTTGGATCATGGTTTCATCCGACCGAGTGTTTCTCCTTGGGGTGCTCCAGTTCTCTTTGTGAAAAAGAAATATGGTACGATGCATATGTACATTGATTACCGGCATTTGAATAAGCTAACAGTGAAGAACAAGTATCATTTGCCGATGATTGATGATCTGTTTGATCAGTTTCATGGAGCAGATGTGTTTTCTAAGATCGATTTAAGATCGGGGTATTATCAGTTGAAGTTTAAGAATGAGAATGTACATAAAACCGCGTTTCGTACCGGGTACATGCATTATGAGTTCTTGGTCATGCCTTTTGGTTTAACAAATGCCCCGGTTGCGTTCATGAATATGAAGAATAGGGTGTTCCATGAATATCTTGATCAATTTGTGGTGGTGTTTATAGATGATATTCTCGTGTACTCTTGTACCAAGGAAGACTATGATAGGTATTTGCAGATTGTGTGGCAAGTTTTGTAGGATAACTAGTTGTATGCCAAACTGAGTAAGTGTGAGTTTTGGCTTAAGAAAGTAACATTCCTTGGTTATGTGGTTTCCATGGAGGATATTCGTGTTGATCCACAGAAAATTGAGGCTTTTCTCAATTAGAAGCAACCTAAGTCAGTGTCAGAAGTTCGTAGTTTTCTTGGACTGGCTGGTTATTACCGTCACTTTGTTGATGGGTTTTTTATTATTGCGGCACCATTGATGAAGTTGTTGCAAAAGAATGTTCCTTATGTTTGGACGGAGAAGCAACAACATAGTTTCGAGAAGTTGAAGGAAGTTTTAACGCATGCTCCTGTGTTGATTCAACCTGAATTTGGGAAGAAGTTTGTAGTTTATAGTGACGCATCTTACGTTGGTTTGGGTTGTATGCTGATGCAAGATGGTAAGGTCGTGGCCTATGCATCGAGACATGTGAAGGTTTATGAGCCCAATTATCTGACTCATGATTTGGAGCTTGCGGCTGTGGTGTTTGCCCTGAAAATCTGGAGACATTACCTCTATGGTGAAAAGTGTGTTGTTTTTACGGACCATAAGAGTTTGAAGTATTTGATGTCTCAAAAGGATTTTAATCTTAAGCAATGTAGATGGTTGGATTTGCTTAGGGATTACGACTTGTCGATCGAGTATCATCCTAAAAAAGCCAATGTGGTTGCAGATGCGTTAAGTCGTAAGGTTGCGGTTGAGCTTAGAGCTATGTTTGCGAGGTTGAGTGTGATGCGGGAAGGCGGATTGTTGGCTAAGTTTCAAGTTAAGCCTACGTTGTCACAAGCGATTAAAGTTAAGCAACCATTTGATGATTCATTGGTTGAGCATGTTAAGGACATATCGGATGGTAATCCGACAAATTTTCATTTTGATGATGATGGTGTATTGTGTTTTAAAGGTCGAATGGTGGTGCCGGATGATCCGAAGTTGAGGCATACTATTCTGACGGAGGCACATTTTAGTCCTTTTGTTATACATCTCGGTAGTGTTAAGATGTATTATAGATTGAAAGAAGCATACTACTGGGGCGGTTTGAAAAAGGATGTGGCTGAGTTTGTTTCTAAGTGCATGGTGTGTCAGCGGGTCACGGCTGAACATCAGTTTCCATCCGGGTTGTTGCAACCCAGAATGGAAATGGGAAAGAATTACCTTGGATTTTTTGTCAGGGTTACCTTTGACACCAGCTAAAAAAGATTCTATTTGGGTGATTATGGATCGGTTTATGAAGTACGTACATTTTCTGCCAGTGCGTACGACCTATACCTTGGACAAGTTGGCGAATATGTATATTGCTGAGATTGTGTGCTTGCACGGGGTGCCTAACTCTATTATTTCGGATAGAGATCCGAGGTTTACTGCGAGGTTTTGGGAGAGTTTACATCGGGCTTTGGCTACGAGATTGAATTTCAGCATTGCATATCATCCTCAAATGGATGGTCAGTCCGAGCGGGTTATCCAGGTTTTGGATGATATATTGAGATGTTTTGATGAATATATTGAGATGTTGTTAGTATACAAATGACTTGAGGCAAGGAACCCTTGTGTTACTGAGGTGGGTGGGGGGAGAAGCATTTACCAAGCCTAAGATGACGTGGAGCAAAGCCCAAACCCAAAGGAATTTGATTGCCATGGAGAGATTAAAGAAGAATTAAATTCCAAGAAGATAGGAGAAGTTCTAGTAGGAATACAATTATAATAAAGAATTATATTCTTTAAAGATAATTTAATTCCAACTTAACTTCCTCCTCAAAGAAGGACTTTGGCCTAGCCCTATAAATAGCAAGGAGATTTCGACAATCCATAGAGGAGAAGAAGAGGGAAATTTTGACAAGTCCAAGGAGGGCAAGAGGAGAGAATTTTCGACTCGACAAGCCTCCTTCTTCATCATTTTCTTTCTTGTTCGATTGGGTTCATGCTAGGGATTATTTATCTTGTGTTTTTTTGGAACCTAGCCATGAACTAAATCTATTTGGCTATGGTTATTGTGTTTTGTGGTTGTGAGAAACTATTGGTTTTTGTTTAGGTAATAAGAGTTTGCACTTTTCTATTTCAAGGTTTATTCATTCTTGGTTCTTATTCTTGTTTATGAGTGAATTGGGAGAGGATCTCGTGATTTCATCTATTTATCTAATATCGAGAGTTAGATTCAAGAAACGAATGAATATGATCTTTATTCAATCTATTGATGGTGAAGATTAATCCGCTTAGGAATAAGTTAAGGATTTCAACGGCTAAGAGGAGCGCAAGATTGGTTGTTGTTCACCCTTGATTCACGCAGGGATGGATGTATTATCAAGGCATGCACAAGTAGCTAGAGTTTCGACTTAGGATAAGAAGAAACCATTGAAGAACGCCGCCGCCAACCTTGAAGGTTGCTGCCCAGACGCCCAAGTAGTTGCTCAACTAGTTGCCCAGTGCAACCATCGATTAGTTGCCAAGGCAACCCCACAGTAAGTTGCCACGGCAACCGAGTTGCCCTTGCACTTTTTTACCAAGACAATCCAATCGGCTATCACACCTCAACTCACGATAACCCCGCCTATCTCTCTCATTTGATTCATCTTTTCTTTTACTTTTATTGCTTTTAGATTAGTTATTAGTTAAACTCCTATAATCCTTTATTTGTGTTTTTACTTTTTACAAAGGCAAGAGACTAGATTCTTGAAGTGGCACCAATCCTCGTGGAGACGATATATCTTTATACTATAACTTGCAACGTATATACTTGCACATTTGCGTAGCACTTATTACACGCAACAAGTTTTTTTGGCGCCGCTGTCGGGATTGGCAATAGCGACTTTGTTTTTATTTTCTTGCACTTTCTTTTATTTTTCTTGTTTAAAATTCAAAGGCTAACAAACTTTGGTTTTGCATTGGTATATGACTGTGGTATGAGACCGACTTCACCGTAATATCCCTTTGATCCGTAAATCGAACGAACCTTACAAAGACTTAGACGAAGGATAAGAGAAGCAATGGCAAATCAAGACGGCAAATATGAATCAAGATGTTCGAAAGCAGAGGAGGAGTGATTTGCACTAAACAGTAACTATTCGAGACTATCTTGAAGAAGATCTTGATGGACTTAACCCAAGAGTTGTCGACTGAAATTGAAGCCACCACTTTGAGTTGAAAACCGTAATGTTTAATATGATCAACACAATTGGTCAATTTGGCGGCTCAAAGAATCAAGATGCACGACAACATCTCAAATCTTTCCTCGAGATTTGCAACTCGCTCAAAATACACTGAGTCACCCCGATGTCTTACGATTAAGATTATTCCCTATTCACCGAGGGATAGGGCGAAAGCATGGTTGAATAGCATTCCCGCCGGATCCATAGCATCTTGACTGATCTTTGTCGTGATTTTTTGCTAGATTTAATCCTACAAATTTGATCGATAAGCTTCAGAATGACATTACTTCTTTTTTCGCGCAGAAGATGATGAATCCATGTACGAGGCTTGGGAGCGATATAGAGAACTTCTACACAAATGCCCCTACACGGATCCCCCTGTGGACTCAAGTAACAATGTTTTACAACGCCGTGAATACACCAACAAGGATGATGCTAGATGCCAAAGCAAACGGCATACTCCTAGATAAGTCACCGGAGGAAGCAATGCAAATTTTAAACAGCTGGCCAAGAATGATTATCAATTCCCATCTACTAGAAGAGGAGGAGTTAGACGCCAAGCCACAATACATGAACTAGGATCATCGATTCAATTTTTCGCACATTGGCCACTTTAACCAAGATGGTCCGTAACATGCAAAAACCAAACAACACACATGAAGTCAAGGTAATGGATTCTTTTTGTGAGTTATGTGGTGATAACCATAATTCTTTCAATGTATGCGTAATCCGAATCCAGCTTTTATGTGGGGAATTACAATCGAACAACAATGTGATGTCCAATACATACAATCCAGCTTGGAAGAAGCACCCAAATTTTTTTCATGGAGTAATCCCAACAATGCTCTAAACCAGTAACAATCGTAATGCACAAGCATCGGATTCCAAAGCAGAATATGCCACGGCAACAACAGCTTGCCACAAAGAACAACCGACAACATCTAGTTCTTTTGAAAATTTCTAAATGCTTTTATGATGAAAATGAATCTTATATGGCTGAGAATAGTAATTTCATAAAAAGAACTAATGCTTTTATTAACAGACGAGATGAGATTGCAAAACCAAGAGGCGGCAATCAAATCATTGGAAAATCAAGTCGGACAGCTTTGCTCAAAATCAATACTAGACCGCAAGGAGGTTTACCTAGCGATATCAAGTCGCAAGAGGAATCGCCATGAGCAATGTAAGGCAATCACCACTAGAAGTGGCCAACAACTTTAGAGAGGTTCAAACCCGCTCATCAAACAAAACTCCACAAAAAGATCAAGACGAACCTAGCGGCAAAGCCTCGATGCTGAACCAGAATTGCCGCGCAACCGCAATAAGCATGCCTAAGCAATCGACGATAAAGATGCTCGGCAACTTGTGAAAAGCATGCCTCGCAACCCCAGCTTGATAACGCCTCGGCAACTCTGCATGTCCCGCAATGCCGCCAATCAGGTTCCAAACCAATGAAAGGATCGAAGATATCCGACTTCCACCACCATTCCCACAAAGGTTGAAGCGACAAAAAAGCAAGAATACCAATTCAAGAAGTTTTTTGATATCCTAAAGCAAGTCCACATCAACTTGCCATTGGTGGAAGCAATTGAACAAATGCCAAACTATGCCAAGTTTTTAAAGACATTGTGTCCAAGAGAACAAGGCTAGAGAGTTTGAAACAGCTTGCCGCAACAGAGGGATGCATGGCAATGTTGCACAATCAGATGCCACCCAAGTTGAAGGATCCCGAAGTTTCACAATACCTGCTCCATTGGAAATCACTATGTCGGGAAAGCATTATGCGACCTTGGGGCTAGCATAAACTTGATGCCTAAATCGGTTTTCCGTAAACTAGAATCGGGAAGGCAAGACCTACAACAGCTTATGCTGCAGCTAGCCGACAGATCCTATGTGCATCCGAGGGAAAAATCGAGGACATATGGGTAAAAGTTGATAAATTTATTTTTCCACTGACTTTATTGTTTTGGATTGTGAAGTAGATGAGCATGCACCTATCATTCTCTGGAGACCATTCCTAGCAACAGGAGAACCTTGATTGATGTTGAAAAGGAGAACTCACAATGAGGGTGAATGACCAGCAAGTTAAACTAAATGTGTTCCAAACACTAAGGCATGCCGATGATCCGTAAGAATGCCAACTTCTTCATGCCACGACAGAGTTTAACTCAACGAGGAATTTAGTTGCCTCGGCAACTACATTGCCGATCAAGAGGAACCCGAGGAGTATGAAGAACCGGTCGATGAGGAACAACAAGAAGAGGCAAATTGGCTAGTCAATCGACCAGGTACATACTTTGAACCATTGGATTACTGTAAGGAAGGTAAACTCAAAAACCTCTATTGAACAACCACCGATTCTTGAGTTGAAACAATTGCCGAGCAACTAAAATATGCATACTTAGGAACCGATAATACATTGCCTGTAATTATTTCTTCTAAGTTACAGCCTGAGCAGCAGAAAAGAAGCTGATCAAGATGTTGAAGCTACACAAAAAGGCAATAGGGTGGACAATTGCCGACTTGAAGGGAATTAGCCCGGCAAGGTGTGCATGCACAAGATTTTATTGGAAGATGATCACAAACCTTCAATTGAGGCCCCAGAGAGGAGACTGAATCATGCCATGAAAGGGGTTGTAATGAAAGAAATCATCAAGTGGCTTGACGCCGGCATTATATACCCTATCTCCGATAGTACGGGTAAGTCCGTACAATGTGTACTTTAAAAAGGGAGGTATAATGGTGGTAAGCAATGAAAATAATGAACTCATTCCAACCAGATTGTGACTGGTTGAGGGTTTGTATGGATTATCGAAAGCTAAACAAAGCCACTAGAAAGATCACTTCCCATTACCCTTTATTGATCAAATGCTTGACCGCCTTTGTGTAAAACCTTTTATTGTTTTCTTTGATGGTTATTCGTGTTACAATCAAATTGCCATAGCACCGTAAGATCAAGAAAAGACAACCTTCACATGCCCATACGGTACTTATGTCTCCCAAGGATGCCGCTCGATTGTGTAACGCCCCGACAACCTTCCAAAGATGCATGATGGCGCTCTTTTTTTCGCAGACATGGTCGAAGACTTCCTTGAGATCTTCATGGATGATTTTTTTGTTTTTGGTAATGACTTCGACAAATTGTCTCGGCAATTTAGAGAGGGTGTTGGCAAGATGTGAAGAAACCGATTTAGTCCTCAATTGGGAGAAATGCCATTTTATGGTAGATGAAGGAATAGTGCTCGCCACAAGATTTCATCCAAGGGAATTGAAGTAGACAAAGCCAAGGTGGACGTGATCGAGAGATTACCCCCACCAAGTTCGGTTAAAGGAATTCAAGTTTTCTTGGACATGCAGTGTTTTTATAGAGGTCCATTCATAATTTTTCTAAAATCACTAAACCCTTGTGTAATTTGCTTGAACAGATAAAGTCTTCGATTTTGATGATTCTTGCACCCAAGCATTCAAACCCTAAAGAAAAAGCTTGCATCGCACCCATTGTCGTTCCACCAGATTGACGCTACCTTTGAGCTCATGTGTGATGCAAGTGATTTCGAGGTAGGAGCAGTCCTAGGCCAACGCATGTGTAAGACCTTCCATGTGATATACTACGCTAGTAAAACTCTTAATAGTGCTCAAGTGAATTACACAACAACGGAGAAAGAGTTACTAGTCTGTAGTTTTTGCATTTGACAAGTTCCGATCCTATTTGATTGGTACAAAGGTAATTGTTCATACGGACCATCGGAAATCAAATACTTATTTGCTAAAAAGGATGCTAAACCTCGTTTGATTCGTTGGATATTACTTTTACAAGAATTTGATATTGAAATTAAGGATGTGAAAGGAATGTAAAATCAAGTGGCCGATCACTTATCACGCTTTGGAACACAATAGGAGGAGGACGCGGATCTAGAGATATGCGATGCATTCCCGGATGAACAAATTTTAGTTGCCTCGCAACCATGGATGCGCATGCCTCGACAACCCTCGACCCCGAGCAAATGGATCGCACACACTCGGCAACTCGACGATGCCGCAGCAGCCTTTGACGCGCACGCCGGCAATTTTGGGAGCAGCCGCCACGGCAAAGACATGCCTCGCAATACCCCGTACGTGGATTTAGTTAATTTTTTGTTTGTGGTATTTTACCTTATGGCATTACTCACCAAGGGAAGAAGCGGTTCCGCCATGATGCTAAGCATTACTTTTGGGACGAGCCTCTTTTGTTTAAACAATGTGCAGATCAGGTTATACGCCGATGTGTCCTCAAGAAGAGCAACAAATGTACCCGCAATGCCATTCTTCACCCTATGGAGGACATTTTGAGGAACTCATATCGCGCCAAAGTTTTGCAATCCGGTTTGTATTGGCCAACATTGTACAAAGATGCCCAAGACTTTTACAAGCAATGTGATCATTGCCGAGGACGGGCAATATCTCTAGACGACATGAGATGCCACCCGTAACATCATCGAGGTGGAATTGTTTGATGTGTGGGGATCGATTTTATGGGACCTTTCCCATCTTCATTCGCAACCTCTACATTCTACTTGCCGCCGACTACGTGTCTAAATGGGTTGAGGCAGCTGCAGTTCCCAACAAAGATTCCAAGACCGCAACGATTCCTGCAGTAAAAACATATTTACACGGTTTGGGATGCCGAGAGCAATTATCGCTGATTTAAGGCAAGCATTTTGACAATAAACTAATTGCCAAGATGTTGCAACGCTCGCATATCACACAAGATCGCCACGGCATATCACCCACAAACCAACGGGCAAGCGTAAATTTCCAACCGGAATTGAAGGGAATACTCGAGAAAGTTGTAAATCCCTCAAGGAAGGATTGGTCATTAAGACTAGATGACGACTTTGGGCATATCGCGACCGCATTCAAAACACCCTTAGGTATGTCCCCTTCCGACTTGTCTATGGCAAAACATGCCATCTACCGTGGAAATCGAACACAAGGCATACCGGGCAATCAAGACCGTGAATATGGATTGGGAAAGTGCCGGAAAAAGCGTTTGATGGATCTCAATGAGATAGAAGAATTCCGCACTCGCTTATAACAATGCACAAATCTACAAGGAGAAAACAAAGTGATGGCACGACAAGAAACTATTGCCACGATAATTCACGCCAGGCAACTAGTTCTCCTATTCAATTTCTCGCCAAAACTTTTCCCGGAAAGCTGAAATCAAGATGGTCGGGACCATTTCAAGTCGTCAAACCATTCTCCCATGGTGTCGTGATAATCAAGTCCATCTCTCGACAACCATGAATTCAAAGTTAATGGACAAAGATTGAAGCACTACAATGGTGCCCATGTGGAACGAATAAAGAAGTGGTCAACTTAGAGATGCATGAGCATGCTCTCCTTTCAATATTTTCTTTTTTTTCTTTTTATTTTTATTTTTATTTTTAGAGATATTTTATTTTTTTTTCATTATCTTTAGTTTTCAGGTTTTTTTTTTTTTTTTCCACAACAAGACTCACAACCACTATGCTAAGGAAATTTAATATCGAGATCCTTGCCCCTGCAACAAATGAATCAATAAAAAGCCACACAATAATCAATCTACGGAATCAAGAATCAAGTCCCCGAAGATGCCATGCCCAACAACCAACCCTCAAGATGCCACGATGACAACCAAAGCTAAAGACATCCCAAAGCAACAAGAAAACAACCATCGCGCTCAAGCAAGAGAATCAAGACACCGACCAAAAGGAAACTAATCATCTACGATGACAAACTCTGAGTAAGTCCTCGTATGCATTTGCATTTTATTTTTTTTATTTTTCGTTATTTTTATGCATGCATTGAGGACAATGCCTCACCGAGTTTGGGGGATTGTTATTAGTAGTTACCATGTTTAGTTACATTCATCTTAAGTATTACATTTAGGATACATAAATTGCTTGCCATGCCTTTAATTGAAACAAGAATTGCTTAGATTTGATGAATATCCGATGATGATTTTGCCAATGCACTTAATTGATAGAATTTTTATTCTAGGATAACCATGGAAAAACTTAGAATTTTACTATGATGCTAAATTTGATGAAACACTGTTGTGGTTTGATTGATTTAAGGAATTCTAGTGAACTTAGGTTGATAATTAACAAATTGGGGGATTAGAATAAAAATTGATGAATGCTAGAGGTGCCCAAATTGGCTCTAGCATGTGCTAAAAATTTATCACTAGAGAGGTGCCCAAAACTGGCTCTAGTATGTGTTAAAAAATAATTGATCACTAGAGGTGCCCAAACCGCTCTAGTCTAATAAATTAACTTAATAAAACTAAAAACAAAACACTAGAGGTGCCCAAAAACTGCTCTAGTTAAAACATGTTAAAAAGAACCCAATGAAGTAATTTGAAAACCTATTGTTTGCATAGAATCCGAAAAATCAACTTGCACACAACTCCGCACACACTCACAAGCATTATAGTTTGATTCCGAGTAACTCCTAAGTTTTTCCAAAAAATAAAAAGCCAATCATACTTTTGTGCCCCCTGTTCGTAGAATTGAAATCAAGTTCAAAGCTAAGTTTGTGAAAATTGAAGTCTTAAGGTGTAATTATGAGTTTGCATTGCTTGAGGACAAGCAATAGTTTGAGTTTGGGGGTGTGATAAGTGTTCAAAAGTACTATTTTTCTTACCCTTTTTACTCATATTATTGTTAGACTTAGGCTCATATTAGTTGCATAATTAGCCATTCATGCATTAATCCATGTTTCCTTCCATCGTTGAGCTTGATTACATAACTTGGTAGTTTTTTGGGAAAAGATGCTGCTTTTGGTGTTTTTTTGTGTGTATGTGTGATCACTTGCCAAAGCAAAGCTAGAGCTAGTTGCTGTGGCAATGCATGAAGGAGACGCGAGCTAGTTGCTGTGGCAATGCATGAAGGAGACGCTGAGCCAGCTTGCCATGGCAATTGTCGACAAGAGCAAAGGTGATATGGTAGTCGAAATTGATGACTAAACAAGCCCAAGATGACGTGGAGCAAAGCCCAAACCCAAAGGAATTTGATTTGCCATGCAGAGATTAAAGAAGAATTAAATTCCAAGAAGATAGGAGAAGTTCTAGTAGGAATACAATTATAATAAAGAATTATATTCTTTAAAGATAATTTAATTCCAACTTAACTTCCTCCTCAAAGAAGGACTTTGGCCTAGCCCTATAAATAAGATGGAGATTTCGACAATCCATAGAGAGGAAGAAGAGGGGAATTTTGACAAGTCCAAGGAGGGCAAGAGGAGAGAATTTTCGACAAGCATCTAGGGCAAGGAGGATTTCGACAAGCCTCCATTCTTCATCCTTTTCTTTCTTGTCTGATTGGGTTCATGCTAGGATTATTTATCTTGTGTTTTTTTGGAACCTAGCCATGAACTAAATCTATTTGGCTATGGTTATTGTGTTTTGTGGTTGTGAGAAACTATTGGTTTTTGTTTAGGTAATAAGAGTTTGCACTTTTCTATTTCAAGGTTTATTCATTCTTGGTTCTTATTCTTGTTTATGAGTGAATTGGGAGAGGATCTCGTGATTTCATCTATTTATCTAATATCGGGAGAGTTAGATTCAAGAAACGAATGAATATGATCTTTATTCAATCTATTGATGGTGAAGATTAATCCGCTTAGGAATAAGTTAAGGATTTCAACGACTAAGAGGAGGAGCAAGATTGGTTGTTGTTCACCCTTGATTCACGCAGGATGTATTATCAAGGCATGCACAAGTAGCTAGAGTTTCGACTTAGGATAAGAAGAAACCATTGAAGAACGCTCACCAACCTTGAAGTTGCTGCCCAGACGCTAGTTGCCCAGCAACCATCGATTAGTTGCCCTGTGCAAGTTGCAACTAGTTGCCTCTTTTACCAAGACAATCCAATCGCTATCACATTAGATTGCCAAGGCATTTTTCTTTCATCTATTCTTTTAGTTTATTGCTTTTACTTTGCCAATTAAAACCTCTATTATCAATTGTGTTTTTATTTTCACAAAGGCAAAGAAACTTACTTTGGCCCAACCAATCCATGTGGAGACGATCTCATATCACTTCGCTATCACAGGAGCAACACATGAGCGTTTGTTTCCTCCAGGTAAATTTCGGGGAAGAAATTTCTTAAGTGTGGGAGAGTTGTAAAGCCCTGGTTTTGGGCCTAGATGCTTTAAAGGTTGGTTCGAAGGTCCAGTGGACCGGTATTAAAAATTCGAGTCAGTTTTGGGATTAAATCGGGTTAAATATTTTTGAAGGTGATAAAATTATGGAAAATATTCTAAAATCATTATTAAATATATTAATGATTATGGTGAAATCAATTTTGGAAAACGAGTTTCGAAAATCAGACATTTTGGACTAGTGACCAAATGCAAACTTTGAAAACTGTTTTTAGTGGCTGTTTTGTAAAGAGTCAAAACTTTGAATCTTCAAGTAAATCTTTCTTTCCTTAAATCTTTTGTTTCCAAATGATTTCTTGTTGTTAGTTTACCAAAACCTTATTGTTTTAACTTTACTTTATCATGTAAATCATCCAATTAAGGGAGAAAGCATCCATTAGAGGTAAGGTTCGTTATTCTCCTCTAATGAAAGGTTCTTTACTGAAATTCTCAAGTTTTTGACTATGTACAATTGTTTTCTAATGTGTTTTGATAGTTTAATTAAGAAAAATTGGTTTAATTGTGTTTGAATTGATGAAATTGACATATTTTGATTTGGATCTGTTTTGATGGGTTTATGATCAGATTATACCATGATTTTGATGTTTAATTGAGTTAATAACTTGGTGTAACATTGTAATCCCGAAACAAGTTGAATCTCTACTGTTTAAGGTTGTTAGTTAAGGGTTTTTGTGAGATTAATAGAGTTTAATCATTGTTGGAAGTAAAAGGATGTTGGGAAAGATTTTTTAGATGTTAAATGATTAGGTTTGATGTATCGAATCGTTATATTATGGCTGGTTAAGTTTTGGAAGTGTTTAAGGATGTTTTCGATAAGTTTCAGATGGTTTGTGAGTGGGCATCTTGTGAGTTGCGGGTAATTGCTTGTTGGCAATGGTTTAAATGCATAATGATGCATTTGCCCTCTGGTTTATGTGGTTAAAAATAGGGGATAATCAAGGCGACGAAGCTTGACGTTGATTGTTGCTTACCGGGAGCTCGATTCGCGTTAGCGAGCAAGGCGAGGTGTATTGGTGAGTGGAAACTGGTTTAGAAACCTTTAAAAGGTTTAATAAGGGTTGTTGGGAGTTCAGGATAAGCTTGAAACACTTACCTAAGCTTGAAAGTAAGTTTCCCTCTTTTACTCTTTAATATCGGTTCGGATATGAGCATGTGTAATTCATGTTTCGGTCGTAAACATGGTTTGATTTTACTTACTGTAAATGCATGATTTTGAGTACATGTGCAGTGGGTTAAATGTATATGAAATGCTAGTGAGCCTTGATTTTCATTCTGGATGGGAATTATGTTATTGCTTTGGCAATGTAATTTGCATATGTGATGATTTTGTATATTGCATTTTAAATAGTGAGTAAATGGTTTTGTAAATGATATATCGGCTATGTGACATGGTGAGAAAACATTCTGATATAGTTGGCATGCCATAAGATGGAGCGCACTATAGTATGTTAAAAATCGATCGTTGTTAAGGGTCCTTGAGGTAAGCGGTCGGCTACTTGGACTATGATGTTATCACTTGGGTTGAGTGGTCGGTTCCACTTGTTGATGTTGATCTTGCGGTCGGCAAGGTTGTTATATCATGCGTTCGGCAAGGTATGGGTTATGATAGTGGTCGACTATTGTGAGAGGTCCGTGTATCTGAATTGTAAGGTTAATGGTCGGTTACCTAAGGGTTAGCGGTCGGCTAATCAAGGATAGTGGTCGTCTATCCGAGGTCACTATAGATGCCAATATATGCAAGTTCATGAGTTGAACCTACTTTTTAGTGCTTTGGGATTTAATCATGGTAATATGATTTAATGCTTTGGGATTTAAGCATGTGATTTGTAAATGTTGTTGCACATGGTCGATATCCGTATTTTGATTGGAATCAATAAAAATGCTTTGGACGTAGGAATGGTTTGAAAACAAGTGTATTGATAAGTGTTCAAAAGTACTATTTTTCTTACCTTTTTTACACATATTATTGTTAGACTTAGGCTCATATTAGTTGCATAATTAGTCATTCATGCATTAATTCATGTTTCTTTCCATCGTTGAGCTTGATTACATAACTTGGTGGTTTTTGTGGGAAAAGATGTTGCTTTGGTGTGTATTGAGTGTATGTGCAGAATCACTTGCCAAAGCAAGGTTAGAACCAGTTGCCAAGGCAATGCATGAAGGAGATGCCGAACTAGTTGCCAGGGCAATTTTTGACAAGGAATAAGATGATATGGTAGTCGAAATTGATGACTAGATATGCCCAAGATGACGTGGAGCAAAGCTAAATCCCAAAGGAGTTTGATTTCCATGAAGAGGTTAAAGAGAAATTAAATCCCAAGAAGATAGGAGAAGTTCTAGAAGGAATTTAAATATAATAAAAAATTATATTCTTTAAAGATAATTTAGTTCCAACTTAACTTCCTCCTCAAAAAAGACTTTGACCTAGCCCTATAAATTGAAGGCCATGCCGTCAACTCCAAAAGGAGAGAGATGAGAGAATTTTTGACAAGATCAAGGGGGAGATATCGACTACAAGGCTTCATTCTTCATCTTTTTCTTCCTTGTTCCATTAGGTTTATGCTAGGACTTCTTTATCTTGTGTTTCTTTGGAACCTAGCCATGAACTAAATCTATTTGGCTAAGGTTATTGTGTTTTGTGGTTGTGAGAAACAATTGGATTTTGTTTAGGTAATAAGAGTTTGCACTTTTCTATTCAAGGTTTATTCATTCTTGGTTCTTATTCTTGTTTGCGAGTGAATTGGGAGAGGATCTCGTAACTTCATCTATTTATCTAATATCGGGAGAGTTAGATTCAAGAAACGAATGAGTATGATCTTTATTCAATCTATTAATGGTGAAGATTAATCCGGCTTAGGAATAAGTTAAGGATTTCAATGGCTAAGAGGAGCGCAAGATTGGTTGTTGTTCACCCTTGATTCACGCAGGGATGTACTATCAAGGCATGCACAAGTAACTAGAGTTTTGACTTAGGGATAAGAAGAAACCATTGAAGAACGCTTTGTCGAACTTTGAAGTTGCTGCCCAGACGCCCAAGTAGTTGACCAGCTAGTCGCCTAGGCAACCATCGATTGGTTGCCAAGGCAACCCCGTTGTGCAAATTGCCACGGCAACTGAGTTACGCTTGCACTCTTTTACCAAGACTATCCAATCGACTATTGATAAGTGTTCAAAAGTACTATTTTTCTTACCCTTTTTCCTCATATTATTGTTAGACTTAGGCTCATATTAGTTGCATAGTTAGCCATTCTTGCATTAATCCATGTTTCCTTCCATCGTTGAGCTTGATTACATAACTTGGTAGTTTTTGTGGAAAAGATGCTTCTTTGGTGTGCTTTGTGTGTGTATGTGCAGGATCACTTGCCAAAGCAATGCCGAGCTAGTTGCCAGGGCAATGTATGAAGGATATGCCGAGCTAGTTGCCAGGGCAATGCATAAAGGAGACGCCGAGCCAGATGCCATGGCAATTTTCGACAAAGAGAAAATGCAATAGGGATGTCGAAATTAATGACTTTACAAGCCCAAGATGACATGGAGCAAGGCCCAAGCCCAAAGGAATTTGATTTCCATGCAGAGATTAAAGAAGAATTAAATTCCAAGAAGATAGGAGAAGTTCTAGTAGGAATAAAATTATAATAAAGAATTATATTCTTTAAAGATAATTTAATTCCAACTCAAACTCCTCCTCAAAGAAGGACTTTGGCCTAGCCCTATAAATAGCAAGGAGATTTCGACTACTTGAGGAGAGAGCATGAGGGCAAAATTCGACAAGTCCAAGAGAGGAAGCAAGGGGAATTTTCGGCAAGCATCTAGGGCAAGGGATTTTCGACAAGCTTCATCTTTTCTTCCTTGTTCGATTGGGTTCATGCTAGGGATTGTTTATCTTGTGTTTCTTTGGAACCTAGCCATGAACTAAATTTACTTGGCTATGGTTATTGTGTTTTGTGGTTGTGAGAAACTATTGGTTTTTGTTTAGGTAATAAGAGTTTGCACTTTTCTATTTCAAGGTTTATTCATTCTTGGTTCATATTATTGTTTGCGAGTGAATTGGGAGAGGATCTCGTGATTTCATCCATTTATCTAATATCGGAATAGTTAGATTCAAGAAACGAATGAATATGATCTTTATTCAATCCAATGATGGTGAAGATTAATCCGGCTTAGGAATAAGTTAAGGATTTCAACGGCTAAGAGGAGGGCAAGATTGGTTGTTGTTCACCCTTGATTCACGCAGGGATGTATTATCAAGGCATGCACAAGTAGATAGAGTTTCGACTTAGGGATAAGAAGAAACCATTGAAGAACGATCTGCCGAACCTTGAAGTTGCTGCCCAGACGCCCAAGTAGTTGCCCAGGCAACCATCGATTAGTTGCCAAGGCAACCCCTACAGTAAGTTGCCACGGCAACTGAGTTGCCCGTGCACTCTTTTACCAAGACGATCCAATCGGCTATCACACCTCAACTCACGATAACCTGGCCTATCTCTCTCAATTGAATTCATCTTTTCTTTTACTTATTTGCTTTCTAGATTAGTTAAACTTCTATAATCTTTTATTTGTGTTTTTATTTTTACAGTGCAAGAGACTAGATTCTTGAAGTAGCACCAATCCCTGTGGAGACGATATCTTTTATACTATAACTTGCGACGTGTATACTTGCAACTAAAGATGCACGACAACATCTGAAATCTTTCCTCGAGATTTGCAACTCGTTCAAGATACACGGAGTCACCCTCGATGTCCTACGATTAAGATTATTCCCCTATTCACTGAGGGATAGGGCGAAAGCATGGTTGAATAGCATTCCTGCCGGATCCATAGCATCTTGGACTGATCTTTGTCGTGATTTCCTTGCTAGATTTAATCCTACAAATTTGACTGATAAGCTTCGTAACGACATTACTTCTTTTCGGCAGGCAGATGATGAATCCATGTACAAGGCTTGGGAGCGATATAGAGAACTTCTACACAAATGCCTCCTACACGGATTCCCAGTGTAGACTCAAGTAACAATGTTTTACAGCGCCGTGAATACACCAACAAGGATGATGCTAGATGCCTCGGCAAACGGCATACTCCTAGATAAGTCGCCGGAGGAAGCAATGCAAATTTTAAACAGGCTGGCCAAGAATGACTATCAATTCCCATTTACTAGAAGAGGAGGAGTTAGACGCAAGCCACAATACATGAACTAGGATCATCGATTCAATTTCGCACAATTGGCGCTTTAACCAAGATGGTCAGAACATGCAAAAACCAAACAACACACATGAAGTCAAGGTAATGGATTCTTTTTGTGAGTTATGTGGTGATAACCATAATTCTTCCGAATGTATGCAGAATCCGAATCCAGCTTCTATGTGGGGAATTACAATCGAGCAACAACGTGATGTCCAATACATACAATCCAGCTTGGAAGAAGCACCGAATTTTTCATGGAGTAATCCCAACAATGCTCTAAACAGTAACAATCAAAATGCACAAGCATCGGATTCCAAGAGAATATGCCACGGCAATGATGCCACAAAGAAAGAACCGACAACATCTAGTTCTTTGGAAAATTCTCTAAATGCTTTTATGATGAAAATGAATCTTATATGGCTGAGAATAGTAATTTCATAAAAAGAACTGATGCTTTTATTAACAGACCGAGATGAGATTGCAAAACCAAGAGGCGGCAATCAAATCATTGGAAAATCAAGTCGGACGCTTTGCTCAAAATCAATACTAGACCACAAGGAGGTTTACCTAGCGATACTGAAGTCGCGAGAGGAACTGGTCATGAGCAATGTAAGGTGATCACCACTAGAAGTGGCCAACAACTTAGAGAGGTTCAAACCCGCTCGTCAAACAAAACTCCACAAAAAGATCAAGACGAACCTAGCGGCAAAGCCTCAGATGCCGAACCAGGAATTGCCGCGGCAACCGGCAATAAGCATGCATCGGCAACCGACGATAAAGACGCCTCGGCAACTTGCGATAAGCATGCCTCGGCAACCCCAGTTGATAATGCCTCGGCAACTCCAGATGTCCCGGCAATGCCATTAATCAGGTTTCAAACCAATGAAAGGATCGAAGATATCTGACTTCCACCACCATTCCCACAAAGGTTGAAGCGACAAAAGCAAGAATATCAATTCAAAAAGTTTCTTGATATCCTAAAGTAAGTCCACATCAACTTGCCACTGGTGGAAGCAATTGAACAAATGGCAAACTATGCCAAGTTTCTTAAAGACATTGTGTCCAAGAGAACAAGGCTATGAGAGTTCGAAACAGTTGCCGCGACAGAGGGATGCATGGCAATGTTGCACAATCGTATGCCACCCAAGTTGAAGGATCCCGGAAGTTTCACAATACCCTGTTCCATTGGAAATCACTATGTCGGGAAAGCACTATGCGACCTAGGGGCTAGCATAAACTTGATGCCTAAATCGGTTTTCCAGAAACTAGGAATCGGGAAGGCAAGACCTACAACAGTTATGCTGCAGCTAGCCGACAGATCCTGTGTGCATCCAGAGGGAAAAATCGAGGACTGGTAAAAGTTGATAAATTTATTTTTCCCGCTGACTTTATTGTTTTGGATTGTGAAGCAGATGAGCATGCACCCATCATTCTCGGGAGACCATTCCTAGCAACAGGGAGAACCTTGATCGATGGTGAAAAGAGAGAACTCACAATGAGGGTGAATGACCAGCAGGTCAAACTAAATGTGTTCCAAACACTAAGGCATGCCGATGATCCAGAAGAATGCCAACTACTTCATGCCACGACAGAGTTTAACTTCGATGAGGAATTTAGTTGCCTCGGCAACTACATTGCCGATCAAGAGGAACCTGAGGAGTATGAAGAACCCGTCGATGAGGAACAACAAGAAGAGGCAAATTGGCTAGTCAACCGACCAGGTACATACTTTGAACCACTGGATTACTCAGGTAAGGAAGGTAAAGTCGAAAAACCCTCTATTAAACAACCACCGATTCTTGAGTTGAAACAATTGCCAGAGCAACTAAAATATGTATACTTAGGGACCGATAATACATTGCCTGTAATTATTTCTTCTAAGTTACAGCCTGAGCAGGAAAAGAAGCTGATCAAGATGTTGAAGCTACACAAAAAGGCAATAGGGTGGACAATTGCCGACTTGAAGGGAATTAGCCCGGCGGTGTGCATGCACAAGATCTTGTTGGAAGATGATCACAAACCTTCAATTGAGGCCCAGAGGAGACTGAATCATGCCATGAAAGGGGTTGTAATGAAAGAAATCATCAAGTGGCTTGACGCCGGCAATATATACCCTATCTCCGATAGTACGTGGGTAAGTCCGGTACAATGTGTACCGAAAAGGGAGGTATAACGGTGGTAAGCAATGAAAATAATGAACTTATCCCAATCAGGACTGTGACCGGTTGGAGGGTTTGTATGGACTATCGAAAGCTAAACAAAGCCACTAGGAAAGATCACTTCCCATTACCCTTTATTGATCAAATGCTTGACCGTCTTGCAGGTAAACCCTTTTATTATTTTCTTGATGGTTATTCAGGTTACAATCAGATTGCCATAGCACTAGAAGATCAAGAAAAGACAACCTTCACATGCCCATACGGTACTTATGCCTTCCGAAGGATGCCGTTCGGATTATGTAACGCCCCGACAACCTTCCAAAGATGCATGATGGCACTCTTTTCAGACATGGTCGAAGACTTCCTTGAGATCTTCATGGATGATTTTTTGGTTTTTGGTAATGACTTCGACGGATGCCTCGGCAATTTAGAGAGGGTGTTGGCAAGATGCGAAGAAACGGATTTAGTCCTCAATTGGGAGAAATGCCACTTTATGGTAGATGAAGGAATAGTGCTCGGCCACAAGATTTCGGCCAAGGGAATTGAAGTAGACAAAGCCAAGGTGGACGTGATCGAGAGATTACCCCCACCAAATTCGGTTAAAGGAATTCGAAGTTTTCTCGGACATGCAGGTTTTTACAGGAGGTTCATTCATAATTTTTCTAAAATCACTAATCCCTTGTGTAATCTGCTTGAACAGGATAAAGTCTTCGATTTTGATGATTCTTGCACCCAAGCATTGAAACCCTAAAGAAAAAGCTTGCCTCGCACCCATTGTCGTTCCACCAGATTGACACTACCTTTTGAGCTCATGTGTGATGCAAGTGATTTCGTGGTAGGGAGCAGTCCTAGGCCAACTTGTGTAAGACCTTCCATGTGATATACTACGCTAGTAAAACTCTTAATGGTGCTCAAGTGAATTACACAACAACGGAGAAAGAGTTACTAGTCTGTAGTTTTCGTGATTTGACAAGTTCTCGATCCTATTTAATTGGTACAAAGGTAATTGTTCATACGGACCATTCGGCAATCAAATACTTATTTGCTAAAAAGGATGCTAAACCTCGTTTGATTCGTTGGATATTACTTTTACAAGAATTTGATATTGAAATTAAGGACAGGAAAGGAACAGAAAATCAAGTGGCTGATCACTTATCACGTTTGGAACGCAATAAGGAGGAGGACACGAATCTTGAGATATGTGATGCATTCCCGGATGAACAAATTTTAGTTGCCTCGGCAACCCTAGACGCCTCGGCAACCCTCGACGCCTCGGCAACCATGGACGCGCACGCCTCGGCAATCTTGGGAGCAGTCGCCACGGCGGCACATGCCTCGGCAATACCCTGGTACGCAGATTTAGTTAATTTCCTTGTTTGTGGTATTTTTCCTTATGGCATTACTCACCAAGGAAAGAAGTGGTTCCGCCATGATGCTAAGCATTACTTTTGGGACGAGCCTCTTTTGTTTAAACAATGTGCAGATCAGGTTATACGCCGATGTGTCCCTGAAGAAGAGCAACAGAATGTACTCCGGCAATGTCATTCTTCACCCTATGGAGGACATTTTGGAGGAACTCGTACAGCGGTCAAAGTCTTGCAATCCGGTTTGTATTGGCCAACATTGTACAAAGATGCCCAAGACTTTTACAAGCAATGTGATCGGTGCCAGAAGACGGGTAATATCTCTAGACGACATGAGATGCCACTCTAGAACATCATCGAGGTGGAATTGTTCGATGTATGGGGGATCGACTTTATGGGACCTTTCCCATCTTCATTCGACAACCTCTACATCCTACTTGCCGTCGACTACGTGTCTAAATGGGTAGAGGCAGCTGCAGTTCCCAACAACGATTCCAAGACCGTGCAAAGATTCTTGCAGAAAAACATATTTACACGGTTTGGGATGCCGAGAGCAATTATCAGCGACGAAGGCAAGCATTTTGACAACAGACTAATTGCCAAGATGTTGCAACGCTTCGGCATATCACACAAGATCGCCACGGCATATCACCCACAAACCAATGGGCAAGCAGAAATTTCCAACCGGGAATTGAAGGGTATACTCGAAAAAGTTGTAAATCCCTCAAGGAAGGATTGGTCATTAAGACTAGATGACGCACTTTGGGTATATCGCACTGCATTCAAAACACCCTTAGGTATGTCCCCCTTCCGACTTGTCTATGGTAAAACATGTCATCTACCGGTGGAAATCGCGCACAAGGCGTACTGGCAATCAAGACCGTGAATATGGATTGGGAAAGTGCCGGACAAAAGCGTTTGATGGATCTCAATGAGATAGAAGAATTCCGTGCACTAGCCTATAACAATGCACGAATCTACAAGGAGAAAACAAAGCGATGGCATGACAAGAAACTATTGCCACGGCAGTTCACGCCATGGCAACTAGTTCTCCTATTCAATTCTCGGCTAAAACTTTTCCCGGGAAAGCTGAAATCAAGATGGTCAGGACCATTTGAAGTCGTCAAACCATTCTCCCATGGTGCCGTGATAATCAAGTCCAACTCTGACAACCATGAATTCAAAGTTAATGGACAAAGATTGAAGCACTACAATGGTGTCCATGTGGAACGTAACAAGGAAGTGGTCAATTTAGGAGATGCATGAGCATGCTCTCCCTTTTTATATTTTTATTTTTATTTTTATTTTTATTTTTATTTTTTCGACTATTTAAGTATTTTATTTTTTCCGATTTTTTTTCCGATTATTAGTAGTTTTAGGATAGATTTTTTTTAGTTTAAGAATCCTATTACACATCTTTATTTATTTTCTCTATTAGTTTATATTTAATTTTAATCCTTATTTGATTTGTTTTTGAATTGTAGGAAAAGAAGTTCAAGATAAAGAAGGAATTCTAAACCAAGTAGGAAAACATCTTCAACAAGGAAACTAAGGGGCTGAATCTAAAGCTTATATAAAGCCTCCAATTCATCCTAACCAAAACCCCTTTGTCGAAAATTCCTACCAAACCCTAAACCCTTTTTCGTTTTCCCCCAATCCCAACCACCTATCTTTTCTATAAAACTCATCACCCTTAACCTATTCCTACTTTCTATCTTGCAACTTTTTAGTTTCTTTTCTTTTCTTTTACTCACAACCAAAATCATACATGACATCCAAGATTAAACTTTTAGTTCATCCAAGTTCCTCCAAAGAACCAAGATACAAGAAGTTTGCTACACCGGCGGTTCAAGAAAGATTTTAATCCAAGTTTGAAAGCCGGAAGATTCATGAAGAACAAGGCTTTGAATACTCCAACTCTCATCAAGATTTCGGCCTTGAACCATTCATCTTCAAGAGGGTTGCACGTCAAAAGTGGCAAATCTTTTGCCATCAACCGGAACCGGGTAACATCTCATGGATAAGAGAATTCTATGCTCACTCACCTAACCCGGATAATCCTTATGTTTTTGTTCGTGACAAGGCCATACTTATAAGTCCCGAAAGCATCAACACCTTTTACGGACTTTACATTGAGAAGGACGAGCATCAAGCCTTCGTTGACCAAATCAACCCCAAGCAACTCGACAATGTGCTTCAAGAACTCACTCAACCGGGAACTCATTGGAATGACGGTAAATACAAGGGCACGGTAAATCACCTTCGGCTTAAACCCGAGGCAAAACTATGGAATAAGTTTGTTAAAACTTCTTTAATGCCCTCCACACACAATACTACCGTTGATATACCACGTCTTTTGCTCATACATTCTATTTTGCATAATCGCATCATTAACATTGGAAAATTATTTGTGATGAGATTTTTGTATGCAGCTCAAAAGATAAGGGTTATCTTTTCTTCCCTTGCTTAATTTCTAATCTTTGCAAGGAGATTCATGTCCCGAGTGAGTCCACCGATGAAAAGGCCCTACCCAAGTCTGGTTGGAATCAAGCACTAATCCGAAAGCTAATGGGAGAGGCACCGGGAGATTCTTCAAGGCCTCCAATTGTGACGGCAACTCCTGCCGCCGCGGCAATCCCTAATGCCCAAGCACCTAACGCCAGGGCAACTCGGCCATTAATCCCGGGACACTTTGAAGCACTTTTGAACCCATTGGCAAGCCGCCTAAGGCAAATTGAAGATCGGCAACTAATGTTCATGCGGTACATGAAGGAGCACAACAATGCCATCACCCAAGTCATCCTAGAAAAGTACCCGGACAATCGCGTGCCGTTCCCAATCTTTCCCGCCGATATCCTTGCCCCGGCAACCAATGAAGCAGTCGCCACGGCAACCAAGGAAGCTGATGCCACGACAACCAACCCTGAAGATGCCACGGCAACCAAAGCTAAAGACATCCTGGCAACCACTGCAAAAGCCAAAGGTAAAGCACCTATGCCCGAATCAACTCCTACGGAATCATTTTCTGATTTTCAGATTCGGACGAGTCCTCCATTGAACCAATAAAGACCCCACCAATTGAATCCTCCAAGCGAAAAGTCATTGATATTGATGAAGAGGACGATGAGGACAACCCTGTACGAGGATCGATTCCACCACCGGCAACAAGAAAACAACCATCGCGTTCAAGCAAGAGAATCAAGACACCGACAAGAAGGAAACTAATCATCTACGATGACGAACTCTCGGAGTAAGTCCTCGTATGCATTTTTATTTTTATTTTTCGCATGCATTGAGGACAATGCCTCACTCGAGTTTGGGGGGGTTGTTATTAGTAGTTACCATGTTTAATTACATTCATCTTAAGTATTACATTTAGGATACATAAATTGCTTGCCATGCCTTTAATTGGAACAAGAATTGCTTAGATTTGATGAATATTCAATGATGACTTTGCCAATGCACTTAACTGATAGAATTTTTATTCTAGGATAACCATGGAAAAACTTAGAATTTTACTATGATGCTAATTTTGATGAAACACTATTGTGGTTTGATTGATTTAAGGAACTCTAGTAAACTTAGGTTGATAATTAACAAATTGGGGGATTAGAATAAAAATTGGATGAATGTTAGAGGTGCCCGAAATTGGCTCTAGCATGTGCTAAAAAAATTGATCACTAGAGGTGCCCGAAACTGGCTCTAGGATGTGTTAAAAAAATTTAACTAGATGTGCCCGAAACCGGCTCTAGTCGATTAAATTAACTTAAGAAAACTAAAAACAAAACACTAGAGGTGCCCAAAACTGGCTCTAGTTAAAACATGTTAAAAAGAACCCAATGAAGTAATTTGAAAACCTCTTGTTTGCATAGAATCCGAAAAATCAACTTGCACACAACTCCGCACACACTCACAAGCATTATAGTTTGATTCCGAGTAATTCCTCAGTTTTCTGAAAAATAAAAAGCCAATCATACTTTGTGCCCCGGTTCAGAGAATTGAAATCAAGTTCAAAGCTGAGTTTGTGAAAATTGAAGTCCTGGCAGGTAATTATGAGTTTGCATTGCCTGAGGACAAGCAATAGTTCGAGTTTGGGGGTGTGATAAGTGTTCAAAAGTACTATTTTTCTTACCCTTTTTACTCATATTATTGTTAGACTTAGGCTCATATTAGTTGCATAGTTAGCCATTCATGCATTAATCCATGTTTCCTTCCATCGTTGAGCTTGATTACATAACTTGGTAGTTTTTGTGGAAAAGATGCTGCTTTGGTGTGCTTTGTGTGTGTATGTGCAGGATCACTTGCCAAAACAATGCCGAGCTAGTTGCCAGGGCAATGCATGAAGGATATGCCGAGCTAGTTTCCAGGGCAATGCATGAAGGAGACACCGAGCCAGATGCCATGGCAATTGTCGACAAAGAGAAAATGCAATAGGGATGTCGAAATTAATGACTTTACAAGCCCAAGATGACATGGAGCAAGGCCCAAGCCCAAAGGAATTTGATTGCCATGCAGAGATTAAAGAAGAATTAAATTCCAAGAAGATAGGAGAAGTTCTAATAGGAATAAAATTATAATAAAGAATTATATTCTTTAAAGATAATTTAATTCCAACTCAAACTCCTCCTCAAAGAAGGACTTTGGCCTAGCCCTATAAATAGCAAGGAGATTTCGACTACTTGAGGAGAGAGCATGAGGGCAAAATTCGACAAGTCCAAGAGAGGAAGCAAGGGGAATTTTCGGCAAGCATCTAGGGCAAGGGATTTTTGACAAGCTTCATCTTTTCTTCCTTGTTCGATTGGGTTCATGCTAGGGATTGTTTATCTTGTGTTTCTTTGGAACCTAGCCATGAACTAAATTTACTTGGCTATGGTTATTGTGTTTTGTGGTTGTGAGAAACTATTGGTTTTTGTTTAGGTAATAAGAGTTTGCACTTTTCTATTTCAAGGTTTATTCATTCTTGGTTCTTATTATTGTTTGCGAGTGAATTGGGAGAGGATCTCGTGATTTCATCCATTTATCTAATATCGGGAGAGTTAGATTCAAGAAACGAATGAATATGATCTTTATTCAATCCAATGATGGTGAAGATTAATCCGGCTTAGGAATAAGTTAAGGATTTCAACGGCTAAGAGGAGCGCAAGATTGGTTGTTGTTCACCCTTGATTCATGCAGGGATGTATTATCAAGGCATGCACAAGTAGCTAGAGTTTCGACTTAGGGATAAGAAGAAACCATTGAAGAACGCTCCGCCGAACCTTGAAGTTGCTGCCCAGACGCCCAAGTAGTTGCCCAACTAGTTGCCCAGGCAACCCCGTTGTGCAAGTTGCCACGGCAACTGAGTTGCCCGTTCACTCTTTTACCAAGACGATCCAATCGGCTATCACACCTCAACTCACGATAACCTGGCCTATCCCTCTCAATTGAATTCATCTTTTCTTTTACTTATTTGCTTTCTAGATTAGTTAAACTTCTATAATCTTTTATTTGTGTTTTTATTTTTACAGTGCAAGAGACTAGATTCTTGAAGTAGCACCAATCCCTGTGGAGACGATATCTTTTATACTATAACTTGCGACGTGTATACTTGCACATTTGCTTAGCACTTATTACGCGCAACAGCTATCACACCTCAACTCATAATAACCTGGCCTATTCTCTCTCATTTGACTTCATCTATTCTTTTACTTTATTGCTTTCTAGTTTAGTTATTAGTTAAAACTCCTACAATCTTCTACTTGTGTTTTCTTTTACTTTTTTACAGTGCAAGATATTAGATTATTGAAGTGGCATCAATCCCTGTGGAGACGATATCTTTTATACTATAACTCGCGACGTGTACACTTGTACAATTGCGGAGCACTTATTACGCGCAACAAGTTTTTGGCGCTGTTGCCGGGGATTGGCAATAGCAACTTTGTTTTTATTTTCTTGCACTTTTTATTTTTCTTGTTTAAAGATTCAAAGGGTTAACAAACTTTGGTTTTGCATTGGTATATGACCAGGGCGAGACTGATTACACCAGAATATCCCTTTGATCCAGAAATCGAACGAACCTTGCAATGACTTAGACGAAGGTTAAGAGTAGCAATGGCTAATCAAGACGGCAATATGAATCAAGATGTTCCAGCAGGAGGAGGAGTGATTCTTGCACAAAACAGAACTATTCAAGACTATCTTGAAGAAGATCTTGATGGACTTAATCCAGGAGTTGTCACACCTGAAATTAAAGCCGACCACTTTGAGTTGAAACCGGTGATGTTTAATATGATCAACACAATTGGTCAATTTGGCGGCTCAGCAACTGAAGATGCACGACAACATCTTAAATCTTTCCTCGAGATTTGCAATTCATTCAAAATATAGGGAGTCACCCCCGATGTTTTACGACTATGATTATTTCCCTATTCACTGAGGGATAGGGCGAAAGCATGGTTGAATAGTATTCCTGTCGGATCAATAAGATCTTGGACCGATCTTTGTCGTGATTTCCTTGCTCGATTTAATCCTAGAAATTTGACTGATAAGCTTCGTAACGACATTACTTCTTTTCGACAGGCAGATGATAAATCCATGTACGAGGCTTGGGAGCGATATAGAGAACTTCTACACAAATGCCCCTTACACGGATTCCAGTGTGGACACAAGTAACAATGTTTTACAACGCTGTGAATACACCAACAAGGATGATGCTAGATGCCTCGGCAAACGGCATACTCCTAGATAAGTCGCTGGAGGAAGCAATGCAAATTCTAAACAGGCTTGCCAAGAATGATTATCAATTCCCCTCTGCTAGAAGAGGAGGAGTTAGACGCCAAGCCACAATACATGAATTGGGATCATCAAACTCAATTTCGACACAATTAGCCGCTCTAACCGAGATAGTCCAGAACATGCAGAAACCAAACAACACATAGGAAGTCAAGGTAATGGATTCCTTTTGTGAGTTATGTGGTGGTAACCATGATTCTTCTGAATGTATGCAGAATCAGGAATCCAGCTTTTATGTGGGGAATTACAACCGAAACAACAATGTGATGTCCAACACATACAATCCAGCATGGAAGAAGCACCCAAATTTTTCATGGAGTAATCCCAACAATGCTCTAAACCAGAACAATCAGAATGTACAAGCATTGGGATTCCAGCAGAAAATGCCACGGCAACAGTAGTCGCAGCAACAACCGACAACATCTAGTTCTTTGGAAAATTTTCTCAAAGCTTTTATGTTGAAAACTGATTCTTATATGGCTGAGAATAGTAACTTCATAAAAAGAACTGATGATTTTATTAACAGGACCGAGATAAGACTGCAAAACCAAGAGGCGGCAATCAAATCATTGGAAAATCAAGTCGGACAATTTGCTCAAAACCTGAATACTAGACCGCAAGGAGGTTTACCTAGCGATACTGAAGTCACAAGAGGAACTGGCCATGAGCAATGTAAGGCGATCACCATTAGAAGTGGCCAACAACTTAAAGAGGCTTAAACTCGCTCACCAAACAAAACTCCACAAAAAGATCAAGACGAACCCAATGGCAAAGCCTCAGATACTGAACCAGGAATTGTCGCGGCAACTAGCAATAAGCATGCCTCGGCAACCGGCGATAAGGATGCCTCGGCAACCAACGATAGGCACGCCACAGCAACCCCAGTTGAAAATACCCCGGCAACTCCGGTTGCCCCGGTAATGCCATCAATCAGGTTCCAGACCAATGAAAGGATCGAAGATATCCGACTTCCACCACCATTCCCACAAAGGTTGAAGCGGCAAAAGCAAGAATATCAATTTAAGAATTTTCTTGATATCCTAAAGCAAGTCCACATCAACTTGCCATTGGTTGAAGCAATTGAACAAATGTCGAACTATGCCAAGTTTCTTAAAGACATTGTGTCCAAGAGAACAAGGCTATGAGAGTTTGAAACAGTTACCGCGACAGAGGGATGCATGACCATGTTGCACAATCGCATGCCACCCAAGTTGAAAGATCTCAGAAGTTTCACAATACCTTGTTCCGTTGGAAACCACTATGACGAGAAAGCATTATGCGACCTTGGAGCTAGCATAAACTTGATGCCTAAATGGTTTTCCAGAAACTAGGAATCGAGAAGGCAAGACCAACAACAGTTATGCTACAACTAGCCGACAGATACTATGTACATCCAAAGGGAAAAATCGAAGACATACTGGTAAAAGTTGATAAATTTATTTTTCCCACTGACTTTATTGTTTTGGATTGTGAAGCAGATGAACATGCACCTAACATTCTCGGGAGACCATTCCTAGCAACAGGGAGAACCATGATCGATGTTGAAAAGGGATAACTCACCATGAGGGTGAATGACCAGCAAGTTAAACTAAATGTGTTCCAAACACTAAGGCATGCCGATGATCCAGAAGAAAACCAACTTCTTCATGCCACGGTGGAGTTTAACTTCGACGAGGAATTTAGTTGCCTCGGTAACTACATTTCCGATCAAGTGGAACTTGAGAAGTATGAAGAACCGATCGATGAGGAACAACAAGAAGAGACAAATTGGTTAGTCAATCGACCAGGTACATACTTTGAACCATTGGATTACTCAGGTAAGGAAGGTAAGCTCGAAAAGCCCTATATTAAAAACCCACCGATTCTTGAGTTAAAGCAGTTGCCAGAGCAACTAAAATATGCTTACTTGGGAACCGATAAAACATTGTCTGTAATTATTTCCTCTAAGTTACAACCTGAGCTGGAAAAGAAGCTGATCAAAATGTTGATGCTACACAAGAAGGTAATAGGGTGGACAATTGTCGACTTGAAGGGAATTAGCCCGGCAGTGTGCATGCACAAGATTTTGTTGGAAGATGATCACAAACCTTCAATTGAGGCCCAGAGAAGACTGAATCATGCCATGAAAGGGGTTGTAATGAAAGAAATCATCAAATGGCTTGACGCCGGCATTATATACCCTATCTCTGATAGTACATGGGTAAGTTCGATACAATGTGTACCGAAAAATAGAGGTATAACGGTGGTAAGTAATGAAAACAATGAACTCATTCCAACCAGGACTGTGACCGGGTGGAGGGTTTATATTGATTATCGAAAGCTAAACAAAGCCACTAGGAAAGATCACTTACTATTACCCTTTATTGATCAAATGCTAGACCATCTTGCAGGTAAACCCTTTTATTGTTTTCTTGATGGTTATTCAGGTTACAAACAAATTGCCATAGCACCAAAAGATCAAGAAAAGACAACCTATATATGCCCATACGGTACTTATGTTTTCCGAAGGATGTTGTTGGGATAGTGTAACGCCTCGACAACCTTCCAAAGATACATGATGGCACTCTTTTCAGACATGGTCGAAGACTTCCTTGAGATCTTCATGGATGATTTTTCTGTTTTTGGTAATGACTTCGATAGTTGCCTCGGCAATTTAGAGAAGGTGTTGGCAATATGTGAAGAAACTGACTTAGTCTTTAATTGGGAGAAGTGCCATTTTATGGTTGATGAAGGAATAGTGCTCGGCCACAAGATTTCATCCAAGGGAATTGAAGTAGACAAAGCCAAGGTGGACGTGATCGAGAGATTACCCCCACCAAGTTCGGTCAAAGGAATTCGAAGCTTTCTTGAACATGCAGGTTTTTACAGGAGGTTCATTCATAATTTTTCTAAAATTACTAAACCCTTGTGCAGTTTGCTTGAACAGGATAAAGTTTTCAATTTTGATGATCCTTGCGCCCAAGCATTCGAAACCCTAAAGGAAAAGCTTGCCTCGACACCCATTGTCGTTCCACCATATTGGAAGCTACCTTTTGAGCTCATGTGTGATGCAAGTGATTTTGCGGTAGGAGCAGTCCTAGGCCAACGCACAGGTAAGACCTTTCATGTGATATACTATGCTTGTAAAACTCTAAATAGTGCTCAAGTGAATTACACAACAACGGAGAAAGAGTTACTAGTTGTAGTTTTCGCATTTGACAAGTTCCGATCCTATCTGATTGGTACAAAGGTAATTATTCATATAGACCATTCGGCAATTAAATATCTATTTGCTAAAAAGGATGTCAAACCTCGATTGATTCGTTGGATATTACTTTTAAAAGAATTTGATATTGAAATTAATGACAGGAAAGGAACAAAAAATCAAGTGGCCGATCATTTATCACGTTTAGAACGCAATAGGGAAGAGGACGCGGATTTAGAGATATGCGATGCATTCCTGGATGAGCAACTTTTAGTTGCCTCGGCAACCATGGATGCGCACGCCTCGGCAACCATGGATGCGCATGCCTCAGTAACCATTGATGCCGCAGCAGCTCTTGACGCGCATGCCTCGGCAACTCTAGACGCACACGCCTCGACAATCTTGGGAGCAGTCTCCACGGCAGCACATGCCTACCCTGGTATGGGGATTTAGTTAATTTCCTTGTTTGTGGTATTTTACCTTATGGCCTTACTCACCAAGGGAAGAAGCGGTTCCGCCATGATGTTAAGCATTACTTTTGGGACGAGCCTCTTTGTTTAAACAATTTACAGATCAGGTTATACGTTGATGTATCCCTGAAGAGGACCAGCAGAATATACTCCGGCAATGACATTCTTCACCCTATGGAGGATATTTTGGAGGAACTCGTACCGCGGCCAAAGTTTTACAATCCAGTTTGTATTGGCCAACACTATACAAAGATGCCCAAGAGTTTTACAAGCAATGTGATCGTTGCCAGAGGACGGGCAATATCTCTAGATTGACATGAGATGCCGCTCCAAAACATCATCGAGGTAGAATTGTTCGATGTATGAGGGATCAATTTTATAGGACCTTTTCCATCTTCATTCGGCAACCTCTACATTCTACTTGCCGTTGACTACGTGTCTAAATGGGTTGAGGCAGCTGCAGTTCCCAACAACGATTCCAAGACCGTGCAACGATTCTTGCAGGAAAACATATTTACACAGTTTGGGATGCCGAGAGCAATTATCAGTGATGAAGGCAAGTATTTTGACAACATACTTATTGCCAAGATGTTGCAACGCTTCGGTGTATCGTACAAGATTGCCACGGCATATCACCCATAAACCAATGGGCAAGCAGAAATTTCCAACCGAGAATTGAAGGGTATACTCGAGAAAGTTGTAAATCCCTCTAGGAAAGATTGGTCAGTAAGACTAGATGACGCACTTTGGGCATATCGCACTGCATTCAAAACACCCTTAGGTATGTCCCTCTTCCGACTTGTCTATGGCAAAACATGCCATCTACCGGTGAAAATCGAACAAAGGGCATATTGGGCAATCAAGACCGTGAATATGGATTGGGAAAGTGCCAGACAAAAGCATTTTTTGGACCTCAACGAGATAGAAGAATTCCGCGCACTCGCCTATAACAATGCACGAATCTATAAGGAGAAAACAAAGAAATGGCACGACAAGAAACTATTGTCGTGGCAATTCATGCCAGAGCAACTAGTTCTCTTATTCAATTCTCGGCTAAAATTTTTCCTGGGAAAACTAAAATCAAGATGGTCGAGACCATTCAAAGTTGTCAAACCATTCTCCCATGGTGCCGTGATAATCAAGTCCATCACTGACGAACATGAATTCAAAGTTAACAGACAAAGATTAAAGCACTACAACGGTGCCCATGTGGAACGTAACAAAGAAGTGGCCACCTTAGGAGATGCATGAGCATGCTCTTATTTCGATATTTTATTTTTTATTTTATTTTTATTTTTTTCTTTTTCGAACTATTTAATTTTCTAATTTTTTTATTATTTTTGAATTTTTTTTCTTTTTTAGGATAGATTTATTTAATTTCTTTAAGACTAAAACTACATCTTTCTTTCATACTTATCTTTTTAAGTTTAAGAATTTCTTTACACATCTTTATTTATTTCTTTTTTAGTTTATCTTTAATTTTAATCCTTATTTTACTTGTTTTTGGAATTGTAGGAAAATAGTTCAAGATAAAGAGGAATTTTGATTCAAGAAGGAAACTTCTTCAACAAGGAAATTAATGGGCTGAATCTAAGGCTTATATAAAGACTCCAACTTACCCTAAATAAACCCCCTAGCCGTCACCCTTCCCCTAAATCGAAACCCCTTTCTTCTTTATTCCAAAATTAATCCCACCCACCTTATTTACTACCTATCTTTTCTATATAACCCATCACCCTTAACTTCCAAGAAACCTATTCCTACTTTTCAACTTGCAACTCTTTAGTTTCTTTTGTTTTTTTTCTTTGTTTTACAAAACTCACAACCAAGATCATCCATGGCATCCAAAATTGAATTTTTGGTTCATCCAAGTTCCTCCAAAGAGCCAAGATACAAGAGGTTTGCTACACCGGTGGTTAAAGAAAGATTTTGCTCCAAGTTTGAAAGCCGAAAGATTTGCGAAGAACAAGGCTTTGAATACTCCAACTCTCATCAAGACTTCGGCCTTGAACCATTCATCTTCAAAAGGATTGCACATCAAAAGTTGCAAATCTTTTGCCATCAATCAGAACTGGGTAACATCTCATGGGTAAGAGAATTCTATGCTCACTCACCTAACCCGGATAATCCTTATGTTTTTGTTCGTGACAAGGCTATACTCATAAGCCCCGAAAACATCAACACCTTTTACGGGCTCTACATTGAGAATGACGAGCATCAAGCCTTTGTTGATCAACTCACGACCAAGCAACTCGACAAGGTGCTTCAAGAACTCACTCTACCGGGAACTCATTGGAACAACGGTAAATACAAGGGCACGGTAAATCGCCTTCGGCTTAAACCCGAGGCAAAATTATGGAATAAGTTTGTTAAAACTTCTTTAATGCCCACCACACACGATACTACCATTGATACACCTCGTCTTTTGATGAATATCCGATGACCATCTTGATGAATATCAGTTAGTTACCATGTTTAGTTGCATTCATCTTAAGTATTACATTTAGGATACATAAATTGCTTGCCATGCCTTTAGTTGGAACAAAAATTGCCTAGATTTGATGAATATCCGATGATGACTTTGCCAATGTACTAAATTGATAGAACTTTTTATTCTATGATAAACATGGAAACACTTAGAATTGTACTATGATGCTAAACTTGATGAAACACTGTTGTGGCTTGATTGATTTAAGGAATTCTAGCGAACTTAGGTTGATAGTTAAAAAGTTGGGGGATTAGAATAAAAATTGGATGAATGCTAGAGGTGCCCGAAATTGGCTCTAGTATGTGCTAAAAAAATTGATCGCTAGAGTGCCCGAAATTGGCTCTAGTATGTGCTAAAAATTGACCGCTAGAGGTGCTTGAAACCGGCTCTAGTCGAATAAATTAATTAACTTAAGAAAACTAAAAAAACACTAGAGGTGACCAAAACCGGCTCTAGTTAAAACATGTTAAAATAACCCAATGAAGTAACTTGAAAACCTCATGTTTGCATAGAATCCAAAAAATCAACTTACACACAACTCTGCACACGCTCACAAGCATTATAATTTGATTCCGAGTAACTCCTAAGTTTTTCGAAAAATGAAAAGCCAATCATACTTTGTGCCCCAGTTCTGAGAATTGAAATCAAGTTCAAAGCTAAGTTTGTGAAAATTGAAGTCTTGGCGGGTAATTATTAGTTTTCATTGCTTGAGGACAAGCAATAGTTCGAGTTTGGGGGTGTGATAAGTGTTCAAAAGTACTATTTTTCTTACCCTTTTTACTCATATTATTTTTAGACTTAGGCTCATATTAGTTTCATAATTAGTCATTCATGCATTAATTCATGTTTCTTTCCATCGTTGAGCTTGATTACATAACTTGGTGGTTTTTTGTGGGAAAAGATGCTGCTTTGGTGTGTTTTGTGTGTATGTGCATAATCACTTGCCAAAGCAAGGCTAGAACCAATTGCTAGGGCAATGCATGAAGGAGATGTCGAGCTAGTTGCCAGGGAAATGCATGAAGGAGATGCCGAGCTAGTTGCCGGGACAATTTTTGACAAGGAATAAGATGATATGGTAGTCGAAATTGATGACTAGATAAGCCCAAGATGATGTGGAGCAAAGCTAAATCCCAAAGGAGTTTGATTTCCATGAAGAGGTTAAAGAGAAATTAAATCCCAAGAAGATAGGAGAAGTTCTAGAATAAATTTAAATATAATAAATAATTATATTCTTTAAAGATAATTTAATTCCAAATTAACTTCCTCCTCAAAAAAGACTTTGACCTAGCCCTATAAATTGAAGGCCATGTCGTCAACTCCAAAAGGAGAGAGATGAGAGAATTTTCGACAAGATCAAATGGGAGATATCGACTATAAAGCTTCATCCATTCTTAATCTTTTTCTTCCTTGTTCCATTAGGTTTATGCTAGGACTTCTTTATCTTGTGTTTCTTTGGAACCTAGCAATGAACTAAATCTATTTGGCTAAGGTTATTGTGTTTTGTGGTTGTGAGAAATAATTGGATTTTGTTTAGGTAATAAGATTTTGCACTTTTCTATTCAAGGTTTATTCATTCTTGGTTCTTATTCTTGTTTGCGAGTGAATTGGGAGAGGATCTCGTAACTTCATCTATTTATCTAATATCGGAAGAGTTAGATTCAAGAAAAGAATGAGTATGATCTTTATTCAATCTATTGATGGTGAAGATTAATCCAGCTTAGGAATAAGTTAAGGATTTCAATGGCTAAGAGGAGCACAAGATTGGTTGTTGTTTACCCTTGATTCATGCAGATATGTATTATCAAGGCATGCACAAGTAGCTAGAGTTTCGACTTAGGGATAAGAAGAAACCATTGAAGAACGCTCTGCCGAACCTTGAAGTTGCTGCCCAGACGCCCAAGTAGTTGTCCAACTAGTCGCCCAGGCAACCATCGATTAGTTTCCAAGGCAACCCCGTTGTGCAAGTTGCCACGGCAACTGAGTTACGCTTGCACTCTTTTACCAAGACGATCCAATCGGCTATCACACCTCAACTCACAATAACCTAGCTTATTCTCTCTCATTTGATTTCATCTATTCTTTTACTTTATTGCTTTCTAGTTTAGTTATTAGTTAAAACTCCTACAATCTTCTACTTGTGTTTTCTTTTACTTTTTTACAGTGCAAGAGATTAGATTCTTGAAGTGGCACCAATCTCTGTGGAGACGATATCTTTTATACTATAACTTGCGACGTGTACACTTGCACAATTGTGGAGCACTTATTACGCGCAACATGTATAGTTTTCAAGGGATTTTAAATGCATCATTGTTTCAAGAGCATCCTCACTAAGCATGTGTGCTTACGCTCTCTTTTTCCTAATGATGTAGAGCTTTAAGGTTTGGGGGCAGCAAATGCAAGGTTTGAAGTGACCCAAGTGCAAGAATACTTGAGTCTGAACTCGGTTTATGTTTTTGGTTAATAAGGCAATGTGTTCGCCATGTTTTTGGGACTTTTAATCATATTTTTACCATGGTTTTTAAGCATGTGAAGTGCTGGATTTTATGGTTGGTTTACTGTTGTTAATCTTGTTGAGAAACTTTGCTTATGTTGATTCTAAAAGGGGTGCTTAGGTATGCATCTAGTTTTCTTGTAATGGTTGCCATGTTTTGATGATTCAAGCATGTTTGTTATGATGCTTTGGATGTGTAGGTTTGTTGTGTATGGACTTAAAGTGTCGAATAGTAATCTTGGTTGTGTGGCAAAATAATATTAGGAAGCATGCCTATAGAAAATCTTGAGTGTTTGAATGCCATGTAATGATGTTGATTCTGGGATGTTTTGGTTAGGTCTGTACCCTAGTAATGTTGTTTGAGTGTTTGGAGCATGTTGGAGTGTTATGGTTATCATCAAAGTGTGTTTAGACAGCAAATTGGGACATTACAGGTTCAGGCGTATCGAAACAAGTGTCCTCGTACCGGTACGGCTAGGCCATTTCTGGCACAGCGTTTCGGTACACGGGAGGGTGTTTTGATACGGGCAAGTCTTTACAGGCATAGCGTTTTGATACTCGAGCAAGTTTTTCGGTACGATCTCAAGCAATTTGGCTAGGCATTTCGATACGCGAGCAAGTGTTTCGGTACGAGTTTTAGCCTCTGGAATCTGAGTTTTGGAAATTTTTAAGGCATACCGAAACACATGTACGCGTACCGGTATGGCTACAATTAATTCTGTTATATGGAATACTTGGAAGTTTTATGTTTCTTTCATTTTGGTCCTTGGGTTTTGAGAATACAATTATACGAGCTCGAATGATCATTTGGCCTTAAATTTGAAATGAAAACATGTAATTGGGCTAATTTGTTGATTGGTAACCTTAATTTTAGTTTTGGTCCTTAAGTTTAGCAGATTTGCATTTTAGTCCCTAAAAGGTATGTTATGCAATTGGTGCCTTCCCGTGGTCCAATCCCTTTGTAAACTTACCCGCTGCAAGTATGTACACTTAGGATTAATAATACGCATCTAGAAAAGATAAAAAGAATGACCGTTTTTTATAATCTTTCTTCGATTTGCTTTGGCAAACCTAATGTAGTTCTTCCGGTTCGGTCGGGCGTCTAAGCCGGGTTGAGGGGGTTACAGCTCTATTCAAACAAGTGAAGGAAATGGGTAACCTCTAAGCCTAATGCTTTTAATTTTATATTTTTGGTTGATTAATCTTCATGCATTTATGTTTTTTTTAGTTTAGCATGACATTATTTGAGTGCTTTATGCATATTTGTTCTTAAAATTGTGTCAATTATTTTTTTGCATAAAGTTTTTTAAAGCCTTGGATAAATTGAATTTCTTATGCTCTTAATTTGATTTTATATTGAAATTCAATTCTTTTAAGTGTCAAGCATTTGAACCAAATTTATTAAAATGGAATGCTTTGATTGAGGGGGCTTTGATTTTAAAAGGAAAATATCATTTCTCCATTGTTTTAAACTTAATGAGATTTCAAACTTGGTTTGAACTATTTTTGACATAACAAAAAGGGGAGAGATGGATAGGTTTGAAAATTTTAATGTCAAAAAGAAAAAGGGAGCCTTTAAATATTTTTAAATATTTGTCAAAAATATTATCTTTTTCTAAAATTATTTTTCTAAGGGGTGGTTTTCACAATAACAAATTTTCAAGTGGTTTTGTTATATCAAAAAATGAGGAGATTGTTGAGATAAAGATTTGGATATAACAAATTGAAAAATGTTATTGGACTTAAACATATTTCAAAAATAATCTAAAGTCCACAAAACATGAAAAATATGTTTAAAATATTTTGACTTTGTTCTTATATCGAATATATCTTTTAAAGTCAATTTTTAGCCGGTTTTACAAGTTTTTAATGCCGGTTTCGAAAACCCCTATAAGTGGTTCCGAAACCAGTGAGACAGTAAGGCCTGGAAACCAAACCTGAGAAATAGGTTTCGAAACCTCTTGGTTTCGAAACCCTCTAGCAGGTTTCGAAACCCCCATGCCTGGTTTCTATACCAGGCCCCTATAACGGCTAATAACGGCTAGTTTTTCATTTAAAACCCCCTAATGGTTTCGAAATCCCTACAATGGTTTTGAAACCTCTGTGCATGTGAGTATTTAATGCTCGATTTTAATGGCTTCTAATGGCTCCAAAACATCTCCAACAGCCATAAACGGCTAGAATACCATTCCACACTATAAAAGCAAGCTTGATACACTTGAAGATGATTAGAGAACATATCCAAGCTTCATGATCAAGAGAAATAGCATTTAAGTCTTTTATTCTTCATTTATCTTGTATATATTGTATAGAGAGTGTTTTTCATTGTTTTATTCTTTACAGTCTTGTGAGCTTAATTCTTGTAAACATCCACCTTGTGAGGTTTTCATGTTTACACAAATTACCTTGTAAAAGGGAGAGGTTCTAGTTTAGCCTAAGGAAAAACTAGAGTGGTTCTATCTTAGCCATTGAAAAGATAGGGTTGTAAGGTTATCCCTTTGGCCTCAAAAAGAAGAATTCATAGCAGTGAATTGGGAAATTCGTAGTGGTGTGCTAAGGTAGTGGATGTGGACTTGGTTGAGTAGTCGAACCACTCTAAAATCATCGTGCAATATTGTCCACTATTTTTTATTTTAGCCAATTCATTCGGGAAACAATTTTAACCCTCTTGGCGTATTCGATTGATCGATTCGAGCCCATCACACATTCTTTCAAATTGTTACCAAAACTTATACATTTTATCAATCTGGTCCTAATTCAAAACAAATCAATAAATTTAACCCTTTATATTTAAAATTTCATCAAATTATTATTATTTGTTATTCTCCTAAATTATTTGTTCTTCTTCGAAGAATGTTATATTAATTTCGTGGTATAATAAAAGTTTAACAATAACTTGTTGTTTTATTGTACAATTGTTTCTTAGATCCTATAGACTTGCTTGATTTGACATTATCGTAATTTTTTACTAAATTAATGCAATTTTTAAATATTAAGGGTTACATTTATTGATTTTTTGAATTATGGCCAAATTGATAAAATGTATAAGTTTTGAGGACTAAAACTACTAATAAAACTACCAAAACATTAAATGAAATTAAAGTTCGGGTACCAACTTGGGAGCAAAAATTCCTTAGATACCAACTTCGGAAAAAGTGTCTAGTCCTGGTATCAACTTGTGAGAATGAGCCTAGTTCAAGTACCAAATATATATTTAACCCAATTAATTTTTAAAATTTAATTTTAATTTCCATATATATATATATATATCAATATATTATAAACATTATTTTAAATATTTTAAGATTTAAAAAAGTAAAGAATTTTTTTTATTATTTTAAATTAATATTAGCTTAATAAAATATAAAATTAAATATTATCATAATAAAATTTATCAATATAAGAAATATAAGAATGGGGGTATAATGGTAACATAAATTTTCTTTCCTCCTAGTTTTTTATTGTATCAAGCAATGGAGAGAAAAGAAACGTGTTTTCCTTCTAGTTTTCTATCCCCTCAACCAAGCATACCAATGGAAAGAAAATATATGTTTTCCATCCTTCCACTTTTCTACCCCTTTAGTTTTCCATCCTTCTATTCTGTCCTCTCTACCAAGCAAAGCCTTAAAGCATTTCCGGAAACAAAGCCTCTTGAAATCAACTGTAAAAAGACGCACACTATAACTTGTAATAATCAACCATTTATAACAATTAAATAGTTCAATTGCCATTTGTAACAATTAAATAGTAAATGTATCATTTTGTAACAATTAAATAGTTCAATGGCCATTTTATAACATTTACAAAGTTCAATGACATTTTTGTAATATTTACAAAGTTCAATGATCATTTTGTAACAACTAATGTATTGCTTTAATTAGGTGGACAGACCTAATCAGTCCGTCGTTAGGTTGTTAATGACATATAACGACTCAATATCCATTTTATAACAAAATTCGAAGTTCAATGTTTATTTTTGTAACTTTTGAAAGTTCGGTACCAAAAAAAATTATTTTTAGGACAATTTAATAATCATTTGTGAATATTACCTATTTTTTTATTATAACTCAATTTTTTATTATAGCAATCCATTTTATCTAATAATTAAATTAATTTATATTGATTTTATTAATTAGACAAACAAATAAGGAATGTTATTGTGGGTTGTTTGAATGAACAATTATTTGCTAAAATGGAGATTTTTATGCAAGTAGTAGTATTCTATTTCGATAACCGATGTTGAAAGAAGATTTTGAGTTTACAAGAAGTTCTAATTTAAATTTTTTTCAGATAAAGCTTTAGAGTAAGTGATTAAAGCTCTCAGTTGATGTCATTTCCTCTCTCCTAAATTGTAGGTTTAATATCTATTAGGAGCAAAATTCTTCCTTCTCCTCTTCTTAGGTAAAATTTGTTCAAAATTTTTGATCAATTATTCAATTTGGTAACCAAACTTTTAATTGCTTCAATACCTAGTGACCTAGCCAGACTTTGACATTAAAAAGATAAAAGGATAAAGTTCACAAATGGTCACTAAACTTTGATCAATTATTCAATTTGGTAACCAAACTTTCAATTATTTCAATGTTACCATTAAACTTTTAGTTTTGATTTAAATTGGGCACTGAGTGACATGACAATTAAATTTTTGTACATAATATCACATTTAATCCTCTATATTTGCATATTCAAACAATTTAGTCCTAATTCAAAAAAATAATAAATAATAAAACAAAAAACATAACATTTCTCGTTTCATTCATCAGCGTAAAACTAGAAAGTCCACCCCCAATGCTGAGCTCTGCATCTTCTCTAAGAAGCCATTATCAAAAAGCTCAATATCATCCACCATTATTGCTTCTTCAAGCCAGTCTCTGTTTTTCTTCATTATGTATTAATATGTATATATAGTTTTGCCATTAAAAGCTTTCACATTCGTATCCCCACGAGAAATTGATAGTCTTCTCTCACGAAAAAGATTCATTTGCCAACTCAAAGGCCTTACCTTTTTGTTCTTATATAACACCCTACTCCAATACCCAACATCTCTGCTTTACTGGGAAACTCGGGTCTTCTTTAATTCATTCAATGGCTAAACAATGGGAAATGCATGTGGGTTCTTATGCTCTGTTTTTGGTGCTTTGTTTCAATGTAGATTCTTGGGTTTTGCGATTTTAGACTCGGTTGATTTTTTTGGCTTTACAGTCCATTAGAAAGAAGTCTCTCCATGACTTGTCCGATAGAGTTTGGTCTTTTAGAGCAAAAATTCTTTTGGGTTTAGCAAGAAAAAGTTGTCCATTGAATCTGTCGTGATCATTTTCGAAATCGGAATGTGTAAAAATAGTATGACGATTGAAAAATTAGGGTTTTTAGCCAGTTTTAATTTAATCTTGAAAATTTAGGGTTTTTCGTGTTAAAACTGGTTTTCCTTTATTTATTCTTTAAAAAAATATTTGGAGTCGCCACCGATCACTTCGAGTTAAAAAAACATTTGGAGTCGCCACCAATCACTTCGAGGTAGACCGGACACCGGTAAAACAAACCAAAGATTCTGTCTTAAAAATGGGGTTTGGGAGTCGGTTATGTGTAGAGAAGGATTAGCACCCCTACGAACGCACGTTATTGGTACCTTTAATTTTACGTGGCATTTTGGCATTTCGAATAATTATTTGAATTTAATTTATTCCATAATTATTTATTGAATTTAAATTCTGAATGCAAATATCCTTTTATAAGGAAATTCATTTTGTTCGAATATGAGATTAAAGGCACCCCGTTAGGTGGCACCCCTATTCATATTTAAAAATGAATTTCCAACATAAAAGGTTTTTAATGAATAATATTTTATTGTCTTGTCAATTTTAAGTATCAATCCTAAAGGGGCATTAATCAATTAATTATTTAAACCTATGAATATTAATTAATTTAATGGCTTTTATGTGAAAATGCCAATTTCTTGAACACCTTCCATATATTTAAAGCCTTTAAATTAATCATATTCCTAATTAATTAATCCTTCTAGTTAATTAGAATTCTAGTCCCAATTAAGGCTCTAACAGTTTATTATTTAATTATAAGTGAAAATGTATATCAAATATACACCTTTATGACCAAGGTTGAGATAATACCCTATTGTAAACAATGGAACACCATCCAAATTTGAATCTCAAAGATTCTATTCGATATACACTTAATTAACTACAATGCATTTAATTATCTGTTTAGTATTAATTAAAGAGCTAAATTAATATTCAATTTTATAGGGGTAACATGTATCAAATATATTTATTAAAATTTATGTTGAGATAACACCCCATTGTAATCAATGGAACTTCATCCAAATTTGAATTTTAAAAATATATCTAACACATGTTTAATTACTACAATGATCTATCCTTATTTAATTATTGAATTCTAATTAGAGAAACTTAAACTAAATGCTCTAATAATTAATTGACCTAATTAACTTAGGTGATTAAATTGTCTAATATGCAGAACTATATGCTTAATTTAAAATATGCAAGCAAACATATAAATTAAAGCAATTAATTAAATAAAACAATTGAATAAATGGACTGAATTGAAAGAAAATAGAACTTTAGAAATCAATTTTATTGAACTGTTGACCGAATTGAAACATTTACAAAACTTGATGCCTAAATTACAAGAAGAGACAAAGAAGGGAGCAGGCTGCATCGTGGGTTCGCGGGCCGAGCATGGGGTTTGCGGGCTCAGAGGCCTGAACCTCATCGCCTATTTAAAGGCATTTTCAGCCCCTTTCTTTTTTTTCCTATTTTTTGATTTTGCTCTCTCTCTATAAACCCCAGTTCTCTTCGTTTCTCTCTCAACAAACACTTCATTTCCAGATTACATACCCAAACGGATCAAAAGCTTATGATTTTGAATGGTGTTCTTCGAAGTTCTTCAAGAACTTGAAGAACACCAAACATTCCAACCACAAATCGCCTTAGCCTCCGCCACCTGATCCAAACCGGCTAACCTCCAATGATCCTCAGCTGTTCGCCGGCCACCACACCTGAATTCCGGCCACTGTCTTTCGGCCAATGGTCGGCCCTAAAACTTAAAAAAATCCTCTTTTTTAGACCTAACCCTAAATCTACCCCGATTCAAAAGAATCCCTTAAATTTCCCAGCCTAAATCTACCCAGATTAGAAAGAATCCTCCCTAGTTCTCTCGATCTAGACCTAGGTTTTCCATGGTCGCTCATTTCAGCTTCACCGGCGCTCATAAACCACTCCGGCCACCAGCCTCTCTTTCCGATCTTCATTTATATGTTTATTTCATTTTTTCCAGAAACAAACTAATATATTTTCTTGATTTTTGCAGGATTATGAATGAAAAAGTTACCTTCTCGGCGGCGAGATTCCAATGGTCGGACTGGCGACTCTTCAAATTTCGGCGACGACTGCACTTCTCCGACAATGACCGTTCGGCTACTGGCGGTTCGCACGGTTCAGTTTCCTAAGGTGAACTTCTCTCTCCTCTTATTATTACTATATTAAGTATTATTATTTTTTGTAATTAATGGGCATTATTACTGATCTGACTTGTTTCTCTCTCTCTATTTATAGGGCCTGACGAAGCTGATGTCATCAGGGTGCCAGCTGGTGACAATTAAGAAAGGAGAAAGCACAATCCTTGTGCATTGCTCTAGACCAATCTGCAACTGCCATATGGCACAAATGGGCGGGAAAACTGAAAAATCTGATATTTTGTGTTTGTTTAGCTGATATGTATAGGATTTTGGGAGGAAACGAATTCTAAATTAGAACTTGGGCTTTCGGTTTGGGCCTTGTGTGTTTTATTTGGGCTTTGGGTATTTTTGTATGTAATTGGACACTTTAAATGGACTGTGGATTAATATTTATTTGGGCTATTGGATTTATTTATACTTATTTATTTATTATTTATTATTTATTTTTAAGCCCGGTCAAAATTCGGGTATTACAGTTGCCCCTATTTGCTCATTGATGTGGAACAGGGATAGAGCAAAAACTAAAAATACACAAATTTTACCCAGACCTCTTGGTCGTCCTCTAAAAGGCAAGTCTTTCTTTATGAACAATGTTGAAGTTTGCAGCTGTTATTCTTATTATGAAATTCTTCAATCTTCTGCCCAAACTGTGAAATCTGAAGTTGTTATTCTTATTATGAAATTCTTTATCTTCCAAAGTCTGAAGTTGCTCTTGACATTCTTCATCTTCCGAGGTTTGAAGTTGTTCTTCTTATTATGAATTTATCCCCCGTCAAACAGTCCACCTTTCTCCAAGGGTATCGAACAAATGAGTTATTCTTACTATGAACTCTGGATTATTTATCGGCATATTCTTCACACTACAAACTCTGTCTTTGCTGAGCAAACTTTTCACATTAGGAGCTCTTCATTTTTTGCTGTGTGAACTCTTCTCATTAAGAACTCTATCTTTACCGAGTGAACTCTTCCCATTATGAGCCATTTCTTTCTTTGTTGGGAATGCTAATTCATCACCTTTTCTGGGAAAAATGAACATGCAGCAAGAAAATATCATTGATTAATAAGGATTCAACCTGAAGCAATATGGTGTATCCCCAACTTCTCGCTTAAAGCACTGAGATCTTTGGCGTCATTGCTTATTCTGCCTAAGATATTTCGATCTTTCGCGCGCATGGAATCCCTTATTTTCTTTTCTTCTATTAATCAACCTCCTTCTGTGCCTACAAAGTCGAATTTATCAGTAATCTTCTGACACTGATTGTATAATGCACAATTTAGGTATATCATTAAGAAACTTCAAGTGCATTAACAAAAGACGCTAAAACCACAAATCTTCCTCTTTTGAACCTGAAATTGGTCTTTCTTACTTTTTGATCTGGCAACTTGAACCATTTCTGTCTTTCTTTCTCTTTTTCTATTTCTTCCATTCTTTTTCTTTTTTTTTCTTTTCTTTTTCCTCTTTTTTCTTTTTTCTTTTTTTTGTTCTTTGTTTTTTCTTTTTTTCTTCTTCTTTTTCTTTGAGGCCGAGGGCCCAAAGGATTAATATTTCTGCTAATATCATGCCCCACCATATTATTGAGATAACATTCAAAAAGTTCTCATCATTTCCAAAGGTATCGGCCTGAAAGACTTAACATCATGCACTTACTGATGACCCGAAGGATTTAGAATTGTAATGCACTTCCTTTCCTGTGCATACAATTACATCACTCCCGAAGGTGATGGCCCGAAGGACTTAACATCATGCCCAAAGGACTTATTGACGACCTGAAGGATTTAGAATTGTAATACACTTCCTTTCCTGTGCAAACAATTACATCATTTCCGAAGGTGATGGCCCGAAGGACTTAGCACCATGCCCGAAGGACTTATTGACGACCTGAAGGATTTAGAATTGTAATACACTTCCTTTCCTGTGCAAACAATTACATCACTCCCGAAGTTGATGGCCCAGAGGTCTTAACATCATGCCTGAAGGACTTACTAACGACCCAAAAGATTTAGAATTGTAATACACTTCCTTTCCTATGCAAACAATTACATCACTCCCAAAGGACTTACTAATGACCTGAAGGATTTAGAATTGCATTGCACTTCCTTTTCTGTGCAAACAATTACATCACTCCCAAAGGTGATGGCCTGAAGGACTTAACATCATGCCCGCATGACTTACCAATGAAACGAAGGATTTAACATCATGCCCGAAGGACTTACTGATGACCTGAAGGATTTAGAATTGTAATGAACTTCCTTTCCTATGCAAACAATTAGAAAATCTTTGCTAAAACCCACCCCTGTAAACGGATTGAAATCTTTGCTAAGATCTGCCTCTTCAAACGGATTAAAATCTTTACTGGGATCCGCCTCTTTAAACGGATTGAAATCTTTACTGAGATCTGCCTTTTCAAACAGATTAAAATTTTTCTGAGATTCGCCTCTTCAAACGGAATATTTTCTGAAATTTGCCTCTTTAAGCGAGTTAAAATCTTTGATGAGATCCACATCTACAAACGGATCAATATCTTTGCTTCAAAAAATGTGATTGAAATTTTGCTAGTCTTTGCTGGTTCTACTTCTCCAATCTGAAGTTCTAGATTGAAATATTTGTCTGTTCTTTGCTGATTCTTGTAAATTCCTACAAAAATATAAAAAAATGCTTTGAATGCATGAATTAGTATGCTTCTATCTTATAGATGTTTGACTATATATGATGCATGAATTGTGACAACTAAGGGCCACTCGAATGAGCTCTGATCTTTTTTGCCTCTCCATTGAGCTTTTTACTTCAGTTACAACAATAAGATTATTTTCCTTGAATCTTTATTTGATTGATCTTCTTTCTTTACTTGATCTTCTTTCTTGACTTGATCTTCTTTCTTGACTTGATCTTCTTGAGATTTATCTTAAGCTTCTATCGTTTTCATGCTCCGACAAAAGTTGCCCCAGAATATTTGTTGTTGAGCTCGTTTTCTTTCTGAGCCAATTTCGACCCTTTTTAGTGATCGAATTCTTTCAGACTCGCACACTCTTGTCTATTCTGATTTGAACTCTTATGCATCATAACGCCCCACTAATCCATTTGTTTATTGCCTCATTACATAGAGTTTGCCCCTCTTTCATCTTTTGGGGCGAGCAAATGCCTCAAGTCCCTAAACTTTTCAAATCTCTAAACTTTCTCCAAGTCCCCAAACTTTTCATTCTGGCCATTGTCGTCACCGTGTCTCCTGATGGACGATTCCTCTTTCTATCTAGAAGACTATCGAATAGATAAGAGTCTCATAATTGTTCATATATTTATAAAAAAATATGTCTGTTTGTAAAAAATGCCAGCTTGCTTATCGGCATTTCAATGAAGGATACTTTACAAGGACCAGAAAATTAGGATATAAGAAGGAAAACAGAATATGATGCCCTGGATATCAAGTGCAAGAGCGTCTTAGATTCAACCTTCCTATGGGTAGAATAATTTTTGAATGTTGTGTCAATTTCTGAAGTTATAAAATTTCTTTCAAATCACTCAGTTCACACCCTATGATTACCGCATTGCTCGATCTAGTCAGAAACAACTCATTCTTCGTTCTCCTCATTCCTTTCTGTTCATAAATGTGTTCAAGCTTCCCGAACTTGTTTAACTAGTAGAGTGCAAAAACATCGTTCCAAGAATAAAATTCAATAAATGCATGTGTGATTCTAATTGTTACATTTTTACTCACAAATTAAATGTGTTCAAACATCGCTCTAAGAATTCAAAAAAATGTCGTTGGAACTCGAACCCAAATTTGTCACATTTTTACTCATAAATTAAATGTGTCTTAAATCTCTTTCATAATATAACTCAAGGAACTCATTTTAGTAAATTTCATATAACCTTTTAAATTTTCGAGTCGCTCTAGTTATTTTTTAAAGTGAAATTTTGTTTCACCACATTCTCAACATTGCTAATCTGAGTAATTTTTTTTATTTTTCACTCAAAATATATTATTACCCTTTTATAAGCATTTTTAACATTTTAATTGCTTTAAAACCATTTTTAAAAAAATAGAAAATACAAAAAATAATATTAAAACACGGTTTTTAATCGTCATTTTTCAACCCAATTTGGGTCTAATATTTTTCAAACTAAAATGTTAAAATAAACCATAAATGGTAAGAAATGAAAGAAATTAAATTCAATTTTTTCAACCCACACCTTCCTCCTTTTCCTCTCCAAAAAGGGAAAGAAAATCCTACAAAATTTAAGTCTTTGCCCTAATTTGCCTATAAGTAGCCACTTCTTTGCTTGTTTTATGCCAACTCAAAAAAGTTCATTTCCCACCACCCTTTGGCTCTTCCTCTATGATTATGACCTTCAAGCTTTGTTTTAGGGTTTCAGATCTCCATAAACATCCACATTCTCCCCTTCTGTTCATCACCTTCACTCAATACTTGAGTCTTCCACCTTGTTCCTCCATGTCATGTATGTATGTGATATTTTTGGTTAAGGGATTGAAGATCATCTGTCATCCAAAGCAATGCACTGTCTATGCATTTAACCAAAGCACAATATATCTACCATGCATATGTTTTTGGCATCATCATCATAAAGCATCATGACATCTATATATGTATGTATGTATCATCTATGTGCCTGGCTCCCTGTATGCCATATGCAGAACCTATCGACCATCGATGGCCTCCGCAAATGGCGTATGAGGAGTCAAGCGTATATCCATATACATACATATATATATATATCACATCAATATTCTTCTTCTTCTTCTTCTTCTTCTTCTTCTTCTTCTTCTTCTATCTTTGTATAACTTCAAGGTACATAAAATTGCAGTGAAACTCTTGTCTGTTAACCGACAATGTTGAAAGTATGCTACAGAACTTTACCTACGTTGTCTGTATATTATTGTTATTTAGTACTTGACTCTTGTCTGATGGACCTTTCATTTGATCTCTGCTAGTTAATCATGTCATTGGCTTCATATACACATATATATTTTTTTCAAATGATAATTTTTACATTTTCTATTATTAATCTCAATCATTCATTTATCTTTAGCCACTGGTCCAAAAATGTGTAAAACTTTCAAGTTTTATATAGTGTACGAAGATCCTCTCTCTCTCTCTCTCTCTATATATATATATATATATATATATATATATATATATATGAGATCTAGTTAACGTAAAAACTCAACTAGTTTTGCACTAATTCATGATCATTGGATGAGTGAAATGGATGAATAAGGTTAGAAGTAAGATATGTGAAGATTATCACTTGGAAAAAAAAGTAAGGAGTTAATCTCATGCATCCATTTCACACATCTAATGGCCATGAATTAGTGTAAAACTAGTTGAGTTTTACATAGTGTAAGTGGACCCTAACCCATATATATATATATGATAATATACAATTACATAGTGTAGGAGTTTTAACTTTTACACGTTTTTTGGATCGTTGGACGGGTGGAATGGATGGCTGAGATTAACAGTGGGTTATGTGAAGATTATCACTTGGAAAAAAAAAGTAAGGAGTTAATCTCAACAATCCATTTCACTCATCCAACGATCCACAAAACGTGTAAAACTATGAGTTTTAAATTAAGTGGATCCTCTTTCTCTCTCTCTCTCTCTATATATATATAATTTTAGCCCATAACGTTTATAGTTTGTGTCATTTTGCCCATCGTCCTTTTCTCAGGATAAATTTAACCTTCTATATCTCTTTGTCAAATTATTCATTTTTAACTAGCATACAAATTAAACCGTTAGAAATTTAACAGTGATAACATGGCACATACAAATGACAATACATGAGCGTCTAACCTATTAAATATTTACATGTGAAATATAATTTATTTTTATATAAATACAAAAAATTAAATGTTAAATAAAAGCAAAAAAACTTAAACTAAAAGCAAAAACAAATCGTGGGGAAGTTAAGTAAATTTTACAGTGTTTATATACTCTTGTTTCAATATTTTGAGTTTTCTTTAGTTCCATAAAAAATTCATTTGATATCTAAGGTTTTTTTTTAGTTTTTTTTTCAATATTTAAGCTTTAATATTTAATTGTTTTTATATTTATATAAAAATAAATTATATTCCACATGTAAACATTTAATAGGTTAGATGTCATGTTATTTAAGATGTATTGTCATATGTATATGGCATGTCATCACCGTTAAATTTTTAACGGTTTAATTTATATGCTAGTTAAATATGAGTAATTTGACAAAAAGATATAAGTTCGGGGTTAAATTTATCCTAAAAAAAGGATGAGAACCAAAATAACACAAATTATAAACATTAAGGGCTAAAATTATCCTTATGCCTAAATTTTTCTTGGTTAGCTTATATATATATATATAATCCGATCATTACTGTAAAACAAATCTCATTTTTAAATTTAATTTTTGTTGGACTTAAATTGTTCTTTATATACGTTTTTACGGTCTATGAAGATTAATTCATTCAAGTTTTATGATTACATTTCTAACAATATTATCTCTTAAGGTTGAAGACAGATTCTCTCTGATTTCAATATATATAGAGATATGATCTGTTTATATAGTGTAAGGGTTTTTAAATTTTACACGATCCTTGGATCGTTTTACACGATCACTATATGTTATAAAATAGTCATAAATTTTGATATATTTAAGGGAAAACTACAGTGTGGTCGCCCAACTATTACTCTTTTCCTGTTTTGGTCACCCAACTAATTTTTTCATCAAAATCATCCCTCATGTTAGATACGTTTCCTATTTTGGTCTCTCTTCGGTAAAAAAACTAATAGCAGCGCTAACGTGGCATTTTAAAATATTTTTAATCATTTCTCTCTCCTTCCCACATTATTTTTGTTTATTTTATTTAACTAATTATGTAGTGACACGTGTCTCCACCATATTGATTGAAGAAAACCAAAGAAAAATAAAAAAAAACAACCAACTTGTTGCAGCTAGGAATCGAACCCGCGCCCAATAGCATAAAAGGGAAACACAAGAACCAACTGTGCTAGACCTAGTTTTTGTTTAATTCCACTAACATTCATATTTAACGTATTTTAAATTACCAGCAACATAAAATAAAAGGTAAAAACTAAGGGAGTGACTCGAACACAAGACCTTATTGATAAAAATTTAAATATTTAACCACCAAGTTAAAGTAAAAAGTTATTAAATTATATTTAACTAAATTTTGATTAAAATTAAAAATCAAACTAGATTTAATTTTTTTCACTTTGTTCGATGATGACAAAATTAATTAAATAATTATTTATTTATTTTTATAAAATTAGATATTAAATTATTTTAAAAATTAATTTAATAATATTTATTTATGATAGAATATTAACTTTTAAATTATATTTATTTATTATTTTTAAATGATTTAAAATTAGGATCTAAATAATTATTTTTAAATAATTTAAATTTTATATTCTATATAAATAAATATGATTTAAAAATAATTATTTAGTTCTAAATTTTAAGTCATTTAATTATTATTAAATATAATTTACAATTTATATTCTATCATAAATAAATAGTATTAATTTAATATTAATTTTATAGAAATAAATAAATATTTAATTAGTTTTGTTATTATCGAACAAATTGGAAAAAAATAAATCTAGTTTGATTTTTAATTTTAAACACAATTTAGTTAAATATTATTTAAGTTAAAATTATCACAATTTAGTTTAACTTGGTGGTTAAATATTTAAAATTTTATCAATGAGTTATTGTGTTCGAGTCACTCTCCTAGCTTTTTATATTTTATTTTGTGTTGTTGCTAATTATAAATGTTAGTGGAATTAAATAAAAAATTAGGCCTAGCACGGTTGGTTTTTGCGTTGCCCCTTCATGCCATTGGGCGCAGTTTTGATTCTTGCTAACAACAAATTGGTTAGTTTTCATTTTTCTTTGCTTTTCTTCAATCAATATGGTGGAGACACGTCTCACCACATGATTGGTTGAATAAAATTATACAAAAACAATGTGGGAAGATGAGAAAAAATGATTAAAAATATTTAAAAATGACACATCAACGCTACCATTAGTTTTTAACGGAGAGGGATTTCGCTAGGAACCTGAATATATGTGGCATTCAAATTGGTCAAAGAGTCAGACCGCCTAAAGGAGCTTGGGAGGCTCCTCCTCCAGGGGTCCTCAAATTCAATGTAGACGCTTCAGTTACGGGCAGTTTTGGCTCTGGTGGAATAGGGGGCATTCTTCGAGATCATTCGGACAATATCTTACTTAAATTTTTTAAGTCGATTGGACTGTTGGATCCGACTGGTGCTGAATTGAGGGCAATCCTTGAAGCTTGTCTAATCTTCTCTGATTCGAGATGGAACGCGTCTGGTCCCTTGATTCTTGAAACTGACAGTATGTTGGCAGTTAACTTGATTAACAATCCTTCGCTAACCCCTGCAGTATTCACTGATTCTGTTTCAAAGTGCAGGATCTATCTCTGAAATGGGCAATGGCAAATCTCTTTTGCGTTTAGGGAACTTAATCACTCTGCCCATGAACTTGCTCAGCATTAGTCAGCAAGGGGTACAAAGACTTGTGGATATGCTGTGGGTAAACGAGTGATGTATTGATTTAAGGCAAGGATTGTATCTTTTTTTATAGTATTATGGGTTGATCGGGTGGTGAGAGTTTTGCTTGCTATGGTTGTTTTGTCGTATGAGTTGTAATCCTATATTGATCAAGAGTGGCAGAGCCATGATTTTTATATAGTGGGGTCAAAATAGAGTATGAGTTACGAGAATTCTCATACCACTACGATATAAATATTGTTGATTTCATACCCTAACAAATCAAGTAAGGTCAATTCTAATATTTCCAATAAAAAATTCTATACTAACTCCTTGAAAACCACATTTAACTCTTCGAAATTTCTATACCAAAATAAATCAAGTGGGGTCATTGACCCCCCTAATTTACATGTAGCTCCGCCACTGTTGATCAATAAAATCTGGCACTCTTTTCCCCCTATTTATGCTTAGAGGGGGATTTTAACGAGGCCTTAACTTAAAAAAATAATTTGATAAATTTTAATGACCATTTTGTAATAGTTTGATAAAGTTCAATGACCATTTTATAATAATTCGCTAAGTTTTAATGACTATTTTATAATATTTTGATAAAATTCAGTGACCTTTTGTAATAGCTTGATAAGTTTAGTGACCATTTTATTATTTTTAAAACTTTAGTGGTCGGAAAGATTATTTTTATTTAATTTAATAATCATTTGAATACTTTACCTTATGTTATTATACATCTTCCAATACTGGTTGTACAGAAATTAAATTATAACAGTAAGATTATAATCAAATAAATTAGTAAAATGCAGAAACGGAACGAGAATCTATCATTACAATATGCAATCAGAAGAATTAATAATCAAAATAAATATGGATTATATGATGCATCCTTGCTATATTTTTGGCAAAATTTAAAGAATATTACAGTTCAAAATTAATTTTAGGGAAATAAAACAGATTGAGGAAATTTTGGAAATCTACGACAAATGCTAAAGTACATAGTGAAGTCGCCTCCAAAGGCGATTTGAATTATTTTAATATTTTTTCTAATTTGCTAAGGGTGTTGTGGACGTGAACACGTTTAGGTCGACAGTTGTAGGAGGCGAACCTACAAAAAAATTATAAAATAATCTTGATTGCCTTATGCAGGAGGCGATATTAATTTTCACTATAACAATTGCCGTAGATTCACGACAGTTATCCAACCTTCCCTATTTCCCTAAAATTAGTTTTTAACTCTATTATTCCCCAAGGTTTGCCGTTGTTGGCAAAATTTGTATACATATTCCAATATTTAAAAAAAATATTTTAACCAGAATCAATTAGTTCAATGCACGGATGAAATTACAATTGTGATTAAGATATCATATAATTACAATAAGAAACAATAATTTCAATGTGCAAACATACGAATTGATAATTAAAATAGATCTAGATAGAGTATTCTTATGTATATTTGAAATGAAATTTTATAAAATTATTTATATCATTTAAACTTTAAATTTATTGTATATAATTTGAATTATTATTTTTAAATAATATGTCTTTAAATAAAAAGAAAGTGTAGAGGACTATGATTATGGGGCTGTAGGGGAATCTGATTGGCCAGCAGGAAGATTGCAACACAGTCAAAACAGGTCCAAAAGGGACAATTGAATCAGACATTTGACAAAAAGGACCGTTTGTTTCGAGGTAATTACTCGGTACACGACGCTAGAAATTATAGATTTCATAAAAATTATAATTTAGAGCTTAGAGACTTAATTTAAGGTGTAAGATTTAGGTGTTTAGATTTAGGAGTTTATAATTTAGGGTTAGTAGTTAGAATTTAGTGTTTAAGGGTTAGAATTTAGGGTTTATAGGTTAAATTTATGGGGGGGAAACTTTGATACGTAGGCCGTATAAACTTTAGTTTATAGTGTCTTTTAGTTTTAGGGGTTAGGGTTTTAGTTTAGGATTTAAAGTTTAAGGGTTTAGGTTGTAGGGTTTAGAATTTAAGGCTAGTGTTTAGAATTTAGTGTTTATGGTTTAGTTTTTTAGGGTTAGGGTTAGGAATTTAATAATTGAGTTTTATAGTGCAAATATGTAGGCTTATGTAAAATTAGTTTTACACAGCATGTGTATCAAAATTTTGTCATAAATTTAAATCTCTCACCATATTACCATAAATCTTAAATTCTAACCATTATCCCTAAATTCTAACTAAACCTATAACCCTAAAATTAAGGCATCTGTAGAAACTTTTAATTTTCACCGTCAGCATATTGAATATAAATCATTGTTTTCAAAGGTGGTTTGTTTCTCCGTTTTGTTTTAATTAATATATTCCATATTTGTATAATATTTTAATATTTTATTTCATATAAATTTTAAAATAAATAGTCATCAATATATCGGTCGAACCCGAACTATAAAAGCTTTTAATTTTAGTTATATCTATCAACTGGTCTAACGAGAAAGCATTCTCTGTAGATGATTAATTTAAGAGCTTTGAGTATTCGAAAGAAAGGAAAGGATTTGCCTTTTTGAGTTTTAGCTTATTTGAAAGAGAAAAAAACTTATTATACAAGAATGATTATAGATAGAACTCACACGAAGGGATGGTCATGAGTCGGGTTGGGTCAGGTTTTTGGCTGATTCATACCGACTCTAAAATTTAACACCTCAATTCAAATCTGACCCGGTATTTTATGATGTTTCGACCGAACTCGAATTCTAGAGTAAAAATCCGAACCCGGCCCGACCTAAATAAAAAATTATCATTATTCATTATCATTCGATAAAATAGAGAGTTAATTGAAAAAATACAAATAAAGAGGAAGCATTATAATAATTGATATATATATATATATATATATATATATATAAAGAGATGGGCATTGTAGTAAATATACCTAAATATTTAGAATAAAAATAAACTATTATTTTGGGCTGGGTCGGCTAGGGTATTTTCACCTTAAACCCAAATCCGACCTTATCCTCAAAAAATCATAGCCGAGCCCAAAATTTTCTTTAAAAAACCGACCCTATAGGACCGGGTTGGGTCGAAATCAAATAGGCAATGCCTTGAACTGGCTTTAACCTGGAATTGCACATGGCAGACAGAGATTGGTGAGTGGAGGAATGTTGCCCCACTCATTTAATAAAGTAATTATGGTAAACTACACCAAATACCATCACATTTTTAGGTGTTTATCGATTGTACCATTAAATTAAGAATCGATTATATTTTACCACATAACTTTAGGTTAGCTTCATTTATGCCATTAGGTAGGGGTGTTCAAACGGTCGGTTCGGTTAACCGAACTTTCAAAATTTCATTAACCGAATTTTTTTTTTCCTATTAACCGTTAACTGAACCGAAATTTTTTTGAAAATATTTAACCGAACTGAAAAAAGTTCGGTTAATTCGGTCGGTTAACCGAATTAACTAGAATTTGTTATAAAATTTTGGGTAAACTACACAAATGGTCACTAAACTATGTTAAAATAATCTTTTTAGCCGCTGAACTTTCAAAAGATATAAAACAACTATTAGACTTATCGAATTATTACAAAATAATCATTGATTTATTGCACATTATAAATTATTGATAAATATTGAAAATTTTAATGATTATTTTTAATAATTTAATAAATTTAATGATCATTTTGTGCTAATTTGATAAAGTTTAATGACCATTTTATAATTTTTAAAAGTTTAGTGACCAAAAATAAATATATATAAAATATAAAAATTTCGGTTAATTCGGTTAATTAACCGATTTTGAACCGGATTAACCGATAACCGAAGTTTGAAAAAAATCATTAACCGTTAACCGACCGAACCTAAAATTAACCGTCTAGTTAATCGGAAAAAAATTCGGTTCGGTCGATTAATTCGGTTAACCGAACTTTTGAACACCCCTACCATTAGGTAATTAAATTTGATGACGTAGACGGATCTTAACGATCTACGTACAATGATGTGGAGGTATTTTAACGGCCCAAAGGTATAATTGAAGCCAACTATTGAGTAATAATTATTTATTTCAGACGGATTTCTCTTAAAATGTAACTAATTTTATTCTATGTAAATGTAATTGAACTGATTCATTTAATTATATTTAGAAAAGACATAATGCTAAAAGCTGACTCTAACGTTTAGTTAGATAGTCACTTTGGCTCTTATTCTTTTTTGAAGTACTTTAACCCTCAATATTTTATTTTGGGTGAAAATGACCACACCGTAGATGAAAACTGTTAATCAACTAACAATTAAATAGCTTGAAATGACGTGACAAACTTACATGACAGTGCACACTAATATAGAAGTATCATATAGACAAAGATGTTGACTTAACATAATGACATATTAATCAAAAAATAATTTTATAATATTATATAAAAAAATATTTTTTTTGTTAACGTGTCATTCTGTTAAGTCATTTCAAGCTGTTTATCGTTAGTTGACTAACAACTTTCATTTATGGAAGGACCATTTTAACCCAAAACGAAACATTAAAGGTTAAAGTGTTTTAAACAAGAATAAAAGCCAAAGTAACTATCTAATAGGACATAAACGGTATTTTCATACATTATACCTTAAAATGGCATATTAGGTACAAGTTTATGGAGATGTCTTTAAATTAAATCATTTATATAATTTACTTTAAAAAATCCTATTGACTTTTGTATGAATTTTTTTGAAAGCATTATGTCAAAAAATGCCCCCTAACGTTTGACTGAATAGTCACATTTCTCCTATTCTTTTTTTTGAAGTAATTTAACTCTCGACGTTTTATTTTAGGTCAAAATGGCTCATCTGCAGATGAAAACTGTTAGTCAACTAACGGTAAATTGATTGAAATAACGTGGCAAAGCCTAATGGTAATGCACATTAACACAACAGTCGGTGTATATTAAAAATTTATTCAACTCTTGAACATCATCATCATCTGTATATAAACAAAGGACTTTGAGCGATTAAGGACGCTCCCACACCACACGTAAACTGGTTTTAAATTTTCACTAGGAAATTAAGTAAAAAAATGGAGTGCAAGAAGTTTGGTTTCCTGTTGGCTGCTGCTTTGCTTTCCTATTGGCTGCTACTTCTAGCGACGGTGGCTCCTGTCGCTGTGGCTGGCTGCTACGAGAATGATTTCCCCTGCGTGTATTCTGATGAGTGTTGCAGCGGCTATTGCAGTTATCTTAATGGTGCTGGTGATGCCTACGGTACCTGCTGGCCGTGGCCGCAGTAGTTCCGATCCCGAGATGGCCGACGTGACAGAGATCGATTTGTGGGCGTTCGTCTTCTCTATTTGGTTGTGGTGCTATCAGAAATACATGCAGCTATAGATGTGTTGCAAGATTTGTTGTTTTAATTTGTCGCTAATGGTAATTACTGTCGCTGTTGTTGTAATTGTTATTATCAAATAAATCACCATTTGGCATGTCTATTGTTTTGAATTAAATTTAGAGGTAAACCACTCCATTAGTCACTTAACTGTTATTTATTTTTTTTATTCCGGTCACTTAACATTAAGTTTTTATTAAAACTTAACAGAGATGGTTATATAACTCGTTATAATAATGACTTTAGTCTCAAGATTTATACATTCTTTTATTTTAGTATCGTCGAATTCAAGCAAAACAAAAATTCAGAAATCAACCAAAGCTAGAAAAGAAAGAGAGACTAACCTTCGTGGCCAAGAGTAGATCGTTTAGGAGATTAGGGTTAGGTTAAGGTACTCAAGTCGGGTTGGCAGAACCAAGTTTGGGTGATTTAGATAGGTAAACGATTTGGGTCGGTTTGGTTTAATCTGGGTAATGGATTTGGGCTTTGTAAAATGGGTTTGTGTCAGTTAGATAGTGGACTGGTTGGGTTTAGAATTGGGTTAATGTAAGGGTAATGGTTTTTGGGCCAATTTGGGTTGATGTAAATGAACATTGGTTTAAGGATTTTTGGACTGATTAATTTTTCGGTTTTTGGGCTATTATTATTATTATTATTATTATTTTGAAATTTTGGCTTAATTATTTATTCGAATTATGGTGGGACAAAAATGTCGATTACAAGAATCTTATGTCAATAATTTCTCCTTTTAATGATTAGTCTTAAAGGTGATTATAAAGTAATATGTGTTCATATTTTTTCTTAACACTTTGAAAACGTATATACATTTTGCAGATAAAACTATTTGAATTCAGGTCTGTTAAGAAACATTATTTCTTTCTTTTTACTGTGTTCACTAGTTGAATTTAATAATTTCTCAAAAAAAATTAATACTCACCGTCATGATTGGTGTGCATATATATGTATATGTCAATCATTTAAGATACTGTACACTACTATTTGTCATTGAAAACGTGTGCGAGTTAAAAAGATAAGGAGACGTACAAATTTTAATGGCCACTGAATCATCACCCAGTCCCAGTGTATATAAATCAATAAACTCTGAACATCAAACAAACCAATTGTAGCTCAAGAATATATATATATATATATATATATATATATATATATATATATATATATATATGTTCTGGTGGTTGCAATGGCAGTGGTGCTGCTTTTAGCGATGGTGGTGGCTCCGGCTGCAGTAGCTCAAGAATGCTTTCCTCTCGGTGCACCATGCGGTGGCCGGTGAAGATTGGGAGTGTTGCTGGGGCTTATGCGCCACTATTGGGGGGCGTGATGTTTGTGCCTAGTCGTCTATTCGGGGGTAGAATCAGAAAATAAATGTAGCTACTATTCTAATTCGGGCTACTATTCTAATTCGGGGTAAAATCAGAAAATAAATGTCTTCTAGTTCAGTATTTAAAATAGAATAGAGTCAATAATTTAGTAACGTTGAGAGTTTATCTAAAATTTTAATATTTATATATGTCACCCTCATGGTGGGTGTGCATATGAATATATATTTAAAAAATTAATATTCATATAAAATCTTATCACAATAATTTTTCAATAATCATATGTTTTTGCTCTGCCTTCTAAATTTCACTTCAATCCAGTATGAACACTACCGTCGTACACCTGGCTGTCAAAGAATAACAGTCAAGTAAGTCGTTGTCACTCTTTATTATTTCTTTTTTCCTTTTCTTTTTTCCGTTGTCACTTTTCTTTTTCTTCTTTTTCTTTTTCTTTTTTTCAATTTTTTCCTTTTCTTCTGCCCTTGTTTTGTTTAATCCGATTACTGTTGTTGTGGTTTACGTTAATTTTTGTTCGTTTACTATTTTAAGGAAGAACATGGATGGACATGAACAAACTACATTCCTTAACAAATGAACACAAACAATAAATTATATTCGTTTAGTTGTTCGTGTTCATTCATTTATTCGATTAAAATTAAACAAACGAATATGAACAAATCATCGCCCGTATTCGTTCAGTTCATTTACAAGTCTAAATAATTTAATAACGTTAAAAGTTTATCCAAAAATTCAATACGCATATATGTCACCCTCATGGTGGGTGTGCATATTAATATATATTTAGAAATTCAATTATCAAAATATTTAAAAATATACCCATACAATCTTATCTCAATAATTTCTCCACTCTTTTAAAAAAAAATGAAACGAATACTCACCCTCGTGTAGATATAAAATATACTTATACATCAATCATTTAAGCTACTGTACACAATTATTGTCATTGAAAACGTGCTTTAGTTAAAAAGATAAAGAGACATTCATATTTGAATGGCCAGTGAACTAGTATGATTTTATATTAAATGGTGCGAATTTATAAAAGGGACGAACCTATAAAATTTTAAGAGGCGAAAATAAATTTTTAATAGAAAATACAGAAATTTTTTTTTAAAAAAATAAATTATATATAAATTTTAAATTTTTAGGGAGGGCTACTGCCCTTCCATCCCCTCTTGGTCATTTTATATACACAATATTTTGGGTCCTATTTTTTTGTCATTTCAGAACTAAGAGTAACCTTAAAAGTAATTGGACCCAAAATATTGTGAGGAGTGGAAAAGCCTTAATGATTTTAGTTTCAAAAATATGAGGGGCTTACAAATAATTTGACCCATAAAATTTGGTGCCACAGTCCTTTCATTAGATGTTTGATTGAATTTGGTGTGACATATCAACTCGACACCAATTTAATTAAAAAAATTATCAAATTTCACCTTTTTAAAGCATAATAATTGTTATTGTAAAGATTTTTATCTTTGTGTCTGCTTTTTTTTTTGTTTTTTTATCTATCGTACTTGTTTTACGGTTATGTTTTTATAAACTTAATACTTTTCGACAGTTGGATAAATTTAATGACAGTTGCAGTAATTCTTTCGTAACTCTAACGATCCACTAGATTAAGAAACGTACTTCCGTTGCATATATTTTAATGGCATGTGGATCATCATCGAGTGTATATAAGTTAAAGTACTTTGTGTAGCGATATCCGTTTCGCCAAAAAATAGATTTTGAAGTGTTTGTTGTCTTTCGGATATAAAAATATTTATTCTGTGAGGTTTAAAAAACAGTATTTTATTTTGAAATTGGAGTCGTCACCGGCCACTTAGGTAGGCCGGACACCATAAAACCAGAGATTTGAAAACTGTTGGGTTCGGGAGTCGGTTACGGATGAGGAAGGATTAGCACCCCACACCGCCCAAAATTGGTACTTGAGTAATTACCGCTTTATTAATATTAAACTTTCCGGATTAAAATGACGATTAATTTAAAATTTGGTTATAAGTGCGGGTAAATTTTAAAAGCCTCGTTATCCGAGAATAAACGCCCAACCACCATCACTATGCCTGATACTGGCCCCGTTTACGCTCGGATAAAAGAGCACCGCATTGACAATTAATATCTCAAAATGCAACTTAAGATATGGCAAATATAAATAAATACAAAGCGATAAAAATATGAATAAATATTAACATAATAAAATACTAATCTAACATAAATAAAATACTAATCTGAAACATACATACCTAAATATTAATCTAACACATAAAAATGAATCTAACATAAATAAAGCATTAATCTAAAACACAAATAAATATTAATCTAACACATAAATAAAATATTAATATAAAACATAAATAAACATACAAACTAAAAAATAAGAATACAATTTTAAAATAACTAATACTTCATTAAATTATAAAAATTACAACACAAATAAAAAGGGAAGAAAATATACCTAACTAGGAGTTCGAATGACGAACCCCGACTAAAGCCCACCGAGATCTACCACGACCTCTCCAAAAAATTAACTAGACCGGACCCAAAATAGGACTCCGATCGAACCGGCTAGGATCGAGGGGACTGCCCCTTGGCCCTGGGCTAGCTGAGAGCACTACTCTCTTATTCGGCCAACCCCTTTGCCGATTCATGCTTGCTTCGTGTGAATTTAATTGCCCCCATGCCTTTATATAGGCAATTGGGGTGGGTGAAATGGGGACGTGGAGTGCCCTGCTCCATGAGATATTTATTTTTTTTGCCTTCTTTAATTTAATTAATTAATTTTTTTACTTTTACTTTTTTTATATTATATTTTTATAATTATTTTTTTGATTTTTTGTTAATTTTATATTAATAATATTACTATTAAAATAACACTAATAACACTAAAACCCGGTCAAAAAATGAGTGATTACAGTTGCCCCTCTTTGCTTGTTCTTGTGAAACGAGGACAAAGCAAAGATCAAAAGCACTCATTTTTTATCTACTTCCTTGTCTTTGGCTTCGGAATCACGTGTTCTTCTGGAACTCTCCGCTCTTCCTTAGCTGAACCTTCAGGCTTGTAAGTTCTTCCTATATAAAACTTCTTCATCTTCCGATCTTGGAGCTACGGGCTCTTCCTATATAGAATCCTTCACTCTGGAGCCTCGAGTTATGAGTCCCTCCTATATAGAACTTTTCACTCTGAGACGGTAAAGCTTGGAGTCTTTTCTATATAGAACTCTTCGCCTTCAACGCAGCAGGTTTTTCCTATTTAAAACCTTCTGTGCCACGGATGGATTCTTCCGACTGGGAGTTCCTCCTATATAGAACTGCTAGTCTTCAAACCCTGGAGCCGTCAGTCATTCCTATATAGAACTTTTAGCTTCTGAAATCTAGTAGTTACGGGTTCTTCCTATATAGAACCTTTCACTGCGATGACTTGCAAATACAGACCCTTCCTATATAGAACCTTTATCTTCGAATTAGGGGTTCACGCCAAGCTGACTACCGATCTTTCTAGATTCACGCTACTAAGGCCGCCAAAATTTTCTTCAAATTTAGGGATTCGCACCGAAAAATGGCTACTGGTCTTTCTGAAAATTTAGGGATCCACGCCGAAAATGGCTACCGATCTTTCTGTACTCAAGCTACTATAGCTGCCGAACTTTCTTCAAATTTGGGGATTCACGCCAAAAATGGCCATTTATCTTTCTGGACTCACGCTACTATGTCTGCCGAAATTTTCTTCAATTTTGGGGATTCACGCCGACAATGGCTACCGATCTTTCTGAAAATTTGGGGATTTACGTCGAAAATGGCTACCGATCTTTCTGGACTCACGCTACTATAGCTGTCAAACTTTCTTCAAATTTGGGGATTCACACCGACAATGGCTATCGATCTTTCTAAAAATTTGGGGATTCATGCCGAAAATGGCTACCGATCTTTCTAGACTCACGCTACTATAGCTGCCAAACTTTCTTCAAATTTGGGGATTCACGCCAAAAATGGCCACCTATCTTTCTGGACTCACGCTACTTTAGCTGCCGAATTTTTTTCAATTTTGGGGATTCACGCCGAAAATGGCTACCGTCTTTCTGGACTCACGCTACTATAGCTGCCGAACTTTCTTCAAATTTGGGGATTCACGCCGAAAATGGCCACCTATTTTTCTGGACTCACGCTACTATGGCTGCCGATCTTTTATTTCTTTAATGAAATTCACTTCTTAATACTCTTTGATAATTCTTCAAGTACCTGTCCAAAACAAGCAAAAATTGACATGCCCCTATCTATATGATGCATGCAATGTAATGTTTTTTTTCTCTTTTTTCTCTTCTCTTTTTTTCTTCTTTTTTTTCTTTTTTTCCCTTCAATTTCTTCTTTTTTTTTCTTCTCCCTTTATTTTTTTTCTCTCTTTTTTCTTTTTCCTTTTTTCTCTTTTTTCTTTCAGCCCTTTTTTGTTCTAAAATCTTACACCCTGAAAGGTCGTTCCTCAAATTTCTTCATCTATTTACTTCTTCATTGTATGCTCTTAAATCCTCATTTGATCAATCACTTCGAATCTAGATTAACATGCTTTCAAACCTTTTGTGCGGAAGGCTTTATTGTCTTCAGGGTTATCACCCGTCTTCATAAATGATCTTCAAGTTCTTATATTATTCTTATAAGAACCCTTGTCATCTTCTTCGCTTGGCGTTGCCCCATTCAACCACAGGCTCCACTGCTTTGAATTTTTTGACCCATCATACAAAGCCTTGATCTATTTCTAGTCACCAGGGTGAGCCAAAATGCTTTCATCCCCTGAGCTCATCCTTGATCTTCTCGTAGCATTTTGACGGGAACTAATTCTCAGTCCCTATGCTTTAAATCTCATCATCATTCATTTTTAAAGTAATGCAAAAGACAATTTACTTGTGTATATTTCAAAAAAATAATGATTGTTTGAAAATATAACAGCTATTTTGAAAATCACAACTTGGAGGGGATACCAAACATTTTGAAAACATTGTTTGGAACAAATGGTAAACATCTTTTTTCTCTTTTTTTAAGGACCAAACATTTTTAAAAAATTAATGTTTGGAGAATGGTAAACAAAATTCGAAGTATATTGCCAAACATTTTAAAAACTAATGTTTGGGGGAAATGGTAAACATCAAAACTTTGGGAGAAAATGTCAAACCTTTTAAAACATGTTTGCCCCCAAAATATCAAACACCATAGCACATCTGCTTCAAATTGCCAGAGATCAACTCTAATGAAGCGCATATTTAGAAGATCTTGACCATTGTGGAGAGCAAATGTATAGTTTCTTCTGGTCTAATAGGCTTTTTAGAGGAACAACCCTACCTAGTTTCTACCCCATTTAAGGTGGCTCTCTTAATCTCACTATCTCACCATGCCCCATCCTTCCCTTATTTGAGTATCGATCAAGCACTTCGAAGTTTGACGTTCCTTGAAGCAAAGTTAACCCTTATAGGCGGAATGAAATCTGAAGACATTCTCATTCAACTTGGATATCTATGGATGATCAAAATGGTCTTTGGGGGCTTGTAATGTAGGCTTTTGGTTTATGGTTAAATGAAACAGTATTTATGTACTTGTGTAACTTGGATATGCCCATTATTCCTTCCCTTTTTGGATCACTCTAGACTGCCCGTTTTCGGTTTGTCACCTTATAGTTCATTTTCTTTCTTTTTTACTGTAGGTTGCCTTGCATTCTGGCTATGTACTGATGTTCGTTTTCTGTTCAATAATGTTTGATCCTCCAAAACTCCTCGAAACTGAGATTTCTTGAATGAAGGACTACGAATACATTTCTGGGAATTCTTGTGATTGGCACGCCCAGATGAAATGTTATTATTTCTTTCTTTTTTTTTCTTTCACTTTTTCTCTTGGATCGCTCTAGACTGCCCATTTTTGGGTTTTCACCCTAGAGGTCACTTCCTTCTTCTGTACCTTCATATCAATGTAATTTGGTTGGATATTGATGTCAGCATGCTCAGGCATACTACTCTTTTTCTTCATTTTCAGGATCACTCTAGATTGCCCATTTTTGGGTTTTCACCCTAGAGGTCATTTCCTTTTTCGAAATTGGCAATCTTCGGGCCGACTTGTCTTGACTTGGCTTTAATTCGAGCTTCTATACTGATATTTACTTGAAATGTGGATTCCTTGTGTCTCTTGCTCATAGTTGAAGTCTCGTTCTTGTATTATTTGATATGTGTGTGAAGCATATACAATATTCTTTCTTTATTTTTCTTTTTTCTCTTTTTTCTCTTTTTTTCTCTTTTTTTCTTCCTTTTTTCTCTATCTTTTTTTCTTCTTCTTTTTTATTTTATTATTTTTTTTCTTTTATTATCTTTTTTCTTTTGTTTTCTTTTTTTGTTTTAGACTGCCCATTTTGGGTTAGCCTTGAATCCCTTTCTCCTTATTCGAGTCTATAAATGTATCCTCGAATCAATACGTATCTATACTAGGTATTGATGCTATCTTCCGCTCGAAGTTAATTGCCTCTCTGCAGCTCTTCTGATATTTACTCGATCTAGATTGCTTCGGCCTTCTGATTGTCATTTCTCTTCTTTTCTTTGTTTTTTCGTTTGGACATATCCTTATTTTCAACCACTTTCTTCTGATGATTTTTTGATCTTCGTATCCAATCTGTCTGGTCCCATCTCTGTCTTCTGGTAAAGTAAAAGAATATCATTCGTCGTCATATTCACAGATGTCCTGAGAAAGCCTTTAGGGGGTAGAGGTTTAGGGTCAACTCTCGTTTTAAGGATCTTAAACGACAAGTGCCTAAGAAGATAAATTCCTAAAATGGGAACTGCCAATTGTATAAACACTCGCTTTGTTCCTCTGTTGGCCTGAGTAAACTAGTAGATACTCACATTTATAGTATCCCCACAACATTCAACCTCTTCTAAATATATGCAACTTAGAATTGATCTTTGGAACCGAAGTAAATGTACTGTTGCATTCAAAATTCGAGGACCTGGTATAGAAATGATATATACATATGTCCATTCAAAAATGCGTGTATATGCATATGAGAGAACAAAAACTACCCCATAAAAATAAAATGTTTAAAGAATCAAGAATGTAAAAATGCCTTTTAAATGGAAATGTGATTTTTAATTCAAAAAAATATCTGTTTTAGAGTTTTTTTTCAAAGCATTGAGAATTTTTTTGTGAATTGATAGGAAAACCATAAGGACCTCCGGACTACCTCCCGAGTACTAACTCATTTCGGTCATTTGTAGTGTAGGCTTGCCTTTTCTCTTGTTTTTCCACCGCTGGATCAACTATCTCGTCATGACTCCCTATTCAACCAGATTCTTGATTTTTTCTATTAACGATCCCAAATTTTTTAGTGTCATGCCCCGACGCCTCAATGTAGAACCCACATATACTGTATGGATCAAAACTGTGAGCATATGAGCTGGGCGTAGCCTTTATCGGCCTTGAGATAAGGTACTAACCCTTGACCAGATGAGGCCATATGTCCGAGATGGAATACTCTAAATATGTACTTGTTCGATGAATTTTTCTCAGTGATTCGGAGGAATCTGCCCGTCTTCTTCTCTTACGATCACGAGAACCTTGAAAGTGGTACTCATTTATCTCTTTCTTTCCTTCTGTTCCTAGGCATGTCTGGTCTTTTAAACTTAGGTCCCAGAGTGCATGTTCGATTCTCTCTCCGACTGTCATGAAGTCCTCAAAGCTGGCATTCATTTTCCCGAGCACCTTATCAAAGAAGAAATAAGAAAGGTGGCATGGAAGTCAATTTCTTCTTCATTTACGGGAGGCTGCACCTGGGTCGCTAAACACAGACACCTCAAAGCATATTCCTTGAAGCTTTCATCAAGTTTCATCTTCGTACCCTGGAGATACTGACGACTTGGTGCTAGGTCCAAAGCATATCATATCACTGTAGGTCCTGCTAGATTGTCGGGGAAGTAGTGGATCGGCAATTTTTCAATGCAACCCTCTATCTTTTTGCAGAATATGGTCACGTGAATCTTGGGGCATCTTATTCCGTTATCATGCGCAAATTTGTGAATCTTTGGAATCCGGATGAACGACCAAATCAGGGTTCAAACATATCTTTCTTGTATCAAAGGCATCAAACTTCTTTTTTTTCTCTCTTTTTCTCTCGAGTCTATCTTCTAACTACTCGAATCTTGATTTTTGAGTCTGTTCAATTCTTTTATTCACGATAAAACTCTAATTGTACTTTGGATTACCCCAAAAAAATTTATGCAAGGTAATGATAATGTTATGTAAAAATATGCCATGACTGTGCAATGTAATGCAATCCTAAAATATAAACATGAATGCAGTAAGGTATTGATTCCAAACGTGATCCCCATAGAACGACGTTCATTGAGGCCAAAAGGTTTCATTATATCAGATATTAGATATTTACAGTTACTGATAAGCTTCAGTCCTACTTTTCTTAACTTCATCCAGTAGTCCGGTCAGCTTGCCTCCGTGGTCTGACACTTGGTCCATGTTCTGGCTAAGCTTGCCACCTTATTGACCCGCCTTACATGCTCGGGTAATATCGATCTTCGGTTCTTCATCTATCTTCTGCTTAGTCTTTCGCAGCTTAGAAGTTGTCCTTTCCAACTGAAGAGTGTTGGATTGTCGTTGCTCTGTCGTAAACTTGTTTCCAAAACTCTTGTTAATGGCTAAGTTATTATGTAGCTCATCTCTAGAGACTGTCGTTCCTATTCCAAATTTCCTCAAACTTACCTGATAACAGCCTGACTTGATTCTTGCTTAACTAGTTTATCTTCTTCCAAAATTCTGAGTCGTCCTTCAACTGAACAACAGCGTTCATATATTCTTTAAAGGTGATCCAATCTGATATTCTTAGACACTCAGTAAAGCTTCTGGTGATCATTCTGCAAATTCAATTTTATCCAATTTATCTTTCTCTTATCTGAGCTAGCTGAACTCGAAAGAATATCCCTCTCCTGGGCTGTCTCTATCTCCGATCTTCAAATTTAACTCGCTTGAGTGACCCACTTCGGTATTACTCAAACTTTGTCCTAGATATCGATTCTTCCTCGACTTTGCCTCTCGGGTGATTGTTAGCTCACTATAGAATTAGGGAACTCCGTCTTCGAAACCCAAAATTCTCATCGCGATAAGATATTGAACTTGTTCCTCAGGGACCCGCAATCCTCAATACTGTGACCCAAACTTCCTAAACGGTAACTACCTTTAGCACATGTGTCGTAATCTCTTGGATAAGATGATTTCTTCTCTAGAGACTTCACCGAGGTAATAAGGCTCTTCTCGATGAACATTAGGAGTAGTTCGGTGTACCTCACAGGAATCGAGATGTACTTCTTTTTATTACTTACTTCTCGGGTTTCTTCTGGCCGAGCTCTACTTTTTGAAAGCCAGACTCAGACATACCTTCCACCTGTTTATTGCTGCGGATCACAAAAGGGTTTAATTTATCGTATTTGGCTGGCTTAGAGGTAGAATTCTGACTATCCCGCTCTCTATTCTAACCCTTAATCAATTCTTATTTCGGTTCGATGGATCGCTTACCTTTCGTCAAAGTATTCATCTGATTCATCACTTCTTCCCTCTGTTTCTTTTAACTCTTGCACTTTACTTTGCTCATTACCAGTACCGTGTCTCCTTACCGTGTCTGACCTGAAGTCTTCATATGGTTCATCTTCTATTGTCTCCAATCTTGTTCTAGGACAAAACCCTGGATCCGTGCCCTCTAATATCTGACCAGACGACCCTTTCCCAATTATGAACGATTTCTGATATTTGAGAAACCACTTCGGGAATCAATACCCTATAAATGCGAGAATGCATGCAAATGCGATGTTGATTCTCGAACAGCCTTTAAAAAACTTCCAATAGAGAAAATGTCTGTTTGCAAGAAATTAATAATGAATTACAGGTAACAGTTGGATTTATTCTGGAGACCTTGACTTCAGAAAGCAAAGCCTGTGCTCCACGTCTCGACGTCGTCTTCAGAATAATGGATGACTTCGTCTTCTCCTCTTATTTTATTCCATGGACTCGTGACGTCATGATCTTTATTTTTGTGGCTTCTGAAAATGACATCAACAAGTGCATGCATAATGCAGAAAAGATCTTTTCTTCCGTAGATCTGGGTGCAAACAAATAATACGTCTAAACAGGGATGGATTCTATCGATCCTAGGGGAGTACTTTAAAACTTTTGGGGGTTTAAATTAAAATTCTCAAGGATCATTTGGTTTAAAAATTTCCCCCTTTTTTATTATAAAAAAGTTTTAACTTACTTAAAATATAAAACTTGTAGGTTTCTTCTTGTTATTATTATTATTCTAAAAGTTTTGGGAGGGAAAAAGATTCAAAGCAAAATAATAATATTTTCATTTTTTTTAAAATGAGTTAAATTAAAATCTTTGAGATTTTTACAAAAGGGTTAAATGTGAATATTTAAAATTAGGGTTCTGCGGCCCTGACTGAATCTTCTGCGTCGCACGTGTCTTACTATCGTACCGTCTTCTTTCTCGATTGGTCTTTGCTCGGCCTAACTTGATACTGTAATATTATCGTTTTTGGCAAAACAGACTTTTTCTATTTTGAAAGCCTTTTAATGAACTGTTCTTGAATTAACACCATGTCATGATATGCAATATGAATGCAAATAAAGGCGTTGATTCCGCTGGTAATCACCCATTCGAACGACTTTCATGGGAACTAAAGGGTCCAGATTACAAAAAGGGTCCACATTACAAAATGAGTCCCTATTACAAAAAGTCTTAATTACAAAACAAAGTTCTATACATAAGCCCTAGCTCTACCTCCTAGCTTCTCGATAGCTCTGAGCAACTTGATAAACCGTGGTGCTTCTTCCATGTCCGGGGTTACAAAAGGTCGGAAAGTCGCGGCTTCGGTAGCTAAGTCATTCACACGCCTTGCAACTCGTTGTATGTCCACCATCAGGGTCTTGTGTGTATACTTTGGCACTACACGCTTGCTCGGCAAATTGTTACCTTGGATCTGTTGATTAATCTCTGACCAATGTCGTACGACTGGATCGATGCCGTCCTTCTTAAGACACATTTTTTCTATGATGAAAGATTTTATAATCGGGCAAACCACTTGAATCAACGCCTCTATGTAATGCGGATGCAATGATAATGCAACAAAAATATGTGTAAAATAAAAATAAAAATAAAACACAAAAAGAAATGAGTTAGTACCGGATAAATACATAAATAAAAGGACAAACTAATAAGGTAAACAAACAAAACAACCTTATTTATCCCATCTAAAACCCCTAAGGTTATCCGCATAGCTTTAAAGGGATGGGTTTCTATATGTTCTCTACATGCAGTGTTGGTGCTAAGAGATGCCCGAACTGTCCTTGCTGTCCCCTACTAAGGGTAGTAAGGCCCCCGATCATCACCCATTATAGGCTTCTTTCAACCGGGTTCAATTCAGGGGGACCCATTCGTTTATGCCTACACGAAGGAACAATATCCTTACGAAAGCATAAGGTACTCGAGCCCTGAAGGTACTCTAGGCCTACAAGGAGAAACGATATCCTCATGAAAGCATTAGCGTTTTCCCCCACTTAAAAAAACGGGTTTATATGCCAAATTTTAAATGCGTTAAAATAAACGCGCAATTTTGACCGAATGTTAATTTAATAGTCACTTTAATCCGAAACTTCTAATATTAATAAAGCGGTAGTTATTTAAAAAGCTTGACTCTCATTTTGTTCTTGAAAAAAACAAAAATTGGTCCCCAGCGGAGTCGCCATCTGTAGTGATATCCTTTTTTCTATTAAAACGGGTTTCGAAGTGTTTGTTGTCTTTAGGATATAAAAATGTTTATTCCGTGGGGTTTAAAAAACAATATTTTATTTTGAAATTGGAGTCGCCACCGGCCACTTAGATAGGTCGGACACCATAAAACCAGAGATTTGAAAACTGTTGGGTTCGGGAGTCGGTTACGGATGGGGAAGGATTATCACCCCCACACCGCCCAAAATTTGTACTTGAGTAATTACCGCTTTATTAATATTAAACTTTCCGGATTAAAATGACGCTTAATTTAAAATTTGGTTATAAGTGCGGGTAAATTTTAAAAGCCCCGTTATCCGAGAGTAAACACCCAACCACCATCACTACGCCTGATACTGGCCCTGTTTACGCTCGGATAAAAGGGCACCGCATTGACAATTAATATCTTAAAATGCAACTTAAGACATGGCAAACATAAATAAATACAAAGCGATAAAAATACGAATAAATACTACCATAATAAAATACTAATCTAACATAAATAAAATACTAATCCGAAACATACATACATAAATATTAATCTAACTCATAAAAACGAATCTAACATAAATAAAACATTAATCTAAAACAAAAATAAATATTAATCTAACACATAAATAAAATATTAATCTAAAACATAAATAAACATACAAACTAAAAAATAATAATACAATTTTAAAATAACTAATACTTCATTAAATTATAAAAATTACAACACAAATTAAAAGGGAAAAAAATATACCTAACTAGGAGCTCGAATGACGAACCCCGACTGAACCCCACCGAGATCTACCATGACCTCTTCAAAAAATTAACTAGACCGGACCCAAAATAGGACTCCGATCGAACCGGTTAGGACCGAGGGGACTGCCCCTTGGCCCTGGGCTAGCCGAGAGGACTGCTCTCTTATTCGGCCAGCCCCTTTGCCGATTCATGCTTGCTTCGTGTGAATTTAATTGCCCCCATGCCTTTATATAGGCAATTGGGGTGGGTGAAATGGGGACGTGGAATGCCCTACTCCATGCGATATTTCCTTTTTTTTGCCTTTTTTAATTTAATTAATTATTTTTTTTTACTTTTACTTTTTTTTACTTTTTTATATTATATTTTTATTATTTTTATTTTTATTTTTTGCTAATTTTATATTAATAATATTACTATTAAAATAACATCAATAATACTAAAACCCGGTCAAAAATGAGTGATTACACTTTGAGCAACACAATACAGAAAACCAATTTCACATTGCTTGGGGAAGAAGAAGAAGAACAGAAATGGAGTGCAAGAAATTTGGTTTTCTAGTGGTTGCAATGGCGGGGGCGGTACTGGTTTTAGCGATGGTGGCTCCGGCTGTCGTAGCTCAAGACTGCTTTCTGATTGGTTACCCGTGCTTTAGTGATTGGGATTGTTGCGGCTCATGCGTCTCTATTCGGGGAGTTTCAACAAAAATTTGCTCCTAGTCGTCTATTTGGTCGTGGAATCAGAAAATATATGTAGCCTATTGTTGCTACTCTTGTTGTTAATTAGTGTCCTGTCTTTTTTATCTATCGTATCTGTTTTACGGTACATGTTCGAGGTTCAAGATTATCCTTTTTAACAACACCGCCTTCAAAATTCAAATACGAATTTTCTTCTTAAGAATGCAGCATGTCTAACTATTACAAATGGGCTTAGCCATGATGAAACTTCGGGAGACAAATATAAATGGTATAAAATGAAGTTAGTGCCTAAAAACTTCAAAATTTGAGGGTCTTGACCTAATTTAAGCAGTAAAAATAAAGAACAAATTTAATTTGTCTAATTTAAATTTAAACATAGATTAAGAAGTATTTAAACTGAAAAAATATGGGTCAAAACTTTTTTTTCACGTTTCAAAACTAGGATGGACCTTAAAAGTAATTGGATCAAAAAAAGGGGAGGAGTGCACAAGCCTTAATGAATTTAGTTCCAAAAATATGGGGGCCTAAAAATAATATGACCCATAAAATTTGGTGCCACAGTCCCTTCACCAGATGTTTGATTGAATTTGGTGCCACGGTACAACTAGAAACTAATTCGATTGAGAAATTATCAAATTTCTCTTTTTAAAAGTATAGTCATTGTTATTGTAAAGGTATTTTCATCTTTTCTTATTGATACATAATTTCTACATAAAATAATTAAAATTTACTATTTGAAATTTGAATACAAGAATAATGAGTTTGACATGCAAATCTTTTAATTATACCCAAATTTTGGAATATAAAAATAATTTATATTTTATGGTTAAATTTTGAGTTTGTAGCGTAATTGTGACATTTAGGTCGAGGAGATTATATTAACACTCTATTTTTAGTAAAATATCGATAAAGAATTATTTATTATTAAATTTATAAATTTTTAGGGTTTATTATTACGCAAGATGGAGTTAGATTAAATATTAGATAAAACAATATAAATATATATATAATTTTAATTTATTTAATTATTTTTAAAAGAATTTAATTAATAATGTTTTAATATATTTTATTCTAAAAAATAATCATATTGTACCGATACATTTTTTACGGTGCCAAAAAGAACGCCTCTTGCAGGAGGCGTTTTTGGTCCAGAAAATATTAAAAATAAGAAAACGCCTCCTGCAAGAGACGTTCGACCGCATTTTTTGACCAAAAAATTAAAAAAAAATGGAGAACGCCTCACGCAGTATGCGTTCTCAGCCGACACTATAAAAAATGCCATAGATTTCAAAATATTATTTAACATGCTCTATATACCAAATATTCATACCTAAACACCCCATTTATCCAAAGAAACCACATAATTAGCCATACATATCCATATATTGACATTTACTATGGAATTTTCCCAAAAATCCAAACTTAAATCCTAAAATATCCATCAGGGCTAAATTGTCCATACAGTTTACAAATGTAAAATTCTGCAGGCATCTGGCAGCTTCTGAGATTGCCAAATTTTGTTTCTTTTCGTTTTCTCTACTGCATCCTCTATTTCTCAGCTGCATTCAATTTCTCTTTCTGATCAAACCTTCCACCTCTTCAAATGGTAGGTAAAAAAGATTCGACTTTTCATTCATTTCCCTTTTATTTCAACACAGAAAGCCTTTTTTTTTTGGGTTAATTACATATGTTATGATTTGGTTTTTTTTTTATATAGGAATTTGATGCCATCTTGTTATTTGAGTAAATATGGATGAACCCTATCTAGTTTATGGCTTGTATCTCACATTTGTTTTCATTGAATTGATGTTTACTGTGTTTCTGAATTTGGGTTGGGTTAAATTATTGAACTTTGTTTAATTTGGATAATTATTTATGATTTGGGATTGAACTCCTGCTCCTGATTTGTTTAATGGTTACATAAGTTCAATACTGATTGCTGGTTTGTGTTCTTTGTTAGAATACTTGCTTAGATGGAATGTGAAAAAAACATCAACTTTTAAGTGAATCAAGAAAACAGATGATAGAAAAAAGAATGGATGAGACTGATTGAAATGAAAATTTTGATTTTATAGAATAATAATGGTTAATGTTGAGGTTAGCTGAATGCTAAAGCCAGTTGAAGGAACAAGGGGAGTGAGAATTAGTGGTTTCAACCGGAGCCGAAGAAATAATTTAGATGACATCCACTATTAATTAAGAGTTTACCCGTGTCAAAATCTGATAAAATTGCAAATTTTATGCAGCAATGTCAGTGAAGGTTGTTCAAAATGTTTTTATTGCACAGTTCTACCAACATAATAGGCAGTTCGGGACCCAATATCAAAGGGACAGTTGTGCCCCTTATATGCGCATCTTGCCTCCTTTTCATGGAGGGAAGTTAGCATGCACTAGCATATCCTCCATGTGAATGCGCAACTTACCGAAACACCGGAGTGGTTTTGTTAACAAAGGAACCTTTTACTGCAGCGGTCTGTTTGAGTCTCTCTATCCGGTTCATATCAAATGCAAAATTTTGTTTGTTAAATGAAACAAAAGCACTAATTTTCGTTTCGTTGCTATCATCATAAGATCGGCATTGTCTTTTTCTTTTACATTTATTGTATCACTTTTTGGTTATCAAGGTAGACTACATTTATAAGATGTTATTACAAACTTTGAAATTTTCTTTTTTATAGTCCATCTAAAATTTGAAGTTTCTATCTTCTGAATTCTTTTATTTTCATTTGCAACTTAAACCTCAGTGACTTCATCTGCTACTGCAATACCATCTCTGGACAAAGTTGATTTTCTGAAGCTTCAAAATGGCAGGTGAGAAATCCATCCCATTGCATCATGCATTTAAACTTATAACTTCCTTAATTGATATTTTAGCTTAAGTGTTCCCCAACCATTAATCTGCATATACTATCGCTCGTCTCCTTGGATTATCCGATCTTAACTGCATTTCAAATCTATTAATTATGTGTTTTTGACTGATTTTAACTACGTTTTCTGTGCCCTCGAATCCTATCACAAGATTCTTAACATTATCTATGTGGAATGATTTTTCTCTCAAACTTAAAAGAGATTCCCTTCCTTATCATTAAACCTAAATATTCAGTTCATAGGTAGTTGCTTTCGTGGAGCATAAATATTGTTTAACAAAAGAGTCTTCACTCAGGAGTGATATAAGGCTAATTAAAAAATAACATTTCTACGAAGATGAATCTAAACAACTAAGAGTGCAATTAAAAAAATGTAACTCAAGCATAGGGCAACCATCTGTATACTCTCCGTTTTTTAGTTGGTAGGTCTATAGCATTTTAACGGAACCAAAATGTTTTACTGTTGCTTTTGTTTGATTTTTAACTTGTTTTCCTCTTAATTTTTATCTAGGGTGAATTGGTGATCAAAGATTGCATCTTTATTCATTCCCCTGATGGCCATGCAGTGATATACGAGGTGTGGCTGTTTCTGGTGTTGAGGGAGAGCCAGTTACGGAGGCTATAGCTGCTGCTTTTGCTGTGTGGTTGTTAGATAAGAAAAAAGGCTGACGCATCTCGAAAGTTGAGAGTTTCCATTGGCCATGATTCTCGTATATCTGCACAACAATTGCAGGTATCTCCCTTACTAAGTATTTAGATGTAAGTGTTGGTGTGAATCTTATCCACCTTTCATCAGTATATTTTACATATTTCCTGTTTCTGAAGTATTTTTCTAGTCCTTGGATGTTCTTATTGTTACTTCTATCATCATCTGTGACATGAACCCGTGGCGTAACTTTCAAATATGTTACTTGTAGTTATTTTCATTTTTTATAAATGGTAAGAAAGAAGACTCTCGATTTCATTGGGGATGGTGTTTACATTTCTCCGTGCCTGTTCGTCTGTTTTTCTTCCACTGCAATGTTGTGTAGTTTGATTTTATAAATGTTCAGAAACAGGGAGTGTATGAATGCTCTTTTTGACTTATGTTATTGGAATAACTAATGATATAGCAATTTTCCTGCCTGTGAATAAAAACCTTCTTTGGTTTCTGAGAATCGAACAATTGGCTTTCCAGGATGCTGTTTCTCGAGGCATTGCTAGTGCAGGACTTGAAGTTGTTCAATATGGGTGAGTTATGATATTCTATTTTCATGTTAATCGAAAAATCGAATGACATTAATATCTATTTCAAGGTCATTCAATTCAAACTGTGGCTATGATTCAGGTAGTTCAGATATGAACTAAGATAGCAGTCGCAAGAGTTGTTTCTCAAGTACTGTCACTGAAAGTGTTAGTGTGTATTATTATTGGGAACAGAAGTTTTCCGCGTCGATATACTGTTAACTAATTGATGTTCTTTTCTCTTTTTCAGTTTAGCATCTACACCAGCAATGTTTAATAGTACACTTACAGAAGATGAGGCTTTTTTATGTCCAGCTGATGGGGCTATTATGATAACAGGTACTCGAAGATTCAGCTACAGAGTATAGTATCATTATCATTGTATTTGATAAACAGTATCATGGAAACCGGAATATCTTTAATTAAATTTACTTACTTTTCGTGGTTAATTTTTTTCCTAATAAACTTTTCTCTTGTGAACAGCTAGTCATCTTCCTTAAACAGGAATGGGTTCAAGCTCTTCACTAATGCCGGAGGTCTTGGGAAAAGCAACATAAAAGACATCTTGGAATGTGCTGCAAATATATACAGTGATTTCCTAGCCAAAGGTTATTCGGTAAAAAATGCTTCAGAATCGCTCAAAAAGGTTGACTATATGACTGTTTATACATCGGATCTTGTGAAGGCAGTCCGGAAGGCTGCTGGGAATATAGGTAAGAGCTTCCTAAATTTTAAATGATTAATTATAGATTTGTCTTTCTTTCTTCATCATGGAAAGTGCAATATAATCCGAGCTGCATGTCTTACTTTGGTGTTTATCATCTTTCACGAATGTTGCTTAATTATATTTATCACAACTATTAAGTTTCTTAACTTTAGCTCTCTAATCATTGTTTGGTGTTATCAACTATTAGAGAAGCCGCTGGAGGGATTCCGCATTATTGTCGATGCAGGAAATGGTGCAGGAGGTTTTTTTGCAGTAAATTCACCTGAGTTCATTAAACTGCATATCTTTTGTTGATATTATTACGACTGCAATTTGTTTACGGGGTTTGTCCTAAACTGTCTATTCTAATTGATTTTCCCAGACAAAACTACTCGAGCCTCTTGGTGCCATTACTTCTGGAAGTCAGTTCTTGGAGCCAAATGGTACTGTTTTGTCCTGGAAAATTTCCCGTGTTCTCTTTTTTGCGTTTACTTATTAACTTTGTCGGGTGATGTGTGGTTATGGGGTCAAGTATGTTTCCAAATCATATTCCAAACCCTGAGGATAAGGCTGCAATGAAAGCTATTACCGAGGCAGTTCTTAGTAAGAAGGCTGACATGGGAATCATCTTCGATACAGATGTAGATAGGTAATATCTTGACTATCTATATGCCGATTTTATCTTCTTCAAATCATTTCCTTTTTCCTCTCTGATGAGCATTGTCTTAAAAGGTCTGCTGCTGTGGATTCCACCGGTCGTGAACTCAATCGAAATCGCTTGATTGCTTTAATGTCTGCCATTGTTCTCGAGGAAGTAAGATTTTTCCTGAATCTAGTACATTTTTAACACCCCCTCTATAAATAAATGGAAGTTATAAATTTTATTTTTCAATTCCGGTTTCCTCTCACATTCAATCTCTTCATCTTGTTCCCGTCAGCATCCAGGAACAACTATTGTTACGGACAGTGTGACTTCAGATGGGCTTACGTCATTCATCGAAAAGAAACTCGGTATGTAAAAACCAAACTGACATGTATCTAATTGCTTTGTTTCTTCTAGAGAAAACTCTCAGTCTGAATTTCTTTTAGGGGGAAAGCACCATGGATTCAAAAGAGGCTATAAGAATGTCATTGATGAGGCGATTCATTTGGTAAGTTTCATATTCTTTTTATCTTAGTTTTCCGATATTTATCAGTTATAGTTCCGCCGGTGGAGTGCTAACTAAACAAGCAAATGGGATATCAAAAATGTAATACTAATCATTTCACCCTATCACTTGTGCTGAGCATTAATCAACAGATCAATATTAGCTTATATAGGAATGAGCAGAAACTCATCTGCATGCTTCATATGATATATTTCTACTAATTTCTAACATAATTCTTGGTCTATTTTTCATCCTTCGCTATGTCCCTTCTTAAGTGTGTTACCATTTCTACTCAACAATCAAATGCCTGAACATAACATGACATACCCTGCCATGTCATCATTTGGTACCGAAGATCATTGCCACCTATTACCCCATGGTTGATCATCTTGTTAAACTTTCAGTTCTTTGTTGCCCGCACTAAGTAAAATAATTTCTGACAGAACTCTGTTGGAGAAGAATCACATCTGGCTATAGAAACCAGTGGCCATGGAGCTCTCAAAGAGAATCACTGGCTTGATGATGGGGCATATTTGATGGTAAGCCATTTAATTTTATTTTGCGGAGAAGCCTATTCTTGCATATTAGGTCGGTCCGTATATATCAACAAAAACATTAACTTGTCCTTCTGCTGAGTACAGGTCAAACTCCTAAATAAACTTGCTTCAGCGAAGGCTTCCGGTAGAGGTTATGGAAGCAAAGTTCTAACCAATCTGGTTGAGGGTCTGGAGGAACCGGCTTTTGCCGTGGAGCTGAGACTAAAGATTAATCAGAATCATCCCGATCTTAAAGGACGGTCTGGCTCACTCTATAGCTCCGATCTTTAAATGCCCCATGATTTCTGTTAAAGTTACTTACAGTTAGAAACTTGCAGATCCTTCAAGGAATACGGAGAAGCAGTGCTGCAGCACTTGGAAAACTCCCTTGCTTCGAACCCCAAGCTTCAGAAAGCCCCTGTGAACTATGAAGGGGTAAATTGTAATATAAACACATGGACTTTGTAATTTTTCACCATCTTACCGAAACAGGTTTCACTATGTTGCTTCTGAAAACAGGTTCGAGTTTTGGGATTCGGAGGGTGGTTTCTTCTTAGGCTTTCGCTTCATGATCCTGTCCTTCCTCTTAACATTGAGGTATGAATGTAGTATCCAACGAATATCGTAATTATGGACTTGATAATAATATGAACATGTCATAGGCGCCAAGCCATGAAGATGCCGTGAAACTAGGCCTCGGAGTAGCTGCTGCTGCGAAGGAGTTTCAAGCTTTAGACAAGTTTGTCCAACCGCACTGAAACCGAACGGGCTATCACTTTCAGCTTTCGAGTATTTTGTTGCAATGGCTGCCTCTTATCCAATGAGCTGACTCCCTACTGATATATGGTAGCTTTTAGGTTGAGGAAGTCTCTTTGTATTTCTTTTTTGTAACGTGACCTTAAAACAGCTAAGAACTTGTTGAAAGTATATAGGCAATTTTCCAGGTCCCTAATAAAAGAGATCCAATCTTAACATCAAATCCATGGCTTTATACCTATGTTGCTTCAATTCTTTTTTTTTTTTTTTTTGAAATACTTGACACTCGTCATTCAAATCAAGTTTGAGTTGAATAACTCGGGATTAATTTTCAAGTTGTTACTTGATAATTGATATGTGTATATCACATATGATATATATATATATATATATATATATATATATATATATATATATATATATATTATATTTCTATAGTTATAGAAAGCCGTTTAAATTGAAATCAATTAATATCATAACATTATAAATATTTAAAATTAAATTTGAACAGAACTTAATAACTCGATTTCACTTAAATTTTATAAATTCAATTCAAAAAGAATTGAGTTAATTGCACCACACGTCCCCAAACTACGACCCTCGTTTTAAACTAGTCTCTAAACTTTTAGATGTTCTAATTTATCCTTAAACTATGACTCCATTCAAAATTAATCCCAAAATTTTAAATATTATAGTTTCATCCCCGAACTATGACCCTCATTTTAAATTGGTCCTCAAACTTTTAAGCATTTTAAATTAATCCTCAAATTATCGTTTACAGCACATCATATTATTGCATAATATGCATTAGTGTTTACAAGACAATAAATAATTTTTATAACGGTTTTATTAACATAAGATATGATTAACATATACTGATAATTTGATGATGAAATTAAAACATTCCAACATTTGGCAGACCAATTTAGAATGAGATTCACAGTTCAGGGATGGAATTGAAATGTTCAAAAGTTTGAGGACCAATTTAGAATGAGGGTTATAGCTTGAGGATGAAATTGAATAGTTCAAAAGATTAGGGATCAATTTAGAATGACGGTTATAGTTTAAGAACGTATAGTACAATTAACTCAAAAAATTTTAAATAAAGTTTGAGTTATAAAATAGAAATCATAAACACGACTAACTCAAAAAAGTTTGACTCGACTCGATCGAATAATTACCCCTGTATCTAAACATGGAGTATCTTCAAATATATGAAAATCTTGAAGGAAAAAAATTAAATATACTCGTAGTTGATACTCACCACGTATTGTCCACTTTGTCGATACAGAACTGATTTGAAACATTAACATTACAAACAATAAGATGCAGTAACTACAAATATTTGAAGCAAATCCGATCAGGTTTAAATTATATGCAAACTAATTTCTCTTATCTTACACATTTGCATCTTTGAAGAGTTTTTCGATTATCTTGCTATGTCTGTAAAAGAATTTTACGCAGTGGTAGGGTTGTTAAGAAGCTTCATCATGAAGTTGAACTTCATGTCCGGCGCGGTCTGCGGCCGAGGCCAGTTTGCTCCTTCCGGCACCTTAATGCATTTGAAACCTTGGTCTTAGTACAGTTTTGTTGCACCGGGGTTGTTCAAATCACAGTGCAAAGCGACGGCACGGCAGCCCCAGCTCCTAGCTTGAGCTTCTGCTTTGGCTATGAGCCTTTTAGCTATTCCCTTCCGACGGAATCTCTCCCGAACCGCAACATTTGATATGTATGCAATTCCAGTCCTACGATAAAGAGTTAACTTCAATTAAGAACAAAAATTAACGAAATACGGACCGATATTCAATGCTCAACACTTCCAGCCGCTAATATACTATAATTGCCTAAAATCGGAACTCTAGCATCTACAGAACACTGGTATATAAGGCCTCGAGTTAAGAACATGAATTGATACCTTTCGTTCTCTATTTGATAATCATATTTTTTTTCTCGTCAAAATTTCATGCATTCTCACCTCACTGACAGTCTCAGACTTCTCGCAATCATTTTCCGGTAAACGTTTGTGTCCTAACCAGAAAAAATCAGTTATTTCACTAGTTAACATTGAAGGAGGAACAGGTTTAACTGAGCAACTCGTATCCCCAAAGGTTTTAACAGGCAAAAATATCTCGTAGCCGCATAGAACTGTTCTTCAATCATGAAACATCCCGCCTTGTGCCGGAAATTCCTTTTCTAAGACACAGACACTAGGCATCCTTACCAACTATTGCTTATTCTTACCCTAAAGATAAGGTATGCCAGAAAGATTTCCAATGTTTCAAGACATTGTTCATCCTGTAGGATATGAAGAAATAGTCCGTAACAAACGAAAATATCTAGAATAGAACAACAACGTAACTTAACAATTTATGTAGAAACTTTGGAACAAATCCAGCTTCTGGTAATATTCAATCGGACTCGTTGGTTACGAGATCTTGAATGATTGCAAATGAGAAAACCTATGTGCCGTTTTCCTTTCCCGGGATTTCAGCATGAAGAGGTAGGCAGAGGTTTCAGTTAATCAAACAAGGCCAGCGAAAATAGTAAGCTAATGGTCCTGAAAGCCATTTATACAGCTTCAGAATAGTTATTTTGAACTAGAGCACATGGACCATACGTACTCAACCATAATCAGATAAAAGCCTTAAACGTAATTGAACTACAGCATTTTGGAATTGTTAACAGACTCCGAAGACCATAAATGTTGTTTATTGATAACGTTAATGGGTGACAAGAAGGCTATGGTAAATTTGATGAGCTGCATTTAGGCAAACATAAAACCGAAAATTTTGGGACATTGTCATCTTGCAGCATATGTAGTTAACAATTTCAACAGGCATGTCGAAGCATTAAATGGCATTAAACTAGTATAGTAAAGTAGCGAATAATGAACCTCACCTTCTCTGTCGAAGTGGTCCTTTTCTAGGAAGAAAATCAGCAACGGTATCGACGGTTAATATACCAGTCACATAACCTTTGTTAAGACTAAATTTCCCATCGAAACCTCCAACTTTGAAATCATCAGCTCCAATTAAAAATGAGTCGTCAACCAAACCACCGATGACAGCAACCAAACAAGTTCTCCTGCAACCAGGCGGAATCGAGAATCCGGACAGTATTGCCATTAGCCTATCAACTCGTAGCAAGAAATCCAACGGGAAGGAATACTCGGGGAAGAACGAGCTGCAGTGAGTCTCGGCCACTTCCCAACAGTCCTCTAACCGTGCCTCCCGAACAACAATCTCGGGAAGAGGTCGACGAATTGAGTAGCTCTACATGCTACTCCTGCACACAAACAACCAAACATAGCCAGACAAACAATGAACACCCACAATTCCAACAAACATAACCTCTAATCATAGCAATTTCATTGCAAACAGGAGACATATAATCAAACAATTGGCAAAGTCAATGCAAAAACAGCAAAAGACCCAAATCCAACAAATTCATGAACAACCAACTCCATACGTTGACATAATCCAAAACCCCATTTTTTGTAATGAAAAAACAAAAGAAAAAAAAACACCCATCAAAGAAATTCTGAAAATTCCCATTAAAGACAGAAACTTTACCTAATTTGGAAACTGATGAGTCACAAGAAACCCTGGGAACAGGAGGGAAAATGGTGGCGGCCGTTTGATTGAAAGAGAGGATTTTAAGGAGGATGTTGGGGACACAGTGAGTGAAGTGCCCAAGGTTAAGCTCCGCATTTGTAGGAGACTTGTGCTGTCTCTGTTTCACCTCCCTTGTCTGTCTGTTAATCTGTCTGGTGATTGTTTGATTGTTGGATTGAGTTTTTGAGAGAGAAGAGGGGATGAACAACGAAGGAAACAAAAGATTTTGCTAACTAACAGACAAAAAGTAAGCAAAGGTAAGGGAAAACAATCTTTGGACACATATTCCTTTGTACTTTGTGCGGTTTGGTTACCCTCTGTTTTTTCTTCATTGTTAAAAGACCATGCTAATTAGTTGGGGGATGATAATATTAAGCAAATTAAATTGAAAGATTATATTTGTAATATATAACAATGATTATTATTCCATATACGGGTGACGAATTTTTTTTATTTTCACAATCGCTCTTTAATTTTAAGGTTTAAAGTTTATGAGTTTTGATGTATGTGTTTAAAATTTAAGGTTTAGAGTTATAATTTAGGGTTTAAGTTTTAGGGTATTATGGTTAAGAATTTAGGTTTTAACTTATAAACCTTAAATTTTAACCCTAAATCTAAAATTCTATCAATAGTCCCTAAATTCAAAACTACTACGTTTAAACCCCTAAAACCTAGACAGAGTCCATAGACCCTAAAATTAAGGTACTTGTGTAAACAAAGTTTCCACAAGTACTTGTACATGGAATAATTATCATATATAACAATTATTCAAAAAAAACTATAACAATTTGATTTCTTTTTCTTTTTGGAAGTAATTAGACTCTGATTTTTTAATACACGAGTGTGATTATATGTGCCTGAACCAAGATTTCTTAGGATAAGCATTATTCTCTTTTTTATTGGAATCACTAGTTTAGTTCGAAATTAAATTATGTTATATTTTTATATTTTTATATTTTTGATAAATTACACATCATGACAACTTGATTATTAATATGTTTTTATTTGATCACTTGATTACAAAAAGTTTGATTTTAATTTAATTATATAATACATAAATATATTTATTTTTTGGGTAAAACTTTGATACAGATGCTTGTGTAAAAGCCTGTGTATTTATATTATAATAACCTAAATCCTAAATTATTAACCCTAACCCTAAAAAACTAAACCCTAAACCTTAAACCTATACACTAAATTCTAAACACTAACCTTAAATTCTAAACCCTATAACCTAAACCCTTAAACCTTAAACTAAAACTCTAACCCCTAAAACTAAAAGGCACGTGTAAACTAAAGTTTACACGGCCTGTGTATCAAAGTTTTTTTCTTATTTTTTTATATAAATATACGCAATTTATAAACTCAAATGGTGTTGCATCAACCACAATATCAATGAATTATGAGAACGGGATCAATTTATAATTTTATAGAATATAAAATTATATAAAGTTAAAATTCATTAACCACAATACACAATTTATCAAAGCTCATGCATAATTTAACTATTTATCCCTAAGATAATACAATCAAATTTGAAACTTAAAATTAGTGGTGTTCAATCGGTCGGTTCGGTTAACCGACCGAATTGAACTAGTAAAAATCTATTATCGAATTTTTTTAACCGTTATTTGAACTAAACTTTTTTGAAAATTTTAACCGGAAAGAACAAAGTTCGATTAATTCAGTCAATTTTTGAATTGACCGAAATTTGTATATGTTTCTGAGTAAAGTACAAAAATGGTAACTAAACTATGCTAAAATAATCTTTTTAGTCATTGAACTTTTTAAAATTACAAAACAATAATTAAACTTATCGAACTATTACAAAATGGCTATTGCACGTTATAATTATTGATGAACTTTGAAAATTTTAATGACCATTTTGTAATGATTTAATAAATTTAATGTTCATTTTGTGGAAATTTGATAAAGTTTAATGATCATTTTTTAATATATTAAAAAATGTAGTGATCATTCTATAACTTTTAAAAGTTTAGTGACCATATATATGTATGTGAAATATATATAATATTTTTGTTTAATTATTTTAATTAGCCGATTTCGAACCGAATTAACCGGTAACCAAGTTTGAGAAAAAACCTTAGCAGTTAATCGATCATATCTAAAATTATTCGAACGATTAACCGAAAAAAAACTATGATTCAATCGATTAATTCGATTAAAACTAAAATTTAAACACCCGTACTTAAAATGTAATTTTCTTTCTTTAAAATTAATGTCACAGTACATTAGAATTAAACATTAAACTCATAAAAAATATTAAAATAATAAGGCTTAAGGATGCATGAAGCCCTTAAGCTTTTGAAAAAAAAAATTAAGTTTTTGAAAAAAAAAATCACCTACATCCGAACCAATAAATTAAATTAAGGGTAAACTACATCAGTAGTTACCGAACTATGGTTTCTTTCTTATTTTGGTTACCGAACTATTTTTTTGGCAAAAACACCACTAACGTATGTTTCCTTCCTATTTTGGTCACTGAACTATTTTTTTGGCAAAAACATCATTAACGTTATGTTTCCTTCCTATTTTAGTCACCGAATGTTAAAAACTTAACGATTTTGTTGACGTGGAATTTTATTTTATTTTTTAATTTTTTATGTCATTTTTTCTCTCTCCTTGTAAGCAATAGATGTTATTTTATAATATTTTTATTCAAACTAACAGGATGGTGACATGTGTCACTACCTATTAGTGGAATAAAAAGAAAAAAAAATCAATCCCCTTATGCAGCCAGAAAGATTAGACTAATAGGTAGTTACACGTGTTACCATCCTTTTATGCAGTTACACATGTCACCATCTCTCTGGATGCATAAGGGGCTTAATTTTTCATTCCTTTTATTCCTCTAATAGGCAGTGATACGTGTCACCACCCTGTTAGTTTGAATAAAAATATTATAAAATAACATATATTGCTTGCGAGGAGAGAAGAAATGACATAGAAAATTAAAAAAAAAATCATGCTAGCAAAATCGTTAAGTTTTTAACGGCCGGTGACCAAAATAAGAAGAAAACATAACATTAGTGATGTTTTTGCCAAAAAAATAGTTCGGTGATCAAAATAGGAAGGAAACATAACGTTAGTAATGTTTTTGCCAAAAAACATTTGGTGACCAAAATAAGAAAGAAATTATAGTTCGGTGACTACTGGTGTAGTTTATCCTTAAATCAATTAAGCGCTTTCGGTCCATGATAAAGTATTCAAATATCCAACTTCAACCCGTAATCCAAACCCGGTTCATCAACCTCCAAAACGGGTCATATAAATCCCAAAATCCCCAAAAAGGTCGCTCATTTTCAAGAGAGGCAGGCGGAGAAACGGTTTATTTTCTGTTCACCACTCACCATCCCCTTGAGAGATCCCGGCGGCCGGCGGGACCTCTCTTTCTTCCTTTTCCATCTCCATTTTCCGATAACCTTAGAAAATCAAGAAAACTACGGTAATATTTGAAGCTTCTTCTAGTATCTTCTGGATCTTTCTCTGAAAATTAGTTAGGGCTAGGGTTCTAGTAGTTTTTTTTTCTCTCTCTTTCCCCCCTTTTTTCAAACTAGCAAAGAACTATGTCTGGTCTCCATCGTACTTCGAGCGCACCATTAAAGAACGGTCTTCCTCCTCAAGAGCTCCTTGACGATCTTTGCAGGTTTCACTTTTTTTTTTGTTTCCAGAGAATTTGGTGTTTAATTTCTAGTGTTCTTTGCTTAATTTTGATTAGTTTTTGGTTATTTTTTGTTATAGAAAAAGTAGCTGAATTAAGTTGTTTAGCACATCAATTTTTTATGTTCTTTGTTTGAAAGTTCCTGTTTCGAAGGTGCATACTGTGATTAGTGGCAAGGAATGGATTTGTTACGCAAACTAAACCTAGTTTTATTGCTCAATTTGGTATTGGGAATTCTAAATTGAAGTGCTCTAGCACTTGTTAGAAAAATAATGTGATTTGGAACTTGGAAGCATGGTCCTTTTCATCATCTGTCAAGCACATTGTATTATCTTAACAAACTAGTAGTTGTTAATTGAGGGTCATTCTAGCTATATACAAAATCTTTGATTTATGAAAAGATAAATAAGTTATTTTGTTGAACTGCATCGATCAATGGAATCAGTTCCTATTTCCTGAATCACGCGAAAGAGATTGAAAAAACTTTTAATATTGTGTTCGTTTTTTAGTATATAGACTTTGAATAAGCAAGAAAAGATTGAATCAAAATAATTCCCTTTTCCTAGCCTTTATGTGGGACTAATCAGTTAAGTGTAAGGTTTAAGCTCTAGAATCTTTATATGTTAGATTGTGCTTTGGGTATATCATCAGCCCGAGTATAACACAATAGAAAATTTCCTACTAATTATTCTTTGACAAGTTGTATCACCAATTTTTCACTTGATTTATTCGTCAAACCAGCAAAAATCCGAGGAAATTGGTTTTCTTGCTAGGAAATTTATTTCTTATGTTTCACTGGTATGATCCAATTATTGGCTGATGGTTTGTTTGTATGAATTTACTCCATTATTTTTTTTATCAAATGGGTATCATCATGGCATTAAAATCACTACCATGATGAGGGAAGTAGTCTCTCCTCTCTTGATCATTTATATTTTACTCTTTTCCCCTTCTGATTTTATCTAAAGCTTAGCACTAATAATTGTTGTGCAGTCGGTTTGTTTTAAATGTGCCGAAAGAGGATCAACAGTCATTTGAGAGAATTCTCTTCCTTGTGGAGTACGCACACTGGTTCTATGAAGACAATACAGTGGAACAAAATCCATCGCTGAAGTCGCTGAATCTGAAGGAGTTCACCTCTTTAAGTATCCTATATCTGATGCATCTTTTCTGTTGTGTAATGTGTTGCTAGCACTAGGGGTCCACCACTTAAAAGCATGGGTTCCACATAATAATTTTATGAGCTCTACACCATTAAAAATTCGATTGGTCCATAGCATTGCAGTTATTATAGGTGATATACCCCCCTGGTTTATGTTATGATTACAAACATCTGAACTTTTATCTCATATAATCTTTACCGTTAGGAAAGGTAGAATTTATGCTATTAAGTGTAGCATAAGTCTAGGTATTTTTTTACTTGACATTTTTTTTAACTGTTGGAAGACTATCTTTATGGCAGTTTCCGACTTCCTTTTGTTATTCCATGCTATTAGCACGGTCTGTTTTTTATTTCTTTGTTGTCAATATTCTCTATTTCCTTACCTTTCCAAAACAAAGTCTATTTCCTTAACTTGTTCCAGTGTTTAACAGCTGCGATGTTTTAAGGCCTTATGTTGCTCATATAGATGATATATTTAAAGATTTCATTGATTACAAGGTTCGAGTTCCTGTAACTGGGGCAATTATTTTGGATGAAACATATGAACGGGTGAGTCTCTTCCTTTTGCTAGATAAAAACAAGAAGTCCTTTGACCTCTATAGTTTTTATTTATTTTAAGTAAATGACTCTTTTATGTCCCTTTGTTATGGCTATTTTAACAAGTTGACTTCATGGTGCTCAACTTTAACACTGTTAATACACTTCAGGCATAGGCATTCATGTATTTGTGCTCAAGAACAGAAGTTTCCTGTTCTCTCTCTCTCTCTCTCTGTCTCTATTCCTCTTCTTCACTCTTTCCTAAAAGTTCCAATATTTTGATATATTTATCAGAGATTTTTCTGTTAGTGCATCTGTATTTCTTGGGTTTTTCATCCAAATATAGCTTTCAACTCAAGGAAAGCTATTCTTTGCAATTAAGTTCAAGTTGTATAACATTTTCTAGGATTATCATATTTGTTGATGTTAATTAGTGAAAATTCATTCTAAGATTGTCTTTACTTGTTTTTTTTCTGCATTTAATAGTGCATCCTAGTGAAGGGATGGAAAGGGACAAGCTGGAGTTTCCCACGTGGAAAGAAGAACAAAGACGAGGAGGACTATGCATGTGCCATTCGAGAAGTAAGCTTATTTCGCATGGATTAGGTTTTATTATTATCAACTAATTTTTTGTGTACGGGTTGAAACTGATTCCTAAAGAATCAGATTGGAAATGTATTTCTTTTGATAGATGGTTTAACCTTTTGCACACAAGATGGATCTATCCTGTGTTGTATGAGCTCTTCAGAGAGAAGTAATTAGACTCTACTAGCTAATGCAGATGGCTATAGATTCAACAGTTACTTCAGCATGATCTTGCTCTCTAGTTGTGCAGATGGCTGTGGATTCAATGGTTACATCAGAATGATCTTGCTTTCTCGATGTGGCTAAGGATGAAATGTGGAATGTACTATTTTACTAACTAGCTTTTGTGTCTGTTCATTCACCTCTCAATAGTAAAAGCTAGAATAGGGTTGACAATCTCTCTTTTAAACCTGTCATTGAACTTCATTTGGCATGCAGCCAATGGATATGTAAACCAATAACTGTAATTTATTAATTGCATGTTTCCCTTCTTGTTTAGAGAACTAAAGAGTTGATGTTCTCTACTAAAAAGATGCAGCCAATTTCTGGTGATAAGGAATCCAAATAACTACTGATTAGTCATTGAGTTCTTTTACCTCTGTTTCTTTCTTCATCTATCATTGTTGATGTACATTCAATGAGAATGCAGGTCTTAGAAGAAACAGGCTTCGATGTTTCATCTCTCCTTAACAAAGATGAGTACATCGAAGTAATATTTGGCCAGCAGAGGGTGCGACTCTATATAATTGCTGGTGTAAAGGATGATACAGCATTTGCCCCACTTACAAAAAAGGAGATAAGTGTATGTTTCTTTTGTTGATAAGATCAATGCCCTGATAGAAGTCCAATTTAAAGCAACCCTTCTATATGTAGTTGTAGTTTTCCTCAAAACTTCAGAGCATATATCCAATTGACTTGTGTTTAGAATGCTCAATTTCCAAGCAACTTCCCATTTGGGATGTTTATAATGCTTAGTACCTGTCAACAATAGCCACTAGACATATGCATTACGCCTCATTACTTGAACTTTCACTGCCTCAAGGAAATGAAGAAAATTAAAGGAGACCTTTAGAAAACAGTCTATATAAACATTGTGCATCTCTTAAAAAGTAAAAATGTTGAAAGCTAGCTTGGCATCGTTGCAGGAAATTGCTTGGCACCGGCTTGATGATCTTCAGCCAGCGACTAATGAAATAATAACTCGTGGGATCACTGGCCTAAAGCTTTATATGGTGGCCCCCTTCTTAGCGTGAGTGTTTTGTTATCACATTATGATTAATTTTCAAATGCTTTGACATTGTTGGGCAAATTGCTCATATATGATGTCTTTATGCAGATCTCTGAAGTCATGGATTTCAAAGCATCCGCCCTCACTACCTCCAAGACCGGATTTGCCTCTAAAAGGTTTTTCCCTTTCCTTTATTTTGAAAGAGAATTAGTATTAGGTTTTTGTTAACCTTATAAATGGAAGAGTGGAAAAAAAGGAAATGGGATCGGGTGACTGAAGGAGTTAGGTTTTTGTGAACCTTATAAATGACGAAGGTAGTTCAAGAAAGTAAAACAATAAAATCCATTCTTTTGATCTTCAACAGTGCTTTTGTTACTAGAGGGATTATGGGTATTTAGCTGAAATTTTGGATGTGATCATATATACTCCGAAGCCAGCGGCACTAGCATCGCATTGGAATTTTGTTAATTATTTTTCTTCTCTATTTTTCTGCGACTTGTGGGTTGGTTTGGAAAGAAGAATGGTATCGTAACCTGTACTTCTGCCTCATTGCAGGTTTCGAGTTTGGACAAATAATCTGATCAAAATAACATATTATTTAAGATGTTTGAACCAAACAACTAAAATACACAAACAGGAGTGTGATTTGAGCGTGCATATTTTTGTTTGGTTTGCATTTTAGATACTTAGTTCTGTCATTAATTAACTCAAATACTGTGATTTTGCATTCTGGCCTTATCTTAATCTGCCTTTGAAGTTTAGCAGCATAAAGTTTCGACAGCCTTATTTTAATCTTATTAGTTTCGATTTCAGATGATATTTCGTTGAATCATCCATAATTTTGAATTTTGATTGGTTAATTGTTAGCACGAATGCATGATATGTTCTCTAAAGATTCAGGTACCAAGGAGATGTTTTAGTGTGTTTTCTGATGAGTTGTTTTTCAATTTGTTAAGGAGTCTCTATTTGGAAAGCAAAGAACACTTCCATAGGAAGTAGCTCAGTGGTTGTAGAGAGCCAATCTAATAAGCTTCCATCCGAAGCTAAGCCGCCTGACACCGGTCCTGGAAAGAGCTTCAGAAACTTTAAATTCGATACCGCTGCAATATTAAGAGCATTGGAAGGTAGCTTTTCTTCCTGAAGATCAGACCAAGTTGTTATCATGACATCCTTTAATGTTGGCATAGCTGGGACTTTTGGGTTGCTAGAACTTCTTCAGTTGTAAAACCGAACAGCATCGTCGTCGCCCCAATCGGTTGTATATTCTGGTGTCATGTCCGGGTTTGTTTGACATGTAAATTCTGTATAGAAAAAAGAACCTTTGGTGGCGACGCTTGCAGGTCTTGTTAATTGTTCTGCAAGTCAAAAACTGGTGATTGGTGAAATATTAATACTATAGTACCCTTTGTATGGCTAACAGCTCCGTCACTAGATGCCATGCTCACTTGGTTGGTTCTTGTCATCTTAATGTTGTGTTTGATCATCTAAGTAGACTTGGTTGATTTGGTGCTCGTGTTATTCGAATTGTGTGTCAGATACGAGTATTTGTCGATTCGAGTGTGTTATTTGCTAAGAACAAGTTTTCATTTTCATGTTTGAATATGTTTTGTATATGAGAAAAAATTTGATACGCGTGTAGATTATCTATTATTTTTGTTTTAGGGTTAAAGATTTAATTTAGGGTTTAGGGTTTATAGTTTATTTTTAGAATTTAGAGTTTAGGCTTAAGGGTTACGGATTTAGATTTTATTTTTTTAAAGAGTAAAAATTACTTAATTGTATATTATTAAAAATGATAGAAGGAGCTAAATTAATTTTACTTAAAAAATGGTCACAAAGGTTTTCAAAACACTTGAGATCTATTTTTTTTTTTTTACAATTGAAGACTTTTTTTTTACATATATACCACTTAAAAAATTGCACGTTTCTCATTATCATTGAATCGTGATAGATAAAATAAAAACAATATTTTCCAGATATTTGGTTTGATTATTTGTAATTTAAAAACCAATATTTGTACTTTACATGTTCAAACCATATCTCCAAGCCATGATTTTGTTTTTGAGCAAATTGAGTTAAATTTCATTTTTTTAATGTGAGTTTGTGTCAATAATGGAATTTGATCTTTGGACAAGATATGGCATATCATACTTCCGATTTCTTTTTAACAATAATATATATATATACCTCCAAAATACATCCTTACCATTGTTTAATTCATCATAATTTAGTTTTTTGGATTGTTTTTTTACAAAAAGAGGTCATAATTTAGCTGGATTGTTTAATTCATCGCTTAAAGAGGTCTCGAGTTCGAGGCATTGTGTATGCAAAAAAATTTCGCTGGAAGACTCAGCCACCAAAGTCAGGTGTGCGATGCGGGTCAGTCAAAATTAATCAAGTCAAAGCCTTGAGGAACTAGGAGGGCAACAAAAAAAGTCATAATTTAGGGATAAAAGAATAATTTTTAAATACTAAAATTCGAATGTTGAATCATTTGAATGTCATTAAAACTATATAAATCAGTGGTTAAGGGTCTCTTTTACTTTTTGGTATAGTCACCGGTATCCAATCTATTAGCTGATTAACCCAGATTGGGTACTGAAGAACTCATTATATGAGTGACATTTCTAACTTAATTTATTTTATTCACAATATTGGACCTCAGACCTTGATTAAGGGATCTCTTCCACTTTAACTATTAGTTGAGAGTTCGATCCTCACCTTGAACACAAAGCAACTTTAAAATTTATCGACAACGTCACAAAACACACAAAAAAAATAGCTACTAGACTCACTCAATACCTTACGTAACCAAAAAAAATGCATGAACCGATTTAATCAAGTTTCAATATATTACCTAATTATGGAACATTATTTATAGTTGCCAGTTAGGATGTTGGGCACCGAAAATCAATGGAATGATGATCAAGAACATAAAAGAGAATCAAATCTTAATAATAAAAAAATGGCATGCAAACTTAGGGTTTGGGGTTTCGTTATGCCTCAAATTTGTGTGTTTTTCATGCACGTTAATCATTTAAAATATGAATAAACAAAACATTCGGATGCTATTCATGTTCACACGCTGTCTTTTGCTTTTCAATACACACAAGTTTATAATTATGTAATAATTGTCTTAAATAAAATAATGAGAATTGAAACCCTCCAAAATATATGATTCCACCGAACGATTTTTTATACATAAAATATTGTAATTTGAATATATATATATGGGTATTTTTCTAATACACAAGCCATGTATATTTTATACAACTCTATTTATTTGAACTCTAAATTTTAAACTCTTAAATAAATTTATAAACCTTAAAATAATCAGACTTATGTAAATATGTGTATCACGAAATTTTCACATATAGAGAAAGATATGATTTGTTGACACGATATAAAAATTTTAGTTTAACAGCTTTTTAGGATTGTTTAATGAGTGAAAATGAATGTTTGAGTTTAACAATGTGAGATTACGAGATTTTTACGAAAAAGTATGTTATCCTCAATTTACAATTTTAATCTTACGCGTTAAACTTGTTAATTTAGTGACCCTAAACTCAATATAAAATTAAATAATTTTACAATGTGAGTGAATCCTAACTCATATATATATAATATGTTAGAGATATTTCGAATTTCACACTACTGAAATTCATCTCTTAAATTATGAAATGTTTCAAACAGGATTATATTGTATTAAAACATTAAGAGAGCAATGGCTAAACCCCTATTGATGTATTTCCCCTCTCCCAATTTGTAACATCATTTTATTATGAAACTATTTACTATTTTATGCATGTTGCACTCGTTTTTTTAATCACATGTATCTAATTTATTAGTCGACTAATTCGGATCGAGTTTTACATAGGTCATTATGGGGGCGACTTTTCCAACCCAGTTTTCTTCTTTCATAACGTCAGGATTCGAACTCTCAACTTTACGCAAGGGATATAGTACTAATTATTTTAATAATATATTTTTCAAAGTACGTTGAAAATCAACGGTAAAATCCAACAAAAACTAGAGGGATGTCATTGGCAAAAGCTTTGGAAGATTAAAACAAAACTATCTTTTTACATATTTTTAACCCAACTTGGATTAGAAAATAGTTAAAAGTTTCAAAATTTTACTGTTATTCTCTTTCATATTCCATTTCCCCCTAGAATCCAAAGGGAAGTAAAGAGTTGAGCTTGGATTCCCCTATCTTTGCTTCTTTAATTTCTAAAATAATAATTATTGTTTTTAATTAAGCTCTGAAGGTTAAAATTAAAACAAGTTGTCAATGAATTTTATTTTAATTTTGTCATAATATAACAATGTTTATTAAGGACAAAAATAAATTCGGTCCTCTTTGGTGGGTTCCACGTGCTTGCTTAGCTGGCTCACCGACCAATCTCGGATGGCTTTTCTTTCAGGTATGAGATGGGAAATTCTAGCGGATGGACCGTCCCTTGTGAGGTTAAAATTCAGTCCTACATAAATTTTTATTATTTTTATAAAAATTTATATAAGACTAGATAAAAATTTGTGTAATTACATAAAATTTTATTGTTTTTTGTAAGAATTTATGTAGATTTTACATTAGGTAAGAATTTCTGTAACTACACAAATTCTTATATTATAACCTAAATTCTTACCATTTGAGTAAGAATTTGTGTAGATTTTAAGAATTTATGTAGTTACACAAATTCTTACCAACTTAACAAGAATTTGTGTAAATCCGCCTCATTTTAGCATCACCTTAAGGGTGCCTCACCCTAGAATTTCCCGTATGGGATCCACAATTATTCTTGGATCTTATATAAATTAAGGTGCAATTTTTATATCTAATATGATGATCAGAGTCTAATTTGTTTAATTTTGAAAATGTAAATGACCTAAAAACATTTAAATCAAAAAATGACAGATCAATACTTAATTTGTTTAGTTTCAAAACTACGAGACCTAAAAAAACAATTTTACCCTAAATGAACCCTCCAATCAGAGACGGACACAAGATTTTATGTTAGGGGGCTAATCTATAAAATTTTAGGGGTAAAAATATATTTTTAATAGAAATACATAAAAATTTCTAAAAGATATACAAATTTCATATTTTCGGGGGCGACCGCCCCCTCGTTCCATCCCTACCTCTAACGTTACACAGTTTTGTCCCCTGTATATATACATAAAGATTATTATTTGATACACTGTTGGAGAAAAATAATTTTACAAATAATAATATCAAATGATATAAAATGTCTTATTATTTATTTTTTATATTTTAATTTAAATTTATTTAAAAGGACATTTAACATCATCCGAATATTATTTGTAAATTTTTTCACCAACAATGTATTAAATAATCTTATAGATATTATATTGATCGATTGATTATGTGATGCTAAACACTTCAAAAGATAAAGGAAAGAAAATTCCTTAGGTTTATTTTAATTTTAAAGAATTTTTCTTTATTTATTTTTGCTAACTTTAGTGACGCGTAATAATATAGTAATAATGACACCACAAAAGGGGAAAATGATAAATAAAATAAAAAAATGGTTTCTAATTTTTAATAATCCGATGCTGAGAAAAAAGATTGTATTAAATTAAGAAGATAAAGACGTCCATATCTACTAATTCGTCGAGTGATCAAAAATACTTATATTATTTCATGTTAAATGTGTTCGAATATCAGCATTTGTCTTGATAATGTAATATTTCTTTATTTAATAAAAAATAAGACAAATACGTCTTTTGACTATATACACCCATATAGCTCGCGATATTTTTTAAAATTTGTTAGTCAAATTGTTACGCAGGATAAAAAGTGTGTCATGTCAAACGTGTTTTTTGAAAATTGTGACCGAAAAGTATAATTTTATTTTGTGTCGGAAAATATTATTTTTGTAATTATTTTTTGTATGTATGGGTAAAATTGCCCAAGTTGACATCTTTTGCCTATATATAGTATATACACACACTTAATTTATATATAAATTATGGGTTAAGCAACTGCAAAGCATATGTTTAAGTTAAATAAATTAATAAATGTGACAAATTAAGTTATCATAAAGATTTAATTAAAAAAAACTTATCATAAAGATTCTCCCAAAACTCTGCCATCCAATATGGTGGTAGCCACAAGCATCCTTCTTTTTTATTTATTTTTAAAAACCTTATAAATTATAGAAAAATTATTCAATACAGTAAATTAAATTGGTCTATTTTATGATGTGGAGGCATAATTTAGGTTCATTGGTTTAGATTTTAGGCGGGACGAACGCAAAACTTTATGCTAGGGAGCGAACTTATAACATTCTAAGGGGGAAATATATTTTTAATAGAAAATTTTTAAATTATATGAAGGGTTATAATTTAGGGTTTATAATTTAGAGTTTAAATTTAGGATTTAGATTTTAGACTTTATAATTTAAAATATGAAGGGTTATGTATTTTTTTACACAATTTGTGGATCAAAAATATAACTCATAAATTATATATGTATAAAAAAATTTGTCCCTACCTTTTTCATATTTAATTTCCTTGTGAGCAAATTGAGTTAAGATCGACTTTATAAAAAACTTTTACAATATTTAATTTGAACTAACCAATTAATTGATCGCATATCGATGATTATAAAAAACATCATAAACAATATAAATTAAGCACAATATGTATAAAAATGATTTGTTAATTCTTGATTATTAAATTAGACTTGTGTGTGAATCAGGAAATACCTTTGTTTTAATTACTATTTTGCAATTCTAATCCCTAGAGGGAGTAGGACATTCCAACAAATAGACGAATTTGGGACAATTTAAATTAATTTTATTGGAGTTTGCGGAAAAGGGAAAAAAGTATAAAACACACCCATTAAAACCTTGATTAATTTTACTTAACTCCATTTAGGGGTGGCAATCGGGTAGAGAATAACAAAAAATTATAAGGATTCGAACCGACGGGTATGGGGAATGACCAAAACCTTCACCCACGGGTCAAGAATGGGGGAAGTTTTATAACCGAAGCTCAAATGGGGATGGGGACGGGGATTGCTATATCCGAACCGTGGGCATAATCGAACCGTACTCGTATAAATTACCGTGGGGATACCCAAAAAATATTCGCAGGAATCCCCGATATTTTACAAAGTTGGATGGCCATAATGGTAATTTACCCATTTTTCAACAAAAATCTAATCTCCCATAACCCGAGTATGGACGGCTGGAGTAAGTTTGGAAATTCTCTGTATATTGTATAAAAATAATTAGAAAGTGGTCTATATATCGATGTAAATGTGATTCAGTCTAGTTTTGTTTAAAATATATAGTGATCGATTTCGATGATTTTTAAAAGATATAAATATTTGAATGTTGAAATGTCATAAAAATTTGGTAGATGATTTCTTAGAAAACAATCTTAGCAGCGACTTTTGAAAAATCACAAAAAATTCTATAAGATAAATCAAGAAATGAGTCTTATATTTCTATATCCATACGGAAGTCTATATTCGTTTAAAACATGCGGTTCTCGATTTTAAGTTATATATTAGGAGTTATTAATTTTTGAGTGAGCAAAAGTCAAAAGAAAGACAACATATTGTTTCCAAAAACAATAATGTCAGTGACTTCAGAAATTCGCCATAAATCGTACGATTAAAATTAAAAGAGGTAAGTTATATGGTTAGAAAGATTATCGAATTTAATTCATTTTAGAACAAACAGATGATGATTTGAAACTGTAGATTATTAGTTACATATTCTCTTTTAAAGGTAGTATAAATTGTCATGTTTCAATAATTAATATTTTAATCATGTTTTATAGTTTTAAAGGTAGTGTAGATTGTCATGTTTCAATAATTAATATTTTAGTCATGTTTTATAATTTTGAAATGGTTTGTTTGTAAAACTAAATTTATCATTTTTATAATTTTAGAGTTTTAATATTGTGTGTTTGTTTTAATGTATTAAGTTTTGTTTATTTTTTTTGGGTATGAGGACTAACCGAAACTCGCGGGGATTCGTAAGGGATGGGTATGGAGATAAAAAAAAACCTCCAAAACGTTTAATGGGAATTCCCTAAAACCGTATCTGCAAGTGTTGAAGACGGAATAGAAAATACAAAACCGTCCCGAACCGCCTCTTTGCCACCCTTATCCATAAATTAATTTTAAATAATACATATTTGATCGGACCCCGATAGATCTATAATCTGTATAAAAGTATGAGTTTAGAGAAAATTTTTAAAATCAACATAAATATTTTTATTATATTATTAACTACAATAAGAAAATAACAAAATTAATATCAATTACATATTTGAGCGGACTTCAATAAATATATTATCATGTAATTACATTATATTTTATATTATGTTTTGATTAAGTAGATATATTATATTTTTAAAATAAATAACGAAATTCGAACTCATATAAAATGAGATAATATAAATATTTTTAACTACTCAGTCAATTAATAAATCTGATTGAGTATAATATTTTTTGCCAACCCTAACTCAGCCCACCAATTGTGGTTCACGTGTTTTCCCCCACTTTTCATTTTTCACTTACTTTTTCTCTCTTTTTTTTTTTAAAGATTACATATATAATACTTTTTAATTGTTGAAGAATATCACATGAAATGAAAGTTTATATATTATAATAATGTACTTATGCCAAACGAAGTTCATGCTCTTTCTTTAATGATTAATATTTATTTGGTGTATTTCGAGGACAAAATTTAAATAAATTTTAATTATGTTTTGATTTTTTCCCACATGTTTGAAAATTAAAAAAATTCTTATAATAAGTTAAAAATATTTTGACAGAAATTAGATTGAATTAATTGATCAAATCGATTTAATTTAAATACCAACACGACATTTCTTGTCACTGATATGAAATAAAAATGTATTGTAATTACAATTGTACATGTTTTATTCAATAATTTATTACAATATTACACAATTATTTATGTTTTAGGGTTATGAATTTAGTTTGTAATTATTTGATGAGCCACTAGTATTTTTTTTCACTAGTGGACTTCTAAAGCTGTCACGTATCCCTTTTGAAGCTCTAAACTATAAATTTTAAATTATAAACTAGGCACATGTGAATAACAAGTTTTCCACCGCCGGACAATGCATAAAATATTTTCCATTTAATTTTGGGTTAAAAGATTTAGATTTTAATTTTTAATTATATCAAATAAAATACCCAAACTATATATATATACTATCCACTTTCTTTTGAATAAACTATACTTATCCCTTTTTTTAAATACAATTTTGGTATAATGTCTATAGTATCCAGACCCCTTTAAATATGTTCGATCTTATGTTCTCATATGTATTGTACATACGATAATACCAACCGAACTAAACTCAATAAACAATAAACTATTACTTGTAATAGATTATCCTATTACTTGATTCTCAATTTATTTGCCTTTTAAGGTTAAGGGAAAAGGGAAATTAGGGTTGTTTGACACAAGAATATGCTAAGCAGAGTAAAGGCCACCAAATGGAACAAAAACAGTAAAAGACAAAACGAGTGACTGCAAGTGGCTAATATCATGCTGCTGTGGTAAAATTTTTATTTTTTTTATTTTTTCTGATTTTTTTTCTAATTCAAGTCTTTTTAATTTTTTTTTCGAATTAAATTTTACTCAATCTCATTTTAATGTCTCTAATAAAATCATCTCCCAACTAATTTCACATATTAATAGAAATTCATGAGTGGTCCTAGTGGTGGATGGCGTGTTTTACTTAGGTGATTCGAGTTCGAGCAGTTTAGTTGAACAAAAAAATTGTCTTTTTTTGTGCCCATTTCTATGTTCCAACACTAAAAAAATTAAATTCTAAGCACTAACCCTAAATTTTAAATCATATATCCTAAATCTTAAAAAATATACCATATCCTCAATTCTCTAAACCTAACCATAAACTTAACTTTTTAATGTAGGACATAAATAGGGGCACAAAAAGGCATAGAATTTCTATTCAGTCTAGTCCGCATGTGTGCGTGAGTCTATCTAGATTTTTAATTGGACCCATATACTATCGAATTTTGACATTATGAATGAAGTAGATTAGATTAAAAAGGATGACGTGTTTCACCTAGTTGACTTGAGTTTGAGCAGTTTAGATTACATGTGTGTGTGAGTTTATCTAATAACAAATCTAAAAATATTCTTTTGAGTGGGCACACATATATTTCACAAATCTCAGGTGAGCACAACTAATAAAATATATAATTAACATAAAAAATTCATATTTTATGGTACATACAATCAGTAAAATAGATAACTAACCGAGAGAACATACCCACCCTAAACTACACATGAATCCGCAGTGAGCATATCCAGATTTGAGACTCGGAAAAAAAAAAGAGAGAAATAAATTATTAGGAAATTTTAAAAATAATAATAATAGAAAAACAGAAAAGAAAAAGAAAGGCCTCGTGTCTTAGACAGCATATATACCACCCCCGCTTCTTCCTTCTCCGCTCATCTCTCAACCAAAGCACACTCTTTATCTTCTCCTCCTTAATTTCATCAGTTTCTTTCCATTGCTAGCTAATTCATGGCCAAGGACGGCGAGCACAGCACATTCCATGCCAAGGACTACGTTGACCCTCCACCGGCGCCGTTGTTCGACGCTTCCGAGCTCAAGAAATGGTCCTTCTACAGGGCACTTATAGCCGAGTTCATCGCAACTCTGCTCTTCCTTTACATCACGGTCTTGACCGTGATCGGTTACAAGAGCCAAGCCGATACCGCCACCGACTCATGCGCCGGTGTCGGTATTCTTGGCATCGCTTGGGCCTTCGGTGGCATGATCTTCATCCTCGTGTACTGCACTGCTGGGATTTCCGGTACTTGATTTTGTTCATTTTTCTAGAAAAAAGCTTACCGTGTGTTTGTAATAAAGTCTCTATTGATTTTTATTTTGTTTCTTGGCGTGCAAACAACAGGGGGTCACATTAATCCGGCGGTGACATTCGGTCTGTTATTGGCTCGTAAGGTCTCGTTGGTCCGAGCCATTGCTTACATGGTGGCTCAGTCGTTGGGAGCCATATCTGGGGTTGGTCTGGTCAAGGCTTTCCAGTCATCGTACTACAACAGGTATGGAGGTGGAGCCAATACTCTTGCCGATGGATACAGCACTGGAACTGGTTTGGGTGCTGAAATTATAGGCACTTTTGTTTTGGTTTACACTGTTTTCTCTGCTACTGACCCTAAGAGGAAGGCTAGAGACTCCCATGTCCCTGTAAGTTCCTTTTGCCTCCTCGATTTAGTTCGGATTCGGACTCGAAAAAGTTCTGCAGTTTTGACTCTTGGTTGGAGCAGTTTGTCTGCAAACAAGTAGAAGTAATTGATTTATTTTGTTAATTATGTTTGAAGGTATTGGCTCCACTTCCAATTGGATTTGCTGTATTCATGGTTCACTTAGCTACCATCCCAATCACTGGCACTGGCATCAACCCTGCTAGGAGTATTGGAGCTGCTGTAATCTTCAACAACAAAAAGGCTTGGGATGATCATGTTAGTATTCTTCTCCACAATTTATATATCTGAAATATTGAGTCGAAGGTCGAATCGGTTAATATTCATATTCAAATCAGGGATGGACTCGTGATTTTATGTTAGGGGTGTGAATTTTTATACTTAGTAAAACTATATGTGGATTTCAAAATTTCAGGGGAGCGAAATTAGATCTTTAATATAAAGTACAAAAAAAATTTCTAAAATATATGAGAATCTGAAATTTTCAGGGGTGCAACTGCGCTCCGAACACCTCCCTCGGTCTAGCAAAGCAACCTTACATTCATGGACGGAACTATATTGTTTCTTGGGGTTGTGCTCCCCCCAAAAAAAGTTTTTTTACTTATTTAGACACCAAATTTTCAATTCATTTGAACTTTGCCTTATTTTTATGGTTAATTATATCTTGACCCCGATTTTGATTTCTGACTCCATCCCTGCTTACATTTCACTCTCTCCTTTTGTTTTCAGTGGATTTTCTGGGTTGGACCTATGGTTGGAGCAGCCATTGCAGCATTTTACCACCAATTCATCTTGAGAGCAGGAGCAGTCAAGGCACTTGGTTCATTCAGAAGCCAAACCCATGTCTGATTTCCTTTACCAAAACACATATATATTTAGTGGAAAATGTGAAGAATAATGTGGGGATTTGGGTTTATGATTTTATGTCGGGTCAATTGTCCTTTCAAAGGCCCTCCCTTTTTCCTTCAACATTTCCTTTGGGGGAAGTTGGAATAGAAATCTAAGGGTTTAATGAAAATGTAGATAAACTACTCCTTTTGAGAAGTGTGGAGTGGGAGGGCTTTTCAAGCACTTTCCTTAATATTTACTTTAACCTCTTGTTTTGTACTGAGTTTATGCTTTTAAGAAATGTGCTAGACATTGTTGTCTTTTGTTTTAATTTATTATGTCCCAATCTGCACTTATGGTTCATTGATTAAGACTTCATTGCCAAATTCTTACTCATTTCCAAATATGAGAATGATATAAAGTTTGGGCTTCAAATGTGCTTATACTTCAATTTTTTAAATATTTTAGAAAAAATGTAATTAATGTGTGAACCACTTTAAAAAAAAAACAGTTAAAGATTATTTATTTGTCATTTCAGAAAAGTTTTTTTAGTTTAATATATTTTTTTAACTATCGATATCTGGTCCCGTTGAATGATTGATCTAAATTGAATACTATTGGGACTCAATTATGTAGGTAATTATCTCAACCCAATTTGCTCCACTCATGACATTAAGATTCAAACTCTTAATCTTACTTAAGAGATTTAACGCTTCACCTCACTATAATAGGGTAAAGCTCAACGGCCAAATCCATGCATTTTGGGATCTGATGTTGGTCTCATTTGAGTTACCTTTCATTTCGGATTGCTATTTCAATCATGTTTAATCAAGAGAGAATTAGCATCAAACATTGGAAGGAGTTAAAGTTTATTAAGAATTTAAATTAAAAATCTAGATGAATAAATATTTTATTTAACTAATATTTAAACTAAAAATGACTTAAAATATTATTATACCAAAATGGATAATTGGAATCTCAAACATACCATCTTCTCTAATGTCACAACCAATCAATATTGATTACCCCCATGATAAATACATATTAGATTATCAAAATGAAAATGGAAACAAAATTAAATAAAAGAGACACTTTTTCTTGATGTTTTCAATTTTTAGATTTAAAAGATTAGAAAATTCCTATTCCTTCCAATATTTGATTATAGTTGTGTCCCTAATCTCTTAACCAGCTGCTTCAAGAGACATGGTTTATATAAAAATCAGGAGAAGAACTGCAGCGACGACTTTACCAATGAGGGACGAAGCTTTCATTGTTGAGGGAATTAGCGACGATATTTACTTCGCCACTACAGCTATTAGGACCGTTCAAAATAATCCAGTCTGATGATCTATTTATCTTATGATCCGATTTAAAAAGTCAGATATTTGAATTATTTTTTATTTTTAGACAATTAGTATCGGATATCTGAGAAAAAAAATAATATAATCGGATTGAATACGAATCAAAATACTTTGATTTCAGATTATTCAAAAATCTGAAGAAAAAAAGTAAAGGGCTTTTTGCTATATTGAAATTAAATGTTATTTTGGTTATTCCTCTTTTAACTGTACTCTAATTTCACACAGTTACTTACAATTTTAACCATTTTAAATTCTAATTTTATCCCTTGGCATGCTTATTTTTATTTTCCCTTAGTTTTGCCATTTAATACATTGTATATTTATTATATTTTATTTTATTATGATGAAACACTACTATTATTTTCCCTATAATTAGTATACTTTTATTATTATACATGTCATTATTATATAATATATTTTCTTTTGCTTTATTATATTTATGATGATTATTTTCAATATTATTATTTTTATTACCATATATATATATTATTAATTTTTACAATATTTTTCATTATTTATTTAATATTATTATCTTTAAAAATAAGTTTATTAATAAAAATTAAAAAAATTGAATATCCGATCTAAAAATCTAAAAATCCGATCTCCGGAAAATCAAATATCTAATATTTTGGATGGGATATGATTCACGATTTTTCCGATCTAAAAAATCAAATCGGATACGGTCCAAATCAGAAAATTAACACCCACAATGGAGAAATTATATCATGGGTCATTCCCTCCACGTCATCCATGGGACCAACCAATCAAATGCATTCATTTCATTAATTTTTCCATATCATCTTTTTACCAAGTGAATATTCACTTGGTAAAAACTGTTTTTAAATTTAATTTACAGTAAATATCAGTAAAGATTTACTTGGTAAAAAGTTGAGATGAAAAAAATTAAAGAAATGGATATATTTGATTGGTTGATCCCATGAATGACATGACAAGAATGACTTATAATATAATTTATCCCCGCAATAGTTATGGCTCATAGCCTATGTGTTAGGATATTTGTTTTGATATAATAATTGAAAAATAGTTTTGGACTAAATTGAAAAGATTCCAAAAATGTTTTTAAGTCCAAACAACTTGAAAATAAGTTTGAGGTATTTTCAAAAGGTTTTGGAAGTGTTTAAAATGCTTTAAAGTAGCCAAACTCAAAATTTCAACACGGTTGTACCGATACGTTACACCTCATATCGATACACTTTAGGGTTTCAACTACAGTAATTTTCCAGAACCGAAAACTCGTATCGATATAGGCTTAGGCGTATCGATACAGTGAGGGTCGTATCGATACGGATATAGGCGTATCGATACCCTACGTTTTAAATCCCCAACGGCTAGTTCAAAATCTCCAACGGCTATTTTTCTGCAGCACCGTTTCGATACACCGTACCGATGCGGTACAAGAGCATACCAATACACCGTACACTCAATCACATGCTACCACATATACTACATATACAAAAAAAAATTAAAAATTCTAAAGAACAATAAAATTCAAATAAAACCCTTAAAATTTGATTTTACAAGTGATGGTGGTCGGGGTGTAAACAAGCAGAGTCGAGTCTGAATAGTGCTAAGCTTGACTCGACTAGTTAAGAGCTCGATCTGAGTTCGAGATTGAGTCAAGTCCAATCGAGTCAAGTGCTGACTGAGCTTTGATTAAATTAGTCTTGAGTAGCTCATAATTTGTCTCGTCTCATTTATAACCCTAATGATGATGATGATAACATTATACCTTTTTGTTCCCTTTAATTTTAAAATTTTTTGTATACTATATTTTCGAATAGCCAGCGAATTTTTCGAGTTAGGTATTAAGTAACTCAGCTCGGCTCGTTAAGAATTCGAACCGAGTTCAAATTCGAGCTCGAGTCGAGTCCAATCAAATCGAGTCTTGACCAAGTCAAAATTGAGTAGATCGTAATCTGTCTCGTCTCATTTACAAAACCTAGATGGTTGAATAATTTTGATTGAACAAAATTTAAAAATTTTAATTAGTCGTTTTCGTGATTTTAATGCGACATCTCACTACGACAGAATTAATTTAGAGTATTACATATGAACTAAAAGAAATCAAACTGTCCATAAATTACTCCCCACACGTTTTGTATTTAAGTTTACTTCACTCAAGATATCTTGAAAAGTATTGATTTTGGGTCAAATTACGAAAATCGAGTCCTTAATTGCAAATATTATTTTTTTGGGGGGGGGGTCCAATATTAAAGATATCCCATTTATAATCTGAATTTTAATTTTTCATATAGATTATAAATTTTTATCTAAGGTCTCTTTCTAATTTAATGTCATTAATAACATTTAGATTTCTTAATTACCGAGTTTTAGAGCTTTAATTACAAGTAATATATTGTTTGCAACATTGAAATTTTAGTGCTTGCGTTTTAAATCAATAATATAAAAATAATGATGGCGCTATAGACGATGACGAGATTCAACATTATTTATTAAATAATTATTTAAAAAATAAATTTAGAGGACTAACAATGGAGTTTATATATTTTGGAGGAATTAAAACAAAATTTTTTCCTTTATTTTTTAGACCTCGTTACGAATAAAAATTATATGTCCTTTTTTAATGTCCCTAATTATGCTCCAACACTAAAAAAACTAAACCCTAAGCCATAACTCTAAATTATAAATCATAAAATCTTAAACCTCGAACCCTAAAAACTAAGCCATACACCATAAACTCTAATCTTAAACACTAACTTTAAACTTTAACTCTAAACCCTAAATCTAAAATTTTAATATTGAAGAATAAATACGGACACTAAAAAAATGATTTCTGTTCCCACTAGTCCCTAGTAAATTATACCTCTGCCTATAAATATGTTTAATACAAGTAATTCAATATTAGGTAAGGAAAAAAATTAAACTTAAATATTAATTTTGAAAACAAAACTCAACATTTTAAATATAATTTCGATTTGAATTTCGTTTTTTTCTTGAGAGTACAATACGACTATGTTAGCCTTTTAAAATTATTATTATAAATTAATTATCTTAGCAATATTCTATTGTGACCATGAAATTATATGATAGCATAAATTAAAAAGGCTACAAATCTTAAATGTTACAACCTTATAGTAATGCTTCCCGAGCAGGAAAGGACTGAGGGGTACTAAGAGGTAATCACATCTTTAGAAATTTCAAATTTTTATATATTTTAGCTAATTTTTATATTTTATATTAAAGATTTAATTTTACACCTTTTGAATTTTTTAAATTCTCATATAATTTTACTAAGTATAAAAGTTTATATCTTTAATATAAAATTTTGTGTCCGTCGCTGTTCACATGATGTAATAATAATGCAACAACCTACCACTTATTTTAATTGTGAATACCACGAATTATTGGTTAATATGTTGATATACTCCATTGCTTCCAGTTCTTTAGTGGCATCTTCAATCCTCATGTTCATGTTCTGCTGGTCATCATGTCCCGTCTCCGGACTCTTGTCGGGACGATCGTTAATCTGTTCGACCAATCGGAAATCTACAGAAATTATGGAGGCTTGATTCATCGTTAAATAGATCACCCATTGGAGACTATTGTTGCCAAGATCAAGCAAACGAAGGCGCTTCAAATACCCAAGTTCTATAGGGATGTTGCCGTGCAAATTGTTGTAGGGTAAGTTGGCCACCAGAAGGGAACTTAAGTTTCCGATCGAAGGCGATACGGTGCCGGAGCCGGCTAGTTTGAGGCCGCCGAGTTCTAATCCAATGACCCTCAGGCGATTCTGATCACATCGAATACCATGCCAATAGCAAAAATGGAACAGTCGTGAAATTTGAAAAAATATATATATACTCACGGTACTTTTCGTTTTCATTTTGTTCATTAAATCTATATTTTTATGGTTACATTTATTTGTTCATTAAATCTATATTTTTATGGTTACATTTATTTGTTCATTAAATGTACATTTTTGTGTTCACATTTTTACTTTATGTTTATGGGTAATTATTCCATATACACTGGCGGTGAAAATAAAAGTTTTTACAAGAGTTCTTAGTTTTAGGGTTTAGATATTCAATTTATAGTTTAAAATTTATATGCTATAACCAGTGGTAGAACTCGGTGGTAGAGTTTGGGGGCCAACTTTAAACTTTAAAAAATAGAGATTTAATTTAAAATTTTCAAAAATTTTGAAGGGTTAAATTTATTTTTTTTTCAAAAAATTTGGTGTCTAACTAAATTTTTTGAAAATTTGAGAGGCTTAATGAGAACTTTCAAAAATTATGGGAGAGATTTAATTAAAAACGATCACAAATTTTGAAGCTTAATCCGAATTTCTAAATTTTTTGTTGGAGTCAAATTAAATTTTTTGAAAATTATAAGGGTCTAAACTATAATTTTTCAAATTTTAGGGGGGTCATGGCCCACACCGGTCCTCATTGTGTTACACTACTGGTTATAACCTAAATCTTTAACCATATAACCTAAATTATAACCTCTAAACTCTAAATTCTAACCCTAAAACTTAAATTCTAACCACAACTCCTAAATTCTAAATCCCTAAACATATAAATCCTAAACCTTAAACTAAAATACTTGTAAAACCTTTTTTATTTTCACCGTCAATATATTAAATATAACACATATGTTTATTGGGTTAAAAATTGGATCATTATATCCGACTGCTTATGGGACGATGCATTTATAGTGTTGTATATTCCGGTATGATTGATTATGTCTTTTTCAAGAACTCGGTTCCTTATTAATAAAACATACTCTAGATCAAAAATTAATAAAACTTACTTTTGCCGAGATAAAAATAGGCTTAAGGGAATTACAAGTCCTTAATTTTTTTTTGCACTCAATTAAGTCCTTATACTCTAAAATTTCATCGATTAAGTCTTTTGACCAATGTTGACCGTTAAATTCAACAATTTTTCTTAAACCAATTGGTGGAACGTATTGTGTTACAGTGTTATCACGTGGCATTTCCCTAATTTTTTTATTTAAAAATTTCTTTAAAAGTTCTAAAAATTCTAAAACACTTATAAAATTATAAAAAATGGTTTTCTAAAAATCTATAAATGCCACATGACAGAACTGTACTGTAACCCATGACAGTAATATCTCGAGAAAAAAACCGCCAAAAATTGATGGTAAAAGTTGATCAAAAGACTTAATTGATGAAATTTTAGAGTATAAGAACTTAATTGGGTGCAGAAAAATTTAGGAACTTAATTATTTTTTTTTTCAAAACGAAAAAATATGATCAATTCAATGTTGCAATGCAATTGGAAAGTGCATCTACCTTATAGGCAGAGACATTGGCATTGATAAAAATGCATAATAGTTTAGGGTTTAGTACATCTAAATTATTTTTGTAGAACAACATAATTGACGATGACATTGATAAAAAGACATAATAATTTATGTCAAATTAATATATTTTTTTAATTTTTCCGTCATTTGGATCAATTTAGCAAAAAAATAAATAAATTTTGAGAGCTAAAAAGACAAAAAAAAAAGGATCAAAATGACTTTTTTATATGTTCGAAGGTCAAAAATGTTATTAGGCCTATTTTATTCGATTCATTTGTTGTATTACACTCTATACCTTTAGTATATATAATCTGATAATATTCGAGTTCAAGCAATTGATCATACTTATTCTTTTTAGATTTTTTTATTTTCTCAAAAGTATTGATATTTTACATTTGTACAATCGAACGTAGGTACAAGAGTATAATCTTTAAAACGCTCCAAATATATGAAAAAAAAACTTTAAACATATTTTATCAACATGATATTCATATCCGAGATGCACTTCGAAACAAAATATGAAATCCTTTTCACAAATGAAGGCGAGTAAACATTAGTAATCGAAGTCGAAGACGAAGATGGATTACCTTATGATTTTATTTATTAAAGTGAATATCCAATCAGCAAGAGTTGAAGGGTCAGAGAGTCGGGCGGCAAGAAGGTGAATCCGGCGACCGGAGTAGCAACCGAGTGCAGAGACATTGCAGGGCTCAAAACAAAAGAGAAAGCTTCGAGGAAGAAGAAGAAGATGGTAGTGATGGGTGCCATTTTCAAACTTTAGCCTCTTAAAATGTTTTGGGCAACCAATTCTATGTTATATAAATATATATTAATTATATATACTTTTATGTGTAAATATTTTTAGAAAGTCTATTTTCATATTTTTTCTAATATTAATATTTATATAATTTGATCTTTGATTGCCCTTAATTATGAGAACATGCAAATTTAATTGTGTTTAAATTAATATAATTTGATGCTTCTTTTTCTTTGTTGCTTGGAGTGTTTAGACATTAGGCATGATGAAACCTTTGACAAAATGATGGAAGTGATTAAACCATAGCGTAGGGTCAAAAATTTAATTTTATTAATTTTAAAATTAATTGGTCGAGTGATTAAAGATATTCATATTATCCTATTTTGTATAAGTTCGAACATGATATTTACTTTGAGAATGTAATTATTATTTTTACTAAATAAAAAAATAACATGGTTTCAAAAGTAATTAAACAAAAAAAATGAAAAATGCAGCTTAATTATATTGCTTTTAACACTATTTAGAATTTTTTGATTAAGTAGAAATAATTACATTTTTAAAGTAAATGTCGTGATTCAAACTCATACAATATGAGATAATATGAGAATTCTTGACCACTCAGCTAATTAATAGATCTCTGAACTATTTAGAATTTAAAATGTAATTAGAACATGGCTTCTCCTGCCTTGAACATGATTTTTTTCATGAACAATTCTTTATATAACCGCTGATATTTAACTCATTGGTTGACTAATTCGGATAAATTACTATAAAGGCTCGTAATGAGGACGACCCTCACAACCCAGTTGCTCCATTCACAACGTCAAAATTTTAACATCTGACCTTATTTAAAAGATTTAACGACGTATCTCACTAGACCAGCCGATTGTTAATCATCATGAACAAAATTATTTGAATATGTAAATTGGAATTAATTTTAGATCAATATAATTTGATGCTTCTCTCACTTTGTTGCTTGGAGTGTTTGCTTTGCAGGGAAATGGATAAGTGTGTTCTTAAGACATTAGACATGATGAAAGCTTTGACAACATGATGGAAGTGATTGCATGGGTTGCTTATTTCTTTGGGGGAAATGATGTTTTAGTGTTCTTGTTGGATTCTTGTCCACAACATTATAAGGAGACAAAATGTGTTTGGACAACTTGGAAACTTAATAATAATGTATTGCCTAGTTTCACTTGAGACATACCCAATCTAAAAGAAAATGTCCCATCTTTAAATTATTGGGTCATGAAGGGGATTATTTTTAAGCCTGTCCTTGTTGTTAAAGTGTGAAATTAAGTCGGTCCATTGAATATGTCTACCCATGTCATGTTAGAAAAATTATGTCTTGGCCCAAGTTAACCAATTTTAACTTGTCTTTTTCATGAAGCAAAAATGGGCTAAACTTTCAAGCCTATTGCATGTGATTATTGGAAATATACAATTTGAGATTTTAGGTGAACAAAACTCGACTTCACCTAATTCGAAAAACTTGATTTTTTTATTCAATTAAATTTGATTAAATCGTAATGTCATAAATCCGACTCAGCTCAATTTTTTAAATAAAATTTGAGTCATAAAATGAAACTTAAATAACTTAAAATTTTTAGTAATTAGTGGATTGATTTTTAAGTTTGAGTCGAGCCTCCTAACTCTTCCTGATATATGTATATCACATATGAAAAAAAAATGAAGAAACATATATGTGTATATCATATATGGTTATAGAAATCCGTTTAAATTGGAATCAATTAGTACCATAACATTATGAATATTTACAAATAAATTTGAATAAAAACTCAAACATCACGACTCGAAAATATGACCCATCAACTCAACTAACTCGACTTGATCAAATACTCACCCCATCTAGAGTGTAAAATATTTGATGAGAGATTTTTGTAGGGAAAAAATACTCCACTAGTGAGGTTCTAATTCTGTCATATATCCTATTAAAAGTTTTAAAAGTTTAGTTTGGGGTTTAAGATTACTTAATGCTAATTAGGACTAGCAATTCAAGGATAGAGATAAGAATCATGATTCAAAACTTGTTTATGCTTTAAATTATGCAAAATTCAAAACCTCATGAACAACATAGATGTCAAAGTAGTACTTGAAGTATGAAAACGAAAGAGATATTAGTAAGTTGTTCATTGAGATTATGGTAAGCCCATTGAATTAAAATCAATAATACAAGATTCCATTGTGTTAAGACTCGAGAACTATAGCAAAAATTATTGTAATATGTATTTTTTTAATGTTGCTTATTGTTAGTTTTTACCTTTCATCGTCGAGTTTTGGTGATGTTTGTATCTATTTTGTTTCGAGCCTTTGAATTAGGGTTTTTACCTTTTCTTTCTATGATCCTGTTTATGATCTAGAGACGTTGGTTTTCGTATTTTTAGAAATATGTCCATATCAAGTTTATTTACCTGAATTGCATACTCTTATTATTTTTTTGAATTTTTTCTTTTAATAAAATTAGCGTACTTATATTAAAAAAAAACTATAGCAACAAAATTTTTGGAGCCTAGGTGGTGTCAACTAAAATATCCCAATACAAGGTTAATGTAACTCTTTTTATTTTGATTTTCCGACAAAACATGTCAATTTGATCAACCCCACTTTATTCTAATCATGCTTATAGAGACCATCTACCGTAATTAGGGGAGTAAATGCCTTTTGAGTTACAAGTTATTATTACTACTAGGTTGGTCCAAATGGTAAGCAGCTTGGTATCGCTTAAACAGATCCCGAGTTCGAGATTTTGTGTATGCAAAAAAATTCCGTTGGGAGACTCACCCACCAAAACTAGGTATGCGACGCGGGTCGGTCCATATTAGTAAGGACAAAGTCCTGGGAAATCGAGATGACAAAAAAGATAATTAATTATAAACTTTCAGTTGATCTAGTGAACGAGATATTAAGTCACTTAATGACGTTATGAATAAAGTAATTTGAGATGTAAGAATTATCATCACAATAGACCTTTTTAATATTTAATCTAAATTATTCGGTTAATTAGATAAATATTGATACTTATACCAAAAAGACAATTAATTCGTGGATTAAAGGAAGTATTGGGGGAAATGTTGTAAACCCTTTAAAGCAAGGTTAGATCAATTCAAATTTCGATTCAACGAGTTGGGTGAATTTATTCACTAAAACAATATTTTTTTTTATCATACAGCTCGATACAATGTTTATATCATTTACACTCATTTATACCCATAAGTCAAAAAATATTAAGTGCTTAAGTATGCTCAGTCACATGTCTTCATGTTTATTACACCACCCATAAAATTTTAAAATTGAATATTAAATATTTTAAATATTAAAATTAAACTTTGAATTGATTTAGTAGTATGAGTTTTAGTAGTTTTTTTAATAATATTTCAGCTGAATTTATTAAAAAGCAAAGAGAAACATTCCAAACGAAATTAAAATGTAGTAAAAATAACAAAACAAAGGAAAATTAAAAAAGCTAGAAAACAAAACATCAAAACACGTTCAATGAGCTGCAACAACAAACATGAGATGAAACCATGAAGAAATGAAGCAGGAAACAAAACTCCTAGTCTTTATCTACCTACACGCTTAAATATTGAAGTAGGAGTGGTGAGCGAAACCAACATTCTTGCAGGCTGCTTCGTAAAACATATTTTACTAAATTGACAAACGAACTACAAAAGGGGATCAAATTACTGAAGATCACCAACAACTGCAAATCAAAGCCGAGCATCGACAAACTACCCACAAATGCAAATCTATCACAAAGATAGACGAAAACGTGTCAGAAGACAGAGAAAAAGCGTGCCACAAAAATAGATAGAAACTAAAAGAAAATAAAAACAAAAATAAGAACAAAATATAAAAATAAAGATAAAAATATTAATGATCGACAACCAATACAAAAATTAGCGTCATCGCAAACTAGTGAATAATGAATTTTAGTAGATTTTTTTATTCAGACTTCATGTAGAATCCTATTTGTGATTAAAAAAAGAATCTTTCATTTTTATAGGTATAATGTCAAAAAAATACCCCTAACGTTTGACCAAATAGTCATTTTGGCCCCTATTTTTTGAAGCAATTTAATCCTCAACGTTTTATTTTGGGTCAAAATGGTTTCTCTGCGGATGAAAATTGTTAGTCAACTAACGTTAAACTACTTGAAATGATGTGAAAAACCTACATGCCAGAGCACGCCGCGATAGCAATGTTATATAAGCAAATATGCTGACTTTACAAAATAACACATCAGTCAAAAAATAATTTTATAAAATTATATAATATAGAAAATATTATTTCTTCCGACGTGTTATTCTGTCAAGTCATTTCAAGTTGTTTAGCATCAGTTGACTAACAATTTTCATTAATGGATGGGCCATTTTGACACAAAATGAAACGTTAAGGTTAAATTGCTTCAAAAAAGAATAGGGGTCAAAGTGACTATTCAGTCAAACGTTGGGGCCATTTTTGACATTAAGCCATTTCTATATGTATCGGTCAGTAAAGGTGTTCAAAATCGGCCCAATAAATACTCAGAGTCCTAATAAATCTAATATCACTATTATATTATTTCTATGTTTCATCATCTCATCAACTTTTTTAAGTTGCATTATAAACTTATTGAGTTATTGAGTACCCATTAGGGCGGTTTTGAACACCCTAATGGTCACAACAATTTTTCAATTCTCAGTTCAGCCTATCAAATCCAATGTTACAGGCCAATAAATGTAGTGAAGTTACAAGCCACAAATACGACTGCATGACGCTTGAGTTTGTGGACTTAAATGTATAATATTTTTAAGGGACAATTATTGATTTGGTCATTTTATTATGTTTCATTCAATTCGCACTCAACTATTTAATTGTCTTATATATCACATATTAATATCACGTACGGATGGACACAACAATGGGTCCCAATGGAAAAATAAGGTTCAATTCTATAGTTTTGGAGAAATTATATCTTAGATCTAATTTACTTTATGTCATCGACACACTTAAATAATAACTTAAAAAAAAACTAATTTTCAAATGATATGTAAAAAAAATTAGTGAAGATTCACTGGTTGAAAAAATAATAGAAAGATGTTGAAGGTGATGTGATAAACCAGACCTATAATATAATTTTTTGTAGTTTTTTCTCTAAATTAAAAACCCTAAGCTTGAGATGAAGAAGGTAAAGTATATATATATATATATAGTATTTAGTTACACAATGTAAAACTTTTTATTTTCATTGATTTTGAGCCATTGAATAAGTATAAATAAATGGTTGAAATTAAAAGTAAAAATGAAAATATTTTTAGAGGAGAGAGAAGTGAGTAATTTTAACCATAAATTTATATTCACTTGTTAGTCCAAAATCAATGTAATACTTTTTAGTTTTTACTCTGTGTAAGTTGATCGAACTCATATTAGATAAATCTGATTCCTGTAAAACTTTTTAATTTTACATAGATTTTAAGCCATTGAATAAGTATAATTTTTTTAAAAGATAAGTGTAAATTAATGGTTGATATTAAAAATAAATAATTAATTATATGTATATGTGTGTGACAACTTTAGTCTATTTCGTGACCAACTTGTCCCCAACAATAATTTTATCCACTATTTTCCATTGCATAGTAAAACAGTTAAAAACAAAACACCATTTTCTTCCGGTGTTAAAACTTATAAGTCTCCAAAAAGAAAAATTACCCCACAATTATTTTTTAATCCAAAATGGAAACCCACTTTTAGACACCAAGGGCAAATTTGTCAGCAAAAAGTTCATGTATTTTTGTCCATAATTAGTGGTGCTCCTCCACTCTTTCGCCGACGGTGGTGGCGCCTTGGCCCCACGCGGTTAACGTCAAGCGCTGGAGATTATAAATAAATTGTAATATATAAGGAAAAACTATTCTTGGTCAAATTTGGTTTTGGTCCCTCTACTATGCTTAAATTTACCTCATCATTATATTTTAATTTGGAAAAAACTAATCATTTATTATTTAGATGAAAACAATTATTTTAATTAGAATAACACATTTTTTTCTTAAAACTCGGCTTTTTTCATAAAGTTGTGAGAAATTAGAAGAATTATATTCTAACGAAAAATTATATCACGAGTCTTTTTTATCACGTCATCTATGGTCACAACTAATAAAAATCATCAATTTCATTACTTTTTTATGTTATCTTTTTAATCAAGTGAATTTTTAATTATATTTATTGTACATTAAATTAAAAAATTAATTTTTTTTGCAAGTATTTCAATAATAATAGTTAATGGTGTTGACTATTTAAACTAGCCAATGACATTATTTATAGTCGCGAGTTAATTCAGACACCAATTCAGTTAAAAATTACAAATGTTAGCTTAGTAACTGTTATTATAAGAGTGTTGTTGTCCTTTAACACCTTTACAAATCTTTAAATAAAACTGGTTAATGACACTACATCAGAAAGTATGTTTAAATCAAAGTATAAATAACTACTACTGAAAGTATGTTTAATTTTATAAGGCTATAATAGTAATTTAATTTTTTACTAATATATAACTGCTATTGAAAATTATGATTTTCCTCAATTGTGAATACCTAAATTATTTTTACAATATAACGACTTTAATAAATTTAATTAATTTTAAAAGTAATTTTAAAAAATTATTTAAAGAAAACAAAACAATTAAAACAATCAAATGATTTTATGGATTATTATCATATAACTAGCGGTTGAAAAAAAGTTTTCACAAGTGGATTAAAGATTTACATTATAGGGTTTAGAATTAAGGGTTTAAAGTTAGAATTTGTGGTTTAGAGTTTATAGTTTTGGTGTTTTATGATTATAAATTTATATTTTAGCTTGAAAATAAGCATGCTTGTATGAATTTTTTTAAACTATAATGCATCAAAATTTCACCCATGTTTTAGTACAAAAATAAATATCAAATACACTATATAGGGGTGTAAATAAACAGAGCGATCGACAAACTATTTGTGAACTGTTCGTAAAACATTCGTTTATGTTTATTTATTAAGTTAAATAAACGAGTATAAACAAAAAATTTATGTTCATTTAATAAACAAGCAAACATAAACAAATGTGTGTTATATTCATTTATGTTCACGAAAATACTCGTCTATGAGCTTGTTTATAAAATCGTTGATAAGCTCAAGGACCATTTTATAAGAAAATTAATAGTTTAGTGAACGTCTTGTAACAATTAAAAGTTTGATTAGCAAAATGAACATCGGGTCATAATTTAGTGATGATTTGTGAACTTTAATGAAATGGTAAATTTAGCTTTATATTAAAATAATATAAAAAACGGTCTTGTCAGTGTTATTAGTGTTATTTATTTATAAAACTAAAATAAACAGACATCCTCTGAAAGCAAACTGATGTTGTTGTTCTTGGCTTTGCCTCCTCCCTTTCTCGTTTCTGGGTTCTTTTCTTTGTCTTCATCTGGGGTTTTGGCTTTCATTTTCCAGGCCTTTTTGTTCTCTTTGATGTTCACTAAACGAAAAAGGGAATTAACATAGAAATATAAGGTAGAAAAATGAGCAACATACTTTGATTTCATAGAAAAGGAGAGATTTTTACTTCATTTTTCAGTGCTTTTGATTCTGGGTTTTTGATAATGTTGTCGACCGTTTCATCGGAGATGCAAGAACCCAGCATCGACACTGATAAATTGAGCTACGAGATATTTTCGATTCTTGAAAGTAAGTTTTTGTTTGGGTACGATGATCGGCAGAAGCTCTGGATTCCGAAGCCGATCTCGCCGGCGCCTGAGCCGACACCGTTGGTCCAGCCGGGCGACGAGAATCCCTTGTCGGTGATCAAGAACCAGAGAGGTAAAATATGTGTTCTGAGCATCGACAGCGGCGGCATGCGAGGGATTCTTACCGGGAAAGCTTTAGCTTATCTCGAACACGCGTTGAAATCGAAGTCGGGTAATCCAAACGCTCGAATCGCCGATTTTTTCGACGTCTCCGCCGGTTCCGGCGTCGGTGGTATCTTCACCGCCATGCTGTTCGCCACCAGAGATGGCAGCCGCCCGATGTTTAATGCCGAGGAGACGTGGCGGTTCCTTGCTGAGAATGGGAAGCGGATGTACCGGTCCGGGAAGGGTAAAAACGGCGGTATTTTGAAGAAAATTTTGAAAGCCGGTTCGTCCGGGTCGAGTTCAACCGGTTTGGAAAAGGTGGTGAAGGAGGCGTTCAAGGCCGGCGGAAGGAGTTTGACATTGAAGGATACGCTTAAACCGGTTCTGATCCCCTGTTACGATCTTTCCAGCACGGCGCCGTTTCTGTTCTCGAGGGCCGACGCCTTGGAGACGGACAGCTTTGATTTCCCGTTATCCAATGTCTGTCGGGCCACATCGGCCGAACCGGGAATATTCGAACCGGTTCTGATGCGGTCCGTAGACGGTCAAACCAATTGCGTGGCGGTCGATGGCGGGTTGGCAATGAGCAACCCGACGGCCGCCGCAATTACACACGTGTTGCATAACAAACAAGAGTTCCCTTTTGTACGAGGAGTCGAGGATTTGTTGGTGTTGTCCTTGGGAACCGGTTCTTTGCTCGAGATAAGCTACGAATATGAAAAGGTGAAGAATTGGCGGGTCAAGGATTGGGCTAAGCCAATGGCTCGAATATCCGGAGACGGTTCGGCCGACTCGGTGGACCAAGCCGTTGCCATGGCTTTCGGACAATGCAGAAGCAGTAATTACGTAAGAATTCAGGTAATATATTTTTGCCTCAAAACTCTATTTTTCATTTCATAAAAAAATCGAATTCTGTTATTATGAATGAAGCAAACCGAATGAAGAGGATTGTTCTCGTAATAGACCTATACAGTATCTAAATGATTCGAGAAAATGATTTCGAACACTTTTAAGAAAACTTTCCAATTGATGTTGTGGGGAATTTGTTACCTAGTTTGCTAGAAGTAAAAGCTTGGTTAAGTGTGGGGACATCATTTGAGTAAAGCAGAAAATATACAATTTATGATTCATGTCACCATGTCTAGTAAACAAACCTTTTATAATTAGCTTACTTGGAATTTTATTGAGTGTGGTATATATTTCGTACACAAGCGTATGTGGAATTCACAAGTGGTTTACGGTTTAATGTTTAGGAGTTTTGAATTTAGGGGTGTGATTAGAATTTAAGGTTTATGGTTAAAATTTAGGGTTTATATGTTAAAATCTAAATTCTCAACCATATTATCATAAAACCTAAACCTTAAACTTTGACCCCTAAATTCTAAATTCTAAACATAAACCTCAATTCTAAAACCTTACCTTTAAACCCCTAAACCCTAAAATATTTATTGAATTTAGGCTTTATATTGAATATGTATAAGTTTTTATGTCAAAAAAATTTAGTTCGATTGATATTGTTATTTTTATTACATACAAAAAATATATAAATTTAAACATATATTATCAACCAATTTATGAAGAAAAAATTATAAAAGGAGAGGGATGGGTTACAATCACATTATGCCACCCCCATAAATGTCAAAGTGAGAAGAAACAAATAGGTTAGGGTCCCATTCTCTCTCTCCCTTGTCCTTTTTGGTCAGTTTTAGTTAAAGCTGGTATTTTAGTATATTTAATTTGCTTTTGTATATCTTTAATTGTTTGAAAACACCTAAAAGAATGCATTTTTCATTTATTTTTCCTTCTTAAATATTCAATCTTAAAAAACCCAATTAGTGGTCTTAGTAGTAAGTAGTGTGGTATTCTATCTATGTGATTTGGATTCAATCAGATCAGCTTGTATGTGTGCGAGAGTTTATCCAGATCTGAAATCAGACACGTATTATTGTATACTTTTATCAGGAAAAAAATTCAACCCTCAAAACACATATTAAGATATAAACAAAGTATAATTATTCGAAACCCTAATTCCGAAATCAATATAACATAGATAGGAACCATGATTGATGACCTTTTAACCCATGTTTTGATTTTTCTCTAACAATATTTGTGTTCGATACTTGCATCCATTGCCTCATTCTTGTTGTTGCAATGAAATTTGTGGTGAGACAGGCAAACGGGAGCAGTTTAGGGCGATGTGGGGCAAACATAGATACCGACCCCAGCCCCGGAAACGTAAAGATGCTACCGGCAATCGCTGAGGAAATGTTGAAGCAAAAGAACGTCGAATCGGTGTTGTTCGACGGTAAAAGGCTGGCCGACCAAACCAATTCCGAGAAACTCGATTGTTTCGCGGCTCAACTCGTGCTTGAACATCAGAGGCGGAGTTGCCGGATCGCTCCCACTGTTGCTTTCAAGCAACCTAACCCTAAATCCACCCCCTAGAAAAGAAGAAAATTCGTACCAAATATAATTTATTTACAATTATTATGTAAATAAAGGTATATATGCCTTTCTTTTCATTCCATGCATTTGCTATATAATTTATTTACAATTATTAATGTTTGTTCGACGAAGGCATCTTAAAGTGGACCCTTCTATTAATGGAAATGATCAAATTGGGACATCTGTTTTTATTAGGAAGATGTTGACATTTCTTTAATGTTATAATGTTAAAAGATAAGATACTAGATAGTAAGGTTAAGAGTTCGAATCCACATATTGTAAATTGATTTGGGAAGATCGTCATTATAATGAGTTTTTGTAATATTCGATTAAGATTAATCAACTAATGAGTTGAATACACGTGATTATAAAAAAATTGTTAAAAGATTTATTAAGTTTTTAAGAGTTTGTCCAACGTAGTAGTTTTTTTTGGAAAATTATCCTTGCGATCAACCAATTTTTACGACGTTTTCATTTCTGTCACGCAAGCGGTAAACCTTTAATGGTGTTAAACTATTTAGACCTGGCAAACATGACCCGAAACCCGAGATCCGAACTTATTTACCCGAACATAATAGTTCAAATTTGATCCGAACTCGAACCGAGTAGAACTGAACCAAACCTGACCCGATTTTTAGTTGAACTGAAGATCAACCCGAATTGAAAGGAACCAGAACCGAAAGTAATCTAAACCGAAAGCAAACCGAACTGAAAATTAACCTGAACCAAAAGTAACCGGAACAGAAAATCAACCCGAACAAAAATATTTATAATATATATATATATGAAGTTCACGCCAACTTTTTTATATATATATATATTTGTTTATTTGATTTGATTTATGATATTAATTACTTAATCAAGTAAAAAAATTAAATACTCAATGATGTTAAACTATTTAACTTTTATGTCGCTTTTATTTTGATTATCTGATTGTTTCTATTAAAGGCATACTTGTTAGAGTAACCCAAAAAATTGACAATTTTATGTTATTTTATTATGTTATAGGAACTTGATAAGTTTGGTCAAATTGGTCCTTGAACTTCTTATAAAAGCTTATCAAGTTACGAGACTTGTCAAGTAAAAGGACCAATTTGACCCTAAAAAGTTTAGGCGTCAATTTGATCACATTTGCTAACTTCATATGTCAATTTAACCTAAAAACGTTTGGGGTTAATTTGACCAAATTTAGGGTTATTTCATGTCACAACTCACTAACAGGGACGACTTCTAAGAGGACGAGAGGGGTCTCTACAATTTTTTTTGCCTAATAATAATTTTAGTCCTTAATATTTAAATACTTATCAAATTAACATTGTTTTTCCTAGATTTTAAATTAAATACGTATAAACTCCCTATTAATTTTAAAATTAAATAACTTTATCCTTTCTATTACTGTTTAATCTTAACTTCATCTCGAATCATAAGCACTTTTTATATATTTATTTAGAAAACCATATTCTATATTTACCTTGGAATATGCATAAACATTGGAATAATTATTGTTTCCTTGGCTTGAATTGTTGTTTCTTTCAATTCAAGAAAGAAAAAAAGAAAAACAAAGAGGAAATAATGGTGTGGGGAAGACAGCTCCCCGATGTTGTCTGTCGACCGACACCCATGCTTTGAATTTTTTGAAGTAATGAAAGGGTGATTTTGTAATTTTATCGGGACAAACCTATCTTTTCAATAAAAACAACTAAAAGAAAAAAAAAATTGTCCAATTCGTCCGAAAAATAGAAATAGTTTGTTTTTTTATATATCTTATTAATAATTTTATATTACATGTATTATCAATAAAATAAAAATAATTAATAAAATAATAAAAAAATCAGTTAATTTTTTTTAAATTGTACTAATTTATATCATTAATTCTGTTATTTTTAAAAAATACTTGAATTTTTAACTTTTTAAATTTTTCTCAAAAGCACTTTAAACAAAATTACTCACTTGTACTCTTCAATCATTTGATTTTGTTAAAATTTTAAATTAAAAAATTAAAAAATATATATTTTTCAAAAGTAATGTCATATTGTTCCACCTACCACTCTTCATTTATTCGAGTTGGTTAAAATTTTTCGCAAATTTTAAAAGGCTTAAATGAAAAATAGGTGTCCAAAGTTTTAAAAGTTATAATTTTAGATGCTCAAAGTTTCAAAAGTTATAATTATAGGTGTCAAAAGTTTTTTTTTTGTAAAAAAGGTGCCCAAAGTTTCTGAACGGCATGCCACGTGTCAAACATTGATTAGTTAAAAAATTTTAACACCCATTAACAGTCAGACATTTAAAATTACAACTTTTAAAACTTTGGGCACCTATTTTTATAAATACATACTTTAGGCACATAAAGTTTAAAAAAGACATACTTTATACACCTATTTTTTATTTAAGCAATTTTAAAATGTATTAAGGGATAGAGCCATTCAATAGTTGGGAGAGGTTGTGCCCTCTTAATATTTTTTGTATAATAACATTTTTTTAGTTTAAATACTATTCAAATAAGGTTTTGGCCCTTCAATTTTTTAGATTTGAATGCTTAAGAGACCTTTATTTTTTTTAATATGTAACAATTTAGTCCATTACAATGTTTAATCTTAGTTTCATCTTTGAACCGTATTGTATCATCTTAGTCGGTTTGGTTTGGTATTATTTTAATTTAATTTGTATCAAGCTCAGACTGGTTTGTGCTTTTACAATATTTATGTTTCTGATTTGGTTCGATTGTAATTTAATAATTAAAAATTAATTTGAATTATTTTTAAATTTTATATAAATATAAAACAAATAAATATTTTGCTTTTAATTAATAAAAGTTTTTTATTCTATTTTTGAAAGTAATGATGAAAAATTGGCTTAATAGCCAAATAGGTGCCCAAACTATACTTGTAACTCACTTTTGCTGCATAAACTATTTTTAGCTTTAAATAGGTGTTTAAAGTTTTATTTTGATCATTTTAGGTGACTAACCGTTAACTACCGTTACTTTTATTAAAAAATAATTTTTATTTTTAATTTAATTTATTTTTTAAGTTAATTTAAAAAAACCCTAAATTTCTCCAAACTCACAAAATGGCCCCAAATTTGAAATCCCTAACTTCTCCAGCCGATTCTGGCGCCGATGGTCAAGCCACCACCCACCATATTCGTCGCCGGATCAGCACAACCATCCCCCCAACCACCCATCGTCGGTAACCGATGGTAGGTGTGCCGATCGACTTCCTAACGTCGAAGGAAGCCAAAGTAGCGAAAAGGAAGTCGGTCGATACACCTTCCGTCGGTTACCGACGATGGGTGGTTCAGGGAAATGGTCATGGTGGTCTGGCGATAGTAGTGGTGGTCTCCGACGAGGCAATAAAGGGCGACATCGATGTCAATTTGGGGGTTTTGGGTTAGGGATTTAGGACTATTTTGTAAAAATTTAAAATTGTTAATTTTTTAAAAAAACTAAAATTTTAATTTTATTTAAAAATTAAGTAAAAGAAATTAAAAATTAAAACATGACATATGTCATATTTTAATTGGCTAACAATTTTTCTTAACAGCCAGGTATCTAAAATAATCGAAATAAAATTTTAATCAACTATTTAGAGTAAAAGTAATTTAGACAAAAAAAATAAGCCACGTATATAGTTTGGTCACATACTTTGCCATTAAGCCATGAAAATTTTGAAAAGAAAGTGGCATAAACTGCAGCTTTAACTTTTTTTCAAGTGAAGATGTCAACTTACTGTAAACAGAAACGAGTATCATCTGCTTTTTTATAATCACTTATATTTATTTTAATAATTGATTAGTTTAAATTAAATATTATAAAAATTAATTATATAAATGATTTTTTCAGCTCAATTATCTCATTTACAATGTTAACGAAGTTTTGATCTTGTTTAAAGAATCTAATATCTCAACTTATTAGACCAACTGGTTGTTGGTAATATTTTTAATATTTTAATGTATGTTATAGGTATTTTTATTGATCTCGGGATAATGATATCATTTTGGCATCATCAATACTATGTGTTTCAATCTTATAGTGCCACGTGTCCAAACCAATGATATATATTAATTTAGTTAACGAAATAAAGATATAAATACGAAGTTGAGACAAAATGATTTAAGTAATAAGTAGGGCTGAACAAGACTCGACGTAAAAAAATTTGACTTGAATTTTAATTTTGTAAACTTTACTTGACTCGAAGAAATTTGAAATAATGTTTAAGTTATAAAATAAGACTCTAATAACTTAAAATTTTTAGTAATTAGTAGATTAATTTTTAAGTTCGAGTAAAGTCCTTCAACTCTGTCCTATATATTTAGATCACATATGAAAAAATATAAAGAAATATATATGTATTTTGCATATAGCTATAAATGTTGTTTAAATTAGAATCAATCAATATTATAATAGTATAAATATTTACACTTAAATTTGAATAGAAAATCGAACAACTCAACTTAACTCAATTTTTTTAAATAAAATTTAGTTATAAAATAGGACTCATAAATTTAACTAACTTGAAATTTTCTGACTTGACTCAATTGAATATTTACATCTAGTATCAAATTGAGAGAAATATAAAAGTCCATGGCCAAATACATATTTAAGCATATGGAAAACTTGGATAAAGGTGTGGAACTTACATTTATTTCTATGACAGAAAAAGTTAAACCTGAATCGAACTTAAAATCTAATATAAATTAAGATTAAAGCTTTTCAGTTTGATTTTTCAAAACGAAAAAAAAAAACGAAAAGTGTAAAATGGAAAAAAAATAAAAAAATCCCCATTTTTATTTATATATAATGTATAGGTGAAATGGTATCTTTTGACAACCAACCAAAACCATGTCCCTAGAGATAATAGGATTTGGTGAATGGGTCAAAGTTGATGTGATCATGTATTCGTATGCTGTTAGTCATATTTAATTATTATATATTTTTCATGTCATATATTGAATTTTATTACATGACCGATTTTTATTTTTTTTTTATAATTATTACATTTAGTTTATTTATCGATTAATCTGCGCTAATTATTGTAAATATTTATTATAAAGTGGTCATTTCAATTCATTTTGCCCGATTTATAACATTATAGTTTAAATTTTAGACGTTGCTTAAGAGATTTAATGTTTTATCGTATTAGACCAACTAATTTTTGGTTATTTCTTATATCTATACTACTATTTAAAAGTCGGCATAAAGCTAAGAATAGCCCCCCCAACGTTTAACTTTTTGGTCACTTTAGTCCCTATTTTTTTTTGTCCAGACTAACCTTTAACATTTCATTTTTTGTTCAAAATTCACACTTGATGGATGAAAACCGTCAGTCAACTAACGGTCAACACCCTTCACTGGAGTGTTATGCCTGCATGGCAGGACTTGCTGATGTGGCAATACCACATTTATGGAGATGCTGACGTGACGATGCCACATGTATGGAGATGCTGATGTGGTACTTTGCTGATGCGACATTATAATTTTTTTAAAATATTATTTCTTTATATTTATTTTTATATTAAATTTTAACTAAGAAGATGATGAAATGTATCTGGTTATTTTAAAGCAAATAATTAAAATAGTGATAAGGAGGACTTGGGCATCGAACTCGAGTTTGATGGGTGAAAGGCTTAGCGCCTAACCACCAGAACAACCTTCTAATTGTATAAGTAAACACCAAATATATTGTATAACCTCATTAAAATAGCATATTTTTTCTTTTTCTTTTTCGTTAACAATCAAAGTGCGTTTCAGACCATTCTTCTAGTAAAAAAATCCCCCAAAAATAAATATAAAGAAATAATTATTTTTAAAAAAACTTTGATGCCACATCAGCATCTCTATACATCAGCATCTCTATACATGTAGCATCGTCACATCAGCAAGTCCTGCCATACAAACATGCCATGTCAACGAAGGGTGTTGACTGTTAGTTGATTGACGGTTTTCATCTATCGAATGTGAATTTTGAACGAAAAAAAGGTCAAGGGTTAGTCTAGACCAAAAAAAGAGTAAGGGCTAAAGTGACTAAAAGGTCAAAAGTTTGGTGTATTTTTAACTTTATACCTTAAAAGTCTAACTGAATTGGTGTCACTTATTAACCTAGTATTAAGTCAGTTAAAAATGACTGAAAATCATTTTATAAATGATAATTTATATTTATTACAATGATATTTCTGTATTTTCATATTCTAATATAATCTTTAAACAAACTACTTAAAAACATACTACTTAGGGATCAAATTCGTAACTAATAAATTTATATACATTTTTTAAGATAAATTGTTGATTAAACTTCTATAAATATACATTTTATATAATATATTTGTGTTCATCCACATCGCGATTGTAATTATTTTTTTGTATACGAAAATTAGGGTTTAAGGTTTAGGAGTTTATGTTATAAGGAGTATAATTTAAGGTTTGTAGTTAGAGCTTAGAGTTTAGGATTCTTGGTGTTAGGGTTAGGGTTTAGGATTCTTGGTGTTAGAGTTAGGGATTTAAGTTGTAAGGGTTCATAAATACTTTTTGAAGAAATAAATAACTGATCATAAGATATATTTTAATCTCATAAATGAGGATCGAACCTCCAACCATATAAATGTTATTGCACTAATAATGAATAATATAAATTTTAAACTATTCATGCATCTTGTTATGTAGGTATTATTATTTTATTGTACAATATTCTAATTTTCTTTTGGTTTTGTGTGATGCACTCAATATTATCAAATCACCCCTTGCATAATAAAAAATCAATTCCTTTTGTATATCTGTTCCTTTTATCTTTGTTTTGGGTTCAAACTTTATAAACGATATTATTGAAAGAAAGAGCTATAAATCCCGAAAAAGAAAAGTTTGCTCCAAAGCTGTTCCTTCTTTTTTTTCCTCCTAATTTTATTGACTATCACATAACACAATGAACTTAATTTGACCAAATAATTCGGAAAAATATCCTCTCTATTTTCGGTGGCACTAAAAAATTAAATTTTAAACTATAACCCTAAAATTTAAATTATAAATTATAAATCCTAAACCCTAAAAATACATACTACCCCTAATTCTCTAAACCCTAATCTTAAATCTTAACTCTAACAACTAAAATTAATTTTTTAGAGGAGTCATACATAAAGGCACCGAAAAAATAAAAGATTTATATTCATATAATTCACCTTTCCTTGTCAATGGGAATTTGGCTGAAATGAAATGATAAGGTTGAGATATGGGTATTTTAAGATTTTAAGTCTAAATCTCGTATGAACTTACGAGTTCAAATATGTCAAAGGTTTTTGTACTGTTTTAAAATTTAGTCCTTGTACTTTATTTTTGTAAAATTAAGTCCCTGAGATATTTCTGGTGTGAAAATATTGGTCCTAATTTTACTGTTAATCGTTGACTTGGCAGTAATAAAAATGCAAAATAACTTTTTTAATCCCTTATGTTTACATTTTATCAATTTAACCCCTAATCTTTAAAATAAATAAAACATTATTATTAAGTTAACAATACAATTTTTCAATAATCTATGTTTACAGATTTGTAAGGGTCAAATTGTTGAAAAAATATATAAAGGTATAGGGCTGAAATAAGTTATCTTACATAGGTGTCATGTCATCAATTAACGATAAAATTAAACAAAAGCTAGGAGAATGACCAAACTTTTTAAATAAAAAACAATGTAAGGGATCAATTTTAATTTTTTAAATAATATAAAGACCTTTAACATATTTAAACCTAAACTCCGTGCATGTTTCATCCTGATTTTATTATGATTCAAACAAAATTAAAAAAAACATAGATCCAAGTAACTCATGATGCATTCAAAAATTTTGTTTTATAAACAAATTAGACTCGTTTAAAATCACTTATAGAAATTGGGATTTTTGTTTTGAAAATTATTATTGTCCAATTTATTTATTTATTCAAAGATGCCAATTGTACCCAAAATAGGTGTTAGACCTCCCATGCAGAGGTGTGCAAAAAAATATGATCCAATCAATCCGATCTATTTATCGTTGATCTCATCTGAAAATTTGGATATCGGATCTGTTTTTTATTTTTTGAATAATTCAGATCGGATATACGAAAATTTCAGATTAGATGCAGATAGTTATTTGACATTTTAATCGGATATCTGAAAAGTCAAAATTTTATGGATATGAACCGTGTTATATTCGATATTTTTACTTATTATATATGAACTATTGAAATTTCCATGGATACAAATCTTGTATATTCAATAATTTATTGTTTGTTATATTAAAAAATCTAAAATTTTCATGGATAAAACCAACAAATTTTTAAAAAATACCTAAATTAAGTTATAAGTTAGGATATTATCCGAATATTCAATATCTAAAATTTTGGATATCTGATTTTTCCGAATCGAATAAAAATCACACATTTTTCGATCAAAAGATTTTGGATCTGATCCGAAATATACACCCCTACCTTCAAGATCAATAGCTAAAGAAGAAGCACCTATGCATATGGTCTAATCAAAGTAAAAATATCCCTCAAATAATTTTTCAACAACACACACTCAAAAGCATAATAACCATACAAAATATTCCAAACAAACAAGGCTCTAATAATTAAAAATTGATTGAACACCAACTAAAAATTTTCATCATCTTCATTTAGCAAAATATTCAAAGGAGTTCCATAAATATTGTTTTAGGGTTTTCCCCCCAAAATATGGTTTTTCCATTTTAATTTTCAAAATATTATATTTGCTACAGTACCCTAGAAGTCAGATTCAACGGAATCCTACTTTGAGCAGTAAATTCAAAAAAAAAACTTAAAGATTGGTTCAGGAGGTACTGACTTTAGACAATTTTTAGGGTTTTTTGGAAAAAAAACATTGTTCATAGTAGGATTCTGTTGAATCCGACTTTGAGGGTAATGTAGCAAATGCAATATTTTGGGAATTAAAATGGGAAGTACCATATTTTGGGGGAAAACCCTAAAGCTATATTTGATTAAAAATTCCAAAATATTCTAAACAAAAATGATATCTTAAAGGAAAAGAAAAGAAAAATCCATAAAAATAGATTTGGTTAGTGTCTCAACGTTTTGCAAATTGGGTAAATCAAATTTATATGAACCTATACAATGAGGAATCCTACTTTTTCCAACTTAATTACTGTTCACCAAAATTCACTTTGCTTTTTGATATTTTTTTTTTTACAAAAATCAATGGTTGGTAAACATTTAAGGTTAATTTAGCATTAGTATTTTGGTTGGGTTAAAAAATAATTTTAGAGACTTGGAAGATACCTTCTAATTTTGCGAGAAATTACTGGCTGATGTGATTAGACTATTTAATTTTTTGAGATTTTTTTATAATTTTATTGTATTATCTTTTTATTCAATAAAACTAATAGACATTTTTACTTTAAGAAATATTAGATTTAGAGTGGAATACAATCTTTTTATGAAGTTAGTAAAATACAATTTTAACTTGAAAAATGTGCCATTAAAATCACAAAATCGAATCATACTATTATATTTTTAACTTTTATTTTTTAAGGTATATACTAGAAACGAGTTTAATGATTAACCTTTTGTGTTCTCTTGGTTCTTATTGAAAGTAGAGGTTGACTACAAGTTCTAAAGTTGATCTATGCCCAAGATGGGGATCAAACCATCTTATCAGTAGCTAAAGTAAAAGAGACTCTTATCATTTCTTGGTTGTCCTCCCGGTTCCCCAAGAATTTACCCTGATTAATTCTGTCTGACTCGCGTTGCACACTTGACTTCCATGGGTGAGTCTCCCAGCGGGAATTTTCTGCATATGTAATGCCTCGAACTCGAGACTTTCTTAAGCGATATCAAACTGCTTACTACTTAGAACAATCTCGTCAATAAAGACCCTTATCATTATACCTTAACTTGTGGTTATATTTTTTTGGGTAAACTACATCAGTAGTCACCGAACTATGGTTTCTTTCTTATTTTGGTCACTGAACTATTTTTTTGGGCAAAAACACCACTAACGTTATGTTTCCTTCCTATTTTGGTCACCGGTTGTTTTGCTGACGTGAAATTTTATTTTATTTTTTAATTTTTCATATCATTTATTCTCTTTCCTCGTAAGCAATATAGTTATTTTATAATGTTTTTATCCAAACTAATAGGATGGTGACATGTGCCACTGCCTATTAGTGGAATAAAAGGAATGAAAAATCAAGACTCTTATGCAGCCAGAGAGATTCGACTAATAGGTAGTTATACGTGTCACCATCCTATTAGGCAGTTACACGTGTTACTATCTGCATAAGGGGCTTGATTTTTCATTTATTTTATTCCATTAATAGGTAGTGACACGTGTCACCATCCTGTTAGTTTGAATACAAATATTATAAAATAGCATATATTGCTTACGAGGAGAGAGAGGAAATGACATGGATAATTAAAAAAATAAAAAAAATCCATGTCAGCAAAACGTTAAGTTTTTAACAGTCGGTGACCAAAATAGGAAGGAAATATAACGCTAGTGATGTTTTTGTCAAAAAAAATAGTTCGGTGACCAAAATAGGAAAGAAACTGTAGTTCGGTGACTACTGGTGTAGTTTACCCTATTTTTTTAAACTTTTAATGATCTTATCCTTCCACCTAATTAATCTAAAAAGGAATGATGCATGGTTGGAATGTAAAATAGTGGAGACCCAAATTTCCTTCTTCGTTTATATCTTATTTTATAAATATTCATGCTTACATCAAAGACACTATAAAGAGATTAAAGGATATTATTATTATTATTATTATTATTATTAAATGTTGTTAAATGTATTTTTTAAATATATTTAAAAGTTTTAAAAATAAATAATATGACATTTGGCAGAATATAAATGTATTTTTGATATATTCTACAGCTTATACACTAAACCTTGAACCCTAAAGCTTAACTTAAAATCCTAAATTCTAAAATTGAAAGACTTGTATAAACTTTGAACTTATATATCAAAGTATTTTTCATATAATTATTACCTATGACATTATTATTTTTCTTAACATTATATCAAATGATAATCTATATATTATTATTTTGTTGTGGAGTATACTGTTGTATAACCTAACTTTATTAATTATTATTATTATGATTGGAATATGTTTTTTTATCATAATTAAAGGGACCATATCCTTTAGTTAGGGTTATTGGGCCATCTTATCTTCCTATTCACACATTGCACTTTACTTTATAAAAATAGACTAAGATTATATATATGTTTAAAGTGTCTAAATATTATAATATTATATTGAGCCCAACAAGTGTTTCAGTAGAAAAAACGGATGGTGTTCATCTTAAAAGACACGAATTCAAATTACTCTGTCTACAAGGTATATGCTCATTATCAAAAGGTTAATAATATGTATGAAATACTATCTTGTAATCACCTTTAGACAATTCAAAAAATATTATAATATTATATTAATTATTAATAGAGATTGTCTTTGTGATGATGACTCATGTTTTTTTCTAGATAAAGACTCGTTATTGATAAACGTCAATAATTTAATTAAAAAACATTTTTCATTTGTTACTATTATATTATTATAATATGAAAAAACTAACAATAATACTAATTAAGAAAAAAATACAAAAATAGTTTATATAATACATTTTTTGAATAGTCTAAAGGTGATTACAAGATGATATCTATTCATACATATTTTTAACTCTTTGACAAAATACACACACCTTGTAGATAGAGGTGGCAAACGGGTCATTCGGTTCGATTTCGGTTCGGGTCATTTCAGTTCTGACTGCATTCAGTTTAAATTTGGTTTAGTTCGGTTCGCGTCTGGTTCGGTTTTAGTTCGGGTCTATGGTGATTTCGGTTCGGGTATCGGGTCAGGACGTCGAGTCGGTTGATTTTCGGTTCGGTTGACTTTCGGTTCGGTTGATTTCGGGTCGGTTATTTTCGGATCGGTTGATTTCGGTTTGGGTCAATATCGGGTTAATAGGAGATCGATCGGTTTTAGTCGGGTTTTTAGGCCGAGTTAGGTTTTTCCACCATATATGACTTTATATAGCATGTATATTTGACTTTTTTGTAAGTTGTACGACAGTTCACATCTCATCTTTATTTATTTATTTTAATATATTTTCTTAATTTCGGGTTGCTTTCGGTTCGATTGCTTTTGGTTCGGGTGAAATCGGTTTGGTTCCATTCGGTTTGGTTGAAAATCGGTTCGGGTCTATTCGGTTCGGTTGAAAATCGGTTCGAGTCAATTTTCGGTTCAACTGAACTTCGATTTGGTTTCGGTTCGGTTTGGTTTATTTCGGGTTTCATATCAAATTCGGGCCATCGTGTTCAGGTCAATTTCGGGTCTCGGTTCGGGTAAATCGGTTCGGTTCTCGGGTCAAGTTTTCTAGGTCTACTTGCAGACAAAGCGATTGAACTTGGGTATCCTAGGACGAACATATCCGCTTTTCCACTGAGATCACTTGTTGGGTTCAGTTTATTTAATACATAGAAAAAAACAATTACACGTGTGATATAAAAGTTTTATTCACTTGTATAACATCTAATTATTATTAAAATATTTAAATGAATTTTTTATATATATGTTATTAAAAATATTTTTTAAATGTTACGTTAATAAATTCATTTCTATTAGTATTAATTTCTATCTAAAATAATAAAATTATTATTATGACTTATTTGAAGAATTAATTTGAAAATTCGTTTTTAAATTTCAAATAATAGGTTAATCAATTGTCATTTATGAATGATTTTGTATTTAAGTATATTAAAACTTTCAAAAAAAGTATATTAAAAAATAAATGATATTTTAGTTGAATCAAAAATTTCTTCCAATATATATATATATATATTATAGATACAGATGTTAACCGAAAAGGATAATAAAAAATTAAAATCATATTTTTTATTTGGTTGAAAAGATAATTGAGAAAATAATATAGAATTACAAATACGCTTTAAAATATTTGTCAAAATATCTTTCAAATTAAAACAATTTTATACAAATATTGTCTATATGGAAAAGGGAAATAGGGAAGAGTCAATTCAATTATAATTGAGGTGAACCCGCGGACTGGTTTAGTGGTAAATGATGATGTATTTTATCTAGGTGATCCAGGTTCGACCACCATGTGTGCGTTATTAAAGAGCTAAGAAAATTGAACAGATACTACCTTATAATCACACCAACATATTCAAAAAAATTATAATTGAGGTATGCTAATGAGATTGATGTTTGTTTAATTATTTATGTTTATGGAGAAATATAGCCTCTATCAATTAAGACTGTGCAAAAAAAAAACCCAATCTGACTGATCAAATCCGTTGATCTGATTTGAAATTTTGAATATCCGATTTGTTTTTTATTTTTCAGATAATTCAGATTGGATATCCACAAATTTCGGATCAGATACATATAGTTATTTCACATTTCGATCGGATATCTGATTATCTAAAATCCAAAAATTCAATTTTTTTATAGATTTGTAGCGATATTTTTTTTTCGCTAAAAAAGAAAGTTTTTTATTTGTTTTGAAAATATTTTCTTCCGCGTGAGATTTTATAAAACCCGTGTTTTATTTAAAAATTGGAGTCACCACCGGCCACTTAGGTAGGCCGGACACCATAAAACCAGAGATTTAAAAATTGTTGGGTTCGGGAGTCGGTTACGGATGGGGAAGGATTAGCACCCCCACACCGCCCAAAATTGGTACTTTAATAATTACCGCTTTATTAATATTGAATTTTCCGGGTTAAAGTGACGATTAGTTTAAAATTCAGTTATAATTGCGAATAAATTTTAAAGGCCCTGTTATCCGAGGATAAACGCCCAACCACTACCACTACGCCTGATACTGGCCCCGTTTATGCTCGGATAAAAGGGCACCGCATTGACAATTTATATCTTGATATGCAATCTTAGTGGGCAAAATATAAAACATGGCAAATAATTTAAATGCAATAAATATTAACATAACAGAATACTAATCTAACATAAATAAAATACTAATCTAAAACATACATACATAAATATTAATCTAACTCATAAATAAAACATATCTAGCATAAATAAAATACTAACATTCATAAATATTAATCTAACACATAAATAAAAAACAAATTCAACATAAATAAAATACTATTCTAAAAATACATACATAAATATTAATCTAACTCATAAATAAAAACATATCTAACATAAATAAAATACTAATATAAAACACAAATTTAAAACATATTAAATATTAATCTAAAACATAAACATAAAAAATAAGACTACAATTTTAAAATAACTAATACTTCATTAAATTATAAAAATTACAACACTAATAAAAAAGGGAAGAAAATATACCGATCGAATGTTAGATCGAACCAACTGGGGTCGACGGCACTGCCCCCAACCCCGGCCAGCCTTGCGGCCGGCCTAGCCCCACGATTTGGGGGTGCCAATTTCAAAATTGGCGTGCCATTTTTGGCCAATTGGCCATGCAATTGGCGTGTAGAATTGTGTCCTTTTGGAGTCCCTGCCCCATGCCTTTATATAGGCAGTTGGGGTGGGTTAAGGGTGACGTGGAGCACCCTGCTCCACGCAATTTTCTTCCTTTTTTTTAATAATATATTTTTTTATTATTTTTTTGATTTTTCATTAATTTTATATTAATATTATTATTATTAAAATAATACTAATAACACTAAAACCCGGTTAAAAATGAGTGATTACAATTGCCCCTCTTTGCTTGTTCTTGTGAAACGAGGACAAAGCAAAGATCAAAAGCACTCATTTTTGACCTACTTCCTTGTCTTTGGCTTCGGAATCACGCGTTCTTCTGGAACTCTTCGCTCTTCCTTAGCTGAATCTTCAGGCTCGTAAGTTGTTCCTATATAGAACTTCCTCACCTTTTGATCTTGGAATTACAGGTCCTCCTTATATAGAACCTTTCATTCTGGAGCCTCGAATTACGAATTCCTCCTACATAGAACTTTTCACTCTGAGACGGTGAAGCTTGGAGTCCTTCCTATATAGAACTCTTCACCTTCAATGCTGGTTTCTCCTATATAAAACCTTTTTCGCCGCTGATGGATTCTTCCGACTGGGAGTTCCTCCTGTATAGAACTGCTAGTCTTCAAACCCTGGGGCCGTCAGTCATTCCTATATAGAACTTTTAGCTTCTGAAATCTCGAGAGCTACTGTGTTCTTCCTATATAGAACCTTTCACTCTAAGAAGAAAGCTCAGAGCCCTTCCTATATAGGACTCTTCGCTTTCAACACAAACAGGTTTTCCTATATAAAACCTTGTGTATCATGGGTGAATTCCTTCGGCCGGGAGTTCTTCCTATATAGAATCGCTAGTCTTCACCCCGAGTCGTGGTCCTTCCTATATAGAACTTTTAGCTTTGAAATCTCGAGCTACAAGTTCTTCCTATATAGAACCTTTCACTCTAAGACAAGAAAGCTCGGAGCCCTTCCTATATAGGACTCTTCGCTTTCAACACAATGAGTTTTCCTATATAAAACCTTGTGTATCATGGGTGAATTCCTTGGTGGGAGTTCTTCCTATATAGAACTGCTAGTCTTCTCCCCGAGTCAGTAACTCCTTCCTATATAAAACTTTCAGCTTCAAATCTTGGAGCTATGGATTCTTCCTATATAGAATCTTTTACTCTAAGACAGTGAAGCTCGGAGCCCTTCCTATATAAGACTCTTCGCTTTCAACACAATAGGTTTTCCTATATAACCTTGTGTGTCATGGGTGAATTCCTTCGGCTGGGAGTTCTTCCTATATAGAACTGCTAGTCTTCACCCTGGAGCTGTAAGTCATTCCTATATAAAACTTTCAGCTTCTGAAATCTTGGAGCGGCGGATTCTTCCTACATAGAACCTCTTGCTACGAGAGCTTGAAAATATAGGCCCTTCCTATATAGAACCTTTATCTTCGATTTTTTTCTCCTTTTCCCTTTTTTCTGCTCTCTTTTTTCTTTTTCCTTCATTTTTCTTCTCTTCTTCTTTTTTCTCTCATTTTTTTCATTTTTATTTTTTTACAAGACTGTTGATATCTTTGGACTTACGCTACTAAAAGGTCACAAATCTTTCTTCAATTTGGGGATTCACGCCGAAAATGGCTACCAATCTTTCTTCAAATTTTGGGGACTCACGCCGAAGGTGGCTGCCAATCTTTCTTCAAATTTTGGGGACTCACGCTGAAGGTGGCTGCCCAACTTTCTTCAAATTTTAAGGACTCACGCCGAAGGTGGCTGCCAAAACTTCTTCAAATTTAGGGACTCATGCCGAAAATGGCCGCCAAAACTTCTTCAAATTTAGGGACTCACGCCGAAAATGGCCGCCAAAACTTTCTTCAAATTTAGGGACTCACGCCGAAAATGGCCGCCAAAACTTCTTCAAATTTAGGGACTCACGCCGAAAATGCCCGCCAAAACTTCTTCAATGAAATCCACTTCTTAATGTTCTTTGATAATTCTTCAGGTACCTGTAAAAAATAAGCAAAAATTGACATGCCCCTATCTATATGATGCATGCAATGTAATGGTTTCTTTCTTTTCTTTTTCTTTTTTCTCTCATTTTTTTCATTTTCTTTTATTCTTTTTTCCTTTTCTTTTTCACTTTTTCTCTTTCTTTCTCTCTTTTTCTTTCAGCCTTTTTGTTCTAAAGTCTTACACCCTGAAAGGTCGTTCCTCAGATTTCTTCATCTCTTTACTGCTTCACTGTATGCTCTTAAATCCTCATTTGAACCTGCTTTTAAACCTTTTGTGCGAAAGGCTTTCTTGTCTTCAGGGTTATCACCCGTCTTCATAAATGATCCTCTGGTTCTTATATTATTCTTATAAGAACCCTTGTCATCTTCTTCGCTTGGCGTTGCCCCATTCAACCACGGGCTCCACTGCTTTGAATTTTCTGACCCATCATACAGAGCCTTGATTTATTTCTAGTCACCAGGGTGAGCCAAAATGCTTCCATCCCCTGAGCTCATCCTTGATCTTTTCGTAGCACTTCGACGGGAATTAACTCTCGGTCCCTATGCTTTAAATCTCATTATCATTCATTTTTAAAGTAATGCAAAAGGCAATTTACTTGCGTATATTTCAACAAATAATGACTGTTTGAAAAGATAACAGTCATTTTGAAAATCACTACTTGGAGGGGATTCCAAACATTTTGAAAACCTTGTTTGGAACAAATGGTAAACATCTTTTTCTTTTATTCTTCTTTTTTAAGGACCAAACATTTTTTTAATAAAATAATGCTTGGAGAATGGTAAACAAAATTCGAAGTGTATTGCCAAACATTTTTTTAAAAACTAATGTTTGGGGAAATGGTAAACATCAAAACTTTGGGAGAAAGTGTCAAACCTTTTAAAACATGTTTGCCCACGAAATATCAAACACCATAGCGCATCTGCTTCAAGTTGCCATAGATAAACTCTAATGAAGCCCATATTTAGAAGATCTTGACCATTGTGGAGATATATGCCAATGTATAGTTTCTTCTGGTCTAATAGGCTTTGGAGAGGAACAACCCTACCTAGTTTCTACCCCGTTTAAGGTGGTACTCTTAATCTCACTATCTCACCATGCCCCATCCTTCCCTCATTTGGGTGTCGATCAAGCACTTCGAAGTTTGACGTTCCTTGAAGCAAAGTTAACCCTTATAGGCGGAATGAAATTTGAAGACATTCTCATTCAACTTGGATATCTATGGATGACCAGAATGGTCTTTGGGGGCTTGTAATGTAGGCCTTTGGTTTATGGTTAAGTGAAACAGTATTTCTGTACTTGTGTAACTTGGATATGCCCATTATTCCTTCCTTTTTTTGGATCACTCTAGACTGCTTCGGGTTTTCACCCTAGAGTTCATTTCCTTTCTTTTTACTGTAGGCTGCCTTGCATACTGGTTATATACTAATGTTCATTTTCTGTTCAAGAATGTTTGATCCTCCAAAACTCCTCGGAACTGAGATTTCTTGAATGAAGGACTATGAATACATTTCTGAGAATTCTTGTGATTGGCACGCCCATATAAAATATAATTCTTTCTTTCTTCTTTTCTTTTCTTTTTTCTTTTCTTCTTTTTACTTTTTCTCTTGGATCGCTCCAGACTGCCCATTTTTAGGTTTTCACCCTAGAGGTCACTTCCTTCAGTGTATTTTTGTTGGATATTGATGCCAGCAGGCTCAGGCAGACTACTCTTTTTCTTCATTTTTAGGATCACTCTAGACTGCCCATTTTTGGGTTTTCACCCTAGAGGTCATTTCCTTTTTCGAAATTGGCAATCTTCAGGCCGACTTGTCTTGACTTGGCTTTAATTCGAGCTGCTATACTAATTTTCAAAACTAATATTTACTTGAAATGTGGATTCCTTCTGTCTCTTGCTCATAGTTGAAGTCTCGTTCTTGTATTGTTTGATCTGTGTGTGAAACATATACAATATTCTTCATTTCTCTTTTTTTCTTTGGTTTTTCGTTTGGACATATCCTTGTTTTCAACCACTTTCTTCTTATGATTTTCTGATCTTCGTATCCAATCTGTCTGGACTCATCTCTGTCTTCTGGTAAAGTAAAAGAATACCATTCGTCGTCACATTCACAAATGTCCTAAGAATGCCTTTAGGGGGTAGAGGTTTAGGGTCAACTTTCATTTTAAGGATCTTAAACGACAAGTGCCTAAGAAGATAAATTCTTAAAATGGGAACTGCCTATTGTCTAAACACTCGTTTTGTTCCTCTGTTGGCCTAAGTAAACTAGCAGATACTCACATTTACAGTATCCCCATAATATTCAATCTCTTTTAAATATATGCAACTTAGAGTTGATCTTTGTGTTTGAAGCAAATGTACTGTTGCATTCAGAATTCGAGGACCTGGTATAGAAATGATATATACAAATGTCCATTAAAAAATGCATGTATATGCATATGGGAAAACTACCCCATAAAAATAAAATGTTTAAAGAATCAAGAATGTAAAAATGCTTTTCTAAATGGAAATGTGATTTTTAATTCTAATAAACAATGATTTTTTTGTTGAGAATTTCTTTGTGAAATGATGAGAAAACCGTAGGGACCTTTGGATTATCTCCAAGGTACTAACTCACTCTGCCCATTCCAAGGTAGTGTAGGCTTGACTTTTCTCTTGTTTTTCCACCGCTGGATTAACTCTCTCGTCATGACTCCCTCGTCAACCAGTTTCTTAATTTTTTCTATTAATGACCCCAAATTTCTTAGTGTCATGCCCCAGTGCCTCAATGTGTTGAAAGTGGTACCCATTTATCTCTCTGTTTCCTTCTGCTCCTAAGTAGGTCTGGTCTTTAAACTTAGGTCCCGGAATGGATGTTCGATTCTCTCTCCGAATGTCATGAAGTCCTCAAAGCTGGCCTTCGTTTTCTCGAGCATCTTATTAAAGAAGAAATAAGAAATGTGGTATGGAAGTCACTTTTCTCTTTATCTACGGGAGGCTGTACCTGGGTCGCTAAACACAGACACCTCAAAGCACATTCCTTGAAGCTTTCATCAGGTTTCATCTTCGTACCCTAGAGATACTGACGACTTGGTGCTAGGTCCAAAGCATATCATATCATGGTAGGTCCTGCTAGACTGTCGGGGAAGTAGTGGATCGGAAATTTTTCAATGCAGCCCTCCATCTTTTTGCAGAATATGGTCGAGTGAATCTTGAGGCATTTTGTTCTGTTATCATGCGCAAATCTGGGAATCTTTGGAATCTGGAGGAACGACCAAACCAGGGTTCAAACAGAGTTTTCTTGCATCAAAGGCATCAAACTTCTTCTTCTTTTTTTTCCTCTCAAGCCCATCTTTTAACTACTCGAATCTTGATTTTTGAGTGTCTTCAATTCTTTTATCCATGATAATACCCTAATTGGTTTTTGAATTACTCCTCATAAAATTTATGCAAGGTAATAATAATGCAAGGTAATGATAATGTCATGTAAAACATGCCAGGATTGTGCAAAGCAATGCAATGCAATCCTAAAATATAAACATGAATGCAATAAGGTATTGATTCTAAAAGTGATCCCCATAGAACGCCGTTCATTGAGGCCAAAAGGTTTCATTATATCAGATATTAGATATTTACAGTTACTGATAAGCTTCAGTGCCTACTTTCTTAACTTCATCCAGTAGTCCGGTCAGCTTGCCTCTGTAGTCCAACACTTGATCCATGTTCTGACAAAGCCTGCCACCTTATTGAGCCGCCTTACCTGCTCGAGTAATATCGATCTTCGGGTCTTCATCTATCCCCTACTTAGTCTTTCGTAGCTTGGAAGTTACCCTTTCCAACTGAAGAGTGTTGAATTGTCATTGCTCTGTCGTAAACTTGTTTCCAAAACTCTTGTTAATGGCTAAGTTATTTTGTAGCTCATCTCTGGAGACTGTCGTACCTATTCCCAATTCCCTCAAACTTACCTGATAACAACCTGACTTGATTCTCGCTTAACTAGTTTCTCTTCTTCCAATATTCTGAGTCGTCTTTCAACTGGACAATACCGTTCATCTATTCTTTAAAGGTGACCCAATCTGATATTCTTAAACACTCAGGAAAGATTCTGGTGATCATTCTGCAAATTCAATTTTATCCAAGTTATCTCTCTCTTATCTGAGCTGGCTGAACTCGAAAGAATATCCCTCTCCTGGGATGCCTCTATCCCCGATCTTCAAATTTAACTTGCTTGAGTGACCCACTTCGGTATTACTCGAACTTTTTCCTGGATATAGATTCCTCCTCAACTTTGCCCCTCGGGTGATTGTTAGCTCACTATAGAATTGGGGAACTCCGTATTCGAAACCTAAAATCCTCATCGCGATAAGATCTTGAACTCATTCCTCAGGGCCCCGCAATCCTCAATACCGTGACCCAAACTTCCTAACCGGTAATTGCCTCTAGCACATGTGTCGTAATCTCTCGGATAAGACGATCTCTTCGCTAGAGACTTCACCAAGGTAATAAGGCTCAATTTGTCGTATTTGGCTGACTTGGAGGTAGAATTCTGACTATCTCGCTCTCTATTCTGATCCTTAATCGGTTTTTCTTTCATTTTGATGGATCGCTTACCTTTTGTCAAAGTATTCAACTGATTCATCACGTCTTCCCTCTGCTTCTTTCAACTCTTGCACTTTACTTTGCTCATTACCAATACCGTGTCTCCTTACCGTGTTTGACCTGAAGTCTTCAGATGGTTCTTCTTCTATTGTCTCCGATCTTGTTCTGGGACAAAACCCTGGATCCGTGCCCTCTAATATCTGACCAGACGACCCTTTGCCGATTATGAACGATTTCTGAGATTTGAGGGACCACTTCGGGAATCAATACCCTATAAATGCGATAATGCATGCAAATGCGATGTTGATTCTCGAACAGTCTTTGAAAAACTTTCAATAGAGAAAATGTATGTTTGCAAGAAATTAATAATGAATTACAGGCAACAGTTGAATTTATTCTGGAGGCCTTAACTTCGGGAAACAAAACTTGTGCTCCACGTCTCGACGTCGTCTTCAGGATGATGGATGACTCCGTCTTCTCCTCTTTTTCTATTCTATGGACTCGTGACGTCGTGATCTTTATTTTTGTGGCTTCTGAAAAGGACATCAGACAATATATTTTCTTCTGTAGATCTGGGTACGTCTAAACAGGGATGGATTTTATCGATCCTAGGGGAGTACTTTAAAACTTTTTGGGGTTTAAATTAAAATTTTCAAGGATCATTTGGTTTAAAAATTTTCCCTTTTTATTATCAAAAAGTTTTAGCTTACTTAAAAAATGAAACTTTTAGGTTTCTTTTTGTTATTATTATTATTCTGAAATTTTTATGAGGGAAGAAGTTTCAAAGCAAAATAATAATATTTTCATTTTTTTAAATGAGTTAAATTAAAATTTGAGTTTTTTTTTAAATGGTCAAATGTGAAGATTTACAATTGGGGTTCTGCGGCCTTGACTGAATCTTCTACGTCGCACGTGCCTTACAATTGTACCGTCTTCTTTCTTGATTGGTCTTTGCTCGGCCTAACTTGTTACTGTAATATTATCGTTTTTGGCAAAGCATACTTTTTCTATTTTGAAAGCCTTTTAAAGAACTGTTCTTGAATCAACACCATGTCATGATATGCAACATGAATGCAAATAAAGGCGTTGATTCCGCTGGTAATCACCCTTTCGAACGACTTTCATGGGAATTAAAGGGTCTAGATTACAAAAAGGTCCATATTACAAAAAGAGTCCCTATTACAAAAAGAGTCCCTATTACAAAAAGTCTTAATTACAAAACAAAGTTCTACACATAAGCCCTAGCTCTACCTCTTAGCTCCTCGATAGCTCTGAGCAACTTGATAAACCTTAGTGCTTCTTCCATGTCTGGGGTTACGAAAGGTCGGAGAGCCGCAGCTTCGGTAGCTAAATCATTCACACGCCTAGCAACTCGTCGTATGTCCACCATCAGGGTCTCGTGTGTATACTTTGGCACTACACGCTCGTTCAACAAATTGTTACGTCGGATCTGTTGAGTAATCTCTGACCGATGTCGCGCGACTGAATCGATGCCGTCCTTCCTAAGACACCTTTTTTCCATGATAAAAGATTTTCTAATCGGACAAACCACTTGAATCAACGCATCTATGTAATGTGGATGCAATGATAACGCAACAAAAGTATGTGTAAAATAAAATAAAAATAAAACACAAAAAGAAATGAGTTAGTACCGGATAAAAATAATAAATACATAAATAAAAGGACAAATAAAATAAGGTAAACACAAAAAAACCCTATTTATCCCGTCTAAAACACCTAAGGTTATCCGCATGGCTCTAAAGGGGTGGGTTTCTATATGTTCTCTACATGCAGTGTTGGTGTTAGGAGGTACTCGAATTGTCCTTGTTGTCCTCTACTAAGAGTAGCAAGGCCCCCAATCATCACCCATTATAGGCTCCTTTCAACCGGGTTCAATTCAGGGGGACCCATTCGCTTATGCCTGCACGAAGGAACGATATCCTTACGAAAGCATAAGGTACTCGAGCCCCGAAGATACTTGCTAGGCCTATACAGGAGAACGATATCTCCACGAAAGCATTAGCGTTTTCCCCCACTTAAAAACGGGTTTACATGCCATATTTTAAATGCGTTAAAATAAACGCGCAATTACAACCGAATATTAATTTAATAGTCACTTTAATCCGAAACTTCTAATATTATTAAAGCGGTAATTATTTGAAAATGTAATCACTCATTTTTACCTATAAATACATATTAGTGTTGCATGTATACATATTATATTATATGTTTATTATTTGCATGAATGTTACTAATATATATATAAGGTGTGGTGTGTGAATGTATATTATAAGCTATGTACGTATACGTATTAATGGTGTATGTGTGTTGCGTATGCATCTATATTTAGTACGAGCGTATTTGTTTAATGTGTATAGATGTTATGTTAATTATGTGTGTGATTATATATGTATGAATACTGGTATGTTATAATTAATGTTTGTATAAGGTGTATACGTATGTATGTGTATTGCTGTTATAATTATACTATTACTAATATTATTGGGCTAATATATAAAATGAAATCCAAAAAATATATATTAAACCAAATAAATAAATTATAGTCCAAGTCCAGTTACAAATAATTACAAGGTCCGGTTGGCCCAAACCCAAACCCTATCTAATTACATTTATTGTGTACAGGTGGCTATGGGCCGTTGGATCAATATCTGATCCAACGGCCACGATCTAACCAAGGACCAAAATATCTGCCAGCCGCGTGCTCCACACGTATGGACCGTTCGAGTGCTACGCGTGCGTGCGGTCCACGCACGGACGCTTTGATATCCCACGCGTGCGTGAGCCCCACGCGCTCTGACTCCTCGACTGCTGAGCTCCACGTGGCACGATCTGGAGCTGTTTCACCAAATCGAGGCTTCATCGGGGCCGTTCATCCTTCAAGCCATCTCGACCGTTAGATCAGATATGATCTAACGGCCGAGAACACGTCTGGCCGCTGGCAGAACCCCCACACCGCCACCATGTCGATCTTCAACCACCGCGCTCAGAACATGTCAAACACAAAGAAAAGAAATGTCAGTCCAGATCTGAAAAAAACAAATAATATGCAACTTGTACCAAAACAAAGACATGTATATATATGTACGAAACAAATACTTTGTAAGAAGAGGGAGAGTTGTAACAAAAACAGGGAGAGTTGTAACAGAAAAGGGAGAGTGTGGTAACGGACAAGAACAGAGAGTTGTAATCAAAAGAATAAGTTGTAATCGAACCAGAAGTTACAATCGAAATATAAAAGTCAGTTCAGTGGTAAATACTCGTTTCCCTTTTTTATTTTTGCATGCATACACAAAAGAGGTAAAAAAGAGAGAGAGTCATCTTATCGTCGCCGTTTGTGGGTCTCCTCTCCTCAGTGACAAGCTTTTTCGGCTTCCCCAAGCCAGATACGGTGAACTGAAGGGAGGGGGAGACCCCTTGTAGTTTCGTTTTGGTTTTAAAAAATGTTTTTTTCGCTTCGTATTTCCTAGATCTAGGGCAAATAGAGGCTTTTCCTCTGAATCCAACCTCGAATTCGTATCGAGGGTGAGACGGGGGTTATTTTGGTAGGTTTTTTAGGCTCGCCGGCGCCGGTTAGCGGCGGCCGGCCACCGGATTCTGGGTTTTATAGAGAGAGTTGAGAGAAAATGAAGAACAAGGGCTGGTTATGAAAACTGAAAATGAAGCAAATGAAGGAAAATTGGTTTCGGCCTAAAAATAGGGTTTATATAGATATTATTATTTCGTTAAATGGGTAAATTACATACTAAATCCCCCTGCGTTTCCAATATTTTCACTTTTGTCTTGCCGCATGGTATATTTACAACTCTGGTCCCTCTTGTATTTCAAAATCTTGCAATCCAGTCCCTAAATTACACCGAATCAGTTTTCAAATGGTGAAATTACGCCTTTAGCCATCCCGCGTTTTTGAACTTTTCATTTTGGGTCTGCCCCTTGGTCCAATTACAGTTTTGATCCTTTTAAGTTCCGTTTACTTCGAATTTTCATCCTTAAATTACATATTATTGTTCTTTAATTTCTGCCACTGACTTTTATTTTTCTTTCATTTCAGTCATGTTTCTTTGTAAATATTCATGTTCGTATTATAATCGTATATGTTGATGTAGTCTTTTGCCTTATTATATATCCCTTGTATTTTCATGTTTACATGTATATGTGTATTAAGCTTATGATAGTTATGTATCTTTTTTATCCGGTTATTCGTATTAAGTATGTTATGTTCTAGTTGGTTCGTACACCGCATGTTTTATATATTTTTATATGTGTATGTTCTCTTGGCTTTTTTAGGTTACATGTTAGTGTATTTTCTTTTTTGTATGATATATTATCCCATATATGTTGAAATATGTTTTATTACTAGTATATATGTCTTTTTGAAATATATGTTCGTCTATATATGTATTTATTCCTACCTTGTTATTGTGGCATGTCAAGTTTGATTTTATCTGATATTAAGCTTGGTATGTATATGTGTATTTTAATTACGTATTTCATTTATGTTAGATTAGTATTCTGTTATGTGAATATTTACTGTTTTTAAATTATCTGCTATGTTTTATATTTTTGTCACTAAGATTGCATATGGTATATAAATTGCTAATGCGGTACCCTTTTATCCGAGCGTAAACGGGGCCAGTATCAGGCGTAGTGATAGTGATTGGGCGTTCATTCTCGGATAACGGGGCCCTTAAAATTTATTCACAATTATGACCGAATTTTAAAATAATCGTCACTTTAATCCGGAAAATCCAATATTAATAAAGCGGTAATTATTAAAGTACCAATTTTGGGCGGTGTGAGGGTGCTAATCATTCCCCATCCGTAACCGACTCCCGAACCCAACATTTTTTTGAATCTCTGGTTTTATGGTGTCCGGCCTACCTAAGTGGCCGGTGGCGACTCCATTTTTTTTAAAATGCGGTTTTTTTTAAAACCCCACGGAATAAACATTTTACATCCAAAAGAATCACAAACACTTTTCAAACACTTCAAAAATCCTCGTTTTTATTTAGCGATGAGAAAAAGGACATCGCTACAGATGGCGACTCCGCTGGGGACATTTTTTGTTTTTTTTCCAAAAAAACAAATGAGAGTCAAGCTTTTAAAATAATTATCGCTTTATTAATATTAGAAATTCCGGGTTAAAGTGACTATTAAATTAACATTCGGTTATAATTGCGCGTTTATTTTAACGCATTTAAAATATGGCATATAAACCCGTCTTTTTATGTGGGGGAAAATGCTAATGCTTTCGTAGAGATATCGTTCTCCCGTGTAGGCCTAGCAAGTACCTTCGGGGCTCGAGTACCTTATGCTTTCGTAAGAATATCGTTCTTTCGTGCAGGCATAAGCGAATGGGTCCCCCTGAATTGAACCCGGTTGAAAGGAGCCTATAATGGGTGATGATCGGGGGCCTTGCTACTCTTAGTAGAGGACAGCAAGGACAATTCGGGTACCTCTTAGAACCAACACTGCATGTAGAGAATACATAGAAACCTACCCTGTTAGAGCCATGCAGATAGCCTAGGTGTCTTAGATGGAATGTAAATATGATTGCCTTGTTTGCTTATCGCATTTAATTTGCCCTTTTATTACGTACTTATCATTTTTGTCTGGTACTGACTTGTTTTCTTTTTGCTTTGTTTTTGCATATCATCGCATTCGCATTACACAGAGCATTGATTCCCGAGTGATTTCTCCCATAATAGAAGATTGTTCATGATGGACCAAAGGTTCTTTGACCTGAAGGAAGGGGCTCCAATTCCAGAGTTCCATCCCAAGACTAGGTCAGGGACAGCCGAAGAAGAACCATTCAAGGACACCAGAACAGATTCGGTAAGCAGTGTCAATCCTGGCGACAAACAAGATGAAATACAAGAACTAAAGAATCAGATGTCCGAGATGATGGACCGGATGAATGCCATGATGAAAGGCAAGCAGCATGTCGAACTTAGAAAAGATTCGATCGGGGAGCAGAATGTGGAACAAAATGGTCATAATGTCAAAACAGACAACACCGTTAAATATGACAAATCGAATCCCTTTGTAATCAATCTCAAGAAGCAGACAAGTAGCATATCTGGGGTAGATACCCAGGGAACAAAGGCAAAACCAGGGGAAGTTCGAGAATCTAAAGACATCAGAAGACATTATCCTATACTCATGAGATACACCGAGTTACTTCTGTTGCTTGTCGAAAGGAACCTTATCATACCAGTGAAGTCTGTACCAAGAAAACCTCCTTATCCGAAAGATTACAACAGTCGTGTCTAGTGCAGCTACCACATAGGCGATTCGAGTCATCACACTGAAAATTGTAGGGCCCTGAAGGACAGAGTTCGAGATCTTATCAGAATGGGAATTTTGGGTTTCGAAGACGGACAACCCCAATTCTTTAGCCAGCCAGCCGTTGCCCGAAGGGCAAAGTCGAAGGAAGGTCAATACCCAGCCCAAGGTTCGGGTAACACAGAAGTGGGTCACTCAAGCGTGATAAAATTAGGAGTCAAGAATAAAAACGTCTCAGAAGGTGAACTTGCACGCAAGCGCGGCCAGCTCGAGCATGAGAGGCACAATCTGAGCATGAAATTAAAGAATGTACAAGACGAGTACCAGAAGCTGCACTTTGAGTTCAAGAGTTTCGGTCTGGGTGACACCACGGAAGAGTGGGTCAATGGTATGATTCAGCTGAGGAACGGTTCAGAATGCTGGAAGCAGAAATGCAAGAATAATAAGAATAAAGTCAGATCATTATCACAGAAGCTGGAAGAAGCTGAGGGCCAACGCGATATTCTCCAAAATGAGTTGGAAAGCAGCCTGGCCATGGAAGATATCCTGAAATCAAGTCTGGAGTAGGAAAAGAATGAATCACAAGCCTTTCAAATGGAAAACGCAGCACTCAAAGAGCTGATAGTGAGGCTCGAGACTGCTTTACGTACCAGCGAGATCCGTGCTGGGGCAATGCCCGTTAAGCTACAAAAGGCCGAGCAAACAATACGGGAGAAAGACCGGGACATGAAGATGGTTGCGACTCAAGCCCGACAAGTAGCTCAACAGGTAGCAGATTTAGCCGATGCAGCAGCACCAATAAGCCAGAATATGGATCTAGCATTGGACCGCGAAGGAAAGCTGACAGGACTGTTGAATGAGGTCAAGACATTAGGTGCCAGGGCTCACCACTATCTGTAAAACCCTAATACCGGATGTAACGAAGCCTTTTGGTCTGAATGAAAGATGTCCTATAGGGACAAATCACTTGCGAAATTGATGCTTTGTTGCATTCATGCATTGCATTTGCATCACGTCATGTGCATTGTTTAATAATTTTATCATCGTATGACACTTCCTCATTTAATACTTGGGGTTCGATGCCAGTGTGTGTAAATTAATCGGAAAATGGAACGAATTAAAGAGTCGAGGCTTGACCAGTTAGAAGAAAAAATCGAGAAAGAACTTAAGAAGAACGAAAAGATAAATGTTTTCAATACGAGGGAACTCTGCCTAGTCCCTGATTTGGTCATTCCTCCGGATTTCAAGGTTCCCGGATTTGCGCAGTATGACGGAACCAGCTGCCCGAAGATTCACTTAACCATATTTTGTAGAAAAATGGAAAGATACATGAAGAATGAAGAATTGTTGATCCACCATTTCCATGATAGCCTGACGGGACCAACAGCAGTATGGTATAATCGTTTGAACAGAAACCAAGTTAGGTCATGGGGTGACCTCGCTAATGCCTTCTTGGGTCAATACAAATATGCTTTAGATTTAGCACCCTGTCCGCAGTTTCTTCAGAATGAGAGAATGAGGCCGAGTGAAAGCTTCAGGGAATATGCATTAAGGTGGCGATGTTTGGCGACTCAAGTCCAACCTCCTATAGCAGAAGAAGAGTTGACTCCCTTGTTCCATGCAACGCTTCCCTATTTCTTCTTCAATATGATGTTGGAAAAATCGAGAAATAGATTCGAAGATTTCATGACGATTGGAGAAAGGATAGAATACGCAGTTAAAGAAGGAAAATTGGGGTCTAAGTCTAAGGACCTAAGCGAAGATAAGGTAGATAAGGATGGAGAGGTAAATGAGTGTCATCTCTAAGGTTCGCGTGGCCGTAAAAGAAGCAGACAGACTGACAAATCGGGGTCATCAAGGAAAATTCCTCGGACGAGCGCAAATTTGGAAGTGTTTGGAACATCTATCTCAGACATTTGGCCTCATCTGGTAGAGGGTCACTATCTTATTCCTAGGCCGATGAAGATTGCACTTGATCCGTATGCCCATAGTTTTGACTCAAGTAGCACATGAGAATTCCATATGGGGGCACCGGGGCATCCCACCAGAAAATGTAGACCTTTATTGGAGGAAATCAAGAAGCTGGTCAATGATGGAACCCTGACACAAGAGCTGATCAAGCAGTGGAAGACCAAGAATGAGGGGCAAGTCTACATAGTGCTAAAGAAGCCAGAGATGTCCCTACGTAAAAATACCTTCCTGAAGTAATACAAGAAATCAACTCTATGTGGCCCCATGTGGCAAAGATCTTTTGTGATGGGGCATGTTTGTTGATTTTTATTTTCAATAAAGAACACATTTCGCTTAACATATAATGTTTTTGAAAGCACATAGATATTTTCTCGCCGTTGTAGGACGCTGGATATCAATTGCAAGATGTGACATTAGATAGATATCGTGACAACGAGGATGTGTGATCTTCCCCACCGGACTCTAGTCAGCAAAGCGAGATTATTAATCTTTCGATGATATTCAAGGACGAAAAAGCTCTAAATGTCAACCATGTAGAGTTGCTTGAAATTGAAACTCTAGGCATAATCTTCTAGGTAGTAATGAAAAAATGGGGTGAATTGAAGAAAAAGAGAAGGAAGAAAAAAAGAAAGAATGAAAAATAAAGAATGATAAAATAATAAAAAAAGTACTCCTATGTTCGAAACCTGGTAATAGGCTTGTTCGGATAAGAGTATGGAAATTTTAGGGCACTTCGCTGAAGCAATAGGGTGGAGATACATCATCCAATTCAAGAAACCTTAGCTTCATGAGTGATGGTAATATTTTCAAATCATGACTATGCCGAGTAACTTGGGGCAGTGTTGTTTGCTCCATCGTTGTCCTCAAGACAAAAGACTGTGACGAATTGATTTCCTCAAATAATGATAAAAAAACAAAAAACAAAAAACAAAAAAAAAACAAAAAAAAAACAAAAAATGATGAAAAGAAGAAAAAAGAAATGAAAAGAAAAAAAAAGAAAAGAAAGAAAATAGGCGATATCATAGGAAAAATTAAGACTCGCACCACCCAGAACTCTATTCCTAGAGCAATATTTCTGCGCTTGAATGGTCGTACAAACCCACCATTTTTTGGGGCAGAGCATGTAATGAGAATTGAGAAAGAGTAATACTTTACAGCAACGCGGTAATCATGAGGATGAACCGAGTCACCAGGGAAGACTTCACATCCTTGAATTACCGAGTGGTTGAATCTAAGCCACTCTTGCACATGATATCTAGAGCTCTTATGCTGTGTTTTCAAAATCTTGCATGTTAATCTAAATGATACCTTTCAGTGGAATACCAATCAGCAAATTGACAAGTTAAAGCAACAAAAATTTCCATGTATTACTTCAGGGGTAAGATCCAGAACACAAGGTTGCGGATACTATTGGAGCCCCTAACCAGAAACGACCTCACAATGCATAGAATAAAGATGATAACAGAAGTATAGGTGTCAGACAGCTCAAGAACAAGAAGCGAATTCCAGCCACGATTCCTCGTTTGGTTCAAGAAAATGAAGGACGAAACATGACAAGAATAAGCTTACAAAGTGAGGGGACGGTAAAAAGTAAACAGTGAGTCTCCAAAGAATTAAAGCACAGAGATCGATGAATGGTGTCCGTCAAGAGGCAACAAGAAGATTGAGGTTAAGAAGCATTTCGCTCACCCCGATGATGAAATTAACAAATACTCAGAATGTTGGGTCAAAAGAACTGGAAGATAGCCGAGCACAATCGAATGGGGCAATGCAGAACAGTAAGAATCTCTGCACACGCATGATATAGTGTTTGTTGGTGAAGCAGGCAGAGACCCCGAAGAAGAAAGGCGGGTGCTCGTGCAAAAGAACAAGAGCGGACGCTCATTGAACAAAATTTTACAGAAATGAAGCACACCGCAAAAAGGAAGGGAAATAGAGAAATCCGAAGAATGACTTTTCAGAACATAAGATTAACAATAAAAAGAAAAAGAGGAGAAAGAAAGCAAAACATTGCATGCATCATATAGATAGGGGCATGCCAATTTTGCTTGTTCCTAAACAGGTATTTGAAGAACTGTCGAAGAAATTACCAAAGTCCCGAAAGAACCACAGCCATAGCGGCGTGAGATCCAGATGTTAAATCCTTCGGGTCATCGGTAAGTCCTTCAGGCACGATGTTAAGTCCTTCGGGCCACCAATAAGTCTTTCGAGCATGGTGATAAGTCCTTCGGGCCATTAGTAAGTCCTTCGGGCATGATGCGGCAGCATAGCGGCGTGAGTCCCGAAAGAACGACAGCCATAGCGGCGTGAGATCTAGACGTTAAATCCTTCAGGTCATCGGTAAGTCCTTCGGGCATGATGTTAAGTCCTTCGGGCCACCAATAAGTCTTTCGAGCGTGGTGATAAGTCATTCGGGCCATCAGTAAGTCCTTCGGGTATGGTGCGGCAGCATAGCGGCGTGAGTCCCGAAAGAACCACAGCCATAGCGGCGTGAGATCCAGATGTTAAATCCTTCGGGTCATCGGTAAGTCCTTCGGGCATGATGTTAAGTCCTTCGGGCCACCAATAAGTCTTTCGAGTTTGGTGATAAGTCCTTCGGGCCATCAGTAAGTCATTCGGGCATGATGCGGCAGCATAGCAGCGTGAGTCCCGAAAGAACCACAGCCATAGCAGCGTGAGATCCAGATGTTAAATCCTTCGGGTCATCGGTAAGTCCTTCGGGCCACCAATAAGTCTTTCGAGTGTGGTGATAAGTCCTTCGGGCCATCAGTAAGTCCTTCGGGCATGATGCGGCAGCATAGCGGCGTGAGTCCTGAAAGAACGGCAGCCATAGCGGCGTGAGATCCAGATGTTAAATCCTTCGGGTCATCGGTAAGTCCTTCGGGCACGATGTTAAGTCCTTCGGGCCACCAATAAGTCTTTCGAGCGTGGTGATAAGTCATTCGGGCCATCAGTAAGTCCTTCGGGCATGGTACGGCAGCATAGCGACGTGAGTCCCAAAAGAACGGCATTCATAGCGGCGTGAGACCCAAATGTTAAATCCTTCGGGTCATCGGTAAGTCCTTCGAGCACGATGTTAAGTCCTTCGGGCCATCAGTAAGTCTTTCGAGCATGATGATAAGTCCTTCGGGCCATCAATAAATCCTTCGGGCATGATGCGACAGTCTTAGTAGCGTAGGTCCAAAAATGGCAACAGTCTCGTAAAAAAAAAGGAATCTACATTTTCAAGCCCCAGTAAAAGGTTCCATAGAGGGAGAACCCTAAATCCAGAATCTCAAAAAGAACCAAAGGCGAAGAGTTCTATATAGGAAGGACTCCAAGCTTTACTGTCTCGAAACGAAAAGTTCTATATAGGAGGGACTCATAACTCGAGGCTTCAGAGCGAAGGGTTCTATATAGGAAGAGCCTGTAGCTCCAAGATCGGAAGGTGACGAAGCTCTATATAGGAAGAACTTACGAGCCTGAAGATTCAGCTAAGGAAGAACGGAGATGTCCAAAAGAACACGTTTTCCAAAGCTACAACAGGAAGTCCGATAAAAATGAGTGCTTATGAATCTTTGCTTTGTTTCCCATTCCATGAGAACAAGCAAAAGAGGGGCAAATCATAATCACTCATTTTTACCTATAAATACATATTAGTGTTGCATGTATACATATTATATTATATGTTTATTATTTGCATGAGTGTTACTAATATATATATAAGGTGTGGTGTGTGCATGTATATTATAAGCTATATGTAATGATATACGTATTAATGGTGTATGTGTGTCGCGTATGCATCTATATTTAGTACGAGCGTATTTGTTTAATGTGTATAGATGTTATGTTAATTATGTGTGTGATTATATATGTATGAATACTGGTATGTTATAATTAATGTTTGTATAAGGTGTATACGTATGTATGTGTATTGTTGTTATAATTATACTATTACTAATATTATTGGGCTAATATATAAAATGAAATCCAAAAAATATATATTATACCAAATAAATAAATTATAGTCCAAGTTCAGTTACAAATAATTACAAGGCCCGGTTGGCCCAAACCCAAACCCTATCTAATTACATTTATTGTGTGCAGGTGGTTGTGGGCCGTTGGATCAAGATCTGATCCAACGGCCACGATCTAACCAAGGACCAAAATATCTGCCAGCCGCGTGCTCCACACGTATGGACCGTACGAGTGCTACGCGCGCGTGTTGTCCACGCGCGGACGCTTTGATATCCCACGCGTGCGTGAGCCCCACGCGCTCTGACTCCTCGACTGCTGAGCTCCACGTGGCACGATCTGGAGCCGTTTCACCAAATCGAGGCTTCATCGGGGCCGTTCATCCTTCAAGCCATCTCGACCGTTAGATCAGATCTGATCTAACGGCCGAGAACACGTCTGGCCGCTGGTAGAACCCCCACACCGCCACCATACCGATCTTCAACCACCGCGCTCAGAACATGTCAAACACAAAGAAAAGAAATGTCAGTCCAGATCTGAAAAAAGCAAATAATATGCAACTTGTACCAAAATAAAGACATGCATATATATGTACGAAACAAATACTTTGTAAGAAGAGGGAGAGTTGTAACAAAAACAGGGAGAGTTGTAACAGAAAAGGGAGAATGTGGTAACGGACAAGAACAGAGAGTTGTAATCAAAAGAACAAGTTGTAATCGAACCAGAAGTTACAATCGAAATACAAAAGTCAGTCCAGTGGTAAATACTCGTTTCCCTTTTTTATTTTTGCATGCATACACAAAATAGGTAAAAAAGAAAGAGAGCCGTCTTACCGTCGCCGTTTGTGGGTCTCCTCTCCTCAGTGACAAGCTTTTTCGGCTTCCCCAAGCCAGATACGGTGAACTGAAGGGAGGGGGAGACCCTTTGTAGTTTCGTTTTGGTTTTAAAAAATGTTTTTTTCGTTTCGTATTTCCTAGATCTAGGGCAAATAGAGGCTTTTCCTCTGAATCCAACCTCGGATTCGTATCGAGGGTGAGACGGAGGTTATTTTGGTAGGTTTTTGAGGCTCGCCGGCGCCCGGCCGCCGGATTCTGGGTTTTATAGAGAGAGTTGAGAGAAAATGAAGAACAAGGGCTGGTTATGAAAACTGAAAATGAAGCAAATGAAGGAAAATTGGTTTCGGCCTAAAAATAGGGTTTATATAGTTATTATTATTTCGTTAAATAGGTAAATTACATACTAAATCCCCCCGCGTTTCCAATATTTTCACTTTTGTCTTGCTGCATGGTATATTTACAACTCTGGTCCCTCTTGTATTTCAAAATCTTGCAATCCAGTCCCTAAATTACACCAAATCAGTTTTCAAATGGTGAAATTATGCCTTTAGCCATCCCGTGTTTTTGAACTTTTCATTTTGGGTCTGCCCCTTGGTCCAATTACAGTTTTGATCCTTTTAGGTTCCGTTTACTTCGCATTTTTATCCTTAAATTACATATTATTGTTCTTTAATTTCTGCCACTGACTTTTATTTTTCTTTCATTTCAGTCATGTTTCTTTGTAAATATTCATGTTCGTATTATAATCGTATATGTTGATGTAGTCGTTTGCCTTATTATATATCCCTTGTATATGCCTTGTATTTTCATGTTTACATGTATATGTGTATTAAGCTTATGATAGTTATGTATCTTTTTTATCCGGTTATTCGTATTAAGTATGTTATGTTCTAGTTGGTTCGTACACCGCATGTTTTATATATTTTTATATGTGTATGTTCTCTTGGCTTTTTTAGGTTACATGTTAGTGTATTTTCTTTTTTGTATGATATATTATCCCATATATGTTGAAATATGTTTTATTACTAGTATATATGTCTTTTTGAAATATATGTTCGTCTATATATGTATTTATTCCTACCTTGTTATTGTGGCATGTCAAGTTTGATTTTATCTGATATTAAGCTTGGTATGTATATGTGTATTTTAATTACGTATTTCATTTATGTTAGATTAATATTTTGTTATGTGAATATTTACTGTTTTTAAATTATCTGCTATGTTTTATATTTTTGTCACTAAGATTGCATATGGTATATAAATTGCTAATGCGGTGCCCTTTTATCCGAGCGTAAACGGGGCCAGTATCAGGCGTAGTGATAGTGGTTGGGCGTTCATTCTTGGATAACGGGGCCCTTAAAATTTATTCGCAATTATGACCGATTTTTAAAATAATCGTCACTTTAATCCGGAAATCCCAATATTAATAAAGCGGTAATTATTAAAGTACCAATTTTGGGCGGTGTGGGGGTGCTAATCCTTCCCCATCCGTAACTGACTCCCGAACCCAACATTTTTTTGAATATCTGGTTTTATGGTGTCCGGCCTACCTAAGTGGCCGGTGGCGACTCCATTTTTTTAAAATGCGGTTTTTTTAAAACCCCACGGAATAAACATTTTACATCCAAAAGAATCACAAACACTTTTCAAACACTTCAAAAATCCTCGTTTTTATTTAGCGATGAGAAAAAGGACATCGCTACAGAAAAAGCTTGACTCTCTTTATTTTGTTAAAAACAAAAATAGTCCCCAGCGGAGTCGCCATCTGTAGCGATGTTTTTTTTCGCTAAAAAAGAAAGTTTTTTATTTGTTTTGAAAATATTTTCTTCCGCGTGGGATTTTATAAAACCCGTGTTTTATTTAAAAATTGGAGTTGCCACCGGCCACTTAGGTAGGCTTGACACCATAAAACCAGAGATTTAAAAATTGTTGGGTTCGGGAGTCGGTTACGGATGGGGAAGGATTAGCACCCCCACACCGCCCAAAATTGGTACTTTAATAATTACCGCTTTATTAATATTGAATTTTCCGGGTTAAAGTGACGATTAGTTTAAAATTCGGTTATAATTGCGAATAAATTTTAAAGGCCCCGTTATCTGAGGGTAAACGCCCAACCACTATCGCTACGCCTAATACTGACCCCGTTTACGCTCGGATAAAAGGGCACCGCATTGACAATTTATATCTTGATATGCAATCTTAGTGGGCAAAATATAAAACATGGCAAATAATTTAAATGCAATAAATATTAACATAACAGAATACTAATCTAACATAAATAAAATACTAATCTAAAACATACATACATAAATATTAATCTAACTCATAAATAAAACACATCTACCATAAATAAAATACTAACATTCATAAATATTAATCTAACACATAAATAAAAAACAAATTCAACATAAATAAAATACTATTCTAAAAATACATACATAAATATTAATCTAACTCATAAATAAAAACATATCTAACATAAATAAAATACTAATATAAAACACAAATTTAAAACATATTAAATATTAATCTAAAACATAAACATAAAAAATAAGACTACAATTTTAAAATAACTAATACTTCATTAAATTATAAAAATTACAACACTAATAAAAAAGGGAAGAAAATATACCTAACTAGGAGCTCGAATGACGAACCCCGACTGAACCTCGCCTAGATCTACCGCGACCCCTCCAAAAATATTAACTAGATCGGACCTAAAATAGGACCCCGATCGAATGTTGGATCGAACCAACTGGGGTCGAGGGCACTGTCCCCAACCCCGGCCGGCATAGCCCCACGATTTGGGGGTGCCAATTAGAAAATTGGCGTGCCATTTTTGGCCAATTGGCCATGCAATTGGCGTGTAGAATTGTGTCCTTTTGGAGTCCCTGCCCCATGCCTTTATATAGGCAGCTGGGGTGGGTTAAGGGTGACGTGGAGCACCCTGCTCCACGCAATTTTCTTCTTTTTTTTTAATAATATATATGTATATTTTGATTTTTCATTAATTTTATATTAATAATATTATTATTAAAATAATACTAATAACACTAAAACTCGGTCAAAAAATAAGTGATTACAGATATTAATATTGGTATATTTGATATTTTTACTTGTTATATATGAAAAATTAAAATTTTCATGTATACAAATCTTGTTATATTCAATAATTTGTTGATTGTTATATTCAAAAACCCAAAATTTTCATGGATAGGACCGTCAAATTAAAAAAATACTTAAATCAAGTCATAAATTTGGACATTCGATCCGAAAATATGATATCCAAAAAATCGGACTGATTTTTTTGAATCGGATATTGATCGCTAAATTACCGATCCGAAAAGCACACCCTTAAATCAACCCTTTCAAGATATGATTAGGTACAAACAATTGTGTTGAGATATTTGATTTTGATAACTTAAATGAAAAATATATTTGGACTTAAACAAATTTGCAAAAATATTTCAAAAGTCCATTAACTTAAAAAATATGTTTTAAATGTTTTCAAAGTTTTTTTGCCATGTTCAAAATGATTTTAAATAGCCAAAGTATCAAAAATAGACCCTGAGTACCGGTACAGCTTGACCCGTACCTTTACCCAGAAGTGCTCATACATGTACGATTTCCCGAGTACCAATATGCCCCTTTGTCTCATTGTTTTGGGTAGCCAAAAGGTGTACCGGTACAGGGTTGGTCATACTGATACCCTAGGGTGCGTACCGATACATCTATATCGTGTATCGATACCATTTGTAAAAATGCCTGACTCTTTCTATTTTGAGCAGGTGTACCGATACCAATGGTCGCGTACTAATACTGATGAGCCCAGAAGTGCATTTAATGCTGGAAATAAAGTCCCAAACGGCTCTAAATTAACCCCAACGACTAGTAACGACCATAAACTCTTTTGAGGGTTTAAAAGACTCAATCAAGTAGCCATGCAACAATAAGAAACCAACTACCAACTTTCAATGATAGAGAAAGTGTTTTAGTGTTTAATTTTTGTCATATTTTTTTTGTAGAACACACTTGTAAGCTTAATTGTTATATTTGCTAAAGTGCTAGGATTTGGGTGAGAGCTTAAATTTACAAACACATAACCTTGTAAGGTTTTCCTTGTTTGCTATATTTGTTTTTCTCCTGTAAGAGGGTGTATTCAAGACTTTGGGGTATAAGTCTTGGTTGTGAGGGTTATCTCCTTGATCCCGGAAAAGGAAAGTCAAATTAGTGAATTTGTGGAAAATCCTTAGTGTGGATAGCTAAGGTAGTGGAGGTAGACTTGGTTTAGAAGTTGAACTACTATAAATCCTCGTGTCTAAATTTTTATTACTTAGCCATTCATCTACCAAAGCAAAAATCCAATTCACCCCATCTTGGCTATCTCGGTTGATCGTTCGAGTATTCTAACAATTGGAATCAGAGCTTTGTCTCTACGCTGGATTAACATCCTAGAGTCAATCCTTAAAGTTCTCAACCATTCTAAATCAACCGAAGATCATAGCGTAATCCATCGATAATCCCTATTATTTCAACGGTATCAACTACTCCTATTGGAAGAATAGGATGGTGTTCTTCATTAAAGACATTGACTATCATCTTTGGGATGTAGTTCTTGATGGTCCGTTCATTCCTCAAAGAAGCAAGACGGAGTGGAATGTAGAAGATCATAAGAAGATGTAACTCAACGATAAAGCACACATATTGTTTTGTACTCTTGAACCCGATGAGTATGCAAAGACTTTTTCTTGCTCGAGTGCCAAAGAGATTTGGGTCAAGCTTGAAGGAACAAATGAAGTAAAGGATACCAAGATTGGTCTTTTTAACCTTGAGTACAAAAACTTCAAGATGGACCCAGAAGAAGACATCAAATCTATGTTCGATTGATTCTCCACTATTGTGAATAGACTTAAAGGATTCAGAGAGATGATCTCAGAGGATAAGCTTGTGAGAAAGTTTATTTACCCACTTCTCAATTCACGAGACTTCAAAAAGACCGCTATCATAGAAACAAAGAATTTGAAAACGCTCAAGCTTGACGGTCTAATGGTATCTTTGCTAAAGGGGAAGAAGAAAGAAGAGCAAGGAATTGAAGACTTGAATGTTGCTTTTAAATCCTCCACAAGCCAACAAAAAGATTCAAGTGAAGATGATAGTGAAGAAGAAGAGATGGTCAAGCTCTTCAAAAAATTCACCCGATTCATGAAGCAAGAAAAGAAGAGTCAAGATATAAATCGAGAATAAAGAGAAGTGATCCCATCATATGCTTTGAGTGTAAGAAGTCGGGGCACACCAAGTATGATTGCCCTCGTTTCAAAAAGAAGAGATCAAACCATAAGAATAAGGCATTTGTGGCTACATGGAGTGATGAAGATGACTCTACCGATGATGAGGTAGCATAATCATGGCCATCATTGGTTTCAAATTTAAAAGTTCAAATTATTTGATTTCTAAAACCAAAGATGAACATGAAGCAAGGCTCAATGACTTTAAGCAAAAGAATTTTGATTTACAAAAATTGCTTTAAAAAGTTCAAGAGGATCATCAAAGGGAAATTGATGGCCTTAAAAGGAATTTGTTTAACAAAGATTTTTAAATAAGTGAAAATAGAGTTAGCTCCAAAACAAATTTTGTTAAAACAATTTTTTATGTTAGACAATCTAGTTCTCCTAGATTTATAAATGGAAAATGTGTTAAAAACATTTGGGTCCCAAAAGGACTCATTGTTTTAAACAAAAAAAAAAGATATTGAAAAATGGATTCCTAAGGAGACTAAGTTATTTGGGACTAATGGCATTGGAACTAAGTTATTTGGATACCAAAAATTACTTGATTGTCTATTTGTATGTTTGTTTGAGCCATTGGTGATCAAAGTCGAATTTTGGAGGCTCTTGACACATGAGAGAGAATGACACTTGGAGAATGAAGACTTAATAACCTACCTTGATTCAATTGGTACATTTATATTTCATGCATTTTGCTTGATCATGTCTATATTGTTTGATTTTGATGATGATCTAAGCATATTTTGTATGACTCCATGTTGTGCCTCATTGCATATTGTAACCCCTAGAACCGCCTATGCGTTACACCCAATTCTAAGAGGTCACATTAGGGTCACAAAAGTGACCCACAATAAAACCTAAATAAAATTCTTTGTTCTTACTAATACATTTAAAACCGTAAAATAAAAATCTTTGTCAGAACATCATTGCAGAAAATCATGAAACATAAATCCAAAAGTATATTACAGACTCTGACATAAAATAAGACACGACATAAATGCCCACTAACTGTACCAGTACCGTACTCCACAAGCAACGTCTAAGGAACTTCAGACACTGATGTCGATCATTTAACCATGATAAAACTCTTTTAACTTGGGATGATAAAAATATCATGAGCTTGAAAAAGCTCAGTAATACAGAACTACCAAAAGATACTAAAGGCACACAGAGGTATGTGACATAGCATAAGCTGTCATGGTGTTCCGGGCAACAAACTCCAATTATGATTTGACATTTCAGTAAAACATTAAATTTAAAGGTAATAGAGTTGTTCTTTATTCGATCACCGAGTATCAAGCGAGAAGCCTATACACCAGTGAATCAGCAGAGTGATGGACTAACTTAAACCGATGAGATTATTGTATTCCATTGAGTGCAGATCGAAAGCATGTAGAAAGTTTCAGACTTCAAGAAATTAATTCAGTAGGTAGATGTTTAGAGGGGCAAGAAGGTTTTATTTTAATCACCTAACTACCCTTCAACTGATCTCCGATATACAGTTTCCCAAATTTTATATATAAGGGATTAACCCAGGTCCGTTGGACCTAGGTGCCGACCTAAAGGGATGTCTTAGGTCCAGAAGGAATCACCCTAACTAGAGCGTAGAAGCCTGAATGCAGAGTGTATTACCCTAGCTGAAGTATAAGAACCTGATACAGAAGCCATAAGGTAATACCCTAGCCGAAGAATATGAACCTAATACAGAAGCCAGAAGGTATTATCCTAGCCGAAGCATAGGAACCTAATACAGAAACCATAAGGTATTACCCTAGCCGAAGAATAGGAACCTGATATAGAAGCCAAAAGGTATTACCAATCAAATCAAAGCTGAACCTATAGAGACTTCACATTATATCCCAATAAAACAATATAGGTAATAATAACAGTAATAAGTAATAAGCAATAAGTAGTTGTAATAGTAGATATAAAGCAAACAATTATTTTTCAGTGAAATAGTAACTAGAGAACATGTTTTTTAGATCAGATACAAAGGTTTATTTCAGACAGATAAAAGTCATAATTACGCTACAATTCAGATATATCAGGATAGATTTTAGAAAGATGGGTAGATCATGATTAATCGAGATTTCAGATATACCCTGAGGGTTTCAATCAATTTTGCTTATAAGGGCATTTTGGTTATTTTAATTCTCAAGGGCAATTTTGTAGTTTAATCCCAATAGGGTAAATCGGTGATTTGCTGTGCTGAAGATTGCTGACGGCATGCCAAGCTTCCAAGTCTATTCCATTAACCACATCTCATCAATGCATTACTTTTCAAGCATTCGAAATAGGTACCTCACACGTGTTCAATATTTCGTTCTAGCTGTGTGGTATAGTTGAATAGGTCACTGTCACAAATTATCCTAGAATAAACCTCGAATGATTGAATATGTATTTGTACATTATTCTTTCATTATTGTAACGGTATTAAGAATGACAAATTTTTATAAGTCTGGCTTTAAACCTATAGGGACATTGCGGTCATTTGCGGTTTATCAGAAATTTTAGAATTTCCAAGCTTTCACATATCTGAAGTCACATGGGTATTTAATTATTTAAGTGTTTAATGGTAGTTCAGACATCATGATCCTTATGGTCCTTACAAACAACTTATTTATTTCAGATTCTCGAGAGTATATCCCTTATTTCAGTTAATTTGATAATTTCAGTGCCTGAGATTATTTCTACCATTTCAATCATTCTGATCAATTCATTCATTATGGTTATTTGGATTAGTTCAAGAATACGAAGAACTTTTGGTAAATTTATCTTTAGGTGTTTATCCAGAGTTCAGAAGAATCCAAGTATTTTGTTATCATCCATATTTGCATCTTGATATCGAAGTCTTACCCAAAAGATCAGGGATTTCAGATGTAGTAGTTATTTTTATCAGATCGAGTGTAAATTCTAGGTCATTTCCTTTGTTAGCGGTATTTTAGTCATTCTTACGTCTCAATGGTATTATCGTTATTTTTTAACAAAATATTTTAGATATCAAATCCTTTAATACTATTTATCAGATTGAGAGATTAACTATCTTTTTAATCACTTATTGAACTCAAGATCCTTCTGGTCTATTAAACTCCTCTTTCGTATAGTGATCTTATCTAGATTACCATTCTTTTATTTTGTAAACTAATTAACTTGAATCGAGTTGAAAGTATAATTAATCGTAATCATGCATACTTTAACCAATCACCAACATGTTTCTTAAATTATGTTAGAGGTAGTAATGTATTAACTCTGAGCTACATTGCTTGCCAAACGAAATTCTCTTCGATCATACTCGAACTCTGATTCAACGTACCTCCAAGACTCAAATTCAAAGAAATGTGAATACCTTCAATTTCACAATTCCATAAACCAGTTCTTACTCAAGCACAAAAATTGAATAATTAATTACAAACACGAGTTCGGGTTCAAGGTCGGATTTAGAGGCTTTCCGGTTAAAATTTTGCAAAGCAGACTTCAAAATATGACTCAGGACGTCGAAAAACATAGAATAAAGATTTTTGGAAAATTTTGACATTTTGGTCAAAATCAACGCTGACGTCAGCAGTCAATGGTCAATAGGTTATCGGGTCAACGGTCAATGGTCAACCAAGTTGATTCAAACGAGTTAACTCACTAAGTTGACTCGAACGGGTTGGGTCAGACATGTTTAGACTTAGTCGGGTCAAACTCGGGTCGGTTTCAGGTCGGACGGGTCTAGTCGAGTCAGATACGGGTTGGGCCAGGTCAGATAATAAATTGGTCTTGGATACAATGGGATTAGACCGGGTTTGGTATAGACCGGTTCAACCCACTTACCCCCAGATCTTTACTCACCGATAGGTTACCAAAAACTCTTGTTGATGACCCTACAGGTCAATTTTCCTGCCAGAAAATGAAGCTCATCATTCACTTAACTCAACCAAGCCAAAAGTTTATCGGTCTAAGCTGGAAAAACACCAGAACCTACCCAAAATGAAACAAAATGGTCAGACTACGCGAAGTTCTGATGAGGCCTTTGTCGGTGTTAGAACGATGATCGGTCAAAGGGGTTTTGCACTCCTTCACACGCTGATCATGCTTGAACCGTCGATACGCTCTGCCGATGACAGAGATGGCCGAAATCAAAAGAAAATAGCAAATGATTTTTGGGGTGTTTTTAACAAGGCTTAAAACCAATTTTTGTTGATGTCGGGGAGGCGTACTGGCGAGTGGATGATAGGGTTTGGCTTGGACGGAGGCGATGGACACAATAGCACCAACGGTGCACGCCACGAACCAACAGTGGGCAAGATCAGGTGGTGAACGGTGAATGGAGAAGGTAAAGAGTTTGGAAGGCTCTGGAATTATCTCTTCAGTGTCTCATTTGAATGGGCAACCCATATGGGTAGATGAACAGATCATACTATCATTTATCACTGGTATATCCGAATCATAATATGTTAAATAAAAACCAAGGTAGACTAAAACCAATAGTGTCCTTAGCTCATATGGTTAAGCCTCCAAACTCTCATGTCAAGGGGCATGGGTTCGAGTCCCCTTGGTTGCAGACCCCCTTCATTTTTTTCATTCATTTTTTTGGGTGTTACAATTAATATCAAATTCCAGTCAGAATTGATATATAACAATACACCCTGCCACATTTTAGGAAAAAAATGTCTTTCTTTATGGTGATTGAACATGAACAAGATCTTGAACGGATATCACTTACCTTCAGCATAATATTCAGGTAACTGCTTCCTTCGTGTATAACAGAGTCACCACGGAATTTACACTTTCACTACGTTCACGGACATCTTTCTTTTAAATTCATAACACTTGTATCAAATTTCTATCAGAATATTCTCAAACATAATCATTATCACTGAATAGCCTTACATGAAATCTTATATCGATTACCTCGCATAATCAAACATTTATTCTCAATCCGATTCGGATCTTCCATTTCACATACATTAACCATCTAAAGTTCTTTTTCCAGATTCAAATCCATCAAGCATATCCAAATTACAAACGAATGCTATATGCATTCCTTGCTAGTACAGATTGAGCTATTGTGGACATAATGGTTAGATGCACTTATTACAAGAAAGAGATTTGACATCAGAGTTCTGGCTCAGAGAAGTATGATTATGATCTAAGGGCATGCACATACCAAACACCCTATGACAGATGATCGGTCGATCTACCCAGAATGACTCAACTCTAAGCTCTGATCCACTAAATATAACCCCCTAGAACCGCCTATGCGTTACACCCAATTCTAAGAGGTCACATTAAGGTCACAAAAGTGACCCACAATAAAACCCAAATAAAATTCTTTGTTCTTACTAATATATTTAAAACTGTAAAATAAAAATCTCTGACAGAACATAATTGTAGAAAATCATAAAACATAAATCCAAAAGTATATTACAGACTCTCACATAAAATAAGACACAACATACTAACTATACTAGTATCGTACTTCGCAAGCAACGTCGAGGGAACTTCAGAAATTGATGTTGGTCATTTAACCATGATAAAACTCTTTTAACATGGGATGATAAAAACATCGTGAGATTGAAAAACATCAGTAATACATAACTACTCAAAGATACTAAAGGCACACATAGGTTTGTGACAAAACATAAGCTGTCACGGTGTTCCGAGCAACAACAAACTCCAATTATGATTTGACAATTCAGTAAAGCATTAAATCTGAAGGTAATAAAGTTGTTGTTTATTTGTTCACCAAGTGTCAAGCGAGAATCCTATACACCAGAGAGTCAGCAGAGTGATAGACTAAGTTAAACCAGCTAGTTTATTGTGTTCTATTGGGTGCAGATCAAAAACATATAGAATGTTTCAGACTTTAAGAAATTAATTCAGTAGGTAGATGTTTAAAGGGGCAAAAAAGTTTTATTTTAATCACCTAACTACCTGTTGTGCGTAATAAGTGCTACACAATTGTGCAAATATACACGTCGCAAGTAATAAAGTGATCTGAGTATCAAGTATCGTCTCCACAGGGATTGGTTTGGGCCACTTTGCTTAAGTTACTGCGTTGGAAAAGAAAAACACAAGTATGTGATTGTAGGAATTATAACTAATGAGTAAACTAAGAGAAATAAACTAAAAGAATAGATGAAATCAAAAGAGTGTGAATAGGCCAGGTTATCGTGAGTTGAGGTGTGATAGCCGATTGGATCGTCTTGGTAAAAGGGTGCAAGGGCAACTCAGTTGTCGTGGCAACTTGCGCAGCGGGGTTGCTTTGGCAACTAATCGACGGTTGCCTGGGCAACTGGCTAGGAAACTGTTTGGGTGGCTGGGAAACAGCTTCAAGGTTCGACGGAGCGTTCTTCAATGGTTTCTTCTTATCACTAAGTCGAAACTCTAGCTATTTGTGCATGCCTTGATAATACATCCCTGCGTGAATCAAGGGTGAACAACAACCAATCTTGCGCTTCTCTTAGCCGTTGAAATCCTTAACTTATTCCTAAGCCGGATTAATCTTCACCATCAATAGATTGAATAAATACCATACTCATTCGTTTCTTGAATCTAACTCTCCCGATATTAGATAAATAGATGAAGTTACGAGATCCTCTCCCAATTCACTCGCAAACAAGAATAAAAACCAAGAATGAGTAAACCTTGAATTAAAAGTGCACTTATTACCTAAACAAAATCCAATTGTTTCTCACAACCACAAAACACAATAACCCCAACCAATCAAGTTAGTTCATGGTTGGGTTCAAAAGATATACAAAGAATAATCCTCAAACCATGAATCTAATGGAAGCAAAGAAGAAGAAGAAGAAATCGATCAGCCCTTTACTCTCCTCTCTCAATCAAACTCTCCCCCTTTGCCCCTCTCTCTTGTCGAAACTCTCCCCTCTCCCCTTGGAGTTGACGGCACGGCCTCTAATTTATAGGGCTAGGTCAAAGTCTTTCTTTGAGGAGGAAGTTAAGTTGGAATTAAATTATCTTTAAAGAATATAATTCTTTATTATATTTATATTCCTTCTAGAACTTCTCATATCTTCTTGGGATTTAATTCCTCTTTAACCTCTTCATGGAAATCAAACTCCTTTGGGATTTAGCTTTGCTCTAGGTCATCTTGGGCTTGTCTAGTCATCAATTTCGACTACCATATCATCTTATTCTTTGTCGAAAATTGTCCTAGCAACTAGCTCGACATCTCCTTCATGCATTGCCCTGGCAACTAGCTCGGCATCTCCTTCATGCATTGCCCTGACAACTGGTTCTAGCCTTGCTTTGGCAAGTGATTCTGCACATACACACAAAACACACCAAAGCAGCATATTTCCCCACAAAAACCACCAAGTTATGCAATCAAGCTCAACGATGGAATGAAACATGAATTAATGCATGAATGACTAATTATGCAACTAATATGAGCCTAAGTCTAACAATAATATGAGTGAAAAAGGTAATAAAAATAATACTTTTGAACACTTATCACACCCCCAGACTCGAACTATTGCTTGTCCTCAAGCAATGCAAACTAATAATTGCCCCCCAAGACTTCAATTTTCACAAACGTAGCTTTGAACTTGATTTCAATTCTCAGAACCGGGGCACAAAGTATGATTGGCTTTTCATTTTTTAGAAAACTTAAGAGTTAATAGGAATCAAACTATAATGCTTGTGAGCGTGTGCAGAGTTGTGAGCAAGTTGATTTTTTGAATTCTATACAAACAAGAGGTTTTCAAATTACTTCATTGGGTTCTTTTAACATGTTTTAACTAGAGCCGGTTTCGGGCACCTCTAGTGTTTTGTTTTTAGTTTTCTTAAGTTAATTAATTTATTCGACTAGAGCTGGTTTCGGGCACCTCTAGCGATCAATTTTTAGCATATACTAGAGCCAAATTCGGGCACCTCTAGCGATCAATTTTTAGCACATACTAGAGCCAATTTTGGGCACCTCTAGCATTCATCCAATTTTTATTCTAATCCCTCAACTTTTTAACTATCAACCTAAGTTCGCTAGAATTCCTTAAATCAATCAAACCACAACAGTGTTTCATCAAATTTAGCATCATAGTAAAATTCTAAGTGTTTCCATGGTTATCCTAGAATAAAAATTCTATCAATTAAGTGCATTGGCAAAGTCATCATCGGATATTCATCAAATCTAGGCAATTCTTGTTCCAACTAAAGGCATGGCAAGCAATTTATGTATCCTAAATGCAATACTTAAGATGAATGCAACTAAACATGGTAACTAACTAATAACAATCCCCCCAAACTCGAGTGAGGCATTGTCTTCAATGCATGCAACAAAGAAAAATAAAAATAAAGAAAAGTAAAATGCAAACGAGGACTTACTCCAAGATTTCGTCGTCATGGATGATTAGTTTCCTTTTGGTCGGTGTCTTGATTCTTTTGCTTGAACGCGGTGGTTGCTTCCTTGTTACCGATGGTGGAATCGATCCTTGTACGGGGTTGTCCTCATCAATGTCATTGACTTTTCGCTTGGGCTTGGAGGATTCGATTGGTGCTGTCTTTGTTGGTGCAATGGAGGACTCGTCCGAATCTAAAAAATCAGACAATGATTTCGTACGAGTTGATTCGGGCATAGGTGCTTTATCTTTGGCTTTTGTAGTGGTTTCCGAGGCATCTTTGGCTTTGATTATCGTGGCATCTGCTTGGGCAGGCACGGTGTAGGTTGCCGTGACATCATCTGTTGCAGTTACCGTGGCGACTGCTTTATTGGTTGCCGTGGAAAGGATCTCGGCAGGAAAGATTGGGAACGGCACGCGGATGTCCAGGTACTTTTCCAAGATGACTTGGGTTATGGCATTGTTGTATTCCTTTATGTACCGCATGAACATTAGTTGTCGGTCTTCAATTTGCCTAAGGTGGCTCGCCAACGGTTGCAAGAGTGCTTCAAGTTGTCCCGGGGTTGATGGCCGAGTTGCCCGGGCATTAGGTGCTTGGGCATTAGGGGTTGCCGAGGCGGCAGGAGTTGCCGCGGTAATTGGAGGCGTTGAGGATTTTACCGGTGCCTCTCCCATTAGCTTTCAGATTTGTGTTCGATTCCAACTGGACTTTGGTAGGGCTTTTTCATCGGTGGACTCACTTGGGACATGCATCTCCTTGCAAAGATTGGAAATTAAGCAAGGGAAGAAAAGAGAACCCTTGTCTTTTGAGCTACATACAAAAATCTCATCAAAAATAATTTTTCCAATGTTAATGATGCGATTATGCAAGATAGAATGTATGAGCAAAAGACGCGGTATATCAACGGTAGTATTGTGTGTGGTGGGCATTAAAGAAGTTTTAACAAACTTATTCCATAGTTTTGCCTCTGGTTTAAGCCGAAGGTAATTTATCGTGCCCTTGTATTTACCTCTTTCCAATGAGTTCCCGGTAGAATGAGTTCTTGAAGCACCTTGTCTAGTTGCTTGGGCGTGAGTTGATCAACAAAGGCTTGATGCACGTCCTTCTCAATGTAGAGCCCGTAAAAGGTGTTGATGTTTTCTGGGCTTATGAGTATAGCCTTGTCACGAACAAAAACATAAGGATTATCTAGGTTAGGTGAGTGAGCATAGAATTCTCTTACCTATGAGGTGTTACCCAGTTCCAATTGATGGCAAAAGATTTGCCACTTTTGATGTGCAATCCTTTCGAAGATGGATGGTTCAAGGCCGAAATCTTGATGAGATTTGGAGTATTCAAAGCCTTGTTTTTCGTAAATCTTCCGGCTTTCAAACTTGGAGTGAAAACTTTCTTGAACCACCGGTGTAGCAAACTTCTTGTATCTTGGTTCTTTGGAGGAACTTGGATTAACCAAAAATTCGATTTTGGATGCCATGGATGATCTTGGTTGCGAGTTTCGTAAAAACAAAGAAAAGAAAGCAAAAAAAACTAAAGAGTTGCAAGATGAAAAGTAGGAATAGGTTTCTTGGAAGTTAAGGGTGATGGGTTACATAGAAAAGATAGGTAGTAAATATGGTGGATGGGATTGATTTTGGAATAAAGAAAAAAAAGGTTTCGGTTTAAGGGAAGGGTGACGGCTAGGGGGTTTATTTAGGGTAAGTTGAAGGCTTTATATAAGCCTTAGATTCAGCCCATTAATTTCCTTGTTGAAGAAGTTTCCTTCTTGAATCAAAATTCATCTTTATCTTGAACTCTTTTCCTACAATTCAAAGACAAATAAAATAAGGATTAAAATTAAAGATAAACTAATAAAAGAAAATAAATAAAGATGTGTAAAGAAATTCTTAAACTTAAAAAGATAAATATAAAAGAAAGATGTAGTTTTAATCTTAAAGGAAATAAATAAATCTATCCTAAAAAAGAACAAATAATCGAAAATAATAAAAATTAAATAGTTCGAAAAAATAAAATATCGAAAGGAGAGTATGCTCATGCATCTTCTAAGGTGACCACTTCTTTGTTACGTTCTACATGGGCACCGTTGTAGTGCTTCAATCTTTTTCCATTAACTTTGAATTCATGTTCATCAGTGATGGACTTAATTATCACGGCACCATGGGAGAATGGTTTGACAACTTCGAATGGTCCCGACCATCTTGATTTCAGCTTTCCTGGGAAAAGTTTTAGCCGATAATTGAATAAGAGAACTAGTTGCCCTGGCATGAATTTCCGTAGCAATAGTTTCTTGTCATGCCATTGCTTTGTTTTCTCCTTGTAGATTCGTGCATTGTTATAGGCGAGTGCACGAAATTCTTCTATCTCGTTGAGGTCCAACAGACGATTTTGTTCGGCACTTTCCCAATTCATATTCACAGTCTTGATTGTCCAATATGCCTTGTGTTCAATTTCCACCGTTAGATGGCATGTTTTGCCATAGACAAGTCGAAAGGGGGACATACCTAAGGGTGTTTTAAATGCAGTGCGATATGCCCAAAGTGCGTCATCCAGTCTTACTGACCAATCCTTCCTAGAGGGATTTACAACTTTCTCGAGTATACCCTTCAGTTCTCGGTTGGAAATTTCTACTTGCCCATTGGTTTGTGGGTTATATGTCGTGGCAATCTTGTGAGATACACCAAAACGTGTAACATCTTGGCGATGAGTTTGTTGTCAAAGTGCTTGCCTTCATCACTGATAATTGCTCTCGGCATCCCAAACCGTGTAAATATATTTTTCTGCAAGAATCGTTCTACGGTCTTGGAATCGTTGTTGGGAACTGCAGCTGCCTCAACCATTTAGACAAGTAGTCAAAGGTAAGTAGAATGTAGAAGTTGCCGAATGAAGATGAGAAAGGTCCCATAAAATCAATCCCCCACACATCGAACAGTTTCACCTCAATGATGTTTTGGAGCGGCATCTCATGTCGTCTAGAGATATTGCCCGTCCTCTGGCAACGATTACATTACTTGTAAAACTCTTGGACATCTTTGTACAATGTTGTCCAATACAAACCGAATTACAAAACTTTGGCCGCGGTACGAGTTCCTCCAAAATGTCCTCCATAGGGTGAAGAATGGCATTGTCGGAGTACATTCTGCTGCTCCTCTTTAGGGACACATCGGCGTATAACCTGATCTGTAAATTGTTTAAATAAAAGAGGCTCGTCCCAAAAGTAATGCTTAGCATCATGGCGGAACCACTTCTTCCCTTGGTGAGTAAGGGCATAAGGTAAAATACCACAAACAAGGAAATTAACTAAATCCACGTACGAGGGTATTACTGAGGTATGTGCTACCGTGATGACTACTCCCAAGATTGCCGATACGTGTGCGTCTAGAGTTGTCGAGGTATACGCGTCTATGGTTGTCGAGGCGTGCGTATCGGTGGTTGCCGCGGCGTGTGCGTCGAGAGTTGCTAATGCGTCGAGGGTTACCGAGGCATGCGCATCCATAGTTGTCGAGGCGTCAGGGGTTGCCGAAGCATACACGTCCATGGTTGCTGAAGCGTGCGTATCAGTGGTTGCCACAGCGTGCGCGTTGAGAGTTGCTAAAGCGTCGAGGGTTGCCGAGGCATGCGCATCTATGGTTGCCGAGGCGTGCGCGTCAAAAGTTGTTGTGGCGTTGAGGGTTACCGAGGCATGCGCACCCATAGTTGCCGAGTCAACTAAAAGTTGCTCATCCGGGAATGCATCGCATATCTCTAAATCTGCGTCCTCCTCTCTATTGCATTCTAAACGTGACAAGTGATCGGCCACTTGATTTTCTGTTCCTTTCCCGTCCTTAATTTCAATATCAAATTCTTGTAAAAGTAATATCCAACGAATCAAACGAGGTTTGGCATCCTTTTTAGCAAATAGATATTTAATTGCCGAATGGTCTGTATGAACAATTACCTTTGTACCAATCAAATAGGATCGGAACTTGTTAAATGCGAAAACTACGGCTAGTAACTCTTTCTTCGTTGTTGTGTAATTCACTTGACCACTATTAAGAGTTTTACTAGCGTAGTATATCACATGAAAGATCTTACCTGTGCGTTGGCCTAGGACTGCTCCTACCTCGAAATCATTTGCATCACAAATGAGCTCAAAAGGTAGCGTCCAATCTGGTGGAACGACAATGGGTGTCAAGGTAAGCTTTTTCTTTAGGGTTTCAAATGCTTGGGCGCAAGAATCATCAAAATTGAAAACTTTATCCTATTCAAGCAAATTGCACAAGGGTTTAGTAATTTTAGAAAAATTATGAATGAACCTCTTGTAAAAACCTGCACATCCAAGAAAGCTTCGAATTCCTTTAACCGAACTTGGTGGGGATAATCTCTCGATCACGTCCACCTTGGCTTTGTCTACTTCAATTCCCTTGGATGAAATCTTGTGGTCGAGCATTATTCCTTCATCTACCATAAAATGACACTTCTCCCAATTGAGGACTAAATCAGTTTCTTCACACCTTGCCAACACCTTCTCTAAATTGCCGAGGCAACTGTCGAAGTCATTACCAAAAATAGAAAAATCATCCATGAAGATCTCAAGGAAGTCTTCGACCATATCTAAAAAGAGTGCCATCATGCATCTTTGGAAGGTTGCCGGGGCGTTACACAATTCGAGCGGTATCCTTCAGAAAGTATAAGTACCATATGGGCATGTGAATGTTGTCTTTTCTTGATCTTCTGGTGCTATGGCAATTTGATTGTAACCTGAATATCCATCAAAAAATAATAAAAAGGTTTACTTGCAAGACTGTCAAGCATTTGATCAATAAAGGGTAATGGGAAGTGATCTTTCCTAGTGCTTTGTTTAGCTTTCGATAATCCATACAAACCCTCCAACCGGTCACAGTCCTAGTTGGAATGAGTTTATTGTTTTCATTACTTACCACCGTTATACCTCCCTTTTTCGGTACACATTGTACCAGACTTACCCATGTACTATCAGAGATAGGGTATATAATGCCGACGTCAAGCCACTTGATGATTTCTTTCATTACAACCCCTTTCATGGCATGATTCAGTCTCCTCTGGGCTTCAATCGAAGGTTTGTGATCATCTTCCAACAAAATCTTGTGTATGCACACCGCCGGGCTAATTCCTTTCAAGTCGGCAATTGTCCACCCTATTGCCTTCTTTTGTAGCATCAACATTTTGATCAGCTTCTTTTCCTGCTTAGGCTGTAACTTAGAGGAAATAATTACAGACAATGTTTTATCGATTCCCAAGTAAGCATATTTTAGTTGCTCTAACAACTTTTCAACTCAAGAATCGGTAGTTTTTCAATAGAAGGCTTTTCGAGCTTACCTTCTTTACCTGAGTAATCTAGTGGTTCAAAGTATGTACCTGGTCGATTGACTAACCAATTTGCCTCTTCTTGTTGTTCCTCATCGATCGGTTCTTCATACTCCTCAGGTTCCTCTTGATCAGAAATGTAGTTACTGAGGCAACTAAATTCCTCATCGAAGTTAAACTCCGTCGTGGCATGAAGAAGTTGGCATTCTTCTGGATCATCGGCATGCCTTAGTTTTTGGAACACATTTAGTTTAACCTGCTGGTCATTCACCCTCATGGTGAGTTCTCCCTTTTCAACATCGATCAAGGTTCTCCCTGTTGCTAGGAATGGTCTCTCGAGAATGATAGGTGCATGATCATCTGCTTCACAGTCTAAAACAATAAAGTTAGCGGGAAAAATAAATTTATCAACTTTTACCAGTATGTCTTCGATTTTTCTCTCTGGATGCACATAGGATCTGTCGACTAGCTGTAGCATAACTGTTGTAGGTCTTGCCTTACCGATTCCTAGTTTCTGGAAAACCGATTTAGGTATCAAGTTTATGCTAGCTCCAAGGTCGCATAATGCTTTCCCGACATAGTGGTTTCCAATGGAATAGGGTATTGTGAAACTTTCGGGATCCTTCAACTTGGGTGGCATGCGATTGTGCAACATGGTCATGCATCCCTCTGTCGCGGCAACTGTTTCAAACTCTCATAGCCTTATTCTCTTGGACACAATATCTTTAAGAAACTTGGCATAGTTCGGCATTTGTTTAATTGCTTCAACCAATGGCAAGTTGATGTGGACTTGCTTGAGGATATCAAGAAACTTCTTGAATTGATATTCTTGCTTTTGTCGCTTCAACCTTTGTGGGAATGGTGGTGGAAGTCAGATATCTTCGATCATTTTATTGGTCTAGAACCTGATTGACGGCATTGTCGGGATAACTGGAATTACCGAGGCATCATCAATTGGGTTTGCCATGGCGTGCCTATCGTCGGTTACTGAGGCATGCTTATCGCCAGTTGCCGAGGCATGCTTGTTGTTGGTTGCCGCGACAGTTCTTGGTTCAGCATCTGAGGCTTTGCCGCTGGGTTCGTCTTGATCTTTTTGTGGAGTTTTGTTTGGTGAGCGAGCTTGAGCCTCTTTAAGTTGTTGGCCACTTCTAGTGGTGATCGCCTTACATTGCTCATGGCCAGTTCCTCTTGCGACTCCAGTATCGCTAGGTAAACCTCATTGCGGTCTAGTATTCAGGTTTTGAGCAAATTGTCCGACTTGATTTTCCAAAGATTTGATTGTCGCCTCTTGGTTTTGCAATCTCATCTCGGTCCTGTTAATAAAAGCATCAGTTCTTTTTATGAAGTTACTATTCTCAGCCATATAAGATTCAGTTTTCAACATAAAAGCATTGAGAGAATTTTCCAAAGAACTAAATGTTGTCGGTTGTTGCTGCGGCAACTGTTGTCGTGGCATATTCTATTGGAATCCCGATGCTTGTGCATTCTGATTGTTCTGGTTTAGAGCATTATTGGGATTACTCCATGAAAAATTCGGGTGCTTCTTCCAAGCTGGATTGTATGTATTGGACATCACATTGTTGTTCCGGTTATAATTCCTCACATAAAAGCTGGATTCTGAATTCTGCATACATTCTGAAGAATCATGGTTACCACCACATAATTCACAAAAGAAATCCATTACCTTGACCTCTTGTGTGTTGTTTGGTTTCTGCATGTTCTGAACCATCTTGGTTAGAGTGGCCAATTGTGCCGAAATTGAGTCTGATGATCCCAGTTCATGTATTGTTGCATGGCGTCTAACTCCTCCTCTTCTAGCAGATGGGAATTGATAATCATTCTTGGCAAGCCTGTTTAGAATTTGCATTGTTTCCTCCGGCGACTTATCTAGGAGTATGCCGTTTGCCAAGGCATCTAGCATCATCCTTGTTGGTGTATTCACAACATTGTAAAACATTGTTACTTGTGTCCACACTGGGAATCCGTGCAGGGGACATTTGTGTAGAAGTTCTCTATATCGCTCCCAAGCCTCGTACATGGATTCATCATCTGCCTGCCGAAAAGAAGTAATGTTGTTACGAAGCTTATCAGTCAAATTTGTAGGATTAAATCGAGCAAGGAAATCATGACAAAGATCGGTCCAAGATCCTATTGATCCGGCAGGAATACTATTCAACCATGCTTTCGCCCTATCCCTCAGTGAATAGGGGAATAATCTTAGTCGTAAAACATCAGGGGTGACTCATTGTATTTTGAATGAATTGCAAATCTCGAGGAAAGATTTAAGATGTTGTCGTGCATCTTTAGTTGCTGATCCGCCAAATTGACCAATTGTGTTGATCATATTAAACATCACCGGTTTCAATTCAAAGTGGTCGGCTTCAATTTCAGGTGTGACAACTCCTGGATTAAGTCCTTCAAGATCTTCTTCAAGATAGTCTCGAATAGTTCTGTTTCGTGCAAGAATCACTCCTCCTCCTGCTGGAACATCTGGTGTAATCGGTCTCGCCCTGGTCATATACCAATGCAAAACCAAAGTTTGTTAACATTTTGAATCTTAAACAAGAAAAATAAAAAATGCAAGAAAATAAAAACAAAGTTGCTATTGCCAATCCCCGGCAACGGTGCCAAAAACTTGTTGCGCGTAATAAGTGCTACGCAATTGTGCAAGTATACACGTCACAAGTAATAAAGTGATATGAGTATCAAGTATCGTCTTCACAGGGATTGGTTTGGGCCACTTTGCTTAAGTTGCTGCGTTGGAAAAGGAAAACACAAGTAGATAATTGTAGAAATTATAACTAATGAGTAAACTAAGAGCAATAAACTAAAAGAATAGATGAAATCAAAAGAGAGTGAATAGGCCAGGTTATCGTGAGTTGAGGTGTGATAGCCGATTAGATCGCCTTGGTAAAAGAGTGCAAGGGCAACTCAGTTGCCGTGGCAACTTGCGCAGCGGGGTTGCCTTGGCAACTAATCGACGGTTGTCTGGGCAACTGGCTAGGCAACTGTTTGGGCGGCTGGGCAGCAGCTTCAAGGTTCGGCGGAGCGTTCTTCAATGGTTTCTTCTTATCCCTAAGTCGAAACTCTAGCTATTTGTGCATGCATTGATAATACATCCCTACGTGAATCAAGGGTGAACAACAACCAATCTTGCGCTCCTCTTAGCCGTTGAAATCCTTAACTTATTCCTAAGCCGGATTAATCTTCACCATCAATAGATTGAATAATGACCATACTCATTCGTTTCTTGAATCCAACTCTCCTGATATTAGATAAATAGATGAAGTTACGAGATCCTCTCCCAATTCACTCGCAAACAAGAATAAAAACTAAGAATGAGTAAACCTTGAATTGAACGTGCAAATTCTTATTACCTAAACAAAATCCAATTGTTTCTCACAACCACAAAACACAATAACCCCAACCAATCAAGTTAGTTCATGGTTGGGTTCAAAAGATATACAAAGAATAATCCCCAAACCATGAATCTAATGGAAGCAAAGAAGAAGAAGAAGAAGAAGAAATCGATCAGCCCATTGCTCTCCTCTCTCAATCGAACTCTCCCTCTTTGCCCCTCTCTCTTGTCGAAACTCTCTCATTTCCCCTTGGAGTTGACGGCATGACCTCTAATTTATAGGGCTGGGTCAAAGTCTTTCTTTGAGGAGGAAGTTAAGTTGGAATTAAATTATCTTTAAAGAATATAATTATTCATTATATTTATATTCCTTCTAGAACTTCTCATATCTTCTTGGGATTTAATTCCTCTTTAACCTCTTCATGGAAATCAAACTCCTTTGGGATTTAGCTTTGCTCCACGTCATCTTGGGATTGTCTAGTCATCAATTTCGACTACCATATCATCTTATTCTTTGTTGAAAATTTCCCTGGCAACTAGCTCGGCATCTCCTTCATGCATTGCCCTGGCAACTAGCTCGACATCTCCTTCATGTATTGCCCTGGCAACTGGTTCTAGCCTTGCTTTGGCAAGTGATTCTGCACATACACACAAAACACACCAAAGCACCATCTTTTCCCACAAAAACCACCAAGTTATGCAATCAAGCTCAACGATGGAAGGAAACATGAATTAATGCATGGATGACTAATTATGCAACTAATATGAGCCTAAGTCTAACAATAATATGAGTGAAAAGGGTAATAAAAATAGTACTTTTGAACACTTATCACTACCCTTCAACTGATCTCCAATATACAGTTTCCCATAATTTCATATATAAGGGCTTAACCCAGACCTATTGGACCTAGGTGCCGACTTAAAATGATGACTTAGGTCCATAAAGAATCACCATAACTAAAGCATGAAAGCCTGAATGCAGAGTGTATTATCTTAGCTGAAGCATAAGAACCTGATACAGAAGCCATAAGGTAATACCCTAGCTGAAGCATATGAACCTAATACAGAAGCCATAAGGTATTATCCTAACCGAAGCATAGGAACCTAATACAGAAGCCAGAAGATATTACCCTAGCCGAAGCATAGGAACCTGATACAAAAGCTAAAAGGTATTACCAATCGGATCAAAGCTGAACCTATAGAGACTTCATATTATATCCCAATAAAACAGTCTAGGTAATAATAACAGTAATATGCAGTAAGTAGTTGTAACAATAGATATAAAGCAAACAATTATTTTTCAGTGAAATAGTAACCAGAGAGCATGATTTTTAGATCAGATACAGAGGTTTATTTCAGATAGATAAAAGTCATAATTATGCTAGAATTCAGATATATCAAGATAGATTTTGGAAAGACGGGTATATCAGGATTAATCGAGATTTCAGATATACCATAAGGGTTTCAATCAATTTTGCTTATAAGGGTATTTTGGTCATTTTAATTCTTAAGGGCAATTTTGTAGTTTAATCTTGATAGGGTATATCGGTGATTTACTGTGATGAAGATTGATGACGGCATGCCAAGCTTCCAAGTCTATTCCATTAACCACGTCTCATCAATGCATTACTTTTCAAGCATTCGAAATAGTACCTCATACGTGCTTAATATTTCGTTCTAGCTGTGTGGTATAGTTGAACAGGTCATTGTCACAAATTATCCTAGAATGAACCTCGAATGATTGAATATGTATTTGTACAATATTCTTTCATTATTGTAACGGTATTAAGAATGACTGATTTTTATAAGTCCGGCTTTAAACCGATAAGGGCATTACGGTCATTTGCGGTATATCAGAAATTTTAGAATTTCCAAGCTTTCACATATCTCAAATCACATGGTTATTTAATTATTTAAATGTTTAATGGTAGTTTAGACATCATGATCCTTACGGTCCTTACAAACAACTTATTCATTTTAGATTCTCGAGAGTATATCCTTTATTTCAGTTAATTTGATAATTTCAGTGCCTGAGATTATTTTTGTCATTTCAATCACTATGATCAATTCATTCATTATTGTTATTTGGATTAGTTCAAGAATACGAAGAACTTTCGGTAATTTTATCTTCAGGTGTTTATTCAGAGTTCAGAAAAGTCTAAGTGTTTTGTTATCACCCATGTTTGCATCTTGATACCGAAGTCTTACCCAAAAGATCATGGATTTCAGATGTATTTGTTATTTTATCAGATCGAGTGTAAATTCTAGGTCATTTCCTTTATTAGGGGTATTTCAGTCATTCTTATGTCTCAAGAGTATTATCGTCATTTCTTAACAAAACATTTCAGATATTAAATCCTTTAATACTATTTATCGGATTGGGAAATTAATTGTAATCATGCATACGTTAACCAATTACCAACATGTTTCTTAAAGCATGCAAGAGGTAGCAACGTATTACCTTTACTCCGAGCTACATCGCTTGCCAAACGGAAGTCTCTTCGATCATACTCGAACCCGAATTCAATGTACCTCCAATACTCGAATTCACAAAAATGTGAATACCTTTAATTTCACAAATTCCATAAATCAGTTATTACTAAGCACAAAAGCTGAATAATTAATTACAAATACGAGTTCGGGTTCAAGGTCAGATTTGGAGGCTTTCGGGTTAGAATTTTACAAAACATACTTCAAAATCAGACACAAGACGTCAAAAACATAGAATATAGATTTTCGAAATTTTTTAACTTTTTGGTCAAAATCAACACTGACTTCAGCGGTTAACGGTCAATGGGTCAACGGTCAATGGTCAAACTGAGTTGACTCACTGAGTTGACTCGAACGAATTGACTCACTGAGTTAACTCGAACAAGTTGAGTCAGACGGGTTCAGACTCAGTCGGGTCAAACTCGGGTCAATTTTAGGTTAGACGGGTCGAGTTGAGTCAGATACGGGCTGGGCCGGGTTAAATAATAAATTAGTCTTGAATACAATGGGCTCAGACCGGGTTTGGTACAGACTGGTTCAGGCAGGTTCAACCCACTTACCCCCTAGATCTTTACTCACTGGCCGGTCACCGAAAAATCTCATCGGTGACCCTAAAAGTCGATTTTCTTGCCAAAAAATAAAGCCCATCATTCACTTAACTCAACCAAGCCAAAATTTTATCGGTCTAAGCCGAAAAAACACTGGAACTTACCCAAAATAAAACAAAATGGTCAGACTACGCGAAACTCCGATGAGGCCTTTGTTGGTGTCAGAACGACGATCGGTCGAAGGGGTTTTGCAGTCCTCCACACACTGATCATGCCTGAACTGTCGACATACTCTATCGATAATGGAGATGACCAGAATAAAAAGGAAAATAGAAAATGGGTTCTGGGGGTTTCGACAAGGCTTAAAACCAATTTTTGACGTTGTCGGGGAGTCGTACCGGCGAGTGAGTGATAGGGTTTGGTTCGGACAGAGGCGATGGGCACAATGACACCGATGGTGTATGCCACGGACCGACAGTGGACAAGATCGAGCGGTGAATGGTGAATGTGAAGAGTTTGGAAGGCTCTGGATATTATCTCTCCAGCGTCTCATTCGAATGGGCAACCCATACGGGTAGATAAACGGATCATACTATAATTTATCTCTGGTATATCCGAATCATAATATGTTAAATAGAAACTAAGGCAGACTAATACTAATAGTGGCCTTAGCTTAGATGGTTAAGCCTCCCAAGTTGGGTTCGAGTCCCATTGGTTGCAAACTCTCTTCATTTTTTTCATTCATTTTTTTGGGTGTTACATATATAGTTAGGGGAGTCTCAATTGCATTTGTTACTTCTTTTTGGCCTAATATATCTATCTTTGTGTTTTTGGCCTTGAACTTGTAATGTTTGGTTGAATTTGGTGAAATTCATGCTTTGTATGTTCTAAATGTGTTGTGTTTTGAGGAACATGTGTAGCAAATTCTGCAAAATATATATCTATGACTTAATAGAGCCTTTGTATGAACTTAAAACTAAATTATAAGGCATTTTAAGTTGTTTTTGCTGCATTTTTCACCAGATTCGTGCCATCGGTACCAGTACAGCCCATATCGTACTGATACGGCCTTCAACCAGTACCGATATAGTCTCCTCTGTACCGGTACGCATAGCCAAAAAGGAACGATTTTGTTTCCTTTTTTCTATGTCTTGTATGCTTATATGATTATTTCTCTTATATGGTATGTTTGATTGAATTTTTTATATTTTTTTGATTTATTTTTTTGAAATTCAATTTATTTCTCTTGAATTATTGGACTAACATATTTTTTTTATGCTTGAGCAAGGGGAGCCATTTTTTTAAATCTTTCATGAAGTTTCTTTTTGTCCCTTTTCTCCATTGTTATTTTACACCAATAATTGATTTTTCCTATCAATTGGTAACTAAATTTCCAATGATTGATTTTAACATTTCAACATTTGGTGTTTTGAACTTAAACGTGATTTCAAAACTTAGTTTTGAAATTATTTTTGATATAAAAAAGGGAGAGATAGGTTTGAAAAATTCAATTTAAAAAAGAAAAAAAGATCTTTAAATAATTTCTCAAAATATTCTCTTTCTATAAAATTATTTTTCTAAGGGAGAATTTTCACAAAAACAATTTTTCAAGTGGTTTCGTTATATCAAAAAGGGGGAGATTGTTGAGATATTTGATTTTAATATAACTTAAGTGAAAATGTTTTTGGACTTAAACAAACTTGTAAAAATATTTCAAAAGTCCACTAACTTGAAAAATGTGTTTGAAATGTTTTCAAAGTTATTTGACATGTTCGAAATGATTTTAAATAGCCAAAGTGTCAAAAACATGCCTTGAGTACCGATACAGTTTACATGTACCAATACCCAGAAGTACTCGTATTGGTGCGGTTTCCCGAGTACCAATACGCCCCTTTGTCCCCTTGTTTTTACAAATTCCAGTAGCCAAAAGATGTACCGGTACAGGCTTGACCGTACCGATACCCTAGGGTGCGTGCCGGTACACCTATATCATATACCAATACCCTTTGTAAAAATGCCCAACGGCTCTTTCTATTTTGAGCAGGTGTACCAATACCAGTGGTCGTGTACCAATACTGATGAGCCCAAAAGTGCATTTAATGCTTGAAATAAAGTCCCCAACGGCTAGTAACAGCTACAAACTCATTTGAGGGTTTAAAAGACTCAATCAAGCAGCCATGCAACCATAAGAAACCAACTAACAACTTTTAATGATAGAGAAAGTGTTTTAGTGCTTAATTTTTGTCATATTTCTTTGTAGAAAACACTTGTGAGCTTAATTGTTATATTTGCTCAAGTGTTACGATCTGAGGGAGAGCTTAAATTTGCAAACACATAGCCTTGTAAGGTTTTCCTTGTTTTCTATATTTGTTTTCTCTTGTAAGAGAGTGTATTCAAGAATTTGGGGTATAAGTCTTGGTTATGAGAGTTATCTCCTTGATCTAGAAAAAAAAGAAAGACAAATTAGTAAATTTGTGAAAAATCCTTAGTGTGGATAGCTAAGGTAGTGAAGGTAGAGTTGGTTTAAAAGTCGAACCACTATAAATCCTCGTGTCTAAATTTTTATTACTTAGTCATTCATCCATCAAAGAAAAAATCCAATTCACCCCTTCTTGGTTATCTCGATTGATCGTTCGAGCTTCCCAACAAATTGTGTAATTGAAACTTTTTTAAATAAAAGTTAACCTATAATATCTCTTCATTTCGCTAAATAAATTAAACTTGATTTTTTTTTATCTTTCATATATGTATTTAGTTCTATGTTCGAAATTTGTGCTTGTCTCTTCTACCTAATATCTTTTATACAAGTTTGAACATGAGCTCTTTCCATAAAAATGCAATGTATCTGACCATTGTACTATAGAATAATTGAAACAAAGTATAATTAGTAGATCAATAATCACTTCATTTTAAAATTATTAACTGTTCATAATTTTTGACTGGTTGAGTATAACTACATTTTAATTCATTAGAAGTCACAAATAAAAAGAGTAAAAAAAATTGAAAGTCTTCGCAACTTTTTTTAATAATGTTAAGGTGATTACAATATATACATACCTTACAAAAAAACTGCTTGAATATGGGTTTTTATGATGAAGAATATCTTATTTTTTACTGAGACTATTCATTAGGTTCGAAGGTCATCATATCTAATTACTCGCGTTATCCTTCAATCCTAACACCACCTTAAGAAGAGTAAGTAATCATACTTCTCTAATGACTCTCAATTTGAAAGAACTCACTCGTTAAAAAAGATTATCTAAACATATAGTTATATATAAATTAAAGGTCTTAAATCATAACATTGTAAATGAAATAAAATAGGTTGGAATAGTCTCATAATGAACTCTACAACGCTCGATCCGAAATAATAAATCAAGTACATATGATTATACTAATAATTTTATATTTGAATTAAAATATCTATAGCTCACCAACTATAAATAAAAGCACCCCCAATGGTTTGTTCACCAACAATTTCCTTTCATGAAGTCGTGAAAAAGAAAAATTATAGAAAATTAAGTAATAATCTCGTGAAATTTAACTGTCAAACACTTTACATTGCATGATTAAGACACCCAATCATTTTGTTTGTGAATGTAACAAAATTGAAAGCTGAAATTTGCTGTTTTTTAAGTTGACATAACATTAACAATAAAAACCCAACACTATTCAATCAAGCCTTTTTTATGTTGCATTTTTAATCAAAATATAAATAAAAGTACTAAAATTGTAAAAATCAATAAAATAAAATATGAAAACTCGTAATATATATGAGAATAAAATCCTCTTACAGCATGGAAAACTTGAAAGTTTTACACATTTTTTGAACGTTTAGATGAAGGTGAATGGATGTTTGAAATTAGCAATAGGAAATGAGAAGATGGTCACATGAAAATAGTCCTAACCATTTATTTATCCCATTTAACGGTTCAAAAAAGTGTAAAAATAATTGAACTTTACATAGCGTAAGTAAAAAGATTAAAGATTAAAATGACTTTTTCAAAAATTCAAGGACTAAAAATGTCATTAAGTCTTTTTTAAAGTATCACCTTAACTAGTGTTGTTAGACACCATTTAACATCTCATGTAATACAAAACACACCAATGAAAATATTTCATAATCCATCAACACTCATTTATTAATGTTAAGTAATTTGTTTACAAGCAAAGGGGAAAATATATAAATAGTCAATAGAGAACACAAAAACAATAATAAAGCAGCGAAAACAGGAACAGCAATGAACTCTTACATCTGGGATTGATAAAAGTCTTAGAACTAGAACATTTCTCATGCAAAATGGAGTACTTAACACTTGGAATTTAAGAAAACTCAAGAGTTGATGAATGCAAGTGGGGATGTTACCGGTTCCATAACCATTCGAGTCTATAGATTAGCTGGTTCTAAGTTCGGGAAATCCAAGCTCAACGGTTCTTGTAACTCCGGGTTAATGGGGAAAAGGTTACATTGTGCATGTTGTGCCAGTAATTGGTCCACGAGCACCAAGGCTACCATGGCTTCAACCATCGGAACCGCTGCATCACCCGAATCAACACCATAGATTAAAATCCTAACTATTACTGGAATATTGTTTACAAGTGAATGATAAGAGCAAATATGCTTAATACGATTTTCCAGTATGTAAGATGTTCATCTTAGTTCTCAAGGAATCTAGTTGCCTTGGGAAAATGGCAGTTGCAAAAGGAAAATGTATAATGAATGATCTAGGAAAGACGGGAAAGAAGCAAAGGATAACTATAGTCCAACAAAATACCTCGAGGGACGACACAAGGATCATGACGACCGCGAGCTATTAGTTCTATCTCTTTTTTTTCTCGACTCACTGTGTGCTGCTTCTTCTGCAAAATATTATCACAAAAACAACAATTTTAACATAATTAACCCAAAACTGTGAAAAGAATAATGTGAAACAAAAATGGGAGTACTGTGACCTAATTCAATACAAAAGTATGATTAATCAACACTCAGCATAGGTCGCAGCTATGTTACTCGAACTCAAATATGAGTGTAGGTATGCATTGGACACGGTATGTTCAATTTTTTTTCATTGTTTTCTCTATGCATTTAGAGGGTGATATCCCCATATAACCATGTCCGGGTATGTATTAAACACCATTACTGAAATACCACTACTTTTAAGAAAAATGAAGTCGGAAAACATAAAAAACTTGTAGTTAACACGAAGAGCATAAACAACGGCAGGACTATTTCATGAAAACTTTGGAGTTCATAACTTACTGTTTCACTAATCCAAACAGCATTGAGTGAACGAAAAGAAACTATATACAATAAAGATAGGAAAAAACTTTGATACACATGCCTTTTAGTTTTAGGGGTTGAGGTTGTAGGGTTTGGAATTTAAGGTTAGTATTTAGAATTTTAGGTTTAGGATTTAGAGTTTAGGTTTTAGTTTTTAGGGTTAAGAATTTAGGTTTTATAGTGTAAATATGCAGGCTTGTGTGAAATAAATTTTACACAATATGTGTATCAAAATTTTATCCATAAAGATATATATAACACAAATCATAATATCTGAAATGTAGGAAACAAATAAGCAGGCAAAAGAATATCAAACTTACACTAATTGTTGCTGTTGGCTTGAAAGCTACTCTCATATTTATAATTTCCCCATTGGATATTCCACCCTGTAAGTCACATTTCAATCTCATAATACTCTTGCTCAACTCATGCATTTAGCTCAAGATTAAGAAGTTGGAGAATAAAAATAAACCAGCTTGTATTTGTTGCATTGGTTATTGGAAGCCCAAGCGAGTGTTGCCATTAAGATAGATATAGATAATGAAAAGTGTCGGACACAAGTATGTGTCCAACATGGATATCTTAAATTTTCTCAATGTTTTTCCATGTATTTGATAGGTCGTATCCCCAGACCATGTTCAGATATGTGCCGGATATTGGTGTCGGACATGGTAATTCAAGAAAAATGAAGAGTTATCCTCGTACCTGTATCCCACCAGAGCGATTTGTTCTTGTCCTTATTCTTCCATGTCCATCAGTAAAGAACTCATCATTATGTTCGCTACCAGTCAGATAAGTACCTGTAAGGGATTTTTATTACATGACAGTAAAACAAACTTCCGGTCTAAGCTGAAAAATGACCACACAAACCATTGACCGACTTGATTCAAAGAGATTTAGGCAAATGAAACAATAGTACCACAAAAAGTATAAGAAAAATTTTAACCTGCAAATCCACTTCCAAATTCAAAACCCTTGGTTGCAGGTAAAGACATTACAGCCTTAGCAAGCTCTGCCTCAAGCTTATCAAAAACCGGCGAACCAAGCCCCTGGCATACAGGAACGTAGATTTTCAGTTCGATAGAAACTTCCAGGAGACTTTTGATGGTATAATTAAAGCATTTCCATCATTTCAAGGTCAAGGGATATCTTAAATTTCAATGTAAACATGTGAGTATCAGATAGGAGAGAATACATACACGTGGGGCATTCCTCACTATGCACGTGACAACACCGCCAATAGAATCTCCTCTTGTCCGTACAGCATCAATAGCAGCAATCATTTTCTCGGCGTATTCGGGATTTGGGCACCTTACAATATTGCTCTCTATCTGGCAACATGTTGAAAATAAGATAATGGCCAAAATTAACAGGTAAGAAATGTGTAGACCAAACTGCATAATATATCTTGGGATAAACACAATTCAGAAATTGCAAAATCAAAACAGACGAAATTGAAGAAAATTATTCTGTAACCAACCGAAAATGATTTTAGATTAAGGCTAAAGTAATTTTGCAGAGTTCCAGACCTGGTCAAGTGTGACAGTGTCATGGTCAACTGAGCCATCTGGAAGCACAACTTGGTGAACTTGTGAGACATAGGCAAGAACCTGAAAGACAAGACAAACATTAAGAAGAAACTCCAAAGATAAAAAGACGGACAATTCAGTAATATAAGTAGTGAATCCTAAAACATAGTTAAAGCAGCGTTGTAGTGATTCTAAACATCTATTAGGCACAAAACAGATGTTTTGAACGTGAAACACGGATGACAGGATAACAGTTTCATTTTTTTACTTGTTAGTAAAATAGTGGATTTATTGTTTTGTGCAAACATATCAAACAAACACACAACTAATGCACCCGGTACAAACATTATCATAAATTCAAAGAAGAGTAGAGAAATACAATCACGTACGACAAGATTAAAGGATAAACTGTTCAACCCCACCAGCATGAAACATACCTCGGTTCCTGAAAACTTCTTGAGAATTTTCTTAGCAATAGCTCCAGGGGCAACTCTTCCAATGGTTTCTCTGGCTGATGATCTGCCACCACCCTTCAGTTACAAGTTCAATTCAGATGATTCGGTTCAAACAAGTCAGTATCTCTGAAAAATGACGGAATAGACTGCTATATTGGGTTGATACTAAAAGGCACTACCTGCACCGCCCTGACACCATATTTCATGTCATAAGTTGCATCTGCATGAGATGGCCTATAAGCTATTGACATTTCCTTGTAATCCTGAAAGTAGAATGGAATCATTAATGAATCCTTCTAGATCCCATACGAATAAATAATGAAGACAAAACTGAGAAAATGTTTTCATATTATACGCAGTGGCGGATCTTGGTACTCGACTTTGCGGGGGTTTTTTTTTTTTTTTTGAAGAGGTCTTATATATATATATATATGACACAAAGTTTTGTCATGGTGTTTCTTCAATATATAAACATATATTAACCAGAACTTTTTTTAAAAAATTATGAAATAATTGAAAATTTTCAAATATTTGAGGGAGGCATAATGATTATTTCTAAAAATTTCACAGGCCCTTCCTATGTTCCGCCATTGATTATATGTATGCTTTCCTTGAAATTTCTCTCATTTTAAAGTCACAATCCTTACTTGAAATGATTCACTACATTGGTCATCAAATTAGTACATACATTCACATTATCTATCTAATGAGTGAGGTTTATATAGCTATGAGATTTGATTGCGTAATCAAGTCTCATTCACTATTTATATAGTAGCATCATTCCATGTATTGTTCAGTAGTATCAACTCTCATATGATGAACCAAAAACACAAGTATCAGCTCTAATATTACAAACTGAGCCTTGAAAGGTTCGAAATAGATTAATTTCAAACGATGACACAAAATATAGAGTACCTATTTTAAATCCTAAGCCAGAAGTTAAAAGACCAACCGAATGATTGTTCAACCTCATTTTAGTTTTCCCATTTTAGGCTGAAAACATATAATACTCACATGTCCTCTCTGATCAGTATTTGGTACAAATACATGGATTGGTGTTCCAGTAGTCACTCCTGCAGTATATCATGAAAATTCTATTTAAACACAAAAAAAATAAGGTGAAACAACAACAATGAGGCTGAAGATAACGTTAGAAATTTGGAAGACCCAAGGGAAAAGAAGATTTACCTTCAGAAACTCCAGAATATATTCGGCATGTGTCAGTCTCTTTCCTTGGGGTAGTAATTCGGCTCTGACCTGGCCTCCTGCAGGAATCTCTTGACTGTTAATCCAAAAAAACATAGATATTTGCATCAAAGAGATGAAATATTATATGAAGTTACGGTACTGTGTTCTATCATTGACAGGCCAACCCTGTTCACAAGCGCTACCACTAGATCAGCATGCAATAAACACAAATCACACCGACCTTCATCTAAAGGCAAGCAAAAGAATCATATAGAATGTCAAATTCTCAAAATCAATTACCTTCGGTCAAGATCAACTTGTAAATCAGCTTCGGAGAGAGGAATCCTAGGAGGACATCCATCAACTACACAGCCGACACCACCTCCATGAGATTCCCCAAAAGTTGTAACACGGAAATAATTTCCAAATGTGCTCCCAGCTGCCTGTATCTCTGTCAGGCAGTACCATTTGTCAGACTTCAGAAGCTCAACTAACCCCCAGCGTTCATTTTGAAGAAACTATTTCAAAGAATATTACAGGTGCAGAAAGGATGCACTAAAAATGTTTAATTTCTAACAAACATACAAGTTAAGCTTCATCAGCACATCACAAAACCACACCCTCAAGGCCTCAACGTAGTAATTTCAGTGGTAGAACTCCTGGTAACTCCACTGATTCCCAAAAAGTTGATGCAAACACAGAAGAATTCCACAGGTTATAAAACTAACATAATTACATCGTTTAAAAGTTAATATATATGTTAACTGGACTCTTCATTTTCCTTAAAGTGCTTGTGTCCTGTACATATTCAAACATGGGAATGAAGTGTGTACCCATGTCGGACACATGCCCATACCTGAAACTCACACCCACACCCAAGTTCATGTAACATACTTATGATCAAACAGAATAAAAGCATTTTAGTGTACTTTACAGACACCCCAGATTTCTCAGCCAAGAGGCAACATGTTATCATCAATATTAATGATAAAAACTCTAATCATGTCAAGTAGCACGTAACACCATAGATTTCTACATTTATCTTTAGCCTATTGTGTTTACTGGACTTAAAAATCTCATTGATCAGAGCAGTTCACTCCCAGATCAAAACAAATTAACATAACAACAACAATAGCTGCCATAAACATATGAACCTATTATCAAACATTCACCTAGAACAAACGGACTTAATGCTGACACAAATATCACATAAAATACAACACTTGTTGCCATTGATTTACATAAGATTGCATCATTGTAAAACCATATAAACATCCTTAAATGTCTTCTTAGCATGATGACAACAAGGTTTCTCTAAAACAACATAAAATAACACCCAACATTGTATTAAACTGATGGAAAGTTTTATCAGTGATCGATCAAACCTTAATAACTAATCATATGCATAGAATACACACAAATTATAATAAAGCATACAAATTTGAAGTTAATAACCATCTAATTCCCCATAAAGCAGTAATCTTGCAAAGGGACTCAACATCAAAACAAAGGGTTGTGCATTCACATATATCAATATAAAACCTAATACCCATAAAGAGATACAAAGTAAAAAAACAAAGCCAAAAACAAGATGTATATATACATCATTCCGAAACCCAACTGGAAACTGAAACTTACGAAGATTTCTGTGGGTTCTTGGTTTGATTGAGATGCGAAGAGAGGAAATGGAGAGTCTTTGAAAATCCGAAGAAAGAGAAGAATTGGGTTTAGTAGCTCCAAGGAAAGGCTTGGGTGTAATGGAAGAAGCCATGAAAGCGTTGAAAACTTGAGAATGGAAAAAAGGGTAGAGGTGGAAAGAGATGAAGAAGCGATTGAGCTAATAAAGGTGGAGGATTTGGTGGAAGAAGAAGGATTTTGAGAAGGGGGGTTGGTGGGTATTTTTGGTTGTTGGCTTTTTTTTTTTTGACAAATTGTGTTAAATTGCGGGTTGTTGGCTTTTGTGATCCTCAATGTGTTTATTTTATTTTTGGGTAAACTACATAAATGATCACCAAACTTTTATGGTAGATTTATTTTTGTCATAATACTTTTAAAATATTTGATAAGATCACCTAACTTTTAGTTTGATTTCAATATAGTCGCCGAACTTTTAGGGCAGATTCATTTTGGTCATCATACTTTTAAAATATTCGACAAGGTCATCCAACTTTTAGTTCAATTTCAATATAGTCACCGAACTTTTAGTTCATTTTCAATATGGTCCCTCCCGTTACCTTCCGTTAAAAGCTGACGTTAGTTTTTGTTTTTCCTTAATAAAAAACGGGTAAACTACACCAATCATCACTCAACATTCTTCTCACTCCTATTTTGGTCACTAGAGTTAAAAAATTGAATTTAATAACTTAACTTTCGAATCGTTCATATTTTGGTCACTCTCAAATGACATGGTTATACAAATAGAAAAATTCGATTAATCCTTAAAAAAATTGGGTAATATTTTTTTACTTTGCTTATTAAATTTACCATATTACCATATTTGATATTTTAATAAGTAAAGTAAAAAAATTATTACTCGAATCAAATATTCCAATTAAACGATTTATCTGATTTAATTGGTACAATATAAGATTGAGAATTAAATAATTTGAATTTAGAAATTAACCAAAATAATTTTTAAGGATTAATTGAACCCGATTTCGGTACAAATTTTTTAAAATAAATTATTTTGATTCAATTACGGTTCACAGTTTTAAGCAAAATTGATTAACTGATCTGATCTAGTATATACTATAATATTTCTAAATTTTATGCATTACAATATCTTATAGTCTAATGATTTTGTTACCCTTCTGGTTTTTTTTTTAAGTTTTGGCTCTGTTTAGAATTAATAGGTGTGAACTTTCAATTTTGACTTTCTAGTTGTTTTTACACTTTTATCACAACCGAAAATTTATTAAATTTACCATATTATCATATTTGATATTTTTATAAACAAAGTAAAAAATCATTTCCAGAATCAAATATTTCAGTTAACTAGTTAATCGATTATCTGATTTAATTAATACAATATAAGATCGAGAACTGAATAATCTAAATTTACCAATTAACCAAAATAAATCTTATCGAGAATTGAATAATCTAAATTTACCAATTAACCAAAATAAATCTTTTAAGGATTAATCGAATTTTTTTATTTGTATAAACATGTCATTTGAGAGTGGTCAAAATATGAACAATTCGAAAGTTAAGTTATTAAATTGAAAATCTTTTAACTCTAGTGACTAAAATAGGAGTGAGAAGAATGTTGAGTGACGATTGGTGTAGTTTACTCATTTTTTATTAAGAAAACGAAAACTACGTCATCTTTTAACGGAAGGTAACGGGATAGACCATATTGAAAGTGAATTAAAAGTTCAGTGACTATATTGAAATTGAACTAAAAGTTTGGTGATCTTATCAAATATTTTAAAAGTACAGTGACCAAAATGAATCCCCTCTAAAAGTTTGGTGACTATATTGAAATCGAACTAAAAGTTGGGTGATATTATCGAATATTTTATTATCAAAAATTTTAAAAGTACGGTGACCAAAATGAATCTGCCCTAAAAATTCGGTGACCATTTATGTAGTTTACCCTTTATTTTTTATATTTTAGAACTAACATGCTCACTTAACTTTTTTTTTTACGAAAATACATACATCTTTAATTAAACATGGGAAAAGAAAACAGGGCAAAAAGTTCACACGTGGTTATTAAAAGTATGGGAAAATATTTATTTTGGTCATCTAACTTTTAAACAATATAAAATAATCATTAAACTTTGATTTTATAATAGAATGGTCATTGAACTGTTACATGGAAGTTAAAAATGTATAATAGCTCACTTAGTCATTCATATTTACGCATTCATTCACTTTAGTCCTAATTAAAAATTAATAAATTTAATCCTCATTATTACACATTCTACCAAATTGCTCATATTTTTAGTTAGAAATAATTTAATAATTAGAAAAGGAGGGGAAATTGAGAACTCTAATAATGTGCATAAATTATTAAATTATTTCTAAATAAAAAATAGGACCGAATTGATAAATTTTGTAAATAATGAGGGATAAACTTATTGATTTTTTAAAATTAGGACTAAATTGAATGAGTGTGTTATTATACAAATTTTCTTAACAACCACATCATCCCCTTATCTTAATGGCTCATTTTGTAACAAAAATTAAATTTTAATGATAATTTTGTAACATTTGAAAGTTAGATGACCAAAATGAATATTTTATCATACTTTAGTGACCATTTGTGAACTTTCCCAAAAAATAATAGATTAAACTGCACCACGTCATTCAATTATTATCGAATTTTTTATTTCGATCATTGATTTTTTTTAAAAAAAATTAAGTATTATTACTACATTTTTTTCTATTTTTGTAATTGACTGTTAAATTTTCATTACAATTTAATGATGATGGTGATGTGGCATGATATACTAAATGATAGGTGATCCTTAAGTTTCCGTTAATGACCAAATTTGCAGAAAAAATAATTTGATAACTAAAGGAAAAAATGATAATAATTAGGTGACCGTTAGTGTAGTTTATCCAAATAGTTATAAATTTATGGGTGAAGTTCAAGAATGTCACTAAACTATATAAAAATGTTCATTTTGGTCATAAATTTGACCCTTAAGTTCAAATTGCTCAACACTGATTCAGAGACACTTCCAAAGTGGTATAAATTTGTATTGCCATAAATTTATAGTACAATGTTTCGAACGTCATTGTTTGAAACAAATAACTTCTGTTTAACTATGGCAGAAATAAATCTGGTATAAAAACATGGTAACCTAAGCTAACATTGAATTGCTGCTGCATTATCTGCAAATCCCGACCATATATTTCCGAACCAATAATTGAAAACAGCGAAAACTAACATCAAAGAATGTTCGGATTTGATTCCGTCGACACTAAGTGAAATTACTGTTCCATCACAGCATTGACCGGCGCACGTGTCTTCAATACCATTTCATCGTACTCCTTTTCCGGATCGGATAGTGCAACGATCGCCCCTCCTGCACCTATAGATGCTTCATCTTCATGTATGACGACTGTTCTTATCACGATATTAAGATCAAAAGTCTGATTATAGGAGAAAAATCCTATGGAGCCCGAGTATATACCTCGGGAGCAGCTCTCAATGGAATCTAAAAGTTCCATTGATCTTAACTTCGGAGCCCCAGTCATTGAACCGCCGGGAAACGCTGCCTTGACACAATCTACAGCACTAACATTCGACTGCTTTTTCCCACAGATCGTACTCACCATAGTATGAACAGTTGCATAAGACTCCACTTCCATGAGATGAGGCACATGTACGGTGCCTGGTTCACAAACTCGACCCAGGTCATTCCTTAGAAGATCAACAATCATTAAATTTTCAGCCTGATCCTTTTCGCTGCGACGAGAAAGAGAGAGAGAGTTAGAATGATATGAACATACATCATGGCTCTAAATCCATCATGCTTTTGATTTTAGTTTAACAGGTTCGAAATCTGGTAAAACCATGTGAATACCACCAGATACAGATGATTAGAACATAGTTTTTCAACTAAAATGTATTTTAGCAAAATCGAGGGGAAAAATGATAACTTTATTGTAGCTAGAATAGATTGAATTACCTGTACTGCAACTGTAACTTCAGCTGTTCATCTTCTTCCAATGTTGCACCACGAGCAATGGTCCCCTTAATTGGTTTGGCTTCAAGTATACCATTTCTATCTAATCGTAAGAACCTCTCAGGAGAAGAAGAGCATATGCATAATTTTTCCTTCGAAAAATTTAGCCACGAAGCATAGGGAGCCGGATTTCTCTCTCGAAGACGAAGATAAAATCCCAAAGGATCTACTTCCCCAATGGATTTTCTAAACTGAGTTGTGAGGCAGAGCTCATAGCTTTCTCCATCTTTAATGTACTTCAGGCATTTCTCAACGTCACAAACATATTGCTCTTGGGATTTCTCGGGATGAAAGCCCGCTTCATGTGGAGAGTTTGCCGCGGCTTTTGAAATCCGCTCATCTAACTTCCTTGTGGCAGAACCTTTCAAGCTGACGAGCTTCTTTTCAGTATCATCCAACCATTGTGTCTTAGTTGTATTTCCTTCGTGTAAGGACATCACATAAACATCATCGGAATGATGATCGATAACTATAAGGTTATCAGCAAAGAAAAAGCAAGCGTCTGGAGTTTTGGATTTGTGAGCATTAGAAGCTGCACCGCATTCTACTTTAAGATTATACCTGCAATAGGAGCAAATTCATGTGATACAAGAAAGATTTAGATTACAGCATGATAAATACATTGCCCAAATACACTCAGAGCCAAAATGACTGTTGGTTTTATCGGAATAAAGAAGCCGACACACGAGAAGGAAAAGGCAATAAAATCACAGCTAGAGGTAAAATACGATTGCAGCTATCAAGCTCGAAGAACATTTTGTTTTTGTTTCAGTAGGGGAGGAACAATTGAAAGAAATCAACATTTGCTCAAACAACATACCCTATATAACCTACAAATCCACCATAGAAGTCAAATGGCAGTCCTTCAAAATCTTTTTCCTCGTGGCAGAGTGACAGAAGCTCCTGTTACATGAGTAGAAACGTGAGTTACTGTAAAACCGAACTGTTTAATCATATAAATTAGAATGAAAACAGAAAATAATTTTGAGTATGTTTCGAAGATGCATAACCAACATATTTACTATCATAGGATCGGTTTGAATGTTTTTAACTTCGACAAGTTTATACAGTCATCCAGAGATGATATACACTTGGAGCATACAACCCAAAAACTAAGACGAATTCTATTTGATAACCAACACACGATGGGATGAATTCTGAGATGGGTATGTTCAGATCTTTCTAACTTTTTCCATTCATTTGGAGTGTCCTAGGTATCTCAATTTCAACTGTTATGTCTAGATATGTGACACAAATATATGAAACGAGTACTTTAAGAAAAAAAAAAGAAGAGTTAAAGCAACATGTATGGTATGTTCGAATTTCTCTTTATATTCTGATAACTTTGATCAAGCTACTAGGAAAGAATAATACATCCATTAAAATCCATAAATACCTTGTTCAAATATTCGAAAAAACCTTCTTCCAAAAATTTGCTGTTAGTAGAGCCTTCAGCATCTTCAATCAATAAATGACCTCCACGTTTACCAGCTGCATCGCTACAAAAGGAAGGAAGTTATGCTTAACTATTATACGATACTCAAAACAACTAGTGAAAATCGACCGTTGAGCAATCAGTCATGTAAACAGGCCAGGGTAAAAGCATAAAGAAAAAAACAACTAGCTTGGAACCTCAAAGTATTTAAGAAGACAAAAAGAAACTTTGATTATATTGATTGAAAGATGATAGATAATAGAGTTTATTCAAACCTTTCTTCAGACAATCTGAAAGTTAATTGCTTCCAAAGATCTCCACCTTTTCCCCCCATGAATGAAAACCGTGCTCTTCCCTGAATGTCAAGGAGAAAAATTAAGATCAATGGGGATAATCAATCATAAAATAAAGCTATGAAAAAACCAAATTATGAAGCCAGTCAATCAAATTGGTTATTTCCTACACCCATATTATGTCTAGCCAGAACTAAAATATATAGACCATTTGCTTCAAGCGACTTGCTTTTAAACAGACTACTATGTCTTTTGCTACTGCAAATCCGATAATTTAAACTTAGATCTGACAATCCATAATGCATTCTTGCAAAAAGATATTATTATGATTGAAAATTGCTATGTTCTATTTGCAAAAGATTTCGCGAAGTGATAAACCAACCTTCTCTGTTGATGAACTGTCCAACCAAAAAGTGTTTTCAGCCTTATTTTTCCCAAAAAGTTCAGAAAATATGTTCCTTGCGCCACCAACTTCACTAGCCAAGTGATCAAACTTCCTCCATTTCAACCTTAGAAATTTAGCACCCATGCTCGTAGGCAAAACATTTACCATATCAAAAAATCCAAAATTTCTCTGGTCTGCACCTTGCATAAATTGCCCATTGCTAGGAGCTTCTCTATTCAACCGGATATCTTCTTTTTTCACTGATTGCCTCCCTGTATGAATGGCTCCAAACAGTCTATTAATATGTGGTACCTGCATGGATGCTAAAACAAGTTTACTGCTCAGAGAAGCATATGCATCTCGAAAGACGAAGCAGGAGATAAAAAAGCAGGTAAAGTAGATGTCTCGGTCGAATCATTAATGCAATTTCAAATTGTCTAAACAGTATTCGGACAAATGTTAAGAGGCAGGTGAAATCTTTTTCAGTATGCTAACCACCAATTACCCAATAAGAAAATCGTGTTTAATATCACAAAATTATATTCCACATTATTATTTTAATGAAATGACCATCACCAAAAGAGCGTCAACAGCCAAGAGGGGGGCAGGATAGAAAGCAAGTACACAACACAAGAATAACAAAATTATATTTATAAGTGTTTCATTTTACCAGTATAATAGATGTTTCTGTCACTGCTGAATGATGAACTTTGTAGCCAATAATCCTCAGTTATTTCTCTAAAATTCTTGAATATCTGTCTCCCGTAAGTTGTTGCAACACTTTCAGGATGAAACTGAAGTAAAATGATGGATGTCAAGAGAATGGAAATTACAGAAAAACGGAATGAGATAAGCACAGCTAAAACAAGATAATCTCTGAGCATACCTGCACGCCATAATGAGGCCAAGTAGCGTGCCTAATTCCCATGACAACTTTTCTACTTTTTGTTCCATTAACATGTCTGGAAGCCCGATGACTCCCATTTCGTGCTGAAAAAGAATCAAAGTTTTCTTGTGCTCTCTCACTCTCATAAGCATCTGGGATGGCATCAAACTTCTGGGTCTCATAGAAAGAAAGTGTATCATCAGAAGCGGTCCAAGCTATTGGTATGAGCTCTTTCGGGAGAGATTCACTATCTATAACAAGTGAATGATATCGAACAACCTGTAAAAGGAAAAAGAAAAACCAACCATAAAAATACACAATCATTGCCTCACAGCAACTGTTTTATAAGACAACAGTTAACTATAGTCCAACACGTGCCAATGGTATCACATAATTACAGAGAAACATGCAGCAGAGCTTTAACAGAAATGGAGAGACCATTTTTTCCCATTCAAGCTAAAATATAAGGGAAATCTGACCTTGAACCTTGAATTTCTTCCAGACGGTATATTAGCAAATAGCTTGCAGCCATCGTGCTCAATTTTGCTGTACAGAACAAGTAACAGAAAATGCCAAGGAAAACAATAACTTTTCCCATGTATTAGGAGGAAATAAGACATGCATAACAGTATTAAACTCACAATCATGTAATGAAGAATTAGTTGAAGTGACAATTGTCAAAACTCATTATGAAGCAAACAAGACAAACTTGTAATCATAGATCATAATACCTCAGGCGTCCATGGATTGGCTCAGATGCATGGATAATTTGAGCACCATGTGCATAACCTAGAGCCTGCCAAATCAAATTTCAATAGAGTCAAATACGGACAAACAACCCTGATAAAAGAGACTGAAAGAGAGAAAATTGATCAGAATGCTATAGGTGCAAATAGAACCTTCATTGTAGCTTTTCAACATAAAAACCATGTTGACCAAAAACTTTCAAGTCCAGCAAACAAAATATCAAATCATAGATTATCATTAAATAATGAAAAATAATCGTGTATAGGAACAAAAAAATTCGCTCTATTTGAAGTCCATCAAGGTTGAATGGAACTGAATTGAAAAGAAGACATATGATAGACAAATTCAAACAAAACAACATACAAGTGAAGAAGTTACAACAAATTTGTTTCATTATAAAAATGGTAATAAGTGCATTGCAAATGCATGGTAACGAAAAACCTGATGTCCAAGACAAACACCCAAAATAGGGATATCCCAGCACTCCAACAGCAGCTGAAGACACACTCCTGTCATAGTGGTTTATTAGACATGTCATAAAATGGTTTATCATCAGAAAATCTCATAAACTTAAATAGATTGTGTTGCTCAATGCCATTCTTTTGGATTGGGGTCATAATATAAACTATGTTGATATAAGTCAAACTATTTGACTGCATTACATTACTTAAACTACTATCCATCAATCATAATAACTCGAAGCCCTGACTCTCTACCTGTTACCTGTTCAGTCTGCTATATAAGCCAAAAGGCCCATATATAAAAATTGAATTCTACATCTAACAGTCTCACCTATATCTGCTGGGCATGTTGGAGAACCAGGTCCAGGTGATATAACAATATTATCAAATGCACCCTCCTCATATAAGAAAGAGCAGATGTTTTCCCATGTCAATTCATCATTTCGCACAACTACTGGTGGCGCTGACAAAATCACAGACCATAACGAAAGATGTCAGGACAGCTTCCATCAAGTTAATATTTACTTCTTCAGTAACAAGAATTGATTCCATCATGCAGAGTGCAGAAAACAAAATAAAAAAGCTTAGAGGTCATGGGTGGAACTGAAATGATTTACCAAGTGAAGTAGTGACATAAAAGAAATTGAGAAAAAAAATTCAAAAACCATTCTAGACCATAATGACCAGATCCACCATTTGTTTGAGTACGAAATCAATATTTTGAAATCTGAAAATGGAGATTAAAAAATGCATCATATGCTCATAAACATCTTGATCAAAGACTTTTATACTATATCACTGGCCCTCAAAAGGAGTGTCATAGGTTTCTTGCTGTCAAAGAAGAAGTATGTTTGCCATAGAATTCAAAACTAAATAGTAATTGCTATAAATATATTCAACACACGACAGCATACACAAGCAGGAAGGAGATGGGAAGAAAAAACTCACAGCCATTAATGACACTTAGCTCCTGGTAAATGTTGTATGTATAGCTATCATAGTTATCAATCAACAATGTCCTCACAAATTCCAGCTTCCTTCTGGGCTCTTCCTGCCGTTTCTTTCCCATGAATGATCCTTCTAAATGTCCAGGAACCAGATGACTTGCTATCACCATATTCTTAGCATCAGAATATGATGATAGAAAATAATGCTTTTTGATGTAACCACCAGCCCTTCTAAAAGATTTAGATGCCCCTGGATTTGCCTTTGTATTCCTCAAACCCTCTATATTGGGGTATGTGAGTTCAGAAGAACATAAACTGAAGCTCATTTTTTGCCTCAAAAGGAAAGTCCGGTAAAAATGTTTAGAGAACTACCCTTACCTTCTGCAAAAAAATTCTTCTCGTTAGATTTTTTTATATTATACTTTTCCAAACCACAATGACTACTACACAATGTGACAGTACTCTTCTCACCATCTACAGATCCAGAAGGAAACTACTTGGGCATTTATGGCCCTGCCTAAAATGAAGAAATTTACTTTATAATCAAATTCTACAAATGCATGCCTTTGAGGTTAACCTATTCCACAACACAGTTATAGCCACTGAAAGTGGGAACCTTGTATAACCTTCAAGTAACTTTCACAGATCATGGGATCGACTGAGTCTGAGTGTCGGGAAAAGCAGACAAAAACATGGTAAAGACAAGCAGCCGAGTATGACTTTTTCTCTTTTGTGTTTTTGGCTTCTTTTCTACTATCTTCATGCCAAATTGATTCAATTAATTAAAACCTTAAAGCAAATGGTGAAGAGCCTAGCTAGTATTAGTAGCCATAACCACCAACTTTTGGACCACTTGTTGAAGTTCAATTATCAGATAAATTATCTTCTAAAATTTGATATGGGACCTCTAATAATCTACTAAATCATTGGCTGCTCTGCCTATCAAGGGGGGGAAATAGAAAAAACTTACCCTAATGACAATACAGAAAAAGCAAAATTTTATCAGAATGAATACAGCAATAACGATAAACATGGGCGCATGTCAAAACATAAACAAAGGTCTTTTAACATTGGCTTTCGAACTACTTCAGTTATTATACAAATGCTCCATCAAATATAAACATTGATAATATCAATCGAAATGTGTCCATTGTCAAGTGCCACTTATTTTAGTTTATAAAATCTTTTGATCTTAACATTAAGAACTTAGTAAGTTTCAAATTCATTTACGATTACACCATAATTTATCACCATAACTGCTGGTATTATGCAAATTTATAAAATGTTGAAGAACATGTTTCATAACAACCTCACTGAAGCCAAAATCAGGAAGCAACGGAAACCAACAGAAAAGCTCAACAAAGCAATAACATCAAAAACAACGAATTACCGCCAAATAAATTAGACCTGTCACCGCCTTTCTGTCCCTTTAGCCATATCTGTCCTAGCTTTCTCGACAAAAGGGTTAAATAATCTTAATTCTTATGTCTTATCATGCCATATCTTTCTTAAACTATTAAAACAGCATCATAAAAATGAAAAATAATCAAAAACAAATACGGAAAGGAAAAAAAAAAAGAGGCTAAAAGTTGATAAGCAGATCTTACACATAATGAATGAAAAAAAAAATTAAAGAGAGAGAGAGAGAGAGAGAGTAGACGAAAGAGATCAATACCTTAAGATTCAGAGAACATAAAGAGAATTGATGATTTTGCAGAGGATGTTCCTGATATAAACAGGCGGTGGTGAGGTGCGAAAATGGCGGAGGAATGAGAGGATTTTGAAAGGTGGCGGAGAAGGTGGGCTGGAAATAACAAAAACCAATGGATTTGAATCCCAGATTCAAATTCTTTTTGACCATTGGAATCCACTCGATTTTGGGAATTTGTATGGATGGGAAGTAACCAAAAGTATTTGGGGAAATGGCTAGTTTAGTCATCTGACTATAGCTCGCTTTTTTAATTGCGAAAGATAAGATAATCATCGAGCTAATTGGAATAATAAATTGGGCTAAAGTTAAAAAAAATGGTCAATAAATTATTATAAAATGTTCCTTTTGGTTATCTAATATTTAAATATTATAAAATTGTGATTGAATTTTGATTTTTGGTACAAAATAGTCATTGAACCGTTAACTCAACGTTGAGGGTTACATATTAGTTAAGAAAAAAATGTATAATAGTATGTTTAGTTCTTCATATTTAAACATTCAATCAATTTAGTCTTTATTATTTACATATTTTATTAATTTGGTCCTATTTTTAAACACATTGATATACTAAATTGACATATGTCACCATCTGGTTGAAGAAAAATATTAAATTATTTCTAATTAATAATAAGACCAAATTAATAGAATGTGTAAATAACGAGATTTAAATTTATTATTTTTTAATTAGGACTAAATTAATTGAATGTGTAAATATAAAGGACTAAATATGATACTATATAATTTTTTATAACTTCTACGTCACCCCTTTAATATCAGTTAATGGCTCAGTGACCATTATGTAACAAAAACCAAAGTTTAATAATCATTTTATAATATTTAAAAATTGGATGATCAAAATGAACATCTTGGATAATTTAATGATCGTTTTTAAACTTTGCCCTAAAATTTAACGCAAGTTGATGTGGTAAATAATAAGATTGGCATAATAACAAATATAGTCATTATCATTTACACATTATTATAATTTGTCCTCATTATAAAAATTTAACCCTTAACATTTCAATATTACATCAATTCAATCCCTCCTCCAACTCATTTTTCTATTTCTCTTCTCTTTACCATTCAACCTTCAAACCATCGTTTGTCACCACCATTGTCTCTTTGTTTCGCCATCTAAACCGGCTGAAGAATCGCCACGAGAATCTCCGACGGATGTCAGATTTTCTATCAGTTGTGTCGCCCTCTGTTCTACACTGTAATAGCCCACTGCTCACAGTCGCCTATGTTCTTTCATAAGCTTCAAGTCTTAGCTGTTGGTGGGGTTTTTACTTTTGAACATTGTTGATGAGTTGGTGGGGGTTGGTTTGTTTGTTTAATGGGAATGGGTTGGTGAGTGGTGACAATCCAAGTGGGACAAAGAAAGTAGGTGCACATCAACACTCTAATTATACACCGAATCTGTCGTGCAACACTTAAAAAATGCTAAAAAATAATTAACTTAAAATATTACCAAAACATATAATATTTTAGGTTGGTACGGGTAATATTTTAGGTTACAACCTAAAATGTTATATGTTTTGATAACATTTTCGGTTATAGCCTAAAATGTTATTTCATACGCAACCTAAACCCACATACAACCTAAAATATTATACGTTTTGATAACATTTTAAGTTACGTGTTTTTAGCCTTTTTTAAGCTGTCGTTCTTTAGAGTCTCCCCTAATTATAATATCAACTTTATTATTATAGTCTAAATAAAAGAGAGCTCAACTAGCCGTGAGATATGTAATGCTTATGATTAGGGGTGTTCAAATGGTCCGAATCAAATTAACTGAAATATTTTTTTTGTAACAGTTAATTAGACCAAAATTTGTTTGTAAATTACTAACCAAACCAATCAAAATTTGGTTAATTTGACCGATTTTTAAATTAATCAAAATTTATTATAAATTTTATGGTTTTGTTCTTTATTTAGATTAGATTAATTTGGATATTTTTTCGCTTTGGGTTAAAACTGGTTGATTCTTGAAATTTTAACAAGTAATGGGTTAACCATATAATATATATAATATTTAGTATTTTTGGTTAATATGGTGGTTAATTCAATTAATTAACCGACAATTAAACTTTGAAAAATCTTTAATCTTAATCAATTTATTAACCGAAGTAAATTTTGATTCAATTGTGTTGGGAGGCTCGTACGATCAACCGAATAGCCAAGAGGGGGTGAATTGAATTTTTGCTTTGGTGGATGAATGACTAAGTAATAGAAATTGAGACACGATAATTTATGTGGTTCGATTTCTAAACCAAGTCTACATTCACTACCTTAGCTATCCACACTAAGAATTTTCTACAAATTCACTAATTTTTCTTTCTTTTTTCCCGAGATCAAAGAGATAACCCTCACAAACAAGACTTATACCCCAAAGTCTTGAATATACTCTCTTACAAAGAGACTACAAATTAACAAACAATAAAAACTCTTACAAGGCGAAAGTGCTTGCACAATTAAGCTCTCACCCAAAATCCTAAACACTTGAGCAAATGTGACAATTTGGCTTACTAGTGTTTTTTTTACAAGAAATATGACAATTTATGCACTAAAACGAGTCTTTTAAACTCTTTAAGGAGTTTGTGGCCGTACTAGCCATTGGGGTTGATTTGGAGCCGTTGGGGTCTTTAATTTCAGCCATAAATGCACTTCTGGAGTAGGGCGTATCGGTACACGAGCTTGGGTATCGGTACCTGCCTCAAAGAAGAAAGAGCCGTTGGACATTTAATGCATAGGGCATCGGCATACTATATAGGCGTACCGGTACGCACCCTAGGGTATCGGTACAATTGAAGCCGTATCGGTACTCAATTTGGCTACTGGTGCCAAAACTTGGGGACAAATGGCGTATCGGTACTCGAAAATTTGTACCAGTACGAGCAATCAGGGTATCGGTATGGGCCGTACCGGTACGGGTCCAACTGTACCGGTACTCAGGGCCTGTTTTTGACACTTTGGCTATTTAAAACATGTCAAAAACCCTTTTAAAACATTTCAAACATATTTTTCAAGTTAGTGGACTTTTAAAATATTTTTGTAAATTAGTTTAAGTCCAAAACATTTTTCGTTTTAGTTATATCAAAATTAATATCTTAACAAATTGATTATTTGATTTTAACTGAACAATGAATACCAATATTTATGATCAACAATATTATATTAAGTCTTCTAGGCTCAAGGCAATGCTCATACCCATACTAAGCTGGGCCTAAATTGGACGGATATCCATTCTAAGAAAATGGACATTTCTTGTATCTAGAAAGCTTAATTTTAAAGACCAAATAATAATAAGAGGAGGGTCCTTTACCATCAATTATTTAGGTGAAATTCAAATTATTAATTATTAGATAATATAATAAAGAAAGTCTAATAATTTTTTTTAACAATTCTTATCTAGGGGAGGGAAAGAGGAAATTTGCTCGTAATGGGTCTAGAACCCACAACCTAGGGGGAGGGGAAGGTGTCAATTGAGAGGTTTTAACCACTTGCTCTAAAGATTGTTGACAATAAAGTATAATAATTAAGTTTAACAAATGGATAGTAAATTAATGTATGGTGTTTTCTTAACTAACAAAAAAATAATTTTATTGAACTAAACGTGTAGTTTCACCGAAAAAGAGGATGATGCTCATCCTAGGAGATTCAGGTTCGAATAACTTTGTATGAAAGGTGTGCATGCATTATGAAAGGGTTAAGAAAAACTATGAACAAATACTATCTTGTAACCACCTTAAAACTATCAAAAAATTAACTTTATTGAATAAATAAAGAGTGAATAAAATCATAATCCTAAAAAAATCAAAAAATATAAAATATACTAATCAAAACAACTTATCATTTCTCTTAAAACCATCCAAGAGCATAAACTAGCCACTAGGAAATAGTTTTAAAAAACTTAACTAAACAATAAAAAAAAGATACAAACAAACATTATTGTTGATGGTGAAAGAAAGACATCATCAAGATAACCAAATAAATACCAATTAGAGAGACTTATTTGGAGTGATTGCAAGCACCTATTAGTATGAGAGTACTAATATGATGGTCAAAATCAGGGTTAGATTAGTAAGATAACAAAATAAACATCGATTAGAGATACAACGCCAAATTTAACCATAAAAAGAGAAAATTACGTTAAATAAAACGTGCTACAAAAAGCATCCAACATTTCTCGTAAGAAAATGAGAATACTTAATAAAAATAATACCAATACTCAAATATAGAAAAAAAAAAAGAGAAAGAAGAAAAGGTGAAGAAAAACACAACAAAAACTACAAACAAAGGCTCCTTTTTTTTTGAATTTGGAGGGCCAAAATCACTTCTCCACCTAATAATCAATGAAAAAACACTTAAATTTTGATAGAAAAAATAATTTTAAAAAGTGATTATTGACCCAAACTTAAAAGTTATATTTTTTAGCTTTGGGGGTTAAAAATCCCGTTTAGATTTAAAATGACAAGTTTAACCCTTATTAATTCTTAAATCCAACTTTCACTTTTTCCAATAACACTTTTTGACATCATGTTTAAAATAGATATTTTATCTTTTCAATAACACTTTTTACAGCAATACTAAATACTAAATTCTTAAACCCAACTTTTTAAAATTACTTTTTCAGATTAATTTTATAATCACTTTTTCAGATTAATTTTATAATCAATAAGTATGAGTGGCAATCATATGGCCAAAGGCTGACAACGCCGGTCTCCTAAACAAACAAGAAGACAAAATATAAAGAGCGGAAGAGGAAAGAAACTTAAACAATTTAATATGATGTTTTTGTTTTAAAAATAATTATTTGAAACATTAACGATAAAAATAATTTCTTTACAAACGAGTTTCATTCCCAACCACATGTTCTTAATTGTTTACATAAATATTAATTTAACCATACAATTTAATATGTGCAATGTTCTGTGATTCACTAGACTCAATTTAGTCAAGTTATGACAATTTATATAATTTGAAAATATGTTAATATAATTTCCCCTTAAATTTACCTTATTTTTGGTACCTTACCGTTGAATTTCCCCAATAAATAACATGATTTTTCACTGATTTTATTCAACAATTAAATACCAAAAGATTTTCATTTTTTGAACGAAATTAATGAAGACCAAAGAGAGAAACGGGAGGAGTTTCAACTGACCTGGTCATGATCAAACTCAAAATCAAAATTGTGGGACTAAATCCAGTAAATAAATTAATTAAAAAATTAGAAATCAAAATTGTAAGACAGATTTGGACTTTTTAGATCATGACCGACTTTTCCTCGTTTGTTTCTTTTGAATATTGGACCATATCATCATTTCCCCAGTTGATTTTCTCGAGAAAATCTTTGGTTCCATTCAAACTAAATAATTTATTTTGCGTCAGTGACAGATCCGACCAAGTCTCATGTTTTCCCGATTTCTCCACTCTTTTGTTGGATTATAGACATGTAAATAAGAGCAATATGTTATCGACAATAAGTTGTTTACTGTTTAGTTTAGTATGATGAAATGTTATATTTTTTAAGTAAAATTTAGAGTTTGAATTTTGATATTATGAATGGAACAAATTGGATTTTGATTTTTTTTCGTTTGTTTTTTTTAATTATTGGTATTCAACACATTGACTGTCTAATTCAAATAAATTACTGTAGAGACTTATTATGGAGACAATCTTTCCAACCTATTTACTTTATTTATAACGCCATAATTTAAATTTAACATTATTTAAGAGATTCAGTTTCCCATTTTCTGTAAGTCATCTGATTCAATTTTATTTGATACCATTTCTAGGAACTGCATGAGAAGGGGGCACATGTTTGTGAAGACAAACACAACTATAGATTTTGACTTTTTGTTGCATTTTTTGCTCTAAAACGCCGCGAACTGGTTTCAAAGGTACTTCTTGCGGCGCTTTCCTAAGCACTGAAAAAGTTTTTAGCGGTGCTAAAAAATGCCGCTACAGGGATAAAAACGCCGCTAAAGACATGTTTTGCTGCAGTGGGTGTAAAATTTAAGGTTTATAGTTAGAATTTAGAGTTTAGGGTTTTAAGGTTTAGGTTTAGTGTTGAGGATTTAAGTTTTAGTTTTTATAGCTTAAATATGAAGGGTTGTATAGTTTTTTTTACACAGCTTGTGTATCAAAATATAACCCTTTATAGAATCATATAAACACGGATGAACACATAATTTTAGGCTAAGAATGCGAACCTTTAAAAAATTGTATTAGAAAATTTTGGATGCGAAATTAAGTCATCAATAAAAAATAAAATATCTAAACTATAACAAAATTTAAAATTTTCAGGGCTAAACACCTCATTAGTCCATACATGCATATAAATATATATTAATGTGAAACTTTAACAATTTTGAGAGATCAAAACAAATTTTTAAAATATTATGAGGGAATTAGATAAATTTTAAAAAAATGTATAATGTCAAAAAAATACTCATAACGTTTGAGTGAATAGTCATTTTGGCCCTATTTTTTGAAGCAGTTTAACCCTCAATGTTTATTTAGGATCAAAATGGCCCCATGAGATAAAAATTGTTAGTCAACTGACGATAAATATCTTAAATGACTTGACAGAATGATACATCAACAAAAAAATAATTTTATATTTTATATCATTTTATAAAATTGTTTTTTGAGTGATGTGACATTCTTTCAAGGCATCACCTTTGTCTATATGACATTGCCATGTCAACGTGCACTGCTATATCAACGTGCACTGTCATGTAAGTTTACCGTGTCATTTCAAGTCATTTACTGTTAGTTTTCCTGTAAGTTTTCATCCGTGAGGGCTATTTTGATCTAAATAAAACGTTAAGGGTTAAATTACTTTTAAAAAATAAAGATTAAAGTGATTATTTAGTTAAACGTCATGGATATTTTTTTAATCTTATCCCTTAAAAAAATCAAAAGACCTAATAATAATTTTTACAAAATTCGAGAAAATATAACCTCACGAATCTCTATTAATTTCCATCATTACAAATTACTGTTGGACATATGAATATGTGGATACATAACTTGTAATAATAATAAGTTTGGTCTTTCCATAGACTTTTCGAAGCTTATATTTGGACGTTCTTATATTCACTCCTACGCAATTTGGTTCATAGATAGCTTTGGTCTCCATCATACAAGTCAAAATTATTAAAATTTAAATTAAATTAAAACAAAAAAGAAAATAAAAATCAGACTTTATAATAAAATATTATCAACATAGACAGCGGCCGCCACCCCTGTTGATCAAATCTAATCCAAGGGTTTAAAACACAATTTAGACATATAAACAGAAAGATCTCAACCGTTCAAATTCATTAGGGGTTTGTCTAGTTGTGCATTGCATTTATTGCTTTGTCATCTATGGGTTCTATTGATGACTAATTACACTTCATATTAAATCATATCCAATTATTAAAAATAAAAACAAAAATAAAAAAAAGAACAATTTTTTTCCTTCAATTATTGCTATATATATATATATATATCTATATATACTATAGATACAAGAGTTTTGAGGCTCCACATTCAACTGAAATCTCTTTGGTTTTCTCTTCATTTTCTTCTTTTGATCTCCAAGATCTATGATGCATAGTCAAAGAGTGAAAAGTTTTCTCGAATAATTTGAACTTAAATTGTTTCTGTTTTTTGAAACGATTGATCTGACATCATGAACTTCTGTTTTTCGAGCTTGAATTGCTTCTCTTCTTCTTCTTCTTCTTTTTCGTCGGAAAACTTCTCGGATCAAAACGACCAAGGTATGCAAGTAGTAGTACATAAACATGATTTTTTTTCATGATTTCCTTCTATTTTTGGGTTTGGTATATATATATATATATATGGTTTAATATAAGTATATATATATATGCATGTATAATGTAATGTGTGTAGATGTATTTCATCAAGTTTGTTCAAAAGTTTAAATAATTAAGATGAAGACCAAAGAGTGATGAAATAAGGAAAAAAGGAGGAGGAAAGCAATGTGCTTTTCCATTGTCCAAGGGGATGAATATAACCCTAATTTTTGTAGTAATAAATACAAAGAAAATTGACTGTAATTTAAAAATATAACTATGGCCATGTTTGGCAATTAGCAGATAGCTAATAGCTGATAGTAGATTATATTAGCTGATAGCGGATAGCATTAGCTGATTTGACTAGCAGATTGGCTTAGCTGATTGTATAAAAATATTTGGTAAAATTAACTGATAGTTGTTTGATTATTTGAACAAGTAAAATGACATATAAGGACATGATTATATTCAGTACTTGTTTGAATAATTTATTAGTTATTAATATTTTGTATCTATTAATATTAATTGGATTATAAAAATTAATTTTTTATTATCATTACTAAGCATATATGAAGGATGTATATATATTTTTATTTGTGAAATTCTCTTTTTAGTATAATTTTAATAATTATTAAATTTAAATGTATATATTAATCTATATATTGATTCCTTATTTTCAATAAAATCATACTTACTTGTCGATCAAAAAAATTAATTTCTTGTTTATAAAATTATTTTTTAAAATTTATTAGTTATTCAAATTTACGTTATTTAGAAAAAAATATAATTATCAAGGACAAAAGAGTCTTTACAAGTATTTTATTCAAACCTCTAATTCAAAAAGCTCCTAAAATGAGCTTTTTCAAAATGAGAGGTTTCACCCCAATCCGCTATTACAATCCGCTATTTACCAAACATTTAAATTAGCGGATTTGACTAATCAAATCTCTATAAATGCTTAAAACCTTTAATTTCGACTCAAAAAGCTGTTTACCAAACATGGCCTATGTAAAAGTGCTTTTTATTTATGTTCTTATATATTTTTTGAATAGTCTAAAGGCGATTACAAGACAATATTTGTTCATGGATATTATTAAGTCTTTAACAATGCACACACACCTAGCAGACAAAACGATTGAACTCGGGTCTCCGAAGGTGAACATCATCTGCTTTTCCATTGAGACCACTTGTTGGGTTCTTATGTTATTATTATTTTTAAATAAAACTATTTAGTTTAGAATCGTTGAATTATTGAACTCAACGAGTGGTTACAATGAAAAAGAGGATGATATTCATCTTAGAGAACTCGAGTTCAAGCAGCCTTTTCTGCATTGTGCGTGCGTGTTATCAAAGGGTTAAGAAAAAATAAGAATAAATATTTTTCTATAAATACCATTATCTCTTAAGTTGACTATCCTATACTTATTCATGCACATCATGGTGACATATTTTTCTATAAATATCATTATCTCTTAAATTAACTATCATATAATTATTCATGCATATCATGGGTCACCATCATTATTTATATAAATTTTCTTTTATGGTTTTTTATAATAAAAAAATTCCTCAATTATTTTAAGTTAGTTGGGATTTTAATTATTATATGATGACAGATTCACCAACACTTTGGAACATTCATGCATTCTCATATGATGAGTTGAAAATTGCAACCGATGGTTTTCGATCTTCCAATAAAATTGGTGAAGGTGGATTTGGTATCGTCTACAAGGTACTTTTTTTTCTCCCTTTTATTTTCTTCGTATTTTATAAATTAATATTTATTAAGTTAAAATAATATCACTTTAATTTTGATTAATATTTGAGTTCGATTCCGAATAATTTCTCCCCCTTATAATATATATATATATATATAATGTATGATAATTAAATGTATACACTACCTCATTAATCATTATTCACGATAATTTAAAAAACTCAGGTTCATGCATCCACTTTATGTTATGGTTAGGTGGTTACAATTTATTACAAAGGTTGTTTAGCTACGAACTATAATAAAAAGTTAGGGTAAACTAAACCAAATACCATTAAACTTTTAGGTGTGTGTCGATTATATCACTAAACTAAAAATCGATACTATTTTACCATCGAACTTTAGTTTAGACTTCAATTATACCATTGAGCCATTAAAATCCCTCCACGTCATCACAAGTGGACCGTTAAGATCCTTCCACAACATCGACTTTAAGGGCTCAATGGTATAATTGAAGTCTAAACTAAAGTTCAGTGCTAAAATAGTATCAATGACTAAAGTTCGGTGCTAAAATAGTATCAATTTTTAGTTCAGTGATATAATCTATACAAAACTTAAAGTTTTGTGGTATATGATGTAGTTTACCCAAGTTAATTACATCACATCTTTAAAGTATGATTTTTTTAAAAAAAAATGGTCTCTAAACTTTTGAGTGTTTCAATTTTATTTTTAAATTATGACTTTCATTCTAAACTGGTCTCACAAAGTTTTGAATGCTCCAGTTTAATCCACAAAGTATAACCATCATTCCAAATTAGTCCCTAAACTTTTGAACATTCTAGTTTCATCCTCAATTATCGTTTATGGACACATCATATTATTACATAATACACACGATGTTTGCACGATAGTTAATAATTTTTATAACGATTTTTACTAAAATGTGATACGATTAGTATACACTGATAATTTGGGGATGAAATTAGAATGTTTGAAAGTTTGGGGACCAATTTAGAATGAGAGACATAATTTGGGGATGAAATTGGAATGCTTAAAAGTTTGATGACCAAATTAGAATAAGGATCATATTTTGGGATGTGTGGTGCAATTAATTCTTATAATAATCGTAATAGAAGTTTTATTAATGAATGCTTTAAAGTAACATTTTTTTTTTTACAAATTCTAATCCTACCTAGAGATGAGGGGAAGGGGTGCTCCTAGTAGGTTTAGAACCCATGACCTAAGGTAATATGAGAGAATAAAGATGAGCAGCTTGACCAACCGGACAAATGTGCTTGCTCTAAAGTAACATAGTTAAAAATTGAGACATCAGTGAATCTAAAGAATGGTTTCGGTGAAAAATAATTATTGTTCTTTCTTTTAAAAGACTGGACTTCAAATAACTTTGTCTGTAATGCATAGTGCACACGACTTTTATTAAATTTGAAAAAACTGAACATATATTATTAAATAAGGTGAGGAAGGCCTAAGTGTCATTTTTCAAGTTAAGTATGGTGATTATGATATAGGTGAAGAAAAACTTGCACTCCTCAACCATATGAGCCGCCGTGGTGGGCTCCAACACAGTTCAATCTTGAGACATAATCAAAACTGTGTCTTCTCCTGTCTTCCGAGAAATTTGGCAAAATATGGGAGTTAGAAATAAATTTTAGGGAAATAGGGAATGTTAGAAAATTTTTTAGAATCTAAAGCAAAATTTACAGTAACACAAAAAGTTATTTTTTGCAGACGACGACTAAGATTAGTTTTTTTTTTCACAGATACCTGAGCCATGCACCTTTTTTATTTAAAAATAATAATTAAATATTTAAAATCGTCATCTGCAGAAGACGACTTTTTGTGTTACTGTAATTTTGTCATAAATTCCAAAAATTTCTCCAAGCTTTCATATTTCCCTAAAATTTGTTTCCAACTCCGATATTCCCCAAATTCGCTCATGTCTTCCAATTAATAATACTGATAAATAATAAAATATTTGTTTTGTTTTTTTGGAGCTTACACTGTGTTTGATTGGGAATGTAAAGGGAAGGCTGAGAGATGGAAGAAGAGTAGCCGTCAAAACATTATCAGTTGAATCGAAGCAAGGGGACAGGGAATTCATGTCCGAAATAGCCTCCGTTTCAAACATTACCCACCCAAATCTTGTTAAACTCCATGGCGGTTGCATTGATGGACCCTCCAAGCTTCTTGTCTATGATTACATGGAGAACAACAGTCTAGCTCAAATCTTACTTGGTATTTCTTACATATGCATGTCTTTGATAATCAATATATATGTATGTTGTTTGATGTCTTATGTTTTACGATTCATGTTCGGAACTTGTTGTATGACAGGAGGGGAGGAAAGTAGGGCAAAGCTAAGTTGGAAAGTAAGGAAAGGAGTAGCACTCGGGATAGCTCGAGCTCTTGCCTACATCCATGAGGAGGTGAAGCCACATATCGTGCATCGTGACATCAAACTTAGTAATATACTTTTAGATCAAGATATCACCCCTAAAGTTTCCGATTTCGGTCTCTCTCGTATTTTCCCCGACAATGTTACTCACCTTAGCACCGGAGTCGCTGGTACATTGTAAGTTTTATATATATCTTCTATTTTCTTTTCTTCTCTTTCATTTCTTTTTCTTCTGAATCACAGTTTTAGAATAAATAAAGAATTACATATGTTTAGGACCAAACTATATATTAACTCGTTTATTGATCTAAAATGCTTTTTACTTGTCTTTGGGTGTTAAAAGAGGTTATCTTGCTCCGGAATACGCCGTGAGCGGACATTTGACACGGAAATCCGATGTTTATAGTTTCGGAGTACTACTACTCGAAATTGTGAGTGGCCGGACCGCCATCGATTTCGATCTCCAAGTTGGGGAGTTCTTTCTTGTCCAGAAGGTATGTGTATTCCTTATTTCCCTTCGATATCTTGTATCAAACATTAGAATTAATTGAAGTTTTCATTTCATTACATTTTGTTTTAGAAGACAACATAAAGAAACATGTTCTCATTAATACAATAATACAACCGACCATTACCTGCCCACCGTCTAACTTTGGGAGTGAAATTTTGTAACTGTGGATTGAATTTTCTCTCTCAATAAAGTAGCTTTTGACAATTCATACTCTACATGCAAATATGATCTGACATTAAAGATGTATGAGTAATTTTTATATAATTATCGGTATTTAATTTATTGAACGAATTATTTAAATAAAGTGTTATAGAAATTTAGTATTTTCATGGATGGACACGAGTCAAGTTTTTAGTTGAATGAAACTTGACCTAAAATTTGGAAGTTTCTACCTGGACCGGACCGGACCTGACCTGACCCGACATTGAATGATCTTTCACCCTATACAAAATTAACCCAAAGTTTGAGATAAAACTCGCCTTCGACATGATCTGACACAACAAAATAAAAACTCATTTTTATTATGTAAATAGAAAGATAATTAAAAGAATACAGAGAGGGACAACAAATATCCTTATATATATATATATATAAGATTTTTCACCTTAATCTCGAACTCAATCCGACTCAATTTTATTCTTAACAAAATCTGATCCGACTCAACTTGAACTTGAATTAGAAAAATGACTCTATAAGGTTGGGTCAAATCCGAACCCGATAAGTTCGAATAATTTAACCATCCCTACCTATTATAGAAATGATTCTCTCAACCTAATTTTTTCCATTCACAACGTGAATTCGATTTAAATGAATTTAATTCTGATTTTTTACTTATATGAATTTATTTAAAAACTAATTCATGGTTTGATTTTCTTTTTTACGAAGGCATGGGAGATGTACAAATCGGACAAGTTGGTGCAACTGGTGGATCCAGTCTTGAACAAGAGGAGCTTCTCGGAAAAAGAAGTGGATCGATTTCTCCGGGTCGGATTGATATGTGTTCAACAGAAATGTGGGCTCCGACCATACATGTCGACGGCCATTAAAATGATGTCCGGCGAAGTCGATGTTCAGAATTTGCAGATATCTGATCCGGGACTCATCACCAATATCATGGATGTAAAGATCGGAAATCGACGTTCTTCAAGCTTTACCAAAATGTTAAGCCCTCAGTTACAACCTTCGTGAAATATTATATACTTCCATTAGGAGATATTACATTGTTTTCCCTTAGCCTTTTCTTTTTCATTATAAATTGTGAATACCATTTTTGTTAGGGGGGGGGACCAAAATAATACCCATGTTAATTTTGTGGGGGTTGATTATAATTTGAATCCCTATCAAAGTAAAAGGTTAAATACTAAATTTGACATAGTAGAGGGATTGAAACTAAAATTACACCTTTTAGAAAATCACAATCAAATCTTATGTATTCTCAATAATAGTATACAGTTTAAAAGATATTGTTTGGTCTAGTCAAGGATAAAGTTAGAATCAAACATTATAAGTGACTAAATTGATTTTGAGTAAATCATATGAATGTATTAGTTTATTCTTGTTATAATTATACGGATATATTGTTAGAAAATCCTTAATCCAAGAAATAATAAATCAATAAAATACAAAATCTTATATTGAAATATTGAACGAACGGAATAAGAAATATAGCTACAACATATCTAAAAAACCAAACCGATTGGGAATGAGTTGAGGCTTTTAGAAAATCACAATCAAATCTTACGTATTTTCAATAATAGTATACAGTTTAAAAGATATTATTTGGTCTAGTCAAGAAAAAAGTTAGAATCAAACATTATAATTGACTAAATTGATTTTGAGTAAATCATATGAATGTATTAGTTGATTCTTGTTATAATTATACGGATATATTGTTAGAAAATCCTTAATCCAAGAAATAATAAATCAATAAAATACAAATCTTATATTGAAATATTGAACAAACGGAATAAGAAATATAGCTATAACATATCTAAAACCGAACCGATTGGGAACGAGTTGAGGCATATAGCTACACAGTTTCCTTAAGACATATTTTCGGCCACTCCTTGGTGCTTGAGTTTTTTTTTGGTCGTCTGTCTCCCAAGATACAACAACTAGATTATCAACTACAGTAGCACAACTGCATAGATCACAAACTATAACCTTGCCTTCTCCTATCACCAAAAACTACTTTTGAAATCACAGAGTAAAACAATAGAAAATTCTCTGCGTTTTTTGAGTTGTGTATAACCTAGAAGGTTTACATCATATTTATAGAGTTTCACGAGGGTATAAGTGAAAACTTTGACCTAATGGAGCATTTATGATTTTAGAATTAATGAGCCTTTACAGAGCAGTTTCCAAAATTACTATATGAATTAAAGGAAACTTTAATATTTATCCTTTTAATTCCAAAATAGAATTTGGCAAGTATATGCTCTTATTTGAGGAAAAAATTATTTCAAATTTGGGTCAAAATATTCGTAGGCCATAGAGGATCAGACCGATTCAGACATTTGTGTTACCCACATCGTGTACGTTTGCACATTTACGAACCAACAATTGGTTCCACGTTTTCCTCAACAACGTTTGGATCGATTTCTCATTCAATGATCCAAAACTATCAAAAATTTTCAACAATCCCCTACATGAATGAAATTGATGATTTAATCAAAACATTTTGACTCAATGTGGTGATAGAATCTATGATCGATAGCTGTATAAAATTGGTAAGTTTCCTTCTTTGAACATTCCCTTGTGAAAGTATATTTAATTTACTAGCTGACCAGTAGACGTGATGTCCTTGAACTGCTCTGTCGTTTGTGCAAACGATGATATACTTCACACAACTACCTCTCTGACAAAAGTGTTAGTTCTCATGGGAATGTTCATATGGCCGTGAACATTGACTGGTTCTGCAAGAGTTTGAAAGAACTATGCCCAATAGTCTTCTTGAAGCGGCCCCACTTCTCTCTCACATAGGTGATGTAACCCCCTAGACCCGGCTAAGCGACATACCTAATTCTAGGAGGTCACATTAGGGTCCCCGGAGCGACCCACAGTAAAAATTGAAGAAAAAAATTCTTAAAAATACATAAAAAATATAAAATAACATCTCTATTAAAACATATTAAAATTTCATCTATACAAACCGAAATCCAGAAAATAAATTACAGACTCAATCATAAGATAAATCGTGACATACATGCCCACTAATGCATATATACCGTACTCCACATGCAACGCCAATAGAACTCCTTAACTGATGTCGATCATAAGACCATGAACATTTTCTTTTAATCTGCAATGGTAAAAACAACGTGAGCTTGAAAAAGCTCAGTAATACAAAACTACCAAAAGATGCTATAAGCACATGCAGGTATAAGGCAATGCATGAAACTAAAATATCGATCATGGCATCCTATTAATTAGCACTCAGATTTCTGAGTCTCATACTGGCATTCTACAATTCTGGGGAAAATTGAGTGGAATGATATTTTTACTGGAACCGAGCCATGAGGTTAATGTATATCTTTACTTACAAACTTGGGAAGGTAGATAGTATGCTTCATATATCAGTAGAATTCATAATGGACACAGGAAGAGATAGGAATTTAGTTTTAGACTAACCATCCTCCATCTGAACTTCAAGATACAGTTCCTCAGTTCTACATCATATACTGGCGTTAACCCAAGCCCATTGGGCATGAGTACCATCCTAAGAGAATACCTTAGTTCACGGGCGGAATTACCCCAAACGAAGTATGGGAACCGAATACAGGCAGAGTCACTCTAGTCGTAGCTGAGGAATCCGAATACGGGCGTTAACCCTGGCCATTAGGCGAGGGTACCATCCTAAGGGAACACCTTAGGTCACGGGCAGAATTACCCCAGCCGAAGTATGGGAACCTAATACGGGCGGAGTCACTCTAGCTGTAGCTGAGGACCCAAATACGAGAGGCATTACCCTAGCCGAAGCATAGGAACCTAATAGAAGACTTGTGTGCACAAGTGATTATCAAAAACTTCTCACATTTCCCTGAAATACCCCGGTAAAACAATTTTATGCATAATACATTAAATTAATATTTAGCAACCAGATGCCAGAAATCAGGATACAGTCCGATGTTTAATCGATAGAATTAGAGTAAATAGTCACAGTTTCATATAAGAGATTATTTTGCAGATTTTTTAAGCAATTTCTCAGAAAGAGAATCCTTATAAAAGGGGTATGTTGAATAATGACGTCATTACATCATTTAAGAACTTAATTCATTAGAACCATTTAAATTTACAGAATATAACGATCATGTAGTAGTTCAGATATGCTAGAATGAATTCAGGAATTTAAATAGTTCAGTATCATTCATGATTCAGGATATAACAATATGGTTCTAAACAATTTAGCTCATAAGGGTATTTTAGTCCTTTTAACTTTCAAGATTAATTCAGTAATTTAATCTGACAGAGTTAAATATGTGATTTGTAGAATTCATGATTTCTAATTACTCATCAAGTCACCATGCTCCACTAACAAATCAGAACACATTGTTATAGTTCTAACCGATAACCGGTATGTAAATCCTTACATATTTTTCCTTCTTATAATCGACCATGTTAGATAACAAAACTTGTCATCTTTATCAACCATATGAACCTACTACGAACAATCAAACCTGTATTCATGCTGAAACCTAATATCGTATTTCAATTCTGTAATTTGTTGCATAGAAGATTGTTAACGGCTTGCCAAGCTTTCAAGTCCATTCAAGTTTAACACATTCAACAAGGCGTTGCTCACCAAGCATTCGAATAGGTACACTTTGCACGTGTCTGTGACCTAGTGCTAACAACATTGTATAGCAGAACAATTTGCCGTCTTAATCATCATTAACAAGCCCCCGAAACAGTTGAACAATTATTTATTTATGCAGTATTCTTCCATTATTACATCCATATCAGAAACAACCAGCGAATGCGGATCGTATCTTACAACCTTTAAAGCCGTTATATTTGTTTAGTTTTAATAAAAAATTCTAAATCCCTGTCTTAAGGGTGCCTTCAGTTATTTAATTATTCGAGGGTATTTCATACATTTTGATGTCCGAAGGTGTTTCAGTTATTATGATCCTTTCAATCTTTTCAACTATTCATTCGCTTCTAAACTCGGAGGTTTATCCCTTCTTCCAAATAATTTAGTAATTTCAGTGCTCAAGAGTGCTTCAGTGCTTTGAGCCATTGTGATCAGTCTTATTAGTAATTACTCCTTTAGTCATTTCAGTCGATTTAAACAATTCAAATATTTGCATTACTCTGATAAATTCAGACATATGAAACATTTCTCTTAATTTCCTCGTCAGAGATTTAATCAGAATACAAGGGAATCCAAGTATTTCCATCGGCAGGGGTTTGAATCGTATTACCAAAATTTAATCAAGTAGTTCAGAAAATTTTGGGTGAATCATTTGTTTTTCTTAAACTCACAAATGTTCTCTGTCATTCCATTTCATTTCAGGGGTAATTTAGTCATTTCATGCGTCAATGGTACTTTTGTCATTTTAAGCGTTAAAGGTATTTTCGTCATATCGCTAATCCAAGGATTCAAAAATTTACTCTTTTATTAACATAACCCAAATTTAAAAGTTAACGGTCTTATCAATTGCTTACTGAGCTCAGAGATCCTTAAGGTTCCTCAAATTTTTTATTCGAGTACTTAGATCTTAACAGTTAACCATTTATATATATATATATATATATATATATATATATATATATATATATATATATATATATATATATTCTCAATTCCTTTTCCCTACGCGAAGATTTAAAGGCACATTTAATTATAATTTTATGTATTAGCCACAATCCACATGTATCATAAAACATCCTAAAGGTAGTAATGTATTACCTTGATTCGGTGTTATATCTGTCGATCCAAGGTACTCTATTCTATCCTCGAACCCAAATTCGACGTCCTCTCAAAGCTCGGATACAAAGAGCCGCAATTTTCTTCAATTACACAAAGTCCTTAATCAGTCCATAACATGTATACAATACACTTAAACTGAATAATTACACATAGGCTCGCTTGGGTTTAAGGTTAGTTTTGGAGGCTTTAGGGTTTGAATTTAGCAAAACTGGCTTCAAAAATGGACTAAGGACGTCGAAAAAGCCAAAATATGACTTTTTAGAAAAAATGCAACTTTTGGTCAAAGTCAACGCTAACGTTAACGGTCAAAGTCAACACTGATGTCATCGGTCAACGGTCAATGCTGACGTCAGTAGTCAATACTGACATCAGCGGTCAACAATTTGACTCGGGTGAGTTGACTCGATCAACGGGTCGGGTCGGGTCAGATCGGGTCAACGAGTCAGAACCGGTTTAGGGCTGGTTCAGGTTTGGTTCAGGTCGGTCACCGTCTAGGGCGACCGAAAATCGCCCAGGCGGCACGTGCATCCCACGCGCAGCCGTACACGACCAGGAAAATGGCTCGAAACGCAAGTTTTAGCCAGATTTTGCCCTAAAAACACTTATTTCAGTCCAAAACATACAAAACCACACAAAAACAAACCAAAACTTACCCAAACGTACAATATTAGGTCGGAAACAACGTAGCTCCGACGAGGGCTCTCCTGACGGCAAAACAATGAATCATGTTAAGGTTTTTGCTCGACTCATGATGAGAAGCTTGCTCGCGATGGCGGCTCGATAGACGGACGACGTTTGACGCCAGAATCGGTGTCGGAAAGGTTTGAAATAATCCAAATCTCAATGGGTCTTTAAGCTCTGATTACAGAAGGTTAGAACGACAGCCGCGCGCGTGGCCAGAGGGGTTTTGGTCGAAAGGAGCTAGGGAACAAGGCGACGGTGGCAGACACAGCACGGCGGTGGCGGCAGAAAAGACGGTGCACGAACGAGTTTGAACAAGGGAGAAGGGTCTAGAATTTTGGGGGGTTTGAGTATACGGTTTGAATAAAATTGGTAAATAGGGGGTCAAATCATTTATATATATATATATATCACCATCATACCAAAATACTTCAAATAAATTATTTAGGGGATTAAAACACTATGAGCGTTTAGCTCAAATGGCTGGACAACGACCAAACACACACTGGGTCGTGGGTTCGAGCCCCACGACCAGCATCTCCCATTTTTTTTACTAAGGTGCTACAGGTGACTTATGTTGCTCGGCTCACCAAAGCACACAATGGTCATTAAAAGCTTTGCTTAGCCTATTCCACTTTGATCACTGTTTACATCATAGGAGTGTACTTGGGAGAAGAACCCCCATAGTGACCGCACAAGGTCTATGCAATTAGGTTGTCCCTTTGAACCTAGATCTTGGGATCTTCAGTCAACTAGGTAGGGTTTTCCTTCACATAACGCCTTAAATTTTTTATGGGCTTTAGTCTCATTCCTTTCGATGTTTTCTCAATTTGATCTCGATTTAACCCTTTGGTTAGCGGATCTGCAACATTATACTTTGATTTTTCAAAATCAATAGAGATAACTCCATTTGAGATCAGTTGTTTAACGGTATTATGTCGACGATGCATATGTCTCAACTTACCATTATACATAAAGCTGTGTGATCTACCAATTTTCAATTGGTTATTACAATATATGTATATTGTAGGCACATGCTTTGGCCATTTAGGAATATCCTCCAAGAAATTTTGAAGCCATTCAGCTTTTTCTCTAGACTTGTCTAGAACTACAAACTTAGATTCCATTATGGATCTGGTTATTACCGTTTGTCTTGAGGATTTCCATTCACTCGTGCCTTTGATATCTTGAATATCAGATATCCTATTGGCATCAGAGAATCCTTCTAAATAATAGAATCTTTGGAATAATGCAGTTCATAGTCTTGAGTATATTTGAGATATCACAATACTCTCACAATCACTTTCTAGAGGTTTGACCTTGAATTGATTGTGAATCTGCTTACAGTGAAAGCAATGTATGGTCTAATACAGTTCATTTATCTATGACCTTTTCATATTCCATTTAGTCAATAGTTGGATAGATGTTGACTAGTACTCATTGGAGTTCTGGCTATGCCATAAACATCCTTGTCAAACTTTTCTTGTCCACGTAGTGCGACTATGTCAATATGAGACCATCAGACAATCATTAGATTTGGATACCCAAAATCAAATAAGTCGGTCTCATATTTTTCATGTCAATCTTGAATTTGACATGTCTTTGGTATGATTACCATTTCATTGTTACTTACAACATTGAGTATGTCATCAATATAGGATCATATATTCTAATGTCGGTAGTTTGAACATACACACATTTGTCACACTTATTTGTCATCATGACAATATCTTAGTTTCAACCTTTTGTTAAACATCTAGAATATCTTTATTGATAGTTTCTAAAGTTCATTTCGTTGAACTTGGATCAACTTCCTTAATTGTACAAGGATATATATTCTAAAGAATAAAGCATTCTTTGATTACATTATCATATTCTTGTGAATCTCAGGGTTCTTTGATTTGCACATAAGATACTGATATACATTGCTATGATCTGCATAACCAATGAAAATACAATCCACCATTTTCAAACTTATTTTCATTTACTTTGGTAATGAGGTCATTATCTTTGCAAGACACCCCCACATTTTTAAGTAGTTGTAGGAAAGTTTTATTTCCTTCCATAACTCAAATAGTTTATTATCTCTTTTATTGCGAGATACCTTATTTAAAAGGTAATTAGTTGATAAAACAATTTCCCCCCATATTTTAGACACATTTTGAAGTTTCAACTGTACCCTTGGATGTTGCAGTGTTACTCACATAGAGTTTCTCCCCATATTAATCAATGTATTAAGTTTGGGTTTCAACATCCTGCTTATAGAGAACAATTTCTCTATAGAACAATTTCTCTATAACATATTTACTTTTAAGCAAATGCGTATAACACTAGTTTGTGTTATCATGAAGGTAATAAATTTCCCTTCAAACAATTGTTTGCCATATCAATTGTTATGACAATATTTTGTCATAACATTGATCTCGTTTGAAAGTCTATAGTCCAAAGACTTGTTTCTCATTTTATGACAATTGAAACATTTCTCATGGATTTTTTTTTCTTGAACACACAGCCTAATTTGAGGTTTGAAGTCCTTTTTTTGACTTCCACTACGTTTGCCCTAGTAATATTTGTTTTAGCAATGTTTGCCTTAGTAATATTTGAAGATGGTAACAACATTTACCTTATCCTCTCTAATAATAGGAGGATCATCCTTCAGATATTTGACTAAGTTTATCATGGTCAATAGAACAACAACCTTAGTTATTTCGTTTTGAAATTTTCTCCAATGAATTTCACTGGTTTTTCATTGTGGCTTTTAGTCACAAGCCATAAACATAAAATTGATGAATCTGTTTTTTCATGAATTTAGTCAAAAACTAAACCCAAAAATAGAAACACAATTTCCAACTTTTTTTAGATGAAATGAAATTAATAAACTAAAAACCTGAAACAAAAGTTCACACGGTCTAATAGAAAGAACAATAATGAACAGTGCAACAAATAGGTAACTTATAAATAGAGAGGTGATGCACTAGGCACGCTTAAATACCAAGTCTTTCAAAGAATCAATCCTAGACATGAACTTTTAAATTGTCTTTCAATAATCCATTTATGAGTTTCTGCAACACCCCTTTCTCGGTCTGGTAGGAATCCGGGTCGAAAAGCGTTACTGGTGAACAATACGATAATCAGATCAATAATTACAATGATTTATATGATAAACAGTGAACCATTGATATTACTATGATGCAATGAATGACAATGTTTAATATAAACTTAATCAAATTGTAATTTTATCAATAGGGTCATATTATGCAATAGTCAAGCTTTTCGTGAACCTCATGCTTTAACACCATTTATTCATATTTTATAACACAAACAATTACTACTATGTCTTATTCATATCCATTTCCAGTGTTTGGTTAGTCAAATCATATTTTCGATACTTTAGCTTGTTCTCATGAACCATACAAAGTCATTTCATTTATAATAAACCTTATACACAATACTTGGTCACCAAATCACATGTTTTGCTTATTTAAGACCATATCTTGCTAACACGTGTAACGTATCAAACATACACAAGCACACTTAAAATGCATATCATGCTATATGCCTCCATTCTAAGAGTTATAAAGGAATGAAAATATTACTCGGAAGGTTTAGAGTGTGACTTGTAACCTCGTACCACGATTAAATCCCTTGAAAATACCTAAACCTGAAATTTATGACAATAGATTGCATTAGGCTTACTTAGTCTAAGTGAGGTAGTGACCTTTTACAATAATATAAAGACAATAACAATGACTATTATGGAAGCAAAATGAGCAACGCCTATGGTAACATGATTGTTCAATGCCCGATATCATGAACTCATTCACATGTCTTGTTCTTGTTTATTCTTGCAATAATATTGTCAATGTCTTACTTGTCTTTTACGTTGTTCGCCTTGGATCACTTTTGGACATAGGTAACTTTGGTCCGTATTAAGCAAGCTCAAAGCACAAAGCAATGGCTTGTATTGATGTAATAATAATGAATCAATGCTTCATTCTTCTCTGTACCCTCCAACCAAACCCTTCAACATCGCCTAGGGTCATTACCCTTGAGCCATAGTTCATGAACAGCAGTCCCGATGTATATACCAAGTATTATGCCAAAGTGTCTAAAGGCTTCTATTGCAAGGCAACTTATAGTTTTATGCTTTAACAATAAAGAAGTATTCTTGTTCAATAGTTGAGCCTTAGCTCTAATAATTCTTGTCTACAATATCTTTATCAATGCAATAATTTTATCAATGCTATGTACTTGCAAATGCAACATGATGCAAAGTAACACAAGGAGACTTCCAATGTCTTCCAATAACATGAGTATAACACCACATGCTCTATGTGAGCTAATATGAAGATTTATGACAACAATATATTAAACCATAGAAATTAATATAACAAGAATGGCACTTAGCCATCCTTAACAATGCAACTACACTCACCAATATATCGAAGATTAGGAAACAATCTGAATTGGTAAATCGAGCTTTATTCTCCTTCGTTTTCATTGCCGAAACGAAGATTCCATAATCATGGCTTGCTCGAAGCTATAATTGAACTAGGAACTAGAGACTTGATTGTAAAAATTTAAATAAATTTCTTGATGTTCTCCCCGAACTCATCAATGGAATTTTGAGCATTTTAAAGAAGACAACCGTGTCTTCCCTTCCCTTATCCTTGTTGTCGTAATTTAATAATAATAAATCCTAATTTCCATATTTAAAAATCAAAGAATTAATAAATTTAAGACACCAAGATAGATGACTCATCAAGCAATAGTCTAATTACACATTAAGCCATTAAAATTCCCACCCCTTGGACTTTAGCTTCCAAGTCTTAGATTTTTACAATTTAATCACTAAGAGGTCTAGTTACACACTTAGTCATTCCATCATTTCATATATTATACTTATGACTCAATATTTCACAATTTTATAATTTAGTCTTTATTCTTTAAACTTTTGAATTAGACTTGAAATCTTTATATAATTAATCAAATTAATCTATCTTAGTCATTTTGTTTTCTTCATTTAAACTGTCGGAAACAAATTCTGATCATCGGAAGTCAAAATCTGACTAGGTCGGTTTTCTGGATGTTACAATTTCACTCTCTTATGCTTAAGGAAGTTCTTGAAGTCTTTCCAAACATGGGTTAGCTTTTCAAATGACCAACGCTTGAACAGATTCACTTATCAACATTCTTTTTGCTAGAATATCATGAGTTATTTGGAATCAATCATTAAGAATTTGGTAACTAAGAATTTCTTAGCACCGACATCTTCCATTTTTTTATTTATGGTCCAATGACCCTCACAACTCTGTACACTTCATAACGTGCATTAGAGAAGACTTTGAGAATGTAGACGCGACATAGAATCAGTAACCAGCGTTACTTTCACTAACAATTTTGTTAAAACAGATTTGTCCACTTTGTTTGAAAGGAGATCAAGTAAACCCATTAAAACGACAAAAATTAAATTCCTGAAAACAAATTTATTTACAAGATCTCAATTTGCAAATGAAACAAGATTCTCAATAAATAAATTCAACTATTTATTTATTTTATAAGGTAGAATCATACTAGATTCCCAAAAAATAAATTCAACGATTTATTTCCCTTACAAAATTAGAATCAACGTAAGATTCTAAGGAGAAATGAATTCAATAATTTATTCCCTCATTTTTTTCAATATTATGTCTACTATTTAATGACGGGATTAGAAGCACTAAAATCCAAAATAGAGATATTAAGGCAACCCGATTCTGTTTAACAAACATAAATCAAAAGATAAAAAAATCATTAGTACAAAAATAAAATTATTTCCAAAAACATAAAAAAATAATAATCATTACATTTAATAATTATTATAAGATAAAATAATCTCATATTCATGCCTTATTTAATATTCTATATTAAAGGCCAAAATTATTTAAGGAATATTCCAAGATTACCTTAATAATGTCATAAAAAAGTTTTTAAATATGCCATAATTCATAACATATTAAAGATCAAAATTAATTATGGAATATTGCGTTAATAATACCGTAATTATGGTGACTGGCCAAAGTTCATGTCCTTAATCACCTCGATAGATTTCGGAGTATGCAACCATGAATGATCAATCTCGATAGATTTTGGGTTGGAGCACTCATGTCCATAATCACACATTTTTTTTTTCTTTTACCGAACAGGGAATGCCATTGTCCTTTTACTTGACACTTTGATTTAAAACCATATAAAGGCTATAAAACAATGCACTTAAAATGAGAGTGAATCACATCAAACATGAAATCAAGTAAAAATAATATGCTGGTCATTATTATTGATTATGAGATCAACGCAACATCACCTTGGATGAAAAAGAAGCAGCCCGTAAGCATTGAACCAGGTTGTGTATGCGAGTACCAAGTACCGGCGACATCAGATATTATAATTTCTTTAAACAAAATAATCCAAGAAAATCATAATCTGTTTGTCTTGAATTAACCTTAGATCTGTCTTAAAATTGTTAGAAAATCGTTAATACAAGAAATAATAAAATATAAATCTTATATTGAAATATTGAACGAACAGAATAAGAAATATAGATACAACAAATCTAAAACCAAACTAATTGGGAACGAGTTGAGGCTTGTAGCTACACAGTTTCCTTAAGACAGATTTTTGGCCACTCCTTGATGCTTGAGATTTTTTTGGTAGTTTGTCTCCCAGGATACAACAACTAGATGATCAGCTACAATAGCACACTTGCAGAGATCACGAACTATAACATTGCCTTCTCCTATCACCAAAAACTATTTTTGAAATCACAAAGTAAAACAATAGAAAATTCTCTGTATTTTTTGAGTTATGTATAACCTAGAAGGTTTACATCCTATATATAAGAGTTTTACGAGGGTATAAGTGAAAACTTTGACTTAATGGAGCATTTATGATTTTGAGAATGAATGAGCCTTTAAAGAGCGATTTCTAAAATTACTATCTGAATTAAAGGAAACTTTAATATTTATCCTTTTAATTCCAAAACAGAATTTGGCAAGTATATGCTCTTATTTGAGGAAAAAATTGTTTCAAAATATTCGCAGGCCCACGGAGGACCAGACCGGTTCGGACATTTGCGTTACCCACATCGTGCACGTCTGCACATTTACGAACCAACAATTGGTTCCACATTTTCCTCAGCAACGTTTAGATCAATTTCTCACTCAATGCTCCAAAATTATCGAATTTTTCCAACATATATTTATATTAATTGATTTTGATTGTAAGCATACGAATGTATTCATCATAATTATAACTAGGGGTGTAAACGAGCCGAGTTGAGCTCGAGTAGTGTTGAGCTCGACTCGGCTCGTTAAGATTTTGAGTCGAGTTCGAGCTCGAGTAATTTTTAACGAGCCTTAAAAATCTAAGCTCGACTCGGCTCGTTAAGAACTCGAATCGAGTTCGAGCTTGATTCGAGCTCAATCGAGTCAAGTGTTGACCAATCTTTGACAGTTTCGGACTCGAGTAGCTCGCCATCTATCACGTCTCATTTAAAACCCTATCAAAAAAACTTTGATACATAAGTTGTGTAAAGTCAAGCTTGTTAATTTTAGGGTTTAGGGTGTTAGTTTTGAGTTTAAAGGTTTAGGTTGTTGGGTTTAGAATTTAGGATTTAGATTTTAGGGTTTAAGACTTATGTTTAGGGTTTATATTTTAGGATTTTAAGTATAAGAATTTAGATTTTAAATTATAAAAAATAAAAAATTTAGTATATTATATTTTCGAGTAGCTCGCGAGCTTTTCGAGTCGGGTATCAAGTAGCTCGGCTCGTTAAGAACTCGAGTCAACTTCGAGCTCGAGTCGAGCTTTGACCGAGTCGAGCTCGAGTAACTCGCGATCTATCTCGTCTCATTTACAACCCTAATTATAACTTTAAAAAACTATTGAACTCAAATTATATTTCAATACACAACACGTGTAACTTTTTTACACAATCCTTCTTTAAAATTTAAAACATAAAACTCTAACTCTAAATCATAAATTCTAAACCCTAAACTCTAAACTCTAACTTTAAATCATAAATCATAAATCATAAATTCTAAACCCTAAACTCTAAACTCTAAATCTTAAATTCTAAACTCTACAACTTAAACCTCTAACTCCTAAATTTGACAAGCACGTGTAAACTTTAATTTACACAAGTTGTGTATCAAAATTTATCTCTTCAATGAAACATATAAAATATCATATCTCATATAAATTAAGCCAAAATATGCTTATGAATTACAACAAATATTTCAAGGAGTCAAAGCTAATTAGATGTATTATTCTCCAATTCATAGCTGAAGTAGGGTTGGGTAGTTTAGACATTACATTCAAATTTTAATTGAATATTGCATTTGAGTTTAAATTCAATATAAATATACTCGTTTTTATATGATGCTTAAACTAACTGCAGCCTTCCAAATGCTTAAATAAAAACCATTGTGCACTTAAACGTATACAAAGCTACGGTCATGTTGAATGACAACAGTGTCAATTGAATTAAGGTTTAATAAACTAATTATACTCAAATGATTACATTTCTTTATTACGTTTAAAGTTCATACTTTTAACTCAACGAGACATTGGTTTAATGGTAGGTTTGAAGTCTTGAAAGTTTCCAGATCTAAATTCAAATTTCACTAAATATAGGTTCAAGTCTAATTTATTATTATTTTTTCGATTAAATATAGATGTACTATATTTTTATGTTGGAATTCGAACTCATATAAAATGAGACAATATAAACATTCTTAGCCACTCGACCAATTAGTGCATCCCTAATTTAATATTATTTTAAGTCCCGTCAATTATCATGTGAGTAGGGATGGCCATTTGACCCATACCCAATGGAGGCGACTTCACCATGTACTTTAGCATTTTTCGTAAATTTCCAAAATTTCCCCAATCTGTTTTATTTCCCTAAAATTAATTTTGAACCGCAACATTCTTCAAATTTTGCCAAAAATATAGCAAGGATGCATCATATAATCCATATTTATTTTGATTATTAATTATTCTGATTGCTTATTGTAATGAAAGATTCTCGTTCCGTTCCTGCATTTTACTAATTTATTTGATTATAATCTTACTGTTATAATTTAATTTCTGTACAACCAGTATTGGAAGATGTATAATAACATAGGGTAAAGTATTCAAATGATTATTAAATTAAATAAAAATAATCTTTCCGACCACTGAAGTTTTAAAAATAATAAAATGGTCACTAAACTTATCAAGCTATTACAAAAGGTCACTGAATTTTATCAAAATGTTTTAAAATAGTCATTAAAACTTAACGAATTATTATAAAATGGTCATTGAACTTTATCAAACTATTACAAAATGGTCATTAAAATTTATCAAATTGTTTTTTTTAAGTTAAGGCCTCGTTAAAATGCCCCTCTAAATTGATTCTGAATAAATAATATGAATGTATTAGTTGGTTCTTGCTATAATTATACGGATATATTGTTAGAAAATCGTTAATTCAAGAAATAATAAATCAATAAAATACAAATTTTATATTGAAATATTGAATGAACGGAATAAGACATATAGCTACAACATATCTAAAACCAAACCGATTGGGAACGAGTTGAGGCCTGTAGCTACACAGTTTTCTTAAGACAAATTTTCGGCCACTCCTTGGTGCTTGAGTTTTTTTTGGTCGTCTGTCTCCCGAGATACAACAACTAGATGATCAGCTACAGTAGCACAACTGCAGAGATCACGAACTATAATCTTGCCTTCTCCTATCACCAAAAACTACTTTTGAAATCACAGAGTAAAACAATAGAAAATTCTCTGTGTTTTTTGAGTTGTGTATAACCTAGAAGGTTTACATCCTATTTATAGGAGTTTCACGAGGGTATAAGTGGAAACTTTGACCTAATAGAGCATTTATGATTTTTAGAATTAATGGGCCTTTAAAGAGCAGTTTCCAAAATTACTGTATGAACTAAAGGAAACTTTAATATTTATCCTTTTAATTACAAAATAGAATTTGGCAAGTATATGCTCTTATTTGAGGGAAAATTATTTCAAATTTGGGTCAAAATATTCGTTGACCCACAGAGGACCGGATCGATTCAGATATTTGCGTTACCCACATCGTGCACGTCTGCACATGTATGAACCAACAATTGGTTCAACATTTTCCTCAGCAACGTTTAAATCAATTTTTCACTCAATGCTCCAAAATTATCGAATTTTTCCAACATATATTTATATTGATTGATTTTGATTGTAAGCATACGAATGTATTCATCATAATTATTACTTTAAAAAACTATTGAACTCAATAAAGGGTTATATTTCGATACACAACACGTGTAACTTTTTTTACACAGCCCTTCATTAAAATTTAAAACATAAAACTCTATCTCTAAATCATAAATTCTAAACCCTAAACTCTAACTCTAAATCTTAAATTCTAAACCCTACAACTTAAACCCCTAACTCCTAAATTTGACAAGCACGTGTAAACTTTAGTTTACACAAGTTGTGTATCAAAAATTTTCTCTTCAATGAAACATATAAAATATCATATTTCATATAAATTAAGCCAAAATATGGTTATGAATTACAACAAATATTTCAAGGAGTCAAAGCTAATTAGATGTATTATTCTCCAATTCATAGCTGAAGTAGGGTTGGGTAGTTTAGACATTAAATTCAGAATTTAATTGAATATTGCATTTGAGATTAAATTCAGTATAAATATACTCGTTTTTATATGATGCTTAAACTAACCGCAACCTTCCAAATGCTTAAATAAAAACCATTGTGCACTTAAACGTATACAAAGCTATGGTCATGTTCAATGACAACAGTGTCAATTGAATTAAGGTTTAATAAACTAATTATACTCAAATGATTACATTTCTTTATTACGTTTAAAGTTCATACTTTTACCTCAACGAGACATTGGTTTAATGGTAGGTTTGAAGTCTTGAAAGTTTCCAGATCTAAATTCAAATTTTACTAAATACAGGTTCAAGTCTAATTTAATATTATTTTTTTATTAAATATAGATGTATTATATTTCTATGCCGGAATTCGAACTCATATAAAATGATACAATATAAACATCCTTAGCCACTCGACCAATTAGTGCATCTCTAATTTAATATTATTTTAAGTCCCGTCAATTATCACGTGTGAGTAGGGATGGTCATTTGACCCATACTCAATGGGTTCCCCAACTATCGTAAGAAATGTACTTTTTATTTTAAATTAATCAATCATAATATATATTCTAGTATGATTACACGATAGTATCTGTTCTTTACACGTGGTCTTTGAAAATACATACATCATGTAAACTAAACTACTCGAACATATATCACCTAAAGAATAGCGACATCTTTTATCACTGGAACCACTTAATAAGTTTAATTAATAATAATATATATTTATATATATCCAAATTTTATTGATAATAATATAATACATGTATTAAATTAATCGTGTTAAAATTATCATTAATTAGTTGGCAGATTTAAATATAGATGAAGATGGTGATCAAGAGTTGACTAAAATATAATATGCATATTAATTTGCGAATGTTGTTCATCTTTAGAGACACAAGTTTAAATCATTTTATTACAGTAAGGAATTATATATCCGAACATGTTTAAACAATTCTTTCGATTTTTTGCGAAGTTTAGATATTTATTACAGTAAGGAATTATGAAAAATACTGAACCATCCATTAAATACTGAACTCAGTTGTAAAGAATAATCATTTACAACTGAGTTCTGTTGAGGAGTTTCTACACAAGAAAATTGATTTGAGCCCGTGTCAATTCGAGTCTAAGAAAATTTGAACTCGGCATCCATCTAATCCAAATCCAAGTTAAATCCGACACCGAACCTGAAATGCACAAATTTGTAACTAAATAGACATGAAAACATTTATATGAGTATTTAAAATATAAATGAATTAACATTATTTATTTAATGAAAATGTATTTGTGAATAGGCATAAAGTTAAAAAAAATGCCCACAACGTTTGATTGAATAGTCACTTTGGTCCATATTCTTTTTTTGTAGCAATTCAACCATCAACGTTTCATTTTTTTGTTAAAATGGCCCATCTGCGGATGAAAACTGTCAGCAACTGACGAAAAATGGCTTAAAATGATGTGATAAACCTATATGGCAGTGCACGCCGACATGACAGTATTATATAGACAAATGTGTTGACTCGAAAAGACGTTAGACCAGTCAAAAAATAATTTCATAAAATTATATAAAATATTTTTTTTCTGCTGACTTATCATTTTGTTAAGTCATTTCAAAATATTTACCGGCAGCTTTTTAACAATTTTCATCGCATAGGGGCCATTTTGACCCAAAATGAAACGTTGATGGTTGAATTGCTCCAAAAAAGAATATGGGCCAAAGTGACTATTCAGTCAAACGTTGGGGGTATTTTTTTGACTTTATGCCTTATGAATATTATATCATTAGATTAAAATTTTATTAACAATAAAAGTAATTAATAATAAGTTTTTTATTTTAAATTATAATGAAACCAATTTTAGAAATAACTATAAATATAAAATCATACATTGATTTTTAATTAGATTTGGGTTAATTTCATAAATTTAATTATTTAATATTTATGGATTTGGGTTGTGATAAAATTATATTTTGGGTTTGCGTTTTGATTTGGATATAATATTTACTTGGGTTTGGGCTTTAAGCATGTTCTAGTTACACATAAATAATGCATATAGTTTTTTTTCTCTACATAAACTATATGGTATATAATACATTATAGTATACATTATATACACAATATAATAATGTACATTAGGTCAGGGATTCCTTGTTAAAACCTAGCCGCCTTCCTCTTTTCCAATTTCCCTAATTTAGGGTTTTTACAAAAAAAATTGTGCCGTCTTCTTTTTTTTTTATTTTTGTTTAGCCGACGTTGGTACAAATTATAATGTTGGTTGTTGAATATCGATGTTTTTTATTTCCTTTGTTTTTTATATTATGTCATTTGTTTTTTTTCTTGATTTTTTTTTATTTTAAATAAGAATTTTTATTTTTATGACATAATTTTCTATGCTCTTGTAGTACGTTTTTTCTTTGCTCTTGTGCGATGTTCCTTATGTCTTTTGGTATGTTTTTCGCTTACCTTTGCAGCCATTTCAGTGCTCGCACAAAGACATCATGACATTTGTTTTCTGATTGGTTTGTCAATAGTCACGCGGTAAAAGATTATTTGTTGATATAACCATAATTGTGTAGCGAAGCAGCATGCCAGATAGTTTGATTCGCCCACCACTCCTTTATCACTTCGTAAAGCATCTTATTTGATAGAGACAATGTGTTTTCAAGAAGGTTATTGGGTTCTTTTGATGTTGGACGTCACTCTCAAGGGAAGGTTTTATCTTTCTTCATATCTTTGAGTTTAATATTTTTATTTTATGTATGAGCTTTTTAGTGACTATTGTCAATTTTTCTCTCTATGCTTGGGTGCGTTGTAATTATGATTCCTTCCATTGTTTTTATTAATGAATTCAGTTGTCATTGTTAAAAAAAATATTGTACATTATAATATTAATAATTATATATCATTTATTGTATTTCTAGACATGCACATAGCTAGTAAATAGTAGGCTTAAACCAAAAAACAGCTCTCAAACTATGTTTTTTTTTTCTATTTTTGGCCCTTAAACTATGATTTGGGCAAAATAGGCCTTTAAACTATCATTTTTGGTCACTTTAAGTCCCTAAACTATTTTTTGGTCAAAATAAGTACCTAAACTATATCATTTTTCTTCTTTTAGTCCCCAAAACTAGGGGGTGTTCAAATTCGGGTACCCGGGTATTCAGGTACCTGAAGTACCGAGTAACCGGATTTTCGGGTAGTAGAAAATGTGGCTCGTGTCCCGACCCGGTTTTTGCGGGTACCCAAAAATTCGAGTATTTGGGTACCCGGATATAAAAATATATATTTTTAAATATAAAATATTTTATTAGTTTAATATAAAAATATAAAAAATATGTATTTATTAGTTTAATATAAAAATATATATTTATTAAATATAAAATTATAAAAAATCTTAGATTTTTATTAGTTTAATATAAAAATATGTATATTGAATATAACAAATATTAATTTTAAATATATCCGAGTACCCGATTGTAATCGATTACCCAAAAATTCTTAATTTTGTGACCCGCGCCCGTCCCGAGAAGTGTCGGGCCGGGTAAAAAAAATTTTTGGGTAAATATCTGGTTATTTATGTTCGGGTAATCGGGTCGGGTATTTTTGAACATCCATACCCAAAACTATTAATTGGTCAAAAAATCTTTGTGATGTGTCAACATCTTATTAGTCGAAATAATTTTCTTTTGATTTAAATAACTATTGGACTTAAAATGACCAGAAATGATAGTTTAATGGCTTATTTTGATATATGATATTTTAAAATTTAAAAGGAACATAAATATTTATATATGTTAGAAAAGCCTATAAAATGATAATTTTGTAACCATGGACTTAAAGTGACAAATCATAGTTTAGGGGGCTTAAAGTGGCCAAAATGATAGTTTAAGGGCCTATTTTGTCTAAATTATAGTTTAAAAGCCAAAAGCAGAAAAAAGGCATAGTTTGAGGGGGTTTTGGTTTAAGCCGAAATAGTAATAGATAAAATACTATTAAGTTCTTAAAAATTTTATTAGTTTTGGACTGGGTCTTAATTTTTATGATTGTATTTAGTTATTGGGTTTATGTTTTTATTTTTGAACTTGAGAATTGGAATATTCAAAAAAATTAAAATATAATGAAAATTTAAAAGTTTAGAAGGATCAAATTAAAAATTTTAAGGGTTAAATTTTAATTTACCAAAATTTTGGGAGCATGGCCCTCTCTAGCCCGTTATCATCTGTATTAGGCCACATATGGACTATTCAAGCGATTCAAACTCAATCCAATCCTTAAAGATGAACAACTGAACATCCACAATCAATAGAACAAATGTTGTAATTCATAAATAATTTTATTTAACAAGAGCAAAAAATTAAATTTTATTTAAAAAAAAAGAAAACGTACAACAAATATAACACACCCAACTTATAAAAAATTTTTGGAGATCAAGTCTACCAAAAAAACTCTTGAAGAAAGAAAATTAAAGCATAATGAAAGGGCGTGAAACTTAAATACGTCGTTCATCTTCTATAAAAAAAAACTCAGCAACCATCATGAAAATCTTTATGTCTTCAACTAGACGATGTATTGATGTATGAGTGAAGATCGAGAAAATTAATATTGCAGATTGTTTCGCTAACGGTTCTGATTGTATTGACAAACTACCACAAAAAATTATCTAAATTATATTATATTGTCGACTTTATTTAATCAGAATGTACGTTACGATGATCGCTACACAAACGCCGACTACCATAAATGGGTGAATTAATTAAAATTTCTAATTTAATTCATAAAGGGGTGAGAGATGAGAAGTAAAAACGACAATATCAAGAGAAGTTGAAATTAGTAAATCCATGGATTGAAAAGTGAAGTGAGATATTGAGTACTTGAAGAGTGGGGCAGCTTTCCTTGACTCACGAATCTTTGTCTGCCTTGTGCAATTCCAACCGAAAGCCAGTTCAAGGCATTGCCTATTTGACTTCAAATTTTAAATCTATATATTTCCATTTTTAAATTAATTAATTATATATATTGTGTAAATTATTTGTCACGTTCGGAGTTCGTGCAACCTTTAAACAACATGGTTTCCAAGATTCGATCTTGAAATGGCTGGATGATAATAAAATGTAAGCTTAATTGAAAAAAATGTTTAAATTATATTTCTTTTTCGTTTTAAATGAATAATATTTTCTTTTGTTAAAGTTTACGTGTTTAACGTTTCATTTTATTAATAATTTAAGGTTAAAGTGTTAATTTTCATTAAAAAATGTCACTCATTTGTTGTTTAGACATGTGGCGTGGTTTTTAAATTAATTTAACTTATTTTATCTAAAAACGATCTAAAATTTTTAATTTAAAAAAAACTTAAAATCTCATTTTTTATAAAACTCCTACATCTTTGAATTCAATCTGACACTGCCAGAATCAACCACCACCGTCTCCCCTTTCTGTGTCTGGTGCAATTCGAAGGATGCTCGGTGGTGCAAAGGTGGGTTGAGCATTCGACGATGGGTGGGCGTTTATTGATATCGGGGTGTGAAAAAGAAGGTTGGTCGATAGTGCGTTTCGATGGAAGGAAAAGAGGTGGCATAAAGGCGGAAGGAATTGGGGGGGGGGGGGGGGTTGAAAAAGATATTAGGTTTTTTTTTAAAAAAAATAAGAATTTTAGGGGTCAGTGTGAAAAGCATGAAATTTTAGATTTTTTTAGCTAAAAAAACAAAGAAAACCAAAAAAATCTAGGACACGTGTCAAACATTCATTAGATGACATAATTTTTTACGACAATTAACAGATTTAGGGGTGAGCATTTGATCGAGTTAAGTAAAAAAAATCCGAGTTCGTCCAGTTTACGAGTCATGTTTTATAATTCTAATTCTATTTGAAATTTTTCGAGTCAAGTCAAGTTTATGAAATCCAAATTGATTCCAATTTAAACATTTTTTTATAATCATATACGACATATATATATATTTCTTCATATTTTTTTCATATGTGATATACATATATTAGACAAAGTTGTGGGACTCGACTCAAACTAGAAAAGTAATATACTAATTACTAAATTTTTTGAATTATTCGAATTTCTATTCTGTAACTCAAATTTATTTTAAAAAAATTCCAAATCGAGATTTTTTGTCGGATCAAGTCGAAACTCGATTTTTTTAATCCAGTAAAACTTTGCTCACCCCTACAACGATCAACCTTAAAATATAACGAATTGAAATATTAAATACATACTACAACCAAAACACTTTAGACACTTAAAACCTACATTATCATTAATTAAGTGAAGTTAAACCATTTGATTTTGATTTTGTTGTTTCATTTCGAATCCCTATGATTTTTATTTATTTTGTTGTGTAATACAAGAGTCAACTGTTATGGATGGACCGGGAATAATAAAACCAAGGCAAAACTAGGGGTGCTAGTTGTGGACATGTGCATGGATTTCATCAAATTATTCAACAATTTCGATTAAAATCATTTTATTTTTAAATGCCTGTAATCAACACTCCCTAGGAAATGTTTGTTAAAAATCTTTGCTTGATGTTATATTGAGTTTAAATTGTTTTTTAAATCTATTTTGGCCTAAACTAAACTTTATCTAGATGTATTATAATATTTGATTTAAATTTTTTTATAACTCTTACGTTGAAATGGAATAATCGGGTCGTAATAATAAATATTGATATTTCAATTTATAATTATATATTTTTATCTTAAATTCCATAACTTATGCATCTATATATGAGATTACAACTTTTATGGACACAACAATCACAATTAAAATTAGGATTATTATCTTATATGCAGCTGGTGGAAACTTTTTGTTTCTATAAGTTTCTTAATTTTAGGGTTTAGGGTTTAGGGGTTTTAGTGTAGGGGTTTAGAATTTAGGAGAAATCAATTGAATTTAAGGTTTAGGGTTAAAATTTAGGGTTTAGGGTAATATGGTTAGGGATTTAGATTTTAACCTATAAACCCTAAAATTTAACCCCTAACCCCAAAATTCTATCAACATCCCCTAAATTCAAAACTACTACACTTAAACCCCTAAACCCTAAAAATAAGATGCTTGTGTAAACAAAGTTTTTTCACAAGCGCTTGTGCATAGAATAATTACCCTTAAAATTAACCATTATAAACATCGAATTGTACAATTTAGTTCAACAAGAGAAACAGTTAGGGGTGAGCAAAACTCGACTCGACTTGAAAAATCGGAATTTTTTACTCGACTTGAGGTGAAAAAGCTCGACTCGTCTTGACTCTGCTCGACTCATAAAAATTTCAAATAAAGTTTGAGCTGTAAAAAGGAAATTCAAATAACTCGAAAATTTTAGTGATTAGTGGATTGATTTTTAAGTTCGAGTCAAGTCCCTCAACTTTTCTGGTATATATATACCGATATAAAAATATCAATAAATATATGCCTCATATGAAAAAATATATATGCGTATCTTATATCATTAGAGAAAGTCGTTTAAATTGGAAACAAACTGTACTATAACATGATAAATAATTACAATTAAATTTGTATAAGAACTCAAAAACTCGACTCGAACTCGACTCAAAAATATTTTAAATAAAGTTTGAGTCGTAAAACATGACGTGTCAACTCGAATAACTCAAAAAATTTTGACTCGACTCGATCGTATGCTCACCCTTAGCAATAGTTACAATCAGAATTATTGTTACGAGCATTGAATTATATAATTATCTCAAAAACTCGCACATAACTTCAATCGGCTATAATGTATTAGTGTTATATTCTTGTATTGTACAATATCATAAATAATGATTATAGAAATTAAATCTAAACTCAAATTTTCAAAGATTCAAACTTTGCTCTGCCTAGTAGGGATAAACATTCGATCGGGTCGAGTCAAAATTTTTTTGAGTAAGTCGTGTTGACGTGTCTTATTTTATAACTCAAACTTTATTCAAAAAAATTCAGAGTCGAGTTTATGAAATTCGATTCCAGTTGAGTTCTAGTTTATGTTCAAATTTAATTGTAAGCATTTATAATGTTATGATATTAATTTATTCCAATTTAAATACTTTCTATAACCATATATGATATACACATTTTTAATAGTTTTTCCTATATGATATGCATATATTAAACATACTTAAGAGATTCGACTCAAACTTGAAAATTAATCTACTAAATATTAAAAAAAATAAGTTACTCAAAATTTTATTTTATAACTCAAATTTTATTTTAATTTTTTTCAAGTCGAATCAAATCAAAAAATTTGATTATCTCTAATCAAATTTTACTCACACCTACTTACCTTAGACATTTCAAAATGTGAACTTGAAAATTTAATATATATATATATATATAAAAGGATTAAATGTTTGTTGACTATACATTTGCCTTATTCATGTGATTGAAGATCCCAATGCAATGGTTTGTTTCCCCCCGAAGACATTTGACTTTTAGAGCTTACCACCCCATTAGAGTATGTTATCAAATGGATCCTAAGCCTATGGCATGCACATAACTATATCATTTTCCACAAGCTCCAAGATTCCCTTCATTAATTACATCACATCAAGTCGGAGTAATTTGATTATTTTCTTGTATAATTATCAATATCTAATTTATTAGTCAATTATCTATATCGAATAATATATATGTCTGTTATAAGAATAATCTTTTCAAGTTTTAACTCAGTTTGATCATTCACAATGCTAAATTTTAAAACTCTAACCTTCTTTAAATGATCTAATATCTCGTCTCACTGGATAAATTGATAATGAGTAGTAATTTACTTCATCTTTAGTATCAATAGGCCATATGATTTGTTTGCTATGATATATATATATATATATGATAAGATTCATTTATACAGTAGTTTTACATGTTTTTTAAATCGTTGAATGAGTGAAATAAATGACTGAGATTTACTCATTTCTGTTTTTTAAGTGATAATCTTCACATAACCCACTGTTAATTTCAACCGTCCATTCCACCGTGTAAAAATTAAAAACTCATATAATGTGTAACTGGATCCTACCCATATATATCATAAAAAAAAGTAAACCCTAGTAAAAACATAACCAATTAACCATGTCTACACCCTTTTTTGTCTTACTTAGACCATCCAAGTTTAAAAGAGAGAAAAAGTCTGATTTATGCTTTCTCGAGCACCATTGTTCCCACAAAATATGGAACACAGAACCAGGTCCTTGGTTTGGCTCCTTGTCCCTATCTGGGAATTTTCAGATAGACATGATAAACAACCAGATGGGTTAGGATCTCTAGAATTCTGAAACTTTTCACATAATACGACATGGACAAAAGGTCCAAAAAAACAAAAAAGTCAATTATCATGTCCTAATCTTTAAAAAATAAAAAAATATATATAGTGATTCAAAATCAAAGAAACATCAACAAAATGCTAATAAGACATTCCGCCTAGGCAATGGAGATGTCTCTCTTTCTATCAATAAACACACAAATCTCATTTCAGTCGATAGGTTCAGTGTTTTTGTGCTTGCTATGGAGTCATAAGCTCGAAGTTCAGCTTAGTTAGTTCGTATAATCATCGCTAAAAGGTGACATTCAACGGATTTAAAAAAATATATCGAATACAACAGGTGATTGAGGATGTTTATGTCTGATTCTTGCAATGTTCAGATCAACAATGGCTACCTCATCATATAGAAACAACTGCCAAACATGTATTCAGTGGATCAAAAATGTCAGAAAATCCATGCTAAATGCAAAGAAACAAAAGTTGATTTATAACTTGACTGAATAACCATAAAAATTGTCAAACAAAGCCTTAACTAGGAAAATTTATTCAGCAATGATGCAGCCCTACACTCTGTGAGGAGCAAAATTGGCAGCCTGCACCATTTTTCTTTCATAAATATACAGTTTCTAGGACTGGATTAACTTAAACAAGACTAAGGAAATCAATCCTTTTTTATGTCGAACGAAAATTCTAGTTTAACCAACAAAATGTGGTTTACAGTTCCATAAGAATGGTTGAAATGGAGCTCTCTCGCAACTACCAGACAATAAATGAAATGGAAATCAAAACCAAAGGCTTCGAAAACTGTACAGTTTGAAGGATTCCGTTCATCTCTATCTTTCTAAGTTGTCGCTGCTCGAATCCATAAGAATCGTTAGCCTCCTTGCTGTTTTCATGAACTCACTGCAAGACATATTGAATGTCAGATAAATCAAAACAAATGTTTAGTGAGCGTAAGGAATTGATGCTAAGGAACCTGTAGTACCTGAAGGGCTCATCCCCGGTGTGTTTAACGGAACCGGAAGCATCGCGGTAGAGCACGCTGCTCAGCATCTCCGAACTTTCTATGCCAAACATGTTGGCCAGCTTCCCATACAGCTCTTCATATGATCCAAGAATTGAAAGATCAAGGGTTCTTCCTACATTCTCCGAGTCCATGAACACCTTGCAATGACCAGCCTCCAAACCGAGCTCAGTTTTTATATGCTCTTTGTGCCAAGGAGACCCTTCATCCGAAGAATTCTCCCGAGCATTTTGGTGTAAGGCAGATCCAGTTCCATTGGAGGAAATCACAGTTTTCTCCGTATTCCCATCTGATGAACTGTTTCCAACAGTATCAGCTGAGCAGCTCTGAGAACCCTGCGGCTCACTGAAAATGAGTTGACCGAACAATAAGATATGGGGTGTCTTTGATTCATTGCTTCGTTTCAAACTCTGGACCGGATTTCCTACAGTTAACAAGGAAGATATATTCCTATTGTTCCCATTGTCACCACTGAAGTTGTCACCAGAGAGTCTAGTAGGTGGAGCAGTAAGATCAAGTTGATGAAAACCAGGTGGAAACAGACCCGGATGCAGCTTGTTGGAGAGGAGATCGGATGAAGATATTCCGAACGGTTCGTGCCTGGCTCCCTGTATGCCTCCAGGAATGTTGTCGGTAATGCAACACACAGGGCTGCTGGACCTGAAAGAGTTGCTGGAAAACGATGGCATTGGAATTTGGTAAGGTAAGGGCATGTCCGGGTGCTGTGGAAGCCGCATTTTTTTCCTCGGTGGTGAGAAAGGATTATTAAGAAGGATTGCCGGTATGCTTGTGACCAATTCAATCAACCATGGGCTAACGCGCTTCACATTGTGGAGTAAATCTGGTTCATCCCATGCTACCTGAAAGACATTAAATCGAACAAATCCATGAGCTGACTATCAATGCTTAGAAAATGTGGATGTAAATGAAGGGAATAGTATTGCAAATTCAAATGGCAAGCCATAGGGTAAAACTAAAATACCTGCAGAAGACGCCATGGAGAATTCGGCCAACGGATGGGGTCGACAACCTGAGCATTAGTTATCATTCCCATGAACCAGCTAATCCGTGAAGAGTCCTCAGTTTCAAAAGCCATTTTGAACCTCATCCCAGGATACCACTGCATCTGCATTGCAGCTCTAACCGATGAGGCCTTCACACAGAACTCAGGAGTGCTTGCTCGTGGATAGTAAACAACCTCAAAAGGCTGCCCGCTAGCAGCACGAGTGGCAGCTTCAATCACGGATTCAGCCCTTACTCTTCCCCTCGTATCACCATTAGATTCCTTCTTCATAAATCTACTCTCCCCCTCCCTCAAGAATGGAGAATAACTCCCGATATGCGAACAGGAGCTTCCAGCCCCGGAATTCCATCCAGATTGATACTCATATCCACTCCCTAGTCCTCTCTTCACCCTACGAATTCCCACACAAAGATCTCCATTATCCGCTCTAAGAAACACAATTGAATCACCAGCCACAAGCTTCTTGTGATTCACAAAATTACTCCACCCCGTCGTCAAAAGATGCCGACGAGGCGTCCCCCTATATATATGCCTAAATTTCCAAACCTCACCATGGACATCCTTTGCAAGAATAGTCTGAACAGGAGGTTCTGCATTATAATCCAACCTAGGAAATATAGTCTCCGCGCAATAACGCGGGACCGAGAAACCCCCACCGTTGTTAGCATCAGATTGAGTCAACGTCTTAGCAAAGGAAGCCGACTTTTCGGGACTCTCCATCCCAACATTCCCATCAAAAACATCATCTTCAGCCCCCAAATCATTCTCTCTCAAAGGAACCAACATGAGTTTAGCAAAAACCTCATCAGTGTCAAGATCTGCCATAAACTTAACCGCAGAAACCCGACACAGAATAAACGACGGAATCGAGAGATTCCCGAAATCTACATTCCCATTGGCATGCTCAGCATGACCTTGAGGGAAGTAGAACACTTTGGAGTTCACTGATGGCATATGTACCATTCCACCAGCACAGGCCTGCCATAGCTGAGGATCTAAGCATCTTTCATAATTTTTCATTACATCTTTCCTAGAATCCATGACAGTAATCATTTTTTTCCAATTCTATGGGATAAAAACAACAACTAACCCTTTCTTTACTCTGTTCTTGTCCACTTGATGATTAGATTACCTGTTTGGCACATGAAAATTTAAGACATGTCTCAGTAAATATCTAAAGCAACAAACTTTGTATACATAGATATTAAATCTACCAAAGAAAACAAAAATTGTATTACAATTGAACAAAACCCAGAAATATTTTTAGAAAAAATATGAACAATCCATTGAAATTCAAACAGAAAAACCAAAGGAAATTAGAACAGGGTTCAAAGACCATACCTTTACAGCAAAAGGAGAGATTTTTCCACCAAAAGAAAGGAAACCCAGATTATAATGAATCAAAAGAACAGTGCAAAAAAACTAAACCCTTTTGTAAGGCCAAAACAATATGACAGAAATTAAAAATTCAGAGAAGTTTGAGGAGAAGGAAAGTGAAAAGGGGTGTTTTTAGTTAAGGGAAAAGGGAAGAGTGAAGAGAGAGTGAGAGTTTTAAAGCAGAGGAGAGGAGAGATTTTAACACTAACGATTTTGTGTTATTTGCCGACCAGGGACTCTGAGTTAAAAGCCCTTGTCAGTAGTTATATAGTAAAATTAAATTTGTTTTTTTTACTAATTTTTAACTTTAAAATAATTTATATATTATATTTTTATTAATTATAAAGTTTGGAAATTGATTTATGAAAAAAAGCTAAATTTATTTAATTATTAGTTTAATTATTGAATCAAACTCTTTAAATTAAATTGATTTTGAGTTTTTCTTTTATTAAATGGTTTAATTTCCCCCCAAATCTTCATTTTCTTTGGATTTTCAAAATTTAGTCCTTTCATTTTTCAATTTCGCGAATTTAATCATTTATTCTTCTGATTTAAAAATTAAAGTTTAATTAATAACCAGAGATGGAAAATTTTGAAAGATCTATGGATTCGGATCCAATCTGACTTTGTAGAGTCGAGGTTTTCTCGAAATCGAATTTAGACCAGGTTACCAGTAGAAATTAGTCGAGTCCAAATAAAGTTGAGTTTAGGGTAAAACTGCAGTAACCCGTCCAGAGATAACACACATTTTCCCCTTAGTATAATATATGTTAAGTTACATAAGTTTAAAACTTTTCCTCAATTTTCGTGACTCTTCTTGTTTTTTTATAATCTTATCAATATTGTCACGGGCCTAGGGATCAACCCTAGCGGATCTGTGCGGCCTTAGACGCCTTTGACGCTAATTGGTCGATTCTCGCGCCTAAGTCAGCCTTCAACCAACCTTGCGAGTACTCATGCTCGACAACGGCTCGGACAAGCCCTACAGGCTTCGATGGATGTGGAAGCGCTTTAAGCACTATGGTGGCTACTCTTGGCCACTCGAGAAACAACTAGAACAAAGAGCTTCAAGAACCAAGGACAATCGAAAGGGACAAGAGAAAAGCTAGAGTAAATACCTTAGAGTCTTATTACTCTTATCAAATGAGAGAATGAATGGAATGAGAGGGATGATACAAATGAGGGTGGGAGGCTCTCTATTTATAGTTGAGCTCCCACTCAATCAATGGTCCGGATCAATTTACATGGATGGCTAGGATTAGCCCAAATCTTTACAAGAATCTCTAATCTAGGAAAGAATATCAAATCGTACCTAATTACATCAATTAGTAGGTTTCTTTCCTCAGATAGCTGATCACACCCGATATGGCAAGATTCTTCATTTGACTTCTTGTCTCCTGCCATTTCTGAAAAGCTAGTGTGATCGGGCTCTCTAGTATTCTCCAAGTGTTGGGCCAAGTCTGGTGGTCTTGGCAAGCCCGATGATCCGCTTTGAATCTCTTGGGCGGATCCTTGCGCAGCTATCTCGGACCAAAATATTTGGGCCATAGCATTCTCCCCCGTTGAACTTGGCGACGCCCTCGTCGCTGCACTAGAACGATCTTAGGTAGGGCCTCCTTGGATACTGCTACTTGTTGCCTCGGCATGATGCGGTTCCCCCATATGAACTGCTCGCCTTAGCTCTTGCCGACATGGATTTCTCGATCCTTTGCACCATTACTCACATCGTCTTGGTGGCTTCTCGACGTATCAGCTTGCTCATGTCCCCCCATAAGGATTGCTCACTCTGACTCTTCCCGCCAAGTGATGTCGGGTGCTATGACGCCTCCGGATACATCATCGTTGTAGGAGCTTTCTCCTACGAGCCTTGGTTTCCTTGGTCCCGTGGTAAAGTCTTTGGTGTCACCACGTTGAACACCGGACGAACTCTCAGACTCATCAGCCCATCAGGTTGGCTCCTTAGAACTTTGAAAGGTCCCTTCCAAGCTTTGTCTCCCCCACACCAATGGTTAGGTCCAACTCGACCTATGCTCATCTCGGCAAATCAAACTCAAAAACACTAGAGTTGTGTTTGAGATGTACGTTTCTCTCAGTTGCATTTACTCTAAAATGGGTCAGCCCTTCTATCTCCATGAAGTCTGGCCCCCTTTGCATCGAACCTCCCTCGTCGAAGTTCTTTGCATGCATCGGCCCCTTTTGCCTAAGGTCCGTTGCCCATCGTTATACTTGCCCCTCTGACTTGAAGTTTGGTGCACTCTTCTTGCATCGACCCTTCTTCCTTGAAGTTCGGTGCTTCCTATTGCGTTGTCACTTCTTTCCTGAAGTCCTTCACTCGTTTCCTACCTTGCCCATGGGTGGTGTCTCCACGGTTGCAATGTTCATCGGCTTGGCCCCCTTTGACGCTCTATTGGTCTCAAAAGCGATGTTCTTTCCTCGAACATCCTCGGCAAGCTCCCTCGTAGCCTTCTTGGACATGTTCACCTTTTTTTACTTTCGGTCTCCCTTGGCCTTGGCAGAACTAGACGACTTCGAACCAAGCTTTGAAGCCTCGCTCCCTTCGGGCTCGTCCCTTGTCTTGGACTCATTGGCTCGAATTGGGCATCTTCGCAACTTGTGAGGCCCCTTACATTGGTAGCATTCCAATTGCTTCCTCTCCATCCTCGACTTGACGACTTTCTCATTTGCTATCGCACCGAGGCTCGACCTTGGCTTGACTACTTTGGCACTCGTAGTCGCACCTTGGTTTTCCCTTTGCTCATTGACACTCGCAATTGCGCCAAGTCGTACTACTCCCATTTCAGGCTCATATTCTCTCTTGATGAGTGCGGCAAGGCGATTCTTCTCGAGACAACTTCTTATCACATGTGGGCCATCACAGAAGTAGCACTTCATCTTTCTGCTCGCCTTCTTCTTTGGCACGGACTTAGCCTCGCCATTCCCACAGTCACTCGTCGTGGGCTTGGATGTCTCGGCACTGACTGGCTTGTCTCCTGCAGGCTCGGTCAGCAACTCAGCCACATCTTTGGCCTCTCAAATCTGGGCACCTCCTTGCTCTAATGCAAGCCCCGCCCCAGGCCTAAGTCTCTCTATGATGGTGGCAAGCGCACCCCATTCACTCATTGCACTCTTGCAATTGAGTAGCTCTTCCTTGAGCTCATTCAACTCGATCCGCAAAGCCTTCACCTAGGCTTCGCAAGAATTACTCCCTCGAACATTCACCAACTCGTTAAGAACTCGTCGTATCTCGTCCTTGAACCGGTCCTCCATGGACTCCACTTGGTCAAGGTGGGACTCAAAAACACCTTGGGTCTTCTTGGCTTCCTCTTCGGATTCTTTAAGCCTAATGACCCTCTTTGTCAACGACGGTGACCACTCAGACATGTGTTCGATCTTCTCAAACGTCGAGTTGAGAATTTCTTGGACCTCTTTGGTGATTTCTTCCTTGGAGGAACCCACCTTCTCGAACAAGTCCTCTACTTGAGACTTGAGAGTGAAAGTTCTATTATTGCAATCCCCAATGTAATCTCTTACCTCGTTCATTGTCAGTCTTCTCCAATAGTTTCCACCATGTGTGGAAGTGTCATATCTTTGTTTTGCCATCTCGATCACTTCTTTGCAACGAACTACTTCGAAGCAAACCTTCGCCTAACTTGACTGCAACACCAAGTAGGCTTGAATGCAAACCCCATCGTCTCACTCTAATACCACTTGTTACGGGCCTAGGGCTCAACCCTAGCAGATCTGTGTGGCCTTAGATGCCTTTGACGCTAATTGGTCGATTCCCGCGCCTAAGTCAGCCTTCAACTAGCCTTGCGAGTACTCATGCTCGACAACGGCTCGGACAAGCCCTCCAGGCTTCGATGGATGCAGAAGTGCTTTAAGCACTATGGTGGTTACTCTTGGCCACTCGAGAGACAACTAGAACAAAGAGCTTCAAGAACCAAGGACAAGAGAAAAGCTAGAGTAAATGCCTTAGAGTCTTATTACTCTTCTCAAATGAGAGAATGAATGGAATGAGAGGGATGATACAAATGAGGGTAGGAGGCTCTCTATTTATAGTTGTGCTCCCACTCAATCAATGGTCCGGATCGATTTACATGGATGGCTAGGATTAGCCCAAATCCTTACAAGAATCTCTAATCTATGAAAGAATATCAAATCCTACCTAATTACATCAATTAGTAATTTTCTTTTCTCAGATAGCTGATCACACCCGATATGGCAAAATTCTTCATTTGACTTCTTGTCTCCTGCCATTTCTGAAAAGCCAGTGTGATCGGGCTCTCTAGCATTCTCCAAGTGTTGGGCCAAGTCTGGTGGTCTTGGCAAGCCCGATGATCCGCTTTGAACCTCTTGGGCGGATCCTTGTGCAACTGTCTCAGACCAAAATATTTGGGCCGTGGCAATATACAATAGCTGATTGGCCCCTCAACTCAATCCTTCACTTAATTACCTCCTCCTTCGTTCGAAGCAAATCCTCTAAGACAACCATTTACAGTCACGTTTTAATGGACTTCTGTTAAATTTTAATATCCATGTATGAAAATTAAAGTCAAATTGTTAATACATGTTTAAATTTAATGGAAGTCAATCTAAAATGTTATGAGTTGGATTATAATTTCAAAATCAAATGAGTAGAGGGATTAAATTCTTGAAATGAGAAGCAGGAAGATCAAATTCCAAAAGTTTAAAGAGTAGAGGGACTGATGACAAAATTAGACCTTAAGTTTATTGTTCAGCACTGGACATTGTGGCATCATTTTGACAAGGAGTGTTTACCACGCGACAAGGAAGCAAGTGGGAACATATACCCCACAAATCCAGAAAAGGAAACATCCAACTAATAAAAAAATTAATCAGAGAATTTAATTTTATAATAAATAAATCTCTGATAAATTAAATATATTTAGATAATCCCCAAAAAATAAATTATTTATTTTTTTAATTATAGTTTGAAATATCACGATATTTTGCTGGAAAGATATCACGATTTTCGTGCAACTCTGAAATCAAGGCTGACTGTAGTTAAAGTTTTCATATTGTCCGATGCCCTAACTCTTCGGGGACTAACTATGGTTAATTATTTTAGTATTTATTTTTAATTTACAATATACATAAAATGTTTAATTAAATTATCAACGGGTTGGTTGAAGCGGTAAATAGATTGATATTGTTTAAATAGATTTCAAGTTCGATGTTTTATGTATACAGAAAATTTTCGTTGAGAGACTCACTTACCCAATCCAACTGTGTGATGTGAATCGGTCTTGAAGAACCGAGAGGACAACAATTTTTTTTTGATTAAATGAAAGGAAATCAATAAAGAAAATCAAAAGTATGGGATATATTAGCAAGTCAATCTTTTTGAAAAAAAATGGAAGAAAATTAATTTTATTGATAATAGATTTTTAATTATTATTCTTTTCAAAATATTTGTTTTAAATCACTATAATTTAGAAAAAATTATAATTAATTGTTTTTTTTATTTTCTTATATATCATCATATCACTAGGAATTGAGTAATTTTTCTTTTTTTTCAACGGCATTGAATAATATTTCAATTTTCATTTGAAAAATCAACACATTTTCACCTATTTTTTCATTTTTTTATTTTTTTATTTCACCCATAAAATAAGTGCCTTATAATAAAGTGTATTTTAACTTTAGCTCTATCTTTTTCTTATTTAACTTGCATAAATCTAAAGGCTTTTTTGTATCAATCTATTAATGCTAATCAATTTTTTGAGAGTCAAGTACACCAAAGGTCCTAAACTATGACAAAATGATTATTTTTATCATTAAATTTTTAAAAGTTACACTACCATTAAATTTATCGAATAATTATAAAATTATTATTAAATTTATTGAACAAATACAAAATGGTCATTAAGTTTTATCAAACTGCTGTAAAATTATCATTAAATTTATCTTCTTCTTATTATGGGTGTTCAAAAATATCTCATTCAAAAATACTTGGCATGTGGACCCGTTGACCCGAAGTAAAAAATAAAATAAGTATTTTTATTTTCAAAAAAATCTCATATTAGGTACCCGACTTGCTAAATATTGCGGGTTCATGAGTTGGTCCGAGTCACAAAAATCAAGTTAACTGGGTACTCAAAAACACGATTAAAATTTCAATATATATTTTATGTTAAATTAATATATTTCTTTAGTTGTATTTATTTTTGGACTTTTACATTTTATCTTTGGATTATGTTATTTGGATTTTTAAATTATATCTTTGATATATATTATTTACTTTTAGGTTTTATGTTTTTTCATGTGATTTTTTTAAATATATGTATATAATTTGAAAAGAAAAAAAAAACATAAATATGAATCGGGTACCCTATGACCCGATTAGAGGATTTTCGAATTTCACGGGACGAAACCCTGGCCGCTTTTTCTACCACCTGAAAAATTGGATATCCAGATCTTCGAGTACGTGAAAACGCGAGTACCCGATAATGAACACTTCTAATTATTTTTTTAGGTGGATTTGAGCTTGTATTCCAAACTCAAAATACCATAGAATCCAAACACTTCTAATTATTATTATGCCACAATGATCATTTTGTAACAAATCGATAAATTTAATGACCATTTTATAACTTCGAACGTTCAGTGACTGAAACAATCATTTTATCATAGTTTAAGACCACTAGTGTACTTTACCCTCTTTTAATTAACCCTGAATTTAATTATATTAACCGGCGAACACTTTGACTCTTCCTTTCACTGTTTGTTATCGTCTTTCTTGATCCTAAGATCCGAAGGACAAGATTTTATCCCTAGTACTCGGTTTGACTTTTTTTAATTAAAAACAAATTTAGTAAAATAGGAAAATTACAAATTTACCCTCGGAATTAGGGTTTTCTCTTCCTATCATTACAAAGGTTCAAACATGTTCAAGCTTAACTAAATAAGGTCTCAAGTGTCACAAGTTGATTATATATAGAATACAAAATATTTACGAACGAATTAATTTTTTAATATTCTGGTCTGATTATAAGATAACATTTGTTCATTAATTTTAACTCTTTAATATCGTACACACATCGTGTAGACAAACTATTCGAACTCAGGTCAGTTAGAAATAACAACATTTCCTTTTTCACTGGAACCATTTGATGAATTCTAACGAATTACAATATTATTTGGATTTTTTATATATAAATACTATATAAAATAAATGGTTTTTATATATGAATGAATGAATTTTTGGACTTGTTCAATAGGGATTTTGTCTTAATTTCTGATGTGTAGATATGATAAGTCAAAAAAATAAGAAGCGAGATATTGTGCTGGGATTAAGGAATTTAATTGGTAATTATAAGATGTTGACATTGGGATTAAGGACAAGCTAATCAGTTTGATTACAAGTGTTGCATGAAAAAACCAAACTAATCGGCACTTGATTAAGACCTCGGTCGGTCTTTGTTTTGGAGCAATTTTTTAGGGTACCGAAATTTTAGGCCCCAAATCAAAACAAGCTTTGTGCAATTATTCAATTGATATTGGTATTTAAATCAACCAATTATTCATTTGTATTCGTGTTATTTTTCACGTATAATAATAAGAAAAATTATTCGATACACATATTGTGCAGTTTTTAGATTACATTTTTTTTGCTTTTAAAGTTAGAGATTTAGTTTAGAGTTTGTGAGTTTTATTGTTTAAGTTGCAGGATTTAGAATTTAGGGTTGAATGGAAGAATTTATGGTTTAGCGTTTAGTTTTTTTAAAGAGTGAGTACCCAAGTTTGTGTAAATTATTTTACGCAACATATGTAACAAAAAAATACTCATAATCAGGAGCGGAGTCAAGAATTTATTTAAGGGGTATCATTTTTTTGAAAGGTATTTAAGAGAAGTTAATATTTTATAAAGATGTGTCATTTTATTTATAATGAAGTGCCATTTTATTTATAAAGCGGTGTTAATTATATATTTTAATTTTTTTTATATACAAATTATATAGAAAAAATATGATTCCAAAAACTTTTTGGGTGTCATCGGACACCCCAATTGCCTATGTGGCTTCGCCCATGTTCATAATAGTAGGAAATCATTCAATACACATGTCGTTTAGACTACGAAACCCTTTGTAAGGGTTAGAGATTTAGTTTAGAGTTTGTAGGTTTAGTCTTTATGGTTTGAATTTAAAATTTTGGGTTTAAGGTTAGAGATTTAGCCCTTAATTTTTAAAGAGTAAATATGCTGACTTGTGTAAAAAAATACACAACATGTGCATTAAAAAAGTACTCATAATAATAATTAAGTTTTTATATATATTTGCATGGACCTTCGTTTGATACACAAGCTAATTTTACACAACCTTGCTCATTTTATTGTCAGATGTCATATTTAGGGTTTAAATATATAGCTTAAAGTTTAAGATTTAAAGTTTAAATAAATAAAGTTGTGTTATTTTTACACGTATCAAATAATTATTGTAACACTCTCAATGTATATTTGATGATTAAATACACATTGAAGATGTTACTAAATTATTTAGGGTTTAAATATATAGCTTAAAGTTTAAGATTTAAAGTTTAAATAAATAAAGTTGTGTTATTTTTACACATATCAAATAATTATTGTAACACCCTCAACGTATATTTGATGATTAAATACACATTGAAGATGTTACTAAATTATTTAGCTGATTTCCTGACTTGTAATTTTTTTATCATCTGACATAAAACTAGCTTATAAATTAACCAACGAATAAATTAATACACTCCCACTAAAGAATATCATAAATTTAGAATGTCTTACTGATAGTTGGCATATTGCATCTTGATTAACATGTTTGACTCCTCTCCCGGTAAGTTTCCAATATCCTACATGTGAAACAGCACGCACTAAGTATTCACTTAGTAAGGCAACTATAAATTGAAGTAAAGTATTTCCATGTATAGAAATAACATAAAATAAACTGATCAAAGTCATTCCCCTGTCATTTAACAGTGCTATACATTTCCTGCAAATTGGCAAGTGAATCCCAATTGCAGTTTATATCATAACATCAAACCTTTATTTTTATTAATCAAATATACGTTAAGCTTTTTAGCTTAACTGCCTGCATAAATGCATTTCATGTATTATAGCCCAAAGTACAAAATTATGTCAATATTGTTCTATGTTCATCAGGTAATCACACGCATAATAATTTCTTTAACATATTCATGCTTTCAATATGATTCATGTCATCTATCAATTCTGTCATATAATCATGATATCCATGGTTCATGATCATCAAGTAGTTATGCTTTCATCACGTAATCATTTGCATATCTTATTCTATAATATGGTCATACTTTCATCATGCAATCATTTTCTTTATCATAATCATACTTTCATCATGCAATCATTTGCATGTCATTTCCTTTATCATAATCATGCTTTCATCATGCAATCATTTGCTTATCATATCATTTATCATAGTCATACTTTCGTTATGCAATCATTTGCATATCATATCCTTTAATATAACCCAAAGTACAAAATCATGTGATGCCATGGTACGCGAGTCATCATGACACTGTAGTGTCTATGACGCCGTAGCGTCTGTATCACCGAAGCGATTGAGATGAGTTTGTACTCGAGGATGCTCTTTGTTCCTCATATTCAATGACGCTCTTGCTCCTTATACTCGCACATTTTGTGCTATGTAACACCGTAGTGTTTGAATTGACTCCGTAGAGTTTATCTCGACCCCGAAGAGTCTATCTCGCACCAAAGTGCTATGACGCAGCTGCTAGGACTCTATGGATATCCAACTATACCAAAGATTCTCATGTAAACCTATGGTATACGAGTCATCTCGACACCGTAGTGTCTATAACGCCATAGCGTCTGATGGTGAGTACGTACTCGAGGACGCCATTTGCTTCTCATACTCACACTTTTTGTGCTATGTAACACCGTAGTGTTTGAACTCGACTCCGTAGAGTCTATCTCGACCCCTATGAGTCTATCTCGCACCGTAGTGCTATGGTGCAGCTGCTAAGACTCTTTTTGGATATCCAATTATACCAAAGACTCTCACACTAGTACTTGGGCATTTATTTCCTTATAGATCAATCATCGTTGTTTATATAACAGGGCAATTCACATCCCATATTTCATCTTCAATATCCAATTCATCAATACTATCAACCATAATTCGATAATGAGTATTTCATACTCAAAATTTGAAATCCGTTTTATTTTAGATAAATCATTCTTCCATGTCCATGTATCACGTATGTCGTTTAATATCTCTTTAATCAACATACATTTTCATTATTATCAAAGTTGACTAATTGCAAGTCTTCTTCACATTATATATACAGATAAAAATGCATTTATTCATCTCGCATATAATAAATACACAAAAATACACTCACCTAGGTCATTTATTAGCATGTCTCACTAAATTCTACTCGATCCTTTCCTTTATAGAACCTCGAACCTTCTTTGATTCGGACTTGACTTGATTAATCACATGAATAAGATAAAATGATTGTTAGATTCAAATCTAACAATACCTTAAACACGTTGTCTAATATAATCATTCTAATATAAAGTTTCCAATTTTTTTTCCTTTCTTCCTTGTACTGTTCAAAAACTCATTATGGTCCTTAATAACCATTTAGAACTTTCATTAACCCTTTTCAAGCTTACTAATTAACCTTAGATACAAAATGTATCAATTCTCATTTTCTGGTAGATTGCACTACCTTCAAAGAAATATTTCTATAAAATAATCTACAACTCGGAATTCGATTCCGTTTGTTCTGAAAGAAACTATATTCAATAAGCTTTTCAACCATATAAATTAATATCCCAAATTCAACTTATACGATTTATGGAAAATTTTCAAAGTCAATTACAATGCTGGAATTCGAAATAGACTGGTGCTCTATTTTCCGACCTTTCGTCACTTAAAAATTCATATCTTTTGACTTGAAACTCAAAATCAGTTTCCGTTTGTTGGAGACGAAACTAGACGAACAAATCTTTACATCGATATAAAATTCATTATCTAAACATTTTCGTAGAATTTATGGTGAATTTTCAAATTTACTGCCAAAATTCAATCTTATACATAACTTTCCATAATTAACTTCTAATTTATACTAACTTCTTATTTTTCTACTTGTCAATTTAGTCCCATAACTTGCTTCAAACCACCAATTCATCATCTTCTTCATCAAATAATTATTCAAAATAATTCTCTATAATTTTCTTTCTTTGCCAAAATGTTCACTAAAATGCAAAGGTAAGGATTCAAACTTCTTAACTTTGCAATTTAGTCCTCAAATCAACATTACTACCTTAATTCAATTATTTTAACTAAAAATAATATTTAATTCTTATCCTAGAATTAATTTCCTATTTGGTCACTTGATTTTGACAAATTGTCAAAATGGTCACTAATTCGATTCAACATCGGTTTAGCATTCTAACATCAATTTCACATCTCCAACATCACTAATTACATAAATACACTCCAATTTCATAAAATTCAGATTCGGTCCCTTAACTTTGAAGCTTGTCAAATTGGTCCCTATATATTTAACTTAGGGTTTTGCTTCCAAACAACAAATCAAGCTTACTAGATCATGAATCCAACATCACAAACCCTAAGTTAGACTTGAAGCCATAAATCCTAATCTTCTCTATACAAACCAAATATGTAGGGTTTAAACCCCACTCAATAACATGATTCTAACATCATACAAGCATGATTCTAACTTAAAATCAACCATGGATTTATAAAATCATAAAAGCCTCAATTTGTTCATAAACCCTAATTTCTTCCTCATATAAAATCTAATCAATCAAGCAAGTATTCTATGAATTATTTACATCAAAATATAGAGCTCGAAGAATAGAACAACTTTGTAGTTTGAAAAATTACCTTAAAACCGAGATTTAGGGCTTAAATTGAGCTTGGAAAATTTCCTTCTTCTTTCTCCTCTTCACCACGGTTTTGGAAGGTATTTTGGCTGATAAATCCTTCATATTTAATGTATTTATGCCACTTGTATTATAAAAAATGAATTTTTAATTCAATAAATCCCACTTTCCAAAAATACCCTCCAACTAGATCTATATTTCTAATTTGTCATTTTGTAACATTCCAACTAGACTTAGTTGGATTCTAATCAGCCACTATTCATAAATAAACAAAATCTCAAAATTCCTTCCATGTCCCTTTTGGGAAAAATGGCCAAAATGCCCTTTAACGATCAACTTATTCACAAAATTGCCATTCCATATCATTTTGATCGATCTAAATTTTTCCCAATCTTTTTAACATACAAATATTCATAAAATAATATTTTATGTCTCTTCTAAGATCCATGGAACTATCTCTGAAATTTTAGCTCGATCCGATTTACTGATAATTATCGAGAATTTTATCGGCTACTAAATAAATTCCTTAATCAAAATAAATCATAGATTCATCCTGGATCGAACTAAAAATATTTACAAAACTTGGGAATGATTTTTATATCATTCTTCTATCATATAGTAAAATTTCAAAATCTTCCAGTTCGATCCGGATGCCCGAATTCCACTTAAACTTTGGCTGCGATTTCCCAATAATCGAAATATCAGTTCAAACCAGAATTCCACATTCGATCCACACCCTTAGGTGATCTATCTATTTATGAAATGAAAACCCCTAACTTTTGATAAATTACAACTTTAGTCTTTCAACTTTTCATATTTAGTCTTGTATCACTCAAGTTTTGACTGCTTATCATTTTGGTCACTAAATTTTAAACTTCAATTCCCATTCCAATTTTCCTCAAATTTCGACCAAACTTTGCAAGTACTCTAATTAACTTGCCCTCTATCATCTGATGCTTTTAAATCTCAGAAATTCCTTTTTCATGACCCATAATCAAAGAAATCCTAAATTTTGCATTTTTGTCATTTTAGTCACTAAGATAACTTTTAAGCTATTATCTTAGTACTAAATGATCCTTAATCAACTTAGTAAAATTTGGGGTATTACAATTATCCTATTTATATTCATTTCGTTCCGTAAAATTATTACATTTCAAGTTTTAATTATTACTTTTTTTAAAAAAAATTTTAACTTTTTATAAACTTTTGAGAAAAAATCAAAACTTTAAAAGGATTTATGTAACCCCATAAACCCGCCTACACGAAACGCCTAGTCTAGAAGGTTACATTCAGGTCATCGGAGCGACCCACAGAAAAATTAGAAGAAAACTCTAAAAATACATTTAAAAGTGTAAAAAATAAATTTTTTATTTAAATACCATTCCAGAAAATTATATAAAAATATATCAAAAAATCAGAAAACATATTACAGACATCTGACACAACATATATGCCCATTAATTGTACCGGTACCGTACCCCGAGAGCAACGCTGATAGAACTCCCACCATTGATGACGATCACTATACCATGATGGATTTCTTTTATCATGCGATGGTGAAAACAACGTGAGCTTGGGAAAGCTCAGTAATACAAAACTACTAGATGATGTTGTATGCAATAAACATGTATAAGGTTAGTCAGAACTGACATGATGAGCTACTTTCAACATATTTCAGGCATAAACTACAATTCATAACAACAAATTCATTTCTGATTTAGTCTCCCGAAAGCCAAACAAGATATCTATAACCTAGTTGATCAGAGGGAACAGATAGATTACCAGAATCGAGTTAGGAAGATTAGTGTGTTCCATCAATTACCGATCAAGAATGATAAACATAATGTTTTCGACAATTGAATAGTTTTGACAAGGGTAAAAAGGGACAGAGAAAGTTTAATATCAACTTAACTACCCTCCAACAGTACACTGATATGCAAAACCCCTTAACGGTATCCAGAAAGACTTACCCTAGGCTGGGCCTAGGAGCTTACAGAAAGACTTACCCTAGGCCCATTGTGCCTAGGAGCTTACCTAAGGGGATGCCTTAGGTCCAAAAGGACTTGCCAACGCTGAGCCTACAGATCTTCAATCATATCCAGAAATATCCAGAGTAATTTGTTAGCGTGGACATACGAAATAAGAAAAACAGAAATAAAACATATATTTTCAGAATATAAAAAATTATAGAGTAAATTTTTCAGATCAGACCCGGAGATATAATTTTAGACAGATAGAATTTATGATTCAGATTAGAGATATATAGTCTTAGTTTCAGACCAGAAAGAATATACATGTGCAAGAAACGCACTAAACGGTTTGATCAACTCTTAAGAATCCTTAATAATTACTAACAGAAAACACTATTCTACAGTCCCCTTCTAAACTGATTTCAAGATTAAAGACCTTACTCAAAAGAGTTAAATAATCATTGACTTCTTCCAAGTATACCAGAATTTTATCTTAAGGTCAGTCACAAATTCTGATATATCATGATTATTCAAAAAACAATTATACTTGGAGAGTACCAGGCAATTTGCTCATAAGGCATTTTGGGTCCTTTTGATTCCTAAGGGCAATTTAGTAAATACATCCCAAACGGGGAACATTTAAAACTGCAAAAATCTGTGGCTTTTAAACGGCGAATCAGACTTCCCAACTGATCAATTTTGCCATATGACAATATTGTTGCGGTTTTCAGTATCTAGACAAATACGCCTTACAAATGTTCATTCCTTAGCTCTGGTAGCCTTATATAGTTAAACTGATCACCCTAGTAATCAATATTGATCTTTCACAGCGTAATTTAACATGTCTTTGCATTTTAATAAACCAAATACAAAGCAATATCTGAAATAACCATCATATTTGGGTTATGCTTCTCGACCCTTAAAAACAATACGATTATTAAGATTTTATTATGGGTTAAGATTTCTCGAGAGTATTCTCTTATGTCGATTCATGTCGGTAACTTAATCATTCCAGAGGTCCATGATGTTTTGCCTTTTTAGAAGTTTTGCCGCTCGAATAAATTTTGATCTTTACGGTTATTTTAGTCATTCTGGTCCTTCTAAACAATTTATTCAATTCAGAACCCGAAAGCATATCTGTCATTTGATTAATTTATTAAACTTAGTGCTTGAAAATATTTTAATGATTCATCCAAAACATTTCAGTCTTTCTATCATTTACACCAACTCGACAATTCTGAAGTACTTCTAGAAACTTTATCTTTAAAGTTTTATCCAGAATTCCAGATAAATTCAAGTATTTTACTTTCTCACTCACTAGTATCATGATACCGAGATCTTTCCCAATAATTTTAAGGATTTCAGACAACGTAATTGTTTTATCACAAAAGTGCAGATTTATGATCATTCCCTTAGTTGGGGGTATAATTGTTATTCGAACATCTCAAGGGAGATTTCGTCATTTAGCGTCCAATTATTCAAGACATCAGTTTCATTAACATAAAATCAAAATTGGTTATCTAATGATTGTTAACTAATCACTGAACTCAAAAGACCTTTCAACTATCAAACTTTTTAATTAGTTATTCAATATTGTTCAGATTACCCTTCTTATATTTCGCCAATGATTTGACTTAACCAAGCTAATCGTAGCTTAATCAGAAATGCTCATGAATTAACCAAATACTATTATGTTTTATAGAACATACAAGAGGTAGTAAAGTATTACCTTGATTTGGTGTTACTCCAGTCGAACTTTAAAACTTCCTTCCATCGCTCTCGAACCTGAATTCGAAGTCCACTAAACTCGGATACGTGGTCTTGAAATCCTTCAATCAAACATAGCCATTAATTAGTCCTTATTCTCGAGTCCATTACTCTTTAAACTGAAAATCAATCACATATACATATTTGGGTTTAAGGTCAGATCTGGAGGCTTTCAGGTTTGACTTTCACAAAACTGACTTCAAAAACGGACTCAGGACGTCGAAAAACATAAAATATGGATTTTTAGAAGATTTGACTTTTTGGTCAAAGTTAACGCTGTCGTTAACAGTCAAAGTCAATACTGGCGTCATGCTGATGTCATTGATCAACCGTCAACGGTCAATGCTAACGTTAGCAGTTAACGCTGACGACATGCTGACGTTATCAATCAACAGTCAACGCTGATGTCAGCAGTCAAAGGTTTGACTTGGGCGAGTTAACTCATTGAGTTGACTCAGTCAAGTTGACTCGTTGAGTCAATTCGGTCAACGGGTCAGATCGGGTCAGACGGGTCGGATCGGATTAGGGTGGGTCGATTCAGTTCAGAACTGATTCACAGCAGGACCGGTTCAAGGCCGATTCAGGCCCGATTCACCCTAAAAATGCCTAAAAATGCGTTTTTCTTACCGGATTTTCAACCACACCAACATATTTGAGTTAAATACAAACCCAAACAATCGAAAAACTGGAAATCTTACCCAAATTTACCTGATCTGACCGATTCAGACGTTGCTCCGACGAGGCCACTGCCAGGGTTGAGACAAAGATCGGACGGTTGCATTAAAACCGTCTTAGCATGAGAAGAAGAATGGCAGCCAAAGCTTCATGATCGGACGGCTGCAGTGGCCTAAATCTACGACGGACCAAAAAAAGATAAATCTAGGTTCATCGAACCTTCAAACGCAAATTCCTGACGAACGGGGAGACGGTTGCGAGAGTGGTTTGAGGGGTTTTGGTCGGGGCACGATGGGGAATAATCCGGTGATGGCGGTGGATACCACGGTGCGGTGGTGATGAAGATTGGACGGTGGCAGGGGAGAGAAGGTGAGAGAGAACCTTGGGAAAAAAATTGATTATTTGATTCGAATGGAAGATGAGGGGCCATTTACTCAGCTTAATCTTTTGCTTGATAACCGATTAGGATATAGTTTAAATTTTATTTTTGCAAATTCTTATCAGAAATAGAGCCTTGGCTCAATTGTTACCTCTCTTAACTATGTAGCCAAGGTCATGGGTTTAAACCCCTTTAGCTGCAATTCTCTTCTTTTTTAAGGTGTTACAATTTAAGTACATGTTTTGTAAAATTTAATCATTAAAATGATTGTTGACTAAATCTTAACTCGGCCGATGCTATTATTATTACAACCTTCTAGAGATCCTACATTAAATGTGTTTAAATGTAAAACCATTGTTGAAATGTAATGTCTAGTTTAGTTATTACATCTAAAATATATAAAGTAATTGAGGTTGAAATTTTAAAAAATTTCCTCAACCTTATTCTCTATAGAAGTATTAAGCGCAACCTTTTCTTCATTAATTTTGTTTAGCTAATGAAGGTATCAATTTTAATGTTAGTCGCCGACCGTCAATTTTTCTTTTTTTGTTTTTAATAAGAATACTTCTGCCTTTGTGACACGTTTATCTCTGCCTTTTTAACACGTCTATCTCTGCCTTTTGGCACGTTTATCTCTGCATTTTCGCATGTTTTTTGTCTTCTTTTTCATTCGTTTGGTTGTCCTTTTATTTTATCTTTTTCAGGGTTAGATTGATAACATCATGACTGGTCAATATGACGCTTATTTATAATCATGTTGATCTTCTCTGCTCTAGACCATCGGATTGAATTTGGATACTCGATTTGCGTTCGTGGATAGTTTCTCACGACGCTCGATTCTGATTTGCGATTTTCGGTGGTCTTTCAATAACTTAATCTCCCTTTTGTAATTTGTTTGACAATGCAGTCAGATTTTTTTATGTATTTTCGTTCGAATCTTTTGGTTGGATTTTTAACATTTTCCACGTATGGTCTTGTGTGATCTAAAGTGGTTGGTTTCTTATGTCAATGTTATTAGAAAATATTCAAATTATGTATTTAGTTTACGATGATAGTTGTTGTTTCTATTAAAAAAAGAAAATTTAAATTTTTTAATTAGAAAAATCCATACGTGGCATTTTAGAGAATTAAATCCTTAATAATGATTATGGTTAGTGTTAACTTTTTGGGTGCATTATCTACAACTATTTATGGAAATAATCGTCATTGTTGGCTATTAAAAATAAATAAATAAATAAGAATAATAATAATTCACAAATTTTGTCAAGTGAAAATTAAGACTGAGGATGCTAACTTTAACAACAAATATATCATTTTCCAAAAATTAATTATTTGATATAGAAAGGGTACCAATCTATTTAAACTACAAATGGACATTTATGACAACATTGGTCCTGGAGAAAGGTAAGCCCTTATCATCAACTTCAATGTTAAAAAAATAATATTGCAAATGAAAATAGATTGTGTAAAAATCTATGGCCAAAACCCCTAAAAATTTCAATTATGATATTAACATTTTTGAATTTTGTTTAATATTTAAAATTTGATTTTTGAGAGAAAAATATATCCAATATTTTCCTACTTTTGTGAGATTATTACTTATGAATATTTATTTAAACTTTATATTTAAAATTTGAAACAATTTAATTTTGAAAATTTTAAAAAACTAAAAATAGTGCAAAAATATTTTAAAAGCTAAAATTTATTTATAAATTCAAAACACAAAAATAAATATTAAAAAACTATTAAAGATTATAAAGAATTGAAAAGAAGTATTAAACAATTTAAAATTTATTAAGGGTAAATTTTTGATACACAAACCTGTGTATTTATACTATAAAAACTCAAATCTTAAATTTCTAACCCTAACCCTAAAAAACTAAACCCTAAACTTTAAGCCCTATACACTGAATTCTAAATACTAACCTTAAATTCTAAACCCTATAACCTAAACCCCTAAGCCTTAAACCCTAAACTAAAACACTAACCCCTAAAACTAAAAGACACGTGTAAACTAAAGTTTACATGACATGTGTATCAAAGTTTTTTTCATTTATTAACTACATGTTGGTCTAGTGGGATAAAGCACAAAGTCTCTTAAACAAAGTTTAGGGTTTGACTTTTGATGTTGTGAATGAAAAGAACTAGGTCGGATAATGATATTTATACCAAAAAAATCAAAATTATAAAAAAATCGAATACCTACATGGTAATATCCTTTTAAATAATAATATTAGTAGATCGTAATATCCTTTTAGGTATTAATCATATAACTCGTGAATAAATCTAAACAAAAGGTTTACAAAATAAATTAGATCATTTAATTAATAATATTTTAACCAAAACAATCTGTGATAATAAATGTTTAAAACTAAATTTATAGAAACATGTGGTGTCATTATTAGAAGCAAACTTGCTAATGGAATAAATTATGTATTAATTTAATTCCTGTATTTGTTCAAAATTTAAAAATCCAGTACTTCTTTATAATTCATAAAAAATAAATATATTAGTTTAATAATATTAGTTTAATTGATAGTAATTTTTAATTTATACAGTGTGATTAATTGTTGACTTAAATAACGTGGTGGCGTGGAATTCTTACCGCCACATGCCATACCAATTTTAGTATAACTTTCAAGTAATTACTCACTCTTTAATTACATATAGGAAAGATGTGAAGATTATGAGATGGGTCTGGCTCACCACGTCATCTAATCAAATCAATATTGAAAATAAAATGAAAAATGTCAATTTGGGTCTGGCTCACCACGTCATCTAATAATCAATATTGAAAATTGTTAAATGGCTTTGGTTCACCATGATTTAATTTCTCCAGAATTATTGTTTTCAATTAATTATTAATATTGAGAAAAAAAATGCCAAGTTGGCAGTTTAGTGGGTAAAATAAGAAAAATTATTAAATAGATCTTGCTTACCACGTCATCTATTGTCTCATCCAATCAAATTTTACAATCTTATTTTTTATTAATATTATAATTGAGGGAGGAGACTTGATTTAAACCTTGGACAAAAAGGTTTCATACCATTTAATCAGTAAGATAATAGATTACTTGCGTGTTTATAAGGTCATGGGCGGAGCCGCCTTTTGTTAGAGGTAAATTATTTTTATAAATTTAATATAAAATAATATTAAAAATAAAATTAACATAATTTTAAATGAATATTGACACCCCTAAAAGAAAATTATTACTCATTGTTTGTTCTTACCTATTAAAAAATAATTTTTTATAAAAAAATTTAATTCTGATACCCTAAAATAAATTTCTTGGCTCACCCTGTATAAGGCTTAATAGCTAAATTAACCTTTGTACTTAGTAAAATTTTCACTGCCCATTTCATTTTTATTTTTATTTTTTGGTCAGTTTCAGGGTAGGAAACTTGGAAGAAGGGTGTAAGTTCATGGGAGTTGTTTCATGCCATTTCCATCACACTTCATGTTCTTAATTTGTATTTCCAATTCTTCTTAATCATTTATATGGTTAGAAACTTCTTTCATGTGTTGCATTGCAATCAATGAGGTGAGAGGGTCTTATAGAGCCAGGGGGTAAGAAAAGTTGATTGGAGGTTAGTCAAAAAGTTTTCTTCTTGTTAAAAGGTATTTAAATACCGGTGGTTAAATAAAAAAAAATTGTTGGAGCTGGTTGAGGTAATACACATTAAACTTCAAAGCATTTCCTGAGTTTCATAAATATGGTTTATTGCTTTGAGTATATGCATGTTGGGTGTTTTTGGGTGACTAGCATGAGATGATAACACATGTGATATTTTGGAGTTGATAATTTGTTTTATTAGTTCTCCGATTTATGTTGATTCTTATATGTTCAAAACGAGCCTGAAAGAGCTTAAATATGGTCGTTTGTGGTAGATTGAAAAGCTATTTTCTAGGTTTTTGGGCATGAGTATTAGTACCAATTCATGTGGTATCGATATCGCATGCACACAACAACAAATCAAGGATATTTTAAGGGGAGTATCAATACTTATTCTCGGAGTATTGATACTCAATGGGGTTTGAAATTTCAGTGCACTATTTTAGTATCGATACTCAACATGGAGTGTCGATATCTCTTGTTGTAATCCTAGAATTGTACTTCTAATACACTCATTCCTCCCATAATGTTTTTAAGCACAATTTGGAATCTATAAGACTGTAAATGACTAAGATACCCCTACAAACAAATAATTTTAATACAAACCTCAATTGTGCATATGTAGGTGATGACCTTGTAATGAACAATGACTTGTAATATGATACTGTTTGATAAATCCTAATGGTAAGTAATGGGCATAAGAGGTAAAATCAATGTTGAGTATAAAAGAGATTTCTTGCATACGAACATGCATGCCTTGGAGTCGGTGGCTACAAAAGGCTTGAGATGTAAACGTAGAGCTTTCAAGTCAATAATTAACGGTAAAATTAAACATATATTATGGAAGAGATTAATTTTTTCAAATAAAAACAGTATAAAAATTCAATCTTATAAAATCAAAGTACATAGAGTAAATTTAAAAGTTTAGATTTTTAAAAAGGGTAAATTACGTAAATTATTACTGAACTTTACTCTCAAACCTATTTTGGTCATTGAAAATTCAAAATGTTCAATTTACTCATTGAAGTTTAGACATTGAACACTTTTTTGTTACTCTTTTTGGTTAACTTTTTGACGAAGTCTATTTACCGATGAATGGAGAAATTTTCCAAGATTTAAATAGTGGAAAACTTTATTGGTACGAGAAAAGCAACATACTGGGAAACGAGCTTCATCTGACGATGGAGGAAGAAGATTGATGAGAGAGAAATCATACGATTTTTAGCTGATTCGTGAACTTTTAAGCATTTTTTGATAAAATAGAAGTCGAATTCAAACTTAGAGAGTAGAGATGAAGTGACTGATAAAATTAAACGTTATAAAACCTTAGTAATCAAAATAAATTTAAGAGTAAAATTTAGTGATGATTTACGCAAGTTACCCCTTTAAAAATATTAAAGTGATTTTTGATGTATTTAAACCTGGAAAAAAGTTGCCTTCTTTTTTTGTTGCAACTTTATGTGTTTATGGTCCTAGATACAATCGTAGCCGTTTGTCCCCATTCATAACTGACAAACACGTAAAGTTAGCATTCACTTCCCAAGCCGGTTCTTTTAAAATCCAGATACGTTAGCGTGACAGCACAAAGACAGACAAAAACGTGTAGAATATTTCACGTTTCGAGTGATGGCGAGGTGTGATTAATTTTTTTGTCTGATGGGACCCCACAAAGGGGGAGTGTGGGGCTCTGAGATTCTCGTAAGAGAAAGAGAGGAGAGATGATTGGACACAGCATGAGGCGTGGGACCCAACAGGCGGTGGGGTCATGTCCGAATCTCTGTCGTTACTTCTAGGTTGGAATGAGAAGCCATGAAAACCCAGTTTTTGTCGGAAACCCTGTTTTCTTTAATCAAACCTTGTCGGCTACAACCCTAAGAATATGCGAAAAGGTAAAAGTGTTTTTCCCCCTTACACTTTTGGTGTCTAACAATGGCATGAGTTATAGTTTGGGGTATGTATTTTTCCATTTTAATTGTATTAGTTTGGCTATTTGATCGGTTATTGGGTAGTTTTATTTATAGTATATCTCAATTTAAGGCTAAAAACGGTCAGTTTTTTAAAAAAATCAATCAACTTAAAATGTTATATTTTTTAATAAAATTTTAAGTTTATTTTTTTGTGATTTTTTTCAAGTTTTAAAACTTAAAATAAAGTTTTGAAACTAGTTAAAAAAATTGATTACCTAAAAAAACTTAAAAAAGTTTCGAAATTTATTGAAAAAACCAACTTAAAATGTTATAAAAAGTATAATTTTAAGTTGCTTGACAAGTTTCAAAAACTTGTCGTTTTAGCCTTTGTTGCAGCCCATTTTTGTCCGAACCTAATATTTTATTAAACATACCCATTATTAAATATCAGACCCATTTAAATATACATCCAATAATCATTAACCATATCCAAGACCCAAATACCCATACTCAATATCCATAATACAACCCAGACCCGGTTACAAAGCCCAAACCCGGATATAACCTAAAAAATAATAAACCCTAATCATAGCAAACAAGTCTGACGCCTCCCGTGCCTCCTCATCTACCCAATCCTCTCTGCGCGTGGCTACCACGCGTGACGCTAGTGGCCACGCGCGCCACCGCCTGTCACACTGCTCCACCTCCCAAATGTCACTGTCGATCTGAAAAAAACAATGCAGAGAATTATTGTCCTTTTTTTTAAACATGTAAAATCAAATGGACAACTTGTTATTTATTTTTATTATGCAAGTTGTAAATCGAAAATGGGTATAAAAAACCTTGCATGTAATCTGAAAGAGGGTTCAAACGAAATAAAACCAAAAATTTCCAGAAACGCTAGAGATCAAAAGCACAATTGCGAAAAAGGTAAAAAAATGAGGTATATTCATTTGCATGTTCGAATCCGTTTGAGAAAGTAAAAAAAAAAAAGGAAAAGATTTTGTCTCACCTCGGTTCGCTTCGAATCTTCGCCGTCGTCCATAGCCAAGAAAGAACCATCGTTGATTCAACCGAATCTAGGGGTGGTTTAATTTTTCAAGTGGGAAAAGGGGTGTTTTATATCCTAGGGTTTGAAAGATAAACACTAAAAAAGGGGGGGAAACGCATATAGGAATAAGGGCAGCCGGCTGCGGAAGAAAATAAGGTTTTGAACCTGATTTTAGGTCTTCTTTTAGGATATAAACCAAATTATTTTATTATTTTATTATTATATATTTTTTTATTTATTTATCCATATACATAAATATTGTTTTTTGCCCCATTATTTTGACATTTCTATTGGGAGTGTCATCTCGGCCTCCGGATGTCATCTTCTTCGAATGTCGTGAATATCTGGGCAAGTTTTGAAATTATCGGACATATTTAATTGCTTAATATATATATATATATATTCATTATTTATGTATATATTTATTTTCATTTCTGCATAATAATCCTTACACATAGTATTAAGCCTTATTGTTCTGATATTTCTGTTGAAAGTGTCATATCGATCTTCGAGTGACATCTCCTTTGAATGTCGTGAATACCAGGGCAGATTTAAACTATTGTTCGTTTTTGGAAATTGATTATTAAATTAAATCGAATTTTTGTTTTTCTTAAATAAATATAATGCGAACTTTTAGGTACCAATTTTGGGCGTAGTGGGGGTGCTAACCCTTCCCCACTCGTAATCAACTCCCAAATCCATCTCTGGTTATCTTTTCGGTGTTCGGCCTACCAAAAGTGGCCGGTGGCGAATCCACCCTTCGTTTAAAAAAAAGAGAATTTAACAGTACTCTATAGGGAGTGTCATCCCGGTCTTCGGGTGTCATCTCCTTTGATACCGCAAAGCATTTCAGAATTTATTTTCAAAAGGAAAAAAGGGTCGCAACAGCCTTAAATTAAGCTATCGTTCTTTAGACTCGTCCCGGTTATTGAAGTTAATTTTGTTAGAGATCAGTTAAAAGTATTGGTGGTGAAATTCGACTAGAAAAAATTAAAATTTTTGACTCAAATAAAATCAAAAAAGTTTCAAATAAAGTTTCAGTTATAATATGAAAACTCAAATAACTTAAAATTTTTAGTAATTAATGAATCAATTTTTAAGTTTGTGAGACACTTAATTCTGCCTGATACATACATACATACATACATACATACATACATACATACATACATACATACATACATACATACATACATACATACATACATACATACATTATGGGTGGAGCTAATGTATAAATGGGGTTGCAATTGATCCCACTTAATTTGTTGGAGTATGGGGTTTTGAAGGAGCTCATATATAATTTTTCATAGGAAATATTAGATTTGACCCCCAATTAATTTGTTGAGGTATGTGTAGCGATGTTTTTTTCGCGCTAAAAAAGATGAGTTTTTTGTTTGTTCATTTTGAAAATAATGTCTTCCGTGAGATTTTTATAAAACCCGTGTTTTATTTTAAAATAGAGTCGTCACCGGCTACTCAAGGTGGACCGGATACCGTAAAAACCAGAGATTTTAAAAAATTCGGTTTCGGAAGTCGGCTACGGATGGGGAAGGATTAGCAACCCCACACCGCCCAAAATTGGTACTTTAATAATTACTGCTTTATTAATATTAGACTTTCTGGATTAAAGTGGCGATTAAATTAAATTTTGGTTATAAGTGCGAGTAGATTTTAAAGGCCCCGTTATTCGAGAGTAAACGCCCAACCACTATCACTACGCCTGATACTGGCCCCGTTTACGCTAGAATAAAAAGGCACCGCGTTGACAATAATATATCCGAAAAAATACATACAAAACACGGATATTTAAAACATAAATAAATACAATATATAACATATGTATTAAATACATATACATAAAAACTAGAAAATAGAAAAACTATATATATTATAATGTATATACACATATATTTAAAACTAAAATATTATAATAACCATACAATATGCTTTACATAATACTAGTGCTATAATATATTTAAGTAATAATATTTACACAATACGATGAATATATATATATATAGTATAATAAAAACATCTAATATATATATATATAATATATAATACATATAATATAAAACTAATTGCTATATAAACATAAATATGTAGTGATATAATATAAATATAAAAAATTTCTAAAACTTACGCATGTATGAAAATTAAAAACTATATCACATATATAAGAAAATATAGTAATTAATGCACACAAAGAAAACATTTAAAGTATAATATATTAACATTTACTAATTACCATACATGCAATACATATAACAAAGAAACAACTAAATATATATAGTATATACGATACAAGGAATTAATGACACAAAGGCAAAGATCAGTGACTATATTAAACAAAAAGGAAAGTTAAGATGCATAAATTAAATAGAAAAAGAAAAAAATGAAATTAAAGATGGTAAAAAAAAAGGAGCAATGTGGTAATTGTCCCATTAAATCCAATTTACAAACAAACGTTTCCTCTCATTTGTTTTACCCTAAAAACCGATTTACCTCCCCATGTTCTCTGCATCTTTTCAAATTACTTTCAAAGAAACTCTAGAATAAAACCTTAAGTTCCCATGCTTTTCCCATGCCGCCGCCGTTCATCGGAGGCGATGACCGCCTCCTCCGACGGCTCCAAGGCTCGAGAAAGGAATATTTGGGGTCGATACAACACCAAAACTCAAAAAAAGGTATTTTCTTCACCTTTTCTGAATTTTTAGGCTTGAAATTCCTTTCTTTTTTGACTCGATTCAAAATTTAAACAAGAAAAAGTTTTGCTTTATGATGCGAGAATAAAAGATGAGACTTTTTTCTCTGAAATTGTTTTTGAAATTTTATTCATTCTTCCCCGATTGCAATTTTTTCGAATGAAAACCCCGAATTTTTCTGATTTTTTTCTCTATTTCCTCTCTAATTTTCGAAATCTTTCTTTTCTTGAAAATGGTCGGCTCCCCCTTTTTAATTTGTTGTTGCAGCTTTAAATGGATGAAGAAGAGGCCACTGTTGATGATGCCATTGCTTGGTTGGGTTGTTGATGCATGATATAGGGGCATGGTGAAATGAGTTTAGGCAATGTGTGTGGAGAGAGATAGCAGGGCATGGGGTAAAGCATGGGGGGGCATGCGTGCTGCAGGGTATGGGTCAGTTGGCAGAGGTTTTTTTGTTTTTTATTTAGGGTTTGGTTGGATTTGATTTATGGTTTGTTTTAGGGTTACTGATTTAGGGTTTTTAGGGTTTTGGGTGGTTGTGGTTATAGTTTAGGGTTGGTCGCCGGAAATGGTGAACGGCGGCGGCTGTGGTAGAGGAAGAGGCAGCTAGGGTAAATGATATTAGGGTTAGGTTGTTTAGTTTAGGGTTTTTTGGCTGTCGGGTTAGGGTTTGGATCTGGGTAGGTTTCGGGCAATAGGTACTGGTTTGGTTAGTGGGTAAATGGGTTTGGGTGAAATGGGTTATTACAGTATGGGGTCAACAATACTTATTGTAATGAAATGAGAATCCTCCATACCTGATACTCCATTCTAACCCTACTATATAAATATCCTGGCTCTGCCATTGTATCCTATTATAGTGAAATGAGAATCCTCCATACCTGAATTTATGGTATAATCAAGGCTTAAACCAAAAAGGTTCTAAGGATACACTAAATAAGGTAGAAATAGAGTTACATGCCAACTACAATAAGGTTCTAAGGATACATAGCCCTACAACTAAAATCAAGGTACTGTACTCGAGTTGAATCGATGTTGGGAAATCCCCGTCGATGTGCTTCTCCAAGAGAGTGATCTGTCAACCTACGCATGAAAAAATAACATATCCGTACACTGAACTAGCAAAGCTCTGTGGTACATGTCTACTGTACTATACTTCATGTCATTCATAAAAGTAAGCATACATAAATAAGCAAGGAACATACGACATGAATAAGAAAATCAAACACTAATTATCATCATAGTGGTAGTCAAACCTATTTAGCCTGGAACCACTAAGACATTAGGCTAGCCACATGTATACTTGGGATCACCTAGACATCGAGTACCACACCCGATATTCGAGACCACCCAAACATCGAACACCTTACCATGCCACCCACTTGAGACCACAAAGACATCGACCAAGGTATGACACTTACTAGGGACCATAAAAACATCGGGTAGTGAATGCCACTCGGGACCACGAAGACATCGAATGCATTGGAATCGTATGTGTACTGTAGTATCAACCGAATCATGGAATTAATCTAAGGTTAACAAGGCCCATAAGCAATACAAGGCAAAGAAATGTCAAGCAAAAGGGTGTCCGAGGTCATAGTTCAACCAAAGGCTCAAGTTAAGATTTTATTAAGTTCAATCTCATGCCCATACAACTCTCTTCAAGCCTCATTAAGCCCTTTACTATTAATTCATCAAGTTTGGGAAGTTTTAATAGTGGGTACCGTTACGGTCCAAGACATACCAGTACTAAGGTTTGCTACTGGAATTTGGGGAAGGCCTGACCATACCAGCACTGGGTCGCCCATACTGATACAAGAACTCGGGTATCAGTACAGTCCAAGGTGTACCGATACTCAAGTTGTTTACTGGAATTTTGCCAAATCCCACTGGTATAAGTACAGTTTGACCCATAGCGATACTGTTTGAGTGGCATACCAGTACGGGTTTAAGTCTGTACCGATAAGCTGCATTCTTTTCACCTTATTTTTCAAAGGTACGATGGGGTATCGGTATAGATTCTTGCATAATGATATCGAAGCCAAGAAATGGCTTTTGGCAACGACTTTTATCGTAAAATCCCTAAATTTGAACCCCATAACTAGTTCTATTCTCTCTAAAGTCTAATAGGTTTGTTATTAGCCCACTTTGGCCCTTATTACTACTCAAAAATAATAAATCATCAAGATTGAAGAGCACCCAAGCTTAAGCACGCAACTACATCAAAAGCTTAAATTATGCAAAGCAAAAATACATTTATGAAAAGCAGGAAACACATTAGAGTTGGAGATGTACAAACCTTGCTCAAAATCTTAAAATCCCTTTTTCCACTCATTCACTTCTTCTCCATGTCTTTGGTGTGGGATGGCTATCCCACCCCTTTCACTAATTACGGAGTGTAAAAATGAAGTGTTACACTACTAGAGGATAAAAATGAGCTTTTAAAATGAATTTACAAATCAAAATTTGTCCTAAGACACCTCTCTACCAAGAACCCCCATAAAACCCATTTTCACCTCTTACCATCATTTTCATAGATTTTTACCTCCAAACGTAGATCTTGAAACGTAGATTCTGAATCTAGAGTTCACTTCTCAAGACAAGATGTTCAAACCAACAAAGCTTGCACCTTTACCATGGGTGTGGATATGGGAAGAAGAAGATAGATGAAATATGGTATAGTAATGAAGATGATGCAATAGTATGACTTTTGTCTCCCCAAAGCCAACGTCCCAACAAATAGAAAATAAGGGATTCAGCATTTTTTTAAATTTTGGTTTATTTACCTTATAAACCATCATTATCTCTCCTTTATTACCCTTTTGCCACCTTCTAAGCCCACTAGACCACTTTTAAGCCCAAAATACTTGTGTAGGCCCTAAAAGCTCAAATTAATTATGACTATCTAGAAGTTTATATCCCTGAGTCAATGCTAGACGTTGACTTTAGATTTTGGGTCGTTATAATTCACCATTCCTTAAGAAAATTTTGTCTTCAAAATTTACCTAAACAGAAGAGATGTTGGTACAACAACTTCATGTCATCTTTGGTCTCCCACGTAGTTTACTCTACGCCATGATTCCTCTACAGATTCTTAACCAACAGTATACTCTTGTTGCATAGCTCTTTCACTATTAGTCAATGATTTTTTCAGTTTTTCCCTATAAGACAAATCGACACTTACCTCAATTTCATCAAGAAGAGTAACATGAAAGGGGTTAGAGCAATATCATCAAAGCATCGAAACATGAAACACATTATGGATCCATTCTAATTCTGGCGGTAAGGTCAACTGATAAGCCACTATCTAAATTTCTCAATAAATTTATATGGCCCAATAAATCTCGAACTCAAATTTCCTTTGCGCCCAAAGCGTATAACCCTTTTACATGGTGGCACTTTAAGGAATACTTTGTCACCAACCTCGAACTCAACATGCTTATATCGTGGATCCACATAAGTCTTTTGTTAGTTAAAGACCGCTTGCAAATAATCTTTGATTATTTGAACCTTTTTCTCAGTCTATTTGATCAAGTCTGAGACCATGCTCCTTATTTCGTTCAGCTCAATCCAACACAAAGAAGTTTTACACTTACGTTTATACGACACTTCGAAAGAAGCCATCTAAATACTTGATTAGAAACTGTTATTATAAGCGAACTCAACTAATGAGAGATGCTCTTCCCAACTACCCTCAAAATCAATGACGTAACATTAAAGCATATATTCCAAAATCCGAATGGCTCTCTCGGACTGGCTGTTGGTCTGAGGGTAGAAAGTTGTACTGAAATACAATTTGGTACCCAACTTCTCGTGCAATTTTTTCCAAAACCTGGAAGTAAACCTTAGATATCTATCGAAGATGATCGATGACGGTACACCATGAAGTCTCACAATCTTCTTAATGTACAATTTGGCCAACCTCTTCAAGGAGTAGTATATTCGCACTAGTAAGAAGTGTGCGGCCTTGGTCAATCTGTCCACTATAACCCAAATCGCATCATGTTTCCCTTTTGTAATTGGTAAACTAGTCATAAAATCCATCGTCTCCATATCCCACTTCCACTGTAAAATATGAATTTGATGAAATAATGTCAAAGGAACTTGACGTTCGGCCTTTACTTACGGACAAGCTAAACATTTAGTCATGAACTCTGAGACGTCTTTTTTTTTATCCTTGGCCACCAATAGAGCAATCACAAATCTTGATACATCTTTTTGCTGCCCTGGTGTATAGCAAAAGGGCTATTATGAACTTCTCGAAGGATTCTGTCCCTCAACTCATCAATAACCGATACACATAAATGGTCATAGAAGTACGAGATCCTATCTCGTACTCTAAACACAATCGTCTTGCCATATTGCACCATTTTGATCTTGGCTACAAGATCATTGTCTAGTGCTTGTGTCTTCTTAATTTCTTGCATCAAGGCTGGTTCCACACGAAGTTCGGCTAAGAGGCCACCATCATTGGTCATCCTTAAACGGACAAACATGGATCTCAAATATAACAGATTTTTGGCTCAATGCGTTAGCAACCACGTTAGCCTTTCTAGGATGATACTCAATCACTCATTCATAATCCTTGAGTAACTCTATCCATCAGTGCTGTCTCAAATTCAAGTTTTTTTGTGTCAGCAAATACTTCAAACTCTTGTGGTTGATGTAGATGTAACATTTTTAGCCATACAAATAATGCATACAAATCTTTAAAGTGAAGATAATTGTCGCCAACTTCAGATCATGAGTAGGGTAATTTTGCTCATGAACCTTGAGTTGTCTCGAAGCATAAGCCACAACTTTTTTTCTTGCATAATGACATAACCAAGTCTATTTAAGGATGTATCGCTAAAATCTGCGAAGTCCTTACCCGACTTCGATTTAATCAAAACTTGTGCTTTTATTAGGTAAGCTTTAAGTTGTTCAAAACTCTGTTGTCTCTTCTGGTTCCACTCAAATAGAACTGGTATAATAGAGAACCCCTTGACAAAGCGTCGGTAGTATCCTGCCAAGCCAAGGAAACTACAAACTTCTAACATATTCTTCGGTGGTTTTCACTCAACCACAACCTGAATCTTCTGAAGAACTATATGGATCTCATCTACCGAAATGATGTGGCCCAAGAATACCACTTCTGACAGTAAAACTCATATTTGTTGAACTTAACAAATAATGCTATTTCACGAAAGGTTTGAAGCACAATTAGAAGATGAAAATCATGTTCTTTATCTGAATTATAATACACCAAAATGTCGTCGATGAAGTCTATAACAAACTGATCCAAAAAAGACTGAAAAATTTTATTCATCAAATCCATAAATGCCACCAGAGCATTCGTAAAGCCAAACGGCATCACCAAAAACTCATAATGGTCATACTGTGTCTGAAAATCAATCTTATGAATGTCATCATCCTTAACCTTCAATTGATAATATCTCGACCTCAAGTCGATCTTAGAAAATAAACGAACACCCTTTAATTGGTTAAACAAATCGTCGATCATAGGAAGAGGATAACTATTCTTTATCGTCACTCTATTAAGCTAACTCTAGTCTATACACAATCTCATTGACCCATCTTTCTTTTTTACAAATAAAATAAGAGCACCCTATGGCGAAATACTCAGTCGGATAAATCTTCGCTCAAGCAAAGACTAAAATTGATTTTTTAACTCTCTAAGTTCAATTAATGCCATACGATATAGAGTAATAGAAATTGGTGATATTCTTAGTAGCACCTCAATCCTGAACTCTAGCTCTCGTTCAAGAGGTAATCCTAACAACTTTTTTGGGAAAATATCAACAAACTCGCACACAGTTCAAAGACTTTCAAGCGTGGGACAAAAAATTGTCATATCTATAAATGAGCTAAGAAAGTTTGATAAATCGTATATTTACATGTATTTCTTATATAATTCCCTATGTTTTAGCATACTAATCTATCTACAAGTTCTTGTTTTGGTTCCTATTTGGCTTTCAGGGTGTTTTAACAGCTAAATAATATTCTATGCATAAAAAGATGATATTAGCACAGTTTTTACACTTTGGAGAATAACCTACAAAAAAGACCGTGAATATCCAAAAGTAATGCGGAGATACGAACATTCAAGTAAGAACAGACCAACTAAGGCTATGCGAACAAATAAGGAAACAGATTTGTGAACCACTATATGTGAACACAGATATGTAAGAGCAAGCGAATGTTGAAGGCTGAGTAGGCGAAGGCAAGCAAAAGTCCTGCGAACATAGATGTATTCAGACCAGAATGTGAGTGGATATATCCATTATTGCGAGTGGATAGAGGATTGCATAGACCAGAATACAATGATGAATACCAGCCACGAACCTCAGAGTGCGAACGAGAGCCATGCGAACGAGCCTTGGATCACACAGGCTAATGTATAGGCCATGCGAACTCTGGAGACAAAACACGCACAAATCCTATAATGTCGTTGTTGCTTAAAAGAAAAAAATCCTACATTAATTAGACTTTCACTTTATATTAAATTCTATGTAATTTAATATATGATTAGGGTTTTGTATTTTATTGTAACTTCTTCCCCTACTTGATGTATAATTCTTTATCTATAAATAGGATCATAGGAGAAGATGTGAGAACAAAGAGTTACCCTAGAAACCCTTATTGCTTTCATCTACTCTATGAGTAGCTAAACCCTTAGTTATAGTTGTTTTTAGGTTTTCAATACATTTTTTAGTAAGACTTCTTGTTCTTAAAAATTCTTCATAATTCAAAGTATTTTTATATCTTCTAGGCTCATTCAATTGCGTATATTGGATTATACGTATGTAATCAACCGATCATAGATTAATGATACAAGCGGTAAGAAAACCTAGACTATAGTTTTTTGAAGGTATAAAATCATTTATTTAACCTGTGTGGATTATCGTTTTTTGAATATATGTGTTTTGGTTTCTTAATCATTTAATGTTATTTGATAGGTTTTATCTAAAATAGATTATCTAAGGATTTAACTTAGATAATAAGTGTTAACAGCTTATGGTCTATTAGGTTGTTAGCTAAATAAAAGAAGAGAACTCATAGGTTATTTGTGGATTATCATCTAACTTAAGAACCAAGCTACATTAAGAATTATACAGGTTATCTTTTGAAGTCTATGATCTAATACTTGGATTGAAACACCACGAACGACTTGGCTAGAAACCATTATCACAACCCAACCTTAGTTATTGCTTTATCTTCAAAAAATTACTCAAATCCAAACCCCTTTTACTTTTCATTCGCACAATTAACCTAGATTAGTAACTTATACTCCTTTGCTCGCTCTTTGTGGGATCAACCCTACTTGCCACTACTACAAATCCTTAAGAACAAGTAGATATTTTATTTTTGATGAATTCGACACCCGTTCAAAGCCTCACAACCTTGTAGCAGCATATCTCAAGCTAACATAGCGGAGATCACATTGGAAAGGTAATGATTCATTTTTCCAAGTACAAGCAATTTTTCTCCTTCTGACCTATGAAGTTTTAAACTCTTAGCCCGACACCTCAATCTGACATCGTGCTCGAATAACCGATTCGTACCCAAGATCACATCAAATTCTTAGAAGGGTAATTTTATCAAATTTGCTAGAAACACATGTCATTGAATCTCGATCAAAAATTGACGATAATCCTTATCTACCAAAACATCGAACTTCATGAGACTAGTTATGCGAACTCCGACCTTTATATCCTCGACTATAATGCCCCACTCTCGACAAATCTCACTACGAATGTATGAATGAGTAGACCCAGAGTCCATTCATACAACAATAAAAAATAAGAATAGGGTGAAGGAACCTGAAATTACATATGTAGCCTCATAGTCATCCTTAGCCTTCATAACTTAATGTCTCGCCAGAGCTCTAGCAGTAGACCTCTCAATTCCTCCACTATTCTATCTCATCATGAATCTCAATTCTCCTCTAACAAAACTTCTACCCCTTTAACCTGACTGCTGAGATCTTTGAGACTAGGCTGGGGTGCCATAATTAGCTTGGGGACAATACCTGATAAAATGATTTAGAGATCTATACCCATAACATGTCTTAGGTGTACGAAAGTAATCCCTAAAGTGATGTTGTCCATATCACTCACACGGACGTCGAGCCGATGGTCCAAATAAACCTCCCTCACTCGTCATTGACAAGAAAGTCGAATATCCTCCATGATGACCTAATTCGAACCTCAAATTAGACCTATGCCAATGGTTCCTGCTATGCCTTTTAGAATCCTGCGAATATCTACACATCTTACCTGAACTCTACGACTTATAAGTTTTGTACTACCATTGGGACCCTCCATCATGTCCCTGAATCAGACTCCCAACTTGCTCGAGAGATCTGGCACTCTTAGCTAGCTCTCCAAATGTCTTGTATGGGTCAACAGTCACGTACATATGAAGCTCTAGTTTCAAACCCTGACGAAACCTCTTACACTTTAATTCTTCAGTTGAGACTAACTCGAAAGTAAATTTACTCAGCCACAAGAACTCATGCTCATACTCAAACACTAGCTGGTTCCCTTGCTCTAGGTGAGAGAACTGATCCCTCAACACATTTATTTGAGCTTCCCTGATGTATTTGTTCTTGAAATATTTCAAGAAGTACTCAAAAATAGGTAATGCGGGGTGCAGTCCCTTCTTCATAGTCTTCCACCACTCTTTGGCATTACCTTTCAGGAGGGATGTAATGCAATCAAGTCTATCATTGGGTTTGCACTGAATCTGTCTAAAGGTTCATTGCACATCTTTTAACCACTAATATGTTGCAACTGGATCACAGTCGCATGTGCTACAAAAATCTTTGACCCTGTAATAGCGGATTCTTTCTACGGGTGTCTCTTATGGTATATCAGATGGCCTCGGCAAGGCGAGGGAAAAACTTATTCAAAATTTGAAAATAGGAAACATCATTATCTATAGCATTCTTTCATTCTGTATTCAGGATGTATTCATCCTCAAAGTCGTCTCCAATAGGTGCATGATTCTCGTCACGACCAATGTTACCACGGTTTGTGCCTCCTAGGATAGTAAATTATGAAATCATAGGAAAACATAAGAAGCACATCAAATTCCCAGTCTTAGAAGAGTACAAACTTAACTTTATGGGCTTGTATCTACTAGACACTTTACGAAAACTCCCATATACTTGGGGGATTTCCTAGAATCAGCTAAACCTAGTCTCTGGTACCAATAAATTTAACACCCTAATCTCACTAGATCTGAGATGTTATATTTTGATTTGTTTCTAACCCGACTCATAAAATTTTATTCAATTTAAAGCCCCAAGTTTAACCATAAATCGTCATTTAAGACAAGTCATTAAATAAGAGTTTCATAAATAGTTTCAAATCCAAAATATTAATAGAGCTCTATACGAATAAAAATTATATCTTAAAATAAGATAGAAATAGAGTTACAAACTGACTACAATAAGGTTCTATTGATACATAGACCTACAACTAAAATTAAGGTATTACACTCGAGTTGAATCGGTGCTAAAAAATCCTCGTCGATGTGCTTTCTCTAGAAAATCAACCTGTCAACATACACATGGAAAAATAACACATCCGTAGGCTGAGCTAACAAAGCTCAGTTGTACATGTCTACTCTACTGTACTTTATGTCATTTATAAAAGTAAGCATGCATAAAAGCAAGGAACATATGACATGAATAAGCAAATCAAACACTAATTACCATCATAATAGTAGTCAAACCTGTTTAGTCCAAAACCACTAAAACATCAGGCTAGCCACATATGTACTCGGGATCAGCTAGACATCGAGTGTCACACTCGATATTTAAGACCACCCAGACATAGAATACCCTACCATGCCACCCATTCGGGACCACCAAGACATCGGGTGAGGAATTACACTTACCCGGGACCACAAAGATATCAGGTAGTGAATGCCACTCAGAACCACAAAGACATCGATTGCATTGGTATTGTATGTGTACTATAGTATCTATCTTGGGTATCTGGATCCCATCAATTGAATGACAGAATTAATCTAAGGCTCACAAGGCCATAAGCAATACAAGGCAAAAAAAAAAAAAGGCCAAGCAAAAGGGTATATAAGGTCATAGTTCAACAAAGGCTCAAGTTAAGATTTATTAAGTTAAATCTCATGCCCATCTATCTCTCTCCTAACCTCATTAAGCTTTTTACTTTTAATTCATCAAGTTTGGGCAGTTTTAATAGTGGGTACCAGTATGGTCCAAGATATACCGATACCAAGGTTCGCTATTAGAATTTGGGAAAGGCCTGTCTGTACCAATATTGGGTCGCTCGTACCGATACACGGAATTGGGAATCAGTACAGTCCAAGGTGTACCGATATTCAAGTTTGTCACTTTTCGCGTACCGATATCAAAGTCAATCAATGGCTTTATGGTCATGACTTTCATCTGTAAATCCCTAAATTTGAACCACATAATCAGTTCTATGCTCTCTAAAGTCTAATAGGTTGTTATTATCCCACTTTGGCCCTTACTACTACTAGAAAATAATAAATCATCAAGATCAAAGAGCACCCAAGGTTAACATGCTTAAACACCCAACCATATCAAAACCTTAAATTATACAAAGCAAAATACATTTATGAAAAGCAAGAAGCATATTGGAGTTAGAGATGTACAAACCTTGCTCAAAATCTCGAAATCTCTTTTCCACAAGATCTCTTTCACTTTCTCTCATTGTCTTTGGTGTGGGATGGCTCCCCACCTCTTTCACTAATCAATGAGTGTAAAAACGAAGTGTTGTACTACTAGAGGATAAAAAAGAGCTTTTAAAATGAATTTACAAATCAAAATTCATCTTACGGTACCTCTCTGCCAAGAACCCCCATAAAACCTATTTTCACCTCTTACCACCATTTCCATGAACTTTTACCTCCAAACGTAGATTTTGAATATAGAGTTCCCTTCTCAAGACAAGGTGTTCAAACCAACAAAGCTTGCACATTTACCATGGGATGAAGAAGAGAGATGAAGAGTGGTGTAGTAATAAAGATGATGCAATAATGTAGCTTTTGTCTCCCCCAAATCCAACATCCCAACAAATAAGAAACAAGGGGATTCAATATTTCCTTCAAATTTTGGGTTATTTACCTTATAAACCCTCAATCTCTCTCCCTTGTTACCCTTTTGCCACCTTCCAAGCCCACTAGACCGTTCTCAAGCCCAAAATACTTGTGTAAGCCCTAAAAGCTCCAATTAACTATGACTATGAAGAAGTCCATATCCCCAAATCAATGCTAGACCGTTGACCCAAAATTTTAGGTCGTTACAATATACATAAAAGTATAATTATATTGATAAGTTCCACAATTCCACTGTTAAAACATTAATAGTACACAAAAGTTGGTTAATATTTTTTAAATCACATTTTAAAAATTATTTCAAAAATGTAAGAGATATTAGTAGGGGCGAAACCAGAAATTAAAAGTTAACGGGGCCGAAAATAAAATATTAATGCAAGAGTTATAGAGAAATTTAGAAGAAAAAAAACACAACTAAAAATGTCAATAGTAGGATTTGATTGATTGACTTCAAGTAAAACACATTTACTTTAATTTATACATTTTACTACTAAGGTAAAAACTATTTATGATATCAAAGTAAGTAAAATAAATTATAATTTAAAATTTTTGTTGGGGTCAAATTTATAAAAAATATGTCATAAGGTGAAAAAATAGATTATAAGGGTGAGCCGTGGGGCCAGGCCTCTGCCAGCCCCCCATGTGGCTACGCCCTAGATATTAGGTCAATTCAAATCTTTCTTTGTATGTCAAGTATAATTATGTTATCAACAACCAGTTGGCCTTGTGAGATGAGATATTACATTCTCTAAGCAAGATTAAGAATTCGAATCTTAACATTGTAAATGAAGAAAATTGGGTTGAGATGGTCGTTCTTATAATAGATATATCTAGTATCTGACTTGGATTAGTCGATCGATAAATTGAATATCGATGATTATAAAAAAAAACTAGTATAATTATATTAATAAGTTCAACTATAAGATGAATGCTGATGGTGATTGGTTGGATTTTGATACGAATAATATTTACTATTTATTTATTTAAAATATAATGAATACATTTAGGGGTGGCAATCGAGTGGGGAATAACTAAAAATCGTGGGGATCTGAATCGACGGGTATGGGGAATAACCGAAATCTTCACCCACAGGGACGAGGATGGGGAAATTTTATCATCGAAGCTCAAATAGGGTTGGGGATGGGATTTCTATATCCGAACAGTAGAGATAACCGAACCGTACCCATATAAATCGTCGTCGGGATCCTCAAAAATATCCACAGAGAACCCCCAATATTTTAAAAAATTGAATGGCTATATGGGTAATTTACCAATTTTTAACAAAAATATAATCTTCCATAATCTAAATATGGCCGGCTAGAGTAAGATTATAAATTCTTCTTAAATTCCATAAAAATAAGTAGAAAGTGGTATTTACATCGTTGTAAAAGTGATTCGGTCTAATTTTGTTTAAATTACACGGTGATCGATTTTGATATGTATTTTAAAAAATACATTAATATTTGAAAGTTGAAAGTTCATAAAAATTTGATAGCAAAATTCTTAGAAAACAATTTTAGTAACGACTTTGAAAAATCACCAAAAGTTCTACATGATAAATTAGGAAGTGAACCTTATATTTCTATAACCATACAGAAGTCTAGATTTGTTTAAAACAAATGGCTCTTTATTTCGAGTTATATATTAGGAGTTATTACTTTTTGAGTGAGCAAAGGTTAGAAGAAAAGACTGTTTCCAAAAACAACAATGGCGGCGACTTCAGAGATTTGCCATAAATCGTACGAGTAAAATTAGAAGAGATAGTTTATATGGTTGGAAGATTATCGAATCTAATTCTTTTAGGACAAATAGATCATGATTTGGAACCGTAGATTATTAGTTATATATTTTCTTTAAAAGGTAGTGCATATTATCATGTTTCAATAGTTAATATTTTAGTCATGTTTTATAATTTTAAAATGATTTGTTTGTTGTTGGTAAAATTAAATTTATCATTTATGTTTATAATTTTAGAGATTTAATGTTGAGTATTTGTTTTAATGTGTTAAATTTTGTTTATATTTTTGGGTACAGGGTTTAACCGAAAACAACTGGGATCTGTAAGGGATAGGTATGAGAAAAAAAATCTCTGAAACGTTTAATGGGGATTCCCCGAAATCTACCTGCAAGTGTTGGGGACATAGTGAGAAATGCAAAATCGTCCTCGACCCGCCCCATTACCACCGCTAAATACATTGAATACTAATATTTTTCTTTTTCGATATTTGAGATGTATATTTTTTATCACTAAAATTAATAATACAATAACTCAGTAAACATATTACACGATTGTTAGCTGTTTTAATATTAAGACACCGTGTACGTAAAATAAAATGTTGTATTGTTTTCGAATTTAATATTCATGGTCCCAATGTCTCAAATAATTATGGTTAAGAAAATGAATAAGTTGGTAAAAATGAAAAAATTCGTGTCCCCTTGTTCCTGCCCAACCCAACACTAATCTGACCAACAATGTTCTAATTTCTTTGCCCTAATAAATGAGTTGAACATTTCACTTCTCTTCATTCACACTAGATTATTAATTTACAAATATTAAAATGTTAATAATATTTTTAAAAATATTATATATAAATTTGTTGATAAATCTTTTTAAGGTGGTGGATGACGACGATTCACACTGTAAATTAGTGTAAAGAGTCGCAAATTATTGGTAATATAAAAGGGACAAAAAACCCTTTGTATTTTTACGGTATCCCTTTTTATGCTTAAAATAAAAAAAATTTAAGTTTTAACTCTAAATTATAAATCCTAAACAATAAACTCTAAACCCTAAAAATAGACTCTACCTCTAATTTCTAAAATTTTAATCTTAAACCCTAAATTTAAACTTTTAATGTGGGAGCATAAAAAATATACCAAAAAGAAACATATGATTTCTATTCAATATAAAAGTGTTATTTCATTTTTACAAATCCTCTAACCGAATGATATTTGACCATAGAAAAACAACAATGAGATATAAAAAAAAAAAGGAAAAGGAAGTATAAGTCATCGACGGTCGACATTCAACTAGATTCAATTACAAAATTAAATGTAATTTTTGACTCTCCACTATCGATAACAATGATTATTTCGCTTTATCATAACAACATCCGAAGAAGTTAATATTTGACCATAAAATATAATCCATTCTCATGAAAAAACTCTCTACCAGTGGGTAACTTACACACTTGAATTTATTTAATAGTTTTATAAAAAAAAACATACATACTAATTAATATGTTAGTTAGTTAATGTTTTTTTGTCAATTCAAACATTTTCAAAAATGTTTTCAATTATTTTTTCATTTATTTGATATAAATTTTAGGAAATACTTATAATCTTATTTTTTACGTTTATATATTTTAAATAATTAAAAATATTTTATTTTCATAGATGATTATATAAATTTGTTTTTAAATTTAGACAAAATTATTGTCTAGAAAAAATAAATTAAATACTCTTACATTTATATACGAAAGAAATTCGTCTACCCTCACTTTCTATCCTATTCATTGTCATGTTCACGGATTATCGCGACATAGATTTAATTAATTAGGCTTTTATTTTTTTATTTTTTACATTACGTCCTATTTACATCTAACAAAATCTATTTTTTATTTTTATTATATAATAATTATGAAATCTATTAAATTAAAGTGTTTCATATATTATATGTTACTTATAGATTTAGTTTTCGTTCTCCAATTTGATAATTTTAAGTCATATAATTTAGTTATATCGTCTTGTTAAGTCAAGTGAAATTTCAAATTTTAAAAAGTACATGAATCGAACCCAACGAGTGGTCTCGTTCTCCATTTTGATAAATTTAAGTCATATAATTTAGTTATAATGCCTTGGTATTATGAGTGAATTAAAATTTAAAAAATTAAAAAGTATATGAATCAAATCCAACGAGTGGTCTTAGTGGAAAGAGAGATTATATTATGCTTATCTTAAAGGACCTGGGTTCGAGAAGCTTTGTTTATAAAATGTACTTGTATGCCTATCAAAATGTTAAAAAAGTATGAACATATATACTATCATGTAATCACATCAATTTTATTTTCTAAAAAAATACATGAATCGAAACTACCAAAATTAGAATACATGAACTATCGATTATTTTTTGTTCTAAAAGAACAAAAATCAATTATTTGAAGCAAGGTCACACTCGTTGATCCAGAAACTAGCGGAACATGATATTACGACGGGTCAAAATATATTTTTTAGGTAGCTTAGTTTCTCTTCTTATTATATTAAAAAATAAAATATTCCGTTAAAAAATAAAATATTAATTATATTACATTTATAGTTATGAAAATTGTTTATGGGGTGAAGGTGTATTAATTGTATTTGTAGTTATAATCTTTGAAAATTATTTATTGATAAAACTTAAAAAATATATTAATTGTATTGTTATTAAAAGATATATTGTATTATATTTATTAGAGATTAAACATTTAACCATATAATTAATAGATAAGATAACAACCTGCACGCCCAAAGCTTATGATAACTTTCTAAACATTGAAATTTGTAGAAAATAAAGGAGTTTAAGGTTGCTTGGTTCCAAAAACATTGATGACAACATGTGTCCTCCACCACATATGGCGGAGAAGCTGCTGACAGCTCGCTCCGGCGGCAGTGCCGCCTGCCCTTTCGGTTTTTTGCTTCAATCTTAAAACTCTTCAATTCCCTTTAATGCAGTCAACTTGCTTCTTATCTTTTATGATTATTAATTCCCATTTTGCATTGCTCACTCTAATTTAATTAATCCGCTTTCAATGTTGCCAATGACTTGTTCTAACCTTCTAGCCGGTAAGAGCGGCTCTTTAAAATATTATCGGGTTCGGATCTATCCTCTTTTAGTTCAAGAACTGATTCTAACTTTTAATCAAAATAAATTGAAAAGTAGACTAATATGAGATTAAAAGCTTTTTTTCCCTTAAAATTTTTTTATTTTCAACTTTTAATCACGCGTACTTCTTTTTCACTCATCCAATGATCATAAATAATTGAGTTTTACATGGTGTAAGTGAATTATAACCCTGTATATATAACTACCATTATCCAACATAGTTTCTTCTTTCTAACGTAACATAGGACGAATAAAAATCTTTTACCCTTTTTTAGTATCTCTATGTATATCCCAACACTAAAAAATAAAACCCTACACTCTAACATTAAATTTTAAATCTTAAATTCTAGACTTTAAACCCTAAAAACTAAACCATGCACCCTAAATTTTAAACACTAAATTTTAATCCTAAACCTTAAATTTAATTTTTAATGTTGGGACGTACGTAAATATTAAAAAGATAAAAGGATTTTTATTCGGGACTGATAGCTTGTTAGCAAGATTTCAAATCATAAGTGTTCCAATTGCATTTGAAGGACATGAAGGCTTCGTTTTTTATTGTTGCGCCCAAACCTTTGTTGAGGTTGTAACGGTCGTTTTCAAAAGTTAAAAAATTCAATTGTCAGTAAACATTCGTTCGGTGGTCAACCGTTGGCTGTTTGGCAAAAAAATTTGGACAAACGCCCGTTTAGGTTGTTAAACTCAATAAAAAATGAGGGTGAAATTCAAAAATAAAAATATTTGGTATATTAGTAGTGGGATATTGTTAACGCCACGAACGTGCTAAAAACTATCGCATGTCTCATTTATTTTTTAGACCTAATAATTGGATTGATCCTCGAACTTTAAAAAGTATCATTTTAGTCCTTAAATCATTTTTCGTCTTTTTGGGTTTATAATTTTTATTTGTACTATTAAATTGAACCAAATGACAAAATAGCATATTCGTTAAACTGGTGTCTAAGTATTTTATCTTTTTACCAATGATGACATCAGTTATTTGTCTTTTTTATAAAAAAATTATAAACTAAAAAATATTTAAAAACTATAAAACTTGTAAAATATTAAATATGTATATTTAAATTATTAAAAATAACAAAAATAAAAAGTTGTAAAAGAAAGTAAAAAATATTAAAAAAAACATATTTTTTCTGTTATTTAGTTCAATTTGATAAAAATTAAAATTTCGAAAACCAAGTAAGACAAAAAAAATAAACGATAAATTAACATTTCTGAAAATTTCAAGAACAAAAGTATAATTAGGTCTATTTTTAATTTCATAATTACAATATAAAGGAACATGACAATTACCCAGAACAAATGCTTATCAAGTCTTATTGAAAACCCTCCCACTGGTAAATTGGATTAATTTTGAATACTATAAACATAAATGTAATATTCTAATCTCAATTTATTTTTATTTTTTGTAATTTAGAGAGGGTGGAAATGAGCAAAATATGGGTAGGGTTTGTTTCTCCTATGGATCAAGCTAAGCCTAGCCCAACAATAATTGGTCCAAGAGGCTTAAGTTTTTTTTTCCTCTTTACTCAATCTTTTTCGAGTTAATTAACCACATGTTCTCAAATTATTACCCTCATTTTAAATTGATCTTTAAACTTTTGAATGTTTTAGTTTCATCTCTGAATTATGACTCTCATTCTAAATTGGTCTCTAAACTTCTGAATATTTCAATTTCATTCCTAAACTATGACCCTTATTTTATATTGGTCCGCCAACTGTTGAACATCTCAAATTTCATCCCAAACTATTAGTATATTCTAATCACGTCAATTGTTAATAAAATTGCTAAAAATATTAATTTCCATGTAAACATTATGTGTATTATGTAATAATATGATGTGATATAAACGATAATTAATTATGTATATATTGATACTTTGGGGATGAAATTAGAATGTTCAAAAGCATGGGGACCAATTTAAGAATGAAGGTCATAGTTTGAAGATAAAATTAAAATTTTAAAAGTTTATGGACTAATTTAAAATAACAGTCTTAGAATAATAATAATATTAAAATATTTAAAAATTTGAGTACCAATTTAGAATGCAGATCATAGTGTAATTAACTCATCTTTTATTGTTGAGTGTTACCGATGAAGAATCTTGTTTATTGTTATTTAAAATAATAGTTTAACTATTAATTTCATCCTTTTATTTTATGAAAATTAAGAAGATAGTCTTTCAACTTTAAATTGTTAGAATTTGATCTTCATATCTTACAAAAAAAATGAGAAGTTAATCTGATTGCATGATACAATTAAACTTTGTGGTTAAATTTCTCCGGTAAAATTAACAGTTAAATAATTTATATACAATAAATTAGTAAAAATCAGTAGTTCAATAATTTACATGCAGATATCAACCATTCAAATTCATATGTTTACTAAGAACCTGTTTGGCTTTTCAACTTTCATAAAGTATGAAGATCAAATACTTAAAAATTAAAGGCATTAACATCTCGTTTTTATAAAGTAGATGGATAAAATTCATAATTAGACCAATAATTATAAGTTTTTTCAGCAAATAATTTGGGTTCAATTTATCAATTTTAGTATAAGGTTACGTGATCAAATCTTAACATTGTGAATAGAGTAAACTGGGTTGAGAAGGCCACCCCATAATAGATCTAAATAATACCTGATGCGAATTAATTGATCAATGAATCATATATTAACGGCTATACCAAAAAAAACATTTTACAAGTAAAAACTTCAAATATAAATATTCGATTTGATCGTGAGCATGCCCTCTGAAAAAACCTAGTTTTCTCTCCATAGTCGCCGCAAGTTTTTCTTATCTTCTTTTTGCTTAACCGGTGGCGGCAATCAGTCTTAGTACTAGTTGTTGACCACCGGTGTTCATTATTTTTCTTGCTCTTTCATGTTTGATTTTTTAATTTTAATAAAAATCTCTGCTCTTGTGGCACGCATTTCCTCTGCCTTTTTGGCACGCTTTTCATTGGCTTTTGTGGTACATTTCATCTGTCGTTTGGCAAGATTTCAGCATACCTTAGCGGTCGTTTGATGCTCGTATAGAGATCCTCACAGCGCTAGTTTTCTGATTTGATTCTGTCTGTGGTCATAGAAAATATTGATCCCCACTCGTTTGATGGTTTGTTAGCCGGTGTAATCAGAACTGTGTAGCGAAGCAATCTGTCTGATAGTTTAGTTCGCTCACCACTCTTTTTTCACCCCGTAAAGCGTCTCGTTTGGCTAGAGACAAGGAGTTTTATGAAGGTAAAAAACAGATAAAAAAATTTCGAAAAAGAAAAAGGAAATCCATCTAAATTAGTATTAGTATGCTGATTTAAATCCCTTAGTTTAAACCCTAGAATTGACCAAAATCGTTGCCCTCTCAACACAATCCCAGCCTGGATTAGTTGATTGAGCAATATCCATGAAGGTAATGAGGCAATTTTTTGGGGTGGTTGGGGATGGAATAGACACAATTCTCAATTGGTGGTATATTGTCATATCAATTCCAAAATTTTGTTCAAATTGCAAGCATTACTTTAAAACATGCCCCAAGAGCATCAAACCATATGATTAGAATGTCCAAATCAACTTTAGAAATAATGAAAGCAACTACCATGGATTGATTTTTATTTCCTTTCAAATATTTTTTCATGATTTTTTAATATTACTAACCATTTCCTACAAAATAAATTTGAAAACCTTTCATGTATATATAACCCATAGTCATTAGAACCGGACTGGATTGATCTGTTAAATCGAAATTCATAAAACCTAAGATCAAAAGGTCGACGGTTCAACTGATTTTATTAATTATTGTTGAATTTATAATTTAACTAATTGAACCGAAAACCGATGATATGATCGGTTAAACCACCCATATAATATTGCAAATATTGATGAAATTCCCCCCTCTTTTGTTTGGTATCATTGAGTAAGATTAGGAGGATTGGGACATTTTGCCAAAATCCCTCCTAACAACCTTAGAAATGATTACAATTTGATATTGATTATCTAACTAACTTAGCTAAAAATGTGATTTTTTTTTCAATTTAGGGTTTTTTAAACAAAAGTTCAATTTTCTATAACATTTAATAACTTAGATTATAAGGGATTTTTAGTTTTGGGGTTCAATTTGGGTCACCTAGATACAATTGGAAGCATTACTCTTTTGCTTGTAATTCAAGAATGTGGAGTGTGACATTAAACCATTCATTTTCATTTAATGAATTCTCCTTTCAATTTTTTTAAATCTTTATCAATCAAAAGAAGGTTCTTTTAAACATTTTAAACAACATTCATGTAAGAGCTTAATGTAGACATATTGATTTATAGAACTTAAAAAACTTGATCTTAATAGTTCAAATTCAACAATCTAATTTGATTATAAAATATAAATAACACAAACCGTCCAATTTAAAAGTAAACAAAACTCAAAACAATTTAAATCTTTAATGATCTAAATTTAAAATAATCTGAGCAAATAATCCACAAATACTTAAAATCTGAAGTGATCTGATTTCGAAATAATTTAAACTCATAATAACTTGACAAAAAACCTAAACCCAAATTTGACGTAATGAAAAGTTTTAAAAACTGATCCAACTTTTGAACGTAGTATGTTACTTGTATTCATATTCTTCATTTATCTTTTACATACAACGTTGTTCGAACTTAAATCAATTAAAATTTTATTACTTATTAAAGTTTTGACTTTTTACTATCAAATGAAGATCAAAATTTCCCTTTATGAAAAAAATAAACAACATAAAATAGGAGTCTAATAATTAAACAACCTTTTTAAGGACCTACTCATTACTAAAACCTACAACTTTCCTACCCTTAAGCCTTTCCATTTTCTCCCATTAAATTCCCTCTCTACAAATCTAAACATATTGGTCATATTTTGCTCCTATTTCCCCCCATTTCCAGCCCTATACAAAAATTAAAACAATGAACAAAGAGATGAAAATAACAATACCAAAGTAAACACTTGAAAAAAATTCAAAGAGATGGGGATGAGGGAAACAATGAGAAGATATTAACCCCAAACATTAGGGTTTCAAAACTCTCCAAACCCTAAACCCTCCCTTTGTATGTAATCTAATGCTGGGTTGCTTTTATTTGAAATTATTTCCGGTGAATCAGTGGTTTCACCGGCAATGCCGATTTTGGTCCTCATCTCCAGCACTTTCTTATGAGAATTCGAGTGAATCGCCGGAATAAACGTCGGGCTCGCTGCGGGACGATACTCTGGGAAAAGCCTTCCGGACTTGTAACGGACGCCGCATGCGTTACAAAGGGTTTTCGGTCCCATTGGCCCCGCCCTCCATTGAGGTGTCTTTGTTATCTCGCAATGCATGCATTTCCTGACTGCTTGTCCCGATTGATTCTGAGCGGTGATGTTAACGGTAGGTGGCACGGGGAGTGTCAGCTTGGTCTTCTTTTTCTTCTTGTGCTCTGAATTGACTTGACGGGGTAATTTGATCAGAAGACGGGACTCAACATAGTTCTCGGAGTCAGATGCCACCCTAGGGACAGGTGACGACTGAGGAACGTTAATGCCGTTGTCGTTAACAGATGCAGAAGGGGAGATTAATTGAATCGTCGGACGTGGGTTGAAGGTGGCCGGACGTGGACGTTTGCTACGCGCACGCCCACACTTTCCGGGACCGGCAACCGGCTTCTCCCCGGAACAAGAACTACTGCTTTCGAGAACCGAAACCGGACTTGAAGTCTGGAATTGATGGTGATCATGATTGGATGAGTCCTTGTTGATTGAATCAGGCTCCTGATTCATAATTGTCAAGCTTGCTCCACAATTTGAATCATCAACAAAGTTTGACAACCATTCCAATTGGACAATGTCTTCATACTGCAAAATAAAAAAAATTACCCAAAAATCAACCAAAATTATATCTATAAATTATTAAACTCATTAAAATAATATATTAAATAACTTCTTTTAAAAAAATGGGTGTATATATCAAAATATCAATTAAGTGGACCCAACACAACACGATTTTATATTTTCCTACAAAGTCATGCACAACTAATCATGTGACAGATCATGTGACCTCCATAACTAAGCAATAATTATGCCTTTAAATAATGCAAAACTCTTGGTTGTATTCCACTTTTCCACCCACATAGCCGACAATCAATGTAAAAAAAGGGTCAAATTCTTGTTTTAGTCCCTCTAGTATGCTAACATTTGAAAACATGTCAGCATCAAGGGGTTGAAAGTGTGTTTTTTAAGGAAAATATCTAGTAGTTGGACTGGTTAATATAGTATGGGGACCAAAACAGCAATTTGAACCTTAAAAACATATTTCCGCACCCCCAAATAAAATATCAAAAAGAAAAAAATGAGTGTATTTATGACGTCATCGTCGTGGGGACAAAAGGAATTTAAGACACTAACCGGAACAGAGAGTTCGGCGGAGAGGTCAGAAGCACTGTTGTTAGAGAAAACCGAGTCAGAACCCGGGAATGACTCGGACTGAGTTGTCCAAATGGTGGGAAAAGCGGTGGCGTTGACGGCGGAGTCAGAGGCGGATAAGCCGGCGTCGACGTCGTCGTTAGGGAAGTCGAGGAGGTCGTCTATGTGGTCGAAGAAACTGCCGCAGTCTATCTCGTCAATGAATTCCGTCGGTCCAATCATTTTTCCTTTATATTAAAAAATTCCTGAAAAAAAGAAGTAAAATTATTACTGTTAATTATATTAATTTTGCATGTGGATGTCTCTGATTAGTATATTTTTGAAAATTCAAAATTGGGTAATTGTTGAACTGAAATTTGGAAGTTTTTGAGATTTTTTTAATTTTCAAATGGAAGGTGGTCCACTGCTAGCTAAATTTTGGGTTTATCTACAAAAAAGGGGGGGATTATTGATTTTTCAAAATTCTTTTCCCAAAGTGGGAAAAATTGAGCGATTTGAAGCGAACCTTTGTTGACGAGCAAAACTTTTTCTGGGGAAAATTTTCCGGGAAAATGAAGAGAGATTGTTGCAGAAACCTGCAAGGAAAAGTTGACAAAACTGAAATTGTGAGTACACAAACGACATTGGTAGCTGAAACATATACATTGAAACTCATTGAATACAAAATTCAGTTCAATTCCTCTGCTTTCTCAGCTACCAAACATGATAAAAAGAAACGATTTTTGAACACCCTGCCGACATAACAATTTCCAACGCAACCCCAAAACCAAAACTTTGGAACACTCACTGAAAAATGTTCAAACTTGAACACAAAAAAGGTACAAAATTTCCCACTCAAGGAAGAAGAACCCAATGTTGAGAAACTCTACAAAAGATGAAAACTTCAAACTTTGAAGCAAGGTTTGAACCCCAAAGTTCATAAATTGTTAAAAAAAATGGTGATAAGCAAGCATGTGAGTGAGCAGGGAAAAGGAGATACCTTTGAATAAGAGGGAGGGAAAATGGAGAAGAGAGAGATTAGAAAATGGAGGGGAGAAGGGAGGGGGAGTTATAAGGAGGGTAGGTCAGCACTCAGCATCCTTTCCTTCATTGCTAGCTGTCTTTTACTCTTCTTCCTCTCTTCATATTCAAGTTTCTCTCTCTTTATTACCTCATCCTCTCTTTTTTTTTTATCTCTAATTTTTTTTAAAAAAAACCCCAAAGTTTTGAACTAGTAAAAAAATATATTTAGTTTTACGATTAAAAGATAGTTGATAGTAGATTATATTAATTAATAGTTAATAATAGATTATTTAATTGATAACAAATTATATTAATTTATTTGATTAATAAATTGTATTAGTTGATTGATAAAAGTGTTTGGTATAATTAATTATAATTAATAGATATTTAATTATTTGAACAAGCAAAATAATATATAATTACATGATTTTAGCTCAAAACATTATCTACCAGACAAGACCATAATGTATTTGTAAAAAAACAAAACAAAACCACAATGTAAAAAAAATATCTCTGGCGTTTGATTGAGTAATTATTTTGGTCTATGTTCTCTTGAAGCACTTTAACCCTCAATGTTTTATTTTAGGCTAAAATGGTCAATTCATGAATAAAAAGATTAGTTAACTAACGGAAAGTCACATAAAATGATGTGGCAAACTTATATAATATTGCACGCTAATATAACATTGTTATATAAACAAAGGTATTGAATTGCGAAATGACACAATAGTTAAAAAAAATATTTTATTTTTTTATATTGACATGTCATTTTATCAAGTCATTTCAAGCTATTTAATATTAGTTGACTTACAGTTTAAGTTAACGGACGGGTCGTTATAACCCAAAATGAAACGTTAGGACTATTTTTTGACATTATATTAAAGGTAAAATAATTGTCCGATCAATCGTTTTGGGGTATTTCTTAATATTATACCTAAAAACATACCCATTGTCTATTGAATGATTGTAGACAATGCTTATACGTGTGTCCGTCTAATTTATGTTATCAGGTGTCTTCGATATATTCTATACATGCATTTTATCATTAATATTTTTAAAAGACGTTATTGATATGATACGTCTTTGTTACGTGTGACATTAAAAATATTATTTTCATAAATATTTTTAAAAATTTGATGAATAATTATAAATATTGTTGTCAATAAAGAAAATTAACTTATTATCCTTATGTTTGAGCTCCCTAATTTTTAATAAAACAAAAAATGTAAGAAAAAGAAAAAAAAACGAGTAACTTGACTTATTTGGAGCGTGGATGCACGCTCGTGGAATTTTACTGACCTGGCATTGTTTGATTGGAACTAGTGACATGGCAATAAGAAACTGCGAGTGGGCTTTGTTCTTAACTTGGATTTAGCATTCCAGTGTGGATTAGATTTGCCACGCGTTTCCCTTTAAAATACTTACAACTTTTAATTTCTCTTTTGTTAAAGTAACTAACGCGGTTTTTATATATGGACAAAATTTTCAACAATTTTATTGTTTTATGAATTGTGTAAATTAATCATACGGATTTCAATGCCATGTATCATAATTAGGACTTAGGGTTTAAGATTGTAATATTTAGGGTTTAGAGTTTTAAGAATGTAGTATTTAGGGTTTAAGGTTGTAGTATTTAAGATTTATGATTTGAGGTTTAAGATTTAAAATTTAAAATTAAAATAGACAATGTTGTGTAATAATTAATATGAATTTTTAGACAATTTGTATATCATATATATTTTTTAAGCTTTATCTAATATTTGAATTTTAGAAAAGAAAATGCTATATGCCATGTAATTGATTAAATAATAAACAGTCAATATTTTTTAATTTATAATTATTGAACTGGCAGAGCCACGTTGAAGAAATGAGATGTCAGTTGAAACTTAAATTTTTTCAAAAAAAAATATCTTTGTAAATTTAATATTAAAAGTAAAATTAACAATACATTAATAGAAATTGACACTATTTTAAAAATTGATATCGTAATTTAAATTTGCCGACTCCATCCAGATTAAAATGTAACATTATTTTGCAAAATATAATATTACATTTAAATAAAAAATTATTCTCAAAATAAAAAGATGTCTATTCACTTGTATAAAACTGTTGTAATCATATATTAGAGTTATTATTGCATTAAAGCTATTTGTTTATTTTTAATCATAGTAATTTTCATTTTTTTGTAATAAGCAATTAGTTTTAAACAATAACATGAATTTTAATGCATTATGTTGATATGTTTTGTGACACCAATTACAATAAATAAAAAATTGATTGAGGAGATGACATATAATTCAATTTTATTAAAATCTTATTTTAATACGATTTAATATATAATTTGTATTGAATTGCAATTAATTTATTCCATATAGATATGAAATAAAAAACAGTTGAAATAGCCTTGATGTCTTTTAAATTTGTAATTACTTAAAACATGTTGCCATGTACATTTTGATCCATAAATATAGACCAATCATGATTTTTTTTTACTTTTTTATATATTAATGAGTTATTTTCAATTATCTCATTTTTTGTTCGATGTTATCATTGTTATTCCTGATATCAATTTAGACCCATCATGAACTTTGTCGACTGAGTTTAGTTTAGTTAGTATTGTTGTCGGTACAATGTATAGGAAGACATGGATCAAACATGTTTAAGTATTCAATATTCTTCGATTTATAGATGAGAATGGATCAATTTTTTTTTCTAATAGTACCCTACAACACCTAATGGAAATCAATTGTTTTCTTCCCACCCCCACTCTGTGGATGGGAACCACAGGTTGTTCAAAAATGGAAAGGGGAATTACCATCAAATAAAGGATACTAAATTAGGATTAATTAAAAAAAATCAAACAAAAAATGGTTGATTTTTTATTAGAAATTATGGTTAGGTTAAAAAATGGACTGCAGAATTAAAAAAAAAATGGTTGGATAACTTTAGGCACTAGAGAAATGATGAACCTCACTCACTACTCCATACCTCCTTTCACTCCCTTTTAACTTGAATTGCACTCTTTGCACCAAATCCTTGCAAAATACTCACTCTTAGGATCACTTTCTTGTAGAAGACTTATCCCCTTATTTAAAAAAAGAAAAGAAAAATTAGATCAACAGAGTTGGTCCAAGTGGTAAGTAGTTTAGTATCGCTTAGACATGTCTCGAGTTCGAATCATTGTATATACAAAACATTTCCATTGGAAGACTCACCCACCAAAATTAGATATGCAACTCGAGTCGATCCAAATTAGTCAAAACAAAGTCTTGGGAAACCGGGAGGACAAAAAAAAAACAAAATTAAGGTTGAAATCCATTTAAATTTAGTAGGAGATATAACGTTACCAAGTTTTGAACCTATGCGTTAAGGTGTCAACACAGAACTTTAACCCCTTATTTTTTAAACCATCGACAGATTTTAGAGTTGAAATGAAAGATACTGTACGTGTGACATTGTTTTAACTTTATTTACGAAATCAAAACATTCAATTAACGATGATAAAAATGAACTTTTAGAAACTGCTTTTAGTTTAATTTCGTATTTTATTTTGTTATCAATTTGTATTTGAAGGGTGTTTTTTTTTTCTTATTAATTCACAAGTTGCACAATTAATTGTAAATTTGTCATGTGCTTTTGACGCACATTTTAATACAATTAAATGTGGATATTGCATGCACATAAAACTATGATAATTTTACCATTTCTTCGCTTTAAAGACAAGAGAAAGTAAGGTGTTATGTCCATCATATTTGTTTTCTTTTTTAACAATGGCATCCGGATTATATTCGTCACCATAAAAGATATTACAAATAAAATGCATTAAAAAGAGAGAAAAAAAGGACTAGTCCACTAAAAGTTTCATACAAAGGTGCAAAAAAAGTAGCCTCTTTCATGGATATTAGCATACCATCAAAACTCAAAAATTTTCATAAATCTTATTGTCTCTAGCCAAACGAGATGATTTACGGGATGAAAAAAGAGTGGTGAACCAGATTACCAGATAGATTGCTCCACTACACAGTTTTGATTACATCGGCTAACAAACCATCAAACGAGTGGAGATTAATCTTTTCTATGATCACCGATAGAATCAAATTAGAAAGTCAGCGCCGTAAGGATCTCTATAGGAGCACTAAATGACTGTTATGGTATGCTAAAATTATGCCAAAGGACATATGAAACGAACTACAAAAGCCAATGAAACGCGTGCCAGAAAGACAAAGGAAACGCTTGCCACAAGAACAAAGATTTTTATTAAAATAAAAAAACAAAACATGAAATATCAAGAAAAATAATGAACACCAGTGGTCAACAACCAATACTAAGATTGGTTGTCTTCATCGATTAAGCAAAAAGAGATAAGAAAAGCGTGCGGCGGCTATATATTTATTTTTTTCAACAAATATCTAGTAAAATGTGTTGTGTTTCTAATAAAAATAATATTTTGATACACGTGTTATGTAAACAAATTACATAAGTTTTCATATTTAAACAAATTACACAAGTCTTCACATTTACTATTTAAAAACTAAAATTTAAACCACTAACCTAAACAATAAAATTAAATCATAAGCTGTACAAACTAGACTTCTAAACAAAATCTCATAAATGTTATTTTTAAATAATTATATTTTTATTATAATACAAATATACTAACAAGGGTTGGGTGCAATGACTAGGCACATTGCTCTTCCGAGGAGAGAACTTAGGCTCAAACTTTGTAGACGACATTGTAGAGAGGGAGAGCCATGAATCTCGAACATGTACTGTAAAAAAATGAAATAGAAGACAATCCATTGGTCCACTAAATAATTGTTGGTATAATCTCATAAATTTTATTTTTAAATAATTTTATTTTTATTATTTTTCAAAATTACACTAAGGCTAAATAAACAATTATGGGATTTAACCTAATTGATTTATGCAATGGTATCTAATATGTAAATCTTGAATCTAACCTTAAGTAACATCTATTCTAGGGGACATAACTATAAATTTTTCATTTTTATAAGGGGACAAGGGCATATTGTAGGGAAGTCTTTGATTTTGCAAATATTTTAGGTCAAGGAAGTATTAGACCATACACAACAACAACAACAACAACAACAACAACAACAACAACAACGATGATGATGATGATGATGATGATGATGATGATGCACTAAAATCCCATAATCTTTTCTTGTGTCAAAAAATATGGGCAAATGCATCTAAAACCTTTGGGAAAAGCACATGGCTTTGTGCCCTAAAATGGGTGCCCATGCATTTATTCTTTGATTAAATAAATTATTTCATAATTTTCAATTACAAGCTACTCTAGATAATAGTATATATAATATACAAAATCACTTCATATTAATTCCTAAATATCACCTAACACATTGGTAGCAAATCACCTTAGACATGGATGGGCCACTAAATTTTGACTCACTAATTTGTCCCCCTCAATTAGACCGTTTAAACGCATTTTTAAAATAAAGTTAATAAATCAATTCAATTTTGGAAGTCTACACTCCTAAATATTACAAGTAAATTCAAATCAATACAAAGCACAATCGAATTGAATATCAGAATATATTCGAATTCATACGAAGGAAGGTTTGAAAGGAAGCAAGTTGTTCAAAGCCCTGTGTTGTTGGCAAGAGATGTTTAAAGTATGGTGGTAATAGGTTTCGAATGCGATCTTGTTTTGTTGGAAAGGAGTATTGTTCTTTGCTTTTGATGTATTGCAGTATGCTGATTTTTCTTGGTTTAGATCATGTTCCTGATTGTGTTATACTCTTTTCCTCCAATTAAGATAATAGAAATTTTTAATGAGGCGTCTAAAATTGTATGTTTTAACCTTAATTAATAAAATCATATTGCCGAGCAAATATATATTTTGATAGGGCCCATATAATGAGACTAAACCCATAATAAACTTGAGAGATGATCAACATACAAAATTTATACATGATAAGATTTGATTATGAGTACTTAAGGACCCAAGGTTCAATCTTACCGACACAACTATTGTCCCATCAACTCTTACCATATTATGTTAGTGTTATTATTCTATCGTGTCGTATTTTATGTTATGTTCGTATAGTCTAATTATATCACATTATAGATCTAAACAAAAGCTTTGTTTAAGATGAAATAATTTAAGAGAATGTGATGGGGAGTTTACTAAAGAAAACAACAATTCTTTTACAATTAGGAATTAGTTGTCACATACACATGGAGTTGATGAAGGAAAAGACAGGGTAACCTTCCTATATTTTTTATTCGTGACCGATATGTCCTCCCGTAACCATGTTCCATGATTGTCGAGGCATGGGCAAACTGGTAAATTTGAACCAACAACGACGTGGCGGTACCCGGCGGAATAAACGTTAAACGGGGCTTCGTGGGGGTGCGGTCATGTGCATCGTGCGCGTAAGCAAGTCAAAGTTGGAAAAACACAGTCCACGTTTGATTGTGGCCTGTGGGACCCGTTTCGCACGTTCTAAATCGTCGGTTTCGCACGTTGTTTCTCTTCTTCTTGTTTGCCAACGTGGCAGGAGTGGAGCCCGCAACAGGGAATCGAAGCTCGCCCGACTGGAAAAAATGTATAAAAAGCACGTGCGGTGGGGCCGATTGACACGTGACTTTGCATTAAGACCTTCGTTTAATTTGGGCAAATTACACAGAAAGTCCATGCACTATAATTTATTTGCGGATATAGTCTCCGTTATGATTTGTTAAGTAATTTGGTGTAAGCTTATTTTGTTTTAACATGTGATAACGTGACACTTATAACTCGGCTTTTAAAAATACACATTTCAACCAATGAGATATTGGCACATCTAGCAAAGGTTGAGTCACGGATCCTTAAGGTTTTAAGTTCAAGTCTTACGATGCGTAAAATGTTATGTTTATTCTATGTTCATATATGTTTTAGTTTAAGTTTTATTATGTGAGGTTCCGTCCATAATCATTTTGATCTTGATTCAGATATATTTTAATTATCAGTCAGTATGTTTGTTCTTTGTAATGATTGATTTTAGTTGAAATTATACGTAGAATGTATGTAATTATTTGTAATTATAATTGTAACTTAAAAAACGCATAAAAAGTATATAATAGATGGACCTCGTAATTATAACTTTGAAAACTGCGTTTCAAAAATTAATGTACTAAAAATATCAAATTATAATAGAACTAAATTTAAAAAAAATACATGGTACATGGACCTACTAGAGAATTTGACCATTTATTTTGGACTACGTGGACTAGCTTTATCCGCCACGGTGGAAATACTGACTTTACTTAGACGGAAGTACCCATAAGGAGTTGTTTTTATTACCTTTTTAGGATGTTTGATGTTTCCTTAGATCATGTGTTCTGTGGGGCCACTTTGGAATCAGCCGTTGCCAGACAAGATGTGATCTGAGGACTACGGTGCCTATGGTGGGACGGAGTTTAAGGTATAGGTATATTTATATCTCAAATTACTTAAATGACTCTGATTAGATATTTAATTTTTTAAAATTTGTTTAGTATTATGGGTAAAGTACACAAATGATCACTAAACTATTTTTAAAAATATAAAATGTCACTAAACTTTTAAAAATTATATAATGATCATTAAATTTCAGTTTTTATTACAAAATAGTCACTAAGCCGTTAACTGTCGTTAACTAGGAGATGTGACAGTTACGAAAATTTGTATAATAACATATTTAATCCTGAATATTTACACATTTACTCAATTTAGACATCAATAACGAGGGTTAAATTATGAATAAATTGATTAAATATGTCAATATGAAGGATTAAATATTATATGATTCAAATTTTTGTAACTGTCACGTCACCCAAATTAACGACAGTTAGCGGTCCAGTGACCATTTTATAACAAAAACTAAAGTTTAATGCCCATTATGTAACATTTAAAAGTTTGATGACCATTTTGTATTTTTAGAGATAGTTTAGTGACCATTTGTGAAATAATATATGTTCATTAATCTTAGTCTTTTAGAAGACGAATAAAAAGCATCTGCCTTTTTTGGTACTTATTTATACTATCACATTGAAAATAGACTTATGATTTAGGGTAATGTTTACGGTGCAGAGTTTAGTTTTTAGGATTTAGGGTTTAATATTTATGGTTTAGAGTTTTGTTTGCTTTTGTGTTGGGACATGAATAGGAGCATAAAAAGGGCAAAAGCTTTTTGTTCTTAGAAGAGACACACCCTACATATAAACAATTTAATTCCGAGTCACCTAAGAATAACAACACTCCACTAGACCAGTTGATGATTTGATTTTTTGGGGGGATAGTTTTGCTTTTCTCCAACTTTGATTAATCCTTTTTTGGAGCTAGGTGATTTTCATTTTGATTATTAAAATAGTTTAAATTGTTTGAGGTTTAGATTCAAACAAATATTTTTTATTAAAATCAGATTTAGTCAATTAAAAAATTAACTAAACTTTTTTTAATTAAGGTTTGCAAATCAACTTTCCATAAAAAAAAACAAAAAAGTCAAACATAAACTTGCCCTCAGCAGGATTATTACACTTGAATAAGTAATTTTAAAAATATGGATATCGAATAGGCATTCAAACTTCATTTTAAAAAAAATTCAAATCAATTATCATTGGTCTAGCAAGGTAAGACCTTAGATCTCTTAAGTAAAGTTAAAAGTTTGAATCTCGATATTATGAATAAAAGACATAATTATACTGTTGAAACATCTTTCATCAATGGATTGGATACCAACGGTTATAAAGAAACATTCGAAACTAATTTCTTTCGATAGCAATTCTTGAGATTAAGTTTTGAGACATCAAATAAAACACAATCATACTGTTGAAACATCTTGCATCAAACTTTGGAATTAAACTTTAATACTTAATTAAACAAAGATTTAAGTTGTGAGAGCTGTTGAGAAGGTGGTTGTTGTTAGTTAATTTAAAGTGGAAAACATGAAGGTTTAAACATGGGCACAGCTGTTGTAACGTTTAGATTAAACCAAACACAATAATAATAATAATAATAATAATAATAATAATAATAATAATAATAATAATAATAATAATAATAATAATAATAATAATAACTGGCAAAAGTAAAATAAACATATATGTATGTATGTATATAGGCACACACGATTTGATTAATTTTTCAATTTGCCATTAGGAATTTCTCTACATGTTTTCATGTGCTTGCATATGCATCCTACACACATTGTAGACTTTTATCAATATACATATATATGTTTTTTTTTAATTTTATAGGAGCTTTTGTTTGACTCATCAATAATTTACTATAAAAGGAGCAAGTACATTTGTCCGGTTGGCCAAACTGTTCATTTTTGTTCCTTTATATTTTCTTAGGTTATGGGTTCTTGACCCACTAAGAGTACTCATTCTTTATCGTAGAGTCCCCTTTCCCCTCCCCTCTAGGTAGGATTATGATTAGAATTATGTTTTGTCAAAAAAATTACTGTAAAAGGTTATTGGTTAGTTATTAAAATGGTTCGGACACATCAACTTTAAAAGTTGTGGTCATCATTTGCTTCTAATATAAGCCAACAACATGCGGAGAATTAATCATTGAGCTCGCTCTAATGAATACCTTGAAAATCCAAAAGAATGGTATGAACATATTATACACTTGTCTATTAAAAAAATGAGTCAATTGCACCACATGTCTCCGAACTATGATCCTTATTCTAAATTGGTCCTAAACTTTTGAATGTTCTAATTTTATCCCTAAATTGCCAGTATACGCTAATCATATCACATGTTAAAAAGTTGTTATAAAATGTTATTTTTCATGAAAACATTGATGTGTATTATGTCATAATATGATGTGGCATATACGACAATTTGAGGATGAAATTGAAAGGTTTAAAAGTTTGGGGACCAATTTAGAATATGGGTTATAGTTTAGGGATAAAAGTGGAACAAATATAAGTTTGGAGATCAATTTAGAATGAGAGTTATAGTTTGAGGATAAAATTACAATATTTAAAAATTTATAAAATAATTTAAAATGAAAGTCGTAGTTTGAATACGTGTAGTGCAATTAACTCATTAAAAAAAATCAATTTCATGACTTAAATTCTTTCATTACTTTACTAGTAGTAAACATCATAGCATAACGTCGGATTGAAAATTGGACTAGAATAGACTCCAACTTGAATAAGAATTTGTAAATGAATAGAATGTTCGAGAAATTATTCGTGAATTGTTTGTATTTATTCATTTATATTTGTTTATTAAACTAAATAAATGAGTACAGATAAAAAAATTATATCTATTTATTCGACAAACGAGTTTGAACAGAGACATCTTCAATTCATTTATGTTCACGAAAAAATTCGTTTTTTACTTCATTTATAAACTCTTCTGTTAATTCATTTATTTAAAGTCGATGCTTTTCATATGAAAAATACTTAAAAGTACTTATAAAAAACATGTTTGATTAACTTATAATTATCTTCGTTTATTGTTTGTTTGTTAGTTATTAACAAACAAATTTCTCTTTATTTGTGAACATGTTTATATATATATATATATATATTTATGAACATATTTACAAATATTAAATAAACAGACATGAACACGCATAATTTTTAAATAAATGAATATAAACATAATTATAAAATTTTTAATGAACATAAATATTAACAAACTTAAAAATAAATAAACGGACATGAACAAAAATAATTTGTTCAAGATCGATTCACTTACAAGTTACCACCCAAGAAAAAATAACCTACAGATTTGTAAATTTATATAAAAAACAATTTTAAATTCCTTTTTTGAGAAAGAAATTGCTGGTTGCAAAGACAAGTCTCAATCCACTGGTCTGAAAGTCACGTGGTCAAGTACTCATCCCTACGGAAAAAGAGTAGACCCCACTTTCCCAGCTCATCCAATCAACTCTCTCAAAACCTCCGGACCCCCACCACAGTGCCATACACCACAAAATATTTTAAAAAAACTCGATTCACCGGGAAATAATCGGGAGTGTCGGTGCCGACACTTCCAGCAAACCGACAGTGTGACCGGGTGTAGCAGGTGACAGGAGGCGGTACCCGGTTGTTCAACCGTGTATATATAAAAAAGATAACAATAATAAATGACCCGGAAATTCATGCACGGGAATTAGAACGGAATTGTTTAACGCGTCGGTGTGCGGCGAATATTGACTCTCGTGATGATAACGCCGTGCCCTTCCATTTTCTGTTTGTTCCCGACCGTTGACATTTTTGAAATACGGATTTCTAGCTAATTTGTTACTCTCGCTGTCAAACTCAATATATTTTTTTTTGTATTTTAAAATTGTTCCATATAAAATATTTTATTAAAAAAATCAAAAAATTTTATAAGGCACATTTTCCTTTATATTCTATTTTTAGTTTTTCAACAAAACAAAATTTAACTTTTTTAAGTATAAAATTGTCGTTTAATTATTTTACATAATCTTTCTTACACATTTTTACACAAACTTTTTATTCCTAAAACTGTGTGAAAAGTCAACAATGGACAAAATAAATGGGACGGAGGGAGTATTATTTTTGAAAACACTTAATTAAAAAACAAGTGTCTGAACTATATATTTTTCTCAGGTATCTAATGTTTCTTTTGGCTGAATATGTGTTTAAAATTTTATCTTGTTAGTGTTTTAAAATAACACCGTTAAAAAATTTATCACCCAATTAGAATTTAAATGTGTTTTTATTTTTATTCTTAAAATATTTTTTATAAAAAAATGAAAAAAATATTTTTTTATAAAAAATCTAAAAAGTCTTAAAATCTCCCAAAAAAATCTCAAATCCTTAAAACTACAGACCTCAAAATCCTAAAATTGATGCCATTATCGTCTTAGATAACCTCGTCGGACCCCGTCGCCGCCTGAGGCCATCGCTCATTCCCTCAGCCATCCGTCGTTGATATTCAGCGGAAAGCATGCCAATCGGACGTCAAACGACTAGAGTTTTTCACTTTCGTCGCTCGACGTCCGATTGATACTCCTCCCGTCGGTTACCTCGATGAGTGATTGAGAGAAATGAAAGTCGGCCTCAGGCAACGACGACCACGGGGTCTGGCAATGCTACTGACGACAAAAGCGACATCGATTTTGGGTTTAAGGTTTCGGGGTTGTAGAGATTTTGGGAGTATTTTGTGATTTTTGAAAATTTTGGGATATTGTTTAATTTTTTATTTTCAGTTTATTTTTTAAAAAATAAACTGAAAACAAAAACCACTTATCAATCTATTATTGGGTGATGATTTTTTTAACGGTGTTACCTTAAAACACTAACGGAATGAAACTTTAGGCACATATTTCAGCAAAAAAAAACATTAGGCATTAATCTAAAAAAAAGTGTATAGTTTGAGCACTGATTTCTGAGTTAGGCCTTTTGAAAATGCGGCGAAAATAGTGATATTGATATGTGTTTATGTATTGTTTGATTTTAAGTAGAAGTTTTTTGTATTGTTTGTCAAAAAGTGCTTTTAAGTATATATATATATATAATTTATTTTAGACATTGTTTTTGAAAATATAAAAAATGATGATATAAATGGAAATAAATAATTGACTACACTCAAAAATACTTATAAAAAATTAAAAATATCAACTTTTGAAAAATATTTTTTTAAATCAATTAAAAAGTACTTTTGACCTAAAAAATAGTTGTTTTGCATATTGCTTTTCACCCAAAAAAATACTTTTGACTCCAAAAACATTTTAAAAAGGCAATGGAGATCGAGGCCTTAGTTTAAATAATCAAAGATCACTGCAGTATTTTCAAAATTTAAATTCTAGTCCTCATATATTAATTTTTCAGACAGAGACTTTCTACTAGTTTTGATTTAAAAATCTTGATTCTCTACTAACTTATATTCAATTTTAGTTTAAATACATCAAAGATCCCTTTACTATTTTAAAATTTAAAATTTACTTCTCGTATTTTATTTTTCAGACATCGAGTTCTTCTACTACTTTTGATTTTGAAATTTTTTGATCCTCTATTAACTTATATTCAATTTTATCACTAACCACTAACCTAGCGTATATAAAAAGATAAAAATAACTTTTTTCAGTCTTGTAAACGTAAATGATTAAAAAATTGTATTGTTCGATTAATGATATATATTTTTAAAGATAAAGGGTTTGATTGATAAAAAAAACAAGGGATTAATTTTTTTATTTTAATATGATCCCACGTCATATCTGTTCTTTTTGTCGGCCATGAATAACTCAGACACATCTTATAAACATAGTCGCTCGAAAAAATATTATCTTTTTCACTCAGACTATCCCTTAGATTCTAATTTTTTTTTTAGAAATATATGAATAATTAAATTTCAACCATGTACGAATAAATGAATTTTGAAATGATTTATTTTGCTCAAGTGGAAGATGGTGGAGCGGACAATTCCAATAAATATTTATTTAGTTTTGCCTACAATTTAAATTAATATTTTAAAATATTGTGTGTAATATTTTTTGTTATATATTAAAAATACTATATATCAAAACCTTATGTATACACAAATATCTTATAGGCCATATTTGGTAATTATCAGATAGCTGATAGTTAATAACAGATTACATTAGCTGATTTGACTAGTAGATTGTATAAAGATATTTGGTAAAATTAACATATAGCCGATATCTGTTTGATTATATAAACAAACAAAATGACATATAAGGACATAATTATATTCTATACTTGTTTGAATAGTTTATTATTTATTAATATTTTTTATCTATTAATATTAATTAGATTATGAAAAATATTTTTTTAAGATAACATTACTAAGCATATTTGAAGTATCTATATATTAATTTATTATTTATATAATTATTTTTAATACAAATTAATTAATTATTAAATTTAAATACATATATAAATGTGTGAGAATAAAATGAAAAAAAATATTAGTTTACAAAAGTCACAATATAAAAACATGAGGGTGAAAAATTAAAATAGAAAATATTAAATTTAGGTTATTTGGATTTTTTATAATTGTTAAGGGTGCAACTTTTTTCAAAATTAGAGGTTTCACCCCAATCCTTTATTCCAATATACTATTAACTAAACATCTAAATTAGCGGATTTGACCGGTCAAATCTCTAAATTTGGCTCAAATCACTATTTACCAAATAGGACTCTAAGTTTTTAGGTAATTATTTGTCACGTATTCTTTTTAGAGATTCTAAACTCTAACCCTAAAATTCTACACCATAAAATCTAAACTTTAAATTATAAAATATATTCTCAAACCTTAAAACCTAACCACAAACACTAAAATTCTTACCCTAAACCCCTGAACCTTAATCTCTAAACACTAAGAACTAAGTACTTGTCGAAACTTTTTTCACCACCAATGCATGAGATAATAATCCAATTTTTATACATACTAATTTTCTTTAACACATGTCTTGTATGTGTATATACACAATAATCTATTATTATTTACCAATTAATTTTATCTATACTAAGATAATTTAAATACATAAATATAAAATATTATAAACAATGAGTTTCATATCATAATTTGAGTAATTGATGCATATCAAACATAAACTCAACATTTCAATAAAAATAAGGGTAAACTACATGAATTATCACTTAACTTTAGAATTTAATTCGATTATACCAGTGAACTAAAAAAACGATACTATTATACTATTGAACTTTAGTAAAATGTCCGATTATACTTCTAAACTTTAAAATGTTCAATTATACCACTAGGTTGTTTTGGGCTATCTGAGCATCAAATAAACCATACCGAAATGATGTCGTTTTGGTTTAGGCTTCACATCACCTAGTGGTATAACTAAACTTTTATTAAAGTTCAGTGGTATAATCGAATCTTTTACTAAAGTTCAGTGGTATAATCGATTCAAATCCTAAAATTTAGTGGTATTTCGTGTAATTTACCCTAAAATAAAATAAAATCAAACTTGTTCATACCGTAATAATTTATTTTTTTCACAATTGTTAACCTCAAAGAATATTTTATCCAAAAGACATTCATAAACTTCAACGTTATAAATTTTAAAAGTAGCATTATAATAATGAGCAAGCACATTTAGTTAGGAATAGGCACGGGTCGGGTTTTTATCCCATCCAAAACCCGACCCAAAAATAATTACCATAAACCCAACCCAACTCGATCCGACTTGACCTTATACTTTAAAAAATTCAACCCAAAAATAAAAATTCTAAACCTGACTCTGACCCGATCTATAGAAAAAAATAATTTTAGGGACCTAATTATAAAAAAAATAATTTTAGGGAACTTAATTGTAAAAACAATAATTTTAAGGACTAAATTATAAATAAAAATTCAATTTTAAGGACCTAATTATAAAAATATATATAAAGAGAGGGGATGTTCGTACAAATATCTATAAAAATTTAGGAAAAAATTACATCATTAGTCCCGGGTCGGGTCAAATATTTTTTGCCCTAAACCCGAACCTGATATTTTTTATTAAAATATTTCAGGTACAATGCCCATCCCTACATTTAGTCGGTTGGCCAAGTTGCTCATCTTTGTTCCCTTATATTCCTTTAGGCCATAAGTTCTAGGTAGGATTAAGATTAGATTTAGGATTTTTTTTAAAAAAATAACATTATAATAAACTAAATAGACGTAATATCATAATATTATGTTCTTTTATCATCGATTAAAATGATCTTTCATCTCTCATCGACAGTGACAAATCCAAAAATTAAAAAATGAGGGTTCTAAATATTATTTTCCCAAATTGGCATGCAAATTTCATTTTTTTCTCTTTACACGCTAAACTATTTTTTAAAATAAACACTAAACTACACTTGTTTCCCCAAAAAATACGACTGCAATTGCTCCCCTTGAAAACTTAACAGATCCAATCACTAAAACATAACTCATTAGTAGTAAACAAGTTTATCATCAAATTAATTTTTTTTGAATCAATGGAGTATTGGCCCCAGAAAGGGACAGTATCGCAAGAGGAATCCCACATTTGGACGTTGTTCGTCTCAAATATCTCATAAACGATCCATTGGAAAGGGTTGTGACAGGTATTCGATCGACATGGGGTAGTTCGGGATGTTTTTATTTCGAGGAAGTGACTGCGAGATGGTGCGAGATTTGGATTCGTATGGATGGGATCCGAAGCCGACGCCAATAGAGCAATTGAGCGATTGAATGGGAGACAGGTCTATGGTGCTCGATTAAGGGTGCAAATGGCGCAAAGGGATGTTCGATCAACATTTTGTCGGCGTAAAAAACAACAGGAAGATCTTGTGCGAAATCAAGCAGTTTCATCGGCTCCTAAAGATGATCAGGGTGTGAAGATCCAAAGGTGGAAGGGGTAATTGATGAAGACATGGTACAGATTCTGAAAAATTATGCAGTCGCTTGGTATCATAAGCCACTACAATTGGAGGTCTTAGTAAAAGAATTGAGGGATGCTAAAATACAGTGATTAACTATTATGAGATTTACTGACCCAGGGACGGAGCTATTAAGGGGTGGAGAGGGGCAATTGCCCCCCACCCCGAAAAATTTTATTTTTTCACTTTCGTCCTGCTATATAAATTGTTTTAAAAATTGGTTATTTTTGAATTTGCCCCCCTCACTTTTAAAAATTTATGTTTTGCCTTCTAACCTCAAATCCTAGCTCCATACCTGGCTGGACCAATGGTTCTTCTCATGTTTGGTGACTATGATGAATGCAATGATACAATCCAGAGTTTGGATCTGAGTAAGTGGTTTAGTCGTGTGGAAAAATGGTCATCTGCGATAGAGGACTTAACTAGAAGGGATTGGGTTTCGATTAGCGAATTATCGATCCTAGCATGGTCTGAGGGAACGTTTTGAAATATTGCACAGTTGTGGGGTGAATTTGTGCGGATGAGGAAACCATGGCTTTTAACTCTTTTGAGAGTGGTCGGATGTTGATTGAAACGGAGCTACATACCAAGATTGATGATGTTATTGAACTAGGGATAGATGAGAGGAATTATCGATTGCGGATTGTGGAAATCGATAGACCAAGGGTGCTTGATTACAGTTGTTCCGTGCGGGAGGAGTCCAAGAGTTCTACATATGCAGCGGATGACTTTGATTCCAAGCAAGATAAGCGCTCGATGGAGGATATACAATTGAATATAAGAGAATTGGCCACTCGACATCTATCTATGGAGGAGGAGCAGCAGAGTGTTTCAGACTTGGATGGAAGAAATTTTGGTGCTAGAAATTATTTGCAACATGAAAGTGATTCGTTAATAAGGCAAAGTTCATTATGATTAATGACACTAAGAGAAAGGTGCGTAGTGTATCGGATATTATTTTTAGTTTTATGCAGCCGGAGGAAAGAGTAGAAGCGGAAAATATGCTGTGTAAAAAAGGATGGGGCAGACCTAGAAAAGATCATAAGCAATCAGACGATGTGGCGAATGGCTCTCTCTCTGATTCTGACTTCTTTAATCAGAAAAAATTAATTCTTCATGAGGCGCATGAGACGCTGCATGTGGGAAAATGATTGGTAATGAATAAGCCATTATTAAGGATCTTGCGAAGTTAACTGAGTTGCATGATCATTGACGCGTAGTGTTGCGGTTAATTCGACAACACTATTGCGTCGTGGCGTTCTAGATAAGAACGTGATTTTTGGTGGATTAAGGAGGAGTAGAAATTGATTGTATTTTGATTTGCAGTGGTTCCCATATTTGGCTTGATTGGCTTATTTGCCTTTTGGTGATTGTGTAACGATAACCTTTTACGCTAAACAAAATGTTGTGTTTTTATTTTATTTTTGTTTTAAATGATGTCCATCTGTAGCGATGTCCCTCTTACTAAAAAAATGTATGTTTTTTTTTAGTTTTGAAAATATTTTCTTCAGCGGGGAGTTTTATAAAACCCGTGTTTTACTTAAAAATGGAGTCGCCACCGGCCCCTCAAGGTGGACCGGACACCGTAAAAACCAGAGATTTCAAAATGTCGGGTTCGAGAGTCGGTTACGGATGGGGAAGGATTAGCACCCCCACACCGCCCAAAATTGGTACTTTAATAATTACCGCTTTATTAATATTAAACTTTCCCGATTAAAGTGACAATTAAATTAAAATTTGGTTATAAGTGTGAGTAGATTTTAAAGGTCCCGTTATTCGAGAGTAAACGTCCAACCACTATCACTACGCTTGATACTGGCCCCATTTACGCTCGAATAAAGAGGCACCGCATTGACAATTTATATTCTGAAATGTAACTCAAAATATGGCAACCACAAATAAATATAATGCGATAAAAATATAAATAAATAAGAGCATAATAAAATATTAATCTAACATAAAAACTAATTTGAAACATGCATGAATATTAATATAACACATAAAAATATAATAATAACAACAACAACAACAACAACAATAATAATAATTATAATGCATGATTAAATCATAAAACCACATGAAATGGGCTTAAAATGCATAGATGCGAAATATAAGGACACAAATGTAAACCATAAATACTATGCTGGAAATTATAACATATAATTCAGTGACCAAATTGAAATGATATATAAATCAAAGGCTAAAATCATGACCATACTAGACGCGCATAAAACATATAAGGACTAAACAAAGAATTGTACCAGAACCGAAACGAAAACGGGGAAGAAGGGAAGGGACCATATCTGTAATTATACCCATGTCCTAAAACGCGGATCCTCCCCTCGGGTCAGGTCACTGCGCGGGTTGGAGTGCCGACACGGCGTCGTTTTGTTTCGGGCGGTTTAAAACATAAGACCTGGGTTATTTCATTTCGAATGGATAACGAACCTAAAAAACTTTTAACCGTCATTCTCTCAAATCTTAGACCTAAACCGCCGGCGCCGCTCTCTATAGGGACCTTTATGCTCGGCCAACCGTTATATGCCGTTCGACGACGGCTCGACGTCACGGCAAGGGTCAGGTCGTCGGCAACACAGGTAAATCTCTAACCTTTCTTTTTGATGTTTTGAGTTTTACAAACAAAAAGGTTTTGATTTTGAAAACAAAAAATGTATCTTGATTCGAAAAAAAACTAAACAAACTTTGCTTTTGATTCTAAATAACAAGAATGATTATGAAAATTTTCGATTTCGAATTTCTTACATTTTTTTATCTGAAATCCTTACAAAGTTCCCTCTACTCTTTGTTTTTTTTTACTCCGCCCCCCTCAAATCTGATTCGTGGGGCTTTATATCCCTAAAATAAAACTAACAACTTTCCCTCTATTTTAATTGTCTACAGATCTGTCGTGTGGATGAAGCCAGATTTTATGGATATGGGTATGAAATAGGGATATGGTCGATCGGTACGGTGGTGGCAGAGGCATGGGTGAAGGTATAGTGGATGACAGTGGGTGGTTGTTTAGGATAGGGTGATTTATTATTACTTTTTTCTGGATTTTGAATATATTTGGGGTTTATTTTGGTTGCCGGTGAAGTGGTGGCCGGAGCGTGACGGCGACGGCAGTAGATGAGGGCGGCAGCGGCGGCAGTGGGGGTATAAGGGTTAGGGTTAGGTTAATTAGGGTAAAGGGTATTTTGGTAATTTCAGATTTGGGTCGGGTTAGGTTATGGATCTGGGTTGGGTCGAGTCGTGGATCCGGGTCGGTTTGGTTGAGTTGGGTTAAAACGGGTTATTACAATTGCCCCTCTTTGCTCATTGTTGTGTAACAACAATAGAGCAAAGACTAAAAATAACCCATTTTGTCTGGTCTGGCTGAGTTTCTCCCCTGTTGACGCATGTCTTCGTTCTTCTGTAGATATTCTTTCTCTTTGATGCAGGTCTTCTTTCTTGTCTTGGTTGATCTACCTTGTCACTATTGGGGAGCAAAATTCTTCAAAATGAGGGTTGTCTGTTGGGGAGCAAAATGAGTTTAACTTGCTACATTATTGACGACGATAATACCTAGAGAAGATTTGACCCAACTGCAACACTGACGAAGAAACATGGTCTACAAAATTCGATCCAGCTGCGACATTGATGGGGAGGCAAGATCGATGGATGAAAGTTCTGATGTCTGATCCAGCTACAATTCTGACGAAGAGGCAAGATCAGAAAACTGACAACTTTTTCCTTATTTTCTTGTTTTTTTCATTTTTGTGTTTTTTTTCATCATGGTAATATGAGAGTAAAAATGACCTGGCTACAACACCGACGAAGAGACCGGGTCAAAAGATAGATGTTAGACCCCACTATTCCATCAACGGAGAAGTAAGATCGGAGAACGTTGGTAACATAGACTCAACCACCCTATCAGCGGAGGGGCTAGATCGGATAATGGCGACCTGAAATCGGCTACACCATCAGCGAAGAGCAGGATCAGAGGACGACTGCAACTTGGACCTAGCCACTCCATTAGCGGATGACTAGATCGGGCGATGAAAATTGATAAATTTTGAATTTTTCATTTTTCTTTTCATTTTTCTTTTTCTTCTAATTTTTCTTCTTTTTCTCTTTTTTCTTTTTTACTTTACTTTTTTTCTCTTTATTTTCTTCTTCTTTCTTCTTTGATTTTTTTTCTTTTTCATTAATAAAAAGGACTTGAAAATCAGTAAAGTTGGATTTATCAATGGAGAAGCAGAACATTAACTGGAACCCTACTACGCCATCAGTGGATAAGTAGGACAACAGCAACTGGGACCTAGCCACTCCATCAGCGAAGGACTGGATCGGATAATGACGACCAATAATCGGCTACACCATCAGCGGAGAGCAAGATTAGAGGACGACTGCAGCTTGGACCTAGCCACTCCATCAGCAGAGGACTAGATCGAATAACAACGACCTGGAACCGGCTACACCATCAGCGAAGAGCAGGATCTGAGGACGACGACAGCTTGGACCTAGCCACTCCATCAGCGGAGGACTAGATCATATAATGACGACCAATAATTGGCTACACCATCAGTTGAGAGCAAGATTAGAGGACGACTGCAGCTTGGGCCTAGCCAATCCATCAGCGGAGGACTAGATCAGATAACAACGACCTGGAACCGGCTACACCATCAGCGAAGAGCAGGATCTGAGGACGACGGCAGCTTGGACCTAGCCACTCCATCAGCGAAGGACTAGATCATATAATGACGACCTGAAACCGGCTACACCATCAGCGGAGAGCAAGATGTGAAGACGACGGGAGCTTGGACCCGGCCACTCCATCAGCAGAGGACTGGATTGGATAATGACGACCTGGAATCGGCTATACCATCAGCGGAGAGCAGGATCAGAGGACGACGTCAGCTTGGACCCGACCACTCCATCAGCGGAGGACTGGATTGGACAATGACGACATGGAACCGGCTACACCATCAGCGGAGAGCAGGATCTAAGGACGACGATAAATTGTACCTAGCCACTTCATCAGCGGAGAGACTAGACCGGGCGATGAAAGTTGATAAATTCAATTTTTCTTCACTCATTTTTTTTATTTTTTTCGACTTTTGATTTTTCGATTTTTGATTATTTCTGATTTTTTGATTTTTTTTTATTTTTTGATTTTTTTTGTTTTTTTCAACTTTATTTTTTGATAAATTTTCTTTTTTCTTGAACTATACAAAGAAGTAAGACTCGAGAAAAAAATAGGTCTGGTTGCACCGTCAGCAGAGAAACAAGACCTGAATAGAAATTTGATCTGCTTGGGGAAAGGTTCGGATCTGTTGCCCCATCAACGGAGAAACGATATCTTCAGGATATCCATACTGTTGCACCATCAGCGGTAAAGCAGAATCTGGAAATTGTTGGCCTGTCAACAATGATGAAGGCAAGATCTGAAAAAATGCTACTTCTACTGCTCTACTGGCGGAGAGGTATAACCTGAAAATGAAAAAAAATATTAATCAGTAAATGTTCACAAAATTTGTCATTGTTACCTTTTATTGATGTTTCAGCATCCTCTTTGTGTTTGTCATTCTCTAAGACTAAGTTTGGTTATCGTGTTGTTGCCCCCACAGCTGAGGATGTTCGATCTCTTTTTGAACCTTTTTGTAAGCAAAAATGCATGAATTTTATGCCTAAATGCATGGTGACTATGGTGTATGCACTGAACATAGATGTATGACGTTTGCAAAAAATGGTTTAATGCAAGATGAATGCAACTAAATGCATGAATGTGACATGATTTTTTCGATCCTCAAAAGGATGCCCCTGACTCCTCACTGGTCCTGTCAGGATCTTGGTTTTTTTGTATGGGACGATGCCCCAACCTCAACTTGGGTTCGATCAGTCATCTGGGTGCATGTCCCAACATTTTATTCATTCCTATGCCATCGTATGAAACTGATCTTGAATTTGACACTTTGAGTGTGAATTATGTTGCCCCCTAGGTTAGGTTTATAAATTGTGTTGGTTCATGGTAGCTCATTATTTTTTGGATTGGGTGTAGTTTTACAGACTGTGGTCAATGTAGACATTTCAGGGGTGCAAGGGTTTGACTCAGCAATGAAGGCTGGACCTTGGCAAAGAATGCCCCTGGACTGGGACCTTGTTAGATGCATAATGTTTGTAAAAGATGTGGAGGGTGCTTTTGGACATGCTCCAAGATCAGGCTTTTGTAGAGGTTCTGTAAGGTGCTAGGTTGACCAACTTCGTTGTATTTAATGGGGCAACCCGAGGACCAGTTTTATTATTCTGAAAATGAATGCATGCAAAATGTGTCCTAAATCGATGCAATGCAAAATTAAGATTGTGATGATGTTGTGCAATGATGCAGGTGAAATCAATGCGATGAGAATAAAATGAAATGAGATAGTACCAAATAAAATGATTAAATAAAACAAATGATAAATATAACAAAAATAGAGTAATAAAAACTGTACATAAACAAGAAATAAGACACCAGAGCCTAAATAGGGTGACTACTAATCGGGTAGAGTTTCACATGGCTCTAAAGAGTTGGCTCATACGGCTCACTATATGCAGTTTTGGTGCTAAGAGGTACTCAAATTGTCCTTGCTGTCCTCTACTAAGAGTAGCAAGGCCCCCGATCATCACCCATTATAGGCTCATTTCAACCGGGTTCAATTCAGGGGGACCCATTCGCTTATGCCTGCACGAAGGAACGATATCCTTACGAAAGCATAAGGTACTCGAGCCCCGAAGGTACTTGCTAGGCCTACACGAGAGAACGATATCTCCATGAAAGCATTAGCGTTTTCCCCACTTAAAAAACGGGTTTATATGCCAAAATTTTAAATACGTTAAAATAAACGCGCAATTATAACCGAATGTTAGTTTAATAGTTACTTTAATCCGGAATTTCCGATATTAATAAAGTGGCGATTATTTGAAAAGCTCGGCTCTCTTATTTTTTGAAAAAACAAAAATATCTCCAGTGGAGTCACCATCTGTAGCGATGTTTTTCCGCGCTAAAAAAGAAAGTGTGATTTTATTTATTTTGAAAATATTGTCTTCCGTGAGATTTTAGAAAAACCCGTGTTTTATTTAAAAATGGAGTCGTCACGACCACTTAGGTAGGCCGGACACCGTAAAAAACCAGAGATTTAAAATTGATAGGTTCGGGAGTTGGTTACGGATGGGGAAGGATTAACACCCCCACACCGCCCAAAATTGGTACTTTAATAATTACCGCTTTATTAATATTAAACTTTCCGGAATAAAGTGACGATTAATTTAAAATTCGGTTACATGTGCGAGTAAATTTTAAAGGCCCCGTTATCCAAGAATAAACGCCTAACCACTATCACTACGCCTGATACTGGCCTCGTTTACGCTCGGATAAAAGGGCACCGCATTGACAATTTATCCGAAATGCAAACTTAAAAAATGGCAAATATAAATAAATACATTGTGATAAAAATATAAATAAATACTAACATAATAAAATATTAATCCAACATAAATAAAATGATAATCTGACACATTCATAAATATTAATCTAACTTAAGAAATCAATAACCATGCTAAAATATGTGAACCAAATCAAAAAGAACTAGCGATTAAAATGCATGATGCAATAGTTTACATGGCATAAATGACAAATATTAGGGACTAAAATGAAACAAAACATAAAATAACAAAGTTAAATGCTAATAAAATAAATTAGGCAAAACAATGACTAAATCGAACAAAAAGCAAAATAACAGTGCAACATTAAAACAAAAAAAGATGAAAAAAGAGGCGAAAACAAAGGGCAGTGACTGAAACTGTGATTAGACCATGGAAAAAAGCATAAGTGGACTGAAAACCCAGAGACTTAACTAGTAATTTACCGAAAACCCGAAAAACGCGGATCCTCCCCTTGGGTTCGGGCCACCGCACGGGTCAAACACCAAAACGGTGCTATTTCGCTTGCACCGGTTCAAAACAAATAAATGGGGTTATTATATTTTTATTCGAATCCAATTTAATAAAAACTAAACCTAAACCTAAATCTAAAGATTTCAGCCTCCCTCTCCCAACGACAGCGGCGCCGCTCAAGGGATGAAGGTCGATCACCGGGTTGAAACCTTACGGCGGGCAGCACAACACTGCCGGGGAGATCGACGTGGATAGGTAAGATCGAAACTCCTCTCCTTTTGTTTGACTTCGGTTGTTTTGGTTTTGAAACAAAGCAAAAAGATTTGAGTTAAGTTTTCTTTTGAACAAAACTATGTTTTCAACTTCAGATTAAAAAACACACTATGAGTCCCTTTGTTTTTTTTTTTGAATCGATATAAAGAAGAGAACATGCAAAGGAATAAGATTTTTTTATTCTAAACTTACAAATTTTTTGATTCCGAAAAATTCCCCCTTTTACAACTTTTTTAGATAAAAACTTTTTTCTCTCGGTTTTTTTTGAACTCAGGAACCCCTTTACACTTTCTTCTATTCGGTTTTTATAACCGATTGGTTACAAATAAATTTTTTCCTCTTTTAATTGTAGATCTCTGGAGCCGGATTTTAGGGGATATCTGGCAGATTTGAGGGTATGGGCAGTGATGGATTTGGTTGGGGTAGGATATGGGTGTGTCGGGTAGATTAGATTAGGTTTTGGGTTTGGTTTTGACTTAGGGTCTGAACTAATTTGGGGTTATTTGGAGTTTCGGCTGATTACCGGTGGTAGAGATGGTGGCCGGAGTGAAGTACGACGGCGACGGCGGCAACTAAGAGGAGGAGGCAGCTAGGGTAAATGATATTAGGATTAGGTTTTTTAGTTTAGGGTTTTTTGGCTGTCGGGTCGGGTTAGGGTTTGAATCCGGGTAGGTTTCGGGCAATGGGTACTGGTTTGGTTAGTGGATAAATGTGTTTGGGTGAAATGGGTTATTACAGATTGATTTATTTATCTTGCTTCAAGACCTAACTTTCTCCCACACGTGTCTCATGGCTCGAGGTTGTGTATGGAGTTGAGTTTGGTAAGATGATTCAAGTGGGATTTATTTGAGGTAAGTTTTGTTGATGTCTGATCTTGTGAAGGTAGATGGCGGATTTGGCTCTGCATATCTCGATTTTGTGAGTATTTGGTCTCCCAATTGCCTTATTAGTGTCTTCACGGATGAATTAATATTTGATTGGTGTTTATTAATGCAATTGAGCTGGATTATTAGTTGGCACCCTAAATTGGCGTTGTTGCCTAATTCGTTTTGCCATGGCCGTTTTGTGTATCATGTGCTTAATTGGGGTTTTTTTCTTTATTTACAATTTTATCATTACCATACGTTTACCGAGGAAAAAAACATAACTCAATACTTTCGGTTTGAATTAATACTTTCTATTTGGATTGATACTTCTTGAAACATCATTCTGTTTTAGTTATATAAGGATTTTCCAAAATGCATAAATTTTAAAATATTAACACTTACTTTTTTATGTTTACTAGAATCAAAATTTTGGATATTGCTATTAGTTTCAAATTTGTCAATAATTTTGTAGATCCCGTGACAAAAATCCTTTGTTCCCTAAGTATTTCCATTTCTGTACCCAATACTAAAAAATATTAAAAAAATAAATTTTAAGTCTTAACCCTAAATTTTAAATCATAAACTGTAATACCCTTAATAAAATAAAAATAGGCAAAAATGAAAATTAAAATGAGAAAAAAATAAGGATATCAAAACCCCATGGCATATATGATTAGTAAATCCAAACTTTAACCAACCAAGCTAAGGCAATCCTTGCTTTTATTGGTATCTTTTCGATCTTAAACTATCCTTTTAGGTTTGAACCAACATTAAATAAAAGTATGAATATTTTCAATTACCTCAATTAATGCTCATCTAACCCCTCCAAAAAAAAATTCTGCATTCGAGAGTATTTCAAAAGCCTCTCACCAAATCCATTTCCGTCCGGCCTTCAGATCTTCTCCATTGCCCGCCAGTGATCGCCACCACCATTGTCAATCAACCACCGTTCAACCCCAAACCCAACATCGACTACCACTCACACGATATCCCCAACGTTCGTCGGGAAAATCGATTTGAAAGTTCGACGAGAACCCAATCTCATCCCCCACTATTTTTGTATTTTTCGGCCATCGTGGCCGTCCGTTCATGACGCCCGCACCACTGTCGTCTTTCTCATGCTGAGCCGAACAAGCCCTACCCTTGGATTGTCTGCCAGTCACTGGAATTACGTCGTTTTTAATCGTTTTTCTCTATTTTGGGTAAGTAGGTAAGATTTTCGGCCTAAATTTGGGATATTTAAGATAATGGGTGAGTTTGAAATTGTTTCTGCGTTTTTTGGTGATGTTTTTGACTGTTTGGGGCTGCGCGTGAGCGTCACGCTCCGTCCGAGGTGATTTTCAGTCGTCTTGGGCTGTGGTCCTTGGATCAAACTGGCCTAACAGGCTTGAACCTGGTCTGGCCACTGATTTGGGCCGGTCTGACCAACCTAGTATAATAACTCAACCTGATTAATAATGGTTTTTGGGCCGGCCTACATATAAGCCCGAAACTAATTTTTTCAGCCCGACCCAAGCCTGACCCGACCCGTTTGACCCGAGTCCAAACCTGTCTAATCTGACCTGAACTGAGTTAACTTACCGAGTCAACTCACTGAGTCAACCCATCTGAGTTGACCTATCCGAGTCAATCTGTTTGAGTTAACTCGTTCGAGTCAACTCATTTGACTTTGACTGTTGACTTTAACTCTGACCGTTGACCATTGACTGTTGACTTTGACCAAAAAGTTAACTTTTTTTTTCCAAAAACTATTATTTTATATTTTTCAACGTCCTGAGTTCAATTTTGAAGTCTGTTTCGCGAAATTCTGACCTAAAAACCTTCGAATTTGACGTTAAACCCGAACATGTATATGTATTACATTAATTTATTTAAGGAAAGTTATTGAATAAACGTCTGATATGAACTTTTGTATATTTAAAGGTACCTGAGACTCTCCCGATTGTGCATCGGCCCATCCCAGCTCCTCTCGATTCGTGCAATCGCGTGATCCCATTGTGACTTGTATGTATCGGTACCTTGTGAATTATCATAGAAGAAAATTCCTCTTGTATTAATTTAAGATTCGTTATGTCTTAGGTTCTAGCACAACATCGGAGCGTCACACTGGTGCTCAGTAGATCATCAGACCGACCGACATGACCTTTTGAGGTGTGTTCCTTGTGTGCTATACATATATATATATATATATATTTAAATGTTTTGACTGAACTGATCATGTGCACATGACTGATATTTTTCCTGACTTTGCAAACGTAACATGTTTCATGATTTTAATCATGATCATTTTATCTATCTGATTTATGCCTATGTACCTAATTGAATACATGCTCTATAGTTACTGTTTTACTGAAAATAATTGCATGCTTTATATTTATTGTAGTTACTTCTACTACTGATTATTGTAATTACTGCCTAGACTATTTTACTGGGGGTGCTTAGAATAGAATATGAAGTTACTGCAGGTTCAGCCCTAATCTGACTTGTAATTCCTTCTGTACTAGGTTTCTATGCTTCGGCTAGGGTGATTTCTATTGTTTCAGGTTCTTATGCTTCAGCTAAGGTGGTTTCTACTAGACCTAACGTATCCCCTTAAGATGGCACCTACGCCCACCCCTTATATATGCAGTTCTGGGGAACTGCATACTGAAGTTTGGTTGAAGGGTATATAGAAAATTTGAAATGAACTTTGCTGCTACTTGAATTATGTGTTTTTGAAATAAATTGTTCATTGTACCGTTTACATCACATGTTTTAATTTTGCATTGTTGGAATACACTGAGCTCCCTAGCTCACACCACAAAATTTTCTCCCTTTCAGATTTTGGATAGGCTACCCTGTACCTGACATTCGGAGAATCGGCACATTCAGTACTTCATCTAGTTTGTAATGTTTCTATCCACCATTTTGTTCTTTCTGGGTGACATGCGCCTATATTTTGAGATGTACGGAGATTTATGTTATGGGAATTTATTGCTATATTCAATATAGCTTATTTTGTAACTATCGTTTGATATGTTTATATATATGATTTCATCACCCTATATCGGTTTACGTAAATATGTTTTCAAATTAGATGTTTGAATTTCCGTCATGTTTTCTACTTGGATTTTAAAGTTGTGATGTGCCCTGTTAGACTTGGTCGTTTCGCATAGGCCGGTCTAAGGGGCTACATAAACTCTAAACCATACGCCCTAAAACATACAATATACCCCCATTCCCCATACCTTAACCATAAAATTTAACCTCAAACCTTAAGTCTTAAACTTATTTTTTTTAAATAAGGCACCAAAAGAGGCATAGTTAGGGGTAAACGATTTCCATCCTCCCATGACATGCTCTCGGAGAAATAGACAACTAGTTAAGATGGTACCACGTGGATGCAGGCGTTTTAATCACGACTGTGACGTGGGAATTCATGTTAAAAATGGTGACACCACGAAGACGGTTAAAACCTACACTCTCTTACATGTGAAAATTTGAGCTAAAATTGTTACATTAAGAGAGACGTCTTCAATTAAAAACATAAAAAGAGAAACTATGTTTTCAAATGTAAACAATAAAATTAATAAATAAATTAAAGATCGAGTCATAATTCGATTAATATAATTATTAGCGCAACATTTATAAGAGTATAATTAGACGTCTAATATCTTTTAATTTAAGCGTTTGAGAGTTCTGAATAATATAAACATATCGAATAAGAAACTATATATAATGGCGAAAAAAGCCCTTAATGTTTGTTACTTTTTAAATTACATCCTTAAAGTTTTTCTTTGGTAATTTAAACTCTGAAGTTTGAATTTTATTTTTTAAATAAGCCCCTCTTGGATGGTTGGTCATCATTTTTGCTAACATGGCATGGCAGCGTTAATAACACAATTAAAAAAAGATACAAACTTAAGAGCTTTTTACCATTTTGCCTTTCTCACTCCTAATTTATAATTTTATTTTGAATGCATGAGTTCATTTTACAATATTAATTGTTTATTTAAAACAATGTTATTTAAATGATTATAAAATATGAAAAATATAATTAAAATAAAAATTAAATTTTAAAAATATGGGACTATAAATAAGAAAATTATGAATAATATTTCAAATTGTTTTTACTTTTAAATATTACTATATTATTGAACTTACATGCTACACGTGAATTTAAAATAATAAATACTAGAGTTTGTGGCATGCTTGTAGAAGTGACAAACGGGTCGTTCGTTCGGATCGTTTCGGTTCGGTTCATTTCGGGTTTGTCTGTATTCGGTTTAAATTCGGATCGGATCGGTTCAGGTCTGGTTCGGATTTTAGTTCGGTTCTATGATGATTCGGGTCAATTCGGGTATTGGATCAGTGATTCGGGTCAATATCAGATCGGTTGTTTTTGGATCGGGTCAATATCGGATCGGATATTTTCGAGTCGGGTCGATATCGAGTCGTTCGGATCGAGTCGGGTCAATCTTTAAATTTTTGGGCCAATTCGTTTTGAGTTGGACTTGGGTGTGAATCTAATCGTGTATATTATATAAAGAATTAATCATATATTCTTGTAAAAACATGTCTTTTTATTTGTTAATATTATCATTTAGGTTTAGTTCCAATCATTAAATGTTTCAAAATCAACCATCATTGGTATTAATCATTTAACCTGAACCTAACGAATCCCGATCCAATCCTATAACTATATATTTTTTAATTTCATATTCGATGTTGGTTTTTAGTATGATAGAATTTTTTTATATTTTCAAAATACACGTAAAAAAGAGAGATAATTTTATGGGCATGGAATCAAACCTTAGACCATAATTGCACATATGATGAGCATTTTGAAATATTACCTAAAAATTTGACTCGAGTATATATGTATATATATTATCAAATTTGACTAGAATATGTATATTAGGATTTTACTTTTCCCTCCTACTCCCCCCCTTTCTTTGCAATTAACTAGAATATGTATATTAGGATTTTACTTTTCTCTCCTACTTTTCCCTCATATTTTTTTTTATCAAATGTAGTGATTAATTAGTACTATTATAATACAAAAAGATAATAAAACATTATATTATTTCGGGTTAAAATCGAGTTGATGTTCGGTTTAGATCGGTTTTGAGCAAATTAATTTCGGGTTACTTTCGGTTCAGGTGAAAATCGGTTCGGGTGAAAATTGGTTTGGGTCAAATCGGTTACGGGTCAATATCGATTCTTCTAGAATTCAGATCAGTTTCGGTTTTGGTTCGGTTCATTTCGGGTTTTGGGTCACATTTGTGTCATCTTGTTCGGATCCATATCGGGTCTCAGTTCGGGCAAATCGGTTCGGTTCTCGGGTCAAGTTTGCCAGGTCTATATGCTTGATGTGGGTGAAAAATTTATTTATAAAAATTTATTCAATGATGATTAAGTAATTATTTTTACCTGTTTTATTTAAAGACGAAATAAATTTGTAAATCAAGAGTGAAAAAGCATAATAGCAAAATACAGTCAATGCTTGTTTTTTCTTCAATTGTGTCTTTAACATTGTCATGATATATCAATAAAAATGTTGACCATTAGTTGACTTTTACTTGACCATCTAAAAAGGATTTAGTTGAAAAAATTGAAACTTTAAAATATAAGTTGATAAAGAAAAACTTTAAGAGTGCAATTGAAAAATATGACAAAAGTTGAGGGCTTTATTACCATTATGCCAAGAAAATAAAAAATGTTTTTCACCACCACGTGGGTGCATCAATCAAATGACACAACGTGGGGACTACGTTTAAAATAAGTATTATTTTTGGGTACAAGTTTAAAAGACTTAAATGATTATTTTGCATGTGAGCTGAATTGTTCAAGGTAAAAATGGTGAATTATTTGTTCAAAAACTTTATCCTTTGAAATATTTATATATTAAAATGTTTTTATTAATATTTATATATTTTGAAATATTGTATCTGAATTTTCCTCGAGATTAAGGTGTTTATGGGTTGAATCATATTATATATTTTTTTATATACAAAACGAATCAATATTATACATATTTGTCAAAATTCAATCAGATTCGAAATATAATTTTAAAATTTGATCCAAATTTGTTTAGGTCCACTTACATTATTTTTTAAAATAATGTCATTTTTAGTCATTTTTATATTTTTTATTAAGTTATTAAATATGGAAAAGTTGAATTTTTACTACTTATATTATAATATTATATATTTAATTATCATGTAATCTAAAATAAACTATAAATATGAACAATGACGGAGTTAGGATCAAATATTGAGAGAGTAAAAGTTTTTTAGACCTTTAAATCTAAAAAAATATGAAGGACTAAAATCTTATTTAACTAATATTTAAACTAAAAAAGACCTAAAACGTTATTACACCGCTAAATAAATGAGTATGTTCCTGGATATAAATTCTATAAAACCATTAAATATTAGAAAAATCTTCAAATTCAAACAAATTAATAACTTAACCCTTAAATAGATATTTTCATAATAGTTTGGATTTTGCCATTTCAAGGATTAGTGATTGTTATCTATAAAAAATGCACAATAATATGTCCAAATATTCATAATTGATTCGTCACTTTTTTATATAGTTTCGTATGAAAAAAATTGGGTTAAAAATGTCACTCCACAATGTGTCTTTGTAAAATTCAAATTAAACGATTAATGGATCAGATATCGATGATTAAAAAAAATAAAATATATGAGTTGTCCGAAGATTGAACTAAAGATTTGAGCACAAGTCTTTTGTTACTCTATTTGGGACTTGGTCAATGATTTACATGTTTTTTTTTTATTATAAGAGTACATGTTTGATTTAATTTGTATCGTGACTCATTGATTTTAAATTCACTTCTATTTCCCGAACGCCAAGCAGGTTAAGATGGACATATGTGTTTGATGTGTTATATCGACCAATTTGAGTATGATTATACATTTCTAGTTTCACTCAATCACGGGTTTAAGATAACGCTACAATTAGGTAGAAAGAACAAATTCTATCCCGATCACACACATCGAGCCACATAGTTTGTGACATATCCATCAATAATCTTTGTAGCATATCTTTTTGCGAAAAACATTTGATTGCATTAAAATATATGATTTTCAACGTTGGAACTATGGTGACCTCAAGTCAAAGGATCACATACACTATTATCAATATGATATTAAATTTATTACAACTTCACGTAATAATCCAATAAACATTCTCATAGTGAATCAGTCCAGTACATTATTCTGTAACATGTATACGTTACCACGTACGTTGATATAGCATTATAGACTCATGAGAATACCTTTTCATAAATTAATCGTATAACAGTCTCAATATTTTATTATAATCTCCACCCACAATTATATTTATCTAGAGACAATTTTTAAAATAATTGTATTATCTTAGAGATTTTCTTTATATAAGAGATTATTTGAACACTAAAATAAAATTGAATATAAACTAATTTTGACTCTATAAATAAAAACATGATAAAAAAATATTTATTATAATAATTTCATGATTGATTTTTGGCATAGTCCATAATAGTGCCCATAATGTTGTATAGTTGTGATTTGATATTTGTCACATGGTTTGTTAACGACTTGTACTTATGAATACAACGCCACCACAATCAATTGAATGTAAGAATTAAAATAAGAAAAGATATTGCAATGCTTTTCTAAACCAAACAAATAAAAGAAAACAAGAGGAAAAAGATTGTTTGTTTGGCAAGAAAGTTTTGACATTTTCCCATCACATTAGACATTGTCAGAAAATAAAATTGGTGCATAGAGAGAAAATTAATGTAAAGGGTACCATGGCATGCTAACATTAGAAGAGAACATGCTCAACATTTGTTCTCAAGGGGTTTTAACGTGGAAAAACTTTGATAGACAGACTGTGTACACTTTAAGTTACACAAACCTTCTAGTTTTAGGGGTTAGGAGTTTAAAGTTTAGGGATTTAGATTTTAAGGTTTAGAATTTAAGGTTTAAGGGTTAGAGTTTAAAGCTTACTTTTAGGATTTAAGATTAGGACTTTATGATTTAAGTTTTATAGTGTTAATATACAGGCTTGTGTAAAATGAATTTTACACGTATATCAAAATTTTACACTTTAATGAGTTGAAGCTATGTGTTTAGAGTTTTATTAATCAACTATAAAATTTGATTTGATTTATTCAATTTGAAAGTTTTTAATATTTTTTAATCACCAGTATCTAATTTATCGGCTGAAAAATTTGAATCGGGTACTGCAGAGGTTCATCATGAGGCGACCCTTTCAATTCAATTTGCTAATTTTTTAACATTAGAATTCGAACCCTTAATCTTGCTTAAGATATCTAATGCTTTATTCCAGTGGCGGATCCAGAAATTTAAAAATGAGGATTCAAAATAATTTTTTTAAATGGGGATGTAGATTTTCATTTCCCCTCCACACCCTAAATTAAAAAAAATAGAACAAACTTAAGACTAAAATTCCCCCCCCTAAATAATGGGGTGCAAATGCTCCCCTTGTTAGTCATGTGGCTCGCTCCGCCACTGCTTCATTCTACTAGATTAATTGATCGTATAGAAAATAAACTATTTCATGGTATTAAAATAACTTGCTAAAATGAATTGCGTATTGGGATATGAATAAAAGATGAGTTGTTGAATTTTGGTATAAGAGATATCATCATCATTCATATTGATTTTCATTTCCCAATTGAGCCAATGGGTTTTGGAATAATCTCTTTATATATTATATAGACCCACTGAATAGTTAACATATTGGACTCACTCATATTTTCAATTTCAACTTGATTGAGTGGTAGGGAAAGATTGGAAAATCTATGTATGGTTTGACATTGGATAAGTATATACATTGAACTCCAAGCTATACATCTTTTAATCATTTGGATTTTAAAAAAAAAATCATAATCAAATATAGAAAGTTGTCAAATGGTAGTATATAATATATATTTGAACCCGTCGACGGTTTTAGTGGAAAAGAGAACATTGTTATCTTTAGGAGATTCAAATTCGAACAGATTATTTATACTAAGTAGATTTTTAAAGGATTAAGAGTAAAGAACATATACATTAGTATCAAATTACATAACAGGAATAAAACAACTTACGAAATCCAACCGGAAACAATGCGGTATCGACATCCATTGCGCATGTCGGAACCGTTCGAGATCGTTTTTGGAGGTTGCTTTAAAGTAATTAGGCAGTATTTGTATATAGTTAAAACTTAATTAGTCTTCATATTAGGGAATTGAGAAATTTAATGATTGATTTATGTTGTTTGAAAGTACTCACTTTTGATATCTGTGTTAGCCACATTTTCGAATGCAAATATAACAATATAATTCTCTAAAGACCTTCGAAATTTTAACAAAAAAATTAACATTGAGCATTCCAAACTTTATATTATTAAAATCTAGATATATAATTGAAGCATGCAATCATTTATTAGGTGAAGAGCCCACCCTAATCATTTCCACAATTACATGACATATATATGTATATATTTTTATATACACCACAAAACAGATACAAAGCTGATGTAAAACTTAAGTTATTTGAATTCGAGTATAACCATATGAATATTGGATATTGTCCAACATATGCATGTTCATTTTTTTAGTGTAGAATACGAGTGTCGGACACATGTAATCGGAGTGGTCGGATAAGACTTTGAACTTGCAATGTTACCTTGGCTTCAGTTGTGATGACCATGGTGGTAGGATAAGACTTTGTGTTGTTGGACTACTCAGTGACATTGCCTGAGATTGAGTTAGCATCTCAACCATCGATGTCGTTTGATAAGCCTGGACGAGGCTCGAACAGTCGGTGGAGTCGCCTCTTGCGGTGGCTCGTTGCCACGAGTGCGAGCTCAGTCCCGAAAGGATATATGCTCGCCCCGATACCTCGTATACATGCCTGCTCGCCATCCTCTCTTCCATCTCCTTGAGCTCCGCATCCAATGCGACACAAAGTCGGTCACGAGATTTGGAGGAAACGGTCTTGGACAACGCCTTTCTACAATTCTCAAGGATTGACACAGCACCTGCGAGATCTCCTAGCTCGGCTGCGGTTCTTGCCTCTGCCATTGCCTCTGCTGCTCGGAACCTATTGCGCTGCCTGTCTACTTCGATTGATATTTCTTCGTGCCCCGCTGTTTCCGGTCTTTGAATCCGAACGACATCGCTCTCCGAGGTCATCGTTTCTTTTGTTACGGGATCCCTATAAACACATTTCACCTGTAGCAATGATGTTTCACATGCAGAGGACTCTGCTGGTACTTTAATTGATACTAGGAAATCCCTCTCTTCGTCATCGTAGAGATCTCCAACATCGATAAATCCAGTTTTACGATTGGCTGACAGATTACTTTGATAACTTCCGGCTTTAAGCAAGCCGAGGCAGAGATTCGGACTCGTGCACATCACACACACTTGCAGCTCTTGTACCACGACGCTTAAAAGACCGCCAATGCATTGTGCAAATGCATCCTGGATCATAGTCTCGGTTTCGATAAAAGAAAATGTCCCTCCAGAGACCTCCGAAATCGAATGCATCAATGAAGCATCGTGATCTGAACCAAAACCGAAAGCATGGACCGGAATACGGTTGTCACCACTATGCATAGACAGGGGCACGAGCAACTCATAGTTCGGTCGAGACTCGGTCACACCATATACGGTATAAGTATCCTGCCCATCAGACAAAAGTATAATGCTGGCGACCGGATTCTTTTCGGTTCGATCTTCCATTACCTTAGCACCTTTCCGTAGACCTTCAGCTATGTTGGTACCACCATGTGCAACCAGAGAATTAACGGATTGAAGTGCTCGTTGCCGCCCTAAGTCGGACATTCGGCGAAGGGGAAAGAGACGGCGAGCAGTTGAAGAGAAGGAAATGACGGAAAGTCTATCATTGGAGCCGAGGTTTTGTATCACGAATCCCATCGCTCGTTTTAGTAACGCAAGCTTGGTACCGGACATGCTCGCGCTAATATCAAGCACCGTGACAAGGTCTACGGGAGCACGGGAGTTTTGAGATTGCAGCAAGCTAGCATAATCTCTGCTCGGACCGGGATTTCGAGTCGCAACCTTAGCAGCAGCTTTAAGATGAACAAGAACAGGGAAATTATCATAAGTACGGGACCTCGGTGCGGTCGAAACCTCTGGAAACGTTTCGACAGTTATCGTTGAAACAGATGTGTTGTCGGAGAAATTCTCACTTCCAGCAATCATAGGTATGTGATCCAAAGATTCGTCGTCGTCAAAAACACCTTGCTCGGGACATTGAAACACCGGTAGAACATGCTGCTGATTAATATCCCAATGAGGTGTACGCAGCCGTCGGACCACGGCCATCAAAGCATCATTGTGTGACCGACCTACGGTCTCGATCGATGGCCTATTAGGTCGAGGATCTAAACCAGGGATCTGAATCGGGATTTCGTTCCATTTTGATCGACAAACCGGACAGATTTGATTGCCGTGCTTTACGTTCGAAGCAATGCAATGGACGTGGAAAGAATGTGAGCATTCTGCAGTGAATATAGCATGGCCACATCCTTGTTCCATCTTCATCAAACATATTGGACATGTCTGCTGGAACATAGCCATAAACAAAGCACAATAAACGACCATATTCGATATATGTACACTCGAGTTCGAGTAACATAGCCATAAACATATTTCTTTTTCTTGAGAAATTATGAAGCAACTATACATTGGTACTGATGAACATGAACCATAACTTTAGAGAGCTTTTATGAATTTCTTTTCTTGCTAGAAAGGTTTAAATTTTAGTAGTCCCATATTCGAACTTTTATTTTTCTTAAAGCATCAGAGTTCAACACATATATAGACATGAATACATTAAATATGACATTTCAGGCACTCTCTAAACATATAAAAATGCTTCTAAAAACTAAATATATTCGTATTAGACGCATATTTGTATTTGATACTCAACCGAATGCAATAATCTTCTTAGTCATATTTAACTAGTGTTAGTGAAAATTAAGATTTTTGAATAAATATAACATAAATATTTAATATCATAAAATTAAAGTATAAAAATTAAATTTTAAATTTTAAAATAATACAGAAACATTCGAATACCTTACATATTTGAACCAATAAAAAGTGATCCTGAAAGAAACTTTTGCATTTAACCCACAAACCAAAGGGAAAATCCAAAGCTCAACCACTTTGGTCAATAAACTAACTTAATCATCAATCAATACTAAAATAAGACTAAAATGATTAGACCACAATACAACCTTAATAATTGAGTAAGTTTATGCCCTATTAAAATGATAAATAAAACTCACTAAATATATTAATAAATTTTAAAAAATATTACGAACATATAATCATTTCCGACACTTATATTCAATTTTTTCACATTAATAATTAAAATCAAATAGTATTAAAATAAAAATGACAAATAGAACTGTTGAGTGCAATAGCAAGACACATTACCCTTTTAAGATAAGAATCTGTGTTCGGACCTTGAAGATGAAATTACTAAAAAAAGAGTCACAAAACTCGAACATCAACCCTAAAATGTACATGTACTAAAAAAATTTGACAAATAGATACCATTAAGGCAAGCAACCTAGGTGCCTTTTGGCCTTTTTCATTTTCTCAAACAAACACATGTCCTGTTACCGAAAACTGGGAAATCTTTCTATCCTTCCAATCCATGTTATATATTATCGGGAAACAAACAGAAAGCTTAATAATAAACATCAAAACTTCATCTCCTTGATTCAACCCTCAGCTCTACTTAAACAAGCAATCAAACATAATAAACTTTAAGAAGGGATTGAAGTTTGAACCGAACCTTAGCTTGTTTGCTTGTACTTTTAGACAACCTTAAACCATGAGAATAAGACAAAGGAGTCGTCACAGTGGTGGAAGAAACCATGTTTTCCCAGTTTGAAGTAGATAACAAAGCAACATCAGATAATCTTTCACCACCACCATCATCATCTGAAGTTCTGGGTAAACAAGCACAGAGGTTCAAGCCTAAAGCCAACTTTGCTTTTCTCCATTTACTCCCCATTTTTGAACCCCAAAAACGAAAACCCAAACTTAAAAAAACGATCTTCAAGCTGATTCTAATGTCAAAGTTGCTTGCTACCTTTCACAGAGCATGGAAAAGAAAGAAAGAGAGGGGGTCTTTGATAACAATTGAAATGGAACACGAAAATCAAGAGATGGGTTTATATATAGGAGGATTACCGGTGTTGTTTTTGGCAGGCAGCCATTGAAGGAAGAGTTTCTGAGTTATGGAATTTATTGGATATTGGAGAATCCTTTGACCTTTGTTGTCGGGAGAGGTAAGATTAAGAAGGAAGAAGACCCGTTTATAAAAGCACGTTTTGGTTGGAAATGGTGAAATTCTGGTTTTGGTCTCCCCACTATCTTCAGAATTAGGGGTGTGCAAAACCCTATTCGGTTAATCATTAGTAAATTATTTAGATTAATCGGTAAGTTTGAGTCACTTAATTTTCAATTTTAAACCGTAATCATTCAACCGGTTAAACATTTATTCGATTAATTGATATATTTGGTTTGGTTCGGTTCGAATAACGATTTTTTATTTTGTTTATTAAAAATATAAAATTTAATAATATGTTAAGAAAAAATTATATATTTTTAAAAACCGACACATAATATCATTATCTTTTCAATACTAATAAGTTAAATATTTAAACTTCATAAAATAAAATAATTTTACTTTTAGTAAATGAGAAAAAAAAAAGAAAATCTAATTTTTTTAATATAAAATATTAAAATGACATATAATATAATAATATATATTATATAACCGGACAGTTTGGTTATTCACTTTGTCCTAAAACTGTAAACCGTAATCGAATTATTTTCTTTTTAAAAAGAAAAAACCGAAACCGAGTTTTTCGGTTTAGTTAACCAACTTTTTAGTTCAGTTTTTTTCGAGATATGATCAATAGAAATTTTTTGTCCTTTTGGTGCCTTTATTATGCTCTCGTCCTAAAATATCAAGTTTAGGATTTATGGTTAAAAATTAAAAAAATTGAATGTAGGGTATATTTTTAGAGTATATAATTTAAAATTTAAAATTAAGGGGATAAAGGATTTTTGTTTTTATTTAATCCTCTACTTTTATAATATCATCTTCAAATAACAACTTATTATACCTTGTCATGGAAACACCTAGTAAATTCAGGGTGTGCAAAATTAGGTTTGATTAAACATTAACAAATTATTTTAGTTAAATTTGAGCTGCTCGATTCTTGATCCTAAATTATACTAACCAATTCGAATAACTAACTGACTAGTTAATCAGAATTTGAATTTCTTTACTTCGTTCATCGGTGTGATATTTTTTTTAAAGTCATAATTTATTCATAAAAGGAGAAAATATTGACATTTGTCTCGTTAAAAAATCTCCTTACAACCTAAATAGAGGAAAAAAAAAGTACAAAATGCCAATGTTATAAAATTTAATACAACATAGATACGGCACAACAATCACACAAGTCATATAAACACACTTCTTACATTACAATAAAAGGACGCAAAAAAAGAACAAACGAATTTTATTTTTGACACTGAACACATCTTATCTGATCTTTTGCAATAATCACAGGTTTGGTTGATTATATTAAATTTAAAATTTTGTTATTTTTTATTTAAAATTTTATAATATTAACACTAATATTTTTGTATATTTATTTACATATTTGATTCAAGTATTTAAATTCTAATTTTAGATCATTAATTTGTTGATTTTGTCAAACGTTATGATTAACAAAAACTAAAATGTTTTATTATTTTAAGTATAAAAATTTCAAGTTGGACATTGTCCTTCTATCTTTTAGTGGCAATCAATCAAATATTTTGTCAGTTTTTACCAAATGGTTGAGAGATTGCATCATTGTCTCTATATATCAATGCCTAGTTGTCAATTATTACATTTTTCTATTTTCTGTATTAATCATAAAATATTATATTAAGATTTTATCGTCTTTAATCAAACTCAATACACTACAAAGATTAGGTTTAAAAAAATTTTAACGAGGCACATAGTAATAATTTTTTTTATTTAAAAAGGCTTAAATAAAAAAAACCTTCAAACTATGTATTTTTTCTGCTTTTGGCCTTTAAACTATGATTTGGGCAAAATAAGCCCTTAAACTATAATTTTAGCCATTTTAAGTCCCTAAACTATGATTTGAGCAAAATAAGCCCTTAAACTATTATTTTTGGTCACTTTAAGTCCATGGTTACAAAATATCATTTTATAGGCTTTTCTAACATATATAAATATTAATGTTCTTTTTAAATTTTAAAATATCATATATCAAAATAATCCCCTAAACTATCATTCTGGTCATTTTAAGTCCGATAGTTATTTAAGTCAAAAGAAAATTATTTCGACTAATAAGATGTTGACACATCACAAAGATTTTTTGACCAATTAATAGTTTTAGGTAGGGGTGTTCAAAAATACCCGACCCGACTGACTCGACCTGATTACCCGATTGTTCAAACATAAATAATCGGGTATTTACCCAGAATTTTTCTGTTACCTGGGTCGGGTACCCGACCCGTCACTTCTCGGGTCTGGCCCGGGTCACAAAATTAAGAATTTTTGGGTACCTGAATATATTTAAAATTAATATCTTTTATATTCAATATACATATTTTTATATTAAACAAATAAAAAATCTAAGATTTTTTATATTTTATATTTAATAAATACATATTTTTATATTAAACTAATAAATACATATTTTTTATATTTTTACATTAAACTAATAAAATATTTTATATTTAAAAATATATATTTTTATATCCGGGTACCCAAATACCCGAATTTTCGGGTACCCGCAAAAATCGGGTCGGGACACGGACCGCATTTTCTACTACCCAAAGATCCGGGTACCCGATACTTCAAGTACCCGAATACCCGGATTTGAACACCCCTAGTTTTGGGGACTAAAAGAAGAAAAATAATATAGTTTAGGTACTTATTTTGACCAAAAATAGTTTAGGAACTTAAAGTGACCAAAAATGATAGTTTAAGAGCCTATTTTGCCCAAAAATGATAGTTAATGGCTTATTTTGCCCAAATCATAGTTTAAGGGCCAAAAGCAGAAAAAAAACATAGTTTGAGGGCTATTTTTTATTTAAGCCATTTAAAAAATATATTACGAAGAGTTTGACTATGACTGTAATCGAATTTAAGTAATAATGATTTAATTATAGACTTTATCTACCTTCTAAATCAAAATTACAAGCGGATTTTTTTTAAATTATTTAATTAAAAATTAATTTAAAATTAATCTAAATTGTGAATACATATAATTATTTAATATTTTAGCTTTGTTGCCATTATTTATTACTACAAAACTAACTTCAAGTGTTGGTCTGATGGTCAGAATGTTCATCCTTATTATCAAAAACCGGGGGTTGGGTTTTAGGCGCATGTCATGAATTTTAAGTATTTAATAAATTTTATTTTAATAGTAATTTAATGTCTATTGAAAATAAGGATTTATTCAGATTTAATCAAGCAGGACGAAACTAAAAAAAAAAAAGAGGGATTGTGTTCTCAATTTTTTGGTATAATAGTAATTCAGTTCTCTATAAGTTTAAATATTAGACAAATTAGATTTTATCTTCAAATTTTGAGTTTAAATACTTAATAAACCCTTATATTTTTAAAATTCAGTAAATTGGCCCTTCTTGATGTATGATCATAACTCGGCCTATGTTCCAAAGTTCGAATCGTAATAATTGTGACGTGTGTGAGAGTTGTGTTTGCGGGTTTCACTATTGTATAACAAATATGGGTAATTATTCCATGTACAAGCGCTTGTGAATATTTTATTTACAAAAGCACCTTAGTTTTAGGGTTATGGGATTTTGTTTAGGGTTTAGGAGTTTAAGAGTAGTAGTTTTGAATTTATGGGTTGGTGATAGAATTTTATTTTTAGGGTTAAAATTTAGGGTTTATAAGTTAAAACTTAAAACCTAAATCCATAACCCTAAATTCTAAAATTCTTAATCTCTAAATCCTAAACCTTAAATTAAGGCACTTGTGTAAACAAAAAGTTTTCACTGTCTGTGTATGAGATAATAATCCAACAAATATTCTTTGTGAAACCTTAGGTCGATGAACCCTAACCTCCTCAAAATTGGTATTCAAATATTCAATGACATATTTATTTGGCATATACAGGAAATTTCCAACAAGGTAACTTGATTTGAACATGAAATTTACATAACAATTACATGCTTTGATAAATTCAAAATATTTTAGAAATATCTGTTCCCTTCTAGATTCTTAGACTTGACCATATCAATGGTGTTCATATATGTGTAGCTACCATATGAGTTTTCATTCATTAATATTGAAAAGTAAGTTTATTGCTTTTAAGGTTAAGAAATACTTGAAGTTTTCGATTGATATTATTGTTGATGTAGTAATATACATGAGGATGTGAGATTGAGTATGTTTAAGAGCTTAAAATCCTTATATTTATTGTTGTTGATGCAATATACCATGTGTGTGTTATTTAAGGACTAAAAAAATTTAGCAGATACTACCATCTAATCACACCAACAAATTCAAAAAATGTTAAAAAAATTATACTTGAAGTTCTATACTCTTTATATATTTAGAATTTTGTCTCTCTACTTTTATTTTCAGGAATTTAATCATTCTACCATTTCGATTAAAAAATTTAAGTTCAATTGTTAACATTGTTAAATTTAAGTCTATTATAATGTCATTTTTTTGTTTAAAAAATAGATAAACTAATTTTCTGGAAATAATTTGGCTTGATTTTATTAACGTGTTGTATTTTTTTCCTCCATTTAGGTATATAGAGGATTTTAACAAGGCACACATTAGTACTTTGTATGATTTTGATTAATAGAATCATACTTGAGCAAAAAAAAATACGAGGACTAAATTGTAAATGTAAAAAGAGGATAGCCAATCGGAACATATTTAACCTATTTTAATGGTTTCATCAATAAATTTTGAAATTGTATTTGGATAATATTTAATGAAAAATTAATTTGATACATAGGATAATGGGTCAATTTTAGTCTACACATGCCTATTTATTTTAGAGTTTATGGATTTAGGTTAGGGTTTAGAGGTTTAAGTTTTAGGGTTTAGAATTTAGGGTTTATGGTTTAAGCTTTAAAATTAATAGTTTTGGGATTATGGATTGGATTTTAGAGTTCAAATATGTATGGTTGTGTAACTCTTTAGGGACAGAGCTATACATGTGTTGGGAGGGACCAGGCCTCTTAAAATTTTCTATCTAATGGCATTTAAGTTCTTAGCCATTTAAATATTAGTTAAATTAAATCTTAGCTCCTCTATTTGTTGGACTTAAATGTTCAATATGTTCTTATTCTTTTGCAGTTAAGTAATTTAACTGCTTTCGATGTTTGATCTTCATTTTGTCCCTACTTAACAATTAGATCGAGTCAAATTGATATGAATTACAAAACCTCTTACAATGATATTTACATATTTAATATTTTTTGGATTTTTTATTTTTTAAGAATTATAGTTAAAATAATTTGTTAAAAGACCAGATTAGGTATCAACCATCTTTATTAACATGTTGCATCATCTATTTAACGGAAATTAACGATGGAGTGACCGTTTTGTGATAAATAAACTAATAACACGAGTGACTATATCATAACATTTCAAACATTATTGTCCAAAATAAAAACTCACTAATACTTTAGTTACCATGAGTGTAGTTTGCCCTTTATTATATTATGGAATTTTAGTTTAAAAAACCCATAAATAAAAGCAATCAGAATATATAAAACATTGTGCATGACAGGTTAAATTCCTTATGTTGGTGATAGGTGAAGATAGGAAAAGAGATTACAAAGCATATGTCTCATAAATTTGGACCGCTAACAATCATTCTTAGCACTAAAATTTATTAAGAGTGGAATTTATACTTGGAAGAGAACCCAATGAATAGTCTGCAGTAAAAGATGACATGTTCCATATAGATAATTCGAAATTGATCAGTTTAATTTTTTTTGTTGCTTTTTCGGTTTTAAGGGTTTTGTCCTGATTAATTTGGATTGACCCACGTCGCACACCTGATTTTAGTGGCTGAATCTCTCAGCAGAGATTTTTTACATACACAACTCCTCGAACTCAAGACCTTTTTAAACAGAACCAAGCTACTTACCATTTGGACTAACTTGTACATAAATTTATTTGTATTTGAAACTAAATTTGATACTTGAAAAAAAATTATAGAACAACTTAAGTCGAACAAATTTAAACAAATAACACTTTTATTTGAATTTGAATTCGAATTCGAATTAAATCCTACCCATAAACACTTTGAACATCAACAATATAAACATGATCTTTAGAAAAGAAATGTAACATGATTGTAAGGGGGGTGTTGAGTGGAATTTCCCTATTCCCACTAACTTTTACACCCTTCAAAAGACAGCCTTTTGAAAATATATAAATCCCAATCTTTTTTAGATTAGCAAAAAGTTATTCTCACTCCCAATTGAATTAGGGATTTTCTTTTTAATTTTATATCACATTATATTCGTATCATGTATTCGTATCGTTTTTCTAATTATCGAGTTGAGAAAGAAAAAGAAAAAGAAAATTCTTACAAATGAGTAGAATTCCATTAACAAAAAAGCATCCCTCGATAAAAAGACCTTTATGGGTGGCATAAGATTCCCCTTTCCTTTTACCATTATCTAGGACAAGTCAACTAGAAAAGCTCAAACATCCTTTTCACTTAATAACAAAGTTAAATTATAGTTTTGGTCCTTTTATTATGTTCAAATATGAGATTTAATCCTATACTTTTATTTAATTTAATCCTTCTACTTTCATAATATCATTAGTAATCACGAGACGGAGATCCATTTGTGTTGATTTTTTATCGTTATCGGGTCATATTGTGATTTTAGTCTTTATGCAAGCATGATGAGTTAAAAATGACAAGTTTAAGAATAAATCCGCTTTAATATGTTAACCGGTGAACCGTGCTAGTTATTTGAATTAACTAATGACATTATAAAACTATAAGACTAACTTATATCAAATTAAAGTATAAGCATTGAATCCTAAATCTAAAAAAGGTAAAAGGACCAAAACACTAATTTGACCTAATAGTAGTAAAAATAGATAGTCAATACAAATGATTTCCCCCTCTAGTGGTGTTTGTCACAAGGGTGAAGTGATTTAAAAAAAGGGTAAATTGTTCATTTAGCCTCTTCAGAAATAGTAGAATTTTAAATTTGATAAAATGATAAAAGTATCTTTTGGCCCCTCCAAAAAAACTTAATTTTAATTTAGCTCTCTTAAACTAAATTTTTGACTTCGTCCCGATAAAGAACATGTGTATTATCGATAATCTCTTCTCAAATATAGCTAACTAAACATAATTAAAGTAGTAAACTACAAGAAAGTACAATTAATTTGCAATTTTTTTACATCGGCTAAAGATGTTCCTAACAAACTGTACAATGATCTTTCCCGATTCGTAGGATAACATTAGTTTATTAAAAAAATGACATATAGACATATTAATTCAGACGTTGTTAATTATTTAACAATGGAGTGCTTGACATGGCAAAGGACGATCGGTGATTACGACTTTATTAGTTAATGGCAATAAAAGAATGAAATCGATGTAATTCAGAGAGTTCGAGGATTTAATTGATGAAATTAAAAATGAGAACAACATTATTGATTTTGGAGAACTATAAAGATTAAAATGATAAAATTAAAAACGAGGGACAAAACTACTTATTTAAATTCACCACTAAATCCCAAAACAATACACATAAACCCTGAATTTACATGGTTCACATACACCACGGTTGCACCATGCTTTTTACTATAATATAGAGAGTTTTACATGATACAATTTGTAGGTGGCTATTCTCTTCTTGTAGACAAGAATTAGGATGACCCATGTAATTAAAAAATAAAAATATAATCCTATATTAATCAATATTATATAAATCATATCAAAATTTTAGATTTTTTGACTTTCAATTTTATTAATATAATTAATTTATTGATCCGTTAAATAAGATAAAAACAAAAATATTTCGATCGATATTCAAACTCTAACTTTTAAAATACTTAACATGCATATTAATCGCTAAAGATATTTACAATATAGTATTTGTCCGTATTTTTTCTTAACCATTTGATTACGCAAACAAACCTTAGACAAAGCTGCTCGAATCCGAGTCTCCTATGATGAACATCATCATCTTTTTCACTAGAACCATTAGTTAAGTTTAATAAATTTATTAATCTATTGATACAATTAATAATAAAATTAAGTAATTAATCCAATATGAAGGGGGGGGGGGAGTTTTCAACTAGGATCGCAACACAAGTCATTCAAAATTTAATAATATTAATCACTAGACTACAATTGATTTTCTAACTAATTCGAATTGACTTGCATTGCATATCTGACTATGACTGACGAGTCTCTCAATAAAAATTTTCTACATACATTGGCATCGAACTTAAGATTTATTTGAGCGATACCAAATTACTTACCACTTAAACCAATACATATTAGTTTTAATCTAACTTTTACAACATAATTATATCTTTTTATCATCCTGCTATTATTTAAAAAACTATTTTATTTTTCTTTTCCATAAACCTTATCATTATCTCTTGAATTCCTTTTTTTCTTTAAATGTTTGGACCAAACCATGTCTCTTTCTCTCTTCTATCAAGATTTTGCCCAAAAATTTTCCATCCTTCCTCCCTTTCTTTCTTTCTTTCTTCTCCTTGACTCAACATTTGTTTCCCACTTGCTTTTTTTTCTCTTTCCCTTTTAAATTTGTCTTTAACTAACTTTTTATTTACTTATTTTGTAGAAATTTAAAAAAATATATGATTGCATAATAAATAAAATACATTAAAATTTACGTAAAAATTTTTTGGAAAAAAATTACGAGCAAAAAAAGAGAAATTCAATAATGTCAAAAATAAAAATACAACCTATCTATTTATAGTAATAAATACTTTATTATAAAGGAATTCAAATCAAACTAAATATTTTAGTTTAAAACAAATTATAATTATAAAAATATACTTATGTAAAAACACTAGCTGTCGAGACATGTACCGTACTTTGAGAGCTCTTTTCATTTACATCCACTAAAAATCTTTACTTTTTTAATTTTATTTTTCATTAAGTTAATCGCACCGCAAACTTTTTGGACGGAAACAAGATAAAATTCAAATAGCAATTTTTAATGCATTTCCTATTTTTTAAGATCTCCTCTACTGGTTGAGGTTTTTATTTTGAAGTTTTCACTTTGCTTTTAATTGAATAATCAAATGCGCTAGTCTCTTTTTGGCAAAAAAAAGGATTAAAATGCAAAAAAATATTCTAGAACAAGTTTTTTCCGGTTTAGACGATTTTTAATTCCAGGTTAATTGTTGGTTCTTTTTGCAAAAATTAAGATTAAGATGAAAAAAAATTAAGACACATGTACTCGAAATAGGGATGGGCACGGGCCGGATTGGGTCAGGTTTTTTGGCCGACCCAAACTTAATACCTTAAACTCGAACCCGATCCAATCTTACTCTTTAAAACTCAAAAATTATATACTTCAACCTGAACTCAACTCGACTTGGACCAACCCAATCTATAAAAAATTCAATTCTAAGGACTTAATTGTAAAAGCATAATTTTACGGACATAATTATAAAAAAAATATTAATTTTAGGAACCTAAAAAATCAATTTTAAGGACCTAATTATAAAAATATATAAATAAGGGGTATTATTGTAAAATATCTCTAAAATATAGGAAAAATTACACTATTATTCTCGAGTAGGGTCGGATCGGATTTTTTACCTTAAATCTGAACCCGACCCGAATACACTCTTCATAAAAACTCGACCTAGACCAAATTTTTCGCACGCACAAAAAAACTAACCCAATTAGGCGGGGTCAAAACCTGTCGGATACGGGTGAAATGCCCATCCCAACTCTAAGTCATTTTGGTATGTACTGCTGCTATTATTTGCCGCTCCCAATTATATATTCAAGGTCAGTGATTCGAGTCTTTTATGAATAGAGCAATTGATTTAGGGCGGTCATTCCCATAATGAACCTTTTTAATACTTGGTTCAAATTAGTCAGTTAATGAGTTTTTGGATTAACCACTTGTATCTAACTCATTGGTCGACTAATCTGGATCAGTTTATACAAAGGCTCATTATGAGGGCGACCCTCTATCATTCATAATGCTAGGAATCAAACCTCTGACCTTACTTAAAGAACCTAAACAATTCATCCCTTTACCCTTTAGACCAACTGATTGTTGGTATCTAAAGTTGCTCTTTGATTATGGCAAAGATTATTCTAACTTAACCGATGTCCCATGTTTGATCCTTTGAAATAAAACGGTGTTAAATATTTGATTAGAGAATTTTGTCTCATTGTATTTTTATTTGATTCGACTCGATTAATCTGTACTTAAATCACTTAAATGGATAAACTAAGATTCGCACACAAAAACGTACTTATTTGAAAAGAGAAACCTATGTTCAACATATTCTCAAACTGATATTATCTTTCAATAACCCTCCAAAAAATGAAAATAAAAATACAAACATCGAACACATATCCGTAGTCGACATTCACGTCGGATTCCGACGTAAGGTTACCTTATGATCACCTTCAAATTCTGTAAAAAAATGTAGAGGCACTGTATTTTAACCGGGATTATATACGTTTCTCACTGATTTTTTTTGCAGTAATCTGTCTTTCTCACTACATGTTCTATCCATTGTATCCTCAAATCGTGTTGTTACTGCAAAACCAATTTACATCTGTTATAATCCTCTTCCTGTTTCTCAAGCCGTAGTCCATTTTATGGCGACATGTATAACTCCATTTTTCGAATTTATCAGGTGGTATTTATGGTTTATCCGTCCGTTATGGACGACATCGGTGAGATTGATATCGACATTTCCCAGATGTTCCTACATAGCATGTGATTCAAGCAAACATTAAAGATGTAACGACATGACATGAATCGGATACAGACGCATGCTTACCTTTAATCGTAAGCTAAAGCTGGTTCGCTTGCTCATGACTTCGATATGGATCTTCTCGTTTAAAGGAGGCGCCTCGAGCATGAAGTGAAACTCTTCGTTCCAGATGGGATCCCGGGTTCCCTTGATCATCTGAAAGCACGGTTTTCGTAACAGTTGGACCGAACAATGTTATGCCGAGAAAAGTCGGAAGTTCGAACAAAGACTAATGCGAGTATGCGACTGTGAGATGTTTACCTTTGTCTTTTTTGTTTCTCCTCTGAAAAAAATCATGGCAAAAGGGTTATTGTGGTGTTCACCCTCGACATCCTTGGCTCCTTGAACCAGAACTGAAAGCAGACCTGCTCCACTATAGACTTCATTTTCGGAATATCGCCTATCAAATCCGCTTTCCTTTCTCCCGTATCCGTCTTGTGTCCCGTCTAATTTAACGCTGTCTTCTCTAAACGGGGCATATGTCAGCTCGACCACGATTTTCCCTCTTTGCTTCTTATCTTGAGGATCATAACTATCTGTGTGCTTCAGCAAGTCGAGTTTAAATTCCTTTGTCTCGTAGGGCGTAAGATGTTTCAAGGGGACGGACTGCATTCCAAGCCGATCATGATTACCGACCTGTAAAATACCAATGCATACAAAGAAAAAAACAATTTGAGTTGTTATTTAGATAAAAACTCCTTTTGTCAAGTACACTGGGAGCTGAACATACCTTGTCCCAGTCGTAGACTTGTAATTGAAGAACTTGAGATTCAGGATCCTTCACAATGAACTTGAACTTCTCATTCCATTCCGGATTCAAATTCCTCTTCTTGATGGTTGTTTTTTTTGATGGCAAGCTCTCTCCGTAAGATTTAACTTGACATAAGGGTCCGACGTTCCGAGTAAATCCTTCTTTAAGAGCTTTTGTGCCCGCACAACGTTTACATGTAGTATTCCGACAGGCTTTTTGACAGCCACTCTATAGAAAAACCAAATCGAAACCTCAGTCATAAATGTAAAGCTTTATAAGAATCAATCGAAAAAAAAAGTTCAAACATCTATGACATACATACAGCATGAATGCGATTAAAAATTCTGTAGGAAAAAAACAGAGTAGATACTAACATAATATGTAATAGTAACTTACGTCGCAGGATCAAGAATCGGAATCTCTAATGTTTGTGGCCAGATGTAGAGGCTTGCGACTTGCCGTTTAATTGTTTTCTGCAGGCAACTTGAACAGTTAGCTGACTCTTCTACGGACAGAATTCAAAGTACTGAAGTACATAATCAAAATCCTATTCCTTTTCGTATTGAAATTACCAGGACGGTACCTGGACATACTGATAAAGTCCAGGTATAGCCATAATATCACCTCCAAGTATATTCATCCCGAAGTCTACATCAGGCTGCAGGGAGGTAGTAAATATCATTGCCGGAACATGATAGTAGCATTCATCTATACATGGAAGCTAATATAAACGGACATTTTAATCTTATCATTTTCGGTGTTTGAAAAGTTTTACTAACCTTCTCAAGGAGTGACACTGCAACAGTTGCAAAACATGGTAAGGTAGGTACAAGAGGTTTCAAAGTTATCCGTGGTGCCATAAATATTTGTAAATCGACCAACTGCGAAGCATCATAATTAAACTCTCGAAGAAAACAGAAAAAGATACATTCTTCTTCCAATTCTTTCTTTAGACTCTTCTGACCTGAACGGTGATTCTGAACGACAACAGCTTCAGCGCCAAAACTATGTTCGGATTGCCAACCCATCGAACTGCTGGTTCCAAGACTAGTTGTTTCTCGTTTGTTTCACACACCTTAAGACCTGAAATCATAAATTACAATAAAACGAGGGGGAGGGGAGAACAAATCAACATCCGTTTCTTTCGGAAGAATTCAATCTTATTCACAATTATTCGAGTCAATGATCATAATGTAATTACATCACACTAATATCCCAGACTAGTTCAGTAACAGAGATAGTTGTTTGGTGTTATCTTTTGCATCGAATCTGGTCACGGCGAATAAAGTAAATAGCAAAGGGATCTTACCATGAATTTCTGGAGGAATAGTTCCCAGACTTAGATTATCATACTCAATGGCTTCTATTTGATACATCCCAACGTACTCGGTAAACATGGGTTCCGTAATGCTTTTTATTTGAGAACAAATAGCCTGCAGATTAAAAGAAAACTCCAGGTTTATAACATAATTGAAACTCTCGAAACTGTTTTACGTCATCGAACTACCTTATCGAGGTACGGCCACATATCAGTAACAAACTTGTTCAGCCAATCCACCTGCATTGTTATAGTCAATTACAATCAATATGCAGCTAGAGTAAAAACAATACAAGAAATTTAAAAGTAAGATAAATAATTCTTATGTTCGAATCCTCACTCTCTCGTAATCGGGGGATTTTATCCATAACGGAATATCCGGTAGAATATCCAGCAAAGCATCGTTATCTAGCTCGTAAAGCGACCTAGTAACTGGTTCCTGTACCACGCAGTCCAAATATGATAATAAAACAAGCATAAATTACCTGGAAAAGAACATCAATATCTGCTACACATGCTAGCTCGTAAGGAATTCCGTTTTCTAAATGGGAATTCGCCATCATGTCTGTCATGACTTTTCCATCTCGAGGTGCTTCAACTTTCATCAAACCATACCAAAAATATAGAAACTCCATCCTATCTTAACTCGATAATTATTCAACTACTCTAGTTATATTACAGCAACAGAACAGCTAGGCATCAAAAAAACTTAAAATATGGTGCAATACAATTGAATATTGACCAAAAACGAGAACTAGAACAAGTGCATACACAAACATAAACCAAAGAATCTGATGTTTCACAGAAATCGGAATTCTTCATCTCGTCTTCCATGACTTTAAGATGAAATCTTCTGGTTTATCCATTTCAAGAAAATTCAACAATCATCGAATCCTTGGAAAAGTCATACACTCCATCCTAAGTTGATAATTCATACATATTTCTTTGTCAACTACCCTATGTATGACATCAACAGAACAGTTAGAGGCATAGATCATTAACAAATTCGGCATTGCATTCATATGATCGGCCGCAAATTATCAAATTAGAACAACTGCATGCATGATTAAGGAATCATTCAAAAAGAACATTTAAAGCAAGAAAAAAACTAAAGATGATCCATAGGACCATATCCAATTGATATTTCAATTACTTCTCTTATTAGCTTAGGTCTCCTCTCTGAAAGAACAAATAAGAGCACAAAGTATTCTCTGAGTATTAAAAGAAAATAAAGTCCCAGTTTCCTTCTAAATAATTGACATTGACAACAAGGTATTGCATACCCAAATTAACATCTTAAACAAGGTCACATAACCTATCGTTAATCTCAGTCATCCGTTTCACCCATAAAACAACCCAAAAAATAAGTAAAACTTAAAAATTCTTACACTGTGTAAACGGATCTTATCCCATATATGATTAGTATCCACTTACATAAAATATAAAACTATAGTATTGTTGGATGGGGAAATTGATGGATGAGATTAATTCTTTATTTTTTTTTTCAAATGATAATCTTCGAATAACCTATTGTTACTCTCAGTAATCCGTTCCATCGAACGATCTATAAAATTTAAAAACCCTTACATTGTGTAAACTTATCCTATCATATATATATATATATATATATATATATATATATATATATAAACATTGCAGAAATCAGCGAAGGAAAAGCTTTTGCAGAAAATAGCAAATACCCTGATGAAATCTAAAACCTTAATACAAAATACTAAGAAGCTCTGATACATTTTTATCTCTAAACCAGAAACAGTAAAGGGTGGGGGAAAAAAGGAGCCATTTTTACAATAGTAATGAAGAAAGTAAAAAGTAACAAGAAGAAAATGAAGGAAAATATTTCAACTATGATTAAAAAAATTGGAAAAATAAGGGGTTTTCCCCTCAAAGACTAATAAGAAATAATCAACAAATACCCAGAAGAACTCTAAACAAAACAAAATGAACACTTTGAGGGTGAGATAAATTCATTGCTTACCTTTGCGGGTTTGGGTTTGGAGTAAATGAAGAGAAAGAATCCAAGCATGAGTCCAAAAGAAGTTCCAATCCCAAAGCCAATGATTCCCAACAAAGTGCTCAAAAACCCCATCTTTTCCCAGCTCGGATTAGCCTTTTCTGTCAATAAAACATGAACAAAAATGGGGGAATTTATGGTCTAGAAGGAAATGTTTATATTTTGCTTCAGAAACGTAACCAAGACAAAGAAAGAGTCTTGGAGACTCTGAATAAAACCGCCAAAACCTTAGACACGTTTACGTTGGACAACTTTTACTTTTCTGTTTAAAAAAGAACTGGAATTTTTTGAGCTACAATAAGTACAAATATGATCATATAAGTACGCAATAAGTTTCAAATAATATTTCCTTTCCTTTTGATATTTTTTTATTCTATTTGCTTTTTTTTCTTCGTAGATCCTGATGTGCTTTTTTATTTTTATAATATGTTTTCTTTGTTTTTACAGTACATCTATATTTTATGGCACATTGTATGGCTACATTTATTGGTTTTTGTATGGTGAGCCTCCCAGAGTTTGTTCCTGATTCGTGTTTGTTGGTAGTCACGGATAGTTTGATCCCTTTCGAATTGTTTGCTGATGTAATCTATAGCGGATTGTCGTCTTTGGAAATATGCATGAAAGGTTGTTGTCGATTTTGAAAATTTCATCTAGCTCGTGTGTTAGCAACTCCCTAGGGACCCTTCCTACAATAGGCCGTAGGGATTTTCTTTGGTGCAAAGAGGAAGTGTCTGATTTGACTGGTGCAACGCTTCTCTTCTCTTTTAGATTTACCGTTTTCTTTTTTATTGTCTTTTTTAATATTTTAAAACATCTAATAGGTATTGTTCTTGTTTTACTTTTGTTTATCAATAAAGTTGCATGGTTGATGTATCAAAAAATTATGAATTTAATGATAAACATATCATTTAAAAAATTATAAGTGCTACTAAATTAAAATAGAGTTAATTACACCACATATCCTTAAATTATAACCTTTATTTTAAATTGGTCCCTAAACTTTTGAACATTTTGATTTCATACTCAAACTATGGACTCTTATTCTAAATTGATCTCCAAACTTTGACCCTCATTCTAATTTGGTCTGCAAACTATTGCATGTTCTAATTTTATTCCAAATTTATCAGTATATGTTAGTCATGTCTCATATTAATAAAAAACTTATAAAAATTGTCAATTATCATGTAAACATTGGTTTGTATTATGTAATAATAAGATATGGTGTAAACGATAATTTGAGGATGAAATTAGAAATTTAAAAAAGTAGAAAGACTAATTTAGAATGAAGATCGTAATTTGGGGATAAAATTGGAATATTCAAAAGTTTGGGGACCAATTTAGAATGTGTAATCACTAATTTTGTTCGGGTTTTGTTATTATTTATATTATGATATTATTATCTTTTTATTTTTATTTTTGGGTATTATTAATATTTATTATTATTATTATTATTAGTTTTATTAATGTTGTTATTGCAATATATATATAAATAAAAACAAATCATATAATAAAAGCTCAATTAATATTAGTCCATAATAATTAATACTAAACTCAATACATATTTACTACAATCAGCCCAGTCAACCCAAAATCCAAATAATTATTAAAAACCCTAAAACCTAATATTTAATAACCTATCTAATCTAACCATATTTCTTATTGGATCAGATCTGATTCAATGGTCCAGATTAAATAAGAAACTCTTTCATCTGCTCCACCCGCGCGTGCCATCCACCGCCACGGCCGCTCGTCTTCCACACACGCCCACACACTAGACCCCACGATCCTCTATTTTTTGTGTTTTAACTTTCCCACTTTTGGCCTAAAGTAATGAAAATATTTTGTAAAGGCATGTGTAATATTTTTTAAATCAATTGAATGGTACTTGTTTCATATGATATTTTGTTTTTGACAAACATTTATATTCTTTGATTCTTTAAATATTTCATTCATTACTATGAGATAGTTTTTGTTTGCCCGTGCATAAACATACATCATTTTTATGAACCTAAATATTAATTGCAAGAATGACTTGGATTTAAGTCCAACGATCAATTATGAGCAACTTATGTTTAAAAGAAAGTGAGTATTGTAAGGATACTCTCAGTGTGAATATCTTCGGTTCTATTTAGGTAGACGAAAGAAACAAAACGAGTGTTCAGGTAATGGGCAGATCCTATTGAGTGAATTCCCCTCTCAAGCATTTGTTATCCATGTATGGGATGACGAATGACATTCCTTCAACTACCTTCACAGATAAGAAAAATATCCATTTGTTGCTCCCCTTTTGAGCCTGATCGTTTCTTTTCAATAAAACCCAAACCAAGGATCACTCCCACATTGGGGGCAAGAAGGAACAAAAATTTTGTCAGCAAATTATGATTGCCCAGTTTTGATTATGCTACAAAGATAGTGCTTCATGAATAAGCACACGAAATGAGAATCGATGTACTGTATGCAAAGACTAGAGAAACATCATAATAATCCATTGAGAGAAAACTTATGCTCGAAAAAGTTGGCTAAACCAAGTTGAAAGTTTGCCAACAATAAGGCAAAATAATCAAGAGTGAAAGCACCAAGTCAAAAAGTGAAATAAAGGATATCAAGAGCCTTGAAGTTTGATTAAATTTGAATGAGAAGCACATCAACATTCAGTCAGGATGCAAGCTACAAGAGAAGGAGATGAACTATAGGGTGAAAACCCAGAAATAGGCAGTCTAGAGCAATCCAAGAAATAAATAAAAGATGTTTTCATTTGAGCACACTCCAGTCAACAAGTGCAGAGAAGATATTTCAGCAGGAAGAAATGATCATCGGTTTCATCACCCTTAAACACTTATTTTGGGCATATATAGTCTTTCTTTCGTAACTGTGAACCATAGCCTATATTACAAGCCTACAAAGACCATTCAGATCATATGTGGATATCTAAGTTGGATAAGTTTGTCTTCAGATTACATCCTGCCTATAAGGGTTAACCTTTCTTCAAGGAGCGTCAAACTTCAAGTGCCTGATCGACACCTAATTGAGGGAAGGATTGGGCATGGTGAGTTAGTGAGGTTAAGAGAGCCACTTAAATGTGATAGAAATTAGGTATGGGAAATGTTCCTTCTAGAATCCTAATAGCCTAGAAGGGACTCCACGTGTACCACAACCCTCGTGGTCCTTTAAACATAAGCTCTACTCGAGTTGATATTTGTCAATTTAAAACAAAAGCATTCTTGCACTTAATATTCGGGTGTCTAATTTTAATCTCATTTTTTACAATTTCATTTTTTCCAAAATTAATTATTTTCTAATGCATCTTTATAAGTTTTTGAATTGAAATGAGCTTAAAGCCTTTTTCGCCCTAAATTTTGAAAATAGGGCAGACTTTACACTATACTTTTAAAATATATTTTTTAAAACTCATCTCTCTAGTTTTACATTAAAATGAGTTTAAGGTTGTTTCTCGCCCTTAGTGTCAAGAGAGGGGCAAAATTTTGCATCATGGATTCAAGAACAAGTGTAAACAATAAAATTTTGGGGCAAATTTTGTTGGTGAGAAGATAACCAGTCCATTCAATGGCAGAGACATTTTAGAGCCCAAAGTCATAAACATTAAAGTGAGCAAGATATGAAGAGCAATCCGAAGTGGGAACCTAACAAAGCTTTGGAGAAAAAGTGATGCAAGATGAGTTATATTAGATGCAGAAAGATCTTTAAAACAAGAAACCTTGAGCTTCCTTGAAGATGAGCTCACCCCAAGTGGTCATAGATTTGCATTATTCATGCATCATGAGTAGTTAGACATCCTTAAGTTAGGGGCATGCTGACTCATATCATTAATTTTATTTTATCTATGTTGACAGAAATCAATAAAGACTTCAATGAATCACTTTAAGATTATTACCAGAGCCTTCATTGCATAACCTTTAATACCATTCGAGCATCTATAAGACCTCCAGTGCAGGGTGATTCGAGCAACCAGTAAGACCTTCACTGCATGGCTTTAATACCATTCGAGCATCTGTAAGACCTCCAGTGCAGGGTGATTCGAGCAACTAGTAAGACCTTCAGTGCATGGTTTTAAAATAGTTCGGGCATCTGTAAGACCTCCAATGTAGGGTGATTCGATCAACCAGTAAGACCTTCAGTGCATGGCTTTAATACTATTCGAGCATCTGTAAGACCTTCAGTGCAGGGTGATTCGAGCAACTAGTAAGAGTTCGAGCATCTGTAAGACCTTTTAGTGCAGGGTGATTCGAGCAACCAGTAAGACCTTTAGTGCATGGCTTTAAAACAGTTCAAGCATCTGTAAGACCTCCAGTGCAGGGTGATTCGAGCAACCAATAAGACCTTCAGTGCATGGCTTTAAAATAGTTCAGGAGTCTGTAAGACCTCCAGTGCAGGCTTATTCGAGCAACTAGTAAGACCTTTAGTGCATGGTTTTAAAACCTTCAGACAATTAGTAAAACCTCAAGTGCTTGGTAATTTAGGGAAATTAGTATCGTCCGGGCATCAGTAAGACCCTCGGTGCGTGGTGATTCGGGCAATTAGCGATACTTCCAGTGCATAACTCTAAGATTTCTGAGCCATTAGTAGGACCTTTAGTGCGTGATGATTCGGTATCGAAACAGGGAAGTAGGGCAAAATTAGTGCTTTTTTGTCTTTGCTCTATTATCGTATTACAAGAATGAGCAAATAGGGGGCAGTTGTAATCACTAATTTTGTCTAGGTTTTGTTATTATTTATATTCAGATATTATTATCTTTTTATTTTTATTGTTGGTTATTATTAATATTTATTATTATTATTATTATTATTATTATTATTATTAGTTTTATTAATGTTGTTATTGTAATATATATATAAACAAATCATAAAATAAAAGCCCAATTAATACTTCATAATAATTAATATTAAATCCAATACATATTTATTACAATCAGCCCAGTCAGCCCAAAATTCAAATAATTATTAAAAACCCTAAAACCTAATATTTAATAACCTATCTAATCTAACCATATTTCTTATTGTGCAGCCGCCCAAAGATCTAAGTCATTGGATCAGATCGATCATATTTGATCCAACGGTCAAAATTAAACAAGAAACCCTTTCATATGCTCCACTCGCGTGTGCCATCCACCGCCGCGGCCGCTCATCTTCCACATGCGCCTATACGCTAGACCCCTCAACTCTCCCAGCCACGTGGCGCCACCGCTGGTGATCCCGCTGTTGCCGTTCAACCACTGTCTGCAAAAAGGATGAAATAACATATAAAAATAGAGATTATCATCATCAATGCATGGGTTTTCAGATTTCAAATCCAAGCAATCCATCCAACAGTATAGATTAGGTTTTTATTATTTGTTTTTGCATGTACTCAAATTCGGATATATATCCGAACAAATCAATGTAATCTCAAGGAGGAATGAAAAAAACAGCCTTAAACTTTTAGAGGTAAAAAAAATCTTCTTCCATTTTTTTCCTGTTCGAATCAGAAATAAAAAAAAAAGAAGTACAAAGAAAAGTTTAAGGGGTTTACCTTTGGTCGCAGGCTCCACTCGATAATAAGCCTTTGGTTCTTGAACCATCTGGGGGTGAATCGAAGCGAGGAGATTGGGATTTCAACGATGATAAAGTTTTTGTTTTCTAAATAAAAGATGGGTTTAGATCTGTTTTTTTAATTTGGATAATTTTCCAAAATTCGGTGCCGGTGGACGGCGGCACACAGTGGCGCTCCACCAGATTTTGGAAAATAGTCGGCGGTTCTAGGTTTTGAGGGGCGGCATTCAAATAGATTTTAGAGAAAATTTTGGATTTTTTTTGTTTTGGGGATCCAAATGATTTTTTAAAAAAATAAATGTCTTATATAGTAGCTCGGTTATAAAGGGAAATGGGTTAATTGTTTTTTAAATTCCTGCCCCAGATACTTTTACTCCGCCAGATCTCTTGTTTTCTTTTTTTTCATTTTGGTCATTGATTTTCAAATTAGTCTTACTTATTTTAATTTCACTCGTGGATTTTGTTTTTGTTTCAATTAGGACCCGAGATTACCCTTTTAATCCTTCTTTTTGTTGGTTTATTTTACTTACATGTCATTATATTTCTATTTCTTTTTTTGTATATTAAGTATATATTTTATATATTATATGTATGTCATGTATATATGCATTATATACATATATATATGTATGTATATGAGAATATATCTATATATATGTGTGTGTTATATCTTAGAATATGTTTTATATTTACATATTAATGTGTCATGCATTTCCTTGTCATACTTCTAATTATCATTCATATGATTTTAAATATTTTAATTGGACATGTTATTAATTAATTGACCTAAATTTTAAAAAATGTATTTATTAATTTCTATATTTGTGTCGTAATAGTCTTGACTTAATGGATGTTGACCGAATATTCAAATTAATTCTTATCGTCTGAAGGTAAACTTAATTTGACTTAAAAGTGGATAAGTCATAACATCATTTTTAAATGCTTGCATCATGCATAAAGGTGATGTACGAAATTCGAACCATAAATTAACACGGCAGCTAGACTTATTCGATGTCGGTTTAATCTATGGTCCGATGTATCATCATCCTTATTAATTAAATGTTTAATTAATTCGAACCCACCAATTTGATAAAGCCCATTTAACTGAAGTCTATATTCAATCAAGAACATTTAATTAAATTCTAATTAAATTTCAATAATTTTCATCGATTAAAAGCAACGTATAATTTGGTACCGATTTTTGGGTGTGATAGGGGTGCTAATCCTTTCCCACACGTAACCAACTCCCGAAACCTTTTTCTTATGAATCTCTGGTTGTGTTTGTATGGTGTCCGAGCTACCTTAGTGGCCGGTGGCGACTCTAACTTTCATTTCCATATACCAAGTCTTATTCTAAAAAACATGGTAGAATTTCCCCTTTTCAAATAATTTATTTTTTCAAAGCTCTTGGTGACTTTTAAAATTGAATTTAAAAAAAAAAGGTCACTACAGAATGGAGGCATGCTTTAGGGATAAAATTAGAACATTCAAAAGTTTAGGAACCAATTTATAATGAAGGTCATAGTTAGGGGATATGTGATATAATTAACTCATTAAAATATTATTACAAGCATATCACTATGTCGTTAAAATTAAAAGGAATGTCTAATGTGGTCTGGTATAATACCATTTTTAGTCTCAAAACTTATACATTCTTTTATTTTTTTCCTAATTCAAAATATTTTAATAAATTTAACCCTTTATATTTTAAAATTTTATCATTTTAATCTCTTTTGTGATATTGTCAAAGCAAGCAAACAAGCCTATCGGATCAGAGTAGTAATTGTATAATTGCATTATGTCATAAAACAACAAGTTACTATTAAATTTTTATAATACCATAAAAGTAATGTAACATTTTTAAGAGAAGAACAAAGGCTAAAATGATGGAATTTTTAAAAGAGAATGATTTAATTTATTTTATAATTTCAAGTTCGGACCAAATTAATAAACCGTACAAGTTTTAAAGAATAAAACTGTTATTATATCATGCTACACCACTATTCACATATAATATTTAACAACGAGTGACCTATTGTAACATTAATATAATTGAATTAACTTGTTTGTAACTGTTAAAAGAAAAGTGACATGTTTGTTAGCAAACCTATAATTAACTGACATGAAGTATACTTTACGCTTAACTAATATTGGCCTTGTGTTTTAATTTGACTTAATTTGATCCTATTATTATTAATGTAATGCTTAGTCCAAATAACTGTCGATATTAAAAAGTCTTGTTTGGCAACTAGCAGATAACTAATAGCTTATAGCGGGTTACATTATCTAATAGTTGATTGCATTAGTTGATTTGACTAGCAAATTGTATTAGTTGGTTGTATAAAAATGTTTGGTAAAATTAATCGATAGCTAATAGTTATTTGATTGTTTGAACAACCAAAGTGACATATAAGGACATGATTATATTCAATAGTTGTTTGAATAGTTTATTAGTTATCAATATTTTGTATCTATTAATATTAATTAGATTATAAAAAAATATTATTTTTTAATATAATATTACTAAGCATATTTAAATAATCTATATATTATTTTATTGTTTTTATAATTATTTTTAATACAATTTAATAAATTATTAAATTTAAATAATATTTGAAACATATGTTTTAATTTGGAAACTTTTTTAATTGTTAAGGGTAAAAAAGTCTTTACAACTCTTATGTCAAAACCTCTAAACCTAGAAAGCTCCTATTAGCAACTTTTTCAAATTGAGAGATTTTATCTCAATCCGTTCTTAGAAACTTTTTTATTCACCAAACACCCAAATTAGCGGTTCAAATATTTAATTTTGACTAAAAAACTGTTTATATGGCCAAAATTTCATTTGTTAATGTGGGATTTTTATCGAAATGAAGAATTAGAAAAATAATTATTTTGGTGACAATAGTTTCACCTTTGAAATGACATAAGAAATTTTGGGTTTAAAAGAAATTCTAAATTAGTATATTAATGAACTTTTTAAGGTTATCATGTTATGTTTGGTATGAGTATTATTTATTACTTATATTTTAGTATGTGAATTAGTAATAAATTAACTTCACTTGGTAATTTTTAACCACTCACATAGTTTAGTTTGGACAAAGTGAATGAATATATATTGTTTATTTTGAATAGTTATTATTTTTTACTTGAATTTTTACTCGTTTTTACAGCTCATATATTGTTGAGCTTTTTACTTATGTTATGACAAACTATTTTACAGCTCATATTAAAGTTCTCAAATTAAATTTAGTCCAAAATAAAAAAACTATAATTTGATCTATTGAATTTGAGTGATAAAACAGTTTTTAATCTCTGAATTTGGTAATATTTTCAACATGGTCCTTGAACTTAAGATAAGAGAGTAATGTGGATAAATAAATAATTTCAGGACCAAATTGAAAAAGACTTACCTAATTTAGGCACTAAACTCTGTTTTATAAATGTGACAACTTACTTAACTCTTAAGACAGCCGAATAGTGAAAGGAAGAAGTCAAATATATATTAATTTTTAATCATTATGTATTTATTATTATTAATTTTTTAAAAACATGTTTTAATTTTTTGTGTGTACTTTTACACATTTATTTATGTTATGTTCATCTTATTTTTCATGCTACATTTTAATTATTTTTAGGGTAATTATTCAATACACTGGCGGTAGAAACTGAAAGTTTTTACAATCGCCTTAGTTTTAGGGTCTTAGTTTAGGGAGTAGGGTTTTGGGGTTTAAGTGTAAGGGTTTATAATTTAAGGATAGTGGTTAAAATCTAAGGTTATAATTTAAGGTTTATAAGTTAAAATGTAAATCCTAACCATATTACCCTAAAAACTAAACCCAACCTCTAAACCCTACACCTAAACCCATAAACCCTAAATTATAACCACTATTAGTGGTTAAAATCTAAGGTTATAATTTAGGGTTTATAAGTTAAAATGTAAATCCTAACCATATTACCCTAAAAACTAAACCCAACCTCTAAACCCTACACCTAAACCCATAAACCCTAAATTATAACCACTATTCCTAAATTCTAAACCCTGCCCCTAAACCCTACACCCTAAACTAAGACCCTAAACCCTAAAACTAAGACGCTTACGAAAACTTTCAATTTTCACCGCCAGTGTATTAAATATAAATCCTTCTTTTTAATGTAATATTTATATAGTGTATCAATTTGTTTTTATATTCAAAGTGTAAAATATCAATTCAAATAATATTTCCATGGGTTGTTATTGTAATTACGTTTATGAAAGATTGTGTTGGTCTAGTGGGATGAGACACTAGATCCCTTAAGCAATGTCAGAGAATATCTATTTTCCCGAAGAAGGAGATAAGATATCTCGAGAATCCTGACATTGTGAATGAAAAGAATTGAGTTGAGAGAGTCGTCCTCATAATGGGCCTATGCGAAACTCAATATGAATTAGTCGACCAGTGGGTCAGAAACCAGTGGTTAAACAAAAAAAATGTATACATATTTATGACCCACAAGGATTTAATTTTAGGATTATTATTTGATGTATTTTCTAATATTTTATATTTGATTCAGGGGTTAGCAAAACTTAACCCGACTCGAGGAAAAAAACTCGACTCGACTAAAAAAATTGCAAATAAAGTTTGAGTTGTATAATTGAAATTCTAATAACTCAATTTTTAATAATTAGTGAATTAATTTTTAAGTTCAAGTCAAGTCTCTCAAATTTTCCTGATTAGAGAAAGTGTTTAAATTAGAATCAAACTATTCTATAACATGATAAATAATTGCAATTAAAATTGTATAGGAACTCGAAAACTCGACTCAACTCGAATCGAAAAAAATCAAATAAAATTTAAATTGTAAAATATGATGCGTCAACTCGAATAACTCAAATTTTTTTAACTCGACTAGATCAAACACTCACTCCTAATGCGATTGACCTAAATAAAAACTTGTTAATAATAGAGTGAGTATCTAAATAGTTTACTAAAAAATTATGTTAATAATTTTTGTTTAAATTATATTAAAAATATGTTCAAAGATGTATATGGGAACGTGGGAAGACAGCATTTGTCATAGATGAATGTAAGGTTGGCAAACTGTTTTAATTTTACACTTTTGTCCCCAACGATACAACAAAAACTGCTGTAAAAAAGAAGCATCCATTTCATTTATGAATATTCTAATCCTAGCGTCTTCATTCCAATATGCCCTTTTTCTTTTTTATTTTAAAAAATAACATTTTTTTCATATTATTTATTAAAATAACATTTTTTATAAAAATATGTTTATAGTTCAAGTTTTATAAAAATATGCCCCTTTTCAACTTATAATATTTTAATTTTTTTAAGAAAAACGCTTTTTGGAGAACACATTTTTCAGGGGTAGTGTCACGTTGACAAAAAACACTTTCTAGAGAGCGTTTATAATAAAATTCGTCTTACACGTTGCACCTTCATTGAGAGGATGTTATTTTAATAAATAATATGAATAATGTTATTTTCTTAAATAAAAATATAAAAAGGGATATATTGGAGTAAAAAATTATGATCTTGGGATCGACAGCCTTTTCAAGTGGGAATATTCCTTCAACATATTATTCCAAGTGGGAATAAGGTTGCTGATAGCCTTGTCAAGTTTGCCTACGGCATTCTCGAGCCTACTCTTCAAAAATTATTTATTGTTTATCGACGCATTAGTCTATAGTTTTTTGCTCCTTAGTCATAAGAAAAACATTGATATTGTGTATTTAAAAACATTTTTAATATATTTTATAATTTATGTTTGAGACTATAATTTTTTTTTCTTTCATAAAATTGTGGTTTTTCTATTTTGAAAGGAATATTCAAATTTTCGTTAATTACAAAATTAAAAGGGTAAAACTTTGATACACAGGCTGTGTAAAATTAATTTTACACAAGTCCGTGTATTTACGCTATAAAAATCCAAATTTTAAATTTCTAACCCTAACCCAAAAAAACTATACCTTATACACTAAATTCTAAACACTAACCTTGAATTCTAAACCCTACAAACTAAACCACTAAACCTTAAACTCTAAACTAAAACCCGAACCCCTAAAATTAAAAGGCACGTGTAAACTTTATAAAATAAAATGTAAAACAAAACATATTTTATTTAGCTATTTGTAAGCCATTATAAGACAAATGCGATTTGGTGTAAGGCAAATATTTATTTATTTTTACTATGTGATCGTCTTTTATTAATATAAAAAGAAGTGGGCAGTTGGTACGAGGTTATTATATAATAAATAAATCAAAATGACAGTCATGTGAACATATGATTTTGTCTCATGCAGAGTTTTATAAAAGCTTTGGAAAATGTAATTCTAGAAATCATATTTTATTTTTGCTTAATCATGAAGTAAATGTTTAAATTATATTTTTTATTATATATAAGTACTTATAGGTATATGTTTAGTTAACTTGTAACATGCATGATATAGTATTTAACATGTCTGTATTACAGAAAGTACAAATAACCATATTTGTAGAAGTGATATTTAATACATCGTATTATTTAATAAGGAAGTTGGTTGATATTTATCACTGATCCACATATAATATTTATTTAACACTTCAGTTTTATGCAAATATTGTCAATTATACCTTTAACACCCAAACCGATACGGATTACCCAATCCGAGGTGTCACATTCGGGTCACCGGAGCGACCCACATTAAAATTTCAGATAAAATAAATTGTCAAACCATTTAAAACCATAAAACAAATTTTGAATTTAAAATATAAGTTTAGAAATTATTCATGTAACATGACAGTGTTCATAAATACATGTTATAAAACGGGTTTCATATTCAAATATAAAACAAGACGTGACATATATGCCCCCTAATTACACAAGTACCACACTCTAGAAGTAGTACCGAAAGAACTCTTGATACTGATGTCAATAACTCCACCATGGTCAATCTTTTAATCTGCAATGGTAAAAAACAACATGAGCTTTGAAAAGCTCAATAATACAAAACTACTGAGAGATGCTAAAGGCACAAGCAGGTATTTGGTAAAGCATTGGGACTGTGTGAGTGCTTGGCAAAAGGGGTGAAAATGTATTGGAAATGTATAAAGCAGTGACAAGGAAAAGTCTTTTGCGTGCAAGTATACACGGTATACAAGTAATACAACAGTAAGTTGAGTTATCGATCCCATAAGGATTGGCCAAGAGTTTAATTGCTCCACTTGTTTTATTTGTCAAAGGAAAAGTTTGTTTGATTTGAAGTTGGTTTTGAAAACAGTTTAAAAGAAAAGAAATGAAAGGAAAACAATGTTGGCAAGGAGAGTTTTCAAATGAGTGATGAGCGTTGGCTATGGATGCCTGGTTTTCACACTATTCATGCCATACCAGCCTTTAATAAAGTCTGTCTTGGCATTGTTTACCGAGCAGATTCAAGTTGGCAATGCCTCTCTCGATGGCAAGGCCCTAAATTAACCATGTAAAAACTCATATACATCTATAGTGTAGTTTTTCATAAATCAATTTGATTAAGTTCCAATCATTGCTCCTAAGGAGTAGAATCAATCCCGAAGTAAGTTCATCTACTTGAACATCTTCTCTCGAAGCATCTCGCCTTAGTATCTAGCAACAGATCAATGCCCCCTAAGTTTGTTAAGTTATTAAGGTTCAATAAGCCAACAATGCCAGCTTTCGCTTGGCACAGTTATTATAAAACATTGATGAACGTGCTAGATGGAGAAAACAATGCCGATGCATTTTAATTATTAAAGACAAAACATAAAAACAGCGTTCAATTCAAACATCCCTTATCAACTATTAAATTAGTTCATGGTAAGGATATCAAACCAAAAACCTTTATTGTTTTTAACCAACATCATCATTTAAAAGAAAGATAAATAAAATCGACAAAGAGAATGGGCTAGAAGAGGATCTATCGATGCAGCCTTTCTTGGTCTAGGCTCTCGGTCAAGTTTGGTCGAACCACGTCTCATTAGTGCAGCCGACTGTGATCAATGAAGCTCTCTCTCTAATCGTAATCCCCCTCTCAAGTGTTTGCTTGAGTTTTTTTTTAAATAGGCGTGCAAGGATGACCTAAGATAAGCCTTGAATTTGAATTTGAATGCTCAAGGATAAGGAATGTGATCATCTTATCCATCGTTTGAATCCTAGGGCTGACGTCATCAATGGTTCATCGTCCACTCGACCGGGCATTAAACACATCTTCTCTGCCAACCAGTGCTTCGACAATTTTTGGTCCTTCGCTACCAACAACTACTCAACATCCTCCTTGGCATCGTTCTCTTTCTGCGTTGATCTGCTCTGCCATGCCTGCAATACTACCAACAAGCAACCTTTCATACTAGCATAGACACAATTCTAAACTCCTTGTGCAAATGCATGTAATTAACAACTAAATGCAGCTAAATATGCTCAAAGATAAGCAAAGATATTGTAAAGTAGGCATGAAAATCAGTACTTTTGAAGAGGTAACACATAATACTGTCATGGTGTTCTGGGCAACAACAGACTCCAATTACAATTCAATATTTTAATAAAGCGTTATATTTGAAGGTAATAAAGTTGTTCTTTATTCAATCACCGAGTATCAAGCAAGAAGCCTATAGTATAGAAAATCAGAATAGAGATAAATTACGAAAGTTGAACTAGGGAGTTTAGTGTGTTCCATTGAGTGCATATTGGAAGCATACAGAAAGTTTCAGACTTTGGTAAATTAATTCAATAGGGTAAATTTATAAAAGGGACAAGTAAGCTTTATTTTAGTCACCTAACTACCCTCCAACTAAACTCCAGTATGCATTTCCCCATAACTACATCTATAAAGGCTTTAACCCAGGCCCGTTGTGCGTAGGTGCCGACCTAAGGAGATGTCTTAGGTCCAGTAGGAATCACCATAGCCGAAGCGTAGGAACATAATACATTAGGAATCACCTTAGCCGAAGCATAAGAACTAGTATAGTAGAAATCACCCTAGCTGAAGCATATGAATCTAATACAGTAGGAATCACCCTAGTCGAAGCATAGGAACCTAGTACAGTAGGAATTACCAGCCTGGTTAGGGTTGAACCTGCAAAGACTTCATATCATATCCTAAGTACCATAGTAAAACAGTTTAAGTAGTAATAGTAGTAATGGTGTAAAAATAGAAATCAGACATGTATTTATCAGTAAAACATGAATCAGACATGTGTTTCTCAGTATAATAGGAACAAGAGTGTATGCTATCAAAGGTATACTTTTAGACGAATATAAGTCGTGCTTCGGATCATAGAGACAATTTTGATTTTTAATTAAAGAGAAATGTTCATGTGCACATAGAACACATTAGATGACCAAATATTTATCGGAGGTACTTGGTATTTACAAGAAAAGGGGAACACTGAACTTCTAACAATTTCGAACTGATTTCAAAAGCGATGTTCCTAATAAAAGGGCTTTGTAACCAATTTCTCCAACTAGTCATTCGGGAATTGGTACATTAGGATCATTTATGCTATATATATATATTAGGAATGTTACAATTATTTTGGCCAACAAAGGTATTTTGGTCATTTGACTACCACGGGCAATTTCATAGTTCAACTCATTAAGGACAAAATGATGATTTTTAGAATTAAAGATTTTTACGGTTTAGCAGGTTTCCAAATCCATTCAATCTAACAGATCCCATCATTGTGGTACTTACTTATTATTCGGACATATGTACCTCACGCATATTCATTTCCCAATATCGACTGCATTGTATAGTTGAACGAATGACTTTTATAAAACATCACTAGACTTACCCTGAGCAATCGAACATGTATTTGAACGGTATTTTTCTAGTATTATAGCATTACCAGGAGTAACTGACATATATGAGTTAGGCTTCGTAACCCTTAGGGCATTATAGTCTTTTAGGTTTTAATACTCTCAGGATTTTTAAAGGCTTTCACTTATTCCAAGACATAAAGGTATTTTTGTCATTTTAGAGCTCGACGATATATCTGTCATTTCGTTCAATTTACTCATTTAAAGTATTTTCATAAATATTGATTTTCAGACGTTTATCCAGAAATTGGGGAACTTTAGATATTTTGCAACCTCGAAGATTAGAAATTGAATATCAAAATTTTCCAAACAGATCAAAAATTTAATGATTAAATCTGAAGTTCTATAAGTTCAAGTTTGAATTTCTAGATTATTTCCACTATCAGGGGCATCCATTTCCCTTTTACACCTCAAGGGCATTTTCATCATTTCACATCCAAGTATCTTAGAAATTAAATCTTTTAATAAGAATAATTCGAATTGAAGGTTTTGAGGTTAATTGATCTATCAATTATTCACTGAACTTGAGTTTCTTATCGGTCATCAAATTCTTATTCGAGTCATCTGGGTCTTAATCAATTTACTTTCCTTTACCATAATCAATACAACTTTGATCAACGATAAACACATGAATAATCATATCTATTCATGCATTAACCAATTTACCAATGAGTTTCGTAAAACATGCAATAGATAGTAAAGTATTACCTTGACTCCGAGCCACATCGGTCGACCCTTGAAACTCCCTTCAATCATTTTCAAACTCGAACTCAACGTCCTTCAAAACCTAGGATACTTAAAAAATGTGAATACCTTCAATTAAACATACTCCAAAATCAGTCCTTAACTCAATTACGTTGCTCTTAAACTGAATAATTAAATACATATGTATGATCAAGTTCAAGGTCAGATTCGAAGACTTCTGGGTTTGAATTTGGCAAAATAAACTTCAAAATCGAACTTAGGACGTTAAAAAATCTAAAATAAGGGTTTTAAAAATTTTAACTTTTTGGTCAAAGTCAACAATCAAAGTCAACGGGTTGACTCGGTCAAGGTCAACGAGTTAACTCAATTAGTGGGTTGACTCTATCAATGGGTTAACTCAATCAACGATCAACGAGTTTACTCAATCAACGGTCAACCGAGTTAGGTCGGTACTTGGGCTTGAACCTATTTGAGTTTAAGACCCAAAGGCCATTAGGCTAAGCAGGCCGGCCCAATAATAATGTAGGCCGGTTATTGGTTTCTTAGGTTAGACCGATTCTTGCCAGACCGATTCAGGGATGAACCAGCTTGATTAAACGGAGAACCAACCACAGTGGCTAAAATTCTCCCCTAGATCGACCGAAAAACATCACGAAAATGAGACAAACAGAGAAAAGCTCATATGCCTGAGTTTCAGAGGCTTATTGTTGGTGGAAAACGGTGGAAATAGACTGAATAAACACCCAAAATCCAAATCGAAAAACCAATCCTTTCCTCATCGAAGCTCTCAACGCTCTCCACAACGAACGACGTGGTGGCATGGCGAGTAGAGGGCTGCGCCTTGGTCGTGGGACTACGGCGAGCACAATGGCGGTGGTCGTGAGAAGCACGGACAGCGGAGGTAACCAAAATTAACAGAAAATAAGGAAGTGACTCTTGGGTTTCTGTCAAACCTTCCCGATGATTTTCGCAACGAGTATTGAGAAACGGAGGCGAGTGGGGGACCAAGTTTTGATCGCACTCGATGGCGGTTTAGATACGGTGGGTGGTGCACGCCACGGGCCAATGGTGGCTGAGATCGGAGTGGTGAATGGTTGGGGTTTGGGGAAAAACTATTTGGAATTCTCAAGACTCTTACTTTCTCGTAACTGGAGGCAATAATGAGGACTGTGTTGATTGATTTACTTATTATTGGTTCAAATTATTCAATCACTGCTTAAAATTAACCCGGGTAAAGTAAGACCAAGAATTGCCTTTGCTTGGATGGCTAAGGCATGGGCTCACCATGTTAAGGTGCAGGAGTTTGAATACCTATTGTAGCAAATTCTATTTTACATTTTTTTTTCATTCATTTTCAAAAGCCAAACGAAAATGGGCTAACCAAGCCCAAGACCTTGAAATGTTTTAAGAATCATGAAATTGCCTTCTTATAATATTCCTTAACAAATTGGTCCCCAAATTAAAAGAAAGTTTCACCCTAAAATTTTGGGGTGTTACAATACCCTCATACTATTTTTCACGTATTTATATCAATGTAAATATGCTAACCATAAACACTAAATTCTCACACTATTTTTTACGTATATACATCAATAAAAATATACTAACCATAAACCTTAAACCTCATACTATTTTTCACGTATCTACATTAATGTAAATATACTAACCTTAAACCCTCGTACTATTTTTCATATATTTGCATCAAGGTAAATATACCAATCCTAAACCATAGACCCTAAAACCTTAAACCATAAACCTTAAACTCTAAACACTAAACTCTAAACAATACACCATAAACCTTAAACTATAACCCCTTAGACTGGCCTATGCATAAAGTCCAACTCTATGAGGTCACATTCCTTACTAAGATTTTAACCATAAGAATATTTGAAAGTTAAAAAAATCAAGAAATAAAGTAATCCCATGCATAAATAAGTTAAGATAATTAGTAAAATCCTCATTAGAATATGATTATATCATAAAACCATAACTGGCAATATAGTAAAGTATACTGTAAACAAATATAGGCTCATGTCACCCAATAAAGACAGTTTGGAAGATAAAAACATTACATCAAAATATATATGAGCTGAATGTGTAGATCCTCCAAATGCCAAGTCCGAGAAGCCTATCCATAAGTATCTAAAAGGGAACAAGATTTAGGGGTATGAGCTAGTAAGCTCAGTGTGTTCCAACAGTGCATATAAAAACATTTTATATAATTTAGATAAACCAATATTTCGTGAAAACATATTATAAGAGCATCTAAAGTTTTCATATAAGTCTATCTACCCTCTATCTAAACTCCAAGATACAGTTCCCTATAACGAAATCATATACAAGTATTAACCCGAGCCTATTGGGCTTGGGTACCATCCTAAGAGAATACCTTAGGTCTGGGCAAAATTACCCCAGCCGAAGTGTAGGAACCGAATACGGGCATAATTATCCTAGCCAAAGCATAAGAACCTTATACGGGCGTAATTACTAGGCGGATCAGAGCTGAACTTTCATAGACTTCATATCATAGCACAAGAACCCCAATAAATCAGTACATGCAGTTTTACAATATGTAGTACTTAATAAACATATTCATGTTCAAATAACAGAAACCATAAAGCATACTTGTCATATTAGGTACTAGGGCATACATCAAACTTACAGTATAATCATGCTTAATTTCAAAAACAAGTTATGTTTATGCGAAATCAACATGTCAGTCTTGTGCACATGATCAGTTTAATAAAACATTTAAACAATATGCAAAGCAGTCATATAGCACACAAGGAACACACCTCAAAATGTCAGGTAGGTCAGATAATCTACTGGCTCCAGAACCACGTTTAGCTGTAGTGTTAGAACCTAGATTGATAAAGATCAGGGTTACTACAATAATTATGTTTTCACCAAGACTATTAATTAAGTATTTAAAAACTATACGAGTCACTATGGGTTAACGCGGCTGAGCAGATCGAGACGAGCTGGGCTGGGCGTAAGCACGATCAGGAGATCTGTGAGTACCTTTAAACATTAACAATTTTTATAAATCCTTTAATAAACCGTAAATATCCTTAAACAATAAACTTGATAAAATGCATGCTCATGTTTAAGGTTATTTTCAGAGGTTTCGGGTTAGAATTTTGCAAAACAAACTCAATAAGTCAAAAAATGTAAAATAGGGATTTAAAAAATGACTTTTTGATCAAAGTCAAAATCAATACTAACGTCAGTATGATGTCATGCTGATGTTATCAGTTAAAGTCAACGGTCAAAGTTAATGGTCAAAGTAAACTAAGTTGACTTAAACGAGTTGACTCGAATGGGTTGACTAAAACGAGTTAACTCGAACGGGTTGACTCGATCGAGTTAATTCAGATGAGTTGACTCTAATGAGTTTAGGTCAAAAGGGTTAGGCTCAGATCGAGTTCAGGCTAGACCAGGTTAGATCGAGTTAAACCGGGTTAGACCAGATCGATTTACAAACGAACCGATCACGGCGGCTGAAAATTGCACCGGTTGATGTGTGGGGCTTAAGCGCAGCCTTACACGGCCGAAAAAAGTTCCAAAATGTCATTTTTGGCCGGATTTCAACAATCAACACAACCAAACACAGAACCAAGCATAAAATAAAACAAAAAACACTCGAAACTCACCTCAACTTACCAAAATAGCCGAACACCAGTGAAGCTCAAACGTTGACGGTTGGGTGATTGGTTGCCAAGGACAGACTCGCCTCAATGAGGGAAAGGCAGTGGTGCCACTGGCGTTTCCAACGGATGACGGTTTTAACCAAAAAACATAGAAAACTGAGACATAAATCTCTAGGTTCGACGAACCTTCTAACGTGAATTCCTAGCATAGGAAATGACTATCATGGGAGTGGTTAAAGGGTTTTGTTCAGGACGAACTGATAATTCGATTCGTGCAGGCGGTGAACGACACGACGAAGCGGTGACACTGATCGGTCTAAGGTCGTGGGAGAGAAAATGATAGGATTTTTTATTGGATATTCTAGTAAGCGTTGGATATAATTTGGGAGGTGAAGGGTCTCAAATCCAGTTTTATTATTTGCATAATAATCGAACCAAGATAGGTTTATTATTTCATTATGGTAACTCACATCCCAAAAGAGCCTTGGCTCAAGTGGTTTCCTCAATTGCTTGTGCAACCAAGGTCATAGGTTCAAACCCCATTGGCTGCAATTCCTTTATTATTTCCCCTTTCTTTATTTTTTATGTTTTTATTATTTTAAGGTGTTACATAAACCATGACTATTAAACCATAAACTATAAAGCCTAAACATAAAACCTTAAACCTTGAACTACTAAACCATGAACCATAAAACATAAACCTAAAAACTTAAACCCTGAACAATAAAACACTAAACTATAAGCCCTGAAACACTAAAACCCAAACCTTACACCTTAAACTCTGAACCATATAGCATGAACACTAAGCCTTAAACTATGAACTCCAAACCTAAAACCCTAAACCTTAAACCATAAACATTAAAACCATAACACATAAACCCTAAATCTAGAACCCTAAGCCCTAAAAATAATATATTAATCAATATCAAAACAAGGGGAAAATATGAAGCTAGAATTTTAAGGGTAAAATGGTACATTCATACATAACACATATCTTTTAATTTTATCTCAAATTTCAACAACCAAATACCTTAGTGTAGTAACAATCATCTTTCATCCATATATTTTTATACCCAAGTGTTATTTAATACAACACACATTTTTTTACATCTGTTGTACCAAACTAGGCCAAAATGTTTTGGTCAAAGTAATTGTTTAACGTTTCGTTTTCTTACAATCATTGCATGGTACATAGCATATTTCTTAATTTTATTTTTTAAAGGGGTATATTTTGATTCACAATGTGAAAAAATATTACACAACCTTTTCTTAAAATTTAAAATCTAAATATCTAACCTTAAAACCCTACTATAAGCCTTGAGCTATAACTTTAAATGCTAAATTATAAACCCTACAACTTAAACCTTAAACTATACCCAAAACATAACTCATAACCCTAAATTTGTCAAGCATATGTAAACATTCATTCATAAAATCTAGATTCAAACCCCTAATCTGGATTAGGTTTTACAAAATCCCAATATGTGTGCGACCCTCCCAACCTAATTTTCTTTATTCATAACGACTGAATTCGAATCCTGACCTTGCTTAAGGAACCTAACATCTCATGCCGCTAGACCAACTGATTGTTGGTAAAATTCTCTTTTTAAATCATAAAATCAATAATTTTTTGTCAAAAATAATCAAAACTTTCATTTTATTAAAAAAATCAAATCCCTAAATTCTCTATTGGCCACCATCGAACATCGTGTCGTTGCTGCAACAATGAGGACTTCTCCTCTTGCCGCACGAATCGCAAGGCCTAGTTCGTTGTTCATCCGTTATTTGTTCGATTGAAGATTTCATGTCTGATGCTTGTGGTTCAATTGGCAGGTCATTCGTCGATTTTCGATGACAGATGTGTGAGACTATCCGTTGTGAGGTCTGTCTGTGAAGGGGATAGACGGTGGTGGTTGAATCGACGGTTAGATTTAAGGGATTTTGAATTTTTTTAGGATTTTAGAGTTTTTTAATAAAAAATAAGGATTTAATGTTTTGTTAAAAAAATAAAGGAAATTAAAAAATATAATGTGTGTCACGTTTTAATAACGAATCTTTTTAAACGTTTTTCACAAAAAAATCCTTAAATGATTACAAAATAAAAAGATAAACTCATGTTTTGACAAAAATAAATAAATTTTTATTAAAAAAATAATTTAAACATTTATTTTATAATTAAACTTTTATTTAAATAAAATAGATGGACTAAAAGTTATTCTCACAAATTAGATAACGCTCCTTGCAATTTGCATTTAAATTACACTCATTACCATATTCATATTATTCCTATTTAGAAAATTCAGTGGGTTGGCAAAAAATGATTTTACTATTTATTAAAATAATTTTTACAAACTGTGATAATTAGACTTTAGTCTCTTAATTGTATATATTAATAAGTGAAATACATATTTATCAAGTCTTAATTTAATATTAGAATCAGTACTATTTTGACTTATTATTAAGTTTTTATTTCACATTCTTCTTAGCAGTTTGATTGGCTTGCAAAACTTAATTAGGCGGACCTTGAAACAAAGTTAAATATAATCTTATCTTATATTCTATATTATTTAAACTTTGACATATACAAAGAGGATGCTCACATTTATTATGTCATCGGTTATGTAAGAGATACTATTAAACTTTACGACATGATATAATTCTCGAGTCGATTAAATTTCGGTTCAGTTGACACAATTGTTATTATAATATACAAGCGTATATTAATATAAATGTCATTCTATATTTTATATTTTTGGATTTAAGAATTTCAGGTGAATTTGAATGATTTGAATATTACAACATAATAAAATAAAACTTTTCAAAGATTTTTTTTCCTTTTTGAACTTTTCTTTCTTCATTTTAGTCAATTAAAACGCTTTTTAGCTATAAGATTTGAAAACTCTTGCCGAACATTAGGTAAAGTCCAATACGCAATTAGGTAAGAATTCGTACCAATTTAGGTTTTGGACTGAAAAATGTTGCAGAGTTATCCATTAATTAATCGAGTGGTCAAATATATTTATATTGTCTCATCTTATATGAGTTGTCAAAATTAGAATATTGAATTACTTTTATAGGTTTAGCCAACGAAATCGATTAACTCATATGTTTGGTAATCAAATGATTGTAATAGAGGATTGGGTAAACCCTCTCAAAATGAAAAAAAAACACCTTTTATGAGCTTTTCGGGGTTAGAAAATTTGTCATAAAAGTTATAAAAATTCTTTTATCCTTAACAATTACAGAAAAATCTCTAAGTAACATAAATTTAACCCCTAGTTGCTCATTCTATTTATTCTAGCACATTTATATTGTATTTAAATAACTCACATGTACTTTTTGAATTAAAACATATCATCTTACATAATTAGCTTAAATGAAAAATAGGTACCCAAAATATATCATTTTTGAACTTTAAGTGCTTGAAGTATTTTTTTTGTAAAAATAGGTGCCTAAAGTTTCCAAAGTTATAATTTTAGGTGCCTTGAGTTAACTGCCGTTAAAAAAAATCTTGATAGCCAATTATAACGTGACACGTGGCAAGTTTTATTTTTAAATTATTTTTATAAAAAAATAAAAAATGAAATTTTCAAAAAAAGCCCCCAATTTTCTAAAATTCCAAAAAAGCTCCAAATTCCTAAATCCCGAAATACCTAAATCCTTCAATCCGGTCACTCCTGCCGCCGTTGGCCACAATTTCAGCGACATAATGGAGTGTCCTCCCCTCTCCCAAATACCCATGCACCAATCGTCGTCGTTCAGCCGCCGCTCGTCGCAAATCGTTCGAATGAAATTTTGAATGTTTCGGCTTTTGTTCGGCGTTTGCACGACTTCGGTCCATTTTCCGGTGATGGGATGATAGGGTAAACGACCGTGGTGGTCCGGCGAAGGATGTGGTCGGCGGCGGCGACGGCGCCATCGGCGACAAAATCCACTCAAATCGTGATTTGAGTTTTGGTGAGTTAGGGATTTCGTATTTAGGGGTAATTTTGTGAATTTTAGAAATTTAGGGTTTTTTTAAATAAGTTTAAAAAATAAAATAAATTAAAAATAATATATATATTTTAAAAAATTAACGGAAAGTTAACCTGGGGCACCTAAAATTATAACTTTGGAAACTTTAGGCACGTACTTTTACAAAAAAATACTTTAGGCACCTAAAGTTCAAAAATAGAATACTTTGGGCACCTATTTTTCACTTAAACCTATATAATTTAAATAATTGTTTTCCTTCAAATATCCTTTAAATTTAATAATTAATCAAATTGCATTAAAAAGACAAGTATATAAAAAATTAATATATAAATACTTCAAATATACTTAATAATATTATATTAAAAATAATAATTTTTATAATCTAATTAATATTTTTTTTGAATAGGAATAATCTAGTTAATATTAATAGATACCAAATATTAATAACTAATAAACTATTCAAATTAATGAGGCATCTGGTAATAACTCTCTTTTCATCAAAAAAATATTCAAATAAATATTAAATATAAACATGTTTTTTTATCGAAATGTATGATTTTATTCATGGTGAAAATCATACAAAGACGCTATCTGGTGCCTCATTACCCCCCAAACCTAAGATAGAAAAAAAGAGTACAACTTGAATGCTACCAAGTGCTTTATTACCCCAAAACCTAAGATGGAAAAAAGAGTACAACTTGATAACGATGCAAATAATAGCATTACATTCATGTTCGACCACACAATCCTTTACGCCATAATTCGCAACCAATCAACCCGATCCACTATTATATATCATTTTATTTGTTTAAATAATTAAATAAAATATCAATTAATTTATTGCCAAACAATATCATTATATATATATATATATTTGAAATTACCCCATGTTTTTATATATTATATAGAAACTAATAAAGTATGTTTACATGCGTTTGAACTCAAGTCCTCCTAAATGTTGCGGTAAAATATCTACCAATCGAATTAAAATTCAATTAATAACATCATTTTTTTTGAATAGGCTTAATGTAATTACAAGATAAATATGTTCATATTTTTCTTAACCTTTGATAACACTTACATATCTTATTGACAAAATCGCTTGAAATCAAATTTTTTAATATAAATAATATCTTCTTTTCCATTAAGATCAGTCGTACGATCACATCATAATTTCTTTTAATTATACAAAAACTGTGAAACGTATATGAAAAATAAAATAAAAAAACTAAAGCTCAACATAAACTGGCCAAGAGATTAGTAAGCTCCAATTTTCGATAATGGGCCTCTAAAAACCATTAGGCTTAATTTTAGTGTATGGTAACATAATTCGAGAAATCTGTAAAATATTTTAAAAAAAATTGGATGTCTAAACAATTTTTTTTTTAAATTTAAAATTTAATGATTTTTTAAAAAATTTTAAGAATAAACTTAATTAAAAATATTTTAAAAATTCTACATTGGCACTCTATTGAGGGACTCCATTGCACTATCACAAGACATGTTGGGTATGCACTCGCCACTACCATTGCAGCATGCTTTCAAACTTACCATACACTGCATTACCATGGAAGCCCGTTTCCTGCAGTCAAGTAACGTCCTTACGGATTGTTACGAGCTTCGTAGGCTGATCTAACCGAAAGCTTTCTCTTACTCCCATCACCATCCCGATCGAGCCTCAACGTCCATTGTACTAGGCAGATTGGTGGCAACAATCTTAAGAAGCACTGTCTTAGGCAGTACACCACATAGCCGTTCCAAATCCGAACGCCCGCTTGGAGCGATAGAAGATGTCACCATCGGAAGACCGACAGTGTCGGATCAAAGGACCCTCCTTGTAAAGCCAATGATGTGAGTCAACTTGTTGGCAGTTTACCAAATAACTATGAAGTACATAATTTTTAACTGCGGTTTACATGTATTACATTCCGAGAAACTAACAATCATCTATTGTCTCGTGATCTTCGTTTTCGGATGCTCGAGCCCGAGCCTCATCTCCGTGGCATGGACCATAAGCGTTGCTGCAAGCTAGAAAATAGATGAAATTAAGAACACTCAAGGCAGCCAGAAGCCAGTAGAAGTAATCATAATGTCCCTTGTTAACATTGCTTGAAATCCAACTTTCTCCTGTTGTTTTAGTCACACCATCAACTGTATTTGTTACAAAACTTGCAAACACACTTCCAGCAGAAGCTCCCAATGACTGAAGAGTCGCTGCAAAGCTCGTCATGGTTTTAGGTAATTCCGAGTAAAAGAATTCCGCCTGTCCGATTCCACTGAAAGCCAAAGCCAAGCCACTCAGGATACTGTATGGCAGAATCCATAGTGCAGAAACATGCACCGTGGCCTGTGGTTTATCCGAAAGTCCTTCATGGATTGCAATTTCCCGTCGAATATACTCCACGATTGCTAACGATACCATGGATGCACACAACCAAAGAAGTCCCATCCCCATTCTTAGTTTGAGACTAAGTCGGACCGATTTTCCTCTAACTTTCGATGCTAAAGGAAGAACTATCCGATCATACAAAGCAATTGCTACTACAAAAGTGAAAGACACAAAAACACCAAACAAACCTGCTGGGATTTCGAAACCGGGAGTTATATGTCGGTCCATGGTACTGGCTTGAATTACTATAAACGAATCTAAAGAATATGTCACAGTTATCATGATTCCCGTCGACCAGACCGGGATGACTCTGATCAATGCTTTCAACTCTTCTACTTGATCTATTGTACAAAGACTCCATGGATTCAAAGCATTTCCGTCCGACGTCAAATCCAGTTGAGGGTTGTTTATCACACAAGCTTTATTCAGAAACCCCAGTTTATCACTTGGTACATGAAGCATCGATCCCTTTCGGAAATAGTGGAACTCATTTGTGGCCTTGGATGACAAGTTAATGTGTCTATTCCGGAACGAGGCCGATAGAACTTGAGCAAAACCAGTTAACAAGCTCTTCCCGGCTTTCAACTTAACGAACAACGGTGATGCCAAGAAGAAGAAAAGACATGAAATGAACATTAAAATTGCAGGAACTCCAAATCCCATTCTCCATCCAAGCTGATCTTGAACATAAACTATGCAAGTTAATGCAATCAGAGCCGAAAATTGGACGAAAACATAGTACCAACTGAAATAACTCTCCAAGGTTCTTGCATTCGCCGCATTGTTCCCCTCGGTCAGCTGATCTGCACCAAAAGCCAAGGAGAATGATTTTATGCCACCACCTCCGATGGAGATCAGTTCTAACGAAGAATATAAGAGCAGAAGTTGGGGTGTCGTCGGGATTCACATGTCCGATTGAATTTGTCACAGTGAGGCCTTTCTTGGTAAACATGGCTGTTAGCCATAAAAGAACCATCCCCTGTATAATAAGAAAATGTTAACCAATTAATCTATATTCACAACAGAGTTCCCTCTCAACAATGGCCGTATCTCTAAAAAAAAAAACAAAGCTTGAGTACATGCTATCCATTGCTCTGCTTATTTCATGTTGCATTAATGGATTATCACGCCAAGGTATGGAACATATAATATATATATATATATAGGGGTGTAAATGGACAGAGTGTTGTTCCTGAAATGTTCGTGTAACGTTCATTTATTATGCTAAATAAACGAGTATGAACAAAAGTTTTATATTCATTTAATAAATGAACGGACACAAATAGATGTGTGTTCGGTTCGTTTATGTAATTATGTTCACAAGCAAGCTCATTTATTGGCCCGTTTATTGACCCGTTTACCTGGTTCCTCTTCTCTTTTTATTTTTTACATTTTAAATATTGATGAAGATAAGGACTAAATTAAACATAGAGTTAACTTTGGAGTTCAAACTGTGAAGTCTGAGGAGCTTAAGGACTATTGACATGATTTGACCATTTTTCTTTGGCTTTATAAATACAAGGACAAAGATACACTATTTTTTTAACTTTCTATGCTACAAACACTAACAAATTATATTCTAAGTCTTAATCCTAAATTTTAAATCATAAACCTTAAACCATAAACCTTAAAAAATACAGCATACCCCAAATTTCTTAAACTCTAATTCTAAACCCTCGCCTTAAACCTTAACCCTAAATCTAATTATTTAGTGCGAGGCATAAATAGATGCACCGAAAATCGCAAAAGATTTCTATTCTAATTTTCTAAATACAAAGACGAGAAAGAGTATATTAGTTGACAAAACATGTTCGCGAACGTCAAACAAACTAAACACAAACATCTTCGGGAAAAACAAACGAAAAAAATATGAAAAATTTAACAAACGCAAACAACTTTGAAAAAAAAAACAAACGAACGAAACATAAATTTATTACTTCAACCTCAGTTGATTCACACCCCTAAATGTATTCGTATAAATACATGGTTTTCTCCTCTCTCTTTTCCCAATTATTTTCATTAATGGCGTATCCTACTCAATCATGAACAACCCATACCTACACGAATTATTATATTGAAAAGGCAGATCTGAATCTATTAAAAAACACAGAGTTCCATCATATCATTGGGGTACCTTTCACCATTCTGATACAAATTACCTAAAATAATTACAGCTTACCAGGAAGCTGAAAATGGATCCGAATACTATCATCAGGTACCTTCCCACATAAGAATCGGCAAAGAAAGCACCGATGATCGGAGTGAACTAATTGACGGCCGACCAGATGAAGATCAAGTTGGCGGCTTCTGCATTTCCCAAGCCGTATTCACCCGTCAAGTAGAGAATCATGTTGGGCAACAACCCCACGCTCGCCACTTGCTGGAAGGCCTCGCTCGCTGCCCACAGATTGAAATCCGTTTGAATGAATGAAAACCACCATTGTTGCACATGAGAGAAGAAAAAGAAAAGAAAAGGAAAGGAAAGAAACAGACAGGCGGCGTGTACCGAAGATGAACGGAAGGGCTTTGAGGCCGCCGTTGGAGGTGGGGGCTGTTACCAGGAGAGGCTCCTTCATCTTCCTACTTCCATTGGATTTTCCTTCGGTTTCTCACTTCCGAGAAAAATATATAGGATGATGCTGCGATTTCCCAGAAGTCAAACACTCCCAGAGGATTGCACGTCAATAGATTATGTAAAGCTCTAAAATAATAAGCAAAATCCCTTCCCTTGCCCCACAAAATCTTTTGCAATCTTTTTTCCTTAATATCATGCCATCATAATGAATGTTATTACGATCAGTTGTGGGCAGGGAGTAGGAGGTGATATGATAACGTGCGTGACTAGCTCGCAAGTTATTTAGATTTGATTCGATTAACACTCGACTTGAGTGAGTTCGATTTGAGCTTGTGTTTTACTCGAGATCTTAACAAGTCGAGCCAAGTCGACTCAAACTCGGCTTGAAAAATTAATAAACGACTTTAAATAATTATATTTAGTGTGTAACAACCCGGGTTTCGAAATTCGATGGTCGGTTTAAAGCCCGTAGTTGGGGGCCGCGTGTTCGGGCCTTGAGCTGGGCCTTAGAAACTTTAGTGGGCTTTTCCATGGAAATATTGGGCTTGAGCTTTGGGTGGCTTTGTAATTTTGGATGAAAGAAAGGGTAAAAGGGTAAATTTACCCATACACAATAAAGTATAGGGTGGTTTATTTTGTGCAGAGAATGATTATCTCATTCTTCATCTTCCACCATTTTTTCCACATCCTTTTCATTCAAAAGGTCAACTCTTTGAAGAACAAATCTTAGTCTTTTGAGTGTAAAACTCGAATTTTGAGTTGAAGGAAGTGTGTTTAGCATCCAATGATCTATATTTTGAGGTAAGGATCAAATAAAATGGTGGCATGAAGGGTTTTGGTGGGGGTTATGGAGGATGAACGAGAATAAAGATTTTGATCAATTTCTAATTTTGAAACCTTCATTTTTCGTGTTTCAACCTTCCAGCAATGTTGTAACAAGATTTACAACCTTTTGTGTAGTGAAAGGGTTTGGGGAGTCTTCCAAGATCAAGGGCAAGAGCAAGGTGGAAGGAGATTAGTTTGGAGCACCAAGGTTGATTTTTGGAGCAAGGTTAGTACACTACTAACTCTTATGCCTTCATGGGCATCATAAAATCATGTTAGTCTTGTAGTTGCATGACATTGTGGTAGTTTGAATACATAAACCCCTTTAATGGCAAGTTGTTTAATTCTTGTTAATATGGTGTAAAAATTTATAGAAACCAACCAAAACTTTCTCCCATAACATGTATGATCGATTTGGGGTTTTGGTGTTGGGTTTTAGAGGCGTAATGATGGAGTTCTGAACTCTAGAAAACTAATTTATGGGCACGAGTATCGGTACAGGATAAACTCGTATCGATACTCCTTTTTAAAAAACAACGGGAACCTGGTGAGTGTTGAATGGCGTATCGGTACGGGTCAGACTGTATCGATACCCCCTGCATCTTTCAAATTCTAATGGCGATATCGGGTATCGATATGCCTGGTGAGGATCAGTACAGGGGTATGTACCAAAATGGATAGGTTTTGTACTGGTACCCCCCCTTTAGGTTGGGAATTGGTACGCAAGGGTGCGCATCGATACAGGTAGCGTATCGGTATGGGTAAGTCTCATACCGGTACCCTGTTGTATCTTTGGGATGGCCTCGTTTTGAGGTACGAGGATCAGTACGGAAAGCATGAGGATCAGTACGGTAGAATCCGTACCGGTACGTTAGAGCAAGTATCGGTATGCCATGTCGAATCTGTCTAAAAATTACATATTTATTTTGAAGGGCTGGTAATTCTTATAATTGGGCCCAATGGGCCCCATTAATGGTAAAACTTATTGTAAAACTGAAAAATGGAGAAATTAACCTTGAGAATGACCATAATGAAGAATAACTTAAAAATGCTTATATGCTTGGTTTAAATAGTAAACATAGGGGTGCCAGTGGGTCGAGCATGGTCGTATGTCAGATTGGGACACTAATAGGGACTTTTGGTGGGTTATGTATGTTTACGTGTTGGGTAGGGCACTTGATTGGTCAAGTCACTCTTGTTTGGTGGGATCTGGATACCCAGGTTAGTGTTGCAACACATTTTAGCTCGATGGGATTTCCGAGCATATGACTTATTGAAGAAATGGCTCGATGGGCATTCTGAGGTTATTAGAAAATTGGACTGATGGGAATTCCAGGCTGCTCGACAAAAGATGCCGAGCTCTTCGAAGAATCTCGATGAGCATTCCAAGCTCTTCTTCAAAGGTACCCGACGGGCAAACCTGGGTAAACCATTGTATGTTAGTCCGGTAGAGTGGTAGACCCCGGGCATGGTTGGGTATAGCATGCCATGTGTGATAACTTGTATGATTTTAACCACGTGTTTCAACAATCAGAGGTAGTGCCATGTATTGTCAAATTTCCATGATATCATTCATCTACATGTACATATCTTATGATTTGCATGAAGCATAATCGAGTGGAAGTGTATCTACTGAGCTTTCGTTAGCTCAATGTTCGGAATCGTTGTTTCTGTTTGTAGGTCAGCAGGTTTATCAAGGTTAGGTGGAGCACCCTCGAAGTAAGGCTTTAGTGTCGACTGATAGAGTACATTACTTAGATTAGTTGGGCTATCTATTCGTAGGACCCTATGATGTATTGTAACTTATTTTATACTTTAATGTTTTGGGTCGAAAGTTTTTATTATGTATTTTAAATAGAGCTCCACGAAATGGTTTTAAACGGTTTATCATGATGTTTAAATTTCAAATTTAATGACTCTTCGTGATGTTATTGTGGTATGGGCTAAACCAAGCCAAAAATTTTACGGTACAAGTTTGGGTTTGAGGCCCAATTGTGTCACTCGGGTAAAAAGGGTGTTACATAGTGTTATTAACTTGTTATCATGGTTAAATACTTTAAATCTCATTCTCTTTGAGAACTTGTATAATTTAGAAAATGTACTATAGTTACTTGCAGACTTCAAAAACAAATATTAACTTTTCCAAAACAGGTTTTCACATGTTATTTTTTAAAACTTCAAAAAAATATTTAAAAGCAATTTGCGGAAAGCAACAAGCCGAGCTGAGCTCGAACTGTCCAATTCAAGCTCGAGCCTAAAATTTTGAGCTCGACGAGCTTTGAACCCAAGCTGAGCCCAGTAATACTATTTTCGATCCAAGCCTGCTAGTTATCACCCATAGTAGGGAGTGCACGGGTCATCGGTTTTTGGCCAACCCGAACCCAACCTGACTCGACCATATTTTTTTTAAATCAATTCGATATGAAAATTATGTACCTAAATCCAACTCGACTCGAAAACTATATACCTAAATCTAACCCAACCCGATTTATATTTTTCTTTTAAATTTTAGAGACTTAATTGTAAAAAAAAATTAATTTTATGGACCTAATTATAAAAAAAATCAATTTTAATGACCTAATTGTAAACAAATATATAAAGAGGGAACATTATTGTAACACCCTCAACCCGGATAACATTTGAGCCTAAAGCTCAAACCAAAACCATAAAATTTCTCAACTCGGTTTAGGTCAATAATTTTTTTTTCAAAAACATTAAAATTCAACACTTGGAAATATAAAAATAAATAAATGAATAAATCGTTACAAGGAGCTACAATTTAATTTAAAACATTTACTCTACTATACTTCATGCCAATCATAAATATAAGCACGCAAGCTAGTATGAGCAATAAAAAGAGATAAATAAACACGTGGCGCTACCACTAGTCGCCTAAACATATGCTCTCGACATAGCACTCTTCATACATGACACTCATGGCCCTACCAAGCTTGAAATCTCATCAAATCATCTAGGTGAAGACACACATCAACAAAAATGACTCTGGAGTGAGGCTTGCTCACGTAGTATCAGAACTTACACTCCGGGTGAGATCGGGTCACATAGCATCAGAACATACACCCTTGCTCGGAATCCCCCTCGAGCATCTACAATTTGGGTGAGGCCGGGTCACCTAGTACCGAAACATACACCCATACTTGAAATCCCTTATCAAGTATCTTCGAATGAGGCTCGGGTCACCTAGCATTGGTAATCTTTATTCGGTATCTCTAACCATGGTGTTGCAACACTTATATGAAAACCATTTGGTGGCACCATTTCACCAAGCTCCAGTACAACCTCCTTTCCCATGATGGTATAACGCCAACGCAAAATATGACTATCATGCGGGGCAAGTAGGCCACTTGATCGAGAGCTGCATGGGCTTTAAAAGGCTTGTAGAAAAATTTATCAAGATGGGGGTGGTAAGTTTTAAAGACTCAGGCGGGCCAGCGACAAGCAAAGATCCCATATTGAAACACGAAAATACCTGAATATATCAATGACGCTTTTTGAAGGTAACATGTATGAAGGTAACCCATGCCTAATGGGCTCAAATATTATGCTGTATGGACCATAGTAGGTCCCCTTGCAGTTTTTATCTCTTTCAAAGTGATGTTCTTTTGTATACCTCACTTGCCCAAAGCTCAATGGCAATGAGAGTCTTTTGTAAGGGCCGAAAACTATAGGTTTCAATGAAGAATACATTTTGTCCACCTTAATTTGAACTTACCCATGTGTAATATGAATCGACCTACACCATGATTCAATATGACCACGACATAAGGTGTTATGATTTTTGAACTTCAAATTTGCTACAAAACGCTTTTGGGAGCACACACCTGAAAAGATAACTCTACATAAAGATAATCCAAGCCAAAAAAAATTGGGGGCAAAATTGTGAAACAAGAATAAGAACTCAATTTGACCGACATAAAGTTAGGGGTACCCCTTTGAAGGGCAAAAAAAAGTCATTCATACATTCATCAAGTGCACGCATTATACACATAAAGTTTGTCATGCATTTAGACTAAACACATACATTTAGACATAAAGTGGCATTCATCCATCATGCATTTATTTTTGACATAAACATACAAACAGGTCCAGGGAAGAGAGCGAAGAACCTCAATCACAGGGGAAACAACATGATGATCAACCTCTGGCCCTAGAGAAGGCCAAATGCGCCAACATCCAAGTAACAATGGTAAAATTTTGAACAATTACTAATTAATATTTTTTTATTTTCAGGTCATGATTCGCTCCACAAAGTGGCAGAGCTAACTTTTTTGTTTCCAAATTTTGCTTTTGTAGTAGACCAAACTTCTTCCTCAGATCTTATTAAATATAAAAAATATAAAAAACAAAAGAAAAAATCAAAAGAAAAAAATTAAAAAATCAAAGAAAATAAAAAAAATTAAAAAATCAAGAAGAAAATAAAAAAAATCAAAGCCTCATATCTAATCTTGTTCCTCCATTGATGGTGTGGTGATGTTTAAGTTGTTGTTCGTTCTTACTCCGCCGTTGAGGGAGTGGTAAGGTTCAAGTCGCAGTTCATTCTTGCTCCTCCGTTGATGGTGTAGTAAGGTTTGAGTTACTGTTATCCAGATTCCACTTCTCCGTTGATGGTGTGGTAGAATCCAAGTTATCCAATCCTGTTACTCCGTTGATGGTATGGCTGGGTTCAAGTTATTGTTCATTCTTACTCTGTCGTTGAGGGCGTAGTAAGGTCTAAGTCGTTGTTCATTACTGCTTCTCTGTTGGTGGTGTAGTAAGGTTTGAGTTGCTGTTATCCAGATTCTACTTCTCCGTTGATGGTATGGTAGAATCTAAGTTATCTGATCCGTCCCTTGTGTTGATGAAGTGGTGGATCTAAGTTATTTTTATCCGATCTTGTTCCTCCGTTGATAGCGTAACAAGGTTCAAATTGCAAATATCCAATCATGCCTCTTGTGTTGATGGAAAGGTTAGGTACAAATTACAGCTATCCGATCCAGCCTCTTCGTTGATAGAGTGGTTGTGTTCAAGCTTTTTTATTCGGTCTTGTTCCCCCGTTGATGGCGTAACAAGGTACAAACTATGGATATCCAATCTCACCTCTTGCGTTGATAGAGAGGTTGAGTTCAAGTTGCAGCTATCCGATCTGTCCCTTCTATTGATGGAGATGTGGGTCCAAGTTGCTTTTATTCGGTCTTGTTCCTCCGTTGATAGTGTAACAAGGTCCAAATTATAGATATCCAATCCCACTTCTTGCGTTGATGGAAAGGTTGAGTCTAAATTACAGCTATCTGATCCGCCCCTTGCGTTGATAGAGTAGTGGGTCCAAGTTGTTTTCATCCAGTCTTGTTCTTCTATTGATGGCGTAACAAGGTCCAATTACAGATATCCAATCTCACCTCTTGCGTTGATGGAGAGGTTAAGTCTAAATTGCAGCTATCCGATCCACCCCTTGCGTTGATGGAGTGGTGGGTCTAAGTTATTTTCATCCGGTCTTGTTCCTCCGTTGATGGCGTAACAAGGTCCAAGTTATAGATATCTCATCTCACCTCTTGTGTTGATGGAGAGGTTGAGTCTAAATTGCAGCTATCCGATCCGCCCCTTGCGTTGATGGGCTGTTGGGTCCAAGTTACTTTCATTCGGTCTCGTTCCTCCGTTGATGACGTAACAAGATCCAAATTACATATGTCTAATCCTGCCTTTTGCGTTGATGGAGAGGTTAGGTGCAAGTCACAGCTGTCAGACACGACACCTTACGTTGATGGAGTGGTTGGATCCAAGTTGCTTTCCCCCAATCTCACCCACGTTGATGATGTGGGGGATCCAATATCAGACCATACCCTTTTGTCAAAGTTGTAGCTAGATCAGACATCAGAACCCTCATCTTTAGGTCCTATCTTTGGATCAAAACCATTTTGACAACTCTGTCAGAAATGTTGGCACAACGTGCTTAAAAACGGTAAAATTTAAGATAATGGATAGTTCAAATGTCCATCAAAATCCATTTTCACGAATGGTCGAAGGAAAATAAATCCTTTGAAAAATCCAATGACACGATTGGTACAAACTAATTATACCCAGGGGAGAGGTACAACTAGCCCGGAGCAAACGGCTATCAGTAAAGGCAACTCAAAACCGTTGATCCCTGTGCATTTGGGAAAAATGCAAAGGAAGTTTATGAGCCAAGCTATGGATCAAAATTTATTAACTTCCGGACCTGTCTTCTTCGCCCATCACGTGGCCACCGTCCAAGTCAGACATGTAAAAAAATCAGAAGAGGAAAATCGAAACACCACTTGCATATCTTTTTATATCCAACTTGCATGTAATCTAGGTTATACAAAACCTAAGACCGAATGTAAAAAGTTGATTTTTTTAGAGAGGATCGATTAATAAAAAAGGTTTTGTTTTTTTCGGTTCGAATAAAAAAGGGGTTCTACTTTCAGTATCTATACCGAACACAAAATCAAAATAAAAAAGGGGCAAAAATAAAAAATCAACCGAAAAGGTAAAAAGAAATATACCTTATTTTGTAGATCTACGCATATATGGGCTTTGGTGTGAAAATTTGAGGTCGGATTCGAATCCAGGATATCAAAAAGCATTGGAAAGGCACGACCTTTCGCCTTCCCGGCTACTGACGACGGCGACGATCAACGTCAGCAACGGTGGTCCACGGCGGCGTGATAGACGGCGGCCACTCCCCCGGTCGGAGAGCGGAGGGCATCTTAAGAGGGTTTTGTATTTTTTTTAATTTGAACCAAATAAAATAAGTTGTTTTTTGGGGTTAATTTTAACTTATATACTAGGGTTAAAATAAAGCTTATTTACACGCTAAGTTCCTTCGTCCCTAGCCTATTTTCGTTTCTGCCTTACCACATGGGATATTTGCAACATAGGTTCCTGGGTTTTTAAACATTTTTCAATTTGGTCACCAAGATTTAATTAAATTCGATTTTAATGGGAAAATTACCCTACTAGTCCCTCTGCCCCAAAATTGTTTTTAAAATAGGTATGTCGCATGGTTTAATTACCTTTTCAGTCGCTGAAATTTTTAAATGTTTTGCGATTTCGTCCTTTTTTAGTTTTTAAGTTTCTAATTTTTTATTTTGGTCACATTCTGATTTTTATTTTTTATTTATATTATTATTATGTTTATATATTATTATTATTATTATTATTATTACATTTACATTATTATTATTATATATATGTATGTATGTATATATATATTTTTATGTAATATATTATTTTACATATATATGTGTATATTATTTTAATTACATGATATGTATATTATTGCAATATTATATATGTAAAGTTTTCTTATTTTTCATAATATATACATTTTTATGTATAGGTATATGTGTATTATAATAAATATTATACGTATATTATATAGTTATGTATATTATAATGTATCATATATGTATATAGTTTATTATTATTATTTTGTATATATTGATATGGTTATTATCATTGTTATAATTATTTTTATTAATATATATTATATTATTATATTTACTATAATATGTATAACTTTATACTTAGTATATTATAAATATGTTACATTATTATTATTATTACATAATATATAAGTATTATATTATATGTGTATATTATATTATTATACTTATACATATATTTTTGTTTATTTTATTTCAGATATTTTTTAAACTCAGCCAATTTAAGGGAATATTTTTCACTTTATTTTAGAATACGCTAGGAAGTAACATCCTAACTCATTCAGGTGTCATCTTCCTCGGTTTTTCGTAAATAAGGAAATGTTCTCCTTAGACCGTTTTTTGGATTAAATTTTAAATTTAAAAATCAATTTTTTATTTTATTGCAAAGACCACACTAAATCAACGCGGTACCAATTTTGGGCGTTTTGGGTTGCTAATCTTTCCCCACGCGTAACCGACTCCCGAACCCAAACGTTTTGAATATCTGCTTACTTTTTAATGGTGTTCGACCTACCAAAGTGACCGGTGGCGGCTCCGCTATCCATTTTCTATTTTTTTTTTAATTTTTATGGTGTTCTGCTGGGAGCGTCATCCCAGTCTCCATGTGACGTCTCCTTTGACTTTGTAAGAAAATATTTTTTAAAAGCCAACCGTTGTTATTTTTGAAGGAGGGAAAAACCCCTATTACAGCTTGGCGACTCCGTTGGGGATATTTTTTAAGAGAATCAAGCCAATGTTAATTTTGTGTTGTCTTGCAAGAAATTTAAAAATTCAATTTGATTTAATTTTTAATCCCTCGGCATTCATGCATGAGCTTTCTACCCGAGCTCCTCACCCCTTAAGTGGGAGAGATTACTTCGTTTCGTGGGGTCTTCACCCTCTAGTGTTGTAATGTGCTGCTGGAGTACTGGTCCTTATATTTCGTGGGGTTTTCACCCTCGTATGGTATAAAGGTCGTATTCCCCCGACTCAATGTCCTCACAACAGTTCGAGTACCATTTCCTTTAGATCCAAACCACATATAGTGAGTTGTAGGAGCCAACCTTTTAAACCATGCGAAACTCTGCCCATTTAGCGGCCACCCTTTTTAGGTTTTGGTGTCTTTATTTGTTTTTCATGTACAATGTTTTTTTTATCTATTTTAATTTCTATCTTATTAATTTATTCATTTGATTATTTTTATTCGAACTAACCTCATTTCTTTTTTCTAATCACATCATGTTAAATTCATTTTGCATTAATTGCATGACCCATCATTTTAATTTCTTGCATTTCATTCACACGAAGTACTGATTCACGACTGGTTCCCAATTTGAAAAAGATTTATCATCGGGAGAAAATCTAGTACCCTAGATATCAATGCAACATTCAAAGTTGCGAACAAATCCCAGGAGTTCGAAAGTTGAGCTGCGGGAACCACTTTTGAATCAGTACCTCCGCATCTAAGACGTGCACCTTGTATTTACATGCATTCATTCTCGAAGATTTTAAGACTAATCCGTGGGATGCCCCCATGACAGTGATACTAGATAAAAAATCAACCAATTCAGCACCACTACGGAACTCGACGCAAGACCAAAATGACGAACGAAGATAGATTGGACCGCATCGAACAAATTCAAATAGACATGCAAATCGATTTGACTAAAAAATTGGAAGACCAGCTACCTAAGGCCCAGCAAGACATGTGGGAACAAATCAAGAAATACCAACAAGATATGCTAGGCCAAATAGAGAAAATGCTAGGACATAAACCCCCTGAGCAAGGAGAGGCTTTTGTTATGAATCCTGCAAAAAGTCCCGTTGATGTGAACGAAGGCCCTACATATCATCCAGGGTTTAACCCTCCTCATGCTGATATTCGAATTGACCCTCAGAGAATACTTTCTCGAGGGAAGTCACCACTCCATCAGGCTGACACCTCTTCCCCTATGAATATACCCACTGCATTAGGAGCTAAACCTGGAGGGAATCCAGCTGAAACTTTGTCTCAAAAATGGATTGGTCAAAATTGAAGAACCAAAAATATAGACTTCAAAAGAGATCGAGGACCGTTGTAAGCGACTCGAGGAAAAGATGGAAGCCATAGAGGTAGTAGGCACATTCATCAGATTTGATGCTAACAAACTCAGCCTTGTCCTAGACTTGGTGCTACCCCCTAAGTTCAAGGCCCTAAAATTTGAGAAATATGATGGGACAAGTTGTTCTCGTGCTCATCTTACCATGTTTTGCCGAAGAATGACGTGATATGGTAGAGACGACAAGTTATTGATCCCCTGCTTTCAAGACAGCCTAGCCGGATCTGCCACCAGATGGTATAATCAACTAAGTAGTCACCAGATAAAATCGTGGAAAGATTTGGCCAAGGCTTTTCTAGAACAATATTGGCACGCCAGTGATATGGTGCCAGACCGTTAGACTCTGCAACACATGAAACAAAAGTCCAACGAAAGCTTTAGACAATAAGCAAAAAGCTGGAAGGACGTAGCGGCACAAGTTCAACCTCCGCTTGGCGAGAAAGAAATAGTGGTTATATTTGTCCAAACACTGGAAGGCCCAATTCTAGATCGCCTTATAGGAAATGCAACTACCAATTTTACTAATTTAGTGCTATCTGGTGAGCTCATTGAGAATGCTGTTAAAAATGGTAAGATCGACATCGGTGGAAGCTAGTCCCATAAGAAGTCATCATATGAGAAGAGAGACAATGAAGCAGATTCTTTAGAAGTTTATAATGTTGGTCATTCGAAGCTGATAACGATGATACAACTCAAAGCTATAAATTTCTAAGGATCCTCAAGTCGAGATTCTGGACAAAAAAAGAATACCGAGAAGATAGAGTTCACTCCGTTATCAATTTTCTATGGAGAAATATACAAACAATTATATGACAACCATTTGGTGGCAAGCTCCAGTACAACTTCATTTCCCAGGATGGTATAACGCCAACGCAAAATGTGACTATCATGCGGGACAAGTAGGCCACTTGATCGAGAGCTGGATGGGCTTTTAAAGGTTTGTGGAAAAATTTATCAAGATGGGGGTGATAAGTTTTGAAGACTCATGCAGGTCAACGGCAAGCAAAGATCCCCCACCAAAACACAAAAATGTCTGAATATATCAATTACGCTTTTTTGAAGGTAACCTGTATGAAGGTAACCCATGCTTAACGGGCTCGAATATTATGTTGTATGGACCATAGTAGGTCCCCTTGCAGTTTTCATCTCTTTCAAAGTGATGTTCTTTTGTATATCTCACTTGCCCAAGCCCAATGGCAGCTAGAGTCTTTTGTAAGGGCCGAAAACTACAGGTTTCAATGAAGAATACATTTTGTCCACCTTAATTTGAACTTACCCATATGTAATATGAATCGACCTACACCATGATTCAATATGACCACGACATAAGGTGTCATGATTTTCGAACTTCAAATTTGCTACAAAACACTTTTGGGAGCACACGTCTGAAAAGATAACTCCACAGGAAGATAATCAAAGCCAAGAAAGATTGGGGCAAAATTGCGAAACAAGACTAAGAACTCAATCCGACTGACATAAAGTCAGGGGCACCTTTTTGAGGGGCAAAAACAATTATTCATACATTCATCAAGTGCACGCATCATACACATAAAGTTTGTCATGCATTCAGACTAAACACATACATTTAGACATAAAGTGGCGTTCATCCATCATGCATTTATTTTTGGCATAAACATACAAACAGGTCCAGGGAAGAGACTGAAGAACCTCAATCACAGGGGCAACAACATGATGATCAACCTCTGGCTCTAGAGAAGGCCAAATACGCCAACATCAAAGTAACAACAAATTTTTTTTGAACAATTACTAATTAATATTTTTTTCATTTTCAGGTCATGATTCATGCCATAAAGTGGCAGAGATAACTTTTTTTTTCCTTCCAAATTTTGCTTCTATAGTAGACCAAACTTCTTCCTTGAATCTTATTAAAAAATAATAAAAAATAGAACAAAAAAATCAAAAGAAAAAATCAAAAAAATCAAAGCCTCATATCCAATCTTGTCATCCGTTGATGGTGTGACGGGGTTTAAGTTGTTGTTTGTTCTTACTCCGCCGTTGAGGGCGTGGTAAGGTCCAAATCACTGTTTATTCCTGCTCCTCTGTTGATGGTATAGTAAGGTTTGAGTTACTATTATCCAGATTCTACTTTTCCGTTGATGGTGTGGTAGAATCCAAGTTATCTAATCCTGTCCCTCCGTTGATGGTATGACTGGGTTCAAGTTATTGTTCGTTCTTACTCCGCCGTTGAGGGCGTAGTAAGGTCTAAGTCACTGTTCATTCCTGCTTATCCATTGATGATGTAGTAAGGTTTGAGTTGCTGTTATCCAGATTCTGCTTCTCCGTTGATGGTGTGATAGAATCTAATTTATCTGATTCGTCCCTTGGTTGATAGAGTGGTGGGTCCAAGTTGTTTTTATCCGATCTTGTTCTTCCGTTGATAGCGCAACAAGGTCTAAATTGCAAATATCCAATCCTACCTCTTGCGTTGATGGAGAGGTTGGGTACAAATTACAGCTATCCGATCCAGCCTCTTGCGTTGATACAATGGTTGTGTTTAAGCTTTTTTATCCGGTCTTGTTCTTCTATTGATGGCATAACAAGGTCCAAACTACGGATATCCAATCTCACCTCTTGCGTTGGTAGAGAGTTTGAGTTCAATTTACAGTTTTCTGATTCGTCCCTTATGTTGATGGCGTAACAAGGTCCAAATTACATATATCCAATCTCACCTCTTGCGTTGATGGAGAGGTTGAGTCCAAATTGTAGCTATCTAATTCGCCCCTTGCGTTGATAGAGTGATGGGTCCAAGTTGTTTTCATCTAGTCTTGTTCCTCTATTGATAGTGTAACAAGGTCCAATTACAGATATCCAATCTCACCTCTTGCGTTGATGGAGAGGTTGAGTCCAAATTGCAGTTATCCGATATGCCCATTGCGTTGATGGAGTGGTGGGTCCAAGTTGTTTTCATCCGATCTTGTTCCTCCGTTGATGGCGTAACAAGGTCCAAGTTACATATATCTCATCTCTTGCGTTAATGGAGAGGTTGCGTCTAAATTGCAACTATCCGATCCGCCCCTTGCGTTGATAGCGTGGTGGGTCCAAGTTGCTTCCATCCGGTCTCATTCCTCCATTAACAAGATCCAAATTACAGATGTCTAATCTTGCCTCTTGCGTTGATGGAGAGGTTAGGTGCAAGTCGTAGCTGTCCGGCACGGCCCCTTATGTTGATAGAGTGGTTGGATCTAAGGTACTCTCCCCCAATCTCACCCATGTTGATGATGTGGGGGATCTAGTATCAAACCATACCCTTTCGTCAGAGTTGTAGCTGGATCAGACATCAGAACCTTCATCTCTAGATCCTGTCTCTGGATTAAAAGCATTTTGACAACTCTAACAAAAATGTTGGCACAACGTGCTTAAACACGGTAAAGTTTAAGATAATGGATAGTTCAAATGTCCATCAAAATCCATTTTCACAAATGGTGAAAGGAAAATAAATCCTTTGAAAAATCCAATGACACGTTTGGTACAAACTGATTGTACCCAGGAAAAAGGTACAACTAGCCCGGAGCAAACAGCTACCGATAAAGGCAACTCAAAATGGTTGATCCCTGTGCATTTGGGAAAAATGCAAAAGAAGTCTATGAGACAAGCTATGGTTCAAAATTTATTGACTTCCGGTTCTGCCTTCTCGTCGGTGTTGTAGCTGGGCCAAACTTTCATCCTTCAATCCTGTGTCTTCGGCAGTGTCGCAGCTGGATCAAGTTTTGCAGACCTTGTCTCCTCGTCAGTGTTGCAGCTAGGTCAATTTTTTCTTCAGGTATTGCATCGTCGTCAGAGTCATAGCAAGCCGAACTCGTTTTGTCTCCTCCAACGGATCACCTCAGATTTTGTCTTCCCCAACGGATCCTCTATTTTTAAGATCAAGAGAAGCTCAGAGAAGAAGCGGTGGCCAAAGAAAGAACCCTGACCGACCGGACAAAAATGGTTACTCTTTTGTCTTTGCTCTACTCCTATTACACAATAATGCGCAAAGAGGGGCAGCTGTAATACCCATTTTTAGTCCGTGCCAAAGCCCAAACCAGACCCAAATACAATAACCCAAAAAAACATCATACCCAATATTACAAAATTACCCAAAAGCCCAATTATTAACCCAATACCCAATTACATATCCAAATAACCCATCTAACATAAACCCAAATTACCCAAATACTCTTTTAACCCTAAAAAATTAATTTAAAAAATCTTAAGTCTAGCAAGTTGTCTGTTGTCGCCGCCCCCTTGCCCCTTCACCTCCCACGTGTGGTCGACACGTGCTCTGCCATTGGCCACGCGCGGCACAACTGGTCATCTCCACTGCCTATCACGTGGCCACCGTCCAAGTCAAGCCTGCAAAAAAATCATAAGAGGAAAGTCAAAACACCACTTGCATATCTTTTTATATCCAACTTGCATGTAATCTGGGTTATAAAAACCCCAAGACCGAATGTAAAATGATGATTTTTTTAGAGAGGATCGACTAATAAAAAAAGGTTTTGTTTTCTCAGTTCGAATAAAAAAAAGGGTTTTACTTTCAGTATCTATATCGAACACAAAATCAAAATAAAAAGGGGGCAAAAATCAGAAATCAACCAAAAAGGTAAAAAGAAATGTACCTTATTTTGCAGATCTACTCATATAGGGGCTTATGTGTGAAAATCTGAGGTCGGATTCGAATCTAGGATATCAGAAAGCACTGGAAATGTTCGACCTTTCGCCTTCTCGGCTGGCGGCGGCGGCGGCGACAGCGATCAACGCTGACGACCGGCTGTCCACGGCGGCCACTCCCCCGGCCGGATAGGGGAGAGCATCTTAAGAGGGTTTTGTATTTTTTTTAAAAAAATCTGAACCAAATGAAATAAGTTGTTTTTTGGGGTTAATTTTAACTTATATACTAAGGTTAAAATAAAGCTTATTTACACGTTAAGTCCCTCCGCCCCTAGCCTATTTTCGTTTATGCCCTGCCGCATGGGATATTTGCAACATAGGTCCCTGGGTTTTTAAAACATTTTTCAATTTGGTCACCAAAATTTAATTAAATCCGATTTTAATGGGAAAATTACCTCACCGGTCCCTCCGCCCCAAAATTGCTTTCAAAATAGGTCTGTCGTATGGTCTAATTACGATTTCTGTCCTTGAAAATTTTAAACGTTTTGCGCTTTCGTCCTTTTTTTAGTTTTTTAGTTTCTAATCTTTTTATTTTGGTCACTTTTTGATTTTTATTTTTTATTTATATTATTATTATGTTTATATATTATTATTACATTTATATTATTATTATTATATATATGTATGTATATATATATATATATATTTATGTAATATATTATTTTACATATATATGTGTATACTATTTTAGTTACATGATATGTATATTATTGCAATATTATATATGTAAAGTTTTCTTACTTTTCATAATATATACATTTTTATGTATAGTTATATGTGTATTATAATAAATATTATATGTATATTCTATAGTTATGTATATTATAATGTATAGTATAGTATATGTATATAGTTTATTATTATTATTTTGTATATATTGATATGGTTATTATCATTGTTATAATTATTTTTATTAATATATATTATATTATTATATTTACTATAATATGTATAACTTTATACTTAGTATATTATAAATATATGTACATTATTATTATTATTATCATTACATAATATATAAGTATTATATTATATGTGTATAGTATATTATTATACCTATACATATATTTTTGTTTATTTTATTTCGAATATTTTTTTTAAACTCGGCCAATTTAAGGGAATATTTTTCACTTTATTTCGGAATCCGGCTAGGAAGTGACATCCAGACTCATTCAGGTGTCTTCTTCCTGGGTTTTTCGTAAATAAGGAAATGTTCTCCTTAGACCGTTTTCTATTAAATTTTAAATTTAAAAATCAAATTTTTGTTTTCTTGCAAAGACAACACTAAATCAACGCGGTGCCAATTTTGGGCATTGTGGGGTGATAATCATTCCCCATGCGTAACCGACTCCCGAACCCAAACGTTTTGAATCTCTGGTTACTTTTTAACGGTGTCCGGTGGCGACTCCACCATCCATTTTTCGTTTTTTTTAATTTTTACGGTGTTCTGTTGGGAGCGTCATCTCGGTCTCTAGGTGACGTCTCCTTTGACTCCGTAAGAAAATATTTTTTAAAAACCAACCATTGTTATTTTCGAAGGAAGGAAAACCCTTATTACAAATACCTATTTAAAATTCAAACATTCTCTTCTAAATTAATGGGTCCAAACCTAAAAGCTCTTAACTTATTCTTCCAGTGATAAAGGCTCATGACCCGGGCCCGATACCTGATTCATTAACTTGATAATTGGGTCGTTACAATTATAGCAAATATCCCTAAAAATATATGAAAAAATTACAATATAAGTTCCAGGTCGGGTCAAATATTTTAGTCTAAATTCAAACCTGATCTTTTCTTTAAAAAAAAACTCGACCCGACTTGAAATCACCCTTAATAAAAACAATCCGACCCAAATCGGGTCCGGTGAAATGCTCATCCCTAACTATGGATATCGCAATCCTAAATTTTTTTAATGACATATGCTATTATAAATATAACATCTATTACAACTTTTATTACGATTATAAAACACAATTTAAATACTTGATTATAATATATGTTTCATTCTAAATTCAAACCCGACTTTTTTTAATTAAAAGAAATATATGTTCAAAAAAATAGAAGAAATACACCACAACAATCATTACCTTAAGATATAAACATATGGTGGATCAGGTCCTATTGGAGCTTCACCCGGTCCAACTGACTTAATCAAAACTTTTATCTGAATAAATTACACAAATGGATACTAAATTATTTTAAATTGTTTGTTTTGGTTATCAAACTTTCAATTGTTATAAAATGATCATTAAGTTTTAATTTTTTTTGTTATAAATTGGTTACTAAATCGTTTGCTGTCGTTAAAGAGTAATGTGATAGTTAAAAAAATTTGCATAATTATACGTTTAGTCTTTCTTGCCGATGCTTATCCGTGGATCGGAATTGTTACACGAAAAACCGTTTCAAAACACCCCAAATCTATCCCTAAAGATGTGGAATTCTCTTTCTCCGATCTGTATATTCAGTATTCCGATCGAGCTGAATTTAATTTATGTTGCTCCTATTGCTTCAAGAAACTTTCTTACCGTCCAGATCTCCAAGTGTTCTCCGGAGACTAGAATTTGGAGCAAAAACAAGGAGTTAAGGAAAGGGAATTGGTTTCTCTGGCTTCTTTGTTTTAAATTATGGCCGTGGTTGTATTTTTGATTATATTGTGCTTATGATTATTGCGGTCTTAATAAATGTAATTGTGGTCACTACACTTATTACGATCGTGGATATTTTTTAATAACATATGTTATTATGGATATAACAGTTACGAGTACCGCAGTTTTAGACGGTACCATTATAACACTATATATCGATTGTTATTACATTTATAGATCACTATTTTTTTACAAATCCTAAATCTAATCATAATCCTATCAGGAGGGGAATGGAGACTCTAGGGGAAGGAAAGAGAGTGCTCCTAGCGAATCTAGAACCTATGACCTAAGGAAATATGAGGAACAAATATAAGCAACTTGACCAACCAACCAAATATGCTTACTCATTCACTATTTAAATTCCTAATTATGATACACATTGATTACACGGAGTTAGACACATGGCGGATGTACATGGCAAACTAAGGGTGCAATTGACCCTACTAAAAAATACTCACCATATAGAAATATTAAAATGGTATCAGATTTTTTCATAGAAAATATTATAATTGACCATACTTAATTTGTTGGGATATTGGGTCAATAATACTTATTATAGTGGTAAAAAATCATTATATCTCATACCCTACTCTTACCCAACTATATGAAAATCCTGGCTCTGCCCTGGTTAGACAATAATGATGATATCAATGTTGCTATCAAATCACATTCTCTTGTAGGTAAGATTATATATCACAAAACACACAATATCTCTTTCTTTTATGTTCAATTCTCAACAAGGCTTGGCATGTTATTCATCACTTTGAATGCCATGACATTTAGAGGAACATTTTTCTCTTTTGCGTTTAAAAACGAGAGAGCAAGCTCATTTAACATGTTGACCAAGCTGCTTTTTTATTTTAGGTAATAAATTTAAGACTCATTAAGAACACTTTTATTTTTTCTTTTAGAGTTCGTTTTTTTTTTTCTCTCTCTTTTTATCGCTTTAGGTAGGATTAGATTTAGAATTTATAAAAAATAGATAAATAAAGGTAAGTTTTGTGCTATCAGAGGTAACTTTTTTTTTCACTAAGCTGATAAGTTTTTATTTATAAATTAAAACCTCAAACCGAGGTTACAAAATTCGAAGGCACAAAGCCAAAGTACGGAAGATTTTTATTCTCCCTTACATGATCTTAAAAACACGAAAAAGGGACGAAAGATTTTTATTCTCCCTTACATGATCTTAAAAACACGAAAAACGACATGCAATCTACAACCGCGCTGATCACTTCTAAACTTACGAAAACTACTCACAGGAGTCAACTTAAAAACCATGAACCTGCCTGAATAACAATGCAATGCCATTGCGACCCACACCAAACAAAAAAAAAACGTTAATCCTCACAACAGTAAGCAAAGACCCACTCCAGTCCAAATGGTAGGCCACAAAAAACCAACGTAGTTCTCTCAATTGAACAAGCATTGACACTAAAATAACATCGAACCACAATCCGTTTCAGCAAAAACATAATAACGTCAAGATTCAAAACTTCAACTTACCAAGTTCTATTTCCACCATTTTTTTTAATAACAACGTCGTCTCCATTGCCAATAATCCTTATACCAACTTTATTTCCTAACTAAACAAGACCTTGCGATTTACAAACTAAAAAAAGTTGTCCCTCAATGACTTTTTGCCATAATACTAATGACCGAGCTCTAGGTGAGTGATATTTATACCCGATTTTGCTAAATTTTTCTACTTACCTTTAATAGATTCAAGCTTATTTTGCTCTCAATCGAGATATGAGGTTGCATGTTTGGGATCGACTATCGTGGCCGGAATATTTGTCCACTCTTATCGAACCAATGTTGATGTCCAACGAGATGAATTGTAGTTCGTGGTGATCGTAGACGGTTCACTCCTTTTGATCTGTTCTCAGAAATGTTAATGGTTAGGATAGACCTCATGAATCTCATTTATTTATTAGGTGTACCGCACTAACTATTTAAAAAATATAGCTGCCGTTTTAATCTGTTAAAAATATCAAAGAAAAGTAAAAATTTTATATAAAAGATTTTTTTAACAAGAAATTGGATTTTAACAAAGCACTCCCAAGATATAAAGAGAAAAATGACTAGCATGTTATTAATCCTCTTAGGATTTGTTTGGATTATTTTTTCCAGAAAATTTGAAATTAATTTTAAAAATACAAGTGTTCTTAATTATTCTAATTGAGAAATATTTTTAATTGATTTTTTTTTTTTTTACAAGCAATGCCAAATCAAAGCTAGACGAGTTCACACATATATACATATATAGTGCATACTTAATTACTTGCACCAAGTGCCTTATATGTATATGTATATGTATATGAGTTAGAATCGCTTACACAGTATAAAAAATATTTAGTTTTACACTGATTTAGGATCATTAGATTAACTTGGTTTAATGACTGAGATTACAACGTTTAAACTGAGGATAATCTATTCATTTTTTCATAAAAAATCTTTTTATTTCTTTCTATTAATCTCAACCATTCATATCTACTCATCCAAGTGTCCAACGATCTTAAACAAGTATTGTGTCAACGGATCCTATCTATATGTATATATGACTCATGGTGAAAGACATCTAAAGCAAATTCTCAATGGTTTCACCTACCCCTTTTGTGTGGAGGGGAAAATAAGTGGTGGTTGGTGATGATCATGACTTGCAAGCTTAACAGCTCCCCTTAATATCTTTATCTATTTATTTATACCTCATTCAAGCATCATCCTTTTTAATTGATTCCTTTTGTGTTCATCTTATTTATTTTTCTTTGGATAATGCAATTTCTTTTTGGTCACTCTTGACCACAAAACCTTGCTTTTCTAAGCTGAAATCAACACTCCAACAACATTTTATTTTTCTATTTGTTCTTTGGGAAAAAATTGAAAAGGTCTACACCCTAGGGGGGCTTGATATATCTTTGGATTTACTTAATTCCCACATAGGATAATTAACAACAATATACTTTGGTCCATAAGAGAAACCCTAAATATATTATAATATTATATATATATAATAGAAATTTCTTGCCCTTTTTGTGCCTTGTTTATGTTTTTATATTAAATAATTAGGTTTAGGGTTTAAGGAATTGAGGGATTATGGGTATATTTTTAGGGTTTAGAATTTAGGTTCAACTTAGAATTTAATTTTTTTAGTGTTGAGGCATAAAAAGAGCACAGAAAAGGGACAAATGATTTTTCTTCAAATATAAATCCGTCAAATGGTCCCAATGAAAAGAGAATATTGTTATTCTTAGGTGACTCGGGTTAAAGCAACTTATTTATAGGTGTGTATGCGCGTTATTAAGGGGCTAAGATTAATGAATATAAACTATCTTGTAATCACACAGGAATATTAAAAACATATTACCAAAAATATTATTGTTTTTTATAATTATGATTAAAGTTGAGAAAAATAAAATTTGAATTTTTTTTGAAAAAAAATGGGATAATTTTGATTATCATTTAGTGATTTAATTCATCACAAATTGATATATGTATATCATTAGGGATTAAAAATTGTGATGAAACCATGAGTAGGATAATATTGATTTACAAGTGTGAACAATTAGAAAAAGAATAGATAAAATGTTGAAAAAAATAATGTACATAATATTTTATCTAAACTTTGAGAATTAAAAGAAAATTTAGAGTCCTTAGAAGGGAGGTGGGTGGAGGCAAATATATGTTGTTGACAACACGCTACCAACTTCAAAACAACCACTTAATTGACATGGGGTTGGTAGATTTTCCAGTAGTGTTTAAGATATTATTCATTATCTAGAGATTATTTTTAGATAATTTAATTATGAGAAATTTTTTGTAATATAAATATGGTGGGAATTTTGTAAGATCTTTTTGTTTGAAAAATATATATTTATTTTACCAAAACATTGAAATTATTTTGTTTGAAATGTATTAAGATATTATTCATTATCTAGATATTATTTTTAGATAATTTAATTATGAGAAATTTTTTGATACAGAAACTGCTTAAAATTTAGACTATGTAGCTTTATTTATTTTAACTCCAAAATCACAAACCCTAAATTATAAAAATATACCATAAAGTTAAAGTTTAAATAAGACAAATAACATTCAAATAAATAAACTAAACTTACTGTTAAACGAAAGGGAAACAAACTAAGAGAAACAGTTCTGCCATTGAGCGTAAAATATAGAAATAATTTCATTTTTTTTATTAAGCAGAGGTATTGTATTCTCGTATCTAGTTACGAATACGTATAAGAGGGGACAATATGAGTATTTTTAGCCACTAAATCAATTATTGGATCTCGAAATATTATATTTTTAATGATTTTATCTATTTAATTTCAAATGAGAGAGATCTTGCCATTTCAATGCAAAAGTAATCATAGAAAAGCAACTTAGGTTGAGAAACTTACCCACATAATTCAAACCAACTTCTAAAAGGACATTAGCAAATAAAATTATTTTTTTTGGAAAAGTTTAAGTTGGATTATTATTTAGGTTTCATAAGATAAATGAATGAAAATGTCCTAATAAGTAATAAGGCAGTTAAGAAAATAATTATTTAAAAAGGTTGGTAATTTTTAAAAGTGAAATTGTTAAAATAATGAAAAAATATATTTAAGAGAAAATATATCATGCACTAGCGGTGGAAAAGAAAAGTTTTCACAAGCGCATTAGTTTTAGGGTTTATGGATCTTGTTTAGGGTTTAGATGTTTAAGTGTAGGGGGTTAGAGTTTAGGATTTATGGATAGAATTCAAGGTTTAGTTTTGGGTAGTATAATTATTATTTTTTGAACAATCTCTACCCAGGGGAGGGGAAGGAGGAATTAGATCCTAATGGGTAGTATAATTAGGGATTTAAGTTTTAACCTATAAACCCTAAACCCTAAATTCTAATCATGCCCCAAAAATTCAAAACCTTCCACTAAAACCCCTAAACATTAGACCCTAAACAAAATCCTTAAACCCTAAAACTAAGGTACTTGTAGAAATAAAATTTCCACAAGCTCTTGTGCATGAAATAATTACCCTATAATTAAACTCCCCCTAAATAATTATTTATTGAAAAAATATTTCATGCATTGATGCGAGAAAATAAGCTGACGTAATTTAGGGTTTAAAAAATTAGTTTAGGTTTATGATTACAATTTAAGGTTAATAATTTAGATTTTAATTTCTAAAGTAAAATTAGACAAGCTTGTGGAGTATTTTTTTCCTTGTCATTGAATGAAATAATAAACATTATTTTTTTGAATACTCTAAAGGTAATTAGAATGCAATATCTATTTATACATATTCTTAACCCTTTGACTGTAATATCCCAAATTTTGGCTAGTAACTAAATTGTAAAATTTGAAAGTTTAGGCGGTTAAAGTATAAACCTTGGAAAAGTTTGGGGACTAAAGTGTAAATTTCTCCAACAAGTAATTTTATTCAGTAGAAGAGTGAATCGGGTAGAAATAAGTACCTTGATATCGGTTTTAAGAATTAAGATGCAGAAAAAGGTACTAAATTTGGATCGATTGAAATTGTTAAGCGTGCTCAGGCCAGGGAAATACAAAGATGGGTGACCTTTGGGAATGTCCCATAAAAGTATTTCTGATCGATATTTTGGACTCAGTAAAAGTAGAAAATATTCGTATGGATTTCAAATAAAGGATTTCTACGAGAAACCTTATGCTATGAAGATTTTCAATAATTATCGGAATAATAGATTGAGTTAAGAAAATTCAGTCGAAGTCTTTATGAAAGGAATTTTTTAAGGTTTAAAAGTATCATGTGATAGATAGTGAGTTGTATTGGGTACTTTCAAAGTTGGTAAAAATCTGAGGAAAATTGAAATGGGAATTGAAGTTTAGTGACCAAAATGAAAATTTTGAAAGTTTTGTGGCCAAAGTATAAACTTTGGGAAAGTTCAAGGACCAAAGTATAATTTCCAAAATTTATGTAAATTAATCTCGTAAATGAATAGTTCACCCCCAAGAGTAACACTTTATTGTTACCCGGATTTTTCATACGCAGCTTATATTAATGGTTATAAAGCTTTAAAGTTCATAAGAAGAAAATTTGGAAATCGTATTGAGTGAAATTCATATATTTTGATCGAATAAATTCCATAAATAAAAATCTAAGATATTTTGGGACATGGCCGGTTGGATTGGAACCAATTTGGTTCAATTTTAATGGAATGGCAATTTTCAAGACTTGTTGTAAATAAAGACTAGTTGGAGGGCAAATTGGACATCTGCCATGGATGACATTTTTGAAATATTTTGAAATTTAAGGACAATTTTGAAAGGCCAATTACACATGGATTTGATCTTGGCCATTGAGTTTTGATGAGATTAAATCTTGGCCATTCAATGAAAAGGGAATTTTAGTAATTTCAATATTTAAATGAATTTAAAATTCATTTATACAAGACAAGTGGCCAAATTTGATGAAAATAAAAAGATGAAGACCATTCTTCATCTTAAAATTTTGAAATATGAGGGGGAGAAAGAAAAATGGAGAAACAATTTTCAAATTCGATTCAATCCCCGAAACTCGACTTTCAGGTAATCTTTCGAACTACAAAGTTGTTCTACTCATCAAGCTCTATCTTTTGGTGTAAATAATTTTTTGGAAAATATGCTTGATTGATGAGAATTTTGTATGAGAAGAAATTAGGGTTTATGGACTCAATTGGGGGTTTATGGACTAAATTGACAAATAGAAAAGTAAGGAGAAATTAATATAAAGTTTGAAATTATTTATGAAACTGTGTAAAAACTGGATTTGGCAGTAACTTTGGAAATTTACCATAAATTACAAAAAAATGGTTAGAAGGTGAATTTTATACCGATATAAAGATGTTTTTGTATAGTTTCGTGTCCAACAAACGGAAACTGATTTTGAGTTCCGAGTAAAAAGATATGAATTTTTAAGTGATGAAAGGTCAGAAAAATAGTTTAGCAGTCTGCTTCGAATTTAGTCCTGGAAGTTGACTTTGAAAATTCACCATAAATCGTACAAGTTGAATTTGAGCTATTAATTTATATGGTTAAATAGATTATTGGATCTAGATTATTTCAGAACAAACAGAATCAAATTTCGAGTTGTAGATTATTTTATAGAAATATTTCTTTGAAGGTTGTACAAAGCTGCTCGAAAATGAAAATTTAGATATTTTGTATCTAATGTTGGTTATCAAGTTCAGAAGAATTATTTGAAGCTCAAAATGGTTATTAAGAACGAAAATGAGGTTTTGAAAGTATAAGGAATAAAGGAAATTTATGGAAAATTTTTATGTTGAATGATTAAATAGCTTAATTGAAATATTGTTAAAAGTGAATCTAACAAATGTTTATTTATATTCATGTGATAAAAGAAGTTGGATCCAAATCAAAAGAAGATTTGAGGTACTATAAAAGGAAATGATCAATAAAGCTTAGTGAGGCATATTAATAAATGGCCCAGGTGAGTGCATTTCTAAATGTTTGCATTACATTGAAATTGGCATTGCATTTTTTTTATAATACATGATAAGATACAATGCTCGACATGGCAAGCTTGATGAAATACCAGGTACGAATTATTGTTTGCATAAATGATGATGCATTATCCATAATGGCAATGTATGTCTATACAAGGAATATGGACAATAACAAGATTAAAATGAAACAAGATGCACACTGGGGATCCAAACCCATAGTGCAAAAAGTACTAACGAGGTGTTTTAATATAAGGAGCAAAGAGCGTCCTCCCTAGTACGTACTTTACAAAGCACTACAGTGTAGATAGGCTATGGGGTTTCCATGGGCCTCTAGCCAGACACGATGATAATAATAACAAGATGATTACATGGTCGATCATGAGCATGCAAATGACTGCATGACGATACATGATTCATATGACAGAGATGGTACATGATACAGATGTTACATAAAACATGATATAGATGCTACATGATATATGATACAGATGTTACATGATAGAAATATTACATGCTATATGATAGAACACATGTTACGTTAATGATTACATGATGAAAGCATGTCTATGATAGAGAATATATTATGCAATGATAATATGATTTATATGATAGCTATGATACATGATACATGTACATTGTGATATACTTGCCTTGTCGTAGAGAAATATGAAATGCATTCTTATATGAAGTATTATATAACATCATTTCATGTGTAAATAAATAAGTTTAATTGCCTCACTAAGTTCGTACTTAGCGTGTGTTTGTTTCACACGTAGATTAAGATGGAGGATTTGAAGAGGAGTCGAGCATGCTGATCAAGCTTCAATCTGCAAAACATCAGTAAAACATTCTAGCTTATGATAATCTCTAATGGACATGTAATTATTTAATTGCTAGTAGAGTATGATATATTAAATTAGACTAAATGATAGATAAATAATCAGTTTTGATGATGAATCGTATATGGATAAAGCAAAATAAGGCATTAGCATTGTAACAGAATAAAGCTAAGTTAGAAAGGATAATTACTTTGCTAATAAGAATAATCGGTAATCGCGTAAAGATTTTAAAGTCAAGAAAGAGCCTAGATAGCGAATCTAGTTTTCACCCTGAATTGAACTATTGTTTTTAATAATTGCAAATATGTTTTAAAATAATTAATTCAGGGTTGTGTTTTTAAGAAAATCGAGAAAGGGTTAGATTTACAAACTAAACTTTGTAAATACTTGTAAAAATAAATTTATAAGTCGAGATTTCTTTAAACGACTCCGTAACATCTTTAATGTATATTTGATTTACGAGTATACGTTAAGGGTGTTACATTAACAATGCACATACTCTTTGTTGACAAAATGATTTGAACCTGTGTCTCCTAAGATGAACATCATCCGCTTTTCCGCTAAGACACTTATTGAGTTCAAATAATAAACATTATTTAAATAGCATTATATGATTAGAATGTTCGCAAAAATTATGTATAACCATTCTAAAAACCTATCGTTTTCTTCTATAATTCCCTTTAAGTAGAGTCCGAAGTTTTTTTTAATATTTTGGTGTGATTATACAATAGTATAATATTATTTAATTTTTATTTTTAATTTTTTAAAAGCGCACACATAATGTGCAGATAAATTGCACAAACTCAAATCTCCTAAAAATAACAACAGAAGCACTCAATGATTGAGGTCTAAAGTTAAAGTTTAGGCATCATAGTGACTTGTATAAATTAAGGTAAATCCCATATAGAGTGCCCATTATTAACATTTGCATTTAATGAAAATGTCAATGTCTGATAAGTTCGTTATATAGGGCATGTCTAAGTAGTATTTAAATCACCTTTTTAATAAGAATTAATTTGAATAGTATTTAAATTATAAGGATCTATTTGGATTAAATCTATTTTTTGGGGCATGGCCCCTCCTATCATGTTTTTAGTACCGTCACTAGGGAAGGTTAGTCGTAGGGTCGAATTTTAAAAAAATAAGAGACTAAACTTGAATTATATTTTTTTAAGAATATTGAAATATAATTTTATTATTGTATTAATTAAGAATTTTATTATTTTTAAAATAATTAGAAGATAGCTTTATCATTTTCAGGGCCAAGTCCATTACATACCTCTATGACACTGCCTTTATCTGGTCCCATGTATAAATTTATTTGATTCGACTTTTATAACTCAAACTTTCTTTTTAATCTACACTGAATATTTATTGATTTAAACATCAACATGCGTCTCAAAAACCAAATTACGATATCTTTTAAGGGTAACTTTTTTTAATTTCACACAAGTCTACATATTTACTATGTAAAAACTAAAATCTAAATCTTTAACCCTAAAATATAAACCTTACAAACTAAACCCCTAAATCTTAAACTTAACCCTTAAACCTTAAAAAATTGTATAATATAAATATTACACAACATGCGTAGTTTCCACCTCAGCTCACCATCAAACACTATTAAATTTAATTTCAAACATTTCCTCATACTCTCACATGATATATATGATGGGTCACGTGACAATCATAGAGTAAATAGCATTCGTGATCATAAATTTTCGAATCTGCACTTTGGACCCCATATTTTCAAAAATCACTTATTAGTCCTCATACTTTCCACGTGAAACAAAGTAATACTTCTGCGCGGTTAAAGTTCTTCACCGACATGTGTCTGCCATGCAACTTTCTTTTCAGGGTTAAAAATTTCGACAAGCTCTGTTAAGTTTGTCACACCATTTCCATCAAAACATCAAGTTGAAATAACATTTCAGACAATGTGGTTGAGCAGGTAGAAATACAAATATATAATTCTCCAATAGAAATTCTCTCTTTTTTGTGTTTATTTTATTCCTCATGTTAAAAAAATTAGGATTAAAATTTAAAGTTGTAGTTTAGAAAATTAGGAATATAGTGTATTTTTTAAGGTTTAGAGTTTATGATTTATAATTTAAAATTTAAAATTTGAGATTAGGACTTAAAATTTAATTTTTTAGTGTTAAACATAGAAAAAAACACCAAAAATAAACAAATAATTTTTGTTCATAATTCTCAAAGAAAAAACATAGATTTAGAAATATATTTTTTAGTAAGAGATGATATTTTAAGATAATGCTTATATTATTTGTAAAACACATCATCCTCGATCTCTTAAATCAAAGATTATTGCGTGTTTAATTGCATTCAAATTTATAACCTCCAAAAATATTACAATATTAATAATATCAACTGAATTAAGATTCACTCAATTATTTAGAGAAGGATTTAAATGATGGTGCTTCTCAAACTCTGAAGAAAAATATTATTTTAAGATATTATATATATATATTATTCAATCCAACCCATGATAAATTATTTTTTTGAGATGTTATAGTAATTGGCTAAAATATTAAGTATTTTATTTTAAAAAATTATTGTTTTATTTTAGATTTTTTGCACATATATATGAAGGAAAATATTTTATATTAAAAATATATATTTTAAAATTAGTTAACAATACTATTAAAAAATTAGTTAATAATGATCATAGATAAAGTAGTACAAATTTCTGTTTAATTTTAGACTTAAATATAAAATAAATGCCTAAAATATCTTATTTTTTATTTCGGTGTCTAAATTATTTTTTTAGATAAAATATATATCTAAAGTTTTTATTTTTGTTAAAATAGATGTCTAACTAAAAAAACAACACCCAATCATTAATTGACCATGCCCAAAAAACCCAAATTCACAAAAGAATTAGGCATCCACTTGGACAAAAATTAAAAATTTAGGCACATATTTGGACAAAAAAATAAAACTTTAGGCACCTATTTAAGACCAAAACAAAAAATTTAGGCACCTACTTCATCCAAAAAATAATTTAGTCACCTAAATGAAAAATGAGATACTTTGGTTACTTATTTTATATTTAAGTCTTAATTTTAAGGAAAAACTAAATATTTAGTACCATAACTATGCCCGCATTATTGTTTTAGTACTCCAACCATTATTTTTGGCAAATACCAAATATTACGTTTTTGTTATGTTTTGGTACCTCCTCCGTTTAAAATTAACAGAAATGGTGACGTGACATGGGTTAATAACAGTTTCCAAAAACTTATACAATCTATCAATTTAGTCTAAAATTCTATCAATTTAAACATTAATTTAATTTTTAGATTAAAATTGTAAATTTCTCTTTTTTTCTTCTTTCAGTCGAACATTTTTTTTTGGAATTTTAAGTTTAAAAAACACGCTAGGGACAATCAAAACTTTAAGATTTGCATATCAATTGGGGGCTAATGCGGGATCCATTGGAGGACCCAAACTCCATGATCGAGATACCGATGAGAATACGAGAGGGTGAGAAAGGGATGAGACAAAATTGAATCAAAATTAAGATGATGTTTTAAATTGATAAATTTTGGACTAAATTGGTAATGTATATAAGTATTTTGGACTAAAACTGTGATTACACCGAGCTGTGTCATCATCTCCGTTAGTTTTTAACGGTCAGAGTACCAAAATAGAACAAAAACGTAATGTTAGATACCATTTTGCCAAAAATAATAGTTGGGGTACTAAAACATTAACACGAGCATAGTTGAGATACTAAATATGTAGTTTTCCCTAATTTTAATGAATACTTATTCGATCTTTAAATGAATGGTTTTTATAAAAAAAAGTATGTTTTTTAATTGAATTGGCATTTGATTAGTCAATAACCTTTAGAGCATGTGGTTAAAACTCTTAGTTGACATCTTTCTCTTCTCGTAGGTTGTGGGTTCAGGACCCAGTAGGAGCAGAAATTTCCCTAGACCTTTCTCCTCTTCTAGGTAGATCACTGGGGCCTTTCTCCTCTCCTAGGTAGATCATTGGGGTGACATATAGTGAACGTGTCCGCAGACATTTTACGTCTGATAGTAAGTGTCCGGTATGTATGACAGAATTGGAAGATGTCAACCATATCTTACGGCTTTGCCCCTCGGCTCTTTTAATTTGGTCCGTTCTGATTAAACCGGAGCGAATTAATGAGTTTTATTCTATGGAGTTTAAGGATTTAATTCGGATCAATCTTACTAAGTATAACTATTTCGCGCGGGAAGGTAAGGATTGGGACTTGCTATTCGGTTCAGTTCCCTGGAACCTATGGATTGTTCGAAACTCGGTAGTTTTCCAATGTCCTTCGGTTTCCATTCATGGAGGCTCTGTTCTTCGGCAATATTCGACTTAGGCGAAGCCTGCGCAAGGTTGGTATAAGGTGAATATTGATGGAGCCCGCCGGGTTCAGAATAGTTTTGCAACGTGCGATGGGGTGGTTCGGGATTCATCCGGTCAAAGACTCACTGGTTTTGCTAAGTTTGTGAGAATTTGTTCGGTTGTGAAAGCGGAGCTTTGGGGTGTTTTTACGGGTTTACTTTGCGCATGAAATCTTCAAAATGTGGTACGTTGTGCTGAAATCAGACAGTCTCGAAGCCTTGCGACTTGTTCAGTCTGAATGCTTGGCCAAGGAACCCATGGGTTAGTGTTACATATACTGAAATTATGTAGTCGACAATGGGTTGTATCCTTTACGCATGTTCGGCGCAAACGAAATGGAGTCGAGGACCAAATGACTAAGTTGGCGGTCCTAGCAGATTTTTAGGTTCGTTTGTTCGATTCACCTCCCCTTGTGGTTGATGGTATGTTGCTGGCGGACATGGGTGATCCCACATAGTTGTTTGTTTGCCTGGTTTTGTTTGTTTTAGCCTTAGTTTTGTTTAAGTATTAATTTGCGGTTGAGCTTGTCTCGTTAGTTTTTTTATATTATTTATTATATGTATTTTTTTTTCCTGTTAAATTTAAAAAATTTTAACGCGGCATATGGTAAATTCCTTTTCATCAAAAAAGAATTGACATTTGATTAATCGATAATATAGACTCAAATAGTTAGCAAGAAATCTCAAGAGGGACAAAATGGTAATTTTACACAAAGTATTGGGGATGACATCGCTGATTTCGTGCCTCTCCGAGTGCTCACCAACCCCCATCTCCCTATCAAATATAAAAAAAAAATGTTGTGTTTTCTCGCCTTGAGGTTTTTTTGTAAGTCCACCATTCAAAGTAATCCACGTGTCAACATCTCAACGATGAAAACGCATGAAGATCCAACGGCCACGTAACGTTCTCAACTAACCCATCGGCCAACTCACCCAACTTCTCAATTTTATTTCATTTTAATTTAATTTTTTCCCTCTATTTAAACCTTCGAATTATCGTTCAACAAACTCAGGAAAATTTTCACTTTCCCTGAAAATTTCCTTTTTGAAAAAGAAAAACCTCTGTTTTTCAATCATTAGCCATTGAATCCGGCCGTTTGAACTTCTCGTCAATGGAACCAATGGAGATAGCTTCACCTAACTGCAATGGCGGAAACGGTTTCTGCACGGCTGCCGCTGCTGCTGATCCGTTGAACTGGACCGCGTCGGCTCAGTCGATGAAAGGTAGCCATCTCGATGAAGTGAAGCAAATGGTGGAGGAGTACAACAATCCGGTGGTTCGTCTCGGTGGCGAGACGCTAACGATAGCTCAGGTGACGGCCATTGCCAACCGCGACGCCGCCGTCCAGGTGGAGCTTTCGGAGGCTGCTCGGCCGGCGGTCAAGGCGAGCAGCGATTGGGTGATGGAAGGAATGAATAGAGGTACGGACAGTTATGGCGTCACCACTGGCTTCGGCGCAACCTCTCATCGCAGAACCAAGCAAGGCGCTGCACTCCAAAAGGAGCTTATAAGGTAACTTTGAATTTTTTACGTCATATTTATATTTAAAGTATTTTATGTCCATAAAAAATTTAAAACATTAATTATATATATAATTAATTATTTACACAACTTTTAAGGTATTTAGGTATTAATACCGAATTTATATTCTGTTTATATTTAAAGTCCTATGTGATGCCATCGAATATAAAGAAAATGTGAAATTTAAGCTTTAAATGTTGTATAAGTTTGAGTTATTTGTCACATAAAATTTAAAAATTTTATACGTTTTTTGTCGTTAAATTTTGTTGGATTTAATATATGAGATTTAAAATTTTAAATTAAAAATAATTTACTTTTTTTTGCAAAAAAAAAATTATTTTCGATCGTTAATCACAATAATCAATTTATTTAATCAACTATCTAAATAACTATAATACTTTTAAATTTTATATTGTATTTACATATCTTATCTTTATATATTTTTTAATTTATTATTATTATTATTATTATTTCTTTTATTATTTCATATATAAATATATTTTCGTGTAGATATGTTATTTCGTGGACTTAGGTAACCAAAAGATAAAGAGCCATTAAATTGGCCATAATTAGCACCACACTCTTACCGCCATGTTCGGTAGTTGTATTTATTTTCTGCTATAAATCTCAGCTCATTAATTAATTATTTAAAAGACACTTTGTTATTTTCACCTGCCCTAACCTTTTTCTTATTTTTTAAAATTTTAAAAATCAATTTCAAAATTATCCTATAATGGAAATTTAAAATATAAATAACTTTTTATTTTTTATAAATTTAGAATATTTTTATAATCATATGTATATAATCTATTGGTTGACTAGATCGAGTACTGTAGAGGTTTATTATGTTATGAAGTGATCCTCTCAATCCAATTTAATTCATTCACAATATCAGAATTTGAACATCTGACCTTGCTTAAGAGATATAGTGCTTCATCCCACTAGAAAAATTTAAAATCATTTTTATAGCCAATCAAGTCAGTAATATCGACAAGAGACATCGTTTTAGTTATGGTTAACGTTCTTGTTAACTTTAGGAGAGAAATCTATTTTGATTTTGTGGGTCTTCATTTAAAATGCTTTTTGATTTTTATAATACCCAATCAAGAGAAAGTTTTGAGCTAATGATCCTCAACTAAACCTTAGTTATATCCTATCTTGTTTATTACAGAATCTTTGTGTTCATATTAAAAATATTGAGTATGTATTGTATTTTTTAATTTAAAATGATGAAATCTAAAAATAATTGAACTAAACTAGGTCTATATTTTCATTATTGTGTATTGTTAATATTTTGTACAAACTTACATGGTCTCCCATCATTAATAACATAATAATAAAGATGGTTGGGCCTAAATAATATTTTTTTAATCGTTTAATGGTGATTACAAGTCATACATATTCTTAACTCTTTGATAATGCGCATACATCTTGTAAACAAAATAATTTGAACCCATATTTCTTAGGATGAATATCATCTATTTTTTCATTAGGACACTTGTTGGGTTCTAGATAATATTATTAAACTAAAAATATAGAATAAGTACATAGCATTAAGTTGACAGGTTCAAATATTGATTTCATTTGTTTTAATAAATTGAACATCAATCATTGAGGTCTTCATGTAGGGACAAATTGAAAGTGCCAAATATTTTTGTATGGATTATTCAAATAATAAAAGGAAAACCAATATTGTTCTTTTTCATTTGTTTGGCGGTGAAGTAAACCTCAAGAAAAATTACAAAAGATTAACCAATTTGGCAATCTCACACTTCAATTTGACTTTGTCAAGTCTAGAAATGGTAAAATTCTTGTTGAAAAATCATAGTTTCGATCGCCGATTATGCTTAAGCGTGCAATACTGTTTTGATTTAAGGTATAGAATTCTATAAATATAATTTTGTTGCAAACAGGTTCTTAAATGCTGGAGTTTTCGGCCAGGGGACCGAGTCATGTCACACTTTGCCCCACACAGCGACGAGGGCCGCCATGCTTGTACGGATCAACACACTGTTGCAAGGCTATTCCGGCATCCGATTCGAGATCCTCGAAGCCATTACTAAGCTCCTCAACTTCAACATCACACCATGTGTGCCCCTGAGGGGCTCAATCACTGCATCAGGTGATCTGGTTCCACTCTCCTACATAGCTGGCCTTTTGACCGGCAGGCCAAACTCTAAAGCCTTGGGACCTGATGGTGAGACCTTGAACCCCACTGAAGCCTTTACCAAAGCTGGAATCAATGGTGGGTTCTTTGAGTTGCAGCCCAAGGAGGGTCTGGCTATGGTTAACGGAACCGCTGTCGGGTCCGGGTTAGCTTCCTTGGTCCTTTATGAGGCTAATGTGTTAGCTGTTCTGTCTGAGGTTATGTCAGCTGTTTTTGCTGAAGTTATGCAAGGGAAACCTGAGTTTACAGACCATTTGACTCATAAACTCAAGCATCATCCGGGACAAATTGAGGCTGCTGCCATTATGGAACACATCTTGGATGGCAGCTCTTACATTAAAGCAGCTCAAAAGTTGCATGAAATGGATCCTCTTCAGAAGCCGAAACAAGACCGATACGCCCTTCGAACGTCGCCTCAATGGCTTGGTCCACAGATCGAAACAATCAGGTTCGCGACCAAGATGATCGAACGAGAGATCAACTCGGTGAACGACAATCCCTTGATTGATGTCTCGAGAGATAAGGCATTACATGGAGGGAATTTCCAGGGTACCCCGATCGGTGTATCGATGGACAACACTCGTTTGGCCATCGCTGCGATTGGCAAACTCATGTTTGCTCAGTTCTCGGAGCTTGTTAATGATTACTACAACAACGGGTTGCCTTCGAACTTATCGGGAGGCCGGAACCCAAGCCTGGACTACGGTTTCAAGGGGGCCGAAATCGCGATGGCTTCATACTGTTCCGAGCTCCAATTCCTTGGCAACCCTGTTACCAACCATGTGCAGAGTGCCGAGCAACATAACCAAGATGTGAACTCATTAGGATTAATCTCAGCAAGAAAAACAGCCGAAGCTGTTGACATATTGAAGCTCATGTCTTCAACTTTCCTGGTCGCCCTCTGCCAAGCCATTGACCTGAGGCATTTGGAAGAGAATTTGAAGAGCACTGTGAAGAACACAGTTAGCCAAGTGACTAAAAGAGTCCTAACAATGGGATCCAACGGCGAACTTCACCCGTCGAGATTCTGCGAAAAGGACCTCCTACGAGTAGTCGACCGCGAGCATCTCTACGCCTACGTCGACGACCCCTGCAGTCCGAATTACCCGTTAATTCAAAAGCTGAGACAAGTACTAGTAGACCATGCATTGATGAACGGTGAGAAAGAACAGGACTCAACCACTTCAATCTTCCAAAAGATCGCCGCATTCGAGGACGAGCTGAAAATACATCTGCCTAAAGAAGTCGAGAACGCTAGGGCCGAATTCGAGAACGGGAATCCGGCTATCCCGAACAAGATCGAGGAATGCAGGTCGTACCCGTTGTACAAGTTCGTGAGGGAAGCTCTGGGGACTAATCTGTTGACAGGCGAGAAGGCAATTTCGCCGGGAGAAGAATGCGACAAGGTTTTCTCGGCGATATGTGGCGGGAAGTTGATTGTTCCATTGCTGGCTTGCTTGAAAGACTGGAACGGTGCTCCTTTGCCTATATGCTAGAAGAAAAAAAAAATGGTTTTCATTTTCTCAAAGTTTGAAAAACTGGGACAAAATTTCATACAGTTTCATAAGTTTTATTTAATTTGTGTTTTGTTTTTGTTTTCCTATGAAAAGTTTGTGAAAAACACTGAACCGATGATGTTTTAAATTATGTTTACTTTTATTATTCAAATGTATTTTGTATCAAAAACTTCATTACACAAACTACAATGAAGATCTGAATACTGTTTATCTATTCCTGAAGAAAGAAAAAAAATAGGTTTAAATGTACTGGTGATCCTTGTACTATTTCAAAATTTGAAATTTAGTCCTTTACGTCATTGAATACTTGTGTTATTTTTATATTTCAGAAAATCTTGATCCCTCCCATTCTTTTCAATTTTATTGTCAACTACGACCGGCTATAAAAAGTTAAAATAACATTTCAGTCCCTTATGTTTTGAGTTTTTATTAATTTGACCCTTATTTTTTTAAAATACGTAAAATTATCATTGATTGAATAATACAATTTCTAAGGGCCAAATTAATAAAATATTTTAAAATTATAATTGATCGAATAATACAAGCGCTGCCCATGAATATTTTCATGCGATTTAAGATTATATAAGAATTCGTATTCATAAAAGATAGAGAGACGTTATGATTCAAACTTTTGTCGACTCTCGACGTATTATAACATGTAACTGATATATGTTGGTGTTTGAGTGTTAAAGATTAGTCGAAAATCTATTAAATATGACATCTTAAAAGTGATTGTATGAAACAATTTTTCTTTTACCTTTACATATGGTTTGTAAAGCCATTGTTTTCTGCCCATTTCGAGTGGTCCGCAGCTAGACGATCTTTGTGCTTTGGTTTAATTTTAATTTATTCGAGTCTCATAAGTTCAAACTTTATTTGAAATATTTTTCTAATCGAATTGAAAATTTTAATCTTTTTCAAGTTCTAGTTTTACTCACCCTTATGTCCGGAGGTACGGCCCACCCTTCAGCACCCCTCGACTCATCATGTGCGTAAAGTAGAGAAAAATAACCACCCGACTAGTAACACTTTTCTCTTTTGGTCACCCGGTTATCAAAAGTTACAGAATAATCACTTGATTTATCAATTTTTTTCTTTTTGTCCATTAACGTTAAATCACGACATGGTTATTACTTAAATTGGTATAATAATGATATATATATATATTGTGTCGATGTCATCTTGATTTTGAAACATTTAACAACAGTCTCGTGATTCTAATCCATTGCCAAGCTTATTGAGTTCCAGTGAATCCATGGCAGTATCGTGTCGTTTTGAGTTCCAGTGTTTCGTGATTATAACCCCAATTAATTTCAATGCGACAGGGTGCTCCGTGTTCGGTCCGGATGGAGGACCAAATCACGACAGAGAGGGCAATGTCTGTTTTTAACCAACCATTGATCTATGCAAAACTGATGATACAGATGTTTGCAGTTCAAAATAATTCTACAAGAATCGCCGTCTTTGAACACTTCCAAGCATATGACACAGTCGGTGGCACAATGTAACGAATAGCGATCCCGCTCGAAGTTGGCCTCAAAGTTTTATTGAGCTGATTCTGCGGTGGTTCTCGTTCAGATAGCCAATTTTCGAGATCTTCATTGGTAGTCCGGCTCTGCATCATGCCAGCTACCGGTCACGGCCCGTTTTCGAGATCCAAATCGTCAATTTCCCTAAGGCATTCGGACACGAGGAATAGCACTACTAACATGAACATGGCTCCTCCAACATAGATGTAGCCTACGAGGTCTTGCCAAGGTGGTGTCATGGTGAACGAAATAAAGATATTTGTGAGAGATTTTTGCAATATTATTGAGTTTATAAAATCTTCATTATTTGTAGAGTTTTATTATGATTAGAATTTTGAGTATTATATTTATATATGATTTCGAATACTACATTATTAAGATTTTGTTGTGTATTAGAATCAGTGTTTTACGTGACATCTAATTTATGTCTATAAATATAGAGTTTAAAGAAATATAATATATATTATTAAAAAACAATACATATGTATCTCCTTATTTGTATACCTCTTATTTTTCTATTTTTTTATAATTATTTTATTTTCTTTATTTTATAAGATGAATATTATCTTAAAATATAATTTTGAAAACAAACGTAAATAAACATATCAAAACTCAACCCAAAATTCAATTGGTAAATTGGCAAAACAATGCTGATGTTCGTTTTTTTTTATATCAAAAAACGTATGAATTTATTAAGGATGAACTCATACAAGCTATTATTATCACGAGCCTTGTTAAAAAATATATTTAACTTAAAAAGAAGAAAAAGTACTTTATGATAATAGACAAAGAAAAACGCCATCAAAACAAACAACCGCTAAAAAAGGAAACAATCCAACCCAAACAACTACGGCTAAAAAGCCAGCCCCTAAAGCTCGGATAGAAAACATCGCCTAGCCCCTCACACCGGCAAACCGTCACGATGACACCCTCAAACCTCACATACCCGTAGCAAAGCAAGAACGCCATCATTGCTGAAACTCTCCCACAAGCAATTCTTGGAAATTCGGCCCCAAGAACTCTTTCAATCAACATGACAAGGGCAAAAACACACATCCCACCAAAGCAAGAATCAACACCAAACCCTCCTCATCACATCACAAGAAAACATGAAATGATCGAGATCATCCTCACTAGAGTATCGTATCACGGTCCTCGATTATACGCGATATATTTTGAATGATCTCCTCCTCTCTACCTATAGTATTTACTCCTATCAAATTTTCTAATTGCACAGTCGCCTTAGCTTCTCGAAGAAGGGCTTGTTGCCTATTTTGAAAATCAAAGCCGGTAAGAGATTTGCTCGCTATACCTTCTTTCGCTGAAATTCATTTATGTGGTCGTCCACACCCTCTTTTCTTACGAGCAACCTCCATCACAACCCGTTATTTCAGAGATTCGACAACAGGAGTCACAATTACCTTCGCATGAGCATTCGAATCCTGCCGAACTACAACTCCCGCCACATCATCTCGAGTTTTAGGGTTTAGCTCGGACTCAACTGCCTGCATTTCATTTGTCAAACCTTTCCCGACATCACCCCCTCCACATTCGACCCCATTCGGTATTCACTCCCAACCCCCACGGTTCTCAGCCACTACATGATCAACCACCACCACCATCTCTGCCGTTGTTTTACCTTTGAAGGGTTTCCTTTTCGATTTTAAATTAATAAGGTATAACAATAAATTTAGGGTAAAACTTTGATACACACGCTATGTAAAATTAATTTTACATAAGCTTGTGTATTTACACTATAAAAATCCAAATCTTAAATTCCTAACCCTAACCCTAAACCTTAAACTCTATACACTAAACTCTAAACACTAACCTTAAATTCTAAACCCTACAAGCTAAACCCCTAACCCTTAAACCCTAAACTAAAACTCTAACCCCTAAATTTAAAAGGCACGTGTAAACTAAAGTTTATACGACATGTGTATCAAAGTTTTTCCCATAAATTTTACCTTTAATATTTATCCTTTTTATTAATTTAACCTTTAATCTTTTAAAAAGAGTCGTATTATTTATATTATAACTAAAATTTTTATTAAAATAATAATTTTTAACAGCTCTGACATGATAGCTTGCATGTAAGTACATGTATACTTCATGCTAATTATATATATATATATTAATTTTAATACTTTATTAAATATTTTTTATTTTTTAAATTGTTTGTTGATATGTCATAAACAATAGTATCATGTCCGCATAAAATATTTGTAAACTTTCATATAGATTATCACGTTAGCACCATAAAAAATTTAATGTTTTAATTAGTATTTTGTTGAGAGAAGTTATTAAACTTAATATCGAATTCAAATTTCCGGAGTAAACCTCATAAATGTATATCGAATATAAATATGTGTCGATTAATCTAGTTTAAAATAATTTCCAACGTTGCTTGTGTTATACAAATTGAAATCAAACAATCGGAAAGATTATGAATGTGATACTATTTGCTACCTGGTAGAGTTGTAGCTTATTAAAAGCTCGTTGCTGAATTGAACATGCTGTTTAATGTTTTTCAAAAGTATTTTTTGAGGTCAAAATTATTTTTGGGACAAAAAGTAACGCAAAACATGTAATTTTTAGTTCAGAAGTGTTTTTCAGTTTGGTTTGAAAAGCGTTTTTTAAAAGTTAAAATTTATAGCTTTTAACTTTTCCAAAAGCACTTTTGAAGAATTACTCATTTATTTTCATTTATATCATCAATTCTTTTATAATTTTAAAAATAATGTCTAAAATAGACATTTTATATGTTTAAAAGCACTTGTTTACACTAATACCAAATAATCTCATTTTAAACCAAACAAGTAAAAGTACTTCTCAAAAGCACTTTCTTACCGTAATGTCAAACTTGTTAGAAACAATATGGGTGTGCATTATTCGGTTTTAACTGAATTAACCGACCAAATTAATTTTTTTCGGTTAATTTTAGGTAGGTTCGGTTAACGGTTAATTTTTTTGGGAAATTCAGTTATCGGTTAATTCGGTTCAAAAATTAGTTTCGAACCGAATTAACCGAAATTATTATATATTAAATATTATATATATTACATATATTTGTTTTTGATCATTGAACTTTTAAAAATTATAAAATGAACATTAAATTTTTTGATATATAAAATGATCATTAAAATTTTATCAAATTAGCATAAAAAGAAAGTTCGGTGACTAAAAAGATCATTTTAGCATAATTTAGTGACCAATTGTGTAATTTACCCAAAATTTTATAACAAAATTCGGTTAATTCAAAAACCGACCAAATTAACCGAATTTTTTCTGTTCGGTTAAAAATTTTCGAAAAAAAATTGGTTTGGTTAACGGTTAAAAGGAAAAAATTCCGGTTGATGAATTTTGGATAATTCAGTTAATGAATTTTGGGTAATTCGATTAGGTCGGTTAACCGAATGCACACCCCTAAAAAAACAACACAATCATTAATTGAAAATCTATTAAATATCACATCTTAAAAGTGATAGTATGAATCAATTGAATTAAATAAAAATCTTTTCTTTTACCTTTACATGTTATTTGCAATGAAATTAAACTTTGACGTCTCATTTTCTATTTTATTATTTTTAAGACCTTTTAGTTTTAAAATTAGTTAAATTAAAACTTAACTTCATTAATTTTTATGGTTTAATTACTTTTTAAAGCCCTGTTCTTTTCAAAGTCAATTAACTTGTACTCTCATAATTCAATCATGACTTCATCAATTATCAGATAATTGTTTATATAATTTACACACATATATCATAGTTTTAAATCATTATTTCTTCAAAAATTAATATCTAAATTGGAAAATAACTTAGATAAGTTCGGATCATCTCTTAAATGGCCATAACAAACCCTAACTACAAATAACCCTAAACCCTAATAGGGACCCTAAAAGCAAATAAAAACAAGAATCTTAATTTAGTAATTAAAACAAAAAATAAAAATTAGGGTAAAGTACCAAAATGGTTACTGAACTTTGTTAAAGAAACAAAATGGTAACCAAACTTTCAAATGTTACAAAATGACAATTAAACTTTATGTTTTGTAACAAAATGGTAACTAAAACAAGGAAGGATACGCCATTCAAGGAAAGGCACAAGGCATGGCAACAATTGCCAATGAAAGGTGTATGATCGAGGTACAACATTTGGACTGAAGACAGGAGGTCGAATTGAAAGTATTTTGTTTTTCTTCCTTTAACGGCACGATGGGAATATGATCATATAAGCTTTCTTCCCCTCGTTTTCTGTTTTTTTTCTCTTGAGGAATAAAATTATGTTGCCGTTTAACTGAAACTGATAAAAGAGGGGGCTAATAATATTGTGAATTTGATTGTTAACAGCTTCGTGTTTTAATGAATTGTGCTCAGCCCTCACATTCTATGCTATTATCGCGAGAAAATACAAATGCAAACCAACATAATATTATTTCCAATTATAAATGGGACCAAGTTAAAAGAATATATAAATAATGAGGGATAAATTTATTGAGTTTTTTTTAATTAAAACTAAATTGATTGAATGTGTAAATATGAAGGACTAAATGTGCTATTATACAAAGTTTCATAACAGTCACGTCGAGTACTTAACGGCCGAGTTACTATTTTGTTATAAAACATAAAGTTTAATTGTCATTTTGTAACATTTAAAAGTTTGATTATAATTTTTTTAACAAAGTTCAATGAGTATTTTGATATTTTACCCTAAAAATTAAAAACAAAACAAATACTACATGCATTAACAACAATGCTTCGTAATTATAATTCTCAATTAGTTTCAATACGAAGAGGCCAATGTTCGGTTCAGATTATGAACCGAACCACAACAAAGAGGACAATGCCTGTCGTTAACCAATTATTGATCTATGCAGAATTGATGATACAGATGTAACACCCTTGACCCTAATATTGCATTTAGACCTCAAGCTCAAACTCAAAATCACCATGTTTGAACAGATGTTTGCAGTTCAAAAGAAATCTACAACAGTCACTATGCTTTTGATATCTTCGTCGTTAATCCGACTCTGCATGACGCCGACTACCTGTCACGGCATGTTTTCAAGATTTAATTCGACGTTTTCTTGAAGACATGCAGACACTATAACTCCCAATAAAAATAAGATAATCACTCCTACAAACACGATATAGTCTACTATTGTCATGGTGAACGAAATAAAGATACGAGAGATTTTTGTAATATTAATGAATTTATAATTAATGATTTTTGTAATAAAGATACAAAATAAGATATAACGATAAATTTAACCTTCAATATTATTAATTAAAATGCTCGAATACAAACATTATTCAAATTTACAATATTCAAATACAAACAAAAGAAAAACAAATACAACATAGAATGACTGGAAATGGATTATCAAATGAAACTAACCAAAGAAACCCCACTCCCTAATGTCTATAACCTAAGTAATTAAGTTTAACAGATCGATTACGTGATACGGCACCACTTATCGACATATTGCAAGCGTCGCTCCCACGATTTTCATATTGCTGTAGGCTTGATTGTGTCACGAGCCAATAGGGCCGAAGGATTCAATTCTTTAGATGGAAATACAATGCGAGCAAATGTTAGATTAGAGGCGGAACTTCACTTCTTGGACGTGATCATAACAAGATATGCAATCGAACGCCGGTGAGAATGAGGATGACTATACAAAGAGCCCATTCATCTAGACTATAACCTGTTTTCCGAAGTGTTGCGCATCGAGTAATCAACCACACTCCGTAGTACCTGTGGCGTAACACACAACTATTTCCGTAAAAGAGATTTTGATAGCAAAGTAAACCGGAAAACTTACAAGGAAACATTAAAAGGATGAAAAAATCTAGTAGGATAAATGTAAAAGAGTTGTGCTCGATTTAAAATGATAAATTGTCTGTCACATTCAGGATTACTAAGTTCCCATGATTACTTTCTAAAATTGTGAATGCCAACCCAGAGCTTGAAACAACATGCTCGGGGGCTTTCTTGTTAAATCCGAACCACGGATTCTGAATGAGCCCTGACCTTATCCGGGGAAACCTCGAATTCATACATTTATTATGGAAACCGTCTGTATGAATAAGTTGTTCTTAAGTAGCAAATAATAGAAAATTACTTCCTACGGAGCAACTTCTAACTACAACTTATTCGGAACTAAGGGGCAATGCATGGACATTTATCTGTGATCTCCTAAATAGATGAATGTGTCAAAACAACATACCTTTCGGCGTTTGCTATCACAAAAGCTTCCAAAGCCCACTTGGGATAACATAGATTCAATATCTTTTTCATAACTTCATTATCTTGAGTCTGACTGGCCACGAGAGTCAAAACAACAGGAACAAGAGCCGACCACTACAAGAAACAGTACACATCAAGGAAATGAAATGAAAAGATATGACTTTATAAATCGGTAAAAGACATTTCCAGCTCAGTATGATCAATCTTGCTTACCAGTTGGGCAGGACCAGGTTGAAAGAAGATGGCAAACGCATAGCCCATACCGGTCACACAGTAAACTAGGCACAGCAAGACAGTATAATTTTCGGCAAAAGATCTCGGATTTGTGATGAAAAAATACAGAGAGATACACCACGGGTTTGATCACAGTATTAAAATGGTCCACAGTGTCTTTAGCCAAAAAGTAAGCCAAGCTGCTCATGCCAGATGCACTCTCTCTCCAGTATTGTAATTTATCGAGCGAAATGATCTCAAAGCGGCTATTTGGCACAGAAGGGCTGAAAACATTGAGAAAAATTATGGTAAGAAATTCGATATGGCAATTTATGTTTCATTTGCGACTTTCATGGGAACAAATAGAAAGAGCATATCAGTTCAAAGAAATCCTTGTAGCATAAGTAACAGTTCTCCGACTTACAGACTGCAATTATGGTATAAGTATAACCAGCGGCCCCGAAGTTTACTTCGTCCGTTTTGGCTATTGTTCCTAAGCACAATCCGGCAAGTAGTAAGATCAGATAATCGATTGCTTGTTCTTTGGCTTCCCTCATTCGCTGCCTACAAAGCCTGAGACATTACAGAATTAAGAAGCTGATCATTTGTTTTCACCAAGGATGGTTATAACTCAAGAGATCATAGATATTTACCCCCTGGGGTCAATTCATGTCGACTCTGGTTTTCATCATTGAACATTTAACTTAAGTAATCATAGTGTAGATAGTCACAGCACTTACCTCCCAAGAAAATATCTGTATTGCCAGAGTACACCTGGAGTCCTCCGCCTCGATAAGTCCTTAGACTTTAAGAAATTGTGACGTAAGCTATCCCGATGTATCTCAACTTTACTCATGACATCTTGCCATAACTCTCCAGCAAAAGATTTTTCCTCTATTCCAGCATGAGGACTTGTCCCATTTGGTGGAGCTGGGCTCGCCGAGGGCATAGCAATCCGAGCAGCTGTTTGCTGCAGATCAGGGGGCACTTGGTAGCCATTGTGAAGCATCCACCTAACCGGAAGCTCTATATAGTTCACACCTGAGCCTTGACTTGGTTTTACAATACCCTCTAAAATGTCAATAAAGTGGTCCGAAGGGTTAACATGATCTGGGACACGGATCCCGATGCCTGCAAAGTACTGTTCCGCTTTCTTTTCTGAACCATGGTAGACTGCGAGCCCGCCTTTCGCCAAAAGGACTAGATCATCAAACATTTGGAACAAGGAGTAGCTGGACCGGAATTTTAAGCAATTAATACAAAAAAGAGACTATACTGGAAAACATTAGATTCTAAAATGAAATGTAGACTTTGGATAAAAATTCGTTACCTTGGTTGATGAAGCACCATGCAGATGTTTACTCCTTCAAGAGCTTCACGCCGAAGTGCTTGAAGAAGCTGCAGAGAGGATGCACTGTCCAAACCAGATGTTGGTTCATCCAAGATCAAAAGTGAAGGTTTCATGACCATTTCTAATCCAACATTTACTCGCTTCCTCTGGCCTCCTGAGATCCCTCGCTTCTCTATGGTTCCCACAAAGGAATCACGCACCATCTGAAGCCCCAAAGACTCTATAACTCTTTCAACAACAAGAACTTTATCCGGTTTTGGTAAATGAGCAGGCAGTCTTCAATATGCGGAAGATAATAGCAGCTGCCAATATAAAAGAAGCGATAGTTAAAAGAACATAAGATATACAATTTAAGCATGCACAAAAAAACATCAAACACAATTTTTCAAGAAAATGACTTCAGAAATACCACTAATAACTACAAGTGAACTCTGACGTTGCCCATCCATAAGGAACACCTTCGGCAATAACTTGACAAGGATAAAAACAGGTCGAAACTAGGGTTCATTATTCTAGCAGGGTGTGGTGAAATACCGAGGATGGACAAGAGATAGGTACTATTCTATTCCTATATGTGTGGTTTCTGAGTATAGTAAGAACAAGTGCAGAAATAGCAGACTTTTTATTAAAAATGTAAAGTAGGTTGTTTGTAAATTTTAGTGTTATCTAGTACCATATGTTGTTCACATTATAGTAGCAATCTTAAAACCGTGACAACCTAGACCCTAGTTCTTTTTTAACTGCTCTAGCCGCCTAATATAGTTACTAAAACAAGAAAACTAAAGAGGGTCCCGCTTACTCTTGCCAAAGCAAGGAGTTATCGGAATATGGTACCATAGTACATCACATGCTAGGTGGGAGACAACCTGTAACAAGCATATTCCGATAGTTTAAAGGGGGAAAAGTTCAGTGATCATAACTCCTTGACAAAATCAGCCCCTCTATGGCAATCTATGAGACCAAAAGTAACATGGTCCAGAAAGCAAACAACAATTTAATTTCTAATATGTACATGTTTCATGATGTATGTCGGTAACATAAAACGTTTTTGAATCTAGCATACCTGCACTTTGCATTAAACCATAGATTCTCTTCCACTGTCAAGTTCCCATGCACGATGTCATCTTGTGGCACATAACTTATTATTTTCCTATACGAGTGGATCGATTCGTTCTTTCCATTTATAAGAATCAAACCAGTCTTCTTGCAACCCATTGCCTTCCCAGCCAAAGCAGAAATAAATGTTGTTTTTCCGGCACCAGAAGGACCCATGACAGCAGTGATGCGACCAGGCTTCATTGTTCCAGTAACACACCTCAAAAGATGCTTTTCTTTTCCTTTCAAAGTGAGTGTAAGGTCTTTGAAAGATATCTCAATAAGAGGCCTTTTCCTCATTTCATGATCGGTAGCCATAGAAACCACTCCCGAGAATGTAAGATTCTCATTGTCTTGTTGCTGCGCTTTCTCTTTCTCGATTTGAGCATATGCATACTTAAAAATCTGGCTGTGTATGAGGCTGTTGTCCCTTCGTAGTTTGACCTTTCGATTTTCTAGCATGGCTACCTACATCAAATCCGTCATAATTCTCAGGCTCGTCTTCAATTTCGTGCATCACCTGCATAGGATTGCCGAGTTCTATTGGTTGTCCCTTGGATGGTGCAGATGATGGTCGAGACTCACTTGAAGTGCTCATATGTACTGGAGCGTACAAGTGTTCATCAGTTTCAAACCTTGTTTCATCCAGTATTTTATGTTCCTCGGGATGTTTTTTTTAAAAGAAAATCTCTGTGAAATATGAGTTTGCAGTTCACTTGCATGTTTCTTAGCAGCTTTCCACCTCTGTCGTGCTTTCGCTGTTTCCTTTGCACTACTTGCTGCTGCTTCTCGGGTTTTGGCCAGTCGCCTTTCCCTTGTAGTGAGAACTTGGTCAGAAAAGTTGTAGATAATCAAGAGCAAAGTAACAGTAGCAACCTGCATAAGCAAAGGAGATTTTCATGTTTACTTTCAGACTGTTGTCTATGGAGCTACAAGCATACTTCCATAATTATGTCCGATTCAAATCTAGAAAAATATAAATTGCATATCAAAAGAAAATGGTAAGGTTGTTTTTTATGTGGCTCCCAGAATAAAGCAAATAACTTACTAAAAGAAAAATTCCATAAACTTGCAGATCTGAGTTGCTGTCATTGAATTGCAAGAAGTCAACTTGATGCAGGCTGTAAGATCAATGACGGTTAAACTAACAATCCGGATAACATGAAGATTCAAGATATAATCTGAGTGTGGTCGGAACTCGGATATAATAATTAATAGTCTAAGTATAGGGCTTACGCTTCTCAGATGTTGAACCCGTCCTGCAGTAATGTCTGAAAAGGCAGAAGAAAATACAATAGCATCAAGAAAGATGAATACGAAAGCAAGAGTTTGGGACATGATAATTAAATACTTTCATATACCAAAGTAGAAAGAACGAAAACGCAAAATATTGGAAGAAAAACAATACCCATTTCTGCAAGTCTTATTTTGTACCGTCGTTGGACAATACGACCCCGCTGGACAGAATATTTCACTACTGTTTCGAATATCAACCCATATATTGGCTCCTCCACATGTATGGTTTGGCTGTCCTGGAGGCCGCTGGTAATTATATCTGAAACCATATAGATAATTTTGTTTTAATAAGGTACTTGTTTTTACCATAGGCCATTCAACTTGGAACCAAATGTTTATAAATATTATGAACTTACGGCTCACATAGGCCAGTTTGGGTATTCAGTGTTGCCTTCGGACAATGGGAACCCAACGGACAAGCTTTAGGAAGACAGCATCCAGGGAAAGCACGTGCAAAAAGTATAGAATTATATGTTATGGTGGAACTACACTAACTAAGCATGAATGATTTTCAAAAGATAAAAAGTTACAAGGCCATAAACTAACAAACGACGGACAATAATTTTTCTCTATTAATGTTAAATTAACAAAAGATTCTCAGATACTTACGAAACATGCATGTAAGACCACGAGGGCAGAAAAACCCCGCACAACAGGGTTGACAATCAGAAGTCCTGGAAGGAATGACCATAGAATTATTATTGTTAACCAGCCCACTGGGACCAGCAAGACAAGCCCATCCCGGCTCACAACCAGAAACCCACGAGGTTATATTACAGTTCTTGTTAGGCCTCAAAGCATTGGCATTTGAACTATTGAAATAGGTATCGAAGCATAATTTTGCCTCTGCTTCCGTGCACAGACGCAACTCCATAGTTCCTGTTCAACCAATAAACACGATGGTGCCAGACCAAAATGTGAGAAAACATAACTCTAATGAAGTTCAGTTAGTCTCAGCTCCAAAAATCCAAATACATTACTAACCACAATATTTAGCAAGATAATGCTCGAAGAATACTATCATACTATGTTACTCCAATATATCAAGAAATGGCTATGAGATATGATTCTCTAAGAACCCTCGACTAACACATTAAACCCGAGTCCGAGTAACATAATCCCTTCAGCCACCTAAGAAAGAAAGTACTTCAATTCATTCTCACAATAGATATTGTACCTTGAGTTTGCTGCATACATGAATCCAAGAAGTCCAAATTTGATGAAAAATTAAATGCTTTGTTCCACTCAGCTTCCCTGAAACATAAAGACAGCTTCAAAGCTCAAACTTCAAACTCAGACAAGATCAAATTCCATTGTATGCACAGATATTCAATTTCCCCATCAAATTAAAGTCCCAAAATTTTCCCTTTATTTTCCTCATTAAATTCAATTCAAGAACAAGAGAATCAACAAGTGTAACAATGGGGGAAAAGGAGAGAAACTCACTGGTCTTTTATGCAGAAACCGGCATGGTCCCTGATATTCTTGCTAATAACATTGGTGAGATTAGAAAGGCTGCCATTTTCAAGGGATGTAAGAAAGGGAAGATTAGCAGGGTTGTACACTTGGCATTGTGCCATGTTTCCCAAGAAACTCAAAACTACAAAAACCCAGATTGAAGCAGACCAAAAGGTGCAAAATTTCAACTTTTCCAACCCCATTTTTGGCATTTGAAAAGAAACCCAGAAAAGATAACTTTTTTTTTCTTTCGTTTAGATATAAATGTTTGTAGCTAACGAAACATGAGTATGGAGAATATATAGAGCTGAAGGAAACCAAGTTGTGGGTTTAAAGGTCAAACCTTTTCAGATTTTTTTTTTCCTGAAAGCTGCTGATTAGCCTTCCTTTATCGAAAGGGAAGCTTTCGTTTTTATCTTCAAGTTGCTTGCTTCCTGGTTCATGTATGAGTGCAAGGTGAGAACTGAATGAGAAAGGAGGGACCCTTGTAAGAAGAGAATCTTGTCTTGAGGAATCTCTTCTTGTTTGCCGGCTTTTACCGGCCCATGGCATGCTTGGTTTGTGGTGTCTGGTTTCTGAGAAGAGAAAATTTGAAGTAATTTAGTGTGTTTCTGGGTAGTTTACAAGAGCAAGTGAAGTTTGGTTCTTGAAAGTTTGAAACTATGGACTGGTAGCTCCCGGTAAACACTATGTTCAAGTCAACCACGGCTTTACTCCTTGTCAATTGAACTACATTTGAAGTAATTATTCGATCTCATCTATTTATATGTTGATTCGATTTAAAAACTAGAATATATAATTCATTTTTTTTATCAGATATTTGATTTTTTTTTTTGGATTGGATAGATCACAATATTTTAAGCTTCGAATTATTTGAAATTTTAAAATATCCGAAATTCAAATTTCATAGATATAAATATTATTATATTTAGCCATGAAAAATTTGCTATATCTGAAAATTCGAAAATCTAAAATATTTATAGATATGAATCTTGTTATATTTGACAATTTGTTGTTTGTTATATTCGAAAGCCCGAAATTTTCATAGATACACCACCAAATTTGAAAAAATACTCAAACCAAATTATATATTCGAATAACTGAAAATTCCATTCGAATATCCGATATCGGATATTATGATACCCGAATATCTAATTTTCTCTGAATCAAATACGAATCGATATTTACTGATCCTAAATTTTATATATCTGATTTTTTTGATCGTATCCTATATCCGAAAATGCACACCTAGTGGCATATCCACGTTAAGGGTTGGGTGGGCACAAAGCCCACCCTAAACTTTTTAAAGTTCACACGTTTAGCTTCAATTTTATTAATTTTTATGAATTAATTTTTTTTTATGACTTGTGTCCACCTTTAAATTTTGAGATTTTTATGATTTGTGCCCACCTTCATAAATATTTTGATTATTGCCTACATTCAAAAATATTATGGATCCGCCATTGTGCACACCCCTAATTTTTACCCTACAAAATATTGTCTTTCTTAAGCCTTTTATTTTAAATTCTTTTATTTTTAAAATATTATTTTCTAAAGTCATAATGATATTTAAATCATCAACATATATAACAATAATGACAAATATGAAGTCAAATCTCTTAATAAAAATGCATGGAAAAATTAAATCAATTTTATAACCTTTCGCTAATAAATATTCACCAAAACGATTTACTATATTTGTTCATATTATTTTAATTCATAAAAAAATTATTCAGTTTAATTGGATAATGCTCTCGAGAACTTGAATTAACTATTGCAGGTAATTTAGATCTTTTTGAAATTTTCATGTAAATGTTATTACGAAGATGCTCATACAAATATGTTGTAAAAACATCATTAAATAGAAAGTAATTATTCTTTTATTCAAACTAATTGAAAAATTAAAAGTATTTGCATCATTCATTAGATACTATATCTCCTCATAATTGATTCTAACTTTTTGTGAAAATCTTTGTGCAACTGAACGATATATCTTACAATATCTCCATTTCACTTCTCTTTCTAACAAAAATACATTTATATCTTATAGCCTTTACACCTTATGGTGCACAGACTACAAATTCGAATATCTATCTTTTTGAAAGAGATTTTATTACGACTCAATTATCTCATTTTATTTTGACCAATCGATCCTTTTTTTTACATTGTTTAATTGACGTATGTTCATGATCCACATTATCATTTAAAATTTTTAGTGCTATATTGCTTGCAAATATATTATCGACATCGATTTGATTTCGGTTTCACTTATTACTGGACATGAAATAATTCATTGATATCTCTTTATTATCAGATACTTAAAACATATCTAATGTCTCTAGAAAATTTTTCAAAATTCTTTAATTCCTCAATCAGACCATCATAAGACAAAGAGATAAATATTTGTAGCTAAAAACACATAAGATCCACTAATTGGTTTAGTGGTCATGGATGTTTATTCTTTTTACTTTTTGTGTGAGTTTGAATCTCGACATTTACAAAAAAAAATATGAGCACGGAGAATGTAAAGAGATCTAGGGTTGGCCGAAGGAAACCAAATTATGAGTTTAAAGGTCAAATCTTTTTAGATATTTTATGAAATTTGTGAGTCAATTCGAATTAATTAGAATAAAATTCTAAAAAAAACAGAAAAAACAACAATAAAAAAGAGAACTCTCATTTTTATCTTCAAATTACTTCTCAGTGCAATGTGAAAATTGAGTGAAAAAAGGCAAAATGGAAGTGCATGAAAGGAGGGACCCTTGTTATTTAAAAATGTTGTCTTCTGAAATCATAATGATATTTAAATCATCAACGTATATAAAAATAATAAAAAATATGAAGCCAAATCTCTTAATGAAAATGCATGGAGAAATTGAATAATTTTACAACATCCGCTAATAAATATTCATCGAAACGGTTTTATCACATTCGTCCAAATTGTTTTAATGCTTAAAAAGATTTATTGAGTTTGACTGAATAATGTTCTCGAGAACCTGAGTTAACTGTTTTAGGCAATTTAAATTCTTTCGAAAGTTTTATGTGTAAATCATCATAAACTTTACTCTTAAACCTATTTTGGTCATTGAAGTTTCAAAACATTAAATTTACTCACTGAAGTTTAGACATTGAACGTTTTTTGTCACTCTTAAACCCCAAACAATCATAGATGGTGGTTTGGTCCTAAATTTCACCACACTTTGTCTCGCCCCCTAAGCCTGAATTCAACCTCCATTTTATCAGAAAGTGCTCCGAAGTAACGAATCGGTCAAAAATATTCTGGTTTCTCTCTTCGATATCCTTCTTCCACCATCGAATGAAACTTGTTTCTCAGTATGTTGCTTCTTTTGTGCCTATAAATTTTTCCGTCGTCTGGATCTTAAGAAAGTTCTTCGTTCGCCGGTAAATAGACTTCGTCGGAAATTTAACGGTGGAGTGACAAAAAAGTTCAATGTATAAATTTCAGTGAGTAAATAAAACGTTTTGAAACTTCAATGACTAAAATAGATTTGAGAGTAAAGTTCAATGATAATTTACGTAATTTACTTTAAATGTTATTATAAAGATGCTCATACAAATAGGTTGTAACAAATAGAAAATAATTCATTCTTTTATTGTTAGACTAATCAAAAATTTAAAAGTAGTTGCATATTCTAATAGAGATTATGTCTCCTCATAATTGATTCTAAGTTTGTGTGGAAATTTTTGTGCACCTAAACAAGCTTTATATCTCACAACATCTCATTTTTATTTTCCTTTCTCACAAAAATACATTTATATCCTATAGATTTTACACCTTATGGAATACTGACTTCAAATCTAAATACCTCACTTTTTGAAAGAGAATTTAATTCAATTATCTCTTTCCATTCTGGCCAATCTCTTTCTCTTCTTTTTTTATATTGTTTAATTGACATAGGTTCATGATCCACATCGTGATTCAAAAGTTATAGTGCTATATTGCATGTAAATATATCATCGGCTTCGATTTAATTTTGGTTCTATTTATTACTGGGCATGACATAATTTATTGATATCTTTTTATTATCAGTCCAATGTCTCTTTTAGAGATCTTTTAATCTCTTTGTGAAGATTTTTCAAAAAATTTTGATGCCTCGATCAAAAAAGAGACTTTTTCTTGTAGATATAAATGTTTGTAGCTAAATAAATATGAGATCCACTAATTGATCTAGTAACCATAAATGTTAATCCGTTTCAATTTTCTGAAGGTTCAAACCTCGACATTTGCCTCTAGATCTAGTGTTTGCTAAAGCCAACCAAGCTGTGGGTTTAAAAGGTCAAAACTTTTTAGATAGTTTATGAAAGCTGCTTATTAGCCATCCTTTATTATCAAAAGGGGAGCTTTTGTTTTTATCTTCAAGTTGCTTCTCAGTGCAAGCTGATAACTGACTGAGAGAGGCAAAATGGAAGTACATGAAAGGAGGGACCCTTGTAAGGAGAGAAACTTGTCTTAAGGATTCTCTTCTTGTTTGCCGGCTTTTACCAGCCCATGGCATGCTTAGTTGTGGTATCTGGTTTCTGAGTGAGAGTATTTGCGTAATAAAATGTATATATTTTTAGCATTGGATTCTAAAATGTGTGTAATAACATCAAAAACATGAACTTTTTAGAAATTTGAATAAATAGTAAACAAGAAAAAGTTATGCGTTTGACACGAGTTAATCTAAATTGGTTAAGGTAAAGCCCTATAAACTAAAAAAGAAAAAAAAAATAAAGCCAGGTTTGGTTCTTGAAAGTTTGAAACTGTGGACTGGTGGTAGCCCCTAGAAAAACACTATGTTCAAGTCTACCACGGCTTTACTCTTTGTCAATTGAAGCTACATTTACGCCACATGTTTCAATTTTTTGCTTATCCTCAATGTCATTGTTGTAAGTATTATATTTTTGGCTAAACTATACAAGATATCATTAAATTATTAACACTGACTCATTTTTATTACCAAACTTCTAATTAATCCAATTTTAACACTAGACTTTAGTTTCTGACTCATTTATGCCACTCTATCGTTAAATCTTTAACTGCAAGTTGATGTGGCTAACGGTGGCCATGGACGAAGCCGGGATTGAATCGTGAGGGGGGCAAATTGTTTATCTTTCGAACGATCGAGATCTTAAAAGTAATTAACCATAAAAATTTAAGGAGTTAAGATTTAGTTTCACTAGTTTTAAAATTAAAAGGTCTTAAGAAGTAATTAAATCGGAAAAAATAGGGAGTTAATGCTTAATTTAATTAATTTTAAAACTAATAAGGTCCTAAAAACAAATTATACCAAACATTTTCAGGAGAGGCAATGGCTTAATTGAAATGATTGTAAAACTATCAATGGTCTAAGATGTAGTTAAACCATCAAAGTTGGAGGGGGCAGTTGCCCCTCTCACCCTCCACTTACATCCATCCCAAACGGTGGCTGATGTGGACATCAAACCAAAACAACGTCGTTTTGGTGAGATTATTTTGATATTCATATAGCCCAAAACGGCATGGGGATTTGAACCTAGATCTTAAAGAAAAAATGAAAAGATTTAACCACTATACCAACATTAAATTTGGTTAAAAATAACACAAATAATATATATGTCAAACTGTAATTGAGATTAATATGGTTTTAATTTCATTTTATTTAGTCTCTAAATTTTTTATTTAATCCAAAATTAACCCTATTTGTTTCTAATTTTATAATTTAGTCCAATATTTTTAATATAATTTTATTTTTGTTCAATTTAGTCCCTAAATTTGTTATGTAATGCAAAATTGACCCATATTTATTTCTAATTTTTATAACCTAGTCCGATTTTTTAATATAGTTTTAGTTTTATTCAGTTTGGTCCCTAGATTTTTCATTATTCAAAAGTGAGGTGGATCTGAATTCTTCATTCGAAAAAGGAAAGTAAATTCAAATAATGGATAATAATTTTCAAGTTTACTACAGATATAATTAAAAATAAATACAAATATTATTCAAATTTACAATATTCAAATACACAAAAAAAAAACAAATCGAATATAGAATGCCCGGAAATGGATTATCAAATGAATCTAACCAAAGAAACCCAACTCCCTAATGTACAAATCAAATGGGAAATAAGGTATAATGTAAAACTCATCTATTCAAAACTAATGATTGTATGAATCAATTGACTTAAACAAAAAATTTTCTTTACCTTTATATATTGTCTGTAAATCCATTATTTTCTTCTTTAAAAAAATAGAGGTCAATGCTTAATTTCATTAATTTTAACTGTCAGGGTCCTAAAAAATAATAAACCAGATAATTTCATAACTAAAAAAATCTTAATTATAATGGTTTCAAAACTACCAAAAACTTAAAATGCAATTAGATCATTAAATTTGGGGGGATAATTTCTCCTTTCACCACTATGTAGGTTCATCTCTAGATGGAGTGTACAAAACAATGATGGATGCATGATTTTAAAGTAGAAAGTGTAAATTTTCAAAAATTATATTAGAAATTTAAGAGGTAATAAATTACAAAATTTTAGAGGTGCGAAATTAAATCATTAACAGAAAATGTAAGAAAAATAACTACTCCTTCTATCCCATAAAACTTGTCACTTCTTTGTTTTAAAATTGTCGCACTTAAATTATCTCATTGAAAAACTCAACAACATTTACAAGGCACATTTCCTTTTCTACCCTCTTTTTAGTTTTCCAACAAAATAAATTTTAATTTTTCAAGGATGAAACTGTCATTTTAATTATTTTACAACACATCTCTTACACAAATTTTTTCTTCCTAAAATTACGTGAAAAGTCAACAATTGACAATTTTTAGAGACGGAGGGAGTACAATATATGAGAATTTGAAATGTACAAAGACAGGATGCACACCTCGACCCATCATGTACATGAAGTTGAGAGTAATAATCACCCGACTATTAACACTTTTCTTTTTTGATCACCCAATTATTAAAAATTATAGAATAATCATTTGATTTATTAAAAAAATTATCTATTTATGTTAAGTTAGTAACGAGAGATGACATGGATGTTATTTAATTGATAAAATAACATATTTAATTTTCAAAGTTTACATATTATGTTGATTTCGTCTTGATTTTGAAATATTTAACCCTCAACAATTACATACATTATTGCATCAACAAGTCAAATAACAATTATTCTTCGTACCCTAAAAAAGAGAATCTTACATGCACTAAGGGTGGAAACAAAAGTTTTCACAAGTGGTTTTGTTTTATGGTTTAGAAATTTAATTGGGAGGTTAGGGGTTCATATTTAGAAGTAAAGAATTTAAGGTTTTTAGTTAAAATTTAGGGTTTAAAATTTATGAATTAGGGTTACGATTTAAGGTAATAGGACACGTAATTCAGATTTTAACCCTAAATTCTAACGTCAACAAATATATTCAGTCATCTTACTATAAAAAATTATGTAATAGCCACTCGTTTATATCGATTTTATCGTTTTAGTACATTTCTGTTAAGTCAATAAGAATAGACGACGTGGTCGTAATTTAAATTAATAAAATAATATATAAAATTTACCTATTACGTTAATTTCGTCTTGATTTTAGCATGGAAACTACATCGGACTTCAAAACTTTATGATATATTGGATAAACGATTCATACACAAAACAAACAATCAAGAAGAATGAATACAATAATATCGCAGAAACCAAACAAAACAAATACTATATGCATTAGCAACAGTGTTTCGTAATTCTAATACCCGATTAGTTTCAATGCGAAGCGGTCGGTGTTTGGTCCGGATTGTGGACCGAACCACGACAAAGAGGACAATGCCTGTTTTTAACCAACCATTGATCTATGCAGAATTGATGGTACATATGTATGCAATTCGAAAGAACTCTGCAAGAATCGCCATCTTTAAACTCTTCCAAGCATATAACACATTCAATGATAGAAACCAATTCGATTTTCCCCCGTTATTGTACTGAACAACTTTTGTGGTTGGCCACGAAGTATTGCCGAGCTGATTCTGCGATGGTTCTCGTTGCACAACGTGATCGGCTACCGGATGATTTGATAGCCGATTTTCGATATCTTCGTTGTTAGTCCGAGTCTGCACAACACCAACTACCGGCCGCCGCCTGTTTTCGAGATCTAATTCGGCCTTTTCTCGAAGACATTCATACACTAGTACTACCACTACAAATATGATGAACCATCCAACAACCAAGATGTAGCCTACGACTTCTTTTGAGGGTGGTGTCATGGTGAACGAAATAAAGATTTTTGTGAGAGATTTTTGTAATATTAATGAATTTATAAATATTCATTATTTGTAGAGTTCTATTATGATTAGAATTTTGTGTATTATATATGATTTTTTATGTATTTTATATTAAAATTTAGTTGACCATTAGAATTAAAGTTCTATGTAATATCTATTTTCTTATTTTTCGTATACCACTTATTTTTCTAATTAAAGTTCTACGAAATATCTATTTTATTAAAATTTATAGTATCTGTTGGAAAAAAAATACATATTTCCCTCCTTATTGGTGCACCTCTTATTTTTTTTTTATTTTCTTTAGTTTTTAACATAAATAATATTTCAAAATATAATTTTAGAAACAAATATATATATATATATATCAAAACTCAACCCAGAGTTCAATTGGGAAATAAGCAAAATAATATTGTTGGTTCTTTTGACGTTGTTTTACTTTTAAATAATTTTCTTTCGATTCTAAATTAATAAGGCATGATCATAAATTTAACCCTTAATATTTATATTTTAACGGCTCGATAACTTTCATGGAAGTACATATATAGTTCATGCTAATATTATATATATATATATATATTAATTTTTTAATACTTTTATTGAATATTTTTAAATTGTTTGCTTACATGTCATATAAGAAAAATAATATTATATCGACATAAAATACTCGTGAATTTTCACATGACTTATCACGTCAAGATCATAAAAAATTTAATGTTTTAGTTAGCATTTCTTTTAAAAAAGTGTTAATTCAGAACTTCGAAATAAACGACATAAAATAGATATCGAATATGAGAATGTGTCTATTAATGTAGTTTGAGATAATTTCCAACGTTGCTTGTGTTATACAAAGTTTACAAACTGAAATTAAATAATCAGAAATATTATGAATGTTATATTTGCAACTTAGTATTATTATCTGGATTTGCTTTATGATTAAACCTACAAATTTACTTTAAAATCCGAATTTATTTATAAGTTGTATTAGATCCGACTATTACTATCTAAACCCAAATCAATTAAATTATCCGATCTAATATTGGATATTTTGACGGTTTCGGATAATGATTAAACACTACTCTTAAATATTGTATATACATGGGTATTTTTGTAATTACTTATACCGGATCAGGTCGGAAAATTTTGAGGTTAAACTTAAACCCTCCCTAACTCTAAGTTTGCCAAAATACAACTTGTTTCAAACTCGAAATTAATAAAATCCTGATCGGTTCAGGTCAGATTGAATTCGGGTAATTTTATTATCCTCTCCGAGGAATATCCAAACCCTCTAAATATCCAACATTAGTAAGGCTCCATTCAGCATTGATTATGGAACGGGCTTTGGTGGAGAACGGTCGTTTGGGAGCTAGAAGATGAATTTTTTAGCTTTGGCGAAACGAGCGTTCAACGGCTAAATCAGGTACAGAAGCTGATTAAAAACGCGTGATTTTTTATCATTCGGTATAGTTTTTCCGGAGACACTCCAAAGGCTGGTTTAGAACTCGTTCCTGAACGGGGCCTAAATCAAAAAAATTAAAGTGAAGATTTGAATTCATTATCCGGAAAAAATAAAGTAGATACAAATAATAGATATTCAATAATTAATATTTACATTTGTTTCATGTTTACCACATATATTAATTAAAATACCAAAATATGAATATTATTCAAATTTATAATATATCATAAAAACAAGAAAAATTATTAGATGAGCCTGACTCACCACACCATTCATGGTCCTATCCAATAATAATTTTCTATCTCATTTTTTTTCAAGGTGAATCTTCACCTCTTTCTTACATGTCATTAAATAAATGAATCTCATTGCATTGAACCATGGATGTCGTGGTGAGCCAGGACCCAAGACCATGTAATATTTCTCCAAAAACAGATCCAGCTCAAAACATGCCTTGGATATGTTTTTAAATGTATGGAAACAAGCCAATTTATTCAAGATTTGACATTTTCGAACTCTATACATAACTTACAATAAGCTCGGAAAACAAAGAAAAGATGTGTACGAACAAGATATTCGGCAAAAGAAAAAAGATTAAATACAAGAACGAATGAAATGGAGTATCAAATGAAACTAACCAAAGAAATCCCCGCTCCCGAATGTACAAATGAAATGGGGGATAAAGGTAGTATGACTATAAACCAAGTAATTTAGTTTAACCGGTCGATTCCGAGATGTACACGGAAAGATATGGCACCATCTGCAGACAGGTTGCAACCATCGCTCCCACGATTTTAGTGTTACTGTAGGTTCGATGGTACCAAGAGCCTCTACGACCAAAGGATTTTTTTCACTTATACGTATGGAAATAGAATGCCAACCAATGTTAGATGGGACACGGACTTTCACTTCTTCTGGAACGTAATCATACCAAGATATGCAATCGAACGGCTGATTACTCCGGTGAGAACGAGGATGACTATACAAAGTGCCCAATTTTCTAGACTATAATCGCTTTTTAGAAGAGCTCCGCATCTAGTAATCAACCACACTCCATAGTACCTGAGACATTAAAACAAGACTATTTCGGTAAAAGTGATGTTCATAGGAAAGAAAACAGAAAAATTTACAAGGAAACATTAAAGAGATGCAAACAACATCTAGTAGGATAAATGTAAAAGAGTTGTCCTCGATTTAAAATGATATACGGTCGGTCTCATTAAGTTCCCATGATTACTTTCAAAAATTGTGGATGCCAACCTTGAGCTCAAAACAACATGCTCAGAGGTTTTCTTGCTAAATCTGAACCACGGATACTGAATGAGCCCTGGACTTATCCGGGGAAACCTCGAATTTATACATTTATTATGGAAACCATCTGTAGGAATAATTTGTTCTTATGGAGGAACTTATCATGGAAACTTGCTCATAACCGATTCCTACGGAGCAACTTTTAAGGTCAACTTATTCAAAACTAAGGAGCAATGCATACACATTTATGTGTGATCTACTGAATAGATGAATGTGTCAATACGACGTACCTTTCGGCATTTGATATCACAAATGCTTCCAAAGCCCACTTAGGATAGCACAAATTTGATATGGTTTTCAAAACTTCATTATCTTGAGTCCGAGTGGCCACGAGAGTCAAAACAACAGGAACAAGAACCGACCACTACAAGAAACAGTACACGTCAAGGAAACGAAAAGATATATGACTATAAATCAGTAAAAGACATTTCCGACTCAGTATGGTCAAATCTTGCTTACCAGTTGGGCAGGACCAGGTTGAAAGAAGATGGCAAACGCATAGCCTATACCGGTCACACAGTAAACTAGGCACAGCAAGACGGTATAATTTTCTGCAAACGTAGATCTCGGATTTGTGAAGAAAAAATACATATAGAGATACACCACAGGCTTGATCACAGTATTAAAATGGTCCACTGTGTCTTTGGCCAAAAAGTAAGCCAAGCTGCTCATGCCGGATGCACTCTCTCTCCAGTATTGTAATTTATCGAGCGAAAATGATCTCAAAGCGGCTATTTTGCATAGAAGGGCTGAAACATTAAGAAAAATTATGGTAAGCAATTCAATATAGCAATTTATGTTTCATTTTTGGCTTTCATACAAATCTAAAGAGCATATTAGTTCAAAGAAATCCTTCTAGCACAAGTAACAGTTGTCCGACTTACAGACTGCAATTATGGTATAAGTATAACCAACGGCCCCGAAGTTTTCTTCGCCCGTTTTAGCTATTGTTCCTAAGCACGCTCCGGCTAGTAGTAAGATCAGATAATCGGTCGCTTGTATTTTGGCTTCCTTCATTCTTACAAAGCCTGAGATATTACGGAATTAAGAAGCTGATTATTCGTCGAGTGAAAAAAAATAATGTGAAGAAATTTAACTGTTTTCACCAAGGATGGTGAACTCGAGATCATAGATATATACCCCCAGGGGAAAATTCATCAAATAAACGAAAAACTTGTAGTCGACTCACAACAGCTATGAAATTTGTGTTGCATCAATGTGATTTTCATCATTGAACATTTAACTGAAATAATCATAGTGTAGATAGTACTTGCCTCCCGAGAAAGTATCTGTATTGCCAGAGTACACCAGGAGTCCTCCGCCTCTATAAGTCCTTATATTTTAAGAAATTGTGACGTATGCTATCCCGATGTATCTCGACTTTACTCCTGACATCTTGCCATAACTCTCCAGCAAAAGATTTTTCCTCTATTCCAGCATGAGCAGGACTTGTCCCATTTATAGGAGCTGGACTAGCCGAGGGCGTAGCAATCTGAGCAGCAGTTTGCTGCAGATCAGGGGGCACTTGGCAGCCATTGTGAAGCATCCACCTAACCGGAAGCTCTTTATAGTTCACACCCGAGCTTTGATTTGGTTTTACAATACCCTCTAAAATGTCAATAAAGTGGTCTGGAGGGTTAACAAGATCTGGGACATGGATCCCAAGGCCTGCAAAGTACTGTTCTGCTTTCTTTGCTGAACCATGGTAGACTGTGAATCCGCCTTTCACCAAAAGGACTAGATCATCAAACATTTGGAACAAGGAGTAGCTGAACAGAAATTTTCAGCAATTAATACATAAAAAAGAGACTAAACTCGCAAGCCTTAGATTCTAAAATGAAATGTAGACTTCGGATAAAAATTTGTTACCTTGGTTGATGAAGCACCATGCAGATGTTTACTCCTTCGAGAGCTTCATGTCGAAGTGCTCGAAGAAGCTGCAGAGAGGATGCACTGTCCAAACCAGATGTCGGTTCATCCAAGATCAAAAGTGAAGGTTCCATGACCATTTCCAATCCGACATTTACTCGCTTCCTCTGGCCTCCCGAGATGCCTCGCTTTTCCACGGTTCCCACCAATGAATCACGCACCATCTGAAGCCCCAAAGACTCTATAACTCTTTCGACAACAAGAACTTTATCCGGTTTTGGTAAATGAGCAGGCAGCCTTCAATTAGCAGAAGTTTATCAGATAGGATAATAGCATTGGTCAAAATAAAAGAAGTGATGGTTCGAAAAACATAAGATATATAATTTAAGCATGCACAAAAAAACATGTTTTTTTCAAGAAAATGACTTCAGAAATACCACTAATAACTATAAGTGAACTCTGATGTTGCCCATCCATAAGGAACACCTTCAGCAATAACTTGACAAGGAGAGAAACAGGTCAAAACTAGGGTCCATTTTTCCGGGAAGGGGGGTGTGGCGGAATACCGAGGATGGATAAGGGATAGGTACTATTCTATTCCTATATGTGTGTGTTTCCATGTATAGAGTAAGAACATACACAGAAATAGCAGACTTTTTATTAGATGTAAAGTAGGTGGTTTGTAAATTTTAGTGTTATAATATCTAGTACCATATGTTTTACACATTATAGTAGCAACATCAACACATAGATCTTAGAACCGTGACAACCTAGACCCTAGTTTATTTTTAACTGCTCTAGCCACCTAATACAAGGTATCACTTATGCACCTAATATAGTTACTAAAACAAGAAAACTAAAGAGGGTCCCGCTTACTCTTGCCGAAGCAAGGAGTTATCGGAATATGGTAGCATAGTACATCACATGCTAGGTGGGAGACAGTCTGTAACAAGCATTTTCCAATAGTTTAAAGGGGGGAAGTTCAGTGATCACAACTCCCTGACAAAATCAGCCCCCTTATGGCAATCTATGAGAACAAAAGTAACATGATCCAGAAAGCAAACAACAATTTAGTTTCTAATATGTACATGTTCCACGATATATGTTGGTAACATAAAAAGGTTTTGAATCTAGCATACCTGCACTTTGCATTAAACCGTAGATTCTCTTCCACTGTCAAGTTCCCATGCACGATGTCATCTTGTGGCACGTAACCTATTATTTTCCTATACGAGCGGATTGATTCGTTCTTTCCATTTATAAGAATCAAACCAGTCTTCTTGCAACCCATTGCCTTCCCAGCCAGAGCAGAAATAAATGTCGTTTTTCCAGCACCAGAAGGACCCATGACAGCAGTGATGCGACCAGGCTTGATTGTTCCAGTAACACACCTCAAAAGATGCTTTTCTTTTCCTTTCAAAGCAAGTGTAAGGTCTTTGAAAGAGACCTCAATCAGAGGCCTTTTCCTCATTTCAGGATCGGTAGCCATAGAAACCACTCCCGAGAATGTAAGATTCTTGTTGCTGCGCTTTCTCTTTCTCGATTTGAGCATATGCATACTTAAAAATCTGGGTATGTGTATGAGGTTGTTTTCCTTTCGTAATTTGACCTTTAGATTTTCTATCATGGCTACTGACATCAAATCCATCTTCAGTTTCATGCATCACCCGCATCGGATTGCTGAGTTCTATTGGTTGTCCCCTGGATGGTGCAGATGATGATAGAGACTCACTTGAAGTGCTCATATGTACCGGAGCATACAAGTCATCTTCCGTTTCAAACTTTGTTTCATCCACTATTTTAAGTTCCTCATCGGGATGTTTTGCGGCTTTTTTAAAAGAAAATCTCTGTGAAATATGAGTTTGCAGTCCACTTGCATGTTTCTTAGCAGCTTTCCACTTCTTCCGTGCTTTCACTGTCTCCCTTGCACTTCTTGCTGCTGCTTCTCGGGTTTTGGCCAGTCGTCTTTCCCTTTTAGTGAGAACTTGGTCGGAACAGTTGTAGATAATCAAGAGCAAAGTAACAGTAGCAACCTGCATAAGCAAAGGAGATTTTCATGTTTACTTCCGGACTGTTGTCTATGGTGCTATAAGCATACTTCCGTAAGTATGTCTGATTCGAATCTAGAAAAATACAATGCTTATCAAAAGAAAATGGTAAGTTTACAAAAACAAAAAACCAGTGATTGACTTATGAGACTCCCAGAATAAAGCAAATAACTTACTATAAGCATAACTCCATACGCATGCAGATCCTGAGTTGATGTGTTTGAATTGCAAGAAGTCAACTTGAAGCAGCCTGTAAGATTAATGAGGGTTAAACTAACAATCCGGATAGCATGAAGATTCAAGATATATTCTGAGTGCAGTCGGACCTCTGATATAAAAATTAATAGTCTAAGTATAGGGCTTACGTTTCTCAGATGTTGAACCCGTCCTGCAGTAAGTCTGAAAAGGCACATGAAAATATGATACCATCAAGAAAGATGAATACAAAAGCAAGAGTTTCGGACAATATTATTAAATACTTCTGTATAACAAATGTAGAAAGATCAAAACCGCAAAATATCCGACGAAAAGCAATACTCACTACTGCAAGGCCTTTCCTGTACCGTTGTTGGACAATATGACCCTGCTGAACAGAACACTTCACTACTGGTACGAATATCAGCCCATACGTTGGCTCCTCCACAGGTATGGTTCGGTTTTCCAGGAGGCAGCTGGTAATTATATCTGAAGCCATATTGATAATTTTTTTTTAATAAGGAACGTATTCAAACCATAGGCCATTCAACTTGGAATGAAATGTTTATAAATATTATGAACTTACGGCTCACATAGGCCAGTTTGGGTATTCAGCGTTGCACTCGGACAATGGGAACCCAACGGACAAGCTTTAGGAAGACAGCATCCAGTGAAAGAATGTGCAAAAAGTAAGTATCAAGCAGGAATGATTTTCAAAAGATGAAAAGTTACAAGGCCATAAACTAACAAAAGATGCACGATAATTGTCGGTAATAATGTTAAATTAACAAAAGATTCTCAGATACTTACGAATCATGCATGTAAGACCACAATGGCAGAAAAACCCCGCACAGCAGGGTTGACAATCAAGAGTCCTAGAAGGAATGACCTTAGAATTCTCAATGTCAACCGGCTCGTCTTGACCAACACGACAAGCCCATCCTGGCTCACAACCGGAAACCCACGAGGTTAAATTACAGTTCTTGTTAGGCCTCAAAGCATTGGCATTTGAACTTTTGAAAAACATATCAAAGTAGAAATTTGCCTCAGCTGCCGTGCACACACGCCTCATGATACTTCCTGTTCAACCAATAAACACAACGGCACCGTACCAAAATGTAAGAAAACATAACTCTAATTCAGTTCAGTTAGTCTCGGCTCCAAATACATTGCCGATCTTATGCAAAGAAATCTCCACCTACAGCATTAACTTATGTTAAGGCAACATATTTTCGAAGACCAACTACAATATTTAGCAAAACAATACTTGAAGAATACTATCGAACTATGTTACTCTAATAAATTTCCTTCAACCACCAAACAAAGAAAGTACTTTAATTCATTCTAGCAAACTATAGATATAGTACCTTGAGTTTGCTGAATACATGAAGCCAAGAAATCCAAATTTGATGAAAAATTAAATGCTTTATTCCACTCAGCTTCCCTGAAACATAAAGACAGCTTCAAAGTTCAAACTCAGACAAGATCCAATTCCATTGTATGCAAAAATATCCAATTTTCTCATCAAATTAAAGCCCCAATTTCCCCCTTTATTTCCCTCATCAAATTCAATTCAAGAACCAGAGTATCAACAAGTGCAATGGGGGAAAAGGGAGAGAAACTCACTGGTCCTTTATGCAGAAACTGGCTTGGTCACTAATGTCCTTGCTAAGAACATTGGTGACATTAGAAAGCCTGGCATTAACAAGGGATGTAACAAAGGGAAGATTACCAAAATTGTTTTACATCTTGGCATCGTGACATGTTTACCAAGAAACTCAAAACCACAAAAACCCAGATTGAAGCTGACCAAAAGGTGCAAGATTTCAACTTTTTCAACCCCATTTTTGGCATTTCAAAAGGAACCCAACAAAGAGATTTGTCTTTTAGCTACAAATGTTTGTAGCTAAAGAAACATGAGTATGGAGGATATAAAGAGATCTAGGGCTGGCTGAAGGAAACCAAGTTGGGGGATTTAAAGGTCAAACCTTTTTAGATATTTTATGAAAGTTGCTTGTTAGCCATCCTTTATTATCAAAAGGGAAATTACATTTTAATCTTCAACTTGCATCCTTGTTCATATATAAGGGCAACATTAGAACTGAGAAAGGCAAAGTAAAGTTCATGAAAGGTGGGACCTGTGTAAGAAGAGACCTTGTCTTAAGGATTATCTTCATGTTTGCCGGCTTTTAGCAGCCATGGCATGCTTGGTCGTGGTGTCTGGTTTTTGAGTTCATGTAATAAAATCTATATTTTTTTAGTGTTGGATTCTAAAATGTGTGTAATAACATAAAAAATGTGAACTTTTTTTGGAAATTTGCAGTGAGTTACTGTGTTTCTGGGTAGTAAATAAGAGGAAGACAGGTTTGGTTCATGAAAGTTTGAAACTGTGGTAGGCTTAGCCCATGGGTAAAGACTATGTCAAAGTCAACCATGGCTTTCGTCTTGGTCAATTGAAGCTACATTTACACAACATATTTCAATTATTTGCTACCTCATGCTTATCTTCGATGTCATTATTATTATTTGAATATAAATTTATTAAGTTATCCGTTAAATATTTACAATTAATAAGTGTATAAAACTTAAACACAAATTTCATGAAAATAAAAAGATATATATATAGTAAATCTGTTTTTTTATTCTTTAATTGTAGACGGTGGTACCAGTTCTGATGTTGGTTGCCGAATGTTAGGATCTATTTTTTCGTTTATTTTATTTTTTATTTTTTAATAAATAATTATGCTCTTGTGACAAATCTACTCTATTTTTTGGTACGTTTTTTTTCTCTTGGCAAGTTTTTTTATCGGTCGTTTGATTATTTTTTATTTAATTTTCTATTAGGATTGGATCTGACATCATCACGACTGATCAAGATGATGCTCTTTTTATTATCATGTTGATCTCTCTGTCTCGGACCCTCAAATTGAATTTGGATACGCGATCACATTCATCGTTCCTTTTCGCGATTGAGTTGTGGTAATGACCTTGTTGTCAACGTGCCTCATTGTAATATGCATTTTTATGTTGTTTGTTGATGGTTTTACCTTTCATCGTCGATCTTTGGTGATGTTTGTATTCATTTTTTGTTTTGAGTTGTGTTTTTATCTTTTCCTTGTATAGTCCCCTTATGATCTCGAGGCGCTAGTTTTGTTTACTATGAATATGTCCGGGTTAGGTGTTTTTATTTACTAAGTTGTGAACTTTTATTGTAATTTCGGATATATCATCGTTCAATAAAACTAGCAGATTTCAATTCAAATATATATATATGTCATAACCCGTTTTGACCCGAACCCGACCCGGATCTATGACCTAACCCAACCCAAATCTGAAATTACCAAAATGCCCTTTACCCTAATTAACCTAATCCTTATACCCTCCACTGCCGTCGCTACCCTCCTCTACTGCCGCCGCCGTCACGCTCCGGCCACCACTTCACCGGCAACCAAAACAAACCCCAAATAAAATCTCAATCCCTAAAATCTATACAAAATCCAAAAAAAAATATAAACAAACCTAAAACCTAACCACCCACTGCCAACACCCTAACTTAGCCATACCTTCAACCATACCCTGTCTTAAAACAACCCCATGAAATCCGGCTTGAATCGGGTCATCCATCGTCAGATCTGCAAGATTAAAATAGTGGAGTGGTTATGGTTTTTTAGATCGGTTATAAAAGAAATCGAAATGAAATGTAGAGGGGAGTCTGAGTTCAAAAAAAAAACAGAGAGTAGAGGGGAATTTCGGGGTTCAAAAAAAATCTGAAGAAAAAGAAGAAATTTTGTAAAAAATCTGAAATCAATACAAGTGAAGGGTAAAATCTTTTTTCTGTTGAAATCAAAGCTATCTTATTTTTTATTTCGAATCTAAAAAAAAAGAGGGGAGGATCAGAAGTTTACCTTGCCGCTCAAAAAAGAAGGGTAAATTACGCAAGTGGTCCCCTAACTTTCAACCCGTATTCATCTCTATATAGGGTCTATTTATACTTTTGGTCCCTCTTGTTTTTCTGCGCTTCAATATCGTCCTTTTTTATCGTTTTTAGCTTTTAATTTTCGTTTTCTTTCACCATGGTCACTGCAGTTTAATGTTTATTTTCCAGCATGCTATTTTCGTTATTTTATGTTTATTTCTTCAAGTTTTACATTTGTTTCATTGTAGTCCTTGCTTTTATATTATTTCATGCCATGTAATTTAACTTTCATGCATTTCAGTCCTTGATGTTTTAAGTTTATGTGGTTTTCATGCATGTCATGTAAATATTATATTGGCATCTTAATTATTTTAGTTTTGGAAGCTCGTTTTTCTCGTTCATGTTTTGTTATTCATGTAGTTTATTATTATCTTTTATAATATTATAATATTTATGTGTTTATGCCATGTCAATATAAACGTTAATATTTGTTTTCTAAAGTTGCATTTCGAATATAAATTGTCAATGAGGTGCCTTTTTATTCGAGCGTAAACGAGGCCAGTATCAGGGGTAGTGATAGTGGTTGGGCGTTTACTCTCGAATAACGGGGCCTTTAAAATTTACTCGCACTTATAACCAAATTTTAATTTAATCGTCACTTTAATCCGAAAAGTCTAATATTAATAAAGCGGTAATTATTAAAGTACCAATTTTAGGCGGTGTGGGGGGTGCTAATCCTTCCTCATCCGTAACCGACTCCCGAACCCGAAATTTTTAAATCTCTGGTTTTTACGGTGTCTGGTCCACCTTGAGTGGCCGGTGGCGACTCTATTTTTAAATAAAACACGGGTTTTATAAAACTCCACGCGGAATACAATATTTTCAAAACAAAAATAAAAACCAACATTTTTAGCGCGAAAAACAATCGCTACAGATGGCGACTCCGCTTGAGACATTTTTGTTTTTCAAAAACAAATGAGAGTCGAGCTTTTTTCAAATAATTACGTCTTTATTAATATCAGAAATTCCGGATTAAAGTGACTATTAAACTAATATTTGGTTATAATTGCGCGTTTATTTTAACGCATTTAAAATATGGAATATAAACCCGTTTTTTAAGCGGGGGGAAAACGCTAATGCTTTCGTGGAGATATCGTTCTCCCGTGTAGGCCTAGCAAGTACCTTCGGGGCTCGAGTACTTTATGCTTTCGTAAGGATATCGTTCCTTCGTGCAGGCATAAGCAAATGGGTCCCCCTGAATTGAACTCGGTTGAAAGGAGCCTATAATGGGTGATGACCGGGGGCCTTGCTACTCTTAGTGGAGGACAACAAGGACAATTTGGGTACCTCTTAGCACCAAACTGCACATAGTGAGCCGTAGGAGCCAACCTTTTAGAGCCATGTCGGTACTCTGCCCGTTAGTGGTCACCCTATTTAGGCTCTGGTGCCTTATTTCTTGTTTTTGAATAGTTTTAATTGCTTTATTTTGTTTTATTTAATAATTTATTTGGTACTAACTCGTTTCATTTTATTCTCAGCGCATTGATTTCATCTGCATCATTACACAACATCATCGCAATCTTGATTTTGCATTGCATCAATTTAGGACACATTTTGCATGCATATACATTTATTTTCAAAATAAGAAAACTGACTCTAGGGATGCCCTATGACAGTGATACTGGATAAAGTAGAAGATCAGTCAGCTCATCATCCATACGTGACTATGTACAAAACAAAGATGGCGAACGATAAAAGATTGAAAAAAATTGAGCAAGATCAGAAATAATTGCAAGCAAACATAGCCAAGCAGGCTGAGGAACAGTTGGCAAGAGTCTAACAGGATATGAGGGAACAACTTGCAAAATCACAACAAAGACATGCTGTGCAAAATGGCACAAATGCTGTAATTAAAGCTTCCCGAGCTTGGAGAGGCCTCTGTGTAATCACTCATTTTTATCTAACCTCTAAGTATCATATTAACATATTAGTGCATGATTACATATATGTGTGTGTGTGTGTATATATTAGTAATATTACATAATGATATATACGTGAATGTATGCATGGTGCATATATTTGTGTGTGTATTACGTACCTATTAATATGTGTGTGATATGGTTATATTTATGTTAGGAGTATCGTATAATGTATGTTAGTATATGAATAGGTCTACATATGTTTGCATGTATATATTATTAATGTCCTTGTTATTATTGAATGTATACGAATAAGTGTTGCATGTATTATTATTATTAAGTATATCTACGTGTGAACGTATTTCATCACAATTGTATGTATGTATACGTAAGTATGTATGTGTCTGTATTTACTATTATAATAATATATTATTATTAATATGTATGGACAAATTAGAAAAATAATAGAAAAGCCCACTTAAATTAAATGTCCATATTATTACAAAAACCCATAAAATACAAGGCCTGGTTGGCACAAGCCCAAAACCCCATCTAACCCTAATTACTCTATCTTTGCGCAGCTGACTAGGAGCCGTTGGATCAAAATGTGGATCCAACGGCCATGATCAAGGAAGGATAAATATCTAGCTGGCCGCGTGAACTACACGCTTGGATGGTTCGAATGCCACGCGCGCGTTCGATCCACGCGCGGACCCTTCGATATCCTACGCGTGCGTGAGTCCCACGCGCTATAACCCGTCGACTGCTGAGCCCCACGTGTCACGATCTGGAGCCGTTTCACCGATCGAGGTTTCATCTAGACCGTTCATCCTTCAAGCCATCCCGACCATTAGATCGGATCTGATCCAACGGCCGAGAACGCCTCTGGCCGAAAGCATCTCCCCCAAACCGCCACCATGCTTCCACCATGCCGCTCTCCAACCACGGCGTTCAGACATATCAGAACAACACAAAAAAAGAGGCTATGTCAGTGTCAGTCCAGATCTAAAAATATTTTACATTACTTGCTACTAAACCAAAAAAGACAGTGATATATGTACGAAACAAGTAATTGTAAAGCAGTCTAGTTGTAATCGGAAAGAAAAAATAACAAAGAAAAAAGCACAAAGTTTTCAGTGGTAACGCTCTTCTCTTTTTTTTCTTACTTCTTTGCATGCACAACGTAAAATATACGTAGTAATAACCAAAAGAGAGGGATTTAGAGTTGTTACCCTCGTCGTCGGTGGATCTCCCCTCACCAGTGGCAAGCCTCTTCGGCTTCTCAAGTCGAACATGGTGAACTGAAGGGAGTGGGAGGTCCCTTTTGGTTTCATTTTGGTTAAACATAAACAAAAAAAAATTGTTTCGTATTTACTTAGATCTAGGCAAAGGGGTGAGTCTTAGCGTAGATCTAAGTTCATATTCGGGTTCGGTTTAGAAAGAGGTTGGTTTTGGGTGTTTCTTTTAGTTCGCCAGCGTCGGCTATCGGTGGCTGGCGGCGGAAGGGATGGCGGAAAGTCGCCGGTTTCTGGGTTCATCATAGGTTCAGGGATGAGAATTGAGAGAAAATGAAAGAATGAAAGGGTATTATAAAACAGATCAAAAAAAAGTGGGGAAAATTTGAGATTGGGCTGAAAAATGGGGTTTTATAGTTATTTTATTTTGTGAAATGGGTAAATACGGAAATAAATTCCCCCGCGTTTTTGATATTTTCGTTTCTGTCTCGCCGCATGAGATATTTACAATTCCAGTCCCCCTTATATTCTAAAATCTTGCAATCCAACCCCTAAATTAAATTGAATCAGTTTTTAAATGGCGAAATTACCTCACTAGTCCCACCGTGTTTTTGAAATTTTCACTTCAAGTCTGCCCCTTGGTCCAATTACAGTTTTAGTCCTTTCAAGTTCGGCTCTGCTTGCATTTTCGTCCCTAAATCGCATACTATTGTCTTTTAATTTCTGTTTCTTATGTTTATTTCTTTTCATTTCAGTCTTGTTCCATATATAAATATTCATGTTCGTTTATTATGATCGTGTATGTTGATGTAGCTTTTTGCCTTTTCATATATCCCTCGTACATGCTTTGTATTTTCATGTTTACATGTATATATGTGTTAAGTTTATGGCGATTATGTATTTTTATGCATTTGTTCGGTTATTCGTATCACACATATTAGATTGATATTTGAGTTGGCTCGAACACAACATGTTTTATGTTTTAGCATGTATTGCATGTTTTCTTTGCTTTTAGGCTACGTGTTGGTATATTTTCTTGGTCATGTATAATGCCATATTCTACGTATGTTACAATGTGTCTTATTGTAATATGTACATTTTTGTAATATGTGTTTTTGTTCCATGCCTTGTAATTGTGATATGTTAAGTTTATTTTTAGTCACGAGTAGGGATAATTTGTATGCGTGTATGTTTTAGATTAATATTTTATTTATGTTCGGTTAATAGTTTATTATATGAATATTTATTGTATTTAAATTATTTGCCATGCTTTATATTTTGTTCACTAAGGTTGCATAATGAAATATATAATGTCAATGCGGTGCCTTTTTATCCGAGTGTAAACGGGGACAGTATCAGGCGTAGTGATAGTGGTTGGGTGTTTACTCTCGGATAACGGGGCCCTTAAAATTTACTCGCAATTATAACCGAATTTTAAACTAATCGTCACTTTAACCCGGAAAATCTAATATTAATAAAGCGGTAATTATTAAAGTACCAATTTTGGGCGGTGTGGGGGTGTTAATCCTTCCCCATCTGTAACCGACTTCCGAACCCAACAGTTTTTTTTAAATCTCTGGTTTTATGGTGTTCGGCCTACCTAAGTGGCCGGTGGCGACTCCAATTTTTAAATAAAACACGGGTTTTCTAAAATCCCACGCGGAATAAATATTTTAATATCCGAAAAACCACAAACACTTCGAAAACCTATTTTTTTAGCAAAAAAAAAGACATCGCTACAGATAGCGAATCCGCTGGGGATAATTTTTGTTTTTCAAAAACAAATGAGAGTCAAGCTTTTAAAATAATTATCGCTTTATTAATATTAGAAATTCCAGGTTAAGGTGACTATTAAATTAACATTCGGTTATAATTGCGCGTTTATTTTAACGCATTTAAAATGTGACATATAAACCCGTTTTTTTAAGTGGGGGGAAAACGAGTACCTTATGCTTTCGTAAGGATATCGTTCCTTCATATGGGCATAAGCGAATGGGTCCCCCTGAATTGAACCCGGTTGAAAGGAGCCTATAATGGGTGATGATCGGGGGCCTTGCTACTCTTAGTAGAGGACAGCAAGGACAATTCGGGTACCTCCTAGAACCAAGACTGCATGTAGAGAATACATAGAAACCTACCCCTTTAGAGCCATGCGGATAACCTTAGGTTTTAGACGGGATAAATAGGGTTGTTTTATGTGTTTATTCTGTTTAATTTTGTCCTTTTATTTATAAATTTATTAATTTTATCTGGTACTGACTTGTTTTCTTTTTCGCTTTTGTTTTTTTTTCATACATCATACATTTGCATCACATAAAGGTACTGGATCAAGTGGTTTGCCCGATCAGAAAGTCTTTCACCATGGAAAAAAGGTGTCTTAGGAAAGAAAAGCTTAATTTGTCAGTCAGACATTGGTCAGAGGTCAACCAGAAAGCCCAAGGGGACAGTTCGCCGAACGAACGCGTAATAGCAAGGTACACTTATGTGAGTCTCCAACAGAACAACTTAGGGGATCTTCAAAGCATTTGGGAAAGATGGGACCGAAGACTACAGGACTTGTTCCGCGATAGTTATGGCGACATTGTACAACTGTTATATGTTCGGGTTAACCAGCCCCTGCTCCAAGCTATTTTTCAATTCTAGAATCCTGCCTTTTGCTACTTCACCTTCAATGGGCAGGACATGATGCCTACAATAGAAGAATACACTGCTTTGCTTAACCAGAAGAACATTCAGGAAGATTGGATCTACGCGAAACCTCCGAGGAATCAGAATTACACTTCGAAGCTCAAAACCTTTGCAGGTATGAGTCACGATTGGGCTAATGGCCTGCTTCAGCTCCGAGGAGACAATACAGTCTTTGCATGAGAAAGTATTCGGGACGTTATACTGACACACCCAGACGAGGCAAAGAAGATAGACCTATTCGCCTTAGGAATATATGGCTTGGTGATCTTTCCGAGAGTACTTGGGAACATTGACATAGCCATTCTGGACTTGTTTGAGCGTGTGAAACGGAGAGCAAACCCAGTACCAACAATCTTGGTCGAGACCTTTATTTCTTTAAATGCTAGCCGGAAACATGAAGAATGACGTTTTTGAGGATGTGCACAGCTGTTACAGGTGTGGATTCAGAGTCACATGTGGAAGACGCCGACGAGGGTCCTATCGGGGATATCCTTCCAAGGTTTTTCTCCTTTAGGGGAGTACTTAGCAAAAGAATGGTGAGAAGAATTGAAAACAAAAATGTGTACTAGTTTCTTCAGGAACATTCAAGACGAAGACATAGCATGGAGGGTCCCATGGCTCGGCAAAATTAATTACTTTTTATACAGTTGCGGCAATTTCAACTGGCTGATGATGTTGGGATTGCACAGAGGGATTGCTTGTGCTCCGCTTTTGGTGTCTCGACAGTTCGGGTCACGACAGTTCATTCTCAATACCGTCGGGTTAAGCCAAACTGAATTTCTTTTCAAAGGGGAGTTCAAAGGAAAAATTCAGACTATCATGAGGGCCTGGGATCATTGTTACTGGATCAGGGTGGAAGGAGACACCGAGCACATGACTACCCCAGACTACGATCTTTGGAGACGTTTGAGGGTTAATAATGTGATTCTTGAATCTGATCAAGGACCAGCGGTGTCGCTCGAGGAGCTTACAAGGGTGGTACCGTCTGAAACTGACATCTTATGAAATGAAGTCGAAGAAATTAAAAGGAAAATGGAAACCCAACAGACTCAACATGCGAGTGAGCTCTATAAGGCAAGCTTAGAGGTCGACGAACGAGATGGGATCATTAGGCAATTGAAGAAATTAAATACGGATTTGAGCGACAAGAAAGCTCTTTATCAAAAGGATACCCTTCTACTACAAGCAAAAATACAGAAGGCCAGCCAAAGTCAGTTCATAGCCGTGGAAAAAGAAAGAATGAATGGTATCCGTTTGGTGGAAGAAGAACGAGAAATCATCAAGAGAGCAATCGAGAAGGAGATAGAAAGCTGTCGGTCGGCTATTGAGGAAAAAAACAGTCTTCTAAGAAGGCCATTGACCAAGAAAAGGAAAGACTCAGGCAAGAAATTAGCGAGGGAAAACAAACAGTCAATCATGAGAGAGAAAACGTCGCCGTACGGAAAAGAAAGTCCATGAGTAGCCGGAATAGACTGTTAGAGATGCAAAAGTTGTACGACGACACTATCCTAAGTTTGGATCAAAGCCGAAGTCAGAATGTCGAACTAAGAGAAAATGTGGCAGAAATAGAACTCTCCTTTCAAACGTACTGCCAGAGGAATGGCTTCACTGAGCTACAAGAAAGAGAACGCGAAGTAGGCATGTTACGAGCCCGAATTAAGTCCCTTGAAGCAACTGTCGAAGATTACAAGGAAAGAATTAGTGTATTCGAGGAGGCTACAGCCGGAGGGGACACTTATTGGCAAAAGAGACTGCGTGACGCTACCCGGATGGTATAGGATAGGGACCAATATTACGCAAACCTGATGGTGGACATACAACGAGTCACCAGGCATGTGAATGATTTGGCCGTCGATGCTGAAACACTCCGACCTTTCATAGTCCCAGAAATGGAAGAAGCTCCCAGGTTCATCAAGTTGCTTAGGGCAATTGGAAGATTAGGAGATAGAGCTAGGGCTTATCTAAGGGTTCTGTGTTGTAATTAGCTCTTTTGTATTAGGAATCTTCATTTTGTAATACGAACTCTGTTGTAATCTAGACCCTTTAATTCCCGTGGAAGTAGTTTAAAAGGGTGATTACCAGCGGAATCAGTACCTTATCTACATACATTCTTGCTTTGCATCATGACATTCGCATCATTATACATGCATTTATTTTCTTGCAACCATATTAATGTTATGAATATTGTGGCAGTGTATGAAAATAGAAGTTAACCCGCAAGCATTCATCATCTATACTTTACCCGATTACAAAGCAAGCTCATGGAAGACAGGATAATCAGTCTAGAAAAGGGGCAAAGAGAGCTCGAGGCAAGGCTTGAAGAGGCTCAAAGAAGCCTCAGTGACCAGATTGCTCAGTCACAAGCATCGATAGTATCCGACATAACCGTACTGTTGGCTAAAAGTCTTGGAAAATTGTGGAAGGAGAAACCGTTCAAGAACCAGAGGGTACCCCAGTTCACTATAAGGTTCAACCAGCTGCGCCAAATCCGGCTAGAAAGATGTATATCGACCCTGCGAAATGTCAGCTAGTCTTCAGATAGGGGCACCTGAAACTCAACCCCTCGACACTAAAGCACTTTATGAAGAGGAGGTGCCAGACCTGAATGTGGTCGAAAGGATCAGGACAGAGGTAGAGAAAAAGTGGGAGGAGAGGTTTCGCCTCATGGAGGAAAAATTTAAAACGTTACAATCTATGGAAGAGTCAGGAAATGACGCTAGTGACTTAAGTCTGGTGTCCGATCTTGTCCTACCGCCAAAATTTAAAACACCAGAGTTCGACAAATACGATGGAACCACATGTCCTTCCGCGTACATAACAATGTATTGTCGAAAGATGGCGGCCTACCTTAAGGATGAGAAGCTACTGATCCACTGTTTCCAAGACAGCCTAACTGTAGCGGCGTTACGGTGGTACACCCAGTTGAACAAGGTAAATGTTAAGATATGGAAAGATTTGTCAAGAGCATTCATTGAGCAATATAAGCATGTAACAGATATGACCCCCAGTAGAATTATGTTGGAAAATATGGGGCAGAAGTCCAACGAAAGTCTACGACAATACGCTCAAAGGTGGCGGGAAGTGGCCGCCCAAATTCAGCCACCCCTCCTAGAACATGAAATTACGCCGTTATTTGTTAATACTTTGAAAGGGGCACTCTTTGATCGCCTCATTAATAACACAACACAGTGCTTTGCTGATTTAATTAGGACTTGGGAGTCCATTGAATTGGCAATTAAGAGTGGTAGAATTGATAGCGGGGAAGGGTCTCGGAAATATAGCAAGAATAATGAAATAAACGCCACCAGCACTTACACCACCCCGAAGAACTTTACAGTCTCACAGCCACAAGCACCTGTGGGAAAAGCACAAAACTCGAATCAAAGAGAGGAGAGAACCTCCAGAAAAGAGAAAGAGAGGAAAACTTTCACTCCCCTACCCGTTTCGTACTCGGAGCTTTACTCCCAATTGTATGAAGCAGACCTGGTCTGTCCATACATCGTTACTCCTTTCAAACCGCTATTACCTTCTTGGTATAACCCGAACGCGCATTGCAACTATCACGGCGGTGCCCCTGAACATCCCACCGAGAACTGTCTTGCCTTCAAAAAACTTGTGCAGAATTTAATTGATTCTGGGATATTGAAGTTCGAAGAACCAAGTGTAGCTACTAACCCGCTACCTAATCATTGGAAGAGATGAGTAAATGTTATTGAAGAATACTTTACCAGGAAGATTAAGGATGATGTGTCAGAAATCAAATCTCCTTTGCGGTGGGTATTTCAACAATTATGCATGGCCCATGTGATCGACAAAGGCATGATAATAAGGCAGAAGAGATGTGAAGTGTATTGCGAATTCCATCAGGATGAAGGGCATGGCATCCAAAATTGTGATGAGTTCAAGAGATTGGTACAACAATTGATGAATGAAAAGCAAATAGAATTCTTCGAAGAGCCCATGGGAAAGAAGGGGTCGGACGTACATATGACGGATAGCCCCAAATCTAAATACGGGAAGGATAGACCTTTTATCATCTCTTCCAGGCCAGGGAATGCAGGTGCCTCCCAAGGAGAAACCAACAAGATAAATCCCAAGATCATCATTTTAGCACCATCACCGTTCTCATTCAAGGATATGCGGCAAACTCCCTGGAACTATGCTATAAATGTGACCATGCCAGAAAAGCCAGGACATGGCCAGGTAAAAGAGCCTACGCTAAAAGACGAACAAGGCCAGAGAGATGTGAGCGTTGGTGAGGTGGGCCATTTCACGAGGAGCGGCAGATGTTATTCCTCAGAGGCTTTGAGAGCAGAAAGAATACATCGGTTAGCCCCACGCAGATATTCGGTGAAGAACCTCCCCCGGAGATGAATGAGCCGGTAACTGAGGCCCAGGCCAAAGAATTTCTAAAGTTCTTGAGACATAGCGAGTACAACGTAGTGGAATAACTATGAAAGCAACCGGCTAGGATCACAGTGCTGGAATTACTCTTGAGTTCAGAAAGGCACCGTGAGGCACTATTAAAAGTACTAAATAAAACTTTTGTGCCCCAGGATATTTCTGTGACAAATCTGGACAGGATAGTGGGGCATATCACTGCCTATAATCATATAACATTCAGTGATGATGAGATACCCGAGGGAGGAATAGGGTCCACCAAAGCCCTTAACATCACAACTCACTACAAAGGGTATGTAGTACCTGGGGTACTGATTGACAACGGGTCAGCATTGAACGTTCTGCCTATGGTGACCTTGCAGAAACTACCAATAGATGGTTCTCACCTAAAGCCCTGCCACAATTCAGTAAGAGCCTTTGACGGTACACAAAGAGGAACAATGGGAAAAATTGAGGTGCCTCTATTGATCGGACCGACTGAGTATGTGATTGATTTTGTAGTAATGGACATAAAACCATCTTACAGCTGCTTATTGGGAAGGCCATGGATCCACTCCGCAGGAGTTGTCCCCTCATCATTGCATCATAAATTAAAATTTGTAGTCGAAGGCAAATTGGTCACAGTAGAGGCTGAGCAGGAAATTGTTGCTTTAGTGACATCGGATGCCCCCTATATTCAAAATGACTAGGATACTGCAGAATTCTCTTTTCGAGCATTAGAGCTAGTGAATGCCACATTCGTCGCAGAGGGAAGTCGAATCCTCTATCCCAGGTTATCTAATTGTACCAAGATGACCGTCGCAGAAACTTTGGGCCGATGAGCCAAAGTAGGAAGAGGGTTGGGAAGAAATTACAAGGGAACCTAAGAGTCAAAAGTATGATAACCAAGAAGGATCGTTTTGGGCTGGGTTACAAACCAAGTGTCCAACAGAGAAAAGAGGAATACAAGAGAAAAGAAGAGCAAAGAAAAGCCAGATTTAAAGGAGAAGACATTCCGTGGAGACCAATGTCCTTTCCTAGTTTGAAAACCACTTTTGTCTCAGGAGGATTCTACCGGCCAAGTCAAGTAGTTGAAAAGGCAATCAAGGAAAATGACGTACTCAACTAGGAGGAGATATTCAATGAATCACTTGAACGGATGTACATCAACATGATAGCTGGAAAGGACCAAGGCAGCAAAATGTTGACCAACATCCGCCCCTGCCGTCCCGGGGAAACACTTGATAACTGGAGCTGCATTGATCTACCTGTGGTTTTTAGGAATAGATCAGAGTAATGCTCTGAATCAACCTTTTGCTTTTGCCCATAAACAATGGGGATCTCTTGTATAGGGCAACTATGTTAACTTTTTTTGTTGAAATGAAAATATCCCCACTTTCCTGAATGACCAACATTTCATTTATTTCATTCATGCATTCTTCATGTTCATTCCCTTCATATAAAGCCATCATCTTCCCAATACAATTCATTCTCATTTAATGTAGGTCGCTCATGATTGACTATATGAATAATACCGGATCCAATCCCGAAGTGAATTTTGAATGCCCTGAGATCTCAGAGGGAATTGAGGAAGAAGATGATGAGATAGAATGTGAGGTCCCGGAAGAGTTGAAGAGAATGATGGCCAATGAAGAAAGACAGATCATGCCCCACCAAGAAGAAATAGAAGTTGTAAACTTGGGGACTGAAGAAGAAAGAAAAGAAGTAAAAATAGGGGCGACGTTTTCCTCGAAAACCAAGCACGAACTGATAACCCTACTTCAGGAATTTAAGGATGTTTTCGCCTGGACCTATCAAGATATGCCAGGGTTGAATACTGACATAGTGGTGCACAAATTGCCAACAAAGCCAGAGTGCAAACCAATACAGCAAAAACTTCGGAGAATGAGACCAGATATGTTATTAAAAATCAGAGAAGAAGTAAAAAAATAGTTTGATGCTAGTTTCTTGGAGGTAGCCAAATACCCCGAATGGGTTGCAAACATCGTACCAGTACCAAAGAAGGACGGGAAAGTTTGTATGTATGTAGATTATAGAGATCTAAACCGAGCTAGCCCTAAAGATAACTTTCCCTTACCACATATTGACACGCTGGTTGACAACACCGCAGAACATTCATGATTTTCATTCATGGACGGCTTCTCAGGGTACAACCAGATAAAGATGGACTCTAACGACATGGAGAAAACTACGTTCATAACTATGTGGGGCACTTTTTGTTATCGGGTGATGCCTTTTGGACTCAATAACGCAGGGGCAACATACCAAAGAGCAATGGTGACTCTTTTCCATGACATGATGCACAAAGAAATAGAAGAATACGTGGACGACATGATTGCCAAGTCTCGAGCGAGAGGAGGAGCACCTACAGAACTTGGGAAAACTATTCCAAAGACTACGGAAGTACCGGTGAGGCTCAATCTCGCCAAATGTACCTTCGCCTTTTTTCGAAAACTCCTAGGGTTCGTGGTAAGCAGAAGAGAGATTGAGATCGATCCGGATAAAGTGAAAGCCATCCAGGATCTCCCACCACCCCACACTAAGAAGGAAGTTCGTGGTTTCCTGAGGAGGTTGAATTATATCTCTCGTTTTATTTCCCAATTAACTGACCGATGTGACCCAGTCTTCAGACTTCTTAGAAAGAATAATCCTGGTGTGTGGAATGAGGAATGTCAAGGAGCTCTAGAAAAGATCAAAAGGTACCTAACAAATGCTCCGATTTTAGTTGCGCCAGTACCTGATCGACCATTGATCCTCTACTTGACAATCTTTGAGAATTCAATGGGATGCGTATTGGGGCAACACGATGAGTCAGGGAAAAGGGAGCAAGCCATCTATTACCTAAGCAGAAAGTTCAATAATTGTGAAACGCGGTACCCGCTTGATCGAAGTCGTGTTGTGCACTAGTTTGGGCTACCAAGCGGCTTAGGCAGTATATGCTGTACCATACTACTTGGTTGATATCCAAGCTAGACCCATTAAAGTTCTTAATGGAAGCGCCAACACTAACGGAAAGGATGGTCCGCTGGCAGATGCTCTTATCCGAATTTGATATTGTATACGTGAGCGTAAAGCCGTAAAGGGAGTGCCGTGAGCAGATTTCCTAGCTAGTCGCGCTCGGAAGACTATGAGGCATTGAACTTTAATTTCCCAAACGAAGACTTGATGTGCATTACAACCGAGGAAGAAGTTTCAGATGATAAATCATGGAAGCTTTACTTCGATGGAGCCTCTAACGCCCTCGGACATGGGATAGGAGCCGTGCTAATTTCTTCTGAAGATGTCTATTAACCCTTCACCAGTAGATTAGAATTCTTCTGCACCAACAATATAGCTAAATACGAAGCTTGCGTTATGGGACTAAACTCAGCTATTGAAAGAAAGGTTAATGGACTTCGAGTATTCGGAGATTCATCCTTAGTAATTTACCAATTGCGTGGGGAATGGGAAACCATGGACCTGAAGTTGGTCAAATATTATGAATTGATTCAAGAGCTCACCAAGGAGTTCGAAAGGGTCAGCTTCAATTACCTTCCCCGAGAAGAAAGTCAGATGGCGGACGCCTTGGCGACCCTGGCATCCATGTTTAAAACAAACACTTGGGCAGAAATGAAGCCCATTAAGATGCAGACGCTTGAAAAGCCTGCTCATTGTTGTAATGTGCAGGAAGAGATTGATGGAAACCCATGGTACTATGACATTTTGCAATATGTCAAGCTTCGAAAGTATCCGGAAGGGGCAAATGACAATGACAGAAAAACACTCACAAAAATGGCAACAAGATATGTCCTAGACGGGGAGATCCTATATAAAAGAAGTCATGATCAGACATTGCTGAGATGTGTGGATGCCCGGGAGGTGAAGGAGATTTTAGCCGAGGTACATGATGGGCTCTGTGGAACGCACGCCAACGGGCTATCTATAGCCCGAAAAATTATGAGATATGGCTATTTTTGGTTGACCATGAAGGGAGATTGTATCGATTACGCCAGGAAATGCCACAAATGCCAAATTTACGCTGACAAGATTCACACACCCCCATCGCCTTTACACACCATGAATTCTCCGTGGCCTTTTGCGGCGTGGGGCATGGACCTCATCGGGCAAATTTATCCGAAGGCCTCAAACGGACACCGTTTCATTTTGGTCGCCATAGACTATTTCACTAAGTGGGTAGAGGCAGCGTCTTACGCCAACATCACAAGGACTACAGTATGTAAGTTCCTAAAGAAAGAGATTATTTGTCAATACGGTTTGCCAGAAAGGGTCATCACCGACAACGCTTCCAATCTGAATAACAAAATGATGATGGACGTGTGCACTCAATTCAAGATAACACACCATAATTCCACAGTCTATCGTCCTAAAATGAATGGGGCAGTGGAAGCAGCAAACAAGAACATAAAGAAGATCATAGAAAAGACGACGGATACCTACAGGGATTGGCATGAGAAGTTGCCATTTGCCTTTTTCGCCTATAGGACGTCCGTTCGCACATCAACAGGGGCAACACCCTACTCCTTGGTGTATGGTACCGAAGCAGTACTCCCCATTGAGGTAGAGATCCCGTCTCTCCGGGTATTAAATGAAGTAAAATTGGAAGAAGCCGAATGGGTGCAGGCCAGACTCGACCAGCTAAATCTCATTGATGAAAAGAGACTAAAGGCCATTTGTCATGGTCAGATATACCAAAAGCGGATGATGCAGGCATACAACAAAAATGTGCACCCAAGAGAATTCAGAGAGGGGGATCTGGTGCTCAAGAAAATCATCCCGATTCAAAAAGATTTTTGAGGAAGTGGATGTCCAACTGGGAAGGGTCGTACATGGTAAAAAAATGCCTTCTCAGGAGGAGCCCTAATCTTAACATAAATGGATGGAGACGAGCTGAAAAACCCTGTAAATTCTGATGCTGTTAAGAAATACTATGCTTAAAAAAAGGGAAAAAAGAGAAAAGAAAAAGAAGAAAAGAACAAAAATGGAGAGCTCAGGGCGAAAACCCGAAATAGGGCATCTTGAAGCAAAGGGAAGACCCGAGTTGAAAACCCGTAAAGGGCAGCTCGGATAAATTGAAAGGTTGGATATCCGAAGAGAAGGGTCATCCCCATGAACACTGTGAAGAGGGAGTTTCAGGTAAAAGATTCTACGTCGGTTGATAGGATCATGTATCATTCATACCGAAGATAATGAGGGATCTTGTATTTCATATTTAGCTTTTCTTCTTCCTCATATGTGTCGTAACTATCTCAAAGTATCCCAAACCCTTAATCGTAATAAAATCGTGTTTTTGAGCGTCCATTCCTTGTCTTCTTGTTAATTTCAGGCAAATAAGCTAACATAGGCTTAGGGTAAACAAGAGATTTCTGAGCATTACTGTGATCTAACCTTAAAGATGCAAGTGATTAGAAGACGATGTTAATTTTACCCTTTAACTCCCCACATAACGGTCATTGATAGAGAAGGCAGAAGGCTTCAAGCAACATGATAGGATGACCAGTGGCGTACGCCCTGCTTATTCAAAGAAAGCATGCGAGATAACAAGAGAGATCTCCCAGGTGAAAACACAGAAGGACACTCCTTAAAAAAAACTCTAAAACGAAAACCCGAAATAGCACTTTAGAACCCCAAGTCGGAAATTGAGAAAAAGAAAGGTTGGAATGGTTGAACCCGACAGTGAAATGGGGTATCGTCGCCCATAAAAAGGGAGAAAGTGAACAACGTGAAGTCGAGATCGACTAAGGACTAAAGCAAGCCCACCAAGATATTGACACTCATGCATCATGAATAGTTAGACATCACTAGGATTAGGAGCATGTCAATTCATTTGTCATAGCATTTTGTTTTATCTTAGACAGGTATCTATGGATTCAAAGAGACATCGGTAGCCATCGTGGTGTAAATCCCAAATGTGAAGATGAAGGTTCTACATACAAAAGGCCTATGTTTCCAAGCGCCTGCAGAGAGAAGTTCTATATAGGAAGAATCCGTAGCTCCAAGATTTCAGAAGCTGAAAGTTTTATATAGGAATGACTCACAGCTCCAGGGTGAAGACTAGCAGTTCTATATAGGAAGAACTCCCAGCCGAAGGAATTCACCCATGACACACAAGGTTAAATAGAAAAACCTGTTGTGTTTGAAAGCGAAGAGTCTTATATAGGAAGGGCTCCGTAAAAGCTTCTTTGTCTTAGAGTAAAAGATTCTATATAGGAAGAATCAGAGCTCCAAGATTTTAGAAGCTGAAAGTTTTATATAGGAAGGGCTTATGACTCCAAGGTGAAGACTAGCAGTTCTATATAGGAAGAACTCCCAACGAAGGAATTCACCCATGACACACAAGGTTATATAGGAAAATCTATTGTGTTTGA